>BSBM01000151.1:3210000-5610000 GCA_027924585.1 Larix kaempferi | reverse complement strand
TACACAGGCCGAGCTATCTCAGAAAACTTTTTCAGAGACCGAAGATCAAACAGTGACACGTGGAACGCCGTACAAGTTCGCTCTCCTGTATTATCCCATAAACAGGTCACGTTGCGACACTTGGCATATCTCTCTCTAAGAGAATCCAATTGAGGTCAGACCTGTCAGGATGGAAAGATAACAGGCCGAGCTATCTCAGAAAACTTTTTCAGAGGCCGAAGTTAAAACAGTGACACGTGGCATGCCGTACAAGTTCACTCTCGTGTTTTATCCCAAAACAGGTCACGTTGCGACATTTGGCATAACTCTCTCTCAGAGAATCCAATTGAGGTCAGACCTGTCAGGATGGAAAGATAACAGGTCAGGCTATCTCAGGAAACTTTTTCAGACCCTGTGGATCAAAAATTTCAGAGTTACACCAGAAACAATCAGGTACATATTTCTGTCAAAACAGAATTATTTTTGGTACCTTCATTCATGGCTTCCGGAATTTAGGGCTTTGGAGAAAGTTGGAATTTTTGTAAACGGAGACCACGGCTGGATGCTACTCATCAAAATAGAAATTTAGAGACCAAGATCAGAATTTTTGGTTGGGCAGAAGGCCGGGCTTGATTAGACCCTAGTTCGGGACTTTGATCAGAAAAGTGGAAAATTAGGGCTTCTGTAAAAATGGAAATTTTTGAAATCTGTGACCACGGCTGGAAGCTCCTCAGAAAAATAGAAGCTTAGAGCTTTGGATCAAACATTTTGATTGGGTAGAAGAGTGGGCTTCATCAAACCCCAGTTCAGAGTCACGTCCAGTGAATCTGGAAGTTTCAAAGGCAAAATTGAGGAGTGAAACTTTGCAGTCTTCAAATTCTGAATATACCAGTTTGATCAGTTCATCAAGGCGCATATTCCTATCCTTTCGAAAGTTTGAAATTCAAAGTTTGAATTTTTGGGGTTTCTCTGACAAACCCATATCCAGCTCCAGGTCCAGTTCTTGCAAATCAAGTGGATTGGGTTAATCCTAGAAGAAGATGGATTGATCATCTGCAAAGAAGTTCCCGTTTCAGAGGGAGATGAGGCTAAGGCCTTACATAAGAAGATTACAAGTGATCTCGACAGGTATGACTCATCGAGGTATGTTTTGAGATTTGTTCATAATTAAGTTTATGGTATGCTTGTCTTCATATTATCACGGTTAGTACAATCTTGATTTTAGACTTGTCATATCACCTTAATAAAATTATGAATGCATGATAGAAGTCATTCGTTTATTAGGAGTATGAAACTTATGTTTGTACTAACACATTGTGATGTTGTATGAGTTTTGTGTTGTCTACTAACATGAAAGGTACACCAAGAAAGACAGATCATGTTCTGGTCCAAGAACATATGATCATGATAACATGAGGACAAAGATTCATCCATTGTCATGGATCTCATACAAGATCCATTCACGAGGTATGTATAACTTGGTTTTATAATGGTTAACTTATGAGACATGCAGGTTACTAGCACAAGTCACTGAAGAGAACCAAAAGACATTATACGGGTATGTTAGACATAACTAGCTAACATGATAATCCAGGTATGTTTTTCCTATATCAAGCTAGATTCCTACCTTGGGTTAGGATCTTATACTATCGCGTGGTTGATAATGATTATTCATGAAGTCATAGGTTTGAATAATCATGATTGTATGCATATTATGTTTCTTACCATAATTGATGATATGACTAACCAGAAGAATCATGATGGTATAGGTTTGAATAATCACAGGTTTTATGCATTTTATATCTCTTATCTTGATTGATGATTCAACTAATCTGAAGAGTCATAGGTTTGAGTAATTACTGGTTTAGACATGTTATGTTTCTTATGATTTGACTAACCATAAGAATCCTACATAAACCTTGAATGCTAATGATTATTATTTCTGTTTGAAATGATCATGACTATACATGCTTGAGATTATTGTGTTTTAATAGTATACTAATGAATGTATGATTTTATATGAGATCACAAGGATAACACATTCATGATACTAATAAGCATGCATAGGGACCAAGGATGAATATGAGTTCAAGAACAGGTAATCCAGGAAGCAAAGATCAAGAGGGAGTACACTCCAGTGGTTTATGCAAGGATGCAGATATTCAGAGGGAGTTGACCATCTCTCTACATCCCACAACAAAAAGGTGTAGAAGAAGCTACTTCAGATTAGGACTCTAGCAGCTCCTGCAAGAAAGCGAAGACTCAGAGGGAGTCCACCCAACGAACAAACAAAGATAAGTATTTGAATTGTCATTTCTTAAATAATACTGTTCAATAAATGTATATACTGATGTTCCTAGAATTAGGTTGTGTATTATGCATATTAGAATAATTGCATTGATTAACAGTATACTCCTAATATGCATGGGTAAGTGGCCTATGGCACTGTACAACATTCCATTTCTACTTATCTAGAATGAAACCTCTTTGCTGACATGTTGGGAGTTGTGCACACTCTTAACAATGTTCTGGTAAAGATTGGAAGGCATCTAGAAAGTTACGGAATATGGATAAATGTTGTATTGAAGCATTGGCTAAGATAATTGCATGACTGTATGGCATATTTCTTTATGTGTAAGAATTTGTTCTGAAAACTATGAGATGTTTTCTAATCATGCAATTTAACTTGTTTTGTAGGAAAGATCGTATGCCATCTCCTACAAAAGAAGAACTACAACATTTGTTCCAGCAACAAAGATATATATTGAAGATATTGAAGATATTGAAGTTCCCAGGATCTGGGATGAAGAAATGAAATGCCATGATCCGTCGATCATGAAGAATGATGTTTGGGATGTAATCCCAAGACATGAAGGGAAGTTTGCTATGACTTCCAAATGGAATTATCAGATCAAGCATGTTGCAGATGGCAACATTGAGAAATATAAAAGTGATGAAATAGAAGATGCACCAGATGGATTTCAAGACAGCATGGTGTAGTCACATATATGTGCAGAACTTGGTATGGTAGGATAGACATCTTTCTATCCAGTTTGGGCTTTACCAAGAGTAAAGCGGATTCCAACCTTTACTACAAGGTTGAGGAAGGCAATCCAGTGTATGCGGATAACCTGTTTGTTACAGGTGAAGATAGATTGATTGCCGACATGCAGCGGAAGCTTACTACCGAGTTCGAGATGAAGAACTTGGGGATGATGCACTATTTGTTTTTGGCATGGAGGTGTGGCAGAGTGCATATGGAATCTTCCTTGGACAAGGGAAGTATGTAGTAGAGATCTTGAAGAGGTTCGGGATGATGGATTGCAAGGCAATGGCCACACCAATGGCATCGAATCTGAAGCTTCTATGTGATGCTTCATCTGAGCCGGTTGATGTCTCTCTGTATCGTCAAATGATTGGGTCCTTGATGTACCTGACGACCAGACATTTGCTTTGCTGTGAACACATTGAGCCAGTTCCTGACGGATCCGAGGAGTGTTCACCTGGTTGTTGTAAAGCATGTTCTGAGGTACCTGAAGGGTACAGTGGATTATGGGCTCAGGTATGAGGCGAATCAAAAGTTTAACCTGTAGGGTTATGTTGATTCAGATTGGGCTAGCAGTGCTGCAGATAGGAAGAACACATCTGGGTGTTGCTTCAGTATGGGATCAGGTGTGATCTCTTGGTTTAGCAGGAAGCAGTCCTGCGTAGCACTGAACAGCTGAGGCAGAGTATGTTGCAGCCTGTTCAGCTAGTTGTGAGGCAGTATGGCTACGGAAGCTACTGTCTGAGTTATTTGATCTCCCGTTGGAGGCTACTGGTATCTTCTGTGATAACCAGAGTTGTGTGAAGCTGTCCGAGAACCCAGTGTTTCATGACAGGTCGAAACACATAGAGATCAAATATCACTATATCAGGGATATGGTGCAGAGAGGAGCTGTGAAGCTCCTGTATGTTGCGACGGACGAGCAGATTGCAGATGTGCTGACGAAGCCACTAGCCAGGGTGAAGTTCGAGTACTTCAGAGAGAGGCTTGGCGTTCTTCAGATCGAGGACACTTTGAGGAAGAAGTGATGGACACATTTGCTGAAGCCATTCCAAGCATGTTGGGAGGAGGATCCTTCACATGGCTGTGGATGTAAGCGCTGGATGATGAGCATCAGGATGATGTTCTAGTTTCTGCTTGATATGATCAGTTGGATCATTTTATGTATGTATGTACGCATCATGTTGGATGCTGGATATGATCAGTTGGATCATTTTATGTATGTATGTACGCATCATGTTGGATGCAGGATATGATCAGTTGGATCATGTGTATGTATTGTTTATGCATCATGTTGGATGCTTGGACCATGTATCTGTATATGTATCAGGTGGATACATTGTATGATCAGGTGGATCATGTATGGTGATATGTATCATGTATTTTTATTTGTATCAGGTGGATACATTGATGATCAGGAGGATCATGTATGATGATATGTATCAGGTAGATACTTGGTATGCATCAGGTAGATGCATTGATGATCAGGAGGATCATGTATGATGATATGTATCATGTATTTGTATCAGGTGGATACATTGATGATCAGGAGGATCATGTATGATACTTGGTATGCATCAGGGAGATGCATTGATGATCAGGTGGATCATGCAGCAGGATGTTGCAGTGATGATCAGGATGATCATAGATGACGAGCTTCAGGATGTTGCTCCAGATGACATGCAGCAGGATGTTGCAGTGATGATCAGGATGATCATAGATGACGAGCTTCAGGATGTTGCTCCAGATGACATGCAGCAGGATGTTGCAGTGATGATCAGGATGATCATAGATGACGAGCTTCAGGATGTTGCTCCAGATGACATGCAGCAGGACGTTGCAGTGATGATGATCAGGATGATCATGGATACATCAGGATGATGTATGGTGAGTATCAGGTTGATACTCTGTGGCCGTGGATCAGGTTGTGCAGATGAGCATGTAATTCGGTGCCCTGGGAGATTTGCAGATGGTCTTTCGAGGTTTTGCCTATGGCATGTAATTCGGTGCCCTGGGACATCTGGCAAATGCTCTTTCGAGGTTTTGCTCTGGGAGGACATGTAATTCGGTGCCCTGGGAGATCTGCAGATAGTCTTTCGAGGTTTTTCCTATGGCATGTAATTCGGTTCCCTGGGATATCTGGCAGATGCTCTTGCGAGGTTTTGTGGTGAGGTCACATGTAATTCGGTGCCCTGGGAGATCCTATAGGTAGAGCTGTGTGCTCGTAACAGCCTGGGATGCTCTTTCGAGGTTTTGTGACGCACGTAAAAGTCCTGAGGATTCCACAGTATGGCCAGTGATGATGAAGACCTGCAGGTGGTGGGCCTACATCCAGTATGAAAAAGGACTGGCTCTGTAGAACTTCCTATGACGAGTAGATTCAGAGATTGATTGAGATAGCACCAGCAGTGACGATGATGATGACTCGATGACGATTATCCAGTGACGATGATCTAGAGAAGATGACTTGTGCTAGAAGAACTGTGCTGAGAAATACCTTCCTAGTTAAGAGGGAGTGTTGATGTATATGTAACTTCGGAATGTATTTCACATATATGTATATTGTATTCCTATAGAGATGGTATTATTCCTCTATAAGGAAGTGTCGTCATTTATATTGTAAGTGTCGTAACTTATACTTGATGGGTTATTAGACCACCTTGTTTGGGGTCGGCCCTGTATAAGTCATGTGGGTCAAAGGGTTATTAGACCACCCTATTGGGGGTCGGCCATGTGGGTCAAAGGGTTATTAGACCACCCTATTGGGGGTCAGCCCACTCAGCATTATGTTATGTGGTTAAGTTCGAGCCGACATGAGTTAGGTAAAAAGACAAGTCAAGTCAAGTATAAATAGAGTGTGGGAGACACTCTATTTACTCACTCACTTCTCACACATGCTCTCAAGGAGGAGAGGCGCACTTATGGAGGAGGAGGATTGCTGCTAGGTTATGGCTATCTCTCTTGGTTGGTTGTATCATTGCTCTATCTATCTCTGAGGAAGTTATTGGGGTTTTTCACCTTTATGGTTTTCCCCAAGTAAATCTTTGTGTCTCTTGTGTGCTTGCATTATTGTCTCCATGTTTGATATGCTGTAGATATGCTGTACATGTTGTTCTCTCAGTTAAGATCCTATATCATATTGAAGTAAATTCTGAAAATTTAACAGAAACCCATGATGTTGAACCCCCACAAGCCCAAGGAATTTGATACACCTTGAAATTATTAACCCATAGTTCATCATTTTATAGTTGTGCATTTACTCCCCCACCTTCAGCAGTCGATTCCATCAAATTCCTCGACACATGTTACGATCAAGAATGTTGGTTGACCACTCATACCTACATGACCATTGTGCCTTATACAATCTTCTTTGTAAACCCACCCCTGCCAAGAAACCTATGGGGCCCAACCCTTTGAAGTAATCAATTCTATTATGTTATTCATGCAGGAAAAATCTACATGGCATTGATTCAAGGGGCACTCGTCTTCCCATTTGCAAACCAACCCTCACATCATTCTGGAAATGGTTCCTCGGCTCACTCAAAACTAAGGGAGCTTCTCCCATCATCAAATTGATTCCCCAATTAAACCAAAACCACGGGAATCCCACCCATCATCAAATTGGTCCCCGGACACCCCCAAAACTGTGGGGACAGCACCAGCTATTCTTTATGTACAATTGTTCCCCAATCCACTCAAAACCACAGGAACATCACCATTCTTTTGGATACAACCCTTGGTCGCCTTTGATTGATGTTGTTGAGTCTCACTACCCCCATCATTATGAGTTTTGTCAATCACCAACACCCTCAGTGTTGTGTCCACCAAAAAATCCTTCATCTACAGTCGATTTCCCTTCATTACAATATGTACCTTTATTTTGAAGAATGTTGATGTCCACTACTCCCCAAGTTGACATTGATCAAAGGAATTCATGAGCCTCACGCTTACCAGCTAGTCTTATGTCAGGTCTACCAGTCCAACAATTGGTTACAAAATGATCTTGGTTCTCAGGACAAGACCCTCATCTTATCATATACATCAACTCTCATCGACACCAAATCACCATATTTTGAGTGTTGCAATAGTTGTAGTTGTACCTTGGGGTCCCTTTCAATCACTATGAGGGACCACCTCGAACTAAGTAGGGAGAGCCCTTAGTGCTCTATAACTTAGTGGTATGTCCTATGCTCAATGCCAACACATATATCGCATCAAGGGGAGTCGTACGTTTCAAGGGTAGCAATGTTCACATTTATAAATCATGGTAGCCGCAATTAGGTAAGGTCCTAAATTCAACACCCTCACTAGTATTCCAGTCCCCCATCCCCGTGGGATTATCATGGTTATCAACAGTGCCGCTTCTTCAACACTTGTAACAACATTTCCAAGTTCAATTGTTATTGCAAGGATTGAAGCCACCTTCATCCATGTGCCAACAATATATTGAGTTGACCTCTTGGTGTACTCATCTTGTAGCCACTTTGCCATGTTCTCATGAGCATGGATATGCCTGCCTTGTTTGTATAAAACACTATTATTTTTTCCAGCTTCACCAACAATCTTCCCCCATGGAAGGACCATGTTCATCCACACATGCTTCACAACTTTCAAGAACACTAGAGAGCACAAAAGAAACGATGATGCACTATCTACCGTACAGTACCCTTCGAACCTCATACATCAGGGGGCATTTGTTAACGCATAAATCTTGCACACATGCGAAATTTTTGCAATTCACACAGTAAGGCATCATCAACATATAACGTGCATCCCATTGAAGATATCCTCATCAGATCCAAGAAGTAATATGAGTCTAGAAATTCCAAAGAACAGTCAAAAGACAGGACTGCACGACCTGACCTCTGTTTAGATGCACAACGACGCATATTACCAGTTATCTGTCCACACGATCCCTGCACGTATTCCCTTCGATATCTGTGCGACTGCTAAAACGGTGGGATCTCAACCATCAGCTGCACATTAAAGGCTTATAAAATCCCATCACCAACATAGATTCGAACATGTCATCTCTACATGATGGATTGGAATTCAGTATCCCCCATTATGTACCTTGAAGCTAGTTCATGAGGTGAAGTGTAAAAGCTTCTTAACCGCAGTAAATACTTCTAGAATGCCCATAAATAATCCGAATCCCACAATTCAGGGGTAAATAAGATATTGATAAAATATATGATAAGATGATTACAATGTAATGAGAGGCCCCGTATAAATACAATTCCAAAGGGCACCTCTAATGGTTGTTCATAAGGGTTATGTCCCTTCGATAATTATTGTTAATTACTATTATTACTATTATTATTTAATATCTATATATTTTAGGTTTGTCACATTGCCTTCCCCTTAAGGGAAGCTTTGTCCTCAAAGCTTTGTTGAAGACAAGGGTTATGTCTGATTTTTTGATTGAACTGTCATCTCTAAATCCTTTTTAGTATTTGTGACACTAAAAAGCTTCTTAACCGCAGTAAATTCTTCTAGAATGCTCACAAATAATCCGAAGCCCACATTTTGGGGGTAAATAAGATATTGATAAAATATATGATAAGATGATTACAATGTAATGAGAGGCCCCATATAAATACAATTCCAAATGGCACCTCTAATGGTTGTTCATAAGGGTTACATCCATTCGATAATTATTGTTAATTACTATTATTACTATTATTATTTAATATCTATATATTTTAGGTTTGTTACATGAGGTGATGGGATTCACACTTGGATCTAGTTATTTCTTGGCCACCTCTTGGCCTATAAAAGGAAGCCATGGGCATGCATCTTAGAAGAGAAATCAAGAGCAAGGTTATGATGATGAATTTTTTGGGGGGATTCCTCATACCCCATCTCTTTCACATTCATTGGCATTCTTAAATCTCCCTTTCCTCCTTCCTTCAAGGGGAAAGTGCTTCTCTCCATTGGTTCTTTAAAATTTCTAGCATTTTAGTGTGGACAAAATAGGCCTCCCTAAGGGAGATTGTTGGCTTCCCTTTGAATCCTTCACTTATGTTATGTGGTACCAGTACCAACGCATCTGTAGATGTGCCCTAAGGAGAGAGGGTCATTTTTTTTCCTGACCAGGAAGGGTGTTATCCATGTTTTTTTGAGTGGTGGTTATGACTAGACCCTTTGATTTCTCCCTTGGGAGTAGTATGTATTAGTGGCATTGTTGACTGCCTCATGAAAGGGCTTGAAGCCTTGAGGTTGGTGTCCAAGGATTCCGGGGGTGGGTCACTGGGTCACATGACCCCCACACTAAGGCTTATGTCTCTCCTCTAGGTCACCTTCCACACCCTCCCGTTCCTCCAATTCAACAACGCCCTCTCTCATTGGGATCCTTTTGATGATGATGACATCCTCCATTCCAAGCTGCATTGCTTGATTAGGGGAGGGCGTTGAGGGATTTTCACTAATGTTGGGGTTAGAAGGGGCATGACGAACCCCCCCCCCTCGCCACTCCAACCTTCAGTTCAGAGTGTTTTGCTCATTTTTAGCTATTTTAGTCATTTTTTGGTAAACTTTGGAGAAAATGCCCCAAGTTACCCATTGACTTGATTATTTTATATTATTATTGTTATAATTTTAAGTTGGCATTTTATAATTTTAAATTGACATTTTAAAAGGCATGTTGGTCGGGATAATTTTTAAAATTGAGTGTGAGAGACTATAAATAAACTCTCCTCACTTCATTTTAAAAAAAGCTTATGGGATAAAATTCATTATGCTACTCTTTTACCCTAGAAGGGCCTTATGAAGTGATGTGCTCTTCTTGGATGGATGATTCTTCTTGCTCTTGGGTGAAGTTGGATGCTTTCTTTGTCTTGATAATGCTTTGTGGATGCTAGAATGGTTGGAATAACTCATGCTCAAGTAAGCCTTTTACATTTTAAAGGTTTGCTTAATGAATGGTAGGTCAATTTTGCATCTTAAATGATTGAATGGTAGTACTAGGGCTACATTCTCTTTGAATAAGGATTTGCTTGATATTCTATCCTCATTGGATACAAAAAACACTCCCACGAGGAGGCTTTTGCAAGGTTTGGCCTTTGAGCTCCCATTAGGTCTGCAATTTTATAACAAAAACCCTAAAAATAAAAATAAAAATAAATTTTCTTCTTTTTTGGGCTCCCTAAAATTTCAGCCCTAAAACATCAGCCCTAAATTATCGTAGCCCTAAATTCTTGCAACCCCATAATTTCGGCACTAAATTTCTTGCGACACCAAAATTTTTTCCTAAATTCTCGCGGCCCTAAAATTTTGGGCATGAAATCCTCCGCCTATCTTTTTTAACCCTAAACAAACCTACAAAACTACCAAAACTACCATACAAACACCATCCTAACTCTCTCTATTACTCAGTGTTTGACTCCATTAGAAGCATTGATCTATGCTTTAAGGTGCTTGGAAGGAATTTGGCATCTATTTGGCAGGTACGTTAAAGGGCTCTCCTCTTGGGACAATATTAGATCCTAGAGAATTTAGGATATTGGACAAAGGTGACAGCAGTCCAAGTTTCTTATGTGATTGCCTTTCACTTGCAAGCCTAGCTTGCTAGTTTTAATGGTAACAACCTCCAAGGTGACACTACATGTACTTGCTTGACCATTGGGCAATCTAGAGTGGTTCATGCATTGGTTCTTTGTTATGGTTTGCACCCTCTTGTTCTCTTTTCCTATTTCAAGTTTTTTTGTTTTTATTTTGTTTTATTTCACTAACAAAGCCTTGCATGATCTACTTTGGGGTTATCACATTTGCTTTATGTTTCTAAATATTGGGCCTAGTCAACAACCTCAAGGGCTTTCATCCAATGTGGGAGAGGCTGCACACCTTTGTGCATAATTTCCCACAACAATTACAATGTTTTTAGAACATTTAAATTAAATCATAGAAATTGTATGTTAAAATTGCCTCAGAAACTATGGGGTAAACATGAATTTAACTAACTTGTACATGCATGTAAAATATTATGTTATAATTCCTACTTATAATTTCAATGGTTGAAGTTTAAACAACTAGGGACCTTAGAGAGATACTTAGGGGCACTAACAATATGTGTAACTGATTTTCTATGTTGTGTAATTTACATAAATCAATCCATACATGTTGCTAAAAACATAGAAAACTAATTCAGGTTTTAACCTTGCCTAAAAGTTTGTTGCCTGCCAGAATGCTTATTGAAAAACTCAACATGAGCTATGATGAAGCAGAGCGATGGATATCCAATTCTCATTTGTTGTGTCAATGAACACTTCATGGAAATTTAGTACTATAGTAATACTTTTCAAAGGTATGATCAAACTATAGAGAACAAGCAACACTTTTCTATGTGTAACTTGCATTTTCATCTTTCTTGATGGCAACAATCTATGCATATTCTATTTTTGGAGGTATAATTAATGATGAGCAACCTCTGTGTATTGCATTTTTTGAGGTATAATTTATGATGACATCATCATGGTACAAGGTCCTTCTGATTATCTTCAAATATACATGTTGAAAGTAATCAATGTATGTGTTAGTAGTTCAATTCATGTTGTAAATAAGTTGGAATGTATTCTGAATGGAATAAAATTCCAAATATATGCTAATATGTATAATGAAAAGGCCTTAGTTATGAGGATTGCATGATAAAATGCTAAACAACATCGTTTACTGGAAAAATTAAAGAAATGTAAGGCTTAGAAGGTTTGTTATCTTCTATAATTATAATGCTAATTCTAACATATTTGTGTTCTTCCTAAAAATCTAATCATTGCAAATTCTTTCTTTTGAGGTATTTTATCTCAAAGAAGAGATTAAATGACACCCTTGTCGATGATGTATTTTAGAATTGTAATAGTGCAACATTATCCTCATGGATGAGAATGAATGAGAGGGATTATATCATACTGAAAATAATCTTACCATTACCAAGACCAGACATTAACAAAGAAAAGATTTCATAAAGCATGATAGACTTGTAAACCATTAAGTTAGAGAAAATGAACAAAACAAAAATAACTACTTATGATTTTCCTTTTCTATGTACATTAAGTACAACTTCACCAATACATGGTTGGTGTAGATTCATTTCAACCTTGGATTTATAGGCACTAAGAGGGATAAAAAGAAATTGAGGTGGAGAACTTGACGGTGATTAAAAGATGGAGGTTTAGACAGATTTACAATGGTTGCATTTCATTTTTTATTATCGTGGTTGTTCATTGTGTTTTCACAATTACATTACAGAAATTTGTTTAATTTATTAGTGTTATGTTACATTACACATCTCATCCACACTAGACTATAGGGTGCAACTTGCTTCTTTTTGTACAACAAAATTACAATATATTATCAACTTCTACAACAACATCATGTGGATACAACTGGAATAGTCAACCATCATCAATATTCCCTGGTAATTTTCTATGCTCTTTATTGAATGTATTTTTGACATTATATTATGGACATTGATTATATCTTTAAGAGAGCCAAATGACGAGTGTTTGACCTTGTAAATCAGTGGGTTGGCTCAAGACATCCATTATAATTAAGATACATAGTTTTGTGTGTTTTCGGTAAGGTATGTCATTTCCAATACAATTGATAATGAGCCAATGAGGCTCTATCTATATTATGGCAAGTCGTTCATTTAAAAGGTTGCAAGAAAATGCTTAACAACCTTGATTTTTTAGAATAATCTAAGAGCTACCAAGCGAATTTGAGAACACATGTTTATGTAAAGTGTTTTCAAGTGTTATATTGTTTACTAACTAGTTTTGTGAAACTATGAAGAAATTTTAAACCAAAGTATATTAGTTGTTCTATAAAAACAAAGAGGCAAGATTGCCATAGATAGAGGTAGGCTTTGTCCTCTCTTTTAGGTGAGCTATTAAGATTTTTATCATCCGATCTTGTAAGTTGATGGAAATATTTTGGCTACAAAGGCATGGAGACCAAATTCCCATCCTCACCAAACCATATGTGATTAAATCAAATATTTTGAAAATTAAACTATTACTAATTGTGATAATGTTTTGTAATTGACGAAGTATAATGAGTTGAGTTTTAATATTGATTTTTATAACTTAATTTATTAATAAATAAAATTTCAGTTTATTAAATTTCTGATACTGCCACGTCGTTAGTGCAGTATTGAATATGCCACATAAAACAAGAAACTAATACAACATCTGTCAGATTGCCGGCGCAGTAAGTACATTCCTGTGGTTGACAAGTGACTGTGGAGTTAAGGCTCTCGAGTCTCCATGACACATCGTTCATTACGAGATTTGGACCATTTTTTTCAGGATTGGAGATCCGAGAAGCTCTTGGTAATGGAGGGGAAGAAAATCCAACGAACCAGACAGCACGGCGTAGATCGAGAGCAACAGTAAAATGCAAGTTGTAGGCTCACTTTGAATCTAAAATTTTCAAAAATGGCCACATACAGAGCTTTAAATTATAAAATTTGCACTTTGGGCGGGTTCGAATTCTTGTAAGTTCTGTCCGAAAGACGCGGAAACTTTGTAGCGGCTGACAGTTAATCTAGTGAGAGTTCAGCATAAAGTGGACCTGAATGATAGATTTGTGCATTGAAATGTCGAGTTTAGTCCAACAAGCTCGAAAACTGGTTGAAGATATCTGTAATTGGTGAAAAAATGTGTGAGTGTCTACCCAAAGATTTAATTTCTGACAAGAAAACAAATCCTTGCAGAGTTTTTCAACGTTGCTCTGATTTTAGAGAATCTACAGCATCTTAAAATCCGAAAATAAAAATGTAGCCTAATTACAGTGATGATAGGTAAAACTAAATTCCAATATGCATGTGGTATCCATCTGGGTTCCAGCTTCTTCTTAAGACGTATTCTGTTAAGCCTCAAGATTGATTCTTGAAATTCCATAAAGGTTGAGTCTTGACACACAAATAATTTGGAGTGTGGTTTCCCATCATTGGGCTGTGTTCTATAAGTCTTCTCCTATGGATAACTTTTCGCTATAATGGCATAAGTGTTTGTGGGGTGACATCCCCTAAAATTGGGGGACCTCTTCAGAGTCTGGCCATCCACAAAGGTAAAATCAAACTTTCCAGATTATACCCAGCTTCCTATTGCATTCCAAGAGCAATTCATAAAACCCTTAGTTTGGTGAACTGTTCAAATTAATTAAAAGCAAAGAATAGCATTACAAAAACAGGACCAGAGTGGGTTCAAGGGACTTGCAATGTTACATTCGATAATGGATATTGTTGCAAGCTTGAACATCAAATTAGAGAAATTTAGGAGTGAAGTGGACTTGAAAATCACTGATCAGATGGCACAGAATCAAATATGTAACATGTCGACGCTCATTTTTATATGTTAATAAAACCTTATTTAGAAGCCTCTTGAAAAAGGGTAAAAGATGCATTAGCAGGCTTATTTTTCTAACATTCAGATGCATTAACTCACCAGCGCGAACTTCGACATGGGAGCAGGATACTGTAGTATGATGTTTCCTAACAATGGAGCTTTTACTGTACCCTAGTGTGATGCGACTAGGGTCGATGATGTTAGAAATACAGTTTCAGCCCCATAGCCGGATACAGATCCAATTCCAGTCGCATATCCAATTGATGATGCTAGTAATCCAGTTTCAGCTCCATACCCGGATACAGATCATTGGTTTATAAGCTGGAGCCGGTTCAATTGACCATTGGTCCATAAGCTGGTGACTAGCTATGATTCAACAACTAGCAGTGGAGAAGGGAAACTCATTATCCATTAATTATTGTGCAAGAGCTGTGCAACAAGGGGAGGGGATTTAGGGGAAGTAGAAGCTCCATCCGACGGCGGCATCACTCTCTCATAGTATCTAATTTCTCTTTCAATCCTTTAACTTTTCTGTGTATTCATCACTCTCTCACAGTATGATTCGTCATCCTTTCATAGTAACTTTTTTGTTGAGAAACTTCACTGTTAATATTATTTTGAAATGGCTGTTGGTATTTTCAAGGATTGGCAGGGAAGCCGATGCATGATGTTGTTTATTTTGAAGTTGGTTTGTTTGTTGGCATGGCTATCCAGTGTCGCTTTAGCCTAGTTTGATATCCGTTAGATTTCGCGCGGCAGGAGTAACCTGCATAGGCAATCTAGCAGCGTTTTTTACATGTTTATTAAGGCGAACGTTTGATATGGATATCGGTGCAACAGATGTTCCAAATTGAGGTCAGTATATTGAGAAGTATATGGGTATAAGGTGGCCCACGCCCCGGCCATGACCATATCTCCAAATGAAGAAAATCTAATGAAAGCTTCTGGTGTGCTGCTGTCGAAATTCTTCAGTCACTCACTGTTACTAGGGCTAATTTAATGAAAAGACCTTAGATGGATTCATTAAGGGAAACTGGGGTTAATTTGATGAAGATGAAACGCAGTAGAAATAATAGAGAAGCGGAACTGTAGCAAGGCCGACAAACTATCTCTGCAAAGTAGCCGGAAAACCAGGCTCAAATTTCTAATTTGGAGTTCCCGTGTTTTGTTTCAGACCAAGCCATCTAACGTCCATGTCCGTCACTTCATACAACTTCGGAGGAAACGTCGATTCGTTCCCTTCAATCAGGAGGTGGGTTGCAGACGGCAGCGGGTCACCGGGATGCAGGAGGTGGGTTGCAGACGGCAGCGGCTAGCCATGCCCTCGTGCGTCCACGTGGCGGCCATCGAACGCCCTAGATCGAAGGGCCTTCGTGCGTCCACGTGGAGGCCATCGAACGGCTTAGATCGGAGGGACCTCGTGGATCCACGTGGCAGCCATTCAACGGATTAGATCGGAGGGCCCTCGTCCGTTCACGTGGCGGCCATCGACCGGCCTAGATTGGAGGGTCCTCGTGCGTCCACGTGGAGGCCATCCAACGGCATAGATCGGAGGGTCCTCGTGCGTCCACGTGCAGGCCATCGAACGGTTTAGATCAGACGGCCCTCGTGCGTCCATGTGGCGGCAATCGAACGGCTTAGATCGGACGGCCCTCGTGCGTCCACGTGGAGGCCATCCAACGGCTTAGATTGGACGGCCCTCGTACGTCCACGTGGAAGCCATCCAACGGCTTCGATCGGAGGCCTTCGTGCGTCCACGTGGCGGAAATCCAACGGCTAAGATCAGACGGCCCTCATGCATCCACGTGGCGGCCATCGATCGGCTTAGATCGGAGGGGCCTCATTCGTCCACGTGGCGGCCATCCGACGGCTTAGGTCGGAGGGCCTCGTGCGTCCACGTGGCGGCAATCCAACGGCTTGATCGGAGGGCCCTCGTGATTCCACGTGGCGGCCATCTAATGGCTTAGATCGGAGGGCCCTCGTGCGTCCACGTGGCGGCGATCCCACGGCTTAGAGCGGACGGCCGTCGTGCGTCCACGTGGAGGCGAGGCTAGACCAACCAGATTGTGCCACGTGGAGGAAAGCCTGGCCCAACCAAAACGTGGCACGTGGAGGAGAGAGACTGGCCCAACCAAAACGTGGCACGTGGAGGTGAGAGGCTGGTCCAATGCCATCGAGCCAAGTGTCATTGCAATTGGCCCAATGACATCGTGCCAGATGGCGGAAAGTTACTGGCCCAATGGCACTGTGCCGTACTGTGAATGTGTCCGATTTCAGCGTGCCGTACAAAGAATATTCGCTTTGACTTGCTGGTTCGATGTGCGTGTAGTTTTTGTAGTTTGGAAATCAACGCTGTGCGATGCAAGCGTGGGCGTGGTTTGTATTTTAATTCTCTGTTGTTTTAAAACTTTGAAAACGATTCACATTCCAGATCTTGGCCTCGGTTGGGAGATTTTAATTCTCTGTTGTTTAAAATTTCGAAAGGATTCACATTCCAGATTTTGATGACAAATCGAATTGCATTCCAAATCCTGGATGAGAATCAAATCTTGATTGCTTAGATCCTAAAACTCTATTCGTGTTTATTGAAGTCGTATTACATATTCAGAAGTCGTATTACATATTCAGAATTTGGGAGGTGGATAGGAAAGTTCCTGAGCTCATCGCTGTCTAATAATTTGGGAGGTGGATCGTGTTCATACCAGAACGGGGTTAATGCCTTCGAAACTTGTTGTTATTGTTTAGGTAAAACAATTAAGGAATTTCTATTGGACCTCTGTCTGATAAATTAACTGAATCAAGATTAATATGTTGCTTACCTTTCTCCTATTTCTAACTGATCTATGTTCTGATATCTTACCCTCTGCATAACCGAATCCGAGCATTTGCTGTAGATAGCTATCCTGGAAGTCGGACATGGAGTTGCGATCCACTAGTCAAGGGAAGACAACCCCGAAGTCGCAACTATGCGTAATCTCTATAAGGGACTGCGTACTCCTTTCCTTAATTCAAAACTGCTTTAAGCTTGTTTCCAGCGCCGAGTTAAAATTAATTGACACTTGTTAAATATTTAGAATATATAGTGTTTCAGATTTATGCATGATTCAGTAAATATTTTTTTCTTAGTAAATTAATTTGTTGTCATATTCAAGATCCAGTGAATAAAGGCTTACCAATGGTTTAAAATCACTATTCAAAAGGATAATAGGATGCATATCACGATGAAAAATACAACCTACTCTACACTCTTCACGCAGATATCTCAATCCTCTAGAAACCCGTATTCCTATGTTCTATTGTACAATCTATTTTAAGGTTTCTCTACCTCAACCTGCATAGAGATCAAAAAATGAAGAGTATCATTTCCTCTCTATTGTCTTGAGGTTAGGGTTGTTGCTCACCTCATCTGTGTTGTTTTTGTTTACCTATGATGATGTATAATGGTCGGCCATTTGGACCTTATGGTTCTTAGATGATGCTTTGGACACTGTATGCAGTACTCTTATGAGACTATTATTTTTTAGAGCCTTAATTGATGATGAGCTGGTTTTTGTAAAACAATTATAGTGGAAAATTTTTGTTTACTTTTCTCCCTTGCTGGGGAATCTCCTTCAAGGTTTTTTGAAAGTCTTATCAACAGACTTTTTTTAGGACTATTCTTGGATGGTTAGGAATGCACGTGTATGTAAATAATGTACTTTTCATATAAATATAATACAATTTTTTTTCCTGGGAAAAAGACCACACCCATACATCAACAAGATTACCTGGCCAAGCATAACAACTTCTCCTTCAATGCCTCTAAATTCCCAGCCATCAACACCTAATCCATCTGTCATAGTTGTGTGGGAACCAGTTCCAACAACACCACCCGCACGACCAAAATTTTTATTTAGTAACCATATTTTCAGAGTACTAAAAATGTTGAATCATTGATTGTAAAACTTTAAATCCAAAACTAAAACTTGGAGGAAAGAATTAGTTCGAGATTCATTAATATTCCAGTCTGCAAAATGTAAACCCCTCATTCACACTTACAAATTTCAACTACAGATGCTAACTTGGTCCAATCAAGACTATATGACATTCAAAATGTACATAAGTTAAATATTTTACCTATTGTACAATATCAGAACCTAGAGGAACAACACGCATGTTCTCAAATGTAGATGATCCCCACTTGAGGAAATGAAACCTCTCCCTATTGCGATTAAATTGCAACTCCATGTTTGCATGCAATGCATTTTCAGACCTAGATACATCAACATGTACTAAGTGGTCAACAACAAGGTCCACAGGTACCTCTAAACAAAAGGGTAATATTACTTAAAAGATCAGATATTTGGATAAGGAAAATATCAGAAATGCATGCACAAAATATGATATTAACAGTTTAAAACCAAATTCGCTAAGAGGTATCATTGAAAAGACCATGTCATAAAACATAAGCAAACACTATCATCATGCACCTCAGAAATCAGTAATTTTCTATAACTGGATAAATGACTAATTTAAGAGATTGTTTTGACTAAAATTACAGAATTTGTTATCACTAGTGAACTCTGTATAATATTATTTAAATATTAAAAAAGCTATCAAAATTTTTGTGTATTCAACAAATCTAAAAGAGACATGATAGAACATTAAAAACCTTTCATATAGAACATCCAGTTATCTTAAAAAACAATATTGAGCTTAACTGAAGCAATGAACTATAAAGAATTTCATATCCGCATTACAAGCATTGAGTAAGTAATGATGTTGATAATATTGTAGATAGAATGTGTTTAAAAATTATCCTACCAAATAATTGGTCTTATTATTATCGCCACCTAGTAGTTTCATACCGCCACGCATACTAACAAGATCAACAATAGCTGGCCTGAAAAGGTAAAAATCAATATGAAATTAAATGTTAAATCCTCCAAAATGTTCAGTATAGATATTTTGAGATAAAAGTGACCAAAACAAGGAAAGCTACAATGCATTTTGTCCATTAACAGTAGAGACAAAGCTTGAGGCAACCATTCCAATAAACTCACCTGAAGAATAACATGAGTGGGATTAAAAGGAATTTCAACTTGATTTGGTGAAGTATTCTCCCAATCAAGAATATTCTCCACATCATTCTTTGTTACTTGAAAATTATCACACTTGCAAATTGTTGACTCGAGAAGAATCCTGACAGAATAAGGGAGCTTATCAAGTATTGGTAATTTTCAACAACATTATCGAGTGCTGGTAATTTTTGGAACACCTTACAAGTTGTGCAAATTCATGCAATCATGCACTCAACTAAAACAACTCATGATTAAGATTCTTCATGCAATCATGCACTCAACTAAAACCAACTAGGGCTATATATTGACAACACAAATGAATAAAATGACTAATGAATTAATTTTCTACTCTTTAAACTACTTAATGCATACAAATAGCCACAAAGTCCACAAGATAGTGGCAATTGAATCATTGGTGACTACTATGTCTTAAAATGCACAACTTTGTATTCCCCAAGCTCAAGTTTAAAAAATTTAAAACAATGTTGATTTTATCTCACACGTGCAATGTGAAGTAGAAACGCGAGTATGTGTTGACAAAACAGATGTTAAATTTGTGGTTTCTAAAGATAAACTAGCATTATAGTGTTGCACATGATAGTTGCTCCAACAAATGTTAAATCAAATAAATGAAGATACATGTTATTGGATCATTGAGAGCTTCAAGGCTGTAATACTTTCCAAACTCTCCCCCACCAGGTTTAGGAAAGCTAGTCAAAATATGTTTGAAAGCATTCTCTGTCACTACACCAACATATCAAATAACATCATAGGAATAAGTTGTAGTGATAACTCACTATCAAATGAAATCAAGTAGTACTTCTTAATGAAAGCAATTACTAGCAAAAATCTACTGTTAATTTATTGCCAATATTTGGTCTTGCATTTCAGCTTTTTGTCCTTGTTGATGTGAATTATTAATAATTCTTAGCAACTAATGTAGTAGTACAATGCTGGTTATAAAATCATTTTATGAACAAGTAAAACCATACTAGTACTAATCTGTAAGAACCATTATCACATTTAAATCGAATGTCTATAACTCATGTCTATAATTACTAGTTTCTATGTATGTCAGTTATAGGTTAGACGTCATGGTTCCCAAGCATGTTATGGTGGGGTTGTCCAAGGTACCAGTGGGTAAACAGTAAAGGGCCAAGAACAATGGTGAGCTGGTGTTTTCTATCACCTTTGGAACAATATTCCATGGAAAATGGAGGGGATCAGATGTTGCAATTAAACAAATTAAAAATAGCTACTTTATGGGAAGGGAATCAAATCAAGAGAGAATGGTGAGTTCCTAATCTAAAATTGTGTCTATTGACATTGAAAAAATGGTTAGTTTCTTTATATTATTCATCCCATGTTGCATTTAAAATTCTACAGGATTGGTTAAGTGCATGGTAGTCAATTAATGACCATGTCTCAATCAATCAACAAAGCTGATTTTTGGAGGTTTTACCCCCATGCTTGCATAGGGTGTTCTTAAGTCTTCATGAGGATTTCTAAGTTGGTTCCTGAGTTTTCTAGGAAATTTTAAAGCATGATTTTTCCTTTTTATTAGTTTTAAAATGAATTATGGGCATCCCTCGCCATCTATGGACAATGAAAGGCAATGAACAACCCTTGTACCTCACATCTGGTCATTTCTGGGACCTGTAACAGCACGCTACAACAGTAATTAAAAGCATATTTAGGTACTGTTTTGAGTATAACTGGGTGTGTTTCACCTTTTAGCAGCCTCAACATTCAGTTCTGGGATATTTTTGTGGATGAAGTAGTTTTGGGCACAATTTAGTACTCTCCATGTCCTCCTACACTAGAGGTTGGAAAAATATGAGGTATGGAAAGGCTAAAAGAAGAAATCTTAGGTGTGATGAGTGGATTTTGGACCTCATACAAGCAATAAACATCAAATGATGGGATAATATGGGTAGCAACAACATCTTCTGGGCACCTTTGGAAGGAATTTGCGTAGTAGTAATGAAGCATCATCTATGTAACCTCGGAATTGAGACGACCATATGAGGCCTCAAACCCAAATAAGATTGTGTTCTAAGCATAGTTTGGGCATTATTCCTCTCTTCTTCCTGCATTTGTATCACCTCCATCCTGTTGCATATATTTAAAGGGAGAAGTTTTTTATGTATAAGAGTTTAGCCCTGGAAAATGCAGTTTTTAGGGCGTACCAATTTGAGCAATTTCATCCCTTCCTTGAAGCAAAAATTCAACCTTCGCATACTGGTTTTTGGGTTGATCCACCTATAGAGTGTCCCCTTTGATATTTGGGGGAGATTTTGCAGCAATTTCGGGGGGTATTTGCATAGTTAGGATCTAAATTTTGGCTATTTTGGAGCAACAAATACTCAGCAGTAAGGAAATATGGCAATATTGATGTGTTAAATAAGGGGAACCTTCCTCATATTTAAGGGCTTCAAGCCTGTTTAAGAAGGCCTTCATACTTCTTGGTTGCTTCTGGAGGAGCCACAACTCTAGAGCAACCCTATAGGATGTTTCAAATATATGTGCAACTCAAGCTTGTAGTATGAGACCTATGAATGGTAGCAGAATGGAGTTTTTCCACCTAAAATGAAACAACAGTAATTCCTTTAATATGGAGCCCAGTTTTTGAATAAATATTCACGTAGCTAAATGTTACATAGGAAGATTTTTCTAGCATCTTCTTATACACTATGTGAAGGATCCATATGAAGCATCTGCCTCTCGGGAAAGTTTATTGTAGCCTCCATGCTTTGTAATGGTTTAATACTTGCTTAAAACCAATGCTTAGCCCCTTTTACCCTTGAACCACTACTCATTTTATATGCTAGAGGCACTCTATCTTTGGAGACTTACATATACTTTGTCTTAGCCCTGCACATATTTATTTATTGATATATGTTTCTAGTTCGTCACTTGTGTTTGATTTTAAATATTCTATTGAAAATATTGAGAAACTTGAATACCTTTTGGAAATTTTTTATATTTTTTAATAAACATTTAACTGTCATCCTTGACCCCCATTTCCTCAAGAGCCCTTTCTAGAAAATTTTGCAGATTAGCTTAAAAGGAGAGCTAGAAGGAGATCAATTAATGAAACACCACAAAGAAATTCCGAGAAAGACAAGAAAATTGGGTTCTAAAAAATTACTTCAAAATTTATATTCATGGTCCAAACTCCAAGCATACATTCTCAAAGAATGTTGAAACACACAACAAATTCTATACAGTGCAATTCTTGTCCATGAAGACATCCATTCATCAAAACCATATAAAAGAGAAACAATGTTCAGTAATTGGTTATTCATGGTCCAAACTCCAAGAAAATATGCTCAAAGAATGTTGAAACAAGCATGTTGTCTTGAAAATAAGGGAATTAAGATCAAGAAAGAAGACATATAATTCCCTTCAAATTCAACCCAACTTTGATAGAAAAAGAAGAATGTGGGGAAAAAATGGAGGGAGGATAATCATTCAAGCTCAAATCTGCATCAGATAGAGAACATGCTAGCAACCCAAAGCATAAGCAAAATAGCATGATAAGGATGAAAGAGAACAAAAGAATGGAGGGAGGATAATCATTCAAGATCAAATCTGTATAAAATAGATAAGATGCTAAAAACCCAAAGCATCAACAAAATAGTATGATAAGGATGAAAGAGAACAAAAGGATTATCTAGTCACAATAAAGGGATTCCTTCCATCCATAATGTTAAATGAACATGATTTTTTTTTTAAAGGTAAACAAATTCTAGACAGTGCAATTCTTGTCCATGAAGCCATCCATTCATGAAAACCATATAAAAGAGCAGCAATGTTAAGTAATTGGTTATTCCAGTTTTTTTTTAATCTTGATAGAGAATACACACCTATCTAGTGAAAATTGAGGGTTCTTCGGTGTCAATGGTATTATCCAATCCTACTTTTTTTTAAGATCCTCACATTGTTAAGAGAGGGTTGTCCCTTGACTTTGAACCCATGCATCGTAATGGCAGGAGCATTGAGAAAAATTTATGCATTCCATCTAGAAGTGATAACCTTGTAGGAGTAAAGATACATCGACCAGATGGCTTTTGCAGATGGCACTCTCCTCAAGAAAGAATATTCTTTTAGGATTGAAAATAAACATAAGAAATACAAGGTGTAAAATTAAGAATGCATTATCTTAAATAAAGTTTCTTTCTTTCCATTTCTGTCAATTAATATTTCAACTGAATATAATTAGTCACCTCCTTACCCATAGTGCCAACAATGAGACCATTAAGAGATAAACTAAAAACATTTAGGATTTGTTTCCATAAATGTGGTTAGGTTAGGAAACCCTAGGTGTCCCTAGCATACCTATTCCCTCACACTCTCACAAAAGTAACACCAACTCGACTGCAAAAGTCTTAAACCCTCAATTAGTTACAAAAAAATTCAAACACAATATTTTCAACAAGGAGAAAGGTTGGCACTGTAGGCCGGTAAATATAAGATTTCCAACAATCAAAAAAATTTCACCAATTTTCTTCATCGCATTTTAACTAGAGGTATAAGCGTTGAATGAATGTTTCATTAAAAATTTAAGCATTGGGTGACTCTTTTCGTAAAAATTCAAGAATAGGATGATAGTTTTAGCAGAATTTTAGGCAACTAATGATCTTAGCACTTAAATGAATTTTTGGTAAAATTTTAAGAATCGTATTTTTTTTAGGATTTAGAAATTCGGTTGAATTCACTCTAACAACTTAGGCAAAAAGGGAAAAAATGGGTAAAATTTTAAACAATGTAATTTTTTATTTTAAAATTTAAGTAGCCACTAATTTTCTTTTAGCTCAACTTTATTTGCAATGAATATTTTAAAATACTCAAAATATTTGGAAAAAAAGTTATAACCATATCGATTTCTCTCAGCCATGGATCCTCCTGATGTCATCCCAAAGTGTTGCAAGATTGATTTTCTCATCATTCCAAACCTTCTTATTGTTTTGCATCAAGTGATCCTCCACACTAGCTTCGTGACTTCCAAGAGAAAAATCATGCACAGGTTGGGAAACTAAGATACTTAGTAGTTAATATAGGGTTAATAATTCAAATTTTTAATTAACTTTAGGGGTGTTACATTTCATCTGCATGAATATTGATTCAAGATAGAAGTTAGATGTTCATTCCTATTGGGACGGAAAAGAAAACAGAAAGAGACATGTATTGCAGACCCATGAAGACCAAAACAAACTAAATTGCAAACAGATTTTTGGAGACCCCGTTGAGGAGAATTGCCAATAACTTTTCAATTGATGCCCAACAACACAAGATCATAGCATACAATGTATTTGTGGTTGTTCACAATAGAACCCAAACACATGAACAATGTAGACAAGTGTCTTTTCATTTATTTAAATGTTAAGAAACAAATATTTAACAAAGAACTGGAAGATTTTCAATTTATTGAAATGGAAGCTGCTCTTGAAACTTTTAAATTTTAATGGTCATAATTTCCACACATGGATGGTCAAAACACAACTATAATTAATGTACAAGAATGTGTAGAGATTAGTAGAAGTAGAACTGAACAAAAACCCACACAAAAAGCTTCTATTAACATACAAAACTGAACCAAGACCGGCACAACAAACTTATATTAGCACACAGAACTGAACCAAAACCCACACAGCAAGACTGTTTGTTGAATGGAAGATTAGATATGATTGGGATAAGTCACTAATTGGTTTGGGAATTTCAGATACAACGATACATCACTTATATCTCTCAAAAAATCCTACGAAATATGGTATTCACTCAAAAGTATATTTGTATCAACAACACAAAAATATAAATTTAATTGCTGCTCAATGTTCAAATTGCGAACTATTGTCAAGTATATCATTACATTTTGATGAATTACAGGCAGGCCTTGCAGAATTTGATGCAGAAATTTTCAAGTTAAAAGAAAGATTGTTAATGCAACAATTTAGGAGAGGATACACATAGATATGGCCTACTTGGTTACAACAGCTTCAGAGGTTCAACAATAGGGTGTCAGCAATAGGCTAGAGAAAATTTATGTAGACGAATTCATTCACTATCACTGGAGTCTATAACCTATTAGAATATCATGACACTTAAAACTCTAAAGGAAAATTTTAATGCTTACTTAGATGGGATGGACATATGTCTAGCTTTACCCTGCCTACTGTCTAACTATTGTTCTTCTTGTTGACTGGTCCTCAACATTCAATAGTGATTGTCGGAGCTCTGATTTTAACTCATTAATAATGTCGTGTGCATGTTACATAGATGTAAATTCACACATTACCATTTTCAGGATTGTAGCTATGATACTAGACTCTAAAGACAAAGTTCTCCAGAATATAGTTGGGAGGTATTTGAATCTATTACAAGCTTCTGAGTAGTGACAGATTCTAAACACAATAATAAAAAATGCAACTTCAACAAAAGCTTATTGGTTGATTTCATATCATGCCATTAAATCAGAACGAATCCAATGGACACTTGAAAGAGCCATCTTATTGATAATTAATGGGCAGTCAAAAAGAATATCAATATCAATAGGTGTGTGCGCATTCATGTGTTTGTATATGAATGAGAAAACAAACTGAAAATTTTTTAGTGGATGATGAGTGGCTAACATTACTTCCAAGATAACCAAGAAAACAATTATGTGCTATGCTTGCAGATAGCTCATACTACTTGCAATTCCTCCATTTTATCTTCATAAAGGAACACTTAAAAGAATTTACAGAAGATATGTATTTCTATCATATTAGAGTAGAACAAACAGATAAATTTACAACACTCTATAGTTCAAAAAGCATCTACTGAAATAATGTGTTTATTCCAAAGAAAAACATAATTACAGATTATATGGGAAATATTTGTGACTAGTGCGTCTTCTTTGCATCCATGCTCCCTTTCTCATCCTACCAAATTCTTTAGAATCCAAGGATCCCAAACCAAACTGGAGCCTCCTTTGGTAATAAAAGAATTGTGCGGTGAACAATGCGCTCCATGGCCTAGGGGAACGTGATGGGAAGTCGTTTTATAGATTTGGGTTTTGTAACAAATATGCTTCTCATGGGGTTTCATTCATAATCTCCCAGGTCATCCATCCCAGAGAAGTGTGGATCCATTCATAAGTAATAACTAAATGCCCAAATATTTGGCTTTTCTTTTCATATGAAGATTTAACGGAAAAACCCACAACATTAAAACCCCAAACTGGTGCTCACTAATATATGCACATACCTCTTGACATCTAGCTTCCATGCAATGAGAGATCTTACGGAATGTCCCCCAATTCCACTGGTGATGGAAGAGGACCTAGGGATGGTGGTGGCCTTGTAAATCATTATGGTGCTAATCCCAGCACAAACACCGTTAAAAACATCATCGATACCCCTCACGGCCTCGATTCCGCTCACCAATCCAGTGCACAGGAGCTCCAGTGACGCCCAGGCAGTTGCTGAACTTTCTCCCCATGTGACCGGAGGCGTTCAAGACCCTATTAACCCTGAGATTTATAGATTATCCGGGCTTCCATGCCTTCAAGCCCTTGACGGCCAGGACAACGCTCGCACCGGAGATGGCGTCGAGGAGGTTCCCACAACCCATGTAGCAGCTAATACTTTGGCCCCAATATCTTCTCTACACGGAGGCCTCCTCTTGAAATAAAAATTCCAGGGAAGTAGGGTTCTGGGTGTAGTTGTTTTGAATCGGCCTGTAATAGCATAGTGCAGATCTCCATATGCCTTCACGATCCTGCGACCTGCGCCTCCTCTGAATGTGAGAGATATAATTATGAGAAGGATTGTTGCGAATAAAAGTGCATATATATTTGGCCAACTCCACCAAATTCAATCAACGGATAAAATTATCCCTATCATCGGCATAGGGATCGGACGGCTGACATTACGTAATAAAGTGAAATTGGAAACCTACTTCCACTTGGAAAACGCCTTACCGCGTAAAAATAAAAAGGTAGGGAAATTTGAGACGAACGCATATTTATGTCTCAAATAAATGTCTTAAACTACCCCCTCATGTTGTAGTGAATAAAATCTGGTGAGAGCGGGTAATTAACGATTGTGTTATGAAAAACGTTTGTTACCACCCTGTGACCATAGCTCTCATCGCAACGAGTAAGTGTTGGATTGTATTATGAATTTCTATGATAAATTGTATCCGTCAATGGCTTCACTTTATGATTACATTTTATTTATCAAGGACATGGTGTATCATGAGAAGAGGTTGCAATTAAATTAAGAAGTATGAAAGTTTATTTATGTTATACTATATTGAAATTTGCACTTTTATTTGATGGTGTATATGTATAGAAACATTCAATTTATCTGTTAGGAGCGTTAAATAATTCATGTATATATTGGTATACATACTGGAAGAGCGCATCATATACTTCATATATATTTAAAAAATTAAAAATTATAAAAATATCCATTCTGCTTTTGTAAACATATCTAATATCAAATAGTTGAAAATATTTGGTGAAAAGAAATTGTGATCTTAAATATTTAATTCTGCGTTCCAATAAGACGGTGCAAGACACTCGATGAACTTAAAACCATTTACTATTATTATGGTATATACATATAATACAATATAAACCATGTGAAATTGGCATGTTAAGGAGTTTAAGCATTTGTTTGTTATGCAATGCAACTGAGGTATTAGTTGCGTACAAATGAGTGCATTGGTCAAATGTATGATTCTCTTCATGTGAAAGGGACGAGGGTGTCCTTAACATGAGGAGTTTCCAATCTTCGAGATTTGGTGTTGCATTTCCAAGATTCAACGGGAGTTGATGAAAGGAAACTTGAGAAGGAGTGTTGCCTTGTTGTCTAAATATGGTTGAAGGAGTGACAAAAGTGTCAAAAGTATGCCATAGAGCATTTCCTTGTGATGCTCCAACATACATGGGGATAGTTTTCCAGAGTCACCAAGGAAGATGATAGAGCAACCACCAAAGGGGGTTGTCCGTTGGGAAGGGAAGGCTTGACGTAAGTGGTCATCCATACGGGTTAACATTTTTGGGCCAACGAAACTCATTTCATCAATGATGATGTATCGGATATGACGTGATTGTTCTTGGAAGCTTGAAAGGGATTGGCCTTCAAGAGGGTGTATCTCAATAATGGGTATGCGAAGTGCAGAGTGTATTGTAAGTGCATGCATGTTAAAGGTAGCAATACTTGTGGGAGCAAGGAGGAGGAAGGGTGAAGGTTTGTCGGCAAAGGCATGTTGGAGTGCAGATCTAAGGCAAGAAATCAAGAAAAACTTTCCTGTTCCTGCAGTGCCTTGAATGACCATTTTGAGTGGAGGAGGGCTTGTAGCATTTGTGGAGTGTGCAATGATAAGATCGAAGGCTATTCGTTGTGTGAGAGACAAGGAGGAAGGAGAACATGAAGATGAAGAGGTGTCTGGTTGTATGTGGGTGGACAATCGATTGAGGTCAGTGAATGATATGGCTGTTGCATGTATGTGTGAAAGAATATGGTTTTATGTCCAATTGTGTTCTTTGTCAAAGTCACAATGTCCAAGCATGTCAAGGTCATCGACATAGAGGTTGTTTCCAAGGTGGAGTTGAGAAAGGATTTTCCATTCATCCATGGCAGGGGCTGAGGGAAAGTGGTTGAAAGCAGGAGTAGAGTCATCTGAGGGAGGTGTACTGGGGGCTTCTGGAAAATGATTAACATGCCATGCAGTGTATGTGTCTTTAATACGAATCCAATTAGAAGTTATGTCCAATGATGTGGATCCAATGTCGTTGTAGAGACTGCGAAAAGGTTTGTATAGGAGGAGATCACTCCAACAAAAGGAAACAAAGGAATTTGTAGTAATTGGTGGAATGGTAATGAAGCGAGGAAAGACACGAACAATTTTTGGAGGGTAGATTGGTTTCCATTGGGAGTGATTTCTACGAGTTGAGTATGACCAAGAGTGAGCAGCTTCAAGAAGGGTAATTTGTTCGAGTGCAAGGGGTCGTTGCATGTAAGAAGAAATGAAGGTGGGTGTTGGTGGGGTGTCAAGAGATTCATTGGAAATACGATGGAAAATACTTTGGCTAACATTCAAGGATAGAAAGGAACGGCTGCAAAGACAAAGAGGGAGTTTTTGGAGCATGTGGAAGGTCTCTTGTGCGCCAATGTCTTGATTTGCAATAGTCTCTGACAAGAAACGTCTTATTGGTTGAAGTATGGGGGCATCAGTTGGATTTGCATGTGCAAGACGAGAAAGGAGTGCATGGTAGCTTTCTGATTTGGGCTCTGCCTTTGTTGCATGTTTTGAAATATATTTGAGGACAACATGTCTAGAGAGAACAGGTTGGAAATGAACATTAGCTCGCCAAATTGAGAGCATGGTAGGGTTGTGAAGATTTAGGAGGGCATCGTTCCTTGTAGGATTTTAGGTTTTTCGACCATTTGAATCAATGAATAAGGAAGAGGCAGGTTGTAGATGAAAGGGGAAGCCGTAACGACATTGAAGAGAGGATCTTTTTTTGTGGAGGCAAGAAGATTCTAAGCATTCTGTGTGCCTTTGGACACAATTAACAAGTTCTTCATAGTCATCCAAGTGATTTGTTGCAAGTATTGAATTTGTTCCAATGGTGCTTGGATCAGTTATAGTAGAGGCTTGGAAGAATGGGGTTTGCAAATGGTTGACTTGAGGATTCCATGCTATACCAAACTTGTCAAAGTATAGTTTTTCATCTTCAACATTGTTAGCATCTGCCCAGTCTAATGTGTCCATATTGGGTGCATCGTCCAACTATAAGAAACCTTGTATATGCGTAGATCCCCTATGTTGCCATTCATACCTATATGGAAAATTATAAATATAAGGAATGAACATTTGAGGTTTTGAATACATTGAACTTTAATGGGAATATGATTTGTTACCAACCTGCACCAATAGTCTTTTGTCGAAAGGCCTTTTTGAAGAACCTCTTCCAGGAATATTTTGAATCTATTGTCCATGTATTGAGATGCAATGTGTGGATTGCTTATAAGTTTTTGAATTATCCATTGGTGTTGTTGATTTGAAGTGGGGGGTTAATATATTTATCTTTACCCGCAGTGCACCAATAACCTTTACCTTGAAATCAACCTCCAAGCATTCTTGTGAACTGATGCTTGGGAGAAGTGAAATATGTTCTTTAGGCCCCAATACCCCAAAGACATCATAACTGTTAAATTTTTCCATTTTACCCAAGCAATTCCTTTCTTTTCTCTAGTGTTAGACCACAAAAATCTGAAATAGAGTGTTAACACCCAAATTGTACCCCCTAGGTTGTGGGAGACGGCAAGTCGGGGTAACCACTAACCACTTTGGACTAATGCTATTGACCCAGCATAGTCGGAGAGGGATCTCTCTACAAATCAATGAGATACTGGAAATAATCAAAGGTGTCAACAATGAAACATACACCAGCATTCATCACTCAAGATATTCAATCAAAACACATTATCAGAAGGTCAGAATTCTATTAGGACAGATCGTTTAGCCACCTATTCACAATCAAAGAGATTTTAATTTGATGATAAGGAAGAAAATAGAAACAATCCATCAATATAAGGCATACAATGATGAATACTATACCAACTTTAGCAGAAATTAGTGGTGAATGCTTGAAATGAAAGGAACAGGGCATTATTTTTATGAATCCCATTCCAATGCTACTCTTATTCAAGCATGAACAACATACAAAATGGATTAACAATGAAAGAGAAACATTTCACATGAGAAAAGAGATGAACAGACTGTGAGGAGAATGAGATAGGAATCTCTGCAAAAATCCGACTTCAAACACTGCACATGTATTAAAGACAAATGTTCCAAAACAGAGCAGATCTCTCCCAAGGCCTCAACCACTTGATTTTCCAACCTCTAATTCTTCTATTACAATGAATTTAGAGTTTTTCTCAGCCTTCAAGGTCAATCTACCTCAATAGGAAGTTGTTACAACAATATTTGACACTTGCACAAAGAGATTCAACAACCTGGGAGTCGGTTCCAACCATTTTTGCTCATTTTTTGCCGTGGACTGCTGAAAATGGCCTTCGGTGCCCCATCTGTATAACCCAAATGAAGACACCTGTTAAAAAATTGAAAGAGGTTTTGTTAGCCGGGCTCATGCTTGACAAAACCCATGTCCTATTTTTCCCCCATTCTCCTCCAACTGGCTGGGATTTGGCTTTGAAGTTGATGATTCACGCAGAAAACATAATTTCTGGAAAATTACCCTCTAAAAAACCCTTTGATTCTCCCAAACCATGACACCTGTGAAGATTTTGAGAGAGGTTATTGGATATTGGCCCATGCTGGAGATAAATCTCTCTCATTTTCCCGAAATGCCTTCTGGTTTGGCTGAAACAGCTGCTGCAAAACGATGACTAAAACTGTCATTTTCAATAAAAAAACCCCATATCTTCACATGAAATTACATTTAATTTAAATTTCACTCCTTTATTTGTAATTTAAATTTCGAGACTTAAATGCTGATGCTGATCCTCTTATTATTAATCCATGTCCACCCCAACTACCTAGCACAAAATCGGTGCTAACAATTGGCTCCAACTCGGGGATGCTATCCTCCCTGCGAGGTAGCAAAGAATGCCCCGGTCAACCGGTGCCTGATCCATTGGGGGCTCCTAATTCTGAACTGAAACTGCAATCCAACCTGCAATTGAACTTTGTAACCTGCAACTGAAACAATCCTCTCCACTGAAGACAAACCTGCTCTCCCCTAGGCGATGTTTTCCTCTGGATATCTAGGAAAAATTTTCATGCACAATCTCGTACCTAGCACTTGCATTCAATTAATTTATGTTGTAGCTTCGAATGTAAAAGAACATGCCCTGGTAGCGTAGCTGGAGTTTAGAGATTATGTATTTATATCATTGTGTATGTATCCCTCATTGACATATCCTCCACTAAGACAATCCAAAGGTCAAAAGGCAGGGGACTACACCTGGCATACTGTGTAATACATATTATATCAAGAAATAGTATTGCCCCACCTGCAAACGATGGAAATCCATCTTCTGCAGCCAACTATCAACTTTCTTCTCATTACTTTGGCCTCTGCTTGCACTTCCAGGTGCACATGATCCCAAACTATCACTTTCAACGAATTCAGGACTAGTAGTCTCCTCGACCTCCCACACAGGTTCATGGTATTTTGATTTTCCTTTGTTCCATTCGACAGGTCTTTGCAAATTAGATTCTGGCCCAAACATTTTGATATCACTGCCATTATCCTTATCATCTTCCTTGCACAAAGTCTTTCTAGCATCCTTTGATCTTCTACCAAAACCACAGGGATGCTCGGTTCCTCTAGCCCCTGCCAATCAAACTTTTCCTTCATCAAATAAACCATGAAACAACTCCATTGCATTTGAACCACCCCAACGCAGACAACCAACCTAGCAGGCCCTTTTCCATATTGTTTCCAGATGAGATCGAGATAGAAGCACCATCAGAGATGCTGGTCAATGGGCATCCACAACATTAAATATCTTTCCCAAAGCTTTCCCAACTTCAAAATACATGACCTTTAAAAGAGAACAAAGAGGAAAATGTGAAAATCCTCTCGACGCCTATGTTGCCTATGAGGAGGATGCCTGCTCCGAATCTTCTTAAGCTTGGTGTGGATCATTGAAAATTTTCTAAAAACAATATATCTGACATATAAGTGATGGCAAGATACTAAGACTCTGTGACCATTGAACCTGTAAATTAGAATATCATCATTCGTAAACTACAAATTCAATTGAATTATTTGATGGCTCCCATGTACAGCTTACAAGTGGACCTGATCGTTATGAAACCAAACCCTTTATCCCTGTCTGGCGGTGGTGCTCCTTTTGGCTGCATTATCACAGCCTATGACTCTCCATCAACACCCTAGCTACGATTTTCCTTCTTCTTAATCATTGCTACTCAACAATAAATTCAGAAATGCAATGCAACGTCTAGTAAGCAAATGATCCCTAGCAAAATCATACTGAATTTGGCGCTCATTTAAATTTATTAACCATCGCGACGACAAAAAAACATTCTATAAACACTCCTACTTGATTGTGATGCCATTCACCGAATGCCACGTGACTCCAGTCACATCCATCGCAATGCTCACCCAATATATTTCTCGAGCATGTAGTGAATGCGATATAACAAGAACCGTTGATCTCTTCCGGTCACATCCATCGCAAGGCTCACCAAATTTATTTCTAGAGCATGTAGTGAATGCGATATAACAAGAGCCGTCGATATCTCCTTTTAGATGAAAACGCACATGGAGAAATGACCTCAGCACGAGTTAGGGTATGTATAAAATGATTGACCGATCGCTTCCTTCTATTATTTCCATCTTCCTACATAAACCAACTCTACATATTTTAAATCAATTGTATCTTTAACTCGCATGGTTCCTCTATCAAGTGTCAGGGATTCCAATTCCCTCACATCAGTAGTTAGAATAGCGCCCCCAAGAATTTCATAGACACCTCTACTTTTCATACCAACCAATTTGTTCCCCACCATGTCCACATGCCCAATACCATGCCTTCCCCCAAGTTCATTTAATATTGCCAGCAAATTTGCAGGAGAATGCTCTTTTCCATTTATTGTTAATTGTGTTCCAGAAACAATGCCTATCTCTACATATTCTGGTTCTTTTGGTGCTTCCACCGGATCCACAGTCATCACGTACATGTCTTTCTTTGGTTCATTAGCTGGGTCTTCAAGGATATCTCCCTCATGGCCAAGACGCCATAGATTGCAGTCTTTGCTGTAAATTGATTTCTTAGTAACTGGAACAAGAACATTATGTTTCTTGGCATACCCAATGGCATATTCTCGTCCTTTTATATCCCATTCACGCCATGGTGCGACAACTTTCAGTTTTGGATTCAGTACGAAGAAAGTCAATTCAAACTTAACCTGATCATTTCCTTTCCCTGCGCACCATGTGAAACTGCATCTGTGCCAACTTCTCTAGCAACATCCACCATAGCCTTTGTAATGACAGGACGAGCCATTGATGTCCTCAGCAAACACTTCCTCTCATAAACGGCACCAGCCCGTAAACATGGAAAGACATATTCTCTTACAAATTCCTCTTTCAAATCTTTAACGACTAATTGGCTTGCACCACTCGCTTTAGCTTTTTCCTCCAGACCTTCCATTTCTCCCATGCCTTGCCCGACATCCACAGTAAAGAAAACCACCTCACAACCATAGTTCGTATGCCACATAGAATGCTCCTGATTTTCCCAAGTTTCAAGGACTGCACAAAGGATCACCAAGCACTAAGGCTACTCCAGCTTGTCGAGAAGACTACCACCCTGCTAATAATAAACCATGAAAACACTTACGAGTCCAACACCCCTCCTAGCTCAACTTTATGGAAACAAGTGCTGAAGCACTCAGCTTTTCTCATCTTGGAAATCAAGTTCTCAACTCGTGGGCTTCGACGACGTGCTGGAATTTCGCTTGGAGTGGTAGCACGCAAGCCCGAATATTTACTCAGCATTGAAAAGGTATGGCATTTTTACCCTTTTGTTTTCTTCTGGGGACTTATCCCACATGCAAAGAGAGAAAGGCTCTCTTCATCTTTATATATGCCAAGCGTTTTATCATATAGCAAGTAACAAATGAAGGAGAGGCGAGAATGGATGATGTGCGTGGGGCCCCTTTGGCTAGGCACTCGGTCACTTGGTAAGCTCTTGGTGTTGAGCACATGGGTTGGGCCCAAAAATCCTTTTATTCCTTTTCTTATTAATAATAAAAACCTGCATTTTTGTAAGAACTTTGGTTTTTATAAAAATTAAACCTTTGCCCGAAATGCACCAAAATATTGGCCTAAAAAATTAAATTCTTTTGCATAAAAACCAGATCCTTGGCCTAAAGAACATAAAGCCAACATGGCTTATATTCAAATTTTGCCAAGTATAAAAAGTCTTTCTCTTTTTTTATTCTCAAAGTCTTTTTTTTCTCTTTTGTTCAAATTTGCAGACCTTTCTCTTTTGCCCAGAATTTACTTTTAATACTTTTATCCAAGAACCTTTTGCCCAACCATAAGAACTTAGAAACTTGCCTCCAATAAAACCTGAGCTTTGGCCATATCACCTAATAAGAAAAAAATTAAAGCCTTTGCTTGCACAAAAGTTTAAAACCTTAGCTCTAAAATACAAGGCCACCATAGGTTCGAAAATCCATTTTCCTTTTGCCAAATGATGGAGACCCCTTTCCTTCTTTTATTTGCTCAAAGAATTTTTTTCTTCTCTGTTCAAGGCCTCTTTGATTCTTTCATATGCAACCATCAATCTGAAAGGCCTACTGAAATTTTCTGAACTGAAAATTGAAATTGAACGTTGACTGGGGATTTTAAATATGAACTGAAACTTTACATGCTACAAACTGAAAAATTGAAGAAGGCTGAAAAATGAAACTGAGCTGTACATTCAGAACACTGAAAAACGCTAGAATCCCAACACCAAAACATAACTGTACATGCTGAAAAAGATGCTCAGCTGTGAGCTTATTCCAACTGCCTACCTACTCTAATCTATCAAACTCTTTGCTCAATTAAATAATGCAGAAATGCCAATGAAGCCAACTCATTAGATGTCCAAACAATTTGACTCCTTCACCATGTTTGAAATAATTCAATGATAGAGGATATGACAGCATAGGACAGCAATGACTCTTTTCATTCTAAAACTGGAAATATGGCTGCAAATTCAAACTGAAAAATCCTTCCATGTATTCACTAACAGGGTCATAAAAATCATGGATGTTTGGCTGCCTCCCACAACTATTTATAATTTGGCCATCATACATGGATTCTCCATATGTGTCCTCTACTTGCATGTATTGTTTTGGATCATAAAACTCATCTCCAGACACAAAAATATTCCATGTATTGACATCTAGAAGAGGCTGGAAATATTTTTCAAGAGACAAATGAAAGCCTTGGGACTAAATCTGCTCTTCTAGGGCTTCAAGATCTTCATTAAGTTTTTCAGCAAACTCCTTTAAAAAAATAATCTTATCTTCATAAGAACATTTGCATGACTTCAAATATATGGATAAGAATTTTGAGAAAGCTTCTTCGATTTGGCCATCATCAAACATATCAAAATATTCTTTAAAATCATCAACAAAAGCAAGAGTTGCCACATACCCTGCCATTTGTTTTGATGAAGAAACTAAATCAACACTTCAAACACTGAAGATTTCTAACAGTGAAGTCGCCATGAAACCTTCAACATCTCAATTCTGATATGGAGTCACTGATCCTCCCAGTGGAGTCACCTTCATACTGTAATTTTGATGAGTGGAGTCGCCAAGTGAATGATACAACCTTCTCAATGTCGGACTGTTGTTCACCATCAACATTCATCTCTAAAACTTTGTCGTTCTCCCATGGATGATGAGACAATCGCTCCCCGGCAACGGTGCCAATTTGTTAACACCCAAATCGTACCCCCTAGGTTGTGGGAGAGGGCAAGTCAGGATAACCACTAACCAATTTGGACTAATGATACTGACCTAGCATAGTCGGAGAGGGCTCTCTCTACAAATCAATGAAAGACTGGAAATAATCAAAGGTGTCAACAATGAAAACATACACCAGCATTCATCACTCAAGATATTCAATCAAAACAAATTATCAAAAGGTCAGACCTCTGTTAGGATAGATTGTTTATATAAATTGTTTGGAGAGAAAATCATGAGGAAAACATGGCCAATGGAGTCAAAACATAAAACATAAAACAAATACAGTGTTGTTGCATGAGATGTCCAAATAGAGGCAAGGTAGCCACCCATTCACAGTCAAAGAGATTTTAATTTGATGATAAGGAAGAAAATAGAAACAATCCATCGATATAAGGCATACAATGATGAATCCTATACCAACTTTAGCAAAAATTAGTGGTGAATGCTTGAAATGAATGGAACAGGGCACTATTTCTATGAATCCCATTCCAATGCTACTCTTATTCAAGCATGAACAACATACAAAATGGATTAACAATGAAAGAGAAACATTTCACATGAGAAAAGAGATGAATAGACTGTGAGGATAATGACACAGGAATCTTTGCAAAAATCCAGCTTCAAACACTGCACATGTATTAAAGACAAATGTTCCAAAACATAGCAGAGCTCTCCCAAGGCCTCAACCACTTGATTTTCTAACACCTAATTCTTCTATTACAATGAATTTATAGTTTTTCTCAGCCTTCAAGGTCGAGCTACCTCAATAGGAAGTTGTTACAACAACATTTGACACCTGCACAAAGAGATTCTACAACCTGGGAGTCGGTTCCAACGATTTTTGCTCATTTTTGGCCGCAGACTGCTAAAAATGGCCTTCGGTGTCCCAGTTGTATAACCCAAACAAAGACACTTGTTAAGAAACTAAACGAGGCATTTGTAGCCAGGCTCGTGCTTGACAAAACCCATGTCCTCTTTTTCCCCCATTCTCCTCCAAATGGCCGGGATCTGGCTTTGAAGTTGATGACTCACGCAGAAAACGTAATTTCTGGAAAATTACCCTCTGAAAAGCCCTTCGATTCTCCCAAAGAATGACACCTGTGTAGATTCTGAGAGAGATTATTGGAGATTGGACCATGCTGGAGATAAACCTCTCTTAGTTTCCCGAAATTCCTTCTGGTTTGGCCGAAACAGCTGCTGCAAAACGATGACTAAAATAGTCATTTTCAACAACAACAAAAACCCATACCTTCTCATGAAATTACATTTAATTTGAATTTCCCCCCTTTCTTTGTAATTTGAATTTCGAGACTTAAATGCTGATGCTGATCCTCTTATTATTAATCCATGTCCACCGCAACTACCTAGCACAAAATCGGTGCTAACAGAGAGTCTCTTTGATTGACTCCAAAACACCTTTAGGGATTCAAAAAAGTGAAGTCCAATACAAAGGTGTGGCCTGCACCATAGAGTTCAAAAGAATTAGTCTTCCCCCACATGAGAGCCAATGATTACATCACACATTTAGCCTTTTCTTGACTTTTTTTTTATCAACAAAGACCTGTCCTACTTTTGATAATAATTGGGTTTAACAAAACCAAGATATTTTCAACCCTCCACCAACTCAAGAATATGAAAACGAAAGAAGGTAGTGAGTAAGCTTAGTTTTCATCTGGAATCCTTGACGTAGATATAGTATATTTTTCCAAGTTTACCTGCATGTTTGAGGCGATACAATAAAGGTCTAAGATCTCCTTTAATTTTGTAGCTTCCCTTGTGGAACTTTCAACATCATCTTAGTATGAAGCAATAATCTAGGATCAAAGAACCTAGGCTATCCCAAAGCTCCATCAACTTGTCACCCCTTGTTGAAGTTGTGAAAAAATCCACATGTGGGGAGCTAACACTTCCCAAAACTATTTAGTTTTTACAATTTTTGGTCTCACCATAAGATATAGATATACTTTCTCTTTTATATGATTTCTAATAAGATTTTTGTTCTTTGATTAAGATTGCCCATAATATCATTTAGTCTCTATTTAATATTTCTCAAAAGATGTTTGTTGTTTCCCATAAGATTTTCATGGTGGTTATATAATATTTTTTGGTTTGGTTTTTGTTGGAATTAGGAGGTGGGTAAATAAAGGTAGGCCCTAAGGTTGGTGTAGATTTCCAAGGTGCATTCGGTGAAGGCGAAGTATGAGGAGGAGGTATGTATGGTTCCACGTGTGTTTGTTTAATTTTGATGCATCTTACTTATTTGTTTAATTTTGGTTCCATTTGTGATTTATTTATTTATTGAGTTCAATGCAATGCAAGTAAAGGAAGGTAGAGGAGCATTGAGGAAGCTAGTGAAATATCATTTGGGTGAGAGACTGTAGTAGAGCGCATAGTTAGAGTTAGAAGCAAAGTTAGAGGCAAAGGAAAATGCGAGTTGTCTTTTGGTTGAATATAATGTATGATTTTTCCTAAGATATTTCGATATCTGTTTCAAATTTCTTAGAATATTTTGTGTGCACTCAATGTTTCTCAGAGTATTTTTTTTATCTTTATTTACTACTTATATTTTGGTGTGAAGGGGATGTCCTTGTTCGACCATGGATGATTTCTGATGTTGCAAAGTAGAGTCTTTGCCTATTGGTTGTCTCAGTTTGTTTTCTTTTCGTTATTTCTATTTTTTTGTTGCGATTGTTGGTTGTATCTTTTGTTATTTTTTTCCCCACTTCTATGGCTCTAATTTTTTTGTAGTTGTGAGCATGGCCATACTAATTTTTGTATTGGTATTTTTTTTCCTGTGTGCATCCTTATCTTTTTTTGTTACCTTACTTCATATTTTTTTGGGAGATTCAACGAATGGGAAAATTAAGGGAGGCCCGTATTGTGGGTTTAGGGTTGATGCAAATTAGAGAGGTATAGTCAGTGAAGGTAAAGGAGGTATGGATGGGGAATTTACTCATTTGGTTCCATGCTTGTTTAATTTAACTCATTTTTTGCTTCATAATTATATCATGCGTCTTTGCTAAAATTTAGATGCAATGTAGGTTAATGAAGGAGGTGGAGCATTTATGAAATTATTGAATATCTTTGTGTAAGAGAGACGTGGGGCACTAAAGCAAAGCCATAAGCAAAGGCAAAGGGTGAGTTATCTTTTGGATCTTGGTGCAAGACTTGTGTATGTTCTACTATTAAATCCTCTTTGGTTGAATAAGATGATTGTAGTCCCTCCCTTACCTATTTAGTGTTTACAATTTTTGGTCTCAAGATAAGATTTACTTGCTCTTGCATAAGATTCCTAATAATATTTTTGGTCTTTGATGAAAATTTCTCATAATATCTCTTAGTCTTTGTTTAATATTATTTCTCATAAGATTTTTGTGGTTTCTCATAATATTCTCATGGCCATAATATAATATTTTTTGGTTTGGTTTTTGTTGGGATAGGGAGGTAGGGAAATAAATGAAGGACCTAAGGTTGGTGCAGATTTCACAAGTGCATTTGATGAAGGCAATGGTCGAGGAGGAGGTATATATGGTTCCATGTGTGTCTATTTAATTTATATGCATCTTATATTATTTGTGATTATTTATTTATTGAGTGGAATGCAATGCAGGTTAAGAAAGGTGGAAGAACACCGAGGAAGTGAAATATATTTGTGTGAGAGACTATAGTAAATTGTAGAATCATAAACATAGGTTGAATAAGAGGCAAAGGTAGATGTGAGTTCTCTTTTGGTCCAAAATCCATGTATGATTTCTCATAAGATAGTTTCATCTCTCTTTCATATTTCTCAATATTTATCATAATATTTTTGGGTTTTTATTTAATATTTATATATTTTTGGTGTTCAGGGTGTCCTTATTCAGCCATGGATGTTTGTTGAGGTTGCATAGCAGAGTCTTTGCCTATTGTTTGTTTTAATTCAGATATTTTTCTTGTTTTTGTGATTGTTGATTGTATTTTTGGTTATTGTTGTTTCTTTTCCCACTTCTATGTCTCTTATTTTTTTTGCATTTGTGAGCATGGCCATGCTAATTTTTGGATTGGTATTTTGTTTTTCTTTCTTGCCTTCTGATTTTTTTTTTAAACTTATATCTTTTGTTTATTTTTGGGTTCAATCAACGAGGAAATTGAAGGAGACCCTTAAAGCCCATATTGTGCATTGGGGGTTGATACAGATTCAGCAATTGTAGCAAGCAAAGGTGAGTGAAGTATGGATGGTGGAATTTACCCATTTGCTAGTAATTATATGGTTCCATGCTTGTTTTAATTCAACTCATATTTTGCTTCATAATTATATTATGTTTGTTTGTTTGAATTTAAATGCAATGCAAGTTAAATGGAGGCAGAGGAGTGTTGATAAATGTTTTGATTATCTTTGTGTGGGAGAGACGTTGGGGCACTATAGCAAAGGCAAAGGGCGAGTTATCTTTTGGACCTTTGTTGAAGACTCACGGTATGTTCTACCTATGAAATACTCCTTGATTGAGTACAATGGTTGTAGTTCCCTCCCTTACCTATTGAGCGTTTACACCTTTTTGTCTCGGCATAAAATGTACTTGCTCTTGCATAATGATAGTAATAAGTTTTTTTTGGTCTTTGATTAAGATTTATCATAATATCATTCAGTCTTTGTTTAATATTTTTCATAAGATTTTTGTGTTCATTATATAATATTTTCTGGTTTGGTTTTTGTTGGGATTAGGAGGTGTGGAAATAAAAGCAGGACCTAAAGTTGGTGCAAATTTCAAAGATGCATTTGTTGAATGCAAAGAGTAAGGAGGAGGAGGTATGTATGGTTCCATGTGTGTCTACTTAATTTAGATGCATCTTATATTATTTGTGATTTATTTATTTATTGAGTGCAATTCAATGCAGGTAAAGGAAGGCGGAGCATTGATATTGCTAGTGAAATTTCTTTGTGTGAGAGACTATAATAGAGTGCAAAATTGAAGTTGGAGGAAAATTCAAAGGAAAAGGTAAATGTGAGTTCTCTTTTTGTCGGAAATTCATGTATGATTTTTTATAAGACATTTCAATCTTTGTTTCTCATTGCACACTATATTTTGTGTGAATTTAAAAATTCTCATAATACTTTATGTTTTTTTTAATACTTTTATAGTTTTGGTTTGTAGGGTGTCCTTGCTTGACCATGGGGATTCTTTCTAAGGTTGAAGAGCAGATTCATGGCCTTTTGTTTCTCTGTTTGTTTTATTTTTGTTTCTTTTTGTGATTGTTGGTTGTATCTTTTGTTATTTCCATTTTTTACCCCACTGATATGGTTCTTACATTTTTGCATTTGTGAGCATGTCCATGCTAATTTGTGGTTTGGTTTCTCTTGTGTGCTTTTTTATCTTTTTTTTTTATAACTTTTGTTTATTTTTTCTTCTTTTGGTTCTATGTGTGGGGAGATTAAGTGAGGGCCTTACAACCTGTATAATGAGTTTATCGTTGATTCATATTTGATAGTTGTAGTGGGAAAAGGTGAAGGAGGTATCGATGGGGGAATTTACTCATTTGCCGCTACACAATTATATGGTTTCGTGCTCGTTTTAATTTAGCTCATTTTTTGCTTCATAATTATATCATTTGTGTTTGTTTAAATTTCAATGCAGTGCATGTAAATGAAGGTGGAAGAGCAGTAATGAAATTACTTAATATCTTTGTGTAATTGAGACGTGGGGCACTATAGCAAAGTAATAGTCAAAAGAAAAGGGTGAGTTATCTTCTGGACCATAGATTAAGAGTCGTGTATGTTCGATTATGAAATCCTCCTTGTTTGAATACAATGGTTGTAGTCCCTCCCTTACCTATTTAGTGATCACAGTTTTTTGTCTCAATAGAAGATGTACTTACTCTTGCATAGGATTACTAATAATATTTTTGGGTCTTTGATTAAGATTTCTCATGATATCTTTCTGTCTTGTTAATATTTCTCATAGTATTTTTGTTGTTCCTCATAAGAGTGTATGATCTGTATTTACTCATTTTAGTTTTGGTTTTTGTTGGGTTTAGTAGGTGGGGAAATAAAGGCAGGTCTTAGTGTTGGTGAAGATTTCTCAAGTGAATTGGGTGAAGGCGAAGGCTAAGGAGGAGGAGGTATGTATGGTTTCATTCTTGTTTGTTTAAATTAAATTCATCTTATATTATTTGTGATTGATTCATATATCGAGTGCATTGCAATGCAGGTAAAGGTAGGGGGAGGAGAAAAGGTGGATCACTAATGAAGCTACTGAAATGCCTTTGTGTGAGAGAGACATGGGGCAGTCTAGGAAAGTGCATAGGCAGATGCAGAGGGTGTTTTCTCTTTTGGTTCTACTATGAATTTCTCCTTGTTTCAAATACGATAGTTCTCGTCCCTCCTTACTTATTTAGGGTTTACGATTTTTTCTCTTTACATAATATGTGCTTACTTTTGCAATATTCATAATTCATTTTGTGAGAGAGATGTGAGCCAATGTTGTAAGGAAAAGGGAGATTGTTGTTATGTTTTGGTGCAAAATCCATGCATGTCTTGCTATGAAATCCTCCTCATTTCAAATACAATGGTTCTCCTTTTATAGGGTTTGCTATTTTTGGTATTTGCATAAGATGTACTCAATTTTGCATAAGAATTTTGTTCTTTGTTTAAGAGGTTTTATAATATATTTTACTATCTTTTTAATATTTCTCATGAGATTTTTGGTGTATTTTTAAGATTTCTCATAAGATTTGGTCTCTATTTAATATTGCTATGGTTTAGGTTTTGATGGGTTTAGTCAGTGGCAAGGCAAATAAAGGCAGGTCCTAATAGCCCATTTCTGGATACAGGGTTGATGCAGATTCCACACATGGAATGGGTGAAGGCGAATGTTGAGATAGTATGTATGGTTCCATGTGTGTTTGTTTAAATTAGAGGCATCTTAAATTATTTGTCATTGTTTTTATTATTGAGTACAATGCAATGTAGGTGAAGGAATGTGGAGGATCGCTGATGAAACTACAGAAATATCTATGTGAGACAGAGACTCTAGTGGAGTGCATAGGTAGAGGAAGAGGTGAGTTTTCTTTTGGTTCAAAACCCATGTATGATTTGCTATGAGATTCTCATTTCAAATAAAATGGTTCTTCTCATAAGATTTGGTCTCTGCTTAAGATTTCTCATAAGATATTTTGTGTGTATTTGATATTTTTCATAAGAATTTTTTGTATCTTATTTAATACTTCTCTAACTTTTGGTGTGCAGGGTGTCCTTGGTTGGACATGGAGCTTTCTAAGGTAGCAAAGCAATGTTTGTCTCATTTTTCCTTGTTTTTTTTTTTTTTTGCAATTGTTTTAATTTTTTCTTTTTCTACTGCTATGTTTTTTTTTGCATTTTGTGAGCATGGCCATGCTAATTTGTGGTTTGGTATTTGTTTCACTATTTTCCTCTTCATCTATTTTTACTTATTTATATATTTTTTTTTTGTTTCAACGGGTGGTGAAATTAAGGCAAGCCCTAACAACCCATATTGTGGGTTTAGGGCTGATGTAGATGCCACAAGTGTAGAATGCAAAGGCGAGGGAGAGGTATGTATTGGGGAATTACACGTTTTCTACCACATGATTTATGGTTTCATGGCATTTTAACTTAACTCATTTGCTACTTCATAATTACATCATTTGTATTTGAGGCAATGCAAGTAAAGGAAGGTGAAGAAGCATTGATGAAACTACTAAATATCTTTGTGTGAGAGAGAGTTGTGGTGTACTATAAAGGAAGCATAGGAAAAGCGTGAGTTTTTTTCTTGTTCAATATCCATGTGTGTTTTGCTATGAAATCCTCATTTAATTTCAAGGGTTCTCCTCCCTCCTTTCTATTTAGGGTTTATGAGTTTTGGCCTCTCCATAAGATGTACTTACTTTTGGATATGATTACTCAGAAGACTTTTGTTTTCTATTTCAAATTTCTCATACCATCTTTCAGTCTGTTTAATGTTTCTCCTAAGATTTTCTCGTCTCTATTTGATATTTTCTAGTTTGGTATTTCTTGGGTTTCTAATTTCTCATACTATCTTTCAGACTCTTTTTAATATTTCTCCCGATATTTTCTGGTCACTATTTGATATTTTCTAGTTTGGTTCTAGTGTTTACTCCTAAGACTTTTGTTTTATGTTTCAAATTTCTCATACCATCTTTCAGTCTCTGTTTAATATATTTTCTAGTTTGGTATTTCTTGGGTTTCTAATATCTCATACTATCTTTCAGTCTCTTTTTAATATTTATCCTAAGATTTTATGGTATTTATTTGATATTTTCTAGTTTGGTTCTAGTGTTTACTCATAAGACTTTTGTTTCATGTTTCAAATTTCTCATACTATCTTCCAGTCTCTGTTTAATATTTCTCCTAAAAAAATTTGGTCTCTATTTGATATTTTCTAGTTTGATTTTTGTTGGGTTCAGGTTTTAGGCTCTGTTTAAAATTTCTCCTAAGATTTTCTGGTCTCTATTTGATATTTCCTAGTAAATGGTTTTTGTTGGGTTCAAGGAATGGAGAAATAAAGGCAGGTCCTACGGCTAGTGACAATTAACATAGGTGCAATTGGAAATTGATTGTTTGTTGCTTGCGATTTGACTAATTTAATAATGTGGTTTTACGGAGAATTGTCAAATGAACTGAATGATTTAAAAAAATGTCGTTGGTTAGGTTATGTTGTTAATTGTGAAACATTATGGGTGGTGGTAAACACCTGCAGGTCTCTAAAAATTTCTGCAGTCCTTGATTTGTGCATTCCCCCCTTTCTTCTTGAGTAGGATCCCTCTACTCACCAAATGCAGCCTGCTCTGGAATGCTTCCAAATAGGCATATACAGAGAAACTGGAGAGCCTTCAATTGAAGGGAAGTACGCAGAACGTTTGCAACAATGATTATGAAGCTCGTTCTTTGATTGAAGTAGCAACAATTACACCATTCTCTAAAGAAGTTATGTTTCCTTGCAGTCAGCAAAATGACTCTAATAGAGACGAAAATTATCTTGCAAGGATATTGGACTGTCTCTGTCGAAGTAAAACCTGTGGGGATTTTACATATCAGGACTCTCAGTTTGCCACTACTAGCTTTTCAACAGGTTGCATTTCTAGTTCTCTTCCTGGAGTTTTTCATTTCTGTGCTTCTGCTTTGAATGGCAAAATCTCCCTTTTAAGCATTTATTCATCATGCTAACCCACTTTAGTTGTGTGACTTCCTTGTTCTAGAAGGAATTTTTATAGGAAGAGGAGGGTGGAGTCAAGTGTAGAGAGAATTTCTTTTTGATGGACAATGCGTGTCAGTAAAAATCTTGAATTCTTCACCCAAAGCAGAGCAAGAGATTATTTTTGACTTGGTGATTCTTACTCTATTGAAAGCATGAAATCATGTAGAAATATTTAGTAGTACATTTTATGAATCATAGTGTCATCATTCTATGGAAGGGTCTTTCATTCTCTTTTTTGGGATTTGGTTATAGCCCTAGTTATTGATTATATATATTTCAGGAGGCAATGAGAGCCCAGTCCCTTGGACAGTGCGATTGGAGATGGCTATAGGAGTTGCTGAAGCATTAGATGACTTGCATGATGAATCCTACATGTCATCCATGGAGAAGTGAAATTTTCAATATCTTGGATTCTGAAGAGTTTGAACCAGAGGTATAAATCTTTTTACTGCAAGGAGCATCGATACTAAATTTGATAGTTAAGTATTCCAAGAAATCTTAGTGATGTAGAGTTGTAAATTGAAACTTGAAATTTTGTACTAATGAATTTTTTGACATGATTACTGTGGTTAATTATAATAGTTGTCAGATTTTGGGCTAGCTAGGTGGGCTACCAACATCTTCATATGTCACTTGCAATGACGTTTTAGGAACATTTGGGTATGTAGGCATCTTCCTAGTTTCAACTGGCCATTTTCATATTACGGAATCCAACTTGTAACCACATTATTCACTAATTGTGAGTGTAATTTGATAGGTATCTTGCTCAATAATATTTGGGTTGTGGGAAGGGTAATGACAAGATGTATGTGTTTGAATTTGGTGTGGTCCTTCTCGAGAAAATAACTGGATGGAATCCAATTAATCCAAGAAATCCCAAGGTTCAGGAAAGCTTGATTATGTGGGTAAGTTTTGGTTTTCACAGCTGACTTTCCACTCCATGTTTATTTCTTATCCTTATAGGCTCATGTAGGGTCAAGAAAGCTTGATTATGTGGATAAGTTTTGGTTTTCACAGTTGACTTTATTTTTCATGTTTATGTATTTATCCTTATGGGCTCATGTTTAACCTTCCGCGAATGTTGAAACCAAGCAAAGCCATTTTTACAGGATGGGAAAATGGGAAACCTTGCTTATAAATGTTTACAAGGTCTTCATGATACAAATGAGATACCAATAATGATGCTTTCCTTACACTTTTTCTAAGGAAGACATCTCATTACCTGCGTTGCATGAGCAGAGTAATTTATCTACTCTATTAATTTATATATGCTTCAAGTGTTTGTTGACTTGCATTAATGTATATTACAGTTACTACCTCTTTGTGTTTATTTCAAGGGTAATCTTAACCTGCAAGATTTGATTTAGGGCACAGTTTGTCTTGTATTTCCTTTAAGTTACAAAATATCCTGTGGTATTGCATGAATTCATCTCTGCATGTTTTTTGATACCTAAATATGGTTCATGGCATATTTTAAAACTACCAGAAGGAGATGATCTAACTGACTCATCATGGTGCCAGAATAAAATGATCAAGGATATGGATACTTCAAATGAGTTTGACATAGTAGTAGACCAGGGGGGCATGATATCGAAGCCCATCTCACCCTTGCCATGCTTGGGGTTGACAATGACATCACAGTGCAGGCATTTTGCAAGCAAACAATTTTTTGGAAGATTATTTGCAGTGCCGATGTAGAAATTCATCAAGCTTTGATTAATTTAGGATAGGAAGAATCCAATTCTCTTGCCTGTGATACACTACTTTATGGTTAATTTATAGGATTCCATGGCCACAGTGGTTTCATCTTCTTATATGGTCAGGAATGGAATGTGATTATGCTTTACCTGAAAAAATAATTAATATCGGCTAAACATTGTATGAAAAACTAGGGGACTGAACATTCACTTCATTAAAACATCCTTGGAGCTTACAGGAAAGCTCATGGGTCAAAAGGAAGATCGAGATATCATACTCCATTATCTTGGTTGCAGATGTGGGGAATGTGTCTTTTTTATTTCTGTGTTGTTTCCACATTTATACTTCTAACTGCCAAATTTCATGTTAATAGTGGAAAGGATCTGATGTTAGCAGCCTTACACTGCTGCTGGGAAGGCAAGGACCACAGAGAGAATACCCACTACTAATCAGTTCTCATGGATGCAAGGTTGATTCAGAGGTAGATAGTTTGGTTGATATTAATTGATTATTTGTTATGTGGAAGCCATTTGCCATGGGAAGTAAATAAATTCGGCATTTGCACTTGCTCGGTTAATACATTGGTAGTGCATGAAATGAAGGTCACATGCTTTCCCTTTTAAGATAGTTGTGAAAATAAGCATGGTAAATGTTCCTAGTATAGGGCATTTATTTGGATGTGAACAATTTGTACTTTGTATAATGTTTGGATATATGAATATTTATCAGGAATTTTCTTGTGAAGTTTTGGATTTTCTTAGTTCTGTCCTATTTGCATTTATTTTATTGGGCAATGTTATCTTTGGGTGGAATCAATTTGGGTTGAAAAATGTAAGGTTCTGCTTAGGAGGTGATCAAGGGTTAAACCTGTTATTAATCATGTTGACAATTTACCACGTCATTGTCCCTTTTGTTTAAGATTGGATTCAAATGCTTTCACTATTTCATATGTAGAATGGTTGCAAACTCAATATTCATACTAATGGAGTTAAAATGCCCGAAAATATCCTTTATTGTTCTATTCCATAAAACAATATATTCTTAGATGTTGGAGGAAATGTATGACAAAAAAATTGTTGGTTTTATGCAAAACTACTGCAGAAGGGATGATATTAAACTGTCTGAGTTTTATAACCAAGCTGTCATCCAACTATTTCAGGCTACATGCCCATTATTTCGAAACCTCTGGTGTGGTAACTCAACTCTCCAAAAACATTCTCATCCAACTTTATATGATTATGAGCAAAGTTTCCAATTGAATGCCTAATGTTCTCTTTTAACCTTTTTATTTGGGCAACAAGTCAGCAAAAATATATGAAAATACAAAGTCATAAGACAAGAACAAGAACAAGAACATATCCTTGATGATCACCGAGACAAGAAAACAATAGCAAAGCCTTACAAAATTGAGACAAGGCATTTGACCTCAATGGCTATTAAAAAAATATATCAAGATACGTTAAGTTGGGTTGACCCCTTTGGTTGATTGAATGAGTTCATTAGAGGCGACAATAAAAATTGAAGGGCTGGGAAAAATGTTTTACGAAGGGCAATTTTTTTGTATCACCCTTAAATATTGACTAGTTTGATTGCTTTTTTTAGCAATGCTGCTACTAGGGTTTGGAATAGTTTTGCCATGGATGTCAGAATGCCATGGCATTGGGGAGCTACTTTGAGTTTATCCCCTGGGTCATTTGCATTGACTAGATTTTAGAGTTTATGGGTCTCTTCTTGTGATATGACAGTTTCCATGTGAAGTTATTTGGTGTTGGTTTCCTCTTGTCAATCATCTTCTCTTTTTGGTAGTGACCCAATGCTTTGACGTTAAATATCATGCCAAATTCTTAAATGCAGGTTTTTATGTTTGTTCTATTTTTTTTGGATTTGTGATGGTTATTTCTCTCAGTTTTGAATTTTGTTTATGTGCTTGGTGTTTTCTGTTAAATTTTTCCTATGTCCCTCATGTCAAATCGCAAGTGCTTTTGTTGAAAAAGCTCTTTGTGGGTGTGAAGTTAAGTGACCATCTCTGCTCCACCAATTTTTCCTATGTCCCTCATGTCAAATCTCTAGTTCTTTTGTTGAAAAAGTGTGGTAGAAATTAGGAATCTGCTGCCCACCAATGCTCATTATGGGCCTTTTTCTTCTGTCAAGGATTGTTCTAAACCTACAACCATTCGAGGGTTATATCAAAAATTTGTTGCAAATTGCTTTGATCTAATGATTTATGGGTCATTGGCCTTTACCATTTGGAGCAAATCCAATGGAAATACCCAGAATGGATTGGAAATATAGCTCGTTACTTTGGATTATTTGTTAGTGTTATTTATAATCTTAAAAATAGTAAATGTTTTCGAAAGAGGCTCCTAAGTTTGCTTATGACCCCTCAAGTTGGCATGACTTTGTTTTTATCTAGTTAGGAACTCTGGGATACCTTCTTTCTGATCACCATTGTCTAATTTAAGGCCTCTCAACTCAAATTTTTGTGGATATGAATCTTAGCAAACCTACCTGCTTTTATTGATCCTAAGGCCCATAGAGTATGATAAATATGTTTTAACAGCTTCCAAGCAGGTTTGTTGGCCAATGCCTACCCAAGTTCTGGAAGAATTATCAGTGGTTGTGTCCTCACTAAGATTATGATAAAAAGGGGCTATTTTCCTTTCGAGTAGAAGCAGGTGGAAGTGAGATTATAATAAAAAGGGGCTATTTTCCTTTCGAGTGGAAGCAGGTGGAAGGGGCCAAGGCATGCAGCAAAAAAGGAAAAGCTAGAAACCTGGGATACCGGATCTGAATTCTTTCAAAGAATTGGATTATTATAACCGTGGAAGGTATTATTCAAATTAAAACAACCAACTCAAAGCCGGGACAAACTCGGCAAGAGAACAACCAAAAAAACCATGTCTTATGCCAAGGGCTGCTAGAAGTCTTGAAATCAAACATAACATAAGAAGAGGAGGTAGAGGTGGTGGAGGCAAGAATATCAAGACAATGATGAACTTGGAAAAGAAGGTCAGCAATTGAATTATGAATCTATTATTAAACAAAATCAGTTTACTTTGAAAATTTCTAAGAAAAAATAAAGATGTCCTTGTTGGTTTGTAATAACATTATTGAGGGACTTGAAAACTTTCAAAATATTAATAATATTTTCAAAATTTTAATAGGAAATATATACAAAAAGTTTTATTTAGAAAAAACAAGTAATTAAATAAAATGGAAAAGGGTAAAAATACTTTATAAAATTGCTACAAAACTACAAAAGTAGGTAAATATATGAAAAAGTTTATTTAAAAAAATAATAATTAAATAAATTGGAAAAGGGTAATAAATGCTTTATAAAATTGTTGGAAACTACAAAAGTATACACTAAAGGTATTTTGAAAAAGTTTTATTAAAAAAAAACAAATAATTAAATAAAATGGAAAAGGGTAATAAATGCTTTATAAAATTGCTGCAAACTATAAAAGTATACACTGCAAGTATTTTGTAATTAAGCAATTGTGTTAGAGAGTATACACTACAGGTATGACTGTGAAAGTCTTTACCCTATATATTATAGGGTTAATTGTGAAAGTCTACATTAGAATATTGTCATTGCTCTATCGTTTAAATATGTAGCTAAGTATACTTGGTCTTCACAAATCTTTTAAATATGTAGCTAAGTATACTTGGCCTTCACAAATCTTATTTAGTGATTATTGAGGTTAGCAAATATTGCAAGTGGTTTTGGTCAATTCATAATTTTCTATTTATCATGGTTGTATCGAAAGTAGCGAGGTTCTCTACAACCCAATATAGGACAGATGTAATGTGTAACGTTGTGTAATGTTATTTAACATGTTCTCATTAAAAAACTTGCAAATGATATCAGCTTAAACAAAAAATATTATATTATATTGATTTCATCTTAAACCTAGATATATCAAGCACTGATAGGGATCTTGAGGTGTAAATTTTTTCTTAATGTGTAAAAGATTTACACATCAAGAAATTGGATCCTTCTTGGTGCTTGATAGATCCTTTTTAAATGGATCTATGCTGGTATCTAGTCATTCAAACGTATCAATTTAACTATGTAAATGTGAATTCATATTGTGTAAATGTATCAAGGAAACTTGTTGCACATTGTAAAACAACTTGAACATATATGAAATACCTAAGGAAGGCACGGGAATAACTTTTGCAAGCAAACACAATGCTCGCACTCAAGGCTTGGACAAATGAGAGATAGGAACACCTTATTGAATGTGATGCCAACTACTCGGTTGTTTTGTTAGTGACTGAAAATTGGTTTTCTTGAACATTACCCTTGGACCCATCTGTATCAACTGTGGGAATTTGAACCTAAATTTCCTTTGGGCCCATGTGTATCAACTTTGGGAATTTGAACCTAAATTTCCATCTAGGCTAACTCTCAAGATGATGAAAACAATTCTAGCCATACAAATTCCATAGGCATACAAATATAGCCATACAAATTCCATCATAGGATGCTCACCCTAAGAGTGAATGTAAAGGATACTTTCTTTTCAATATGATAACAACAATGCTATACAACATAACATCTCTATATTAATTGGAAAGTTGAAGGATGCAAATATAGCCATACAAATTCCATCATAAGGTGGTCACCCTAAGAGTGAATGTAAAGGCATCTACAATGCTTTCCATTGAGTGAATGTAAAGGAAATATTAAATACACCACCGTTGCAGTTTGGATCAAGTCCTATGAAAAATGTGAGTATTAATTTTAAACTTTGTCATCATATTATTCTTTCCATTGAGTGAATGTAAAGGCAATATTAAATACACCATCGTTGCAGTTTGGATCAAGTCCTAAGAAAAATGTGAGTATTAATTTTAAACTTTGTCATCATATTATTCTTTCCATTGAGTGAATGTAAAGGCAATATTAAATATACCACCATTGCACTTTGGATCGAGTCTTAAGAAAAATGTGAGTGTTAATTTTAAACTTTGTCATCATATTAGTCATGTCATAAATTACAATTTAAATAGTTAAAAAAAACACAAAAAATTATTTTAATTTTTAAAAATGTTTTTTTATTAAATAATAGACCATATTAAACATTTCAATTGAATCTCATCCCATTTTCCAAAGTACTAAATAGTTAAAAAAATCTCAAATCCCATTTTCCCAAAAAAATGTTTCATACATATTATCAAAAACTTTTAAAATATAGTTGGTTATTATAAAAAACTTTTAAAATATAGCTAGTTATTAGTTAACTTACAATTTTCATTTTTATAAGATAAAAGAAGATTTGCAAAAGAAATTGACGACATTTTGGACTTATTGAGATGATAAACCTATTTTATCTGCTCTTTTAATAACAATACCTAAGGATCCCATATTAAATAAATTAAACAACGTATTTTTAATAAATTAAAATAAGTGTTTGGAGAATAACTTCTCTTGAAGTGTGTTATTCACTGCATTGACTTTAGAAGCACCTCAACTTTCATTACCTAAACCAAACTTTAAACATACTAGCCCACTAACATGACCCCTTTACCCCTAAACTACTAATACCCATAATCACAACCATGTTTATAGCTTACATACTACCTCTTAATTTCTTAACACCTAAATCTAATCACCTAATAAACCTAGTAGCACAGCTAAATCTAAACACCTAGTGCATACCAACATCTAATACACATAAGCATCTAACCAATAAAACTTAAAAAATGTTTTATTTATCCTCGAGAGTGTAAGATGAGGTGAATAGTTTATTTAATGTAAGCTAAGAAATTCATTCAATAATATATTTAGTGGCAAAAAAAATTGATATCACAAGTAATTCTTTATTAAGAATAAAACTCCAAAAAGATTTTAAAAATAGAACTCTAAAATTTTTTTACTTAAATTTTCATTGTAGTGAAATCTTTATGTTTTTGCTTCCTCATGGAGGGAAACATTCTCACTCTTAATTTATTTTTAATCAAATTTCCTTTTGTTAATTAAGTGATCTCATCTTTGGCTTAGATGTGATGATTGAGGTATATATTCTCTCATGTTCACATATAACTTGTACCTAATAGCCTTACGATATTTACTAGTTTGGGTATTATTTCTAATATTACCTAATATTTACCGTAACAAAACTATTTCATATGGCATTATATGACACTAAATCTTTGACTATGGGTGTCCTCTCCTCAATATTTACCATAAAAAACCTATTTCATATGGCATTATATGACACTAAATCTTTTACTATGTGCATCCTCTGCTCAATAAACTATATAGGCATCCTCTCCTCACTAAACTATTTGTCTAGTAAAGTTTGTATAATTTCAATTAGTTCATATTCAAAATCAAAAAGATGCCCATGAAGAAATTTCTTTTCTATCTTCCTTGCATTTGTATGGTCCTAATGTTCTTTCATTAAACTTGAAGTGCTCGATGAACATTTTTAACTACTTGTCTTTATTCAAAGGGTGTGAAGCATTAACTTCTGAATGCAAGAGATGGGATCCTCTTTCCTATTTAGGGTTTGGGATTGCATTAAATCATTCTCAAAAGTACAATGACTATTAGAAAGCACATTGACATACAATGGATTGGATATAGGTTTAAATTCCGTATTCTATGAAGTCATAATAAATTAACCCTTATGGGTAGACATGAATAAAAAATTGGGATATTACACAAAAGAGGAACAAGGTCATCCCACTTAAAATTGGAGCATTATTATCCTTTATGAGTCCTTATGTCTTGATTTGTTTGACTTGGATACATAATCCATAGGGAGGATTGCATGGGGACATGCAATATTTTCAGCTGGGGGAGATGCCCGGCCCTATAATTGTCACCTTTATATCATCATTTTACCATGATCCATTTATTTTTTTTTCCTACCTTTTAACCTTATATTGACCTTTTTTGGTGCCTAATACTTGATTTAGGCAGAAGGTATTTTTGACTTGCGTTTCTTCACATTTCATTAATTTTTTTAATAATAAGTAGGAAGAATGAATAAAGTGGTGTACATCCTTGTTGCAAATCTAGTGTCGTGGATCATGCACCACATGTTTGTTTCATATCATCTACTACATGATTGGTCCGGATCCTTGTCTACATGATTGTTGCGGATCTTATGATTTAGGTTTATTTTGGACTCTATGCTACAAGTCATTGCTAATCATGTGCATTAGGACCATGAATTGCATATTTGGATGCTCAAAACTTTTTTGTTGAAGAATATTATTGGATAGAGATTCAATTCCACAAATTTAGGAAAATAAAATCTTTTTGGACAAGTTGATTAAGCATGTGGCATATAACCATGACTTGTCATATCTCTTCATGTAATTGTTATGTAGCTACAATAAGAACAAAAACAATTATGATTGTCCTACTATTATGAAATGGATTGGTGATCTTATGTTCTAAGAGTAGTTATTTGTTAGAATAGCTTGAGAATTGTTGAACTAGAACAACTTGAGAATTGGAAGACTAATGAACTAGAACAACTTTCTATTGTTAATTTGAATCCAATCTCAAAATATCAATGATAAATTTTTATGTCATTTAATTTCATTAGTTAGTTGTTGTAACTCCACCAAGATCGTCTATTCTAACATAACATGTGTCGTAGTTTATTTACTAGGTTGCATTTTAATTTTGAAGATTAACTTTCATTGTTGTAGATTACAGTTGTGATTATATTTGCTTGTTATAAAATAGAGTGCATTACTCCATTTAATGTTTTATTTAGATTTGAAGTGTAGTTGTTAAATGCTAGCCAAAGCTTTACAATTGAATTTGGCATAAATAATTGGATATTCTTTACTTACAATCCATTTTGCAAAGTGTTTTAGTTTTGATGTTGACTTCTTTACTTTAACTTCATGGTAAATAAACTAGTGAAAGATAACATGCAAGGAACTTAGAACATGGTTTGATAAATTAATGTATATACTATTTCCTTCTACTATGAATTAGAAGAGAAAATAAATAACTTGTTTGTACTTACATGCATTCATTGGCGATGAGGTAAGATGTATATCCTTTCACTTTTCATTTAACATAATTAATATTATTTTTATTTTCATATTAATAACTGTGTTAAATTGCCACCCCTTAAAGGAATACTTTGTGCTAAAAAAAATGATAAAGTGGATTTTCTCTAATTGAGCGTGTAATTTCTTTTGTGGCATGAACCTTGTCTTTGTCTAGCTTTAGGGGTTTGACTTGGTCCTTTATTTGAATTCGACTTACTTTGTCTAGCTTTAGGGGTTTGACTTGGTCCTTTATTTGAATTCGACTTACTGGATAATATTCCAAAACAATAAATGGATATTCCACGTATTCTAAGGATTAGAGTTTAGTGTAGTGCATTTTGTTTTTTAAGATTCCTTTTTATAGCCGTATTGGATAGGCTGGATGATATCCAGTTTTTGGATGATAGTATAAAAATAATTTATTAAATGCTGGTTATATTTGTATAACTTAATGATACAAAAGGTCTGTTATTTACCTTTATTTTATTTGCCCACTATTTTAATGATACAAATATATTTTAGTAAACTAATATTTACTGCAGTCAGGCTCCTTAGTTTTGAAGTGTTGGATCATGACAGACAGAGTGGTACCCTTGATGATCTGTCAAGAATGACGTGTTTTTAAGTTGATAAATTGTCTGAGATCTGTCAAGAATGACTAGTGATGCCAAAGATATGTCTTTTATGACCTGGGTGTGTTTTAAAGACTTATTTTGGAACCTGTTTTTGCAGGTTTCTGTAGATATTGTATGATGGGATGAAATGTAGATATTGTATGATTATAAACTAATAAGATATAAGTTTTTTCCGAATTTCTTTTTTGAGTTTTTTCCGGTGCTTTTCGATTTAGCAGGTTCTTCTTCGAGTTCATAAACAATTATCAACGTTGTATGTATGAAGCAAGTAACTCTTATAAGTATTCTGGAGGTTGTTGATTTTATCTATATCATTAAACTTCACCAGAAACTTGACACAATAAATGGATATTTTAACAGAAACAGAAACAATAAATGGATATTTCCTCCTGATATAACTGCGAGTAACATACATCATGTTTCCTAATATAAAGAAGGGTGGGCTTTTATTTATAAGCCGGTTGGAAGCGGGATATCCCAACTGTCAGGTGACTGTGAACGAGCCCGTGGTTCTTTACACTATCGTCTACAATATGTGCACACAGAAGGGACGATCCTATTTATGATAGATGCAGGGATTCCATAATAAGTCCGCCTTCGCTAGTAAGGCCTCCGTTCAATAGCTTCCACGACAGACTCAGTAAATGCGAGAGATTCTTAAGCTCTATTACAGAAACCCCACATGGACGTTAGATGGCTGCCACATGGACGTTAGATGGCCTGGTCTGAAACAAAACACGGGAACTCCAAATTAGAAATTTGAGCCTGGTTTTCCGGCTACTTTGCAGAGATAGTTTGTCGGCGTTGCTACAGTTCCGCTTCTCTATTATTTCTACTGCGTTTCATTCTAAGGTCTTTTCATTAAATTAGCCCTAGTATCAGTGACTGAAGAAGGGTGTTTCGACAGCAGCACACCAGAAGCTTTCATTAGATTTTCTTCATTTGGAGATATGGTCATGGCCAGGGCGTGGGCCACCTTATACCCATATACTTCCCAATATACTGCCCTCAATTTGGAACATCTGTTGCACCGATATCCATATCAAACGTTCGCCTTAATAAACATGTAAAAAACGCTGCTAGATTGCCTATGCAGGTTACTCCTTCCGCACGAAATCTAACGGATATCAAACTAGGCTAAAGCGACACTGGATAGCCATTCCAACAAACAAACCAAAATCAAACAAACAACATCATAAACAAACCAAAATCAAACTAGGCTAAAGCGACACTGGATAGGCATGCCAACAAACAAACCAACTTCAAAATAAACAACATCATGCATCGGCTTCCCTGCCAATCCTTGAAAATACCAACAGCCATTTCAAAATAATATTAACAGTGAAGTTTCTCAACAAAAAAGTTACTATGAAAGGATGACGAATCATACTATGAGAGAGTGATGAATACACAGAAAAGTAAAAGGATTGAAAGAGAAATTATATACTATGAGAGAGTGATGCCGCCGTTGGATGGAGCTTCTACTTTCCCTAAATCCCCTCCCCGTGTTGCACAGCTCTTGCACAATAATTAATGGATAATGAGTTCCAATTCTCCACTGCTAGTTGTTGAATCATAGCTAGTCACAGCTTATGGACCAATGGTCAATTCAACCAGCTCCAGCTTATAAACCAATGATGCATATTGGAATTTAGTTTTACCTATCATCACTGTAATTAGGCTACATTTTTATTTTCGGATTTTAAGATCCTGTAGATTCTCTTAAATCAGAGCAACGTTGAAACACTCTGCAAGGCAAACCGAAAAATAACAATCATGCAAACCGAAAAATAACAATCATGCAAGTTCATGCCTTGCCTTCACAACACTTTCCAAAAACAGAGATAGCAGATAACATGCATATATACACATTACACATATTTGTTAATATTAATCATAATGATATATTCATTTGTTTTCACAGGATTAAACTCTGTAATTGTAGAACATGTAAATATATTTCTTCTACGATTACAACAGAGACATCATCTCATCTTTCAGGGGTGAGGTCTCCTTTTTCCCAGCTGGAGTAACTCATGAGCCCAAACCCTAGATATTCGTAGCACCTGTAAAATCAACACATATCTCAGAGAAGAAGAAAACAAGGGTTTGTTTTATTTTCGGATTTTAAGATGCTGTAGATTCTCTAAAATCAGAGCAACGTTGAAAAACTCTGCAAGGCCAGAGTGTTCTGACTGTGTCTCTGCAAAATCTCAGCAGCAGAAATTGTTCAAAATGAGGGTTTTTCTTTTAGGAATTTATACTCAACAACCACCTGCAAGTTCTACTTGAGGAGAAGCAAATATGTCGCAAGGTCATGACCCGCAACTGCAAGTACTCCTGAGTCGGGACTGCGTTAACTTGGCAACATGCATCTGAGGTGGACGGGGGAAGCGTTAAGTTGGTAGCTTGAGAAATGACTAAAAGTTGATCCAATTCGCAGATAGTGTCAGATTGCTGTTCCCTGGAGAATCTAGTGCCCGGAGGCCAAACAAAATGGCAGAAAAAATGGCGAATCTTTAATTTGTTCAAGTTATATAAAGCGCTGTGCGGTATTTATGCCAATTTGTTTTAGGAACAAATGATGGACACATGGTAAAACTTTTGCAGATCACTTGTTAACATGAGTTTTTCAATTTCTAAACAATTATAATGAACCACATTGGTAGATACATATGCAAACCGAAAAATAACAATCATGCAAGTTCATGCCTTGCCTTCACAACACTTTCCAAAAACAGAGATAACAGATAACATGCATATATATACACATTACACATTGTTAATATTAATCATAATGATATATTCATTTGTTTTCACAGGATTAAACTCTGTAATTGTAGAACATGTAAATATATTTCTTCTACAATTACAACAGAGACATCATCTCATCTTTCAGGGGTGAGGTCTCCTTTTTCCCAGCTGGAGTAACTCATGAGCCCAAACCCTAGATATTCGTAGCACCTGTAAAACCCAACACAAAACTCAATTTAAGTAATATCCATCAGAATCAACACAAATCTCAGAGAAGAGAAAAACAAGGGTTTGTTTTCTTGTTAGAAATTAAATCTTTGGGTAAACACTCACATTTTTTCACCAATTACAGAGATCTTCAACCAGCTTTCGAGCTTGTTCGACTAAACTCGACATTTCAATGCACAAATCTATCATTCCGGTCCACTTTATGCTGAACTCTCACTAGATTAACTGTCAGCCGCTACAAATTCCGCGTCTTTCGGACAGAACTTACAAGAATTCGAACCCGCTTGCCCAAAGTGCAAATTTTACTGTTGCTCGCGATCTACGGCGTGCTGTCTGGTTCGTTGGATTTTCTTCCCCTGCATTACCAAGAGCTTCTCGGATCCCAAATCTCGTAATGAACGATGTGTCATGGAGACTCGAAGTCGAGAGCCTTAACTCCACAGTCACTTGTCAACCACAGGAATGTACTTACTGCGTCGGCAATCTGACAGATGTTGTATTAGTTTCTTGTTTTATGTGGCAATATCAGAAATTTAATAAACCGAAATTTTATTTATTAATAATTTAAGTTATAAAACTCAATATTAAAACTCAACTCACTGTGCTCAGTCAATTAAAAGAATTATCAAAATTAATAATAGTTTAATTTTCAAAATATTTGATTTAATCACATATCATTTGGTGATATGGGAATTTGATCTCCATGCCCTTGTAGCCAAATTTTATCATTGTATCATAACACTCAATCATTTAAAATTTTAAAATTGAAATAGTATTAATTTTTAAAAGTATGAAATTATTATTATTATTTTGAAATTAAATAAATAGTTTTTAAAATTAAAATATTATTAATTTTAAAAATATGAAATTATTGATATTATTTTGAAATTAAAAAAATTAAGTTTTATTATTAATATTTTAAAATTTTAAAATATTAAATATTAATATAAAATATTTGTGATTTTTTTGACAACTTTATGTTTTATGGGTTGGAGTATTTCAAGTGGCTTGAATTTCAAACATCAATATTATGTATTTTCTAACGGTGGTGGTAATGTTATTTTCATATAACTAAACAAGATCTACTAGATGTGTAAGGCTTATGTTTATATTTCTAAATATTGTTAGTGATGTGTAGAATTAATAGAACTTGTTCTTTTTGAAGGGTATCTACCATGTTGGAAGGGTTTTATGTGGGGAGTCTCTTCCTCTATTTCCGTTTTATGTCTTATACATGATTGTATTATCTTATCTTATTATCTCTTAGAGTTGCTGCTTGTAATACATTCCCAATCGATCGATGTTATCAACCCATCCAAGCCATTCCAAGGTGGCAGAGAAAACAATTGATTGGGTGCGGAAGAAGGTATAAAAGGAGAGAATTGATCTATCTATTTAAAATTGAGTGACTCAAAAATGTCATTTCGTTGATTCAATGGTTGACTCAGTTCGTAGTACAGGTGATCCGTTGAAAACTGTTACTCCCAATGATTTTTAGGTTGGCTAAATAACCAATGCACATTTTCTAAGCTAATCTTACAAGTTAGTTATGTGTTCAATCATTTCCATATTTCAATACATGTTTTAAAGTGTTACTCAATACTCATTCTCTATTTTCAACTAAGCAATGTTGAATTATATATGTGTTAGTATGCAAAAAAATTAAAAACTATATATCTCAATTCACAATCTTCATAGCTAGGAGCTAGTAAGGGACATTTGATAAACATAAATGGGAAATTGTAGAGGTTGATTTCCTTTCCATGGCACTATCAAATATGCATAAGCATTATATTCCTTTGGTGCAACGCTTAAGTGCATCTTTTCTTCCTCTTAAATATAAAAACTCAAAGAGTCTTTTCCTTGGAAACATAAAAGAGTACTCAAACTTATCAAGAATTTGAAAATGCACTTTTTTCGTGTACTTTAACCCATAAACTCTCTCCTCTCATTTGTTAATTATTTTCAAGCTTATCGTACCTCGATTCACAATATCTTCATATTTGCATGTGCGATTTTATTATTAGATTGTTCATTAGAATATTCATGTTCATGATATACCAAAGGGGCACTCAAAGAGAAATTGAGGCCTTTGGATTGAATTTGTAAATCACTAATATATTTCAATTAAAAAATATCCCCTCCTCGTGGTCAAATTTGGGCAAATGCATGAAAAATCCTCCAAATTTTGGCTATATTTTAACTATTATATTTATACTATATAGCATCCTTGAAATTTTCCATGGATACGACCTCCACCCACTTTCCTTCAACCACTCCAATCCATAGCATAATTTCACCCTATAAGTTTTTTTAGGGTTACATGTATTCATGATTTTAGGCCCATGTATAAGTGATTCAAGAGTGCCATTATGATTGAGTTAGACTACGCGTATGGATTATAAGTTCAATCAATAAGGTGAGGCACTCTCCTAATTGCTCTCTTTTAAAAATATTTCTAGCAACTCACGAGATCAGATGATAAAAATCCTAATAGCTCACCTAAAAGAGAGGATAAAGCCTACCTCTATCTATGGCAATCTTGCCTCTTTGTTTTTGATAGAACAACCAACATACCTTGGTCAGAATAAAATTTCTTCATGGTTTCACAAAACTAGTTAATATAGCACTTGAAAACAGTTTACATAAACATGCTTGTTCTCAAATCCCCTTGGTAGCTCCTAGATTATTCTAAAAAATCAAGGTTGTTAAGCATTTTCTTGCAACCTTTTAAATGAACAACTTGCCATAATATAGAGACAATCTCATCAGCTCATTATCAATTGTATTGGAGATGACATACCTTACCAAAAACACGCAAAACTAGGTATCTTAGTTATAATGGATGTCTTGAGCCAACCCACTGATTTACAAGGTCAAGCACTCGCCATTTGGCTCTCTTAAAGATATAATCAATGTCCATAATATAATGTCAAAAATACATTCAATAAAGAGCATAGAAAATTACCCAGGAATATTGATGATGGTTGACTATTCCAATTTTATCCACATGATGTTGTAGAAGTTGATAATCTATTGTAATTTTGTTGTACAAAAAGAAGCAAGGTGCACCCTATAGTCTAGTGTGGATGAGATATGTAATGTAACGCAACACTAATAAATTAAACAAATTTCTGTAATGTAATTGTGAAAACACGATGAACAACCACGATAATAAAAAATGAAATGCAACCATTGTAAATCTGTCTTAACCTCCATCTTTTAATCACCGTAAAGTTCTGCACCTCAATTTATTTTGTATCCCTCTTAGTGCTTATAAATCCAAGGTTAAAATGAATCTACACTAGCCATGTATTGGTGAAGTTGTGCTTAATGTACATAGAAAAGGAAAATCATTAGTTATTTTTGTTTTGTTCATTTTCTCTAACTTAATGGGTCATCAATCAACATCTATAATATGAACCAACTATAACCACTGAGAACACTGTATCTGAAATACTGAAAACTACACTACCACTGTATGGAATAAAAGGCCATATCGGTCATCAAATCTGAGGTCTCAAGGATCAAATTTGGTAGACCTTGGCATAAGGTCTACTAAATGTCTGATACAAAGATGCTCTGATGTGTGAGTGATCATAAATAATACTGCTCATCATAGCTGATCTCACTGAAAAAGTGTAAAGGCAAAGCTCTGAAAAGTGCAGATATCTGCTCTGCTCACATGGTAGCCCAACTACTATGTGTGTGATAACACTCATAAGATAATTTGATTTCTATAATCCTCACAATATTGTGTATATTTTATATTTCTCATAGTATTGTATGGTTTTATTTAATATTTATATGTTTTTGGTGTGCAGGGAATCCTTGTTCAACCATGGATGTTTTTTTAGTTTGCTGAGCAAAGTCTTTGCCCATCGTTTGATTTCATTTAGTTATTTATCTTGTTTTTTGCAATTGTTGATTGTATTTTTGGTTATTGTTATTTCTTTTTTCACTTCTATGCCTCTTATTTTTTTGCATTTGTAGTGAGCATGGTCTTGGTAATTTGTGGTTTGGTATTTTGTTTTTCTTGTTTTCCTTTTGATCTTTGCTTTTTATTCATTAGAGGAAATTTGAGGTCTAAAATGGGCTTCATAAGGAAAGTAATAAAATAATAGTTAAAATAATAAAATAATATTTATTAATATTTGAGGAAGAAAGAAAAAACTAATTTGTTTTCTTTGTATTTTCAACATATCTCCCTGTGTTTTTACTCAAATTTCGAGCGGGAGCACTCGTTGGATGCGGAATTTAATTACGCATCCAATGAGTACCCACATTGCATACTATTGACGGACCCCGCTGCCCTAAAAACAAGAAAAACATGAAAAAAAAAAGTCATGATCTATGCACACTACATACTTTTGACGGACCCCGGTACCCCAAAAACAAGAAATACATGAAAAACGTCATGATCATCACGTTTTTTTCACTTTGTTTTCTTTTTGCTTTGCTAATTTGTGGTTTGATATTTCATTTTTCTTGTTTGCCCTATGATTTTTTTTTCACTTCTATTTCTTTTTGCTTTGTTTTTGGGTTCAATTGATGTTAAACAAAGACCGTTTCCGCCCATATTGTGCATTTAGGCTTGATGCAGATTTGACAATTGTAGCAAGTAAAGATGAATGAGGTATAGATGGGGGAATTTACTCAATTGCTACTACATAATTATATGGTTCCATGCTTGTTTTAGGTTTACTCATTTTTTGCTTCATAATTATATCATGTTTGTTTGTTTGGATTTAATTGCAATGCAAGTTAATGGAGGTAGAGGAGCGTTGGTGAAATTATTGATTATCTTTGTGCGAGAGAGATGTTGGGGTACTATAACAAAGCCAAAGGAAAAGGCAAAGGGTGAGTTATCTTTTGGAACTTAGTGCAAGACTAGTATATGTTCTACTATGAAATCCTTTTTGATTGAATATGCACCGATGTTTGTTTAATTTATATGCATCTTATATCATGTCATTTATTTATTTATTGTTTGGAATGCAATGCAAGTTAAGAAAGGTGGAGAAGCACAAAGGAAGCTAGTGAAATATCTTTGTGTGAGACTATAGTAAAGTGTAGAGTGAAAAACAAAGGTAGAGTAAGAGGCAAAGGCAGATGTGAGTTCTCTTTTGGTCCAAAATCCATGTATGATTTCTCATAAGATATTTTGATTTCTATATTTCTCACAATATTGTGTATATTTTATATTTCGCATAGTATATTCTGCTCTTTATTTAATATTTATATGATTTTGGTGTGCATGGTGTCCTTGTTCAGCCATGGATGTTTTTTGAGGTTGTTGAGCAGAGTCTTTTCCCATTGTTTGATTTCATTTGGTTATTTCTCTTGTTTTTTTGCAATTGTTGATTGTATTTTTGGTTCTTGTTATTTCTTTTTTCACTTCTATGTCTCCTATTTTTTTGCATTTGTGATTTGTGATTTGGTATTTTGTTTTTCTTATTTTCCTTTTGATACTTTTTTCACTTCTGGCCATGCTAATTTGTGATTTGGTATTTTGTTTTTCTTATTTTCCTTTTGATGTTTTTTTCACTTCTATTTTTTTTGCTTTGTTTTTGGGTTCAATCGATGGGGAAGTTAAGGGAGACCCTTACAACTCATATTGTGCATTTAGGGTTGATGTAGATTTGATAATTGTAGCAGGCAAAAATGAATGAGGTATGGATAGGGGAATTTACTCAATTGCTACTACATAATTATATGGTTCCATGCTTGTTTTAGTTTTAATCATTTTTGTGTCATAATTATATCATGTTTGTTTGTTTGAATTTAATTACAATGCATGTTAATGGAGGTAGAGGAGCACTGCTAAAATTATTGATTATCTTTGTGCGAGAGAGACATTGGGGCCCTATAGCAAAGCCAGAGGAAAAGGAAAAGGGTGAGTTGTCTCTTGAACCTTAGTCCAAGGCTTGTGTATGTTCTACTATGAAATCATCCTTGATTGAATACAATGGTTGTAGTTCCCTCTCTTGCCTTTTGAGTGTTTACAATTTTTTGTCTCAGTATAAGATGTACTTGCTCTTGCATAATGATACTAATAATATTTTTGGTCCTTGATTAAGATTTCTCATAATATATCCAATCTTTGTTTGATATTTTTCATAAGATTTCCATGTTCATTATATAATATTTTTTTGTTTGTATTTTGTTGGAATAAAAAAGTGGGGAAATAAAGGTAGGACCTAAGGTTGGTGCATATTTCACAAGTGTATTTGGTGAATGTTGACGAGGAGGTATGTATGGTTCCATGTGTGTCTGCTTAACGTAGATGCACCTTATATTATTTGTGATTTATTTGTTTATTAAGTGCAATGCAATGTAGGTAAAGGAAGGTGGAGTAATGATGATGCAAGTGAAATATCTTTGTGTGAGAGACTATTATGGGTTTATCATTGATTCATATTTGGCAGGTGTAGCGGTAAAAGGTGAAGGAGGTATGCATGGGGGAATTTACTTATTGGTTGCTACATAATTATATGGTTCCGTTTTTATTTTTATTTACCTCATTTTGTTGCTTCATATTATGTCATGTGTCTTTGTTTAAATTTAGATGCAATGCATGTCAATGAAGGTGGAGGAGCGTTGATGAAATCATTGATTATCTTTGTGTGATAGATACGTGGGGAAAAGTGAGAGTGAAAGGCAAAGCATGAGTTATCTTATGGACCATAGTGCAAGCCTATGTACATTTGACTATGAAATCCTCCTTGTTTGAATACAGAGTTTGTAGCCCTTCCCTTACCTATTAACTGATCACAATTTTTTGTCTTAGCATATGTACTTGCTCTTGCATATGATTACTAATAAGATTTTTGATCCTTGATTAAGAGTTCTTATGATGTCTTTCAGTCTTTGGTTAATATTTCTCTTAAGATTTTTGTTGTTTCTCATAAGATTTTCATGGTCAGTATATAATATTTTTTAGTTTGGTTTTTGTTGGGATTAAGAGATGTTGAATTAAAGGTGTGAGCTAAGGCTATTGCAGATTTTATAGGTCCATTCACTGAAGGCAAAGGGTGATGAGGAAGAGGTATGTATGGTTTCGTGTGTATCTATTTTATTTTAATGGCTCTAATATTATTTGTGATTTATTTATTTATTGAGTGCAATGCAATGCAAGTAAAAAAAGGTAGAGGAGCACTAAGGAAGCTAGTGAAATATCTTTATGTGAGAGACTATGGTAGAGTGCAGAGTCAGAGTTAGAGGCGAAGGAAGATGTGAGTTGTCTTTTGGTTCAATATCCATGTATGTTTTCTCATAAGATATTTTGATCATTGTTTTATATTTCTCAAAATATTTTGTTTGTATTTAATATTTCTCATAATATTTTATGGCCTTTATTATTACTTATCTATTTCATTAGAGCAAATTTGGGGTCTAAAATGGGCCTTATAAGAATACAAGCAACCTCATAAGAAAATGAGCCATTGAATTCAAGAACCAATATAATTTCAAGAAAAGAGTCAACAATAATGGTTGACATGGCATATTTGCCATTAAAAAAACTACTTTTTAAACTCATATTTTCAACATATCTCCCTGTCATTTTACTCAAATTTCGAGCGGGAGCACTCGTTGGATGCAGAATTGCATCCAACGAGTACCCACACTGCATACTTTTGAGGTACCCAACCCCACGAAAAATGAGAAATACATCAAAAAAAGTGTTATTTTCAACGGAATTTAATTCTACATCCAATGAGTGCTCCCGCTCAAAATTTGAGTAAAACAGTAGGGAGATAAGTTGAAAATACGAAGAAAAAAATTAGTTTTTTTCTTTTTTCCACCAAAATTCATAAATATTATTTTATTATTTTCCTTAAGAAGCCCATTTTAGACCTCAAATTTTCTCTAATGTTGGTGTGCAGGGTATTCTTGTTCGACCATGGATGCTTTACGAGTCCGTAGAGCAGAGTCATTGCCTAATCTTTGACTAAATTTGTTTTCTTTTTGTTTTTTTTTGCAATGGTTGGAGGTATCTTTTGTTATTGCTGTTATTTTTTCCTATTCTATAGCTCTTATTTATTTTGCATTTGTGAGCATGGCCATGCTTATTTGTATGTTTTTTTAATATGTGCATTTTGTTTTTATTTTTATTTTATTTCTATTCATGTGTTTTTTTTGGGTTCAATGGGTAGAGAAATTAATGCAAGTCCTTACAACCCATATTGTGGGTTTAGGGTTGATGTAAATTGGATAGGTTTAGTTGTCAAAGGTGGAGGTATGAATGGGGGAGGTATCTGTTTTTTTTGCAATGGTTGGAGGTATCTTTTGTTATTGTTGTTATTGTTTTTATTTATTCCTCTTCTATAGCTCTTATTTTTTTGCATTTGTGAGCATGGCCATGCTTATTTGTATGTTTTTTTAATATGTGCCTTTTGTTTTTATTTTTATTTTTATTTTATTTCTGTTCATGTGTGTTTTTTGGGTTCAATGGGTAGAGAAATTAAGGCAGGTCCTTACAACCCATAATGTGGGGTTAGGGTTGATGCAAATTTGATAGGTGTAGATGTCAAAGGTGGAGGTATGAATGAGGGAGTTTACTCATTTGCTACTACATAATTATAGTGTTCCATGTTCGTTTTGATTGAATTAATCTTTTTCTTCATAATCATATCATGTGTGATCATTTAAATTTTGATGTAATGCGGGTTGTTAATGAAGGTGGAGTATAGCTAATGAAATAACTAAATATGTTTGTGTGAGAGAGATGTGGGGCACTATAACAAAACTAGAGGCAAAGGAAAAGGGTGAGTTATCTTTTGGATCTTGGTGCAAGACTCATGTATGTTCCAGTTCGATTATGAAATTATCTTTGTTTGAACAAAATGGTTTTTTCCCCTAGAATCCAACCATGAAAATTCTCCCCATGATACAGATTCATAACAAAAATTGGTCATGTATGCCTTTTGTCATCCACAAAAAAGTTGTGTAAACCTATCAATGCAAAAGTTGACCCAAAAATATATAATTTTAAATACTAATATGTACCATTGATAATCATTAGGTAAGTATCATTTGAAAGGAAGATGGGTGTAATCCTGTAGGATACCGTTGTTTACATTTTGTATTAACCATTTGTCTTGTTGGAGTTGGAGACCCTCCTTAGATAAAAGATAACTTCTTTATTTCGTTCCCTGAATATATGCTCAAAGGATATTCAAGTGAAGCCCTCAACAATGCCCAGTATTTCCTCAAAGAGCGATTGCAAATTGAAATTTATGAGTGTATTCCCACCTTTACCATTTAATGACAAGAAGTGAACCACCAAACATTTGAATATTAGAGATCCCACATTCAGTTGCGAAAGTTAATATAAGCTTCAATGCTATCATTTCTGCGTTGTTATTAGTTCCAAAACAAACTTTAGATTTAAACTGGTGGTCTGTCTTGAGAGGCCCCATTGTTTACTTTTTGTATTAACCATTCGTCTTGCTGGAGTTGGAGAACCTTCTTAGATAAAATATCAACTTCTTTATTTTTTTCCCTGAATATATGCTCAAAGGATATTCAAGTGAGTCCAAACCCTCAACAATTCCCATTATTACCTCAAAGAGTGATTGCAAATTGAAATTTATGAGTGTATTCCCACCTTAACCATTTGATGACAAGAAGTGAATCGTCAACTTTTTGAATATTTGAGATCCCAAATTCAACTGCAAGAGTTAATATAAGCTTCAATGCTATCATTGCTGCATTGTTATTAGTTCCAAAACAAACTCTCGATTTAAATTGGTGGTTTTCCTTGGGAGCCCTCATTGAAATAAGCCCAGGGAATGGTCATATCAACAATATATTCATTTACTAGTTGTAATGGCTTTGGATCTTTTGAGTGTTTGAAGAAAATGAGAATATTACATCCTTCCATAGCACATTGAAAAGGGAATATAAATTTGTCTTCAAATATTTTTGAATTTCGAGCTAACCATATCGCCCAATCAGTGATCACAAGTAGGGGTTTTAAGTGGAAAAGCCCATCTTCAATAAAGTTCCCATGCCACACATCCCTTGAGCCCACCAGTCCTTCAAGTTCCCTCTAAATCATTTTAGTGGAAGAACAATTCATCATCATATGATGACTTGTTTCTTCCATTTCCATACAAAGGATACACTAGCTTGGACCTTTTATGTTTTCTTTTTGCAGAATGTCTCAGGTGGAAACTTTGTTTTTTAATAGAAGCAACATAAAATGTACGAGACGTCTATGCACATTTAAACTTCTAGACTAATTTCCACCACCACCAAATAGGATCCCTATTCACTTGTACAACAAGTGACTTGTATCCCATACTAGGGGTGTACATACCCAAAATATTGAGGGTCCAACCCAAATAATCCTCCTCATCCTTTATTTGAAATTTGGAACATGATTGTTTCTGAGGTTTGTAAGGTAATCTGTCTAGTGGAGTATATCTTTTGTTGGGAATCCTAGTCTTGTGGCAAATAACCACCCTTGTTTCTAAATAGTAGTATTAACACTTGGTTCAAAGTATATATACCCATAGTCCTCAAATGTAAAGTGGAAGTATAAAATTGTGCACAATCCCAATCCAAGCATTTAAGTTCACTTGAACTCTAGACTATTTCCCTATTGTCGAGGCAAGCTAGTTCTCGACCAGAGTGAAATCATGTAGGATTCCTATGTAACATACCCCATTGAACGAGTTAGTATTTTGGTAAAAATAAGAAGAAAATTTTCCACAATGATTACTTGAGTTCACAAAGGGTTGTTATACCCCACTACTAAAAGAGGTCTTCATCTTTTTTGAAACTTACTTTGGTCAGGAGAACATAACATACACTGTTATGACAATTTATAACAAGTGAGGGATGTTCAAACATTTTTATTTATATACAACATCTTCCTGCAACCATCATCTTTATAAGCATTGCTACTCAACAACCAAGTTTACTTATGTCAATAAAGATTTAACCTTTGGATATCTAAGGAATAGATACATCTAGATTTGGACAACAAAAATATCGTAAACAAAACACATAATCACATACATAGGAAAGAGACATGATATACGGTGGTTCACCCAACTGTTTGGGCTACATCCACAAAAACTGTCACACCACATTTTATTTAACCAAAATGGGTTACATCTTGCAATACAATTATTGCCATAATTGTCTTTCACCTTCTCATAGCTCCTCTCCTTGAGAGTATATTTCTGACATTTCGAGGTGTACATCAACTAAATACCGAGATCTGATCTCCGGTAAAATATAACTTAAAATAATTTCCTAAATATAAAAAAACTGAAACATATAAATGACGGAAGTCTTCCCCGGTATTCAATCACACACATAGAGATATTCACTTACCAAGATTCATTTTAAGCTTATAATATATATATATATATATAGTAAAAACTAGCATTTAAACAATCTCGACATCAGTCATACTTTCGACTAGTCAAACTCAAGTATTCAACTAGACAAGGTTTAAACTCTACCACATATAGAAGGAAGACATGATGTATGATAGTGAATAACACTTCCTTCCAGCGATATGTGGGTATGTGTTTCGGCCAAGGGTTATTCCTTACCTCTTTATACCTAAAGTGTAAATACTTACTCCAATGAATGTAATTATATAACCAAGCTAAAACTCAAGTGAAGATCGCTTCAGGGAGCGCATATCTTCACCCATAGAATGCAAGGATATATATACCTAACAAAAATATACAATCTCAACATACAGTAAAACAGAGATTGACCCGACCATAAATATATATATATATATATATATATATATATAAACAAAACCAAGGTTTAGCGTCTTCAATTCAAAACAGCGTAATAACCTCCCACAGAGAGAATACGACCTCTACATGAGATTCTGTGATTTCCCCAATGAAGCGGGGTAGACATCCAGCAAACCAGAAATCACGTTTTTCATCAACAAGAAAAAAGATGGGACTACGATTTCATAGTGGAAATCGAATCCAGTACAGAGATCTGAGATTTTCCTGATTCATCCACCAAACTGAGATCTACGTCCTTGACAATCAACAGAACCGAAAATAAAAAACCTCTTAGTGGAGAAGCACGATCTAAAAATTCTATCAGCAACCTCCCTTGCCAAAATAAATTATAGAGTTTGGGCATGGGACCATCTTTCTGAGATCGCCCAATCTTTATCTACAGCGATGCAATACGACAGAGGTGTAAACATGCAACGCTAGAATACGAAGATCTATTCCAGATCTATTCACACGATGAGATATGACAGAGATTGGAAAGCTCTCAGAAGACAACAAGGACAAAAGTTTATAAAATGGATTCCAACGGGATATCTACCCGCAGGGATTTATGCCTGTCTATAAAAATAGAAAAAGATAACACTTTTTAAATATGCTCCATCTCCTCGAGCAGTCTCCTATACTAATGCAAGCGATAGTTGCAAGTAAGATCGTATTCGATATCAAAACCACAATCTAAGTAAAATAAACCTGAAAGGTAAAAGTCAGATCGCCTTCGCTATCGAAAAATCAAGTTCGTGTGAGCCCAACATCACATACATTCTCAAGCTAGGTCTAAATGAAATCAAACTTGCATAAACAACACGCCAGGGTTCAAGTAAAACGAGTTCGCCAGAAGGCATTTTTAACAAAAAACAATAATGCAGATCCAAAAGATTCAACGATATCAAACTGAAAGGAACCCTATACTCTAGTCGCATGCAACCAAAATATTTTATCAGAGTTATATCTTCTGAGTATAAAGATGGGATTCGATCTCAAAAGGTGAGCTAAGCGGCATATAATGAAAGGATACCTTAACCAGTGCCGAATGATTTTGCCACAACAAAAATTACCACTTTGAAGAATTATGATTCTGGCCATTCTTAAATCCAACTATTTCGCAGCATAAGAATTACAAGTAGCAAATGGAACTACTATAAGATTAAATCAACACAGCATCAAAAAAAAGGATTAACATCAATACTAGAATGGGATCGGGCTTCAATGAGCCGTCCCCTCCCATTCGACTCAGCCATCCCAAACAATTGTTTTCTCCCCCTTTTCTCATCAGGTAGCCACTCTTTAAAACATCTCGTTGTTCTTGGAGAGTTCGCCCCTCCTCCTACGACGGAATCCCCCTCTTTATGACCCTAACCGCATAAAGAGATTTGCAATAACTAGGTAGGTGAGTGGAGCTAACTCTTGAGAGCCAATTCTTTAAAGGGAGATCGTGGGATTTAAAAGCCTTAAAGACGAGTTTGGCTAATGAAACGTGGTAAGGTACACTACCTCGAATGTATACTAAGGTGTCTTCTTTTTAATAAAAGTGCACCTCTTCTAGATGAGAATTTTATACCCTTAACAATCATAAAGCTATGCTTAATGTGCATCTCCCATATGCATTTAACCTATAAATTTATTCTCTAAAAGAAGCCCTCACGTTAATTAGGTAGTGGACATATATATATATATATATATACTCACCTATATATATATATATATAACTTATAGGTGAGTATATAAGTATACTAACCTATTAAATAATCAAAGCTTTCTTTTAGCTTTGGTTTTGTGATCTCTATCACTCTTTCATAAGAGTAGGTTTTAATACTTTATAATGAAAGTACATAGAAATAAAATACTTGGGACCCATCCCTAGTGTATGGTGTCATGCTAACACACAGGTCATGTGTGTTGGCTACTTGCTTTCTAGTGACAATTTATTGTCCTCCACTTAGGACGTCGTAATATTTAAACCTACAACCAACCAGTTATGTTTCTTAAAGACATCATCATCACTTAGATTTTCGAACGCCTCCCTTAGCCTCTCCTCTTCCCCTAGTGGATGTCGTTGCGGTCGTTTTAATTGCATCACGTTCGTAGTTTCTCAAGTCTATAATAAAAATTTCAACCTAGGAAATAAAATATTTTCAAGGTCCACTGGTGGGGCCTTGGCCTTGAGCTCCTCACCAGGGTCATATACAATCTTACAATATACATTTACCAACTAATAGGGTATAAAAAGGAGGGATATGACATCCTCCTCCCCTTAAGAATAACACCGTCCTCAGTGTTCACATTTTCCAGCATTTCTTTTCTCCTCTTGAGTCATCTTTTGTTTGTTTCATCTTTTCTGTTTAACCATCTTTCAATCTTCTTTGAACTTTCACATCCCCTGTAAGTTGTTTATCGCTCATTACCTACATATTTATCGCAACAAAATTGGGTCTCCCCAAAATTATTCAAATAAAACATTTCATCAATTACTAATCCATCTTACAACATTTGTAGTTCATGAAACATCTTATATACTATGTTTTGTGATTTTTACTGTCACACGCATACATAATACAGGCTTATAATTCAAAGGTACTCAACATCATTCATAAGTAGTGCAGATTTACTTATCCTTTGCTTTTACTCTTTAAATAGTCCTCATCTTGAGGTAGACATCTCTTTCATTCATAAGTTAGCATCATCTGTCTCACATAATTTTCAAGCAGTAAACTTATAAAATTCATCATTCATCCTCGCCCTGGACGAATATTTTTTTTTTTGCCTACCCAAGTAGTCCTAACAAGTACACATCAGGATAATCATAAGTCCATTTACTTTTAACATTTGTGATATCATAAAAGAAAAAGAAAACTTTCAACAACACTTTTGTTGATCACCCAGTTCTCCCTTGAGTTTCTAGAATTTCAACAACCCCCTGCTGAACACAGATCCCAAGATCTGTTACGAATTTACATGTGGACTTACAGGCTATTCTTTGAGGTTACTCTCCCTTTTGATTGCTAGTCAAAAATTTTATCCTCAAAAACATCAAACAACGTGATGTCTTCCAGATGTCCAATTTGTGCCTAGGTCTTGCCATTGATATCACAGACTCTTTCACAATTCCCCTCAAGCCTCCTCGCTTGAGTTCCGGGAAAATCTAATTTAGCAATGTAGATCTGGATCATCAATTTTTGCCACTTCATTTGCCTAACATCAATGTGCTCACACAACAATCACTTGCCTAACACCATTGTGCTCCCACATCAATCGTTTGCCTAACACCATCGTGCTCACAAATCAAATCATTTATAACTTCATGGTTAGTTGTGTTATAATCGTCATCAATAGATAAGCAATAATTTCACCTATTTATTCATCCATTCTTACTCATGCACATATATCTTTTCATGAGTCTTTGATATTTATTCGGATCCTTACCATATGCTTACCATGCATAGTATATCTCATGCTCCTATCTCCCAACAAGTCCCACCGATTTTGACAATCTGTCAAATTCACTTGTTAGTACCACTTTATAAAACAAAGCCGAATTTGTAAGGAAATATTTCTTAAGCATAATAATACGAAAATCAATCATCCATACATGATCAACGTCTTTGTTTGGTTTAATAATCTCATCAATCATACCTTATGACATGAAATTGTAGTGGTAACATATAGCATTTTATTACCCTCTTTAACCCTTTCAATAATTTCAATGGTCGTCTAATTTACCATTCTTTTCGACTCATGTATATACATAAATTCATATGTGACGTATCCAAAATAACTAAGTTGGATTTGGTGAATTTTCAGAAATTTTCTTTGCAAATACAGGTCAATTGTGTTACAATGTCTACCATCCTTCCATCTATTAGATGACGATTTAAAAGAAATATTCGACATCATTTATTTCTACAATCAATATTCTTGTATACTTAAGCAAAGGTTTTAGTCAATTTTCCAGCAACGTCATTTATCTATATGACTTCTGCTATCTCACTTGGAACAATTAGGAGCAAGAGAAAACATGACAACTGTATACCACGTCTAATGGTATTAAGTTACCTTAGCAACACCTAACTATATAACTTAACAATGCTTTTAAACTATTAGCTCATATAATGCTCTTTTACCATAAACATCTCCATGAACTTCTTTTCCATTAATGGTAAACATAAATATTTCAAAACAAGATATACAGCTATATGGTTACTCCACGATCAACATGGAATAATCAAGATTATCGTTCGCTAAAACTTATACTTGTATATATTGACATTTACGACAAAGCCATCATAAATATGAAAGAGATTAAAACACATAAGGTATTTATGAAAGAGACCAATATACGTCTCTATATATCACAAAAACTCTTTTAGAACTATTTCTTGAGTATATCGAAAGTAGAAGTCATAATCCAACTTCAAATTTTTGAGCGTTGATAAAATACATGATATGAAGGCATCATTCCTATATCCTATCATCTTTAACATATATCTTTATCTTTTTTACAAGGGAAATAGGCTATAGCGTTTTTCATCAATCTTGACATATAATACTTTTATCGTCATAGTTTATTATCCCGATAATCTTACTTTTCCCTATACTAAAAATGAAAAGAATTCAATTGTTGACCAATTGTCATTGTCTACAACACTTTACTTCTAAGAGATGTCTTAGAATAGCTAACTATAGCATACAATTCCTTGTAATAACTCCGTATAAATATTCGTTATCCATGAAAATACACAATATTACTAGAAAAGTGCTACTCTTTTAAGTACTACCTTAAAGTACAACTACCAAGTATAGCTAACAATCGAATTATGGTAGAGTTCATCTTTTTAAACTTTTCCAAAGTATTAGACTATTTAGACCCACCATCATTTTTTGTTATTTGAATTTTTACTGTCCCCCCCTTCCGGAAATGGAATGTGGTTTACTAATATACTGCTATCGACTTTCTTCAATCATCATTATGCAAAGCTGATTGACGATATCACTTCTACCTTTATAACAACTTATGTATCTACAATGGACAACTAATACATATAAATATTCAATTTTCAACTCTACACAACTTCTTCATTTTATTTATTTATTTTTATTTTTTTTGTAGGGTCAACCGTATATAATACTATTATACTTTCCTCGAGGTCTACAATCTCTTACCCTATGACAATTTGCAAAAAGATGGCAATTCATAACAGCCATTTTACTCATCTTTATTCAGCACATCTATTTTATATGTTTCTTATAATCAAAGAATTCACTATAATCCTAGACAACTTAGGCTATCATCCTTCTAAGGCATTATGTACATTTCTTGCGGAACATGCTTCAAACCCTAAGTTCATTTGTTAACACATAATGCTTCAGGTATAAACGTAATGGCACTTACTTACTTGTAACTCACCGATGACTTATTGGTTACCTCTTTGTCGAACCTTTGAGAATGAACTTGTTGCGCCTTACAAGCAGAGTCCCTCCAACTTATCTCCTCGTGTTAAGCCCAATATAGGCCCGAGTATTGTAACTTGTGCTCTGATACCATATGTAACATACCCCAGTGAATGAGTTAGTATTTTGGTAAAAATATAAAAGAAATTTTCCACAATGATTACTTGAGTTCACAAAGGGTTGTTATACCCCACTACTAAAAGAGGTCTTCATATTTTTTGAAACTTACTTTGGTCAGGAGAACATAACATACACTGTTATGACAATTTATAACAAGTGAGGGATGTTCAAACATTTTTATTTATATACAACATCTTCCTGCAACCATCATCTTTATAAGCATTGCTACTCAACAACCAAGTTTACTTATGTAAATAAAGATTTAACCTTTGGATATCTAAGGAATAGATATATCTAGATTTGGACAACAAAAATATCGTAAACACAACACATAATCACATACATAGGAAAGAGACATGATATACGGTGGTTCACCCAACTGTTTGGGCTACATCCACAAAAACTGTCACACCACATTTTATTTAACCAAAATGGGTTACATCTCGCAATACAATTATTTCCATAATTCTCTTTCACCTTCTCATAGATCCTCTCCTTGAGAGTATATTTCTGACATTTCGAGGTGTACATCAACTAAATACCAAGATCTGATCTCCGGTAAAATATAACTTAAAAGAATTTCCTAAATATAACAAAACTGAAACATATAAATGACGGAAGTCTTCCCCGGTATTCAATCACACACATAGAGATATTCACTTACCAAGATTCATTTTAAGCTTACTATATATATATATAGTAACACTAGCATTTAAACAATCTCGACATCAGTCATACTTTCGACTAGTCAAACTCAAGTATTCAACTAGACAAGGTTTAAACTCTACCACATATAGAAGGAAGACATGATGTATCATAGTGAATAACGCTTCCTTCCAGCGATATGTGGGTATGTGTTTCGACCAAGGGTTATTCCTTACCTCTTTATACCTAAAGTGTAAATACTTACTCCAATGAATGTAATTATATAACCAAGATAAAACTCAAGTGAAGATCGCTTCACGGAGCGCATATCTTCACGCATAGAATGCAAGAATATATATACCTAACAAAAATATACAATCTCAACATACAGTAAAACAGAGATTGACTCGACCATAAATATATATATATATCTAAAAAAAAACAAGGTTTAGCGTCTTCAATTCAAAACAGCATAATAACCTCCCACAGAGAGAATACGACCTCTACATGAGATTCTGCGATTTCCCTAATGAAGCGGGGTAGACATCCAGCAAACCAGAAATCACATTTTTCATCAACAAGCAATTAGATGGGACTACGATTTCATAGTGGAAATCGAATCCAATACAGAGATCTGAGATTTTCCTGATTCATCCACCAAACTAAGATCTACGTCCTTGACAATCAACAGAACCGAAAATAACAAACCTCTTAGCGGAGAAGCACGATCTAAAAATTCTATCAGCAACCTCCCTCGCCAAAATAAATGACAGATTTTGGGCATGGGACCATCTTTCTGAGATCGCCCAATCTTTATCTACAACGATGCAATACGGCAGAGGTGTAAACATGCAACGCTAGAATATGGAGATCGATTCCAGATCTATTCACACGATGCGATACGACAGAGATTGGAAAACTCTCAGAAGACAACAGGGACAAAATTTTATAAAATGGATTCCAACGGGATATCTACCCGCAGGGATTTATGCCTGTCTATAAAAATAGAAAAAGATAACACTTTCTAAATATGATCCAGCTCCTCAAGGAGTCTCCTATACTAATGCAAGCGATAAGTGCAAGTAAGATCGTATTCGATATCAAAATGGCCACAATCTAAGTAAAATAAACCTGAAAGGTAAAAGTCAGATCACCTTCGCTATCGAAAAACAGAGTTTGTGTGAGCCCAGCATCACATACTTTCTCAAGCCAGGTCTAAATGAAATCAAACTTGCATAAACAACATGCCAGGGTTCAAGTAAAATGAGTTCGCCAGAAGGCATTTTTAACGAAAAACAATAATGCAGATCCAAAAGATTCAGCGATATCAAATTGAAAGGAACCCTATACTCCAGTCGCACGCAACCAAAATCTTTTATCAGAGTTATATCTTCCGAGTATAAAGATGGGATTCGATCTCAAAAGGTGAGCTAAGTGGCATATAATGAAAGGATACCTTAAACAGTGCCGAATGATTTTGCCACAACAAAAATTACCACTGTGAAGAATTACGATTCTGGCCATTCTTAAATCCAACTATTTCGCAACAAAAGAATTACAAGTAGCAAATGGAACTACTATAAGATTAAATCAACACATCATCAAAAAAAGGATTAACAGCAATACTAGAATGGTATCGGGCTTCAATGAGCTGTCCCCTCCCATTCGACTCAGCCATCCCAAACAATTGTTTTTCTCCCCCTTTTCTCATCAGGTAGCCACTCTTTAAAAAATCTCGTTGCTCTTGGAGAGTTTGCCCCTCCTCCTATGACCGAATCCCCCTCTTTATGACCCTAACCGCATAAAGAGATTTGCAATAACTAGGTAGGTGAGTGGAGCTAACTCTTGAGAGCCAATTCTTTAAGGGGAGATCGTGGGATTTAAAAGCCTTAAAGACGAGTTTGGCTAATGAAACGTGGTAAGGTACACTACCTCGAATGTATACTAAGGTCTCTTCTTTTTAATAAAATTGCACCTCTTCTAGATGAGAATTTTATACCCTTAACAATCATAAAGCTATGCTTAATATGCATCTCCCATATGCATTTAATCTATAAATTTATTCTCTAAAAGAAGCCCTCATGTTAATTAGGCAGTGGACATATATATATATATATATATATAACTTATAGGTGAGTATATAAGTATACTAACCTATTAAATAATCAAAGCTTTCTTTTAGCTTTGGTTTTGTGATCTCTAGCACTCTTTAATAAGAGTAGGTTTTAATACTTTATAATGAAAGTACATAGAAAGAAAATACTTGGGACCCATCCCTGGTGTATGGTGTCATAGTAACACACAGGTCATGTGTGTTGGCTACTTCCTTTGTAGTGACAATTTATTGTCCTCCACTTAGGACGTCATAATATTTAAACCTACAACCAACCATTTATGTTTCTTAAAGACATCATCATCACTTAGATTTTCCAAGGCCTCCCTTAGCCTCTCCTCTTCCCTTAGTGGATGTCATTGCGGTCATTTTAATTGCGTCACGTTCGTAGTTTCTTAAGTCTATGATAACAATTTCAACCTAGGAAATAAAATATTTTCAAGGTCCACTGGTGGGACCTTGGCCTTGAGCTCCTCACCAAGGTCATATACAATGTTACAATATACATTTACCAACTAATAAGGTATAAAAAGGAGGGATATGACATCCTCCTCCACTTAAGAATAACACCATCCTCATTGTTCACATTTTCCAACATTTCTTTTCTCCTCTTGAGTCATCTTTTGTTTGTTTTGTCTTTTCTGTTTGACCATCTTTCAATCTTCTTTGAACTTTCACATCCCCCGTAAGTTGTTTATCGCTCATAACCTGCATATTTATTGCAACAAAATTGGGTCTCCCAAAAATTATTCAAAGGAAACATTTCATCAATTACTAATCCATCTCACATCATTTTCAATTCATGAAACATCTTCTATACTATGTTTTGTGATTTTTACTATCACACGCATACATAATACAGGCTTATAATTCAAAGGTACTCAACATCGTTCATAAGTAGTGCAGATTTACTTATCCTTTGCTTGTACGCTTTAACTAGTCCTCATCTTGAGGTAGACATCTCTTTCATTCATAAGTTAGCATCATCTGTCTCACATAATTTTCAAGTAGTAAACTTATAAAATTCATCATTCATCCTCGCCCTGGAGAAAATTTTGTTTTGTTTTGTTTTGTTTTTCCTACCCAAGTAGTCCTAACAAGTAGACATCAAGATAATCATAAGTCCAGTTACTTTTAACATTTGTGATATCATAAAAGAAAAGAAAACTTTCAACAACACTTTTGTTGATCACCCAGTTCTCCCTTGAGTTTCTAGAATTTCAACAACCCCCTGCTGAAAACAGATCCCAAGATCTGTTACCAATTTACATGTGGACTTATAGGCTATACTTTGAGGTTACTCTCCCTTTTGATTCCTAGTCAAATCTTTTATCCTCAAAAACATCAAACAACGTCATCTCTTCCAGATGTCCAATTTGTGCCTAGGTCTTGCCATTGATATCATAGACTCTTTCACAATTCCCCTCAAGCCTCCTCACTTGTGTTTCGGGAAAATCTAATTTAGCAATGTAGAGTTGGATCATCAATTTTTGCCACTTCATTTGCCTAACACCAATGTGCTCACACAACAATCACTTGCCTAACACCATTGTGCTCCCACAACAATCGTTTTCCTAACACCATCGTGCTCACAAAGCAAATCATTTATAACTTCACGGTTAGTTGTGTTATAATCGTCATCAATAGATAAGCAATAATTTCACCTATTTATTCATCCATTCTTACTCATGCACATATATCTTTTCATGAGTCTTTGATCTTTATTCAGATCCTTACCATATGCTTACCATGCATAATATATCTCACGCTCCTATCTCCCAACAAGTCCCACCGATTTTGACAATCTGTCAAATTCACTTGTTAGTACCACTTTATAAAACAAAGTCGAATTTGTAAGGAAATATTTCTTAAGCATAATAATACGAAAATCAATCATCCATACATGATCAACATCTTTGTTTGGTTTAATAATCTCATCAATCATACCTTACGACATGAAATTGTAGTGGTAACATATAGCATTTTATTACCCTCTTTAACCCTTTCAATAATTTCAATGGTCGTCTAATTTACCATTCTTTTCGACTCATGTATATACATAAATTCATATGTGACGTATCCAAAATAACTAAGTTGGATTTGGTGAATTTTCAGAAATTTTCTTCGCAAATACAGGTCAATTGTGTTACAAGGTCTACCATCCTTCCATCGATTAGATGACAATTTAAAATAAATATTCGACATCATTTATTTCTACAATCAATATTCTTGTATACTTAAGCAAAGGTTTTAATCAATTTTCCAGCAATGTCATTTATCTATACGACTTCTGCTATCTCACTTGGAACAATTAGGTGCAAGAGAAAACATGACAACTGTATACCACGTCTAATGGTATTAAGTTACCTTAGCAACACCTAACTATATAAGTTAACAATGCTTTTAAACTATTTGCTCATATAATGCTCTTTTACCATAAACATCTCCACGAAATTCTTTTCCATTAATGGTAAACATAAATATGTCAAAACAAGATATACAACTATATGGTTACTCCGCAATCAACATGAAATAATCAGGGTTATCGTTTGCTAAAACTTATGCTTGTATATATTGACATTTATGACAAAGCCATCATAAATATGAAAGAGATTAAAACACATAAGGTATTTATGAAGGAGACCAATATACGTCTCTATATATCACAAAAACTCTTTTAGAACTATTTCTTGAGTATATCGAAAGTAGAAGTCATAATCCAACTTCAAATTTTTGAGCGTTGACAAAATACATGATATGAAGGCAGCATTCCTATGTCCTATCATCTTTAACATATATCTTTATCTTTTTTACAAGGGAAATAGGCTATAGCGGTTTTCATCGATCTTGACACATAATACTTTTATCGTCATAGTTTATTATCCCGATAATCTTACTTTTCCCTATACTAAAAATGAAAAGAATTCAATTGTTGACCAAATGTCATTGTCTACAACACTTTACTTCTAAGAGATGTCTTAGAATAGATAACTATAGCATACAATTCCTTGTAATAACTCCGTATAAATATTCGTTATCCATGAAAATACACAATATTACTAGAAAAGTGCTACTCTTTTAAGTACTACCTTAAAGTACAACTAGCAAGTACAACTAACAATCGAATTATGGTAGAGTTCATCTTTTTAAACTTTTCCAAAGTATTAGACTATTTAGACCCACCATCATTTATTGTTATTTGAATTTTTACTGTCCCACTCCTTCTGAAAATGGAATGTGGTTTACTAATATATTGCTATCGACTTTCTTCAATCATCATTATGCAAAGCTTATTGATGATATCACTTCTACCTTTATAACAACTTATGTATCTACAATTGACAACTAATACATATAAATATCCATTTTTCAACTGTACATAACTTCTTCATTTTATTTATTTATTTTTATTTTTTTTGTAGGGTCAACCGTATACAATACTATTATACTTTCCTCGAGGTCTACAATCTCTTACCCTATGACAATTTGCAAAAAGATGTCAATTCATAACAGCCATTTTACTCATATTTATTCAGCACATCTATTTTATAAGATGTCAATTCATAACTGGTATTTTATATTACCAGTTATGTGTCCACACAACCCATGCGCGTATTTCCCTTCGATATCTGTGCGACTACTAAAACGGTGGGATCTCAACCATCAGCTGCACATTAAAGACTTATAAAATCCCATCACCAACATAGATTCGAACATGTCTTCTCTACATGATGGATTTGAATTCAATATCCCCCATTGTGTACCTTGAAGCTAGTTCATGAGGTGAAGTGTAAAAGCTTCTTAACCACAGTAAATACTTCTAGAATGCCCATAAATAATCTGAAGCCCACAATTCAAGGGTAAATAAGATATTGATAAAATATATGATAAGATGATTACAATGTAATGAGAGGCCCCGTATAAATACAATTCCAAAGGGCACCTCTAATGGTTGTTCATAAGGGTTATGTCCCTTCGATAATTATTGTTAATTAGTATTATTACTATTATTATTTAATATCTATATATTTTAGGTTTGTCACATTGCCTTCCCCTTAAGGGAAGCTTTGTCCTCAAAGATTTGTTGAAGACAAGGGTTATGTTTGATTTTTTTATTGAACTATCATCTCTAAATCCTTTTTAGTATTTGTGACACTAAAAAGCTTCTTAACCGCAGTAAATACTTCTAGAATGCCCACAAATAATCCGAAGCCCACATTTCGGGGGTAAATAAGATAATGATAAAATATATGATAAGATGATTACAATGTAATGAGAGGCCCCATATAAATACAATTCCAAAGGGCACCTCTAATGGTTGTTCATAAGGGTTATGTCCATTCGATAATTATTGTTAATTACTATTATTACTATTATTATTTAATATCTATATATTTTAGGTTTGTTACATGAGGTGATGGGGTTCACACTTGGATCTAGTTGTTTCTTGGCCACCTCTTGGCCTATAAAAGGAAGCCATGGGCATGCATCTTAGAAGAGAAATCAAGAGCAAGGTTATGCTGATGAACTTTTTGGGGCGATTCCTCATTGCCCATCTCTTTCACATTCATTGGCATTCTCAAAGCTCCCTTTCCTCCTTCCTTCAAGGGGAATGTGCTTCTCTCCATTGGTTCTTTAAAATTTCTAGCATTTTAGTGTGGACAAAATAGGCCTCCCTAAGGGAGATTGTTGGCTTCCCTTTGAATCCTTCACTTATGTTATGTGGTACCAGTACCAACGCACCTGCAGATGTGCCCTAAGGAGAGAGGGTCATTTTTTTTTCCTAACCAGGAAGGGTGTTATCCATATTTTTCTGAGTGGGGGTTATGACCAGACCCTTTGATTTCTCCCTTGGGAGTAGTATGTGTTAGTGGCATTGTTGACTGCCTCATGAAAGGGCTTGAAGCCTTGAGGTTGGTGTCCAAGGATTCCGGGGGTGGGTCACTGGGTCACATGACCCCCACCTTGTTTTATCATTCTGGTGGCACTTATTTCATCACTAAGGCTTATGTCTCTCCTCTATGTCACCTTCCAAACCCTCCCGTTCCTCCAGTTCAGCAGCGCCCTCTCTCCTTGGGATCCTTTTGATGATGATGACATCCTCCATTCAAAAGCTGCATTGCTTGATTAGGGGGGGGCGTTGAGGGATTTTCACTACTGTTGGGGTTAGAAGGGGCATGACGACCCCCCCCCCCTCGCCACTCCAACCTTCAGTTCAGAGTGTTTTGCTCATTTTTAGCTATTTTAGTCATTTTTGGGTAAACTCTGGGGAAAATGCCCTAAGTTACCCACTGACTTGATTATTTTATATTATTATTGTTATAATTTTAAGTTGGCATTTTATAATTTTAAATTAACATTTTAAAAGCCATGTCGGTCGGGATAATTTTTAAAATTGAGTGTGAGAGACTATAAATAAACTCTCCTCACTTCATTTTAAAAAAAACTTATGGGATAAAATTCATTATGCTACTCTTTTACCCTAGAAGGGCCTTATGAAGTGATGTGCTCCTCTTGGATGGATGATTCTTTTTGCTCTTAGGGTGAAGTTGGATGCTTTCTTTGTCTTGATAATGCTTTGTGGATGCTAGAATGGTTGGAATAACTCATGCTCAAGTAAGCCTTCTACATTTTAAAGGTTTGCTTGATGAATGGTAGGTCAATTTTGCATCTTAAATGATAGAAAGGTAGCACTAGGGCTACATTCTCTTTGAATAAGGATTTGCCTGATATTCTATCCTCATTGGATACAAAAAACACTCCCACGAGCAGGCTTTTACAAGGTCTGGCCTTCGAGCTCCAACTTTTCCCTAGTTTAGACTCATGAAACCAACCCTAGAGGTTGTTTCAAGAATACCTAACCCAGTAGCAAGGAGAATTACCTCTAAGAGGAAGGCTTGTCACCTTCCTATAAGGCTAGGGCTTGGGGTAACATCCATTAAAACCCTATGTTTTTCCATTTTCTCTACATCAGACCCTAGTTTGAATTTTTGTAAATATTATTGCTAGGTTAAACTTGCATTTTCTTGTGTAATTTTGCATTTTCATGGTAGAATTAGGGTTAGAATTAGGTCTGCAATTTTATAACAAAAACCCTAAAAATTAAAATTAAAATTAATTTTCTTCTTTTTTGGGCCTCCCTAAAATTTCAACCCTAAATTATCGCAGCCCTAAATTCTTGCGACCCCATAATTTCGGCCCTAAATTCTCGCAGCCCTAAATTTGTTGCGACACCAAAATTTTTCCCTAAATTCTCGCGGCCCTAAAATTTTGGGCATGAAATCCTCCGCCTATCTTATTTAACCCTAAACAGACGTGCAAAACTACCAAAACTACTATACAAACACCATCCTAACTCTCTCTATTACTCAGTGTTTGACTCCATTAGAAGCATTGATCTATGCTTTAAGGTGCTCGGAAGGAATTTGGCATCTATTTGGCAGGTACATTAAAGGGCTCTCCTCTTGGGACAATATTGGATCCCGGAGAATTTAGGATATTGGACAAAAGTGACAGCATTCCAAGTTTCTTATGTGATTGCCTTTCACTTGCAAGCCTAGATTGCTAGTTTTAATGGTAACAACCTCCAAGGTGACACTACATGTACTTGCTTGACCATTGGGCAATCTAGAGTGGTTCATGCATTGGTTCTTTGTTATGGTTTGCACCCTCTTGTTCTCTTTTCCTATTTCAAGTTATTTTTGTTTTTATTTTGTTTTATTTCACTAGCAAAGCCTTGCATGATCTACTTTGGGGTTATCACATTTGCTTTATGTTTCTAAATATTAGGCCTAGTCAACAACCTCAAGGGCTTTCATCCAATGTGGGAGAGGCTGCACACCTTTGTGCATAATTTCCCACAACAATTGCAATGTTTTTAGAACATTTAAATAAAATCATAGAAATTGTATGTTAAAATTGCCTTAGAAACTATAGGGTAAACATGAATTTAACTAACTTGTACATGCATGTAAAATATTATGTTATAATTTCAATGGTTGAAGTTTAAACAACTAAGGACCTCAGAGAGATACTTAGGGGCACTAACAATATGTGTAACTAATTTTCTGTGTTGTGTAATTTACATAAATCAATCCATACATGTTGCTAAAAACATAGAAAACTAATTCAGGTTTTAACCTTGCCTAAAAGTTTGTTTCCTGCCAGAATGCTTGTTGAAAAACTCAGCATGAGCTATGATGAAGCAGAGCGATGGATATCCAATTCTCATTTGTTGTGTCAATGAACACTTCATGGAAATTTAATACTATAGTAATACTTTTCAAAGGTATGATTAAACTATAGAGAACAAGCAACACTTTTCTATGTGTAACTTGCATTTTCATCTTTCTTGATGCAACAATTTATGCATATTCTATTTTTGGAGGTATAATTAATGATGAGAAACCTTTGTGTATTGCATTTTCTGAGGTATAATTTATGATGACATCATCATGGTACAAGGTCCTTTTGATTATCTTCAAATATACATGTTGAAAGTAATCAATGTATGTGTTAGTAGTTCAATTCATGCTGTAAATAAGTTGGAATGTATTCTGAATGGAATAAAATTCCAAATATATGCTAATGTGTATAATGAAAAGGCCTTAGTTATGAGGATTGCATGATGAAATGCTAAACAACATCATTTATTGGAAAAATTAAAAAAAATGTAAGGCTTAGAAGGTTTGTTATCTTCTATAATTATAATGCTAATTCTAACATATTTGTGTTCTTCCTAAAAATCTAATCATTGCAAATTCTTTCTTTTGAGGTATTTTATCTCAAAGGAGAGATTAAATGACACCCTTGTCGATGATGTATTTTAGAATTGTAATCGTGCAACATTATCCTCATGGATGAGAATGAATGAGAGGGATTATATCATATTGAAAATAATCTTACCATTACCAAGATTAGACATTAACAAAGAAAAGATTTCATAAAGCATGATAGACTTGTAGACCATTAAGTTAGAGAAAATGAACAAAACAAAAATAACTACTTATGATTTTCCTTTTCTATGTACATTAAGTACAACTTCACCAATACATGGCTGGTGTAGATTCATTTTAACCTTGGATTTATAAGCACTAAGACGGATAAAAAAGAAATTGAGGTGGAGAACTTTACGATGATTAAAAGATGGAGGTTTAGACACATTTACAATGGTTGCATTTCATTTTTTATTATCATGGTTGTTCATCGTGTTTTCACAATTACATTACAGAAATTTGTTTAATTTATTAGTGTTACGTTACATTACACATCTCATCCACACTAGACTATAGGGTGCACCTTGCTTCTTTTTGTACAACAAAATTACAATATATTATCAACTTCTACAACAACATCATGTGGATACAACTGGAATAGTCAACCATCATCAATATTCCCTGGTAATTTTCTATGCTCTTTATTGAATGTATTTTTGACATTATATTATGGACATTGATTATATCTTTAAGAGAGCCAAATGATGAGTTCTTAACCTTGTAAATCAGTGGGTTGGCTCAAGACATCTATTATAACTAAGATACATAGTTTTGTGTGTTTTTGGTAAGGTATGTCATTTCCAATACAATTGATAATGAGCCGATGAGGCTCTATCTATATTATGGCAAGTCGTTCATTTAAAAGGTTGCAAGAAAATGCTTAACAAACTTGATTTTTGAGAATAATCTAGGAGCTACCAAGGGAATTTGAGAACACACATGTTTATGTAAAGTGTTTTCAAGTGTTATATTGTTTACTAACTAGTTTTGTGAAACTATGAAGAAATTTTATTATGACCAAAGTATGTTAGTTGTTCTCTAAAAACAAAGAGGCAAGATTGCCATAGATAGAGGTAGGCTTTATCCTCTCTTTTAGGTGAGCTATTAAGATTTTTATCATCCGATCTTGTGAGTTGCTGGAAATATTTTGGCTACAAAGGCATGGAGATCAAATTCCATCCTCACCAAACGATATGTGATTAAATCAAATATTTTGAAAATTAAACTATTATTAATTGTGATAATGTTTTGTAATTGACGGAGTATAATGAGTTGAGTTTTAATATTGATTTTTATAACTTAATTTATTAATAAATAAAATTTCATTTTATTAAATTTCTGATACTGCCACGTCGTTAGTGCAGTATTGAATATGCCACATAAAACAAGAAACTAATACAATATCTGTTAGATTGCCGGCGCAGTAAGTACATTCCTGTGGTTGACAAGTAAGTGTGGAGTTAAGGCTCTCGAGTCTCCATGACACATCGTTCATTACCAGATTTGGACCATTTTTTTCAGGATTGGAGATCCGAGAAGCTCTTGGTAATGGAGGGGAAGAAAATCCAATGAACCAGACAGCATGTCGTAGATCGACAGCAACAGTAAAATGCAAGTTGTAGGATCACTTTGAATCTAAAATTTTCAAAAATGGCCTCATACAGAGCTTTAAATTATAAAATTTTCTCTAATTTGTGCCAAGGTTTTCTCTATATTCCTTGTTGGTACTTGTGAAAACTTCATAAACCAATCTAGCGCACAGCCCCTAAAGGTAGTTGCTAACTGTCCCTTCTTAATATCGTCATCTTGGACTTGCTTCACAGTCCACATTGCTTCACACAAAAACCAATATTGTTCGGGATCCTCGGTCCCGTTACCATGAAAAATAGGCATCTTTACATCGTCTCCTACCATCCTTGGTTTCCTACTGGTGTTTGTAGACCCACTACTCTTACCACTGTTCTAACACGTATGACAACCCTACGAAGAGCTTATAATTCTTCCTCTGAAGTTTGGCGCAGTGCACAGGGTTGTGGGTACGTTGTAGCTTTGGGTCTGTCCTTCCTCAGATTTAGGGGTATTCTAGTCGTTCTCTTTGCCACAGTAAGGTTGCTTAGTCCCTTCTGGTCTCGTTTCCCAGTTCTCTGTTTTGGTCGCCCTAGGAGACTCTCTCTCTACCTGAGTCCTCCTCTTCTTCTCTAACTGGAACCTCACTCCACTTCGCAGGGTACCACAATATTCCACAAATTCCCTCAATATTTGGTCATAACTCATATCCATCTACCCCACATCATTCTATCAGACCTGCATCCGCGCGGTACCCACAGCCTCCACACACCCAATATTTACTCGTCGGAATTCATCTTTAATATGCCCTTTTCAAAAATGAGCATCTTAATCCACAATTTCAGCGACAATAGATACCTTCCTCTGTGTCTCTTGAAAAATTTCCTTTCTACATTGTTGTATGACTTAATCATGTCGACAACGAATTCAGTGATATATCCTTCCAAAATACTGTCTACCCAAACTTTGGCAGCTCTTGACACTTTGTTGTTCACCCGTCTCAATTGCTAGATCAATTTTGGCATCCAGTGTTCAAGATCACCTCCTTGGAAATTCTTTTTTTTGAAAAGTCATTTGTGCCAACCATTCGTGTAGCAGTACAAGAAATTCGCAGAAGAACACTTCATGGATATCAGAGTAAATATAATTATGTAACCAATCAGTTGTCGACCATCCAGGGTTTCGATTTTCTTCATCAGCAAATTCCCACGTCTTCTTGTGGAACCATTCCTAGATCTCCGGCTTTCTTGGATGACACAACATGTCCTCTCTCCTTTCACACTATGGTCCTGGAAACATAACCATTTGTTGACGCAATCCTATCAACAGGGGTTCACTTCACACTGCTTTCAACAAACCATCGACCAGACTCCCTTAAACATCGACCCAAAAAGGTTTTACCTTTTCCAGCAACACCCGAAGAGTGAGTGAAGTCTCACCCGAGATGCCTAAGGGGGCTGCAGGAACCAAGTTTCCATAGTTGTGAGAAGACATGCATTACCTCACTCTCATTCGCATCATAATCCATAGATTTGCGTTCGCATCAGAACATCCTATTAACCATTATCCTTTTTCGCACCAATCACATTGCTATCTCATAATTAACGAATTAAACATATTATCAAAGCATGTTCAAGGAATCTGCGGTACATAACATAACTGCAAAAACATCTACTATGATATCAAGACAACATCAGACACTACGAAAGGAAAAGAGACAGATACAAAGACATGTATCAATTGTTCCCATCATTTATCATATATTGCAGAACCATTACAAACTCAGAGTAGTCGTTGCAATCAAACAGACCAAAACCGGATAGTTTCTCCCATAGATCGATCCCAGAGATTAGAAAAAAGATAGATAAAAAGATGATAAGATTCCCTTAGGCTTACAATCGTACTTCTATTTATAGGCTCACTTGGCTGTTACAAAATGTTCCGAATGACCCATTGCTAACTAACTTAACCAAATAATTCTGCATATATCAGATCTTTTATACTTCACTACTAGTCCTTTGTTTCTGTCGATGACCCTTCCGTCGCTGTCAGTTCCGCACTTTGTGCACTTTGGACCCGTGCCAACATGAACTATGATGAGGACCAAATGAAGTGTAAAAAATTCTTAATGCCCATAATAAATCTAAAATTCCCACAAGTAATCAGCAGCCCAGATTTTGATAAGTAATAATAAATTGATTGAATAATAGATAAGATAATGAATATACAAATGTTGGCCCGCTTTTTATAATAGCTTGGGCATTGCTTATTGAGGGGACGCATCCTCTCATTATATTTAATTATTAATCTTTTTAATTGTTATTAATATTTATGTGTTATTAATTATTCGTTACAAAATTCCACTAACTTACTAGTTCCCTAGGTTGGGGGTGGAAGCATCCAAATTTGGAACAAGGGAGCTACAAGACCCAAAATGACCTTAGACTTACAAATTCACATTAAATGGGTCAAATAAATAATAATAATAAATAAAATAAGGTGGCATTGGATCATGAGGGCACATAAGAGGTTGTGGGACCCACATGTGGCGAGATTCCCCACTACAATTGGCATCATTCTCTCACCAATTCGAGTCCAAGGTGGAGGGTAAGGTACTTGGGGGAGTTGAATAGGCATTATTAATGGCATGAATCTAGGAAGGTAGAATTGAAGTGGAAGAGTGACTCCCATGGAAGAGGAAGAGGCATCATAGAGAAGTTGTGACACCTATAGCTCGATTCCCGGGAATCTATGACAACAATGATGGAGAATATATGAAAACTATGACAAATTCAAACCTGATTGAATACCTATGACACATATGACATATTAGGGCTAAAAATAGACACCAAGAAGGAACATAGGGGAAGTTATGGTCAGCCAATATTCCCATTCGAATTGGGGGAAGAGGAATGCAAGAAAGAAGTGGACAAGGGTCTTCTATGAGAATATCTCCCTAACTAGAGTTGAGTGAAGACTCTTGGAGGGAATTCGAGCTATGGAGTCCATTGTAGGTTAATAAAATAGGAGTATCACAAAGGATATCAGCTTTTGTTCATTTCTCATTTTCACTTTTGGAGAGCTTAGCTTGTCCTTGCACGGTGGATGTTCATCCTCCTTGCCTTAGAACCAATTTCGTGGGTGAAATATTCCTATGCAAGTTGGTTGGAGTAGAGGCCATTCATACCTATAAATAGAGCTTCATGGATATGTTTTCATGTAGTTTCGATCCCCCTTTGAATTTGATTTCATGTTGTCTCTTCTTTCTCTACTATCTCTCTCTCAAAACTCTCTCATTGTTCATGTACAAGTGTGATGGCACACTCCTAGTTGCATATATTTTGTGGAGACTGATATTTTGACTCAATGGCCATGTTATCTATTGTATATCATTGCAATGAACTACACATGAGAGCCCCAGCTCGAAATACCAAACATTTCATGTAATATTTTCAAGTAATATCAAGATTCGAGCTAGTTTCCTCACTTGTTTCTCATGGTGTTTTGGAATGAATTTGTATCTGTTTAATATCACAATTTTTATGAGTTTTATCTTATGTTTATAGATGCATATGGAGTAAAATGTATGATTAAAATATTGTTTCTAGACCCTTTAATTTTTACGAAATATTGTTCCATAAATTTATGTCCTTTGTTGACCATTTTCCCACAATTTATATGTCAAACAACTTATTGTTTTTTGGAAGGTATAGAAGACCCTAAAACCCAAGTTAATTCTGCATATTTTTTTCCCTTGAGGTCCTCTAACAGAGACAAGTCTAATATCATAAAATAGGGAAGGCTGCACAATGTTTGGAAGGTCAAAAATTTACTAGTCTAGTGGGGTTTTCAACTATCCAATTCAACTAGTTTTATTCCCCTTCCTTCCTCCTTGAGAATTGCGAACCCTGAAAGTTTCTAATGAATATATAAGTGTCTTTGAGATACATTAGGATGTATTAAGACATCTCAAGCCCCTCCATATAGAATTCAAAAACATTTGGGAGCATTTGGGACAATTTGGGTTTCACTAGTCCAAGGTTCGAATTTGGTCCAAATTGAGCGATTTTTCATAATAGGGATTTACATTCTATCAGAGGTATCATCTCAAAACCGGAATATGGGAAACACATTCCCTATGTTTTCATTGCACTAACCATATAGTCCCAATGATAACCATATAATCCTCCTCCTCGGTAATGATATGCCATCAATGTCACTACCAAGGGTCGCATCTTCCCCCCATGGGTGTGTGCACCTTTGCATCCCAGTCATAATTTGAAACCCATGATGTCAAACCCCCACAAGCTCGAGGAATTTGATACACCTTGAAATTATCAACCCATAGTTCATCATTTTATAGTTGCGCATTTACTCCCCCACCTTCAGCAGTTGATTCCATCAAATTCCTCGACATGTGTTACGATCAAGAATGTTGGTTGACCACTCATACCTACATGACCATTGTGCCTTATACAATCTTCTTTGTAAAACCACCCCTGCCAAGAAACCTATGGGGCCCAACCCTTTGAAGTAATCAATTCTATTATGTTATTCATACAGGAAAAATCTACATGGCATTGATTCAAGGGGCACTCATCTTCCCATTTGCAAACCAACCCTCACATCATTTTGGAAATGGTTCCTCGGCTCACTCAAAACTAAGGGAGCTTCTCCCATCATCAAATTGATTCCCCGATTAAACCTAAACCACAGGAATCCCACCCATCATCAAATTGGTCCCCGGACACCCCCAAAACTGTGGGGACAACACCAGCTATTCTTTATGTACAATTGTTCCCCAATCCGCTCAAAACCACGGGAACATCACTATTCTTTTGGATACAACCCCTGGTCGCCTTTGATTGATGTTGTTGAGTCTCACTACCCCCATCATTATGAGTTTTGTCAATCACCAACACCCTCAATGTTGTGTCCACCAAAAAATCCTTCATCTACAGTCGGTCTCCCTTCATTACAATCTGTACCTTTATTTTGAAGAATGTTGATGTCCATTACTCCCCAAGTTGACATTGATCAAAGGAATTCATGAGCCTCACGCTTACCAGCTAGTCTTATGTCAGGTCTACCAGTCCAACAATTGGTTACAAAATGATCTTGGTTCTCAGGACAAGACCCTCATCTTATCATATACTTCAACTCTCATCGACACCAAATCACCATATTTTGAGGGTTGCAATAGTTGTAGTTGTACCTTGGTGTCCCTTTCAATCACTATGAGGGACCACCTCGAACTAAGTAGGGAGAGCCCTTAGTGCTCTCTAACTTAGTGGTATGTCCTATGCTCAACGTCAACACATCTATCGCATCAAGGGGAGTCGTACGTTTCAAGGGTAGCAGTGTTCACATTTATAAATCATGGTAGCCGCAGTTAGGTGAGGTCCTACATTCAACACCCTCACTAGTATTCCAGTTCCCCACCCCCGTGGTATTATCATGGTTATCAGCAGTGCCGCTTCTTCAACACTTGTAACAACATTTCCAAGTTCAATTGCTATTGCAAGGATTGAAGCCACCTTCATCCATGTGCCAATAATGTATTGAGTTGAACTCTTGGTGTACTCATCTTGTAGCCACTTTCGCATATTCTCACGGGCATGGGTATGCCTGCCTTGTTTGTATAAAACACTATTATTTTTTCCAACTTCACCAACAATCTTCCCCCATGGAAGGACCATATTCATCCACACATGCTTCACAACTTTCAAGAACACTAGAGAGCACAAAAGAAACGATGATGCACTATCTACCCTACAGTACCCTTCGAACCTCATACATCAGGGGGCATTTGTTAATGCATAAATCTTGCACACATGCGACATTTTTGCAATTCACACAGTAAGGCATCATCAACATATAACGTGCATCCCATTGAAGATATCCTCATCAGATCCAAGAAGCAATATGAGTCTAGAAATTCCAAAGAACAGTCAAAAGACAGGACTGCATGACCTGATCTCTGTTTAGGTGCGCAACGACGCATATTACCAGTTATGTGTCCACACGACCCCTGCATGTATTTCCCTTCGATATCTATGCGACTGCTAAAACGATGGGATCTCAACCATCAGCTGCACATTAAAGGCTTATAAAATCCCATCACCAACATAGATTCAAACATGTCTTCTCTACATGATGGATTGGAATTCAGTATCCCCCATTATGTACCTTGAAGCTAGTTCATGACGTGAAGTGTAAAATCTTCTTAATCGCAGTAAATACTAGAATGCCCATAAATAATCCGAAGCCCACAATTCAGGGGTAAATAAGATATTGATAAAATATATGATAAGATGATTACAATGTAATGAGAGGCCCCGTATAAATACAATTCCAAAGGGCACCTCTAATGGTTTTTCATAAGGGTTATGTCCCTTCGATAATTATTGTTAATTACTATTATTACTATTATTATTTAATATCTATATATTTTAGGCTTGTCACATTGCCTTCCCCTTAAGGGAAGCTTTGTCCTCATAGCTTTGTTGAAGACAAGGGTTATGTCTGATTTTTTGATTGAACTGTTATCTCTAAATCCTTTTTAGTATTTGTGACACTAAAAAGCTTCTTAACCGCAGTAAATACTTCTAGAATGCCCACAAATAATCCGAAGCCCACATTTCGGGGATAAATAAGATATTGATAAAATATATGATAAGATGATTACAATGTAATGAGAGGCCCCATATAAATACAATTCCAAAGGGCACCTCTAATGGTTGTTCATAAGGGTTATGTCCATTCGATAATTATTGTTAATTACTATTATTACTATTATTATTTAATATCTATATATTTTAGGTTTGTTACATGAGGTGATGGGGTTCACACTTGGATGTAGTTGTTTCTTGGCCACCTCTTGGCCTATAAAAGGAAGCCATGGGCATGCATCTTAGAAGAGAAATCAAGAGCAAGGTTATGCTGATGAATTTTTTGGGCGGATTCCTCATAGCCCATCTCTTTCACATTCATTGGCATTCTCAAAGCTCCCTTGCCTCCTTCCTTCAAGGGGAAAGTGCTTCTCTCCATTGGTTCTTTAAAATTTCTAGCATTTTAGTGTGGACAAAATAGGCCTCCCTAAGGGAGATTGTTGGCTCCCCTTTGAATCCTTCACTTATGTTATGTGGTACCAGTACCAACGCACCTGTAGATATGCCCTAAGGAGAGAGGGTCATTTTTTTCCTGACCAGGAAGGGTGTTATCCATATTTTTCTGAGTGGGGGTTATGAACAGACCCTTTGATTTCTCCCTTGGGAGTAGTATGTATTAGTGGCATTGTTGATTGCCTCATGAAAGGGCTTGAAGCCTTGAGGTTGGTGTCCAAGGATTCCGGGGTTGGGTCACTGGGTCACATGACCCCCACCTTGTTTTATCATTCTGGTGGCACTTCTTTCATCACTAAGGCTTATGTCTCTCCTCTAGGTCACCTTCCACACCCTCCCGTTCCTCTAGTTCAGCAACGCCCTCTCTCCTTGGGATCCTTTTGATGATGATGACATCCTCCATTCCAAGCTGCATTGGTTGATTAGGGGGTGGCGTTGAGGGATTTTCACTACTGTTGGGGTTAGAAGGGGCATGACGACCCCCCCCCCCTCGACACTCCAACCTTCAGGTCAAAGTGTTTTTCTCATTTTTAGCTATTTTAGTCATTTTTGGGTAAACTCCGGGGAAAATGCCCCAAGTTACCCACTGACTTGATTATTTTATATTATTATTGTTATAATTTTAAGTTGGCATTTTATAATTTTAAATTGACATTTTAAAAGCCATGTCGGTCAGGATATTTTTTACAATTGAGTGTGAGAGACTATAAATAAACTCTCCTCACTTCATTTAAAAAAAAACTTATGGGATAAAATTCATTATGCTACTCCTTTACCCTAGAAGGGCCTTATGAAGTGATGTGCTCCTCTTGGATGGATGATTCTTCTTGCTCTTGGGTGAAGTTGGATGCTTTCTTTGTCTTGAGAATGCTTTGTGGATGCTAGAATGGTTGGAATAACTCATGCTCAAGTAAGCCTTTTACATTTTTAAGGTTTGCTTGATGAATGGTAGGTCAATTTTGCATCTTGAATGATTGAATGGTAGCACTAGGGCTACATTCTCTTTGAATAAGGATTTGCCTGATATTCTATCCTCATTGGATACAAAAAACACTCCCACGAGGAGGATTTTACAAGGTTTGGCCTTGGAGCTCCAACTTTTCCCTAGTTTAGACTCATGAAACCAACCTTAGAGGTTGTTTCAAGAATACCTAACCTAGTAGCAAGGAGAATTACCTCTAAGAGGAAGGCTTGTCACCTTCCTATAAGGCTAGGGTTTGGGGTAACATCCATTAAAACCCTATGTTTTTCCATTTTCTCTACATCAAACCCTAATTTGAAATTTTGTAAATATTATTGCTAGGTTAAACTTTCATTTTCTTGTGTAATTTTGCATTTTCATGGTAGAATTAGGGTTAGAATTAGGTCTGCAATTTTATAACAAAAACCCTAAAAATTAAAATTAAAATTAATTTTCTTCTTTTTTGGGCCTCCCTAAAATTTCAACCCTAAATTATCGCAGCCCTAAATTCTTGCGATCCCATAATTTCGGCCCTAAATTTTCGCGGCCCTAAATTCTCGCAGCCCTAAATTTGTTGCGACACCAAAAATTTTCCCTAAATTCTCACGGCCCTAAAATTTTGGGCATGAAATCCTTCGCCTATCTTTTTTAACCCTAAATAGACCTACAAAATTACCAAAACTACTATACAAACACCATCCTAACTCTCTCTATTACTCAATGTTTGACTCCATTAGAAGCATTGATCTATGCTTTAAGGTGCTTGGAAGGAATTTGGCATCTATTTGGCAGGTACATTAAAGGGCTCTCCTCTTGGGACAATATTGGATCCTAGAGAATTTAGGATATTGGACAAAGGTGACAGTAGTCCAAGTTTCTTATGTGATTTCCTTTCACTTGCAAGCCTAGCTTGCTAGTTTTAATGGTAACAACCTCCAAGGTGACACTACATGTACTTGCTTGACCATTGGGCAATCTAGAGTGGTTCATGCATTGGTTCTTTGTTATGGTTTGCACCCTCTTGTTCTCTTTTCCTATTTCAAGTTATTTTTGTTTTTATTTTGTTTTATTTCACTAGCAAAGCCTTGCATGATCTACTTTGGGGTTATCACATTTGCTTTATGTTTCTAAATATTAGGCTTAGTCAACAACCTTAAGGGCTTTCATCCAATGTGGGAGAGGCTGCACACCTTTGTGCATAATTTCCCACAACAATTGCAATGTTTTTAGAACATTTAAATTAAATCATAGAAATTGTATGTTAAAATTGCCTCAGAAACTATAGGGTAAACATGAATTTAACTAACTTGTACATGCATGTAAAATATTATGTTATAATTCCTACTTATAATTTCAATGGTTGAAGTTTAAACAACTAGGGACCTCAGAGAGATACTCAGGGACACTAACAATATGTGTAACTGATTTTCCGTGTTGTGTAATTTACATAAATCAATCCATACATGTTGCTAAAAACATAGAAAACTAATTCAGGTTTTAACCTTGCCTAAAATTTTGTTGCCTGCCAGAATGCTTGTTGAAAAACTCAGCATGAGCTATGATGAAGCAGAGCGATGGATATCCAATTCTCATTTGTTGTGTCAATGAACACTTCATGGAAATTTAATACTATAGTAATACTTTTCAAAGGTATGATCAAACTATAGAGAACAAGCAACACTTTTGTATGTGTAACTTGCATTTTCATCTTTCTTGATGGCAACAATCTATGCATATTCTATTTTTGGAGGTATAATTAATTATGAGCAACCTCTGTGTATTGCATTTTTTGAGGTATAATTTATGATGACATCATCATGGTGCAAGGTCCTTTTGATTATCTTCAAATATACATGTTGAAAGTAATCAATGTATGTGTTAGTAGTTCAATTCATGTTGTAAATAAGTTGGAATGTATTCTGAATGGAATAAAATTCCAAACATATGCTAATGTGTATAATGAAAAGGCCTTAGTTATGAGGATTGCATGATAAAATGCTAAACAACATCATTTATTGGAAAAATTAAAAAAATGTAAGGCTTAGAAGGTTTGTTATCTTCTATAATTATAATGCTAATTCTAACATATTTGTGTTCTTCCTAAAAATCTAATCATTGCAAATTCTTTCTTTTGAGGTATTTTATCTCAAAGGAGAGATTAAATGACACCCTTGTCGATGATGTATTTTAGAATTGTAATAGTGCAACATTATCCTCATGGATGAGAATGAATGAGAGGGATTATATAGTACTGAAAATAAGCTCACCATTACCAAGACTAGACATTAACAAAGAAAAGATTTCATAAAGCATGATAGACTTGTAGACCATTAAGTTAGAGAAAATGAACAAAACAAAAATAACTACTTATGATTTTCCTTTTCTATGTACATTAAGTACAACTTCACCAATACATGGCGGGTGTAGATTCATTTTAACCTTGGATTTATAAGCACTAAGAGGGATAAAAAATAAATTGAGGTGGAGAACTTTACGGTGATTAAAAGATGGAGGTTTAGACACATTTACAATGGTTGCATTTCATTTTTTATTATCGTGGTTGTTCATTGTGTTTTCACAATTACATTACATAAATTTGTTTAATTTATTAGTGTTACGTTACATTACACATCTCATCCACACTAGACTATAGGGTGCAACTTGCTTCTTTTTGTACAACAAAATTACAATATATTATCAACGTCTACAACAACATCATGTGGATACAACTGGAATAGTCAACCATCATCAATATTCCCTGGTAATTTTCTATGCTCTTTATTGAATGTATTTTTGACATTATATTATGGACATTGATTATATCTTTAAGAGAGCCAAATGACGAGTGCTTGACCTTGTAAATCAGTGGGTTGGCTCAAGACATCCATTATAACTAAGATACATAGTTTTGTGTGTTTTTGGTAAGGTATGTCATTTCCAATACAATTGATAATGAGCCGATGAGGCTCTATCTATATTATGGCAAGTCATTCATTTAAAACGTTGCAAGAAAATGCTTAACAACCTTGATTTTTGAGAATAATCTAGAAGCTACCAAGGGAATTTGAGAACACACATGTTTATGTAAAGTGTTTTCAAGTGTTATATTATTTACTAACTAGTTTTGTGAAACTATGAAGAAATTTTATTCTTACCAAAGTATGTTAGTTGTTCTATAAAAACAAAGAGGCAAGATTGCCATAGATAGAGGTAGGCTTTATCCTCTTTTAGGTGAGATATTAAGATTTTTATCATCCGATCTTGTGAGTTGCTGGAAATATTTTGGCTACACGGGCATGGAGATCAAATTCCCATCCTCACCAAACGATATGTGATTAAATCAAATCTTTTGAAAATTAAACTATTATTAATTGTGATAATGTTTTGTAATTGACGGAGTATAATGAGTTGAGTTTTAATATTGATTTTTAAAACTTAATTTATTAATAAATAAAATTTCAGTTTATTAAATTTCTGATACTGCCACGTCGTTAGTGCTGTATTGAATATGCCACATAAAACAAGAAACTAATACAACACCTGTCAGATTTAGGCCATTTTTTTCAGGATTGGAGATCCGAGAAGCTCTTGGTAATGGAGGGGAAGAAAATCCAACGAACCAGACAGCACGGCATAGATCGAGAGCAACAGTAGAAAATCCACAAAGCTTGTCCTCCTGTCACTGCATCTGCAAAGCTTGACATAAGATAGGTAAAATCTAACTTTCCAGATTATACCCAGCTTCCTATTGCATTCCAAGAGCAATTCATAAATCCCTTAGTTTGGTGAACTGTTCAAATTAATTAAAAGCAAAGAATAGCATTACAAAAACAGGACCAGAGTAGGTTCAAGGGACTTGCAATGTTACATTCGGTAATGGATATTGTTGCAAGCTTGAACATCAAATTAGAGAAATTTAGGAGTGAAGTGGACTTGAAAATCACTGATCAGATGGCACAGAATCAAATATGTAACATGTCGACGCTCATTTTCATATGTTAAAACCTTATTTAGAAGCCTCTTGAAAAAGGGTAAAAGAATATTCTTAAGCTGCTTAGCAGGCTTATTTTTCTAACATTCAGATGCATTAACTCACCAGCGCGAACTTCGACATGGGAGCAGGATACTGTAGTATGATGTTTCCTAACAATGGAGCTTTTACTGTACCCTAGTGTGATGCGACTAGGGTCGATGATGTTAGAAATCCAGTTTCAACCCCATAGCCGGATACAGATCCAATTCCAGTCGCATATCCAATTGATGATGCTAGTAATCCAGTTTCAGCTCCATATCCAACAGATCATTGGTTTATAAGCTGGTGACTAGCTATGATTCAACAACTAGAAGTGGAGAATGGAAACTCATTATCCATTAATTATTGTGCAAGAGCTGTGCAACAAGGGGAGGGGATTTAGGGGAAGTAGAAGCTCCATCCGACGGCGGCATCACTCTCTCATAGTATCTAATTTCTCTTTCAATCCTTTAACTTTTCTGTGTATTCATCATTCTCTCACAGTATGATTCGTCATCCTTTCATAGTAACTTTTTTGTTGAGAAACTTCACTGTTAATATTATTTTGAAATGGCTGTTGGTATTTTCAAGGATTGGCAGGGAAGCCGATGCATGATGTTGTTTATTTTGAAGTTGGTTTGTTTGTTGGCATGGCTATCCAGTGTCGCTTTAGCCTAGTTTGATTTTGGTTTGTTTATGATGTTGTTTGTTTGATTTTAGTTTGTTTGTTGGAATGGCTATCCAGTGTCGCTTTAGCCTAGTTTGATATCCGTTAGATTTCGTGCGGAAGGAGTAACCTGCATAGGCAATCTAGCAGCGTTTTTTACATGTTTATTAAGGCGAACGTTTGATATGGATATCGGTGCAACAGATGTTCCAAATTGAGGAAGTATATTGGGAAGTATATGGGTATAAGGTGGCCCACGCCCCGGCCATGACCATATCTCCAAATGAAGAAAATCTAATGAAAGCTTCTGGTGTGCTGCTGTCGAAACACCCTTCTTCAGTCACTCACTGTTACTAGGGCTAATTTAATGAAAACACCTTAGATGGATTCATTAAGGGAAACTCGGGTTAATTTGAAGAAGATGAAACGCAGTAGAAATAATAGAGAAGCGGAACTGTAGCAACGCCGACAAACTATCTCTGCAAAGTAGCGGGAAAACCAGGCTCAAATTTCTAATTTGGAGTTCCCGTGTTTTGTTTCAGACCAAGCAATCTAACTTCTATGTCCGTCACTTCATACAACTTAGGAGGAAACGTCGATTCGTTCCCTTCAATCAGGAGGTGGGTTGCAGACGGCAGCGGGTCACCGGGATGCAGGAGGTGGGTTGCAGACGGCAGCGGGCCGCCGGGCCCTCGTGCGTCCACGTGGCGGCCATCCAACGGATTAGACCGGAGGGCTCTCGTCCGTTCACGTGGCGGCCATCGACTGGCCTAGATCAGAGGGTCCTCGTGCGTCCACGTGGAGGCCATCCAACGGCTTAGATCGGACGGCCCTCGTGCATCCACGTGGCGGCCATCGAACGGCTTATATCGGAGGGCCCTCGTGCGTCCATGTGGCGGCAATCGAACGGGTTATATCGGAGGGCCCTCGTGCTTCCACGTGGCGGCCATCTAACGGCTTAGATCAGACGGCCCTCGGGCGTCCACGTGGCATCCATCCAACGGCTTAGATCTGAGGCCCGTGCGTCCACATGGCGGAAATCCAACGGCTTAGATCGGAAGGCCTCGTGCGTCTACGTGGCGGCCATCGATCGGCTTAGATCGGAGGGTCCTCGTGCGTCCACGTGGCGGCCATCCAACGGCTTAGATCGGAGGGCCCTCGTGCGTCCACGTGGCGGCAATCCAACGGCTTGATCGGAGGGCCCTCGTTCGTCCACGTGGCGGCCATCCAATGGCTTAGATCGTAGGGCCCTCGTGCGTCCACGTGGCGGTGATCCCACGGCTTAGATCGGACGGCTGTCGTGCGTCCACGTGGAGGCGAGGCTAGCCCAACCAGAATGTGACACGTGGAGGAGATAGACTGGCCCAACCAAAACGTGGCACGTGGAGGTGAGAGGTTGGCCCAACCAGAACGTGGCACATGGAGGTGAGAGGCTGGTCCAATGGCATCGTGCCAAGTGTCATTGCAATTGGCCCAATGACATCGTGCCAGATGGCGGAAATAGACTGGCCCAATGGCACTGTGCCGTACAGTGAATGTTGTCCGATTTCAACGTGCCGTACAAAGAATATTCGCTTTGACCATTGTAAAGTATTTTGATGTGACTTGCTGGTTCGATGTGCGTATAGTTTTTGTAGTTTTTATTGTAAAGTATTTTGATGTGACTTGCTGGTTTGATGTGACTTGCTGGTTCCATTAAATATACAATAAGTTGCTGAGCAGAAAATAACTAGTTTTGAAGGGAACATTCTCCTTAACGTGCAACTTCACTAATTTAATGGAGGAATTCTTTGAGTTATAGATATGGCTTAAGGAAATCATAAGGGAAATCTTCTAGAAAGACTATATGCAGTTTCAAGTAATAACTGTACATGGAAAAAAACTCTTGAGGGTAAGGTTGGTAGTATAGCAACTTTTTGAAAATAAAATATCATTGTTGGAGGTGCGATTTTTAGTGCAGATTAGTACTAAATGAATGATGAGCAGTTGCATGCTGCAAAGTGCACCTCATATACAAACCTTATCTACAGCCAATAAGAGCGCCAAATGTTTTGCAAAGCAATCCTATTGCACTTGAATTTCAGAGTCGACCAACGATATTATAATTTGGGAGCGATCTACCTCTGATTAAGGGGATATATGTATTTATATACATATTATGTTCACCCGTTTATTGAATTTGTGAGAGGTCTTTGATCACTAGATGGAGGATAAAGTGCTCGTGAAAGAGAAGTTGGTGAAAGCGTTCAATGTTTTTGATAAGAAAGGGGATGGAACTTTCATGAATATTTAGAGAGTTGTGAAATGTTGATCACAAGATTTGATAGAAATTCTGATGGTCGAATAGATGAAAATATAATTTAAGGGGAGTTGGTGAAAGCGTTCAATGTTTTTGATAAGAAAGGGGATGGAACTTTCATGAATATTTAGAGAGTTGTGAAATGTTGATCACAAGATTTGATAGAAATTCTGATGGTCGAATAGATGAAAATATAATTTAAGGTTTTGCTGGACTAGATATGATACTTTCCAAACACAATGTTTATTTTCAACAAGTAAAGATGCCTAATATCATCTCCAATTATTTTGTTTGACCCCTATTGAGTGGATAATTTCATGCAAAACTGGTCTGTTATTGTCTCTTGTAAAATAGTCAGGTCATGATGGATTGGTTGTTCATGTTCTTTGTAGAAGAATTATAAGGTGGATTTGAAATCCGAATGAAAGTGTTCTAAAATATGGAAAACAAGTCAACCTGAATTCAATAACACATTCAAAGAATAAATGACACAATTCAGGAAATAATATACACTTTTCTTTGATTAAGGAAATAGGAAAATCGTTATTAGGCTACAGAAAATCAAATAATATACACTTTTCTTTGATTAAGGAAATAGGAAAATCGTTAGTAGGCTACACAAAATCAAATAGCTGAACAAGTTAACTCACATTCTGCAACAAATTTATTTCCTACATTATATTGTAAAGCAGTGTGTTAAAACCACCACCCTTATGAAATAAAACCACATTGCCTCATGCAAGTGGAAAAATTATATGGATTCCATCCGCCACAAGGAAATAAGAACTATGGCTCAAAAATAAAAGAATATTTTTTTCATAGTAAATTAATTTGTTGTCATATTCAGGATCCAGTGAATAAAGGCTTACCATTGGTTTAAAATCACTATTCAAAAGGATATTAGGATGCATATCACGATGAAAAATACAACCTACTCTACGCTCTTCACGCAAATATCTCAATCCTCTAGAAACCCGTATTCCTATGTTCTATTGTACAATCTATTTTAAGGTTTCTCAACCTCAACATGCATAGAGATCAAAAAATGAAGAGTATCATTTCCTCTCTATTGTCTTGAGGTTAGGGTTGTTGCTCACCTCATCTGTGTTGTTTTTGTTTACCTATGATGATGTATAATGGTCGGCCATTTGGACATTATGGTTCTTAGATGATGCTTTGGACACTGTATCCAGTACTCTTATGAGACTATTATTTTTTAGAGCCTTAATTGATGATGAGCTGGTTTTTGTAAAACAATTATAGTGGAAAATTTTTGTTTACTTTTCTCCCTTGCTGGGGAATCTCCTTCAAGGTTTTTTGAAAGTCTTATCAGCAGACTTTTTTTAGGACCATTCTTGGATGGTTAGGAATGCACATGTATGTAAATAATGTACTTTTCATATAAATATAATACAATTTTTTTTCCTGGGAAAAAGACCAGACCCATACATCAACAAGATTACCTGGCCAAGCATAACAACTTCTCCTTCAATGCCTCTGAATTCCCAGCCATCAACACCTAATCCATCTATCATAGTTGTGTGGGAACCAGTTCCAACAACACCAGCTGCACGACCAAAATTTTTGTTTAGTAACCATATTTTCAGAGTACTAAAAATGTTGAATCATTGATTGTAAAACTTTAAATCCAAAACTAAAACTTGGAGGAAAGAATTAGTTCGAGATTCATTAATATTCCAGTCTGCAAAATGTAAACCCCTCATTGACACTTACAAATTTCAACTACAGATGCTAACTTGGTCCAATCAAGACTATATGACATTCAAAATGTACATAAGTTAAATATTTTACCTATTGTACAATATCAGAACCTAGAGGAACAACACGCATGTTCTCAAATGTAGATGATCCCCACTTGAGGAAATGAAACCTCTCCCTATTGCGATTAAATTGAAACTCCATGTTTGCATGCAATGCATTTTCAAACCTAGATACATCAACATGTACTAAGTGGTCAACAACAAGGTCCACAGGTACCTCTAAACAAAAGGGTAATATTACTTAAAAGATCAGATATTTGGATAAGGAAAATATCATAAATGCATGCACAAAATATGATATTAACAGTTTAAAACCAAATTCTTTGAGAAGAGGTATAATTGAAAAGACCATGTCATAAAACATAAGCAAACACTATCATCATGCACCTCATAAATCAGTAATTTTCTATAACTGGATAAATGACAAATTTAAGAGATTGTTTTGACTAAAATTACAGAATTTGTTATCACTAATGAACTCTGTATAATATTATTTAAATATTAAAAAAGCTATGAAAATTTTTGTGTATTCAACAAATCTAAAAGAGACATGATAGAACATTAAAAACCTTTCATATAGAACATCCAGTTATCTTAAAAAACAATATTGAGCTTAACTGAAGCAGTGAACTATAAAGAATTTCATATCCGCATTGGAAGCATTGAGTAAGTAATGATGTTGATAATATTGTAGATAGAATGTGTTTAAAAATTATCCTACCAAATAATTGGTCTTATTATTATCGCCACCTAGTAGTTTCATACCGTCACGCATACTAACAAGATCAACAATAGCTGGCACATCAGTGAAATCCTGAAAAGGTAAAAATCAATATGAAATTAAATGTTAAATCCTCCAAAATGTTCAGTATAGATATTTTGAGATAAAAGTGACCAGAACAAGGAAAGCTACAATGCATTCTGTCCATTAACAATAGAGACAAAGCTTGAGGCAACCATTCCAATAAACTCACCTGAAGAATAACATGAGTGGGATTAAAAGGAATTTCAACTTGCTTTAGTGAAGTATTCTCCCAATCAAGAATATTCTCCACATCATTCTTTGTGACCTGAAAATTATCACAGTTGCAAATTGTTGACTCGAGAAGAATCCTGACAGAATAAGGGAGCTTATCAAGTATTGGTAATTTTCAACAACATTATCGAGTGCTGGTAATTTTTGGAACACCTTACAAGTTGTGCAAATTCATGCAATCATGCACTCAACTAAAACAACTCATGATTAAGATTCTTCATGCAATCATGCACTCAACTAAAACCAACTAGGGCTATATATTGACAACACAAAGGAATAAAATGACTAATGAATTAATTTTCTACTCTTTAAACTACTTAATGCATACAAATAGCCACAAAGTCCACAAGATAGTGGCAATTGAATCATTGGTGACTACTATATCTTAAAATGCACAACTTTGTATTCCCCAAGCTCAAGTTTAAAAAATTTAAAACAATGTTGATTTTATCTCACACATGCAATGTGAAGTAGAAACGAGAGTATGTGTTGACAAAACAGATGTTAAATTTGTGGTTTCTAAAGATAAATTAGCATTCTAGTGTTGCACATGATAGTTGCTCCAACAAATGTTAAATCAAATAAATGAAGATACCTGTTATTGGATCATTGAGAGCTTCAAGGCTGTAATACTTTCCAAACTCTCCCCCACCAGGTTTAGGAAAGCTAGTCAAAATATGTTTGAAAGCATTCTCTGTCACTACACCAACATATCAAATAACATCATGGGAATAAGTTGTAGTGATAACTCACTATCAAATGAAATCAAGTAGTACTTCTTAATGAAAGCAATTACCAACAAAAATCTACTGTTAATTTATTGCCATTATTTGGTCTTGAATTTCATCTTTTTGTCCTTGTTGATGTGAATTATTAATAATTCTTAGCAACTAATATAGTAGTACAATGCTGGTTATAAAATCATTTTATGAACAAGTAAAACCATACTAGTACTAATCTGTAAGAACCATTATCACATTTAAATCGAATGTCTATAACTCATGTCTATAATTACCAGTTTCTATGTATGGCAGTTATAGGTTAGACGTCATGGTTCCCAAGCATGTTGTGGTGGGGTTGTCCAAGGTACCAGTGGGTAAACAGTAAAGGGCCAAGAACAATGGTGCGCTGGTGTTTTCTAGCACCTCTGGAACAATATTCCATGGAAAATGGAGGGGATCAGATGTTGCAATTAAACAAATTAAAAATAGCTACTTTATGGGAAGGGAATCAAATCAAGAGAGAATGGTGAGTTCCTAATCTAAACTTTTGTCTATTGACATTGAAAAAATGGTTAGTTTCTTTATATTATTCATCCCATGTTGCATTTAAAATTCTACAGGATTGGTTAAGTGCATGGTAGTCAATTAATGAGCATGTCTCAATCAATCGACAAAGCTGATTTTTGGAGGTTTTACCCCCATGTTTGCATAGGGTGTTCTTAAGTCTTCATGAGGATTTCTAAGTTGGTTCTTGAGTTTTCTAGGAAATTTTAAAGCATGATTTTTCCTTTTTATTAGTTTTAAAATGAATTATTGGCATCCCTCGCCATCTATGGACAATGAAAGGCAATGAACAACCCTTGTACCTCACATCTAGTCATTTCTGGGACCTGTAACAGCAAGCTACAACAGTAATTAAAAGCATATTTAGGTACTGTTTTGAGTATAACTGGGTGTGTTTCACCTTTTAGCAGCCTCAACATTCAGTTCTGGGATATTTTTGTGGATGAAGTAGTTTTGGGCACAATTTAGTACTCTCCATGTCCTCCTACACTAGAGGTTGGAAAATTATGAGGTATGGAAAGACTAAAAGAAGAAATCTTAGGTGTGATGAGTGGATTTTGGACCTCATACAAGCAATAAACATCCAATGATGGGATAATATGGGTAGCAACAACATCTTCTGGGCACCTTTGGAAGGAATTTGCGCAGTAGTAATGAAGCATCATCTATGTAACCTCAGAATTGAGACGACCATATGAGGCCTCAAACCCAAATAAGATTGTGTTCTAAGCATAGTTTGGGCATTATTCCTCTATTCTTCCTGCATTTGTATCACCTCCATCCTGTTGCATATATTTAAAGGGAGCAATTTTTATGTATAAGAGTTTAGCCCTGGAAAATGCAGTTTTGAGGGCATACCAATTTGAGCAATTTCATCCCTTCCTTGAAGCAAAAATTCAACCTTCGAATACTGGTTTTTGGGTTGATCCACCTATAGAGTGTCCCCTTTGATATTTGGAGGAGATTTTGCAGCAATTTCGGGGGTTATTTGCATAGTTAGGGTCTAAATTTAGGCTATTTTGGAGCAACAAATACTCAGCAGTAAGGAAATATGGCAATATTGATGTGTTAAATAAGGGAAACCTTCCTCATATTTAAGGGATTCAAGCCTGTTTAAGAAGGCCTTTGTACTTCTTGGTTGCTTATGGAGAAGCCACAACTCTAGAGCAACCCTATAGGACGTTTCAAATATATGTGCAACTCAAGCTTGTAGTATGAGACCTATGAATGGTAGCAGAATGGAGTTTTTCCACCTAAAATGAAACAACAGTAATTCCTTTAATATGGCGCCCAGTTTTTGAATAAATATTCACGTAGCTAAATGTTACATAGGAAGAGTTTTCTAGCATCTTCTTATACACTATGTGAAGGATCCATATGAAGCATCTGCCTCTCGGGAAAGTTTATTGCAGCCTCCATGCTTTGTAATGGTTTAATACTTGCTTAAATCCAATGCTTAGCCACTTTAACCCTTGAACCACTGCTCATTTTATATGCTAGAGGCACTCTATCTTTGGAGACTTACATATACTTTGTCTTAGCCCTGCACATATTTATTTATTGATATATGTTTCTAGTTCGTCACTTGTGTTTGATTTTAAATATTCTATTGAAAATATTGAGAAATTTGAATACCTTTTGGAAATTTTTTATATTTTTTAATAAACATTTAACTATCATCCTTGACCCCCATTCCCTCAAGATCCCTTTCTAGAAAATTTTGCAGATTAGCTTAAAAGGAGAGCTAGAAGGAGATCAATTAATGAAACACCACAAATAAATTCTGAGAAAGACAAGAAAATTGGGTTCTAAAAAATTATTTCAAAATTTATATTCATGGTCCAAACTCCAAGCATACATTCTCAAAGAATGTTGAAACACACAACAAATTCTATACAGTGCAATTCTTGTCCATGAAGACATCCATTCATCAAAACCATATAAAAGAGAAACAATATTCAGTAATTGGTTATTCATAGTCCAAACTCCAATAAAATATGCTCAAAGAATGTTGAAACAAGCATGTTGTCTTGGAAATAAGGGAATTAAGATCAAGAAAGAAGAGGTATAATTCCCTTCAAATTCAACCCATCTTTGATAGAAAAAGAAGAATGTGGGGAAAAAATGGAGGGAGGATAATCATTCAAGCTCAAATCTACATCAGATAGAGAACATGCTAACAACCCAAAGCATAAGCAAAATAGCATGATAAGGATGAAAGAGAACAAAAGAATGGAGGGAGGATAATCATTCAAGATCAAATCTGTATAAAATAGATAAGACGCTAAAAACCCAAAGCATCAACAAAATAGTATGATAAGGATGAAAGAGAACAAAAGGATTCTCTAGTCACAATAAAGGGATTCCTTCCATCCATAATGTTAAATGAACATGATTTTTTTTTGAAAGGTAAACAAATTCTAGACAGTGCAATTCTTGTCCATGAAGCCATCCATTCATGAAAACCATATAAAAGAGCAGCAATGTTAAGTAATTTGTTATTCCAATTTTTTTTTAATCTTGATAGAGAATACACACCTGTCTAGTGAAAATTGAGGTTTCTTTGGTGTCAATGGTATTATCCAATCCTACTTTTTTTTAAGATCCTCACATTGTTAAGAGAGGGTTGTCCCTTGACTTTGAACCCATGCATCGTAATGGCAGGAGCATTGAGAAAAATTTATGCATTCCATCTAGAAGTGATAACCTTGTAGGAGTAAAGATACATCGACCAGATGGCTTTTGCAGATGGCACTCTCCTCAAGAAAGAATATTCTCTTAGGATTGAAAATAAACATAAGAAATACAAGGTGTAAAATTAAGAATGCATTATCTTTCATAAAGTTTCTTTCTTTCCATTTCTGTCAATTAATATTTCAACTGAATATAATTAGTCGCCTCCTTACCCATAGTGCCAACAATGAGACCATTAAGAGCTAAACTAAAAACATTTAGGATTTGTTTCCATAAATGTGGTTAGGTTAGGAAACCCTAGGTGTCCCTAGCATACCTATTCCCTCACACTCTCACAAAAGTAACACCAACTCGACTGCAAAAGTCTTAAACCCTCAATCAGTTACAAAAAAATTCAAACACAATATTTCAACAAGGAGAAAGGTTGGCACTGTAGGCTGGTAAATATAAGATTTCCAACAATCAAAAAAAGTTCACCAATTTTCTTCATCGCATTTTAACTAGAGGTATAAGCGTTGAATGAATGTTTCATTAAAAATTTAAGCATTGGGTGACTCTTTTCGTAAAAATTCAAGAATAGAATGATCATTTTAGCAGAATTTTAGGCAACTAATGATCTTAGCACTTAAATGAAATTTTGGTAAAATTTTAAGAATCGTATTTTTTTTAGGATTTAGAAATTCGTTGAATTCACTCTAACAACTTAGGCAAAAAGGGAAAAAAATGGGTAAAATTTTAAACAATGTAAATTTTTATTTTAAAATTTAAGTAGCCACTAATTTTCTTTTAGCTCAACTTTATTTGCAATGAAGATTTTAAAATACTCAAAATATTTGGAAAAAAAGGTTAAAACCATACCGATTTCTCTCAGCCATGGATCCTCCTGATGTCATCCCAAAGTGTTTCAAGATCGATTTTCTCATCATTCCAAACCTTCTTATTGTTTTGCATCAAGTGATCCTCCACACTAGCTTCGTGACTTCCAAGAGAAAAATCCTGCACAGGTTGGGCAACTAAGATACTTAGTAGTTAATATAGGGTTAATAATTCAAATTTTTAATTAACTTTAGGGGTGTTACGTTTCATCTGCATGAATATTGATTCAAGATAGAAGTTAGATGTTCGTGCCTATTGGGACGGAAAAGAAAACAGAAGGAGACATGTATTGTAGACCCATGAAGACCAAAACAGACTAGATTGCAAACAGATTTTTGGAGACCCCATTGAGAAGAGTTGCCAATAACTTTTCAATTGACGCCCAACAACACAAGATCATAGCATACAATGTATTTGTGGTTGTTCACAATAGAACCTAGACACATGAACAATGTAGACAAGTGTCTTTTCATTTATTTAAATGTTAAGAAACAAATATTTAACAAAGAACTGGAAGATTTTCAATTTATTGAAGTGGAAGCTGCTCTTGAAACTTTTAAATTTTAATGGTCATAATTTCCACACATGGATGGTCAAAACACAACTATAATTAATGTACAAGAATGTGTAGAGATCAGTAGCAGTAGAACTGAACAAAAACCCACACAACAAGCTTGTATTAGCATACAAAACTGAACCAAGACCGGCACAACAAACTTGTATTAGCACACAGAACTAAACCAAAACCCACACAGCAAGACTGTTTGTTGTATGGAAGATTAGATATGATTGGGATAAGTCACTAATTGGTTTGGGTATTTCAGATACAACGATACATCACTTATATCTCTCAAAAAAATCCTACAAAATATGGTATTCACTCAAAAGTATATTTGTATCAACAACACAAAAATATAAATTTAATTACTGCTCAATGTTCAAATTGCGAACTATTGTCAAGTATATCATTACATTTTGATGAATTACAGGCAGTCCTTGCAGAATTTGATGCAGAAATTTTCAAGTTAAAAGAAAGACTGTTAATGCAACAATTTAGGAGAGGATACACATAGATATGGCCTACTTGGTTACAACAACTTCAGAGGTTCAACAATAGGGTGTCAGCAACAGGCTAGAGAAAATTTATGTAGACCTCAAAGTTTTGAATTCATTCACTATCACTGGAGTCTATAACCTATTAGAATATCATGACACTTAAAACTTTAAAGGAAAATTTTAATGCTTACTTAGATGGGATGGACATATGTCTAGCTTTACTCTGCCTACTGTATAACTATTGTTCTTCTTGTTGACTGGTCCTCAACATTCAATAGTGATTGTTGGAGCTCTGATTTTAACTCATTAATAATGTCGTGTGCATGTTACATAGATGTAAATTCACACATTACCATTTTCAGGATTGTAGCTATGATACTAGACTCTAAATACAAAGTTCTCCAGAATATAGCTGGGAGGTATTTGAATCTATTACAAGCTTCTGAGTAGTGACATATTCTAAACACAATAATAAAAAATGCAACTTCAACAAAAGCTTATTGGTTGATTTCATATCATGCCATTAAATCAGAATGAATCCAATGGACTCCTGAAAGAGCCATCTTATTGATAATTAATGGGCAGTCAAAAAGAATATCAATATCAATAGGTGTGTGCGCATTCATGTGTTTGTATATGAATGAGAAAACAAACTGACAATTTTTTAGTGCATGATGAGTGGCTAACATTACTTCCAAGATAATCAAGAAAATAGTTATGTGCTATGCTTGCAGATAGCTCATACTACCTGCAATTCCTCCATTTTATCTTCATAAAGGAACACTTAAAAGAATTTACAGAAGATATGTATTTCTATCATATTAGACTAGAACAAACAGATAAATTTACAACACTCTATAGTTCAAAAAGCATCTACTGAAATAATGTGTTTATTCCAAAGAAAAACATAATTACAGATTATATGGGAAATATTTGTGACTAGTGCGTCTTCTCTGCATCCATGCTCCCTTTCTCATCCTACCAAATTCTTTAGAATCCAAGGATCCCAAACCAAATTGGAATCTCCTTTGGTAATAAAAAAATTGCACGGTGAACAATGCGCTCCATGGCCTAGAGGAACGTGATGGGAAGTCATTTTATTGATTTGGGTTTTGGAACAAATATGCTTCTCATGGGGTCTCATTCATAATCTCCCCAGTCATCCATCCCAGAGAAGTGTGGATCCATTCATAAGTAATAACTAAATGCCCAAATATGTGGCTTTTCTTTTCATATGAAGATTTAATGGAAAAACCCACAACATTAAAACCCCAAACTGGTGCTCACTAATATATGTACATACCTCTTGACATCCAGCTTCCGTGCGATGAGAGATCTTACGACATGTCCCCCAATTCCACTGGTGATGGAAGAGGACCTAGGGATGGCAACGGCCTTGTAAAGCATTCCGGTGCTAATCCCAGCACAAACACCGTTAAAAACATCATCGATACCCCTCACGGCCTCGATTCCGCTCACCAATCCAGCGCACAGGAGCTCCAATGACGCCCAGGCGGTTGCTAAACTTTCTCCCCATGTGACCGGAGGCGTTCAAGACCCTATTAACCCTGAGATTTATAGATTATCCGGGCTTCCATGCCTTCAAGCCCTTGACAACCAGGACAACGCTCGCACCGGAGATGGCATCGAGGAGGTTCCCGCAACCCATGTAGCAGCTAATACTTTGGCCCTAATATCTTCTCTACATAGCGGCCTCTTCTTGAAATAAAAATTCCAGGGAAGTAGGGTTCTGGGTGTAGCTATTTTGAATCGGCCTGTAATAGCGTAGTGCAGATCTCCATATGCCTTCACGATCCCGCGACCTGCGCTTCCTTTAAATGTGAGAGATATAATTATGAGAAGGATTGTTGCAAATAAAAGTGCATAGATATTTGGCCAACTCCACCAAATTCAATCGACGGATAAAATTATCCCTATCATCAGCATAGGGATCAGACAACTGACATTACGTAATAAAGTGAAATTGGAAACCTACTCCCACTTGGAAAACGCCTTACTGCGTAGAAATAAAAAGGTAGGGAAATTTGAGACGAAAGCATATTTATGTCTCAAATAAATGTCTTAAACTACCCCCTCATGTTGTAGTGAATAAAATATGGTGAGAGCGGGTAATTAACGATTGTGTTATGAAAAACGTTTGTTACCACCGTGTGATCATAGCTCTCATCGCAACGAGTAAGTGTTGGATTGAATTATGAATTTCTATGATAAATTGTATCCGTCAATGGCTTCGCTTTATGATTACATTTTATTTATCAAGGACATGGTGTATCACGAGAAGAGGTTGCAATTAAATTAAGAAGTATGAAAGTTTATTTATGTTATACTATATTGAAATTTGCACTTTTATTTGATGGTGTATATGTATAGAAACATTCAATTTATCTGTTAGGAGCATTAAATAATTCGTGTATATATTGGTATACACATTGGAAGAGCGCATCATATACTTCATATATATTTAAAAAATTAAAAATTAAAAAAATCTCTATTCTGCTTTTATAAACAGATCTAATATCAAATAGTTGAAAATATTTGGTGAAAAGAAATTGTGATCTTAAATATTTATTTCTGCGTTCCAATAAGACGGTGCAAGACACTTGATGAACTTGAAACCATTTACTGTTATTATGATATATACATATAATACAATATAAACCATGTGCAATTGGCATGTTAAGGAGTTTGAGCATTTGTTTTTTATGCAATGCAACAGAGGTATTAGTTGCGTACAAATGAGTGCATTGGTCTAATGTATGATTCTCTTCATGTGAAAGGGACGAGGGTGTCCTTAACATGAGGAGTTTCCAATCTTCGAGAGTTGGTGTTGCATTTCAAAGATTCAATGGGAGTTGACGAAAGGAAACTTGAGAAGGAGTGTTGTCTTGTTGTCGAAATATGGTTGAAGGAGTGACAAAAGTGTCCAAAGTATGCCATAGAGCATTTCCTCGTGATGCTCCAACATACATGGGGATGTCCTTTACAGGGGATAGTTTTCCAGATTCACCAAGGAAGATGATAGAGCAACCACCAAAGGGGTTTGTCCGTTGGGAAGGGAAGTCTTGACGTAAGCGGTCATCCATACGGGTTAACATTTTTGGGCCAACGAAACTCATTTCATCAATGATGATGTATCGGATATGACGTGATTGTTCTTGGAAGCTTGAAAGGGATTGGCCTTCAAGAGGGTGTATCTCAGTAATGGGTATGCGAAGTGCAGAGTGTATTGTAAGTGCATGTATGTTAAAGGCAGCAATACCTGTGGGAGCAAGGAGGAGGAAGGGTGAAGGTTTTTCGGCAAAGGCATGTTGGAGTGCAGATCTAAGGCAAGAAATCAAGAAAGACTTTCCTGTTCCTGCAGTACCTTGAATGACCATTTTGAGTGGAGGAGGGCTTGTAGCATTTGTGGAGTGTGCGATGATAAGATCGAAGGCTATTCGTTGTGTGAGAGTCAAGGAGGAAGGAGAACATGAAGATGAAGAGGTGTCTGGTTGTATGTGGGTGGACAATCGATTGAGGTCAGTGAATGATATCGTTGTTGCATGCATGTGTGAAGGAATATGGTTTTCTGTCCAATTGTGTTCTTTGTCAAAGTCACAATGTCCAAGCATGTCAAGGTCATCGACATAGAGGTTGTTTCCATGGTGGAGTTGAGAATGGAGTTTCCATTCATCCATGGCAGAGGCTGAGGGAAAGTGGTTGAAAATAGGAGTAGAGTCATCGGAGGGAGGTGTACTGGGGGCTTCTAGAAAATGATTAACATGCCATGCAGTGTATGTGTCTTTAATACGAAGCCAATTAGAAGTTATGTCCAATGATGTGGATCCAATGTCATTGTAGAGACTGCGAAAAGGTTTGTATAGGAGGAGATCACTCCAACAAAAGGCAACAAAGGGATTTGCAGTAATTGGTGGAATGGTAGTGAAGCGAGGAAAGACACGAACAATTTTTGGAGGGTAGATTGGTTTCCATTGGGAGTGATTTCTACGAGCTGAGTATGACCAAGAGCGAGCAGCTTCAAGAAGGGTAATTTGTTTGAGTGCAAGGGGTTGTTGCATGTAAGCAGAAATGAAGGTGGGTGTTGGTGGGGTGTCAAGAGATTCATTGGAAATACGATGGAAAATACTTTGGCTAACATTCAAGGATAGAAAGGAATGGCTGCAAAGACAAAGAGGGAGTTTTTGGAGCATGTGGAAGGTCTCTTGTGTGCCAATGTCTCGATTTGCAACAGTCTCTGACAAGAAACGTCTTATTGGTTCAAGTATGGGGGCATCAGTTGGAGTTGCATGTGCAAGACGAGAAAGGAGTGCATGGTAGCTTTCTGATTTGGGCTCTGCCTTTGTTGCATATTTTGAAATATATTTGAGGACAACATGTCTAGAGAGAACAAGTTGGAAATCAACATTAGCTCGCCAAATAGAGAGCATGGTAGGGTTGTGAATATTTAGGAGGGCATCGTTCCTTGTAGGCTTGTAGGTTTTCCGACCATTTGAATCAATGAATAAGGAAGATGCAGGTTGTAGATGAAAGGGGAAGCCGTAACGGCATTGAAGAGAGGATCTTTTTTTGCGGAGCCAAGAAGATTCTGAGCATTTCGTGTGCCTTTGGACACAATTAACAAGTTCTTCATAGTCATCCAAGTGATTTGTTGCAAGTATTGAATTTGTTCCAATGGTGCATGGATCAGTTATAGTAGAGGCTTGGAAGCATGGGGTTTGCAAATGGTTGACTCAAGGATTCCATGCTATAACACACTTGTCAAAGTATAGTTTTGCATCTTCAACATTGGTAGCATCTGCCTAGTCTAATGTGTCCATATTGGTTGCATCGTCCAACCATAAGAAACCTTGTATATGCACAGATCCCCTATGTTTCCATTCATACCTATATGGAAAATTATAAATATAAGGAATGAACATTTGAGGTTTTGAATACATTAAACTTTAATGGGAATATGATTTGTTACCAACCTGCACCAGTAGTCTTTTGTAGAGAGGCCTTTTTGAAGAACCTCTTCCAGGAATATTTTGAATCTATTGTCCATGTATATAGATGCAATGTGTGGATTTCTTATAAGTTTTCGAATTATCCATTGGTGTTGTTGATTTGAAGTGGGTGGAGCTTGTCCAGGCATCAAAGAATGCAAATCAGGCCACTTTGTGTCAGCTACATTGAGAGTGAAGAAGAATGTTGGTGTCCCTTGTTGAGTGATCATGTTAGTTAGTTCACACTTGCTTTTGTTCTAGTAGGAGCGCGTCCTGCGAAGGGTTGAGCAAAAGCGCATGACTTGCTCTGCGATTTTGGCATCCGGCAAGTCTTGTAATTGTTGTACAAGTTCTGTGATTGTTGGAGGCAATGTATCTTCAATGTTGCGCTTTATAAACACAGAAGCAGTAGAATGGCTACAATGGCACATGATGAGGTTATATATGTAATAACGGAAACAAGTATGTTGGCCGAATCTATTGTCATGATATCGAAGAAGGTGCAGTGCATAATTGTCCATACCAACCTCTTGAATGTGTGGTTGTTTAAGCATTGCGACTCCAATGGGAAACAAGGTTGGGAAGGCCATTAAGAGGAGGCTTATTGTGTTGTACTCATTGATAGGGGAAATGTCTATTGGGGGCCAGTCAATGGATGGTAGATTTGGTGCATCGCTTGTGCCTAAGAAGCGTTTGATTTCATCAACCTCAGTTCTACAATTTGTTTATGTAGATATAAAGGAGGAGGATTGTTCTTCATGGGGTTCAAGGAAGTTGGGTGATTGAACAAGTGGGGTTTCATTGGGTGTGGCATGAAAAAGGAGGGACAAAATGTCGGTTGGTTCAATAGGAATAGAAGATAATGCAGTTGAGTTAACTTGATCATCTTTGTAGTAGGGGTCATTTGAAAGCTTGTATTGGAGAGCAGCAAGAACACGTTTTAGACTAACAAAGAAGTCATAAGGCTTATTCGTAGGACTGCATTTACGAACAATAAGGATGTCAATGTCTGATAGTAATCGAGGGAGGAGAGTGGCAATGCTAGTAATGTTTTGCGGAAAGCTAATAGTATGGCCAAAATATGTATATTGTCCCCCACGAGCATGAGTGACTTGTAAAATTGGGTTAACACGAGCAATGAGCATTTCTTCAACTTGAGTGAGGATGGCTAGCACTGGTGGTTGTCTCCCAGGATCCATGTTGTTTGCAAAGGATTATCGGTGGCCATTTTTTTCTGCAATGCAACGAGCACAGGCATATGCACCAGAAGATTGTTTTGTTTTGATTCCAGGATAAGACTCCATGCATATAGAGCATACATTCATCGTAGATAGTTTGTCCAATCTTGTACGGAACCGTTGTTGTGCACCATCTGGGTCGCTATTTGTTGGATGTGTTGGTATGGATGCAGATGGTGTGGAAGGTGTCAGGGGAGGTTGAACAGCGTGAAACAAAGAAGGGATATGAACAAGTTGACGAGCAGCTCTATATAGAAAGCGTTGACGCTTGTTGTTATCCTTTTTCTTTTGTGCAGAGAGAACTCTTCTATGTGCATTGATTTGATCATTGTCATTATTGGTTGACATGCCTACAAAAAAATGTTTGTTGGTTATGAACTTTATGGTGTCTTTTCTGTAAGATAAACATACTATATATTTAATCATTTGAAGAGTTTTTATGGATAATTTATGGGAATTTGTTGCAAGAAAGGAATACATATCCTCCTAAACAATGTTTATAAAGAAAAGAAGCATAAACTTGACAAAGCAATGTTAATTCTAAGTACAAATTTGAAAGTGCCAAGATAGAGTAAAATAAATATGTAATTTAATGCAATGTTACAATAAAACTAATTAATATAATATTCAAAACTGGTCATTGCTGGTTACAAGTACCACTCAGGTAGTGGTGTGTATACAAAAATTTGTAGTTGCTAAGTATGAGGTAGAAAGTATAGAGAGTCGGAATTGAAGAGGTTTTTGAAGATAGAGTTCAAAGATTTCGAGCAACTAGTCGTTTATTAGTCACAATGTATTCGCTTTCATCAAGTGGATCAACAGGTGCTGATGATGCTGGAGCATTCTCTGACATGCCAAGAATCACCTTCAAGCGAGAGCTTGAATTAAAAGTCTCTGTCTTTACTGATAAGGTCAGCAGGTACTCTCGAGCACAAACACGTTGAACAATTTCCAAGAGAGATGTTGGATCATTTGATAGAAGGCACAAATCTTTTGTAGAGACCCCCATGAGTTGTTGCGCGGCATCATCAAAAGCTATGATACCGTGTAATTGTCCAACAACATCCATGAGGTCAAGTTTGAGTATGTATCGATAAGCACACTCTGTAAACTCCCCATCACATTTTGCACAATGCCAAACATGACCAACTTTGTGGGAAATTTTTTTCATGCATTGTATTCCATCGACAAATAGAGGGCATGCAAGGAAATGAAAGTCATTGATGTTAATATGGGTGATTGTAGAAATAATCGAATACCAAGTTGCTTTCTCAGAGGGTTTGAGATATTGCAGCGCATAGATGGATATGCGTTTGCAAGAGCTAGGAGAAGACGAGTTGGATTTTCTGCTCAAATATGGGGAGGCTGAACGGAATCCATTGTCAGCAAACCATGATTGAAGAAGTTGAGCTTCCTGGATATCTGGGTTTATAACGAGGTTGGTGTTGGAGATTGTTCCAATGGTTTTTCCATTGAACTCTGTAACACGTCCACCTTTTATTGCAAGGATAGGGGGAGTAGCGAAACCTCGAAGGTTTCCAAGGTGGGCACCCTCAATTGTGCAGTGGTCCCCCCAAAGTGTTATGTCTATGCTATACCCGGACATGTCCCTCAATCCAACTGTTCGGCGAATAGTTTCAGAGCCATCCCTTTTGCGTATAGTTGATGCAGGGAAAACATAAATGACAATTCCAATAAGGTCAACCATGGAATTGAGGGCTGTAGTTTTGTTTTCATGGATAGATTTAAAGTGGAAACAATGAAAAGGGATCAGTGGGAACTCTTCCAAACATGGTTGAATTTTTTAGGAGGTGTTAAGGAAAATCTCAAAAGTAGTTTTCAAATGGTTTTATGTTGGGTTGACTGGTTTGATTGTGCCATTTGAGACCGTGTAGACTATGCCAACTTGTATTTGGTCATATAATGAGGTCGCTAGTTAATTGAAAGCAGAGATATGAATCTCATCTCTGGTAGCACTAACAAGGTCAAACCCAAAGAGTTGACTAGAGCCTTTTTGGTTGGTGAAGGTGTTGATACTTGTCTTTGCAGTAACTCGTCCTTGAATGGTCCAAGTTTTGTTGGAAGGATTGAGGGATGTGAATTTAAGAATAGGTGCAATAGGGTTTGGGGTTGGATTTTGCGAGGACGGTATGCCAAGTGAATGGTTTTCGGGATCAAGGGCATTATTTTCTGAAATAGATGAACTGTTGTGAGAGGTAAAGGTAGGGGTGAAGTTGAAAGGGGATGGATTTCCAACAATTTCCGTTTCCAATGTGACAATTTCAAATGTTCCCAATGCGAGTAAAAAATATGTTACAATTATTGGGAGTGAAAAAAAAAGGCAAATTTAAAATGCGGAAACCAAAGCATACGTTGTATCATGTATATGGTTGCATGTATAGTTGATGACTTTGATGATCGAACCTGGTTGGAGTTGGTGGTTCTCCACAACACTATTGTAGCTACTTGGAAGCAATGTATCGTGCTTATGAATTCCATCAGAGATAGAGATTCGGAAGTGGCTAGTTGTTGAGTTAACATAGCTTACTTGATTGAGAGAAACAACTTGTACAAGTGGGTATAGGTCAACAGCACCATTCATCAGAAGTGAAATAGCATTTTCGGTCAACAGAGTGTCCATACCGTGGTAGTGAGAATAGTTGGACTACAAAAGTAAGCTGGAAAAAGGGGCGATATTGATATTAAGTATAAAGATAACAAGTGTAGGAGAACATGGAAAAAGATCATTTGATATCTCAAGCAATACATAGCAATATTTGTGGAAAGAATAGACAAATGAATGGTTTGAAATTTGTTTTCCTTTTACCAATGAACCTGCCTATTAGAGTAATAAGTAAACATATAGAAAACACATCATAGATTCGTTATTTTGTTTTGAAACATATATTGTATATTATCGGAAGAGTTAAGATGTGATAGTAGGTTAAAAGAGTAGTCGAGATGTTAATCAAGCAGAAAGTTGTCATGTTCTAGTTAACTGTTTAAGAGCATAGGAAAAGGAGCACAATATATAGAAATATGACTTGGCTATTAGAAAGGAGGTATTATTTTGGATATAAAGCATGTTGATGAACATGTGAGATGCTTCTCTTTTTTTTTAATCTCATTTTTTTTGTTGAATGCAATCGACAGGTGGTCAACCAAAGATAAGGAAGGTCATCCACGGGTGTCGAGGAAAATAGGTCGACACGTGGCGACTTGAAAACCCCCATCTTGAAATCCTTAGTCAAGTCGACGGATAGGCTTGCATTAAAATTTGGTCACGCTCCGACGAGTTACAGATTTGGTCGATGACTAATTTCCCTTGATATTATTTATATGGTCGATGTGTGTTGTGTCACTATGCTTTTCTATATTTGTGGTCCAATTGTGTTTTTAAAAGTGTAGTCGATGATGTAATTGGTCGATTCACTAAAAGTAGTGAATACTAATTTTGGAAAAAAATAAAAGTTGTGGTCGGGGTTTGACAGGTGAAATTTGGCCGGGATTGGACAATATATGGTGAGTAAAAGTGGTCATTTTGTTGTAAAAGAAGTCGTGTCTTTAAAATTAGTCGAAGTTGTAAAATTTTGATGGTCATTTCATGTCGATGGTGTTTAACCAATGGTTTTATTATTATCTGGCTCAAATAGATAATAGGACCATAAAATCCAAATATGAGATTTGTTTAGCAATCTTAGCACCTCCTAATCATCTGTTGTTTACACATGATGTTTGGATGCATACATTCTCGTATATGCCATGGGATCTTAATTTCATTAAGCATACCAACAATATTGGATTGAAGGGTATCAAGTAGGTAGATCAGCTGGAAAGTTTGTGAAGATAGTTGCTAAACTATGGAAAGGAATGGAGCTAAAAAGGGATAAAGATAGGCACTCCAAAACTGTTTAAGATTGAGGCTGGGGTTTCCAAGTCACCACACATTGACCTATTTTGTTCGACACGCGTAGAACCTTTTGAATTCTATATAATGTTTAGTTTTATTGCGTTCAAAAGCTATCCCTTTACCTAATATGCAGCATATGCTGATAAAGACTGTCGAGGATCTGTCGAGAAAATGTCTTGATATTTTGGAGATGATCGACGATGAATTTTCTGGTTGATGAAGTAATCTGATCGAAATGGTCGATAGTTCAAGCGAAAAAATAATGATTGACATATCCATACTTTCACCAATGATGGCATTGGCCAAAAAGCTTCAAACCGTCAACTCGTAGATCTTGACGTCATTAGAATGCATGGTAGTCGGATCTCTATTTGACCAAGACTATGGGTCGATATTGTCTATCTTCAGGAAACTATTATATACACATCATTACTGTATCCAAGCCGACAACCAACTACTTATCTTCGTTGTCAGTGGTCGACAGTTCAAATAAAGTTATATCCATTTAAACGTCTAGTTGTTTTGGTCGTCGGTATTTTTATCTCAAAGGAACCACTCTTAGTCAATTCTAATGTTGGCCGACTTGGATAGTTGACATAAGAAAGAATATCATCTTGGTCTTCGTTGAATCCTTGGTCACTGGTCAATGGACGCTCCACGGAATTCAATGGTGACAAAAATTGAACATGGAAAGACACGAACAATTTTTGGAGGGTAGACAAAACTTGAACATGGAAAGTATGACTAGGAGCAAGCAGCTTCAAGAAGGGTAATTTGTTCGAGTGCAAGGGGTCATTACATGTAAGCAGAAATGAAGTGGGTGTTGGTGGGGTGTCAAGAGATTCATTGGAAATACAATGGAAAATACTTTGGCTAACATTCAAGGATAGAAAGGAACAACTGCAAAGACAAAGAGGGAGTTTTTGGAGCATGTGGAAGGTCTCTTGTGCGCCAATGTCTCGATTTGCAACAGTCTCTGACAAGAAACGTCTTATTGGTTGAAGTATGGGGGCATCAGTTGGAGTTGCATGTGCAAGACGAGAAAGGAGTGCATGGTAGCTTTCTAATTTGGGCTCTGCCTTTGTTGCATATTTTTAAATATATTTGAGGACAACATGTTTAGATAGAACAGGTTGGAAATCGACATTAGCTCGCCAAATAGAGAGCATGGTAGGGTTGTGAATATTTAGGAGGGCATCGTTCCTTGCAGGCTTGTAGGTTTTCCGGCCATTTGAATCAATAAATAAGGAAGAGGCAGGTTGTAGATGAAAGGGGAAGCCGTAACGACATTGAAGAGAGGATCCTTTTTTGCGGAGGCAAGAAGATTCTGAGCATTTCGTGTGCCTTTGGAGACAATTAACAAGTTCTTCATAGTCATCCAAGTGATTTGTTGCAAGTATTGAATTTGTTCCAATGGTGCATGGATCAATTATAGTAGAGGCTTGGAAGCATGGGGTTTGCAAATGGTTGACTCGAGGATTCCATGCTATAACAAACTTGTCAAAGTATAGTTTTGCATCTTCAACCTTGGTAGCATCTGCCCAGTCTAATGTGTCCATATTGGGTGCATCATCTAGCCATAAGAAACCTTGTATATGCACAGATCCCCTATGTTTCCATTCATACCTATATGGAAAATTATAAATATAAGGAATGAACATTTGAGGTTTTGAATACATTGAACTTAAATGGGAATATGATTTGTTACCAACTCGCACCAGTAGTCTTTTGTAGAAAGGCCTTTTTGAAGAACCTCTTCCAAGAATATTTTGAATCTATTGTCCATGTATTGAGATCCAATGTGTGGATTGCTTATAAGTTTTCAAATTATCCATTGGTGTTGTTGATTTTAAGTGGGTGGAACTTGTCCAGGCAACAAAGAATGCAAATCAGGCCACTTTGTGTCAGCTGCATTGAGAGTGAAGAAGAATGTCGGTGTCCCTTGTTGAGTGATCATGTCAGTTAGTTCACACCTGCTTTTGTTCCAGTAGGAGTGCGTCCCACAAAGGGTTGAGCCAAAGCGCATGACTTGCTCTGCGATTTTGCATCTGGCAAGTCTTGTAATTGCTGTACAAGTTCTGTGATTGTTGGAGGCAATGTATCTTCAATGTTGCGCTTTATAAACATAGAAGCAATAGAATGGCTACGGTGGGGCATGATGAGGTTATATATGTAATAACGGAACGAGTATGTTGGCCAAATATATTGTCATGATATCGAAGAAGGTGCAGTGCATAATTGTCCATACCAACCTCTTGAATGTGTGGTTGTTTAAGCATTGCGACTCCAGTGGGAAACAAGGTTGGGAAGGCCATTAAGAGGAGGCTTATTGTGTTGTACTCATTGATAGGGGAAATGTCTATTGGGGGCCAGTCAATGGATGGTAGATTTGGTGCATCACTTGTGCCTAAGAAGCGTTTGATTTCATCAACCTCAGTTCTACAATTTGTTTGTGTAGATATAAAGGAGGAGGATTGTTCTTCATGGGGTTCAAGGAAGTTGGGTGATTGAACAATCGGGGTTTCATTGGGTGTGGCATGACAAAGGAGGGACGAAATGTCGGTTGGTTCAATAGGAATAGAAGATAATGCAGTTGAGTTAACTTGAACATCTTTGTAGTAGGGGTCATTTGAAAGCTTGTATTGGAGAGCAACAAGAACACGTGTTCGACTAACAAAGAAGTCATAAGGCTTCTTCGTAGGACTGCATTTACGAACAATAAGGATGTCAATGTCTGAGAGTAATCGAGGGAGGAGAGTGGCAATGCTATTAATGTTTTGCGGAAAGCTAATAGTATGGCCAGAATATGTATATTGTCCCCCACGAGCATGAGTGACTTGTAAAATTGGGTTAACACGAGCAATGAGCATTTCTTCAACTTGAGTAAGGATGGCTAGCATTGGTGGTTGTATCCCAAGATCCATGTTGTTTGCAAAGGAATATCGGTGGCCATTTTTTTCTGCAATGCAACGAACACATGCATATGCACCAGAAGATTGTTTTGTTTTAATTCCAGGATAAGACTCCATGCATATAGAGCATACATTCATCGGAGATAGTTTGTCCAAACTTGTACGGAACCATTGTTTTGCACCATCTAGGTTGCTATTTGTTGGATGTGTTGGTATGGATGCGGATGGTGCGGAAGGTGTCAGGGGAGGTTGACCTAACCATAAATATATATATATATATATATATATATATATATATATATATATCTAAACAAAACTAGGGTTTAGCGTCTTCAATTCAAAACAACGTAATAATCTCCCACAGAGAGAATACGGCCTCTACATGAGATTCTGCAATTTCCCCAATGAAGCACTAAAGCAAAGCCAGAAGCAAAGGCAAAGGGTGAGTTATCTTTTGGATCTTGGTGCAAGAATTGTGTATGTTCTACTATTAAATCCTCTTTGGTTGAATAAGATAATTGTAGTCCCTCCCTTACCTATTTAGTGTTTACAATTTTTGGTCTCAAGATAAGATTTACTTGCTCTTGCATAAGATTTCTAATAATATTTTTGGTCTTTGATGAAAATTTCTCATAATTCTCTTAGTCTTTGTTTAATATTATTTCTCATAAGATTTTTGTGGTTTCTCATAAGATTCTCATGGTCATAATATAATATTTTTTTGTTTGGTTTTTGTTGGGATAGGGAGGTAGGGAAATAAATGAAGGACCTAAGGTTGGTGCAGATTTCACAAGTGCATCTGATGAAGCCAATGGTCGAGGAGGAGGTATATATGGTTCCATGTGTGTCTATTTAATTTATATGCATCTTATATTATTTGTGATTATTTATTTATTGAGTGGAATGCAATGCAGGTTAAAAAAGGTGGAAGAACACTGAGGAAGCGAAATATATTTGTGTGAGAGACTATAGTAAAGTGTAGAGTCATAAACATAGGTTGAATAAGAGGCAAAGGTAGATGTGAGTTCTCTTTTGGTCCAAAATCCATGTATGATTTCTAGTAAGATAGTTTGATCTCTCTTTCATATTTCTCAATATTTATCATAATATTTTTGGGTTTTTATTTAATATTTATATATTTTTGGTGTGCAGGGTGTCCTTATTCAGCCATGGATGTTTGTTGAGGTTGCAGAGCAGAGTCTTTGCCTATTGTTTGTTTTAATTTAGATATTTTTCTTGTTTTTGTTATTGTTGATTGTATTTTTTGTTATTGTTGTTTCTTTTCCCACTTCTATGTCTCTTATTTTTTTTGCATTTGTGAGCATGGCCATGCTAATTTTTGGATTGGTATTTTGTTTTTCTTTCTTGCCTTCTGTCTTTTTTTTAAAACTTATATCTTTTGTTTGTTTTTGGGTTCAATCAACGAGGAAATTAAAGGAGACCCTTAAAGCCCATACTGTGCATTGAGGGTTGATACAGATTTGGCAATTGTTGCAAGCAAAGGTGAGCGAAGTATGGATGGTGGAATTTACCCATTTGCTACTAATTATATGGTTCCATGCTTGTTTTAATTCAACTCATATTTTGCTTCATAATTATATTATGTTTGTTTGTTTGAATTTAAATGCAATGCAAGTTAAATGGAGGTAGAGGAGTGTTGATAAAAAATTTTATTATCTTTGTGTGGGAGAGACGTTGGGGCAGTATAGCAAAGGAAAAGGCAAAGGCAAAGGGCGAGTTATCTTTTGGACCTTGGTGGAAGACTCATGTATGTTCTACCTATGAAATACTCCTTGATTGAATACAATGGTTGTAGTTCCCTCCCTTACCTATTGAGCGTTTACACCTTTTTGTCTCAGCATAAGATGTACTTGCTCTTGCATAATGATAGTAATAAGTTTTTTTTTGGTCTTTGATTAAGATTTATCATAATATCATTCAGTCTCTGTTTAATATTTTTCATAAGATTTTCGTGTTCATTATATAATATTTTCTAGTTTGGTTTTTGTTGGGATTAGGAGGTGGGGAAATAAAAGCATGACCTAAAGTTGGTGCAAATTTCACAGATGCATTTGTTGAATGCAAAGAGTGAGGAGGGGGTATGTATGGTTCCATGTGTGTCTACTTAATTTAGATGCATCTTATATTATTTGTGATTTATTTATTTATTGAGTGCAATTCAATGCAGGTAAATGAAGGTGGAGCGCTGATGTTGCTAGTGAAATTTCTTTGTGTGAGAGACTATAATAGAGTGCAAAATTGAAGTTGGAGGCAAATTCAAAGGAAAAGGTAAATGTGAGTTCTCTTTTTGTTGGAAATTCATTTATGATTTTTTATAAGACATTTCAATCTTTGTTTCTCAATGCACACTATATTTTGTGTGAATTTAAAAATTCTCATAATACTTTATGTTGTTTTTTTATACTTTTATAGTTTTGGTTTGTAGGATGTCCTTGCTTGACCATGGGGATGCTTTCTAAGGTTGCAGAGCAGATTCATGGCCTTTTGTTTCTCTGTTTGTTTTCTTTTTGTTATTTTTGTTTCTTTTTGTGATTGTTGGCTGTATCTTTTGTTATTTCTGTTTTTTACCCCACTGATATGGTTCTTATTTTTTTGCATTTGTGAGCATGTCCATGCTAATTTGTGGTTTGGTTTCTCTTGTGTGCTTTTTTATCTTTCTTTTTTTTAACTTTTGTTTATTTTTTCTTCTTTTGGTTCTATGTGTGGGGAGATTAAGTGAGGGCCTTACAGCCTGTATTATGAGTTTATCGTTGATTCATATTTGATAGTTGTAGAGGGAAAAGGTGAAGGAGGTATCGATGGGGGAATTTACTCATTTGCTGCTACACAATTACATGGTTTCGTGCTCATTTTAATTTAGCTCATTTTTTGCTTCATAATTATATCATTTGTGTTTGTTTAAATTTAAATGCAGTGCATGTAAATGAAGGTGGAAGAGCATTAATGAAATTACTTAATATCTTTGTGTAATTGAGACGTGGGGCACTATAGCAAAATAATAGTCAAAGGAAAAGGGTGAGTTATCTTCTGGACCATAGACTAAGAGTCATGTATGTTTGACTATGAAATCCTCCTTGTTTGAATACAATGGTTGTAGTCCCTCCCTTACCTATTTAGTGATCACAGTTTTTTGTCTCAATAGAAGATGTACTTTCTCTTGCATAGGATTACTAATAAGATTTTTGGGTCTTTGATTAAGATTTCTTATGATATCTTTTTGTCTTGTTAATATTTCTCATAATATTTTTGTTGTTCCTCATAAGAGTGTATGATCTGTATTTACTCATTTTAGTTTTGGTTTTTGTTGGGTTTAGTAGGTTGGGAAATAAAGGTAGGTCTTAGTGTTGGTGAAGATTTCTCAAGTGCATTGGGTGAAGGTGAAGGCTAAGGAGGAGGAGGTATGTATGGTTTCATTCTTGTTTGTTTAAATTATATTCATCTTATATTATTTGTGATTTATTCATATATCGAGTGCATTGCAATGCAGGTAAAGGTAGGGGGAGAAGAAAAGGTGGAGCACTAATGAAGCTACTGAAATGCCTTTGTGTGAGAGAGACATGGGGCGGTCTAGGAAAGTGCATAGGCAAATGCAGAGGGTGTTTTCTCTTTTGGCTCTACTATGAATTTCTCCTTGTTTCAAATACGATGGTTCTCCTCCCTCCTTACTTATTTAGGGTTTACGATTTTTTCTCTTTACATAATATGTGCTTACTTTTTCTATTCATAATTCATTTTGTGAGAGAGATGTGAGCCAATGTTGTAAGGAAAAGGGAGATTGTTGTTATGTTTTGGTGCAAAATCCATGCATGTTTTGCTATGAAATCCTCCTCATTTCAAATACAATGGTTCTCCTTTTATAGGGTTTGCTATTTTTGGTATTTGCATAAGATGTACTCAATTTTGCATAAGAATTTTGTTCTTTGTTTAAGATGTTTTATAATATATTTTACTATCTTTTTAATATTTCTCATGAGATTTTTGGTGTCTTTTTAAGATTTCTCATAAGATTTGGTCTCTATTTAATATTGCTATGGTTTAGGTTTTGATGGGTTTTGTCAGTGGCAAGGCAAATAAAGGCAGGTCCTAATAGCCCATTTCTTGATACAGGGTTGATGCAGATTCCACACATGGAATGGGTGAAGGCGAATGTTGAGATAGTATGTATGGTTCCATGTGTGTTTGTTTAAATTAGAGGCATCTTAAATTATCTGTCATTGTTTTTATTATTGAGTACAATGCAATGTAGGTGAAGGAATGTGGAGGATCGCTGATGAAACTACATAAATATATGTGTGAGAGAGAGACTCTAGTGGAGTGCATAGGTAGAGGAAGAGGTGAGTTTTCTTTTGGTGAAAAACCCATGTATGATTTGCTATGAGATTCTCATTTCAAATAAAATGGTTCTTCTCATAAGATTTGGTCTCTGCTTAAGATTTCTCACAAGATATTTTGTGTGTATTTGATATTTTTCATAAGAATTTTTTGTATCTTATTTAATACTTCTCTAACTTTTGGTGTGTAGGGTGTCCTTGGTTAGCCATGGAGCTTTCTAAAGTTGCAAAGCAATGTTTGTCTCATTTTTCCTTGTTTTAATATTTTATTTTATTTTTTCTTGTTGATTTTTGTTATTGTTGTTTGTATCTTTTGCAATTGTTTTAATTTTTTCTTTTTCTACTGCTATGTTTTTTTTTGCATTTTGTGAGCATGGCCATGCTAATTTGTGGTTTGGTATTTGTTTCACTATTTTCCTCTTCATCTATTTTTACTTATTTATAGCTTTTGTTTTTGTTTCAATGGGTGGTGAAATTAAGGCAAGCCCTAACGACCCATATTGTGGGTTTAGGGTTGATGCAGATGCCACAAGTGTAGCATGCAAAGGTGAGGGAGAGGTATGTATGGGGGAATTACATGTTTTCTACCACATGATTTATGGTTCCATGGCATTTTAATTTAACTCATTTGCTACTTCATAATTACATCATGTGTATTTGAGGCAATGCAGGTAAAGGAAGGTGAAGAAGCATTGATGAAACTATTGAATATCTTTGTGTGAGAGAGAGTTGTGGTGCACTATAAAGGAAGCAAAGGAAAAGGGTGGTTTTTTTTCTTGTTCAATATCCATGTGTGTTTTGCTATGAAATCCTCATTTAATTTCAAGGGTTCTCCTCCCTCCTTTCTATTTAGGGTTTATGAGTTTTGGCCTCTCCATAAGATGTACTTACTTTTGGATATGATTACTCAGAAGACTTTTGTTTTCTATTTCAAATTTCTCATACCATCTTTCAGTCAGTTTAATGTTTCTCCTACAATTTTCTCGTCTCTATTTGATATTTTCTAGTTTGGTATTTCTTGGGTTTCTAATTTCTCATACTATCTTTCAGACTCTTTTTAATATTTCTCCTAAGATTTTCTGGTCACTATTTGATATTTTCTAGTTTGGTTCTAGTGTTTACTCCTAAGACTTTTGTTTTATGTTTCAAATTTCTCATACCATCTTTCAGTCTCTGTTTAATATATTTTCTAGTTTGGTATTTCTTGGGTTTCTAATTTCTCATACTATCTTTCAGTCTCTTTTTAATATTTATCCTAAGATTTTATGGTCTATATTTGATATTTTCTAGTTTGGTTCTAGTGTTTACTCCTAAGACTTTTGTTTTATGTTTCAAATTTCTCATACTATCTTCCAGTCTCTGTTTAATATTTCTCCTAAAATTTTTTGGTCTCTATTTGATATTTTCTAGTTTGATTTTTGTTGGGTTCAGGTTTTAGGCTCTGTTTAATATTTCTCCTAAGATTTTCTGGTCTCTATTTGATATTTTCTAGTAAATGGTTTTTGTTGGGTTCAAGGAATGGAGAAATAAAGGCAGGTCCTACGGCTAGTGACAATTAACATAGGTGCATTTGGAAATTGATTGTTTGTTGCTTGCGATTTGACTAATTTAACAATGTGGTTTTACGGAGAATTGTCAAATGAACTGAATGATTTAAAAAAATGTCGTTGGTTAGGTTATGTTGTTAATTGTGAGACATTATGGGTCGTGGTAAACACCTGCAAGTCTCTGAAAATTTCTGCAATCCTTGATTTGTGCATTCCCCCCTTTCTTCTTGAGTAGGATCCCTCTACTCACCAAATGCAGTCTGGTCTGGAATGCTTCCAAATAGGCATACACATAGAGCTTTCAATTGAAGGGAAGTACGCAGAACGTTTGCAAAAATGATTATGAAGCTCGTTCTTTGATTGAAGTAGCAACAATTCAACCATTCTCTAAAGAAGTTATGTTTCCTTGCAGTCAGCAAAATGACTCTAATAGAGACGAAAGTTATCTTGCAAGGAGATTGGACTGTCTCTGTCGAAGTAAAACTTGTGGGCATTTTACATATCAGGAGTCTCAGTCTGCCACTACTGGCTTTTCAACAGATTGCATTTCTGGTTCTCTTCTAGGAATTTTTCATTTCTGTGCTTCTGCTTTGAATGGGGAAATCTCCCTTTTAAGAATTTATTCATCATGCTAACCCACTTCAATTGTGTGACTTCCTTGTTCTAGAAGGAATTTTTATAGGAAGAGGAGGGTGGAGTCAAGTGTAGAGAGAATTTCTTTTTGATGGACAATGCGTGTCAGTAAAAATCTTGAATTCTTCACCCAAAGCAGAGCAAGAGATTATTTTTGACTTGGTGATTCTTACTCTATTGAAAGCATGAAATCATGTATAAATATTTAGTAGTACATTTTATGAATCATAGTGTCATCATTCTATGGAAGGGTCTTTCATTCTCTTTTTTGGGATTTGGTTATAGCCCTAGTTATTGATTATATATATTTCAGGAGGCAATGAGAGCCCAGTCCCTTGGACAGTGCGATTGGAGATGGCTATAGGAGTTGTTGAAGCATTAGATGACTTGCATGATGAATCCCACATGTCATTCATGGAGAAGTGAAATCTGCAATATCTTGGATTCTGAAGAGTTTGAACCAGAGGTATAAATCTTTTTACTGCAAGGAGCATCGATACTAAATTTGATAGTTAAGTATTCCAAGAAATCTTAGTGATGTCGAGTTGTAAATTGAAACTTGAAATTTTGTACTAATGAAATTTTTTGACATAATTACTGTGATTAATTATAATAGTTGTCAGATTTTGGGCTAGCTAGGTGGGCTACCAACATCTTCATATGTCACTTGCAACGACGTTTTAGGAACATTTGGGTATGTAGGCATCTTCCTAGTTTCAACTGGCCATTTTCATATTAAGGCATCCAACCTGTAACCACACTATTCACTAATTGTGAGTGTAATTTGATAGGTATCTTGCTCCAGAATATTTGGGTTGTGGGAAGGGTAATGACAAGATGTATGTGTTTGCATTTGGTGTGGTACTTCTCGAGAAAATAACTGGAAGGAATCCAATTAATACAAGAAATCCCAAGGTTCAGGAAAGCTTGATTATGTGGGTAAGTTTTGGTTTTCACAGCTGACTTTCCACTCCATGTTTATTTATTATCCTTATAGGCTCATGTAGGGTCAAGAAAGCTTGATTATGTGGATAAGTTTTGGTTTTCATAGTTGACTTTATTTTCCATGTTTATTTATTTATCCTTATGGGCTCATGTTTAACCTTCCGTGAATGTTGAAACCAGGCAAAGCCATTTTTACAGGATGGGAAAATGGGAAACCTTGCTGATAAATGTTTACAAGGTGTTCATGATACAAATGAGATACAAATAATGATGCTTTCCTTACACTTTGTCTAAGGAAGACATCTCATTACCTGCGTTGCATGAGCAAAGTAATTTATCTTACTCTATTAATTTATATATGCTTCAAGTGTTTGTTGACTTGCATTAATGTATATTACAGTTACTACCTCTTTGTGTTTATTTCAAGGGTAATCTTAACCTGCAAGATTGGATTTAGGGTACAGTTTGTCTTGTATTTTCTTTAAGTTACAAAATATCCTGTGTTATTGCATGAATTCATCTCTGCATGTTTTTTGATACCTAAATATGGTTCATGGCAGATTTTAAAACTACTAGAAGGAGATGATCTAACTGACTCAGCATGGTGCCAGAATACAATGATTAAGGATATGGATACTTCAAATGAGGTTGACATAGTAGTAGACTAGGGGGGCATGATATCGAAGCCCATCTCACCCTTTCCATGCTTGGGGTTGACGATGACATCACAGTGCAGGCATTTTGCAAGCAAACAATTTTTTGGAAGATTATTTGCAGTGCCGATGTAGAAATTCATCAAGCTTTGATTAATTTAGGATAGGAAGAATCCAGTTCTCTTGCCTATGATACACTACTTTATGGTTGCTTTATAGGATTCCATGGCCACAGTGGTTTCATCTTATTATATCATCAGGAATGGAATGTGATTATGCTTTACCTGAAAAAATAATTAATATCGGCTAAACATTGTATGAAAAACTAGGGGACTGAACATTCACTTCATTAAAACATCATTGGAGCTTACAGGAAAGCTCATGGGTCGAAAGGAAGATTGAGATATCATACTCCATTATCTTGGTTGCAGATGTGGGAAATGTGGCTTTTTTATTTCCGTGTTGTTTCCACATTTATACTTCTAACTGCCAAATTTCATGTTAATAGTGGAAAGGATCTGATGTTAGTAGCGTTACACTGCTGCCGGGAAGGCAAGGACCACAGAGAGAATACTCACTACTAATCAATTCTCATGGATGCAAGGTTGAGTCAGAGGTAGATAGTTTGGTTGATATTAATTGATTATTTGTCATGTGGAAGCCATTTTCCATGGGAAGTAAATAAATTTGGCATTTGCACTTGCTATGTTAATACATTGGGAGTGCATGAAATGAAGGTCACATGCTTTCCCTTTTAAGATAGTTGTGAAAATAAGCATGGTAAATGTTCCTAGTATAGGGCATTTATTTGGATGTGAACAATTTGTACTTTGTATAATGTTTGGATATATGAATATTTATCAAGAATTTTCTTGTGAAGTTTTGGATTTTCTTAGTTCTGTCCTATTTGCATTTATTTTGTTGGGCAATGTTATCTTTTGGTGGAATCAATTTTGGCTGAAAAATGTAAGGTTCTCCTTAGGAGGCGATCAAGGGTTAAACCTGTTATTAATCCTGTTGACAATTTACCACGTCAGTGTCCCTTTTGTTTAAGATTGGATTCAAATGCTTTCACTATTTCATATGTAGAATGGTAGCAAACTCAATATTCATACTAATGGAGTTAAAATGCCCGAAAATATCCTTTATTGTTCTATTCCATAAAACAATATATTCTTAGATGTTGGAGGAAATGTATGACAAAACAATTGTTGGTTTTTATGCAAAACTACTGCAGAAGGGATGATATTAAACTGTCTGAGCTTTATAGCCAAGCTGTCATCCAACTATTTCAGGCTGCGTGCCCATTATTTCGAAACCTCTGGTGTGGTAACTCAACTCTCCAAAAACATTCTCATCCAACTTTATATGATTATGAGCAAAGTTTCCAATTGAATGCCTAATGTTCTCTTTTAACCTTTTTATTTGGGCAACAAGTCAGCAAAAATATATGAAAATAAAAAGTCATAATACAAGAACAAGAAGATATCCTTGATGATCACCAAGACAAGAAAACAATAGCAAAGCCTTACAAAATTGGGACAAGGCATTTGACCTCAATGGCTATTAACAAAATATATCAAGATACGTTAAGGCGGGTTGACCCCTTTGGTTGATTGAATGAGTTCATTGGAGGCGACAATAAAAATTGAAGGGCTGGGAAAAATGTTTTACGAAGGGCAATGTTTCTGTATCACCCTTAAATATTGACTAGTTTGATTGCTTTTTTTAGCAATGCTGCTACTAGGGTTTGGAATAGTTTTGCCATGGATGTCAGAATGCCATGGCATTGGGGAGATCCTCTGAGTTTATCCCCTGGGTCATTTGCATTGACTAGATTTTAGAGTTTATGGGTCTCTTCTTGTGATATGATAGTTTCCATGTGAATTTATTTGGTGTTGGTTTCCTCTTGTCAATCATCTTCTCTCTTTGGTAGTGACCCAGTTCTTTGCTGTTAAATATCATGCCAAATTCTTAAATGCAGGTTTTTATGTTTCTTCTATTTTTTTTGGATCTGTGATGGTTATTTCTCTCAGTTTTGAATTTTGTTTATGTGCTTGGTGTTTTCTATTAAATTTTTCCTATGTCCCTCTTGTCAAATCGCAAGTGCTTTTGTTGAAAAAGCTCTTTGTGGGTGTGAAGTTAAGTGACCATCTCTGCTCCACCAATTTTCCCTATGTCCCTCATGTCAAATCTCTAGTGCTTTTGTTGAAAAAGTGTGGTAGGAAATTAGGAATTTGTTGCCCACCAATGCTCATTATGGGCCTTTTTCTTCTGTCAAGGATTGTTCTAAACCTACAACCATTTGAGGGTTATATCGAAAATTTGTTGCAAATTGCTTTGATATAATGATTTATGGGTCATTGGCCTTTACCATTTGGAGCAACTCCAATGGAAAGACCCAGAATGGATTGGCAATATAGCTCGTTACTATGGATTATTTGTTAGTGTTATTTCTAATCTTAAAAATAGTAAATGTTTTCGAAAGAGGCTCCTAAGTTTGCTAATGACCCCTCAAGTTGGCATGACTTTGTTTTTATCTAGTTAGGAACTCTGGGATACCTTCTTTCTGATCACCATTGACTAATTTAAGGCCTCTCACCTCAATTTTTTGTGGATATGAATCTTAGCAAACCTGCCTGCTTTTATTGATCCTAAGGCCCATAGAGTATGATAAATATGTTTTAACAGCTTCCAAGCAGGTTTGTTGACCAATGCCTACCCAAGTTCTGGAAGAATCATTAGTGGTTGTGTCCTCACTAAGATTATAATAAAAAGGGGCTATTTTCCTTTCGAGTGGAAGCAAGTGGAAGTGAGATTATAATAAAAGGGGCTATTTTCCTTTCGAGTGGAAGCAGTTGGAAGGGGCCAAGGCATGCAACAAAAAAGGAAAAGCTAGAAACCTGGGATACCGGATCTGAATTCTTTCAAAGAATTGGATTATTATAACCCTGGAAGGTATTATTCAAATTCAAACAACCAACTCAAAGCCGGGACAAACTCGGCAAGAGAACAACCAAAAAAACCATGTCTTATGGCAAGGGCGGCGAGAAGTCTTGGAATCAAACATAACATAAGAAGAGGAGGTAGAGGTGGTGGAGGCAAGAAGATCAAGACAATGATGAACTTGGAAAAAAAGGTTAGCAATTGAATTATGAATCTGTTATTACACAAAATCAGTTTACTTTGCAGATTTGTAAGAAAAAATAAAGATGTCCTTGTCGGTTTGTAATAACATTATTGAGGGACTTGAAAACTTTCAAAATATTAATAATATTTTCAAAATTTTAATAGGAAATATATACAAAAAGTTTTATTTAGAAAAAACAAGTAATTAAATAAAATGGAAAAGGGTAAAAATACTTTATAAAATTGCTACAAAACTACAAAAGTAGGTCAATATATGAAAAAGTTTATTTAAAAAAAACAAATAATTAAATAAAATGGAAAAGGGTAATAAATGCTTTATAAAATTGCTGGTATTTTGAAAAAGTTTTATTAAAAAAAAACTAATAATTAAATAAAATGGAAAAGGGTAATAAATGCTTTATAAAATTGCTGCAAACTATAAAAGTATACACTGCAAGTATTTTGTAATTAAGCAATTGTGTTAGAGAGTATACACTACAGGTATGACTGTGAAAGTCTTTACCCTATATGTTATAGGGTTAATTGTGAAAGTCTACGTTACAATATTTTCATTGCTCTATCTTTTAAATATGTAGCTAAGTATACTTGGTCTTCACAAATCTTTTAAATATGTAGCTAAGTATACTTGGCCTTCACAAATCTTATTTAGTGATTATTGAGGTTAGCAAATATTGCAAGTGGTTTTGGTAAATTCATAATTTTCTATTTATCATGGTTGTATCGAAAGTAGTGAGGTGCTCTGCAACCCAATATAGGAGAGATGTAATGTGTAACGTTGTGTAATGTTATTTAACATGTTCTCATTAAAAAAATTGCAAATGATATCAGCTTAAACAAAAAATATTAAATTATATTGATTTCATCTTAAACCTAGATATATCAAGCACCGATAGGGATCTTGAGGTGTAAATTTTGTGTTAATGTGTAAAAAATTTACACATCAAGAAATTGGATCCTTCTCGGTGCTTGATAGATCCTTTTTAAATGGATCTATGTTGGTATCTAGTCATTCAAACGTATCAATTTAACTATGTAAATGTGAATTCATATTGTGTAAATGTATCAAAGAAACTTGTTGCACATTGTAAACCAACTTGAACATGTATGAAATATGTAAGGAAGGAACGGGAATAACTTTTGCAAGCAAACACAATGCTCGCACTCAAGGCTTGGACAAATGAGAGATAGGAACACATTATTGAATGTGATGCCAACTACTCGGTTGTTTTGTTAGTGACTGAAAATTGGTTTTCTTGAACATTACCCTTGGACCCATCTGTATCAACTATGGGAATTTGAACCTAAATTTCCTTTGGGCCCATGTGTATCAACTTTGGGAATTTGAACCTAAATTTCCGTCTAGGCTAACTCTCAAGATGATGAAAACAATTCTAGCCATACAAATATAGTCGTACAAATTCCATCATAGGATGCTCACCCTAAGAGTGAATGTAAAGGATACTTTATTTTCAAGATGATAACAACAATGCTATACAACATAACATCTCTATATTAATTGGAAGTTGAAGGATGCAAATATAGCCATACAAATTCCATCATAAGATGGTCACCCTAAGAGTGAATGTAAAGGCATCTACAATGCTTTCCATTGAGTGAATGTAAAGGAAATATTAAATACACCACCGTTGCAGTTTGGATCAAGTCCTAAGAAAAATGTGAGTATTAATTTTAAACTTTGTCATCATATTATTCTTTCCATAAGAAAAATGTGAGTACTAATTTTAAACTTTGTCATCATATTATTCTTTCCATAAGAAAAATGTGAGTACTAATTTTAAACTTTGTCATCATATTATTCTTTCCATTGAGTGAATGTAAAGGCAATATTAAATATACCACCATTGCAGTTTGGATCGAGTCCTAAGAAAAATGTGAGTGTTAATTTTAAACTTTGTCATCATATTAGTCATGTCATAAATTACAATTTAAATAGTTAAAAAAAACACAAAAAATTATTTTAATTTTTAAAAATGTTTTTTATTAAATAATAGACCATATTAAACATTTCAATTGAATCTCATCCCATTTTCCAAAGTACTAAATAGTTAAAAAAATCTCAAACCCATTTCCCCAAAAAAATGTTTCATACATATTATCAAAAACTTTTAAAATATAGTTGGTTATTATAAAAAACTTTTAAAATATAGCTAGTTATTAGTTAACTTACAATTTTCATTTTTATAAGATAAAAGAAGATTTGCAAAAGAAATTGACGACATTTTGGACTTATTGAGATGATAACCCTATTTTATCTCTCTTTTAATAACAATACCTAAGGATCACCATATTAAATAAATTAAACAACGTATTTTTAATAAATTAAAATAAGTGTTTGGAGAATAACTTCTCTTGAAGTGTGCTATTCACTGCATTGACCTTAGAAGTACCTCAACTTTCATTACCTAAACCAAACTTTAAACATACTAGCCCACTAACATGACCCCTTTACCCCTAAACTACTAATACCCATAATCACAACCATGTTTATAGCTTACATACTACCTCTTAATTTCTTAACACCTAAATCTAATCACCTAATAAACCTAGTAGCACAGCTAAATCTAAACACCTAGTGCATACCAACATCTAATACACATAAGCATCTAACCAATAAAACTTAAAAAATGTGTTATTTATCCTAGAGAGTATAAGATGAGGTGAATATTTTATTTAATGTAAGCTAAGAAATTCATTCAATAATATCTTTAGTGGCAAAAAAAATTGATATCACAAGTAATTCTTTATTAAAAATAAAACTCCAAAAAGATTTTAAAAATAGAACTCTAAATTTTTTGTACTTAAATTTTCATTGTAGTGAAATCTTTATGTTTTTGCTTCCTTATGGAGGGAAACATTCTCACTCTTAATTTATTTTTAATCAAATTTCCGTTTGTTAATTAAGTGATCTCAAAAAATAGAACTCTAAATTTTTTGTACTTAAATTTTCATTGGAGTGAAATCTTTATGTTTTTGCTTCCTTATGGAGGGAAACATTCTCACTCTTAATTTATTTTTAATCAAATTTCCGTTTGTTAATTAAGTGATCTCATCTTTGGCTTAGATGTGATGATTGAGGTATATATTCTCTCATGTTCACATATAACTTGTACCTAATAGCCTTACCATATTTACTAGTTTGGGTATTTTTTCTAATATTACTTAATATTTACCATAACAAAACTATTTCATATGGCATTATATGACACTAAATCTTTGACTATGGGCGTCCTCTCCTCAATATTTACCATAAAAAAACTATTTCATATGGCATTATATGACACTAAATCTTTTACTATGGGCATCGTCTCCTCAATAAACTATATAGGCATCCTCTCCTCACTAAATTATTTGTCTAGTAAAGTTTGTATAATTTCAATTAGTTCATATTCAAAATGAAAAAGATGCCCATGAAGAAATTTCTTTTCTATCTTCCTTGCATTTGTATGGTCCTAATGTTCTTTCATTAAACTTGAAGTGCTCGATGAACATTTTTAACTACTTGGCTTTATTCAAAGGGTGTGAAGCATTAACTTCTGAATGCAAGAGATGGGATCCTCTTTCATATTTAGGGTCTGGGATTGCATTAAATCATTCTCAAAAGTACAATGACTATTTGAAAGCACATTGGCATACAATGGATTGGATATAGGTTTAAATTCTGTATTCTATGGAGTCATAATGATTTAACCCTTATGGGTAGACATGAATAAAAAATTGGGATATTACACAAAAGAGAAACAAGGTCATCCCACTTAAAATTGGAGCATTATTATCCTTTATGAGTCCTTATGTCTTGATTTGTTTGACTTGGATGCAAAATCCAGAGGGATGATTGCATGGGGACATGCAATATTTTCAGTTAGGGGGAGATGCCCAGCCCTATAATTGTCACCTTTATATCATCATTTTACCATGATCCATTTATTTGTTTTCCCTACCTTTTAACCTTATATTGACCTTTTTTGGTGCCTAATACTTGATTTAGGCAGAAGGTATTTTTGACTTGCGTTTCTTCACATTTCATTAATTTTTTTAATAATAAGTAGGAAGAATGAATAAAGTGTTGTACATCCTTGTTGCAAATCTAGTGTCATGGATCATACACCACATGTTTGTTGCATATCATCTACTACATGATTGGTCCAGATCCTTGTCTACATGATTGTTGCGGATCTTATGATTTAGGTTTATTGTGGACTCTATGCTACAAGTCATTGCTACAGATCATGCGCATTAGGACCATGAATTGCATATTTGGATGCTCAAAACTTTTTTGTTGAAGAATATTATTGGATAGAGATTCGGTTCCACAAATTTAGGAAAATAAAATCTTTTTGGACAAGTTGATTAAGCATGTGGCATATAACCATGACTTGTCATATCTCTTCATGTAATTGTTATGTAGCTACAATAAGAACAAAAACAATTATGATTGTCCTACTATTATGAAATGGATTGGTGATCTTATGTTCTAAGAGTAGTTATTTGTTAGAATAGCTTGAGAATTGTTGAACTAGAACAACTTGAGAATTGGAAGACTAATGAACTAGAACAACTTTCTACTGTTAATTTGAATCCAATCTCAAAATATCAATGATAAATTTTTATGTCATTTAATTTCATTAGTTAGTTGTTGTAACTCCACCAACATCGTCTATTCTAACATAACATGTGTCGTAGTTTATTTACTAGGTTGCATTTTAATTTTGAAGATTAACTTTCATTGTTGTAGATTACATTGTAATTATATTTGCTTGTTATAAAATATAGTGCATTACTCCATTTAATGTTTTATTTAGATTGAAGTGTGGTTGTTAAATGCTAGCCAAAGCTTTACAATTGAATTTGGCATAAATAATTGGATATTCTTTACTTACAATCCATTTTGCAAAGTGTTTTAGTTTTGATGTTGACTTCTTTACTTTAACTTCATGGTAAATAAACTAGTGAAAGATAACGAACTTAGAACATGGTTTGATAAATTAATGTATATACTATTTCCTTCTACTATGAATTAGAAGAGAAAATAAATAGTTTGTTTGTACTTACATGCATTCATTGACAATGTGGTAGGATGTATATCCTTTGACTTTTCATTTAACATAATTAATATTATTTTTATTTTCATATTGATAACTGTGTTAAATTGCCACCCCCTAAAGGAATACTTTGTGTTAAAAGAATGATAAAGTGGATTCTCTCTAATTAAGCGTGTAATTTCTATTGTGGCATCAACCTTGTATTTGTCTAGCTTTTAGGGGTTTGACTTGGTCCTTTATTTGAATTCGACTTACTGGATAATATTCCAAAAACAATAAATGGATATTCCACGTATCCTAAGGATTAGAGTTTAGTGTAGTGCATTTTGTTTTTTAAGATTCCTTTTTATAGCCGTGTTGGATAGGCTGGATGATATCCAGTTTTTGGATGATAATATAAAAATAATTTATTAAATGTTGGTTATATTTGTATAACTTTAAAAAAAAATGCGATTTTGACCTTCAAATACCCTAGGAAGGCCAAACCTTCAAACCTGTGCCAGAAACTTAAAACAATGCCCTAGCACGAGGTCTTGCTTCGAACGTGTGCCAGAAACTTGAAACAATGCCAGGGCAGCTACGAAAGGTCTGTTATTTACCTTTATCTTATTTGCCCACTATTTTAATGATACAAATATATTTTAGTAAACTAATATTTACTGCAGTCAGGCTCCTTAGTTTTGAAGTGTTGGATCATGACAGACAGAGTGGTACCCTTGATGATCTGTCAAGAATGACATGTTTTTAAGTTGATTATTTGTCTCAGATCTGTCAAGAATGACTAGTGATGCCAAAGATATGTCTTTTATGACCTGGGTGTGTTTTAAAGACTTATTTTGGAACCTGTTTTTGCAGGTTTCTGTAGATATTGTATGATGGCATGAAATGTAGATATTGTATGATTATAAACTAATAAGATATATAAGTTTTTTCCGAATTTCTTTTTTGAGTTTTTTCCGGTGCTTTTCGATTTAGCAGGTTCTTCTTCGAGTTCATAAACAATTATCAACGTTGTATGTATGAAGCAAGTAACTCTTATAAGTATTCTGGAGGTTGTTGATTTTATCTATATCATTAAACTTCACCAGAAACTTGACACAATAAATGGTTATTTTAACAGAAACAGAAACAATAAATGGATATTTCCTCCTGATATAACTGCAAGTAACATACATCATCTTTCCTAATATAAAGATAACTGCGAGTGATGGTGAAGCTTATGATTGAGACAAAATGGGGACAATTCAAACCAAAATGGTTCTGAAATTTTGGAAGGAGTTGAGAGACCTGAAACAATTCCCATCAATTAGAACCATTAATGTTTAGCTGCGTCATCATAAACAGTTATATGGAATCACAACGAGTAAAACATTCTTTAGATATGCAATCACAACCAGAAATTAAAGGAAATTACGTTTTGCGAAGCGGCGAAGAACTACGTGTTGCAGGTGGAGTTATCGGAGACACTTTCCCAGGCTTGCAGTTGCATCGCACAGTGTTGATTCCCAAACTACAAGATCGAACACGCAAGTCACATCAAACTGCATTGAAAAGGTCAAAGCGAATATTCTTTGTACGGCACGCAAAATCGGACAACATTCACTGTACGGCACAGTGCCATTGGGCCAGTCTCTTTTCGCCATCTGGCACGATGCCATTGGGCCAATCGCAATGACACTTGGCACGATGCCATTGGGCCAGCCTCTTAGCTCCACGTGCCACGTTCTGGTTGGGCCAACCTATCACCTCCACGTGGCACGTTCTGGTTGCGCCAGCCTCTCTCCTCCAAGTGGCGCATTCTGGTTGGGATAGCCTCGCCGCCACGTGGACGCACGAGGCCTCTGATCTAAGCCGTTGGATGCCCGCCACGTGGACGCACGAGGCCCTCCGATCTAAGTCGTTCGATGGCCGCCACGTGGACGCACGAGGGCCCTCCGATCTAAGGCGTTGGATGACCGCCACGTGGACGGACGAGGGCCCTGCTCTCTAAGCCGTTGGATGGCCGCCACGTGGACGCAAGAGGGCCCTCCGCTCTAAGCCGTTGGATGGCCGCCACGTGGACGCATGAGGGCCCTCCGATCTAAGTCGTTCGATGGCCGCCACGTGGATGCGCGAGGGCCCTCCGATCTAAACCGTTGGATGGCCGCCACGTGGACGCACGAGGGCCCTCCGATCTAAGCCGTTCGATGGCTGCCACGTGGACGGATGAGGGCCCTTCGATCTAAGCCGTTCGATGGCCGCAACGTGGACGCACGAGGACCCTCCAATCTAATCCGTTGGATGGTCGCCACGTGGACGCACGAGGGCTCTCCGATCTAAGCCGTCCGATGGCCGCCACATGGACGCACGAGGCCCTCCGATCTAAGCCGTTCGATGGCCGCCACGTGGACGCACGAGGGCCCTCCGATCTAAGCCGTTCTATGGCCGCCACGTGGACGCACGAGGGCCCTCCGATCTAGGGCGTTCGATGCCCGCCACGTGGACGCACGAGGGCCTGGTGACCGGCTGCCGTCTGCAACCCAGCTCCTGCATCTCGGTGACGGACATAGGCGTTAGATGGCTTGGTCTGAAACAAAACACGGGAACTCCAAATTAGAAATGTGAGCCTGGTTTTCCGGCTACTTTGCAGAGATAGTTTGTCGGCGTTGCTACAGTTCCGCTTCTCTATTATTTCTACTGCATTTCATCTTCTTCAAATTAACCCGAGTTTCCCTTAATGAATCCATCTAAGGTCTTTTCATTAAATTAGCCCTAGTATCTGACTGAAGAAGGGTGTTTCGACAGCAGCACACCAGAAGCTTTCATTAGATTTTCTTCATTTGGAGATATGGTCATGGCCGGGGCGTGGGCCACCTTATACCCATATACTTCCCAATATACTGCCCTCAATTTGGAACATTTGTTGCACCGATATCCATATCAAACGTTCGCCTTAATAAACATGTAAAAAACGCTGCTAGATTCCCCTAAATCCCCTCCCCTTGTTGCACAGCTCTTGCACAATAATTAATGGATAATGAGTTTCCATTCTCCACTGCTAGTTGACGAATCGTAGCTAGTCACCAGCTTATGGACCAATGTCAATTGAACCGGCTCCAGCTTATAAACCAATGATATGGGACTGGAATTGGATCTGTATCCGGCTATGGGGCTGAAACTGGATTTCTAACATCATCGACCCTAGTCGCATCATACTAGGGTACAGTAAAAGCTCCATTGTTAGGAAACATCATACTACAGTATCCTGCTCCCATGTCGAAGTTCGCGGTGGTGAGTTAATGCATCTAAATGTTAGAAATCCAGAGGCTTTCTAACATTCTTTTACCCTTTTTCAAGAGGCTTCTAAATAAGGTTTCAACATATAAAAATGAGCGTCGACATGTTACATATTTGATTCTGTTGCATCTGATCAGTGATTTTCAAGTCCACTTCACTCCTACATTTCTCTAATTTGATGTTCAAGCTTGCAACAATATCCATTATCCAATATAACATTGCAAGCCCCTTGAACCCTACTCTGGTCCTGTTTTTGTAATGCTATTCTTTGCTTTTAATTAATTTGAACAGTTCACCAAACTAAGGGTTTTGTGAATTGCTCTTGGAATGCAATAGGAAGCTGGGTATAATCTGGAAAGTTCCTATCTTATGTCAAGCTTTGCAGATGCAGTGACAGGAGGACAAGCTTTGTGGATGGCCAGACTCTGAAGAGGTCCCCCAAGTTTAGGGGATGTCACCCCACAAACACTTATGCCATTATAGCGAAAAGTTATCCATAGGAGAAGACTTATAGAACACAGCCCAATGATGGGAAACCACACACCAAATTATTTGTGTGTCAAGACTCAACCTTTATGGAATTTCAAGAATCAATCTTGAGGCTTAACAGAATACGTCTTAAGAAGAAGCTGGAACCCAGATGGATACCACATGTATATTGGAATTTCGTTTTACTTATCATCACTGTAATTAGGCTACATTTTTATTTTCGGATTTTAAGATGCTGTAGATTCTCTAAAATCAGAGCAACGTTGAAAAACTCTGCAAGGCCAGAGTGTAAGAGTCTGACTGTGTCTCTGCAAAATCTATACTCAACAACCACCTGCAAGTTCTACTTGAGGAGAAGCAGATATGTCGCAAGGTCATGACCCGCAAGTACTCCTGAGTCGGGACTGCGTTAACTTGGCAACATGCATCTGAGGTGGACAGGGGGAGCGTTAAGTTGGTAGCTTGAGAAATGACTAAAAGTTGATCCAATTCGCAGATAGTGTCAGATTGCTGTACCCTCGAGAATCTAGTGCCCAGAGTTGTTGTTCAAGTTCCTCATTCAAATCCCTTCCCGGAGGCCAAACAAAATGGCAGAAAAAATGGCGAATCTTTAATTTGTTCAAGTTATATAAAGCGCTGTGTGGTATTTATGCCAATTTGTTTTAGGAATAAATGATGGACACATGGTAAACTTTTGCAGATCACTTGTTAACATGAGTTTTTCAATTTCTAAACAAATATACTGAACCACATTGGTAGATACACATGCAAACCGAAAAATAACAATCATGCAAGTTCATGCCTTGCCTTCACAACACTTTCCAAAAACAGAGATAACAGATAACATGCATATATACACATTACATATTGTTAATATTAATCATAATGATATATTCATTTGTTTTCACAGGATTAACTCTGTAATTGTAGAACATGTAAATATATTTCTTCTACAATTACAACAGAGACATCAACTCATCTTTCAGGGGTGAGGTCTCCTTTTTCCCAGCTGTAGTAACTCATGAGCCCAAACCCTAGATATTCGTAGCACCTGTAAAACCCAACACAAAACTCAATTTAAGTAATATCCATCAAAATCAACACAAATCTCAGAGAAGAGAAAAACAAGGATTTGTTTTCTTGTCAGAAATTAAATCTTTGGTAGAGACTCACACATTTTTTCACGAATTACAGAGATCTTCAACCAGTTTTCGAGCTTGTTCGACTAAACTCGACATTTCAATGCACAAATCTATCGTTCAGGTCCACTTTATGCTGAATTCTCACTAGATTAACTGTCAGCCGCTACAAATTCCGCGTCTTTCGGACAGAACTTACAAGAATTCGAACCTGCCCAAAGTGCAAATTTTATAATTTAGAGCTCTGTGAGACTAAGAACTTACAAGAATTCGAACCTGCCCATTTTTGTAAGTTCGGACAGAACTTACAAGAATTCGAACCTGCCCATTTTTGAAAATTTTAGATTCAAGGTGAGACTACAACTTGCATTTTACTGTAGCTCTCGATCTACGCCGTGCTGTCTGGTTCGTTGGATTTTCTTCCCCTCCATTACCAAGAGCTTCTCGGATCTCCAATCCTGAAAAATATGACCCAAATCTCGTAATGAACGATGTGTCATGGAGACACGAGAGCCTTAACTCCACAGTCACTTGTCAACCACAGGAATGTACTTACTGCGCCGGCAATCTGACAGATGTTGTATTAGTTTCTTGTTTTATGTGGCATATTCAATACTGCACTAACGTGGCAGTATCAGAAATTTGATAAACCGAAATTTTATTTATTAATAATTTAAGTTATAAAAATCAATATTAAAACTCAACTCATTATACTCCGTCAATTAAAAAACATTATCACAATTAATAATAGTTTAATTTTCAAAATATTTGATTTAATCACATATGGGTTGGTGAGGATGGGAATTTGATCTCCATGCCTTTGTAGTCAAAGTTTATCATTGTATTATAACACTCAATCATTTAAAAGTGAAATATTATTCATTTTTAAAAGTATGAAGTTATTATTATTATTAGTTTGGAATTAAATAAATATTTTTTAAAATTGAAATATTATTAATTTGTGAGGGTGGTGGTAATGTTATTTTTATATAACTAAAAAACAAGATCTACTAGATGGCAATGTTCCTACATCTTTGGTGAACAAGATATTTTGTACTTTCGAAGTTACTCCTAATGATTTCTAGGTTGGCTAAATATTCAATGCCCATTTTCTAGGCGAACCCTAGGCATTGAGAGCATTTAATGCTGCAGCTCAGTGAGCATAGGGTCCGTTGGATCTGAAGAATCCTTCAGATCCAACGGACCCTAAGCTCACTGAGTTGCAGCATTAAATGCTCTACAGCTTCCTTCAGATCCAACTGCAGCATTAAATGCTCTGTAGCTCAATGCCTAGGGCTCGCCCATTTTCTAAGCTAATCTTACAAGTTAGTTATGTGTTCAATCATTTCCATATTTCAAGACATGTTTTAAATTGTTGACTCAATACTCATTCTTTATTTTCACCTAAGGAATGTTGAATTATACATGTGTTATTATGCAAAAAAATTAAAAACTATATATCTCAATTCACAAATCTTCATAGCTAGGAGCTAGTAAGGGACAATGGATAAACATAAATGGGAAATTGTAGAGGTTGATTTCCTTTCCTTGGCACTATCAAATATGCATAAGCATTATATGCCTTTGATGTAACGCTTAAGTGCATCTTTTCTTCCTCTTGAATATAAAAAACTCAAAGAGTCTTTTCCTTGGAAACATAAAAGAATACTCAAGCTTATCAAGAATTTGAAACATAAAAGAATACTCAAGCTTATCAAGAATTTGAAACATAAAAGAATACTCAAGCTTATCAAGAATTTGAAACATAAAAGAATACTCAAGCTTATCAAGAATTTGAAAATGAAACTATTTATGTGTACTTTAACCTATAAACTCTCTCCTCTCATTTGTTAATTATTTTCAAGCTTATCGTTCCTCGATTCACAATATCTTCATATCTGCATGTGGGATTTTATTATTAGATTGTTCATTAGAATATTCATGTTCATGATATACCAAAGGGGCACTCAAAGAGAAATTTAGGCCTTTGGATTGAATTTGTAAATAACTGATATATTTCAATTAAAAAATATCCCCTCCCCATGGTCAAATTTGGGCAAATGCATGAAAAATCCTCCAAATTTTGGCTATATTTTAACTATTATATTTATATATAGCATCCTTGAAATTTTCCATGGATACGACGTCCGCCCACTTTCCTTCAACCACTCCAATCCATAGCATAATTTCACCCTATAAGTTGTTTTAGGGTTACATGTACTCATGATTTTAAGTCCATGTATAAGTGATTCAAGAGTGCCATTATGATTGAGCTTGACTACGGGCATGGATTATAAGTTTAATCAATAAGGTGAGGCATTCTCCTAATTGCTCTCTTTTAAAAATATTTTAGCAACTCACGAGATCGGATGATAAAAATACTAATAGCTCACCTAAAAGAGAGGATAAAGCCTACCTCTGTCTATGGCAATCTTGCCTCTTTGTTTTTGATAGAACAACCAACATACCTTGGTCAGAATAAAATTGCTTCATAGTTTCACAAAACTAGTTAGTGAACAATATAGCACTTGAAAACACTTTACATAAACATGCTTGTTCTCAAATCCCCTTGGTAGCTCCTAGATTATTCTCAAAAATCAAGGTTGTTAAGCATTTTCTTGCAACCTTTTAAATGAACGACTTGCCATAATATAGATACAAGCTCATCGACTCATTATCAATTGCTTTGGAAATGAGATACCTTACCAAAAACACGCAAAACTATGTATCTTAGTTATAATTGATGTCTTGAGCCAACCCGCTGATTTACAAGGTCAAGGACTCGTCATTTGGGCCTCTTAAAGATATAATCAATGTCCATAATATAATGTCAAAAATACATTCAAAAAAGAGCATAGAAAAGTACCAGGGAATATTGATGATGGTTGACTAGTCTAGTGTGGATGAGATGTGTAATGTAATGTAACACTAATAAATTAAACAAATTTCTGTAATGTAATTGTGAAAACACGATGAACAACCACGATAATAAAAAAAATGAAATGCAACCATTGTAAATCTGTCTAAACCTCCATCTTTTAATCACTGTAAAGTTTTGCATCTCAATTTCTTTTTTATCCCTCCTAGTGCTTATAAATCCAAGGTTAAAATGAATCTACACCAACCATGTATTGGTGAAGTTGTACTTAATGTAGATAGAAAAGGAAAATCATAAGTAGTTATTTTTGTTTTGTTCATTTTCTCTAACTTAATGGTCTACAAGTCTATCATGCTTTATGAAATCTTTTATTTGTTAATGTCTAATCTTGGTAATGGTAAGATTATTTTCAGTATGATATAATCCCTCTCATTCATTCCCATCCATGAGGATAATGTTGCACTATTACAATTCTAAAATGCATCATCGACAAGGGTGTCATTTAATCTCTCCTTTGAGATAAAATACCTCAAAAGAAAGAATTTCCAAAGACTAGATCTTTAGGAAGAACACAAATATGTTAGAATTAGCATTATAATTATAGAACATAACAAACCTTCTAAGCCTTGCATTTTTTTAATTTTTCAATAAATGATGTTGTTTAGCATTTTATCATGCAATCCTCATAACTAAGGACTTTTCATTATACACATTAGAATATATTTGGAATTTTATTCCATTCAGAATACATTCCAGCTTATTTACAACATAAATCGAACTACTAACAAGTACTTTGATTACTTTCAACATGTATATCTGAAGATAATCCAAAGGAACTTGTACCGTGATGATGTCATCATAAATTATACCTCAAAAAATGCAATACATAGAGGTTGCATGTCGCGTCCCCTCCCGTCGATCCAACCCAAGGAAGGGAACATGATACCAAATTCAGGGGATTTTACATAAATTCGGCCCATTTCATTAGTTTCATACGAATAAAACAAATGTGTGCAGATGCAAATCAAAGCAAAAATGCACAGTGGAATAAAAGATCATCCACACACATTATATATGCATTCAGCATATCAATAATGAGCATCAAATTAAAACGTTGCAGAAGTAAATACACATAGAGAATACTTATCTTCATTGTGCAATTGTCCCAAGCAACTAGCTATGTCACTGCAATGTTCCACCTAACCATATGTCTCTTCCCAGCCTATATTATTTCAACACTCAGAGACCACCCCCGAGCTGGGCATGATTTCTACAAGGAAAAGGGGACACGCAAGCTCATACACAGCCAAATAATCACTGCATCTAAGCCAAGCCAGTGCATAGCTGGGTTTATCAGGCTAAATCTAAACCCTCTTCATTTTTGGATGCTTGCACTCAAGCTCAAGCCAAAACAATGTAGACCCATGAATCATACCCCCAACATACTCTTTCCTCACACAATAAGCACAATAGTTGGGCATGGATAAACAATTTTACAAAGGGAATTTTCCAAAACAGGGTTCCCATTAGCTCACCCAATTCGTGGCTCACCCAAAACGAACCGTGGGAAGGGGAATTCGACCCCAGGGAGCAAACCCTATTTCTCCCACAGGTTATGAGCATTTCAAATGGCCAAAACGGCCTCAGTGAAATGCCAAATCGAGCTCCCTTCCTCCCAACAACTTTGCAACACCCAAAACGCCTTCTTCCCAGTTGGAAAACAAGGGAAACCCATAAAAACGTGGAGGAAAAACACACAGGTAGCTCCAAAAACGTGAGAGAGGCAAAACTGGTTGATGGGTAATGGCTTGGGGAGCAATTCCGTGGCTCATTTCTTTCCTAAGAAGTCAAACACAATTTTCCATGAAGGGTGGCTTACCCATAGCCGAATTTGGACAGCCATACCTCTCTGTTCCCCAAGGCATTAACTACTTCAACCAACTCTTGGAGGAAATAAATGATTGGGTACAAAAGACAACATGGGTATTTGAGGGTTTATGGGTTCTCTCATTGACACTTGGCTTGAGCTTGATTGGCTTCAAGGGTTTGAATATTCCCTCCCAATTCCTTGTAAAAATCATGCTCCCATCTCTTGTTGCATTTGATAAATAGTTGTGGGTATTTTATTAAAATGCATACTTACATGATATTTGCAATTCCATTGTGCCTGGCCAGCATGCAAACCATATGCATCACTAAATCGATGGCGGGGCCTTGGCCTTGATCTCCTCACCATGATTTTACAACAATATTACATCATTTACATTTTAATGCAATGGAGTCAAAATCGGGATATTGCATTGCTCATCATTAATTATACCTCCAAAAATAGAATATGCATAGGTTGTTGCCATCAAGAAAGATGAAAATGCAAGGTACACATAGAAAAGTGTTGCTTGTTCTCTATAGTTTGATCATACCTTCGAAAAGGATTACTATAGTATTAAATTTCCATGAAGTGTTCATTGACACAACAAATGAGAATTGGATATCCATCGCTCTGCTTCATCATAGCTCATGTTGAGTTTTTCAGCAAGCATTCTAGCAGGAAACAAACTTTTAGGCAAGATTAAAACCTGAATTAGTTTTCTGTGTTTTTAGCAACATGTATGGATTGATTTATGTAAATTACACAACACAGAAAATCAGTTACACATATTGTTAGTGCGCCTGAGTATCTTTTTGAGGTCCTTAGTTGTTTAAGCTTCAACCATTGAAATTATAAGTAGGAATTATAACATAATATTTTACATGCATGTACAAGTTAGTTAAATTCATGTTTACCCTATAGTTTATGAGGCAATTTTAACATACAATTTCTATGATTTAATTTAAATGATATAAAAACATTGCAATTGTTGTGGGAAATTATGCACAAAGGTGTGCAGCCTCTCCCACATTGGATGAAAGCCCTTGAGGTTGTTGACTAGGCCCAGTATTTAGAAACAAAAAGAAAATGTGATAACCCCAAAGTAGATCCTGCAAGGCTTTTTTAGTGAAATAAACAAAATAAAAACAAAAATAACTTGAAATAGGAAAATAGAACTAGAGAGTGCAAACCATAACAAATAACCAATGCATGAACCACTTTAGATTGCCCAATGGTCAACAAATACATGCAGTGTCACCTAGGAGGTTGTTACCATTCAAACTAGCATGCTAGGCTTGCAAGTGAAAGGCAATCACATAAGAAACTTGGATTGTTGTCACCTTTGTCCAATCTCCTAACTTCTTCGGGATCCAATATTGTGCCAAGAGGAGAGCCCTTTAATGTACCTGCCAAATAGATGCCAAATTCCTTCCAAACACCTTAAAGCATAGATCACTGCCTCTAATGGAGTCAAACACTGAGCAATAGAGAGAGTTAGGATGGTGCTTGTATAGTATTTTTGGCAGTTTTGTAGGTCTGTTTAGGGTTAAAAAAGATAGGCTAGGGATTTCATGCCCGAAATTTTAGGGTCGCGAGAATTTATGGAAAAATTTTGGTGTCGCGAGAATTTAGGGTTGCGAGAATTTAGGGTTGCGAGAATTTAGGGCCACGAAAATTTAGGGCTGATGTTTTACGGTTGAAATTTTAGGGAGGTCAAAAAAATAAGAATTTATTTTTATTTTTATTTTTAGGGTTTTTGTTATAAAATTACAGACCTAATTCTAACCCTAATTCTACCATGAAAATGGAAAATTACACATGAAAATGCAAGTTTAACCTAGCAATAATATTTACAAAAATTCAAAGTAGGGTTTGATGTAGAAAAAATGGACGAACATAGGGTTTCAATGGATGTTACCCCAAACCCTAGCCTTAGAGGAAGGTGACAAGCCTTCCTCTTAGAGGTAATTCTCCTTGCTACTAGGTTAGGGATTCTTGAAACAACATCTAAGGTTGGTTTCATGAGTCTAAACTAGGGCAAAGTTGGAGATCCAAGGCCAATCTTTGTAAAAACCTCCTCTTGGGAGCGTTTTTGTATGCAATGAGGATAGAATAGCAGGCCAAATCCTTATTCAAAGAGAATGTAGCCCTAGGGATACCATTCAATCATTCAAGATGCAAAATTGACCTACCATTCATCAAACAAACCTTGAAAATGTAAAACACTTACTTGAGCATGAGTTATTCCAACCATTCTAGCATCCACAAAGCATTAGCAAGACAAAGAAAGCATCCAACTTCATCCAAGAGAAAGAAGAATCATCCCTCCAAGAGGCGCACATCACTTCATAAGGCCCTTCTAGGGTAAAAGAGTAGCATAATGAATTTTATCCCATAAGTTGTTTTTTAAAAATGAAGTGAGGAGAGTTTATTTATAGTCTCTCTCACTCACTTTTAAAAAATATCTAGGGTGACATGCCTTTTAAAATGTCAATTTCAAATTATAAAATGTCAACTTAAAATTATAAAAAATATATATATAAAATAATAAAGTCAATGGGTAACTTGGGGCATTTTCCCTAGATTTTACCCAAAAATGACTAAAATAGCTAAAAATGAGCAAAACACTCTGAACTGAAGGTTGGAGTGGCGAGGACGGGAGCTCGTCATGCCCCATCTAACCCCAACAGTAATGAAAATCCCTCAACGCCCCCCCTAATCAAGCAATGCAGCTTAGCATGGAGGATGGCGTCGTCATCAAAAGGAGCCCAAGGAGAGAGGGCATTGCTGAACTGGAGGACCATGAGGGTGTGGAAGGTGACCTGGAGGAGATACATAATCCTCAGTGCTAAAAGAAGTGCCACCAGAATGATAAAACAAGGTGGGATCATGTGACCCAGTGACCCACCCCTGGAAGCCTCGGACACCAACCTCAAGGATTCAATCCTTTTCATGAGGCATTCAACAATTCCACTAAGCCATACTACTCCCAAGGGAGAAACCAAAGGGTCTGGCCATAACCCCCACTCAGAAAAACATGGATAACACCCTTGCTGGTCAGGAAAAAAAATGACCCTCTCTCCCTGGGGCACATCTGCAGGTGCGTTGGTACTGGTACCATGTAACAGAGGTGAAGGATTCAATGGGGAGCCAACAATATCCCTTAGGGAGGCCTATTTTTTCCACACTAAAATGCTAGAAATTTTAAAGAACCAATGGAGAGAAGCACTTGCCCCTTGAAGGAAGGAGGCAAGGGAGCTTGGGGAATTCCAATAAATGTGAAAGAGATGGGCTATGAGGAATCCCCCAAAAAAATTCAGCAGGATAACCTTGCTCTTGATTTCTCTTCTAAGATGCATTCCCATGGCTTCCTTTTATAGGCCAAGAGGTGGCCAAGAAAAAACTAGATCCAAGTGTGAAACCCATCGCCTCATGAACTAGATTCAAGGTACACAATGGGGGCTATTGAATTCCAATCCATCATGTTGAGAAGACACGTTCGAATCTATGTTGATGATGGGATTTTATAAGCCTTTAAGGCGCAGCTGATGGTTGAGATCCCACCGTTTTAGCAGCCGCGCAAATATCGAAGGGAAATCCGCGCAGGGTCGTGTGGGCACATAACTGGTAATATGCGTCGTTGCGCACCTAAACAGAGGTCGGGTAGCGCAGTCTTGTCTTTTGACTTTTCTTTGGCATTTCTAGACTCATATTGCTTCTTGGATCTTATGAGGATATCTTCAATGGGATGCATGTTATATGTTGATGACACCTTACTGTGTGAATTGCAAAAAGGTTGCATGTGTGCAAGATTTATGCGTTAACAGATGCCCCCTAATGTATGAGGTTCGAAGGGTACTGTAGGGAAGATAATGCATCATCGTTTATTTTGTGCTCTCTGGTGTTCTTGAAAGCTGTGAAGCATGTGTGGACAAAGAGGGTCCTTCCACGGGGGAAGATTGTTGGTGAAGATAGAACAAATAATAGTGTTTTATACAAACGAGGCAGGCATACCCATGCTCGTGAAAATATGCCAAAGTGGATACAAGATGAGTAGACCAAGAGGTCAACTCAATATATTGTTGGCACATGGATGAAGGTGGATTCAATCCTTGCAATAGTAATTGAACTTGGAAATTTTGTTACAGGTGTTGAAGAAGCGGCACTATTGATAACCATGATAATCCCACGGGGGTGGGGGACCGGAATACTAGTGAGGGTGTTGAATGTAGGACCTCATCTAACTGCGGCTACCATGATTTATAAATGTGAACACTGCTACCTTTGAAACGTACGACTCTCCTTGATGTGATAGATGTGTTGGCATTGAGCATAGGACATACCACTAAGTTAGAGAGCACTAAGAGCTCTCCCTACTTAGTTCAAGGCGGTCCCTCATAGTGATTGAAAGGGACCCCAAGGTACAACTACAACTATTGCAACCCTCAAAATATGGTGATTTGGTGTCGATGAGAGTTGAAGTATATGATAAGATGAGGGTCTTGTCCTGAGAACCAAGATCATTTTGTAACCAACTGTTGGACTGATAGATCTGACATAAGACTAGATGGTAAACATGAGGCTCATGAATTCCTTTGATCAATGTCAACTTGGGGAGTAATGGACGTTAGCATTCTTCAAAATAATGGTACGGATTGTAATGGAGGGAGACAAACTGTAGATGAAGGATTTTGTGGGGGACACAACACTAAGGGTGATGGTGACTAAAAAAACTCATAATGCTGGGGGTAGTGAGACTCGACAACATCAATCAAAGCTAACCAGGGGTTGCAGCCAAAAGAATAGTGATGTTCCCGTGGTTTTGAGTGGATTGGGCAACAATTGTACATAAAGAATAGTTGGTGTTGTCCCCACAGTTTTGGGGGTGTCTGGGGACCAATTTGATGATGGGTGGGATTCCCTTGGTTTTGGGATAATTGGGGAATCAATTTGATGATGGGTGAAGTTCCCTCAGTTTTGAGTGAATCGAGGAACCATTTCTAGAATGATGTGAGGGCTGGCTTGCAAATGGGAAGACGAGTGCCCCTTGAATCAATTCCATGTAGATTTTTCCTTCGTGAATAACATAATAGAATTGGTTACTTCAAAGGTTTGGGCCCCATAGGTTTCTTGGTAGGGGTGGTTTTACGAAGAAGATTGTATAAGGTACAATGGTCATGTATGTATGAGTGGTCAACCAACGTTCTTGATCATAACACGTGTCAAGGAATTTGATGGAATCAACTACTGAAGGTGGGGGAGTAAATGCGCAACTATAAAATGATGAACTATGGGTTGACCATTTCAAGGTGTATCAAATTCCTCGGGCTTGCGGGGGTTCGACATCATGGGTTTCAAATTATGACCGGGACGCAATGGTGCGCACACCCATGGGGGGAAGATGCTACCCTTAGTAGTGACATTGATGGCATATCATTACCTAGGAGGAGGATTATATGGTTATCATCAGGAATATCTGGTTAGTTCAATAGAAACATAGGGAAGGAATTTCCTATATTCCAGTTTTGAGATGATACCTCTGATAGAATGTAAAATCCCTATTATGAAAAATCACTCAATTTGGACCAAATTCAAACCTTGGACTAGTGAAACCCAAACTGTCCCAAATGCTCCCAAATGTTTTTGAATTCTATATGGAGGTGATTGAGATGTCTTAATACATCCTAATGCAGCTCAAAGACACTTATATATTCATTAGTGTTACAGCCAAAATCTACTCATCATCAGATTCAGTGTATACACCCCTGAAGATACCTGGACTAAGTGATCATCCTGGGAGGATTTGCACTCAGTTCTGCAATCTTTTGAGAGGTCATCGCAGGTTGCACACTAGCAACATGCGACGTCGCATCTTACTCCACTGCAGGGTGCGACGAGGTCAGTTAATGGGCAAAAATAGCTTATTCGAGATCCTTCTCGAAACTTGCTCATTTAGGGGCTTATCCCTAACCTCTAGGAGAGTTGGTACTCGACCCCTAACTCTTTGGGAGGATCCCCAATCTCTCTCCTACCATCTCTCAACCTATCCTATCCATACCCTATCCACTTAGTCCTATATAAGTGAGGTTCACTCCCATCCCAAGGGGAGGAAGACTATGGTATCTACATGCTGGTGAAATATCTCTTAGAACACCTCCATTCACCTATTGGAGAACTCATACTTCCTTGGGAGGATATGGCAATTGGCTTGGTCGGAGAAGGGCTACTGCATTAAGTCTTGGTTATCGCTCTATATCTCTATCATGTACTCCTCTATTTGCAGTAATACAAATGCTTTCCACCAATTTTTTTTTCGTGTGCAATGATATTGAGTAGTTTACCTGCTTAACTGTTTACTTAGATCGCTTATTGTATAGATGTCTTTTACTGGTTTCTCTTGTTTCTTGTCTTGATAGGTCTTGCAACTTGGATCTAGCGACCGTGGGATGTGGATCAACATTCGGGAGAAAGGATTGTGTAGTAAAAAGGTAAGACATCTAGTACTTGATCCTTAAGTAGATCTAGGAAATGCATTTGTAGTCTGTTCTATTTGTTCTAGACTCACTTTGAGCTAGGGAGATCCGGCTCGCATCCGCTCGAGTGGATTGTCCGATAACAAATCTGGCAACCATACCGGGGATCGATGTTTGTCTTGTTTAGTGGTCATTAATCTGAGAGTCATTTTCAGTTGATTACTTGACACAAGCCTCTTTTATCATTTTTTTCCATTTACTTCTTAGGATTGATTTCACTGTCAAATCTTCACGTTGAAGATTCTGATCTTCTTCTTTTGAGTTTATACAACTCATTTTCAAGCCTGTTTATGGTTCATGGTTGAGAGATATGATTCATTTTTGAATCTAGACTTCGCCTGTCGCACCTGGGCAGTGGAAACAGAGCGACATTGTGTCATTTTGAGTCTTTGTTCTTTACCTGGTGGATACTCATCGCACCCTTTGCATTGGTAAACTGCGACATCGTCGCACTTCCCGTGTGAACAACCTGCGACGTTGCACTGTGTACAACGGCAGAGTGCGTCGATCTGTCAAAAGTTGGCATACAGGCATCCCTTCCCTCATTTGACAGTTTTAACCTCGGTCTGATGCATGAACTCCCTATTCGCTGCAAGATCCAGCCAGAGACCCCATTTATGATTTGTGTGTTGAGAGTTTGGTTTCATTTGGATTGACTTTGGGTTCCATCTTGGACAAGTTTGAGACAGGTAGTGGTGGATACTCCAGTCTCCTCCACCTTCATCCGTTCACTCTTGCATTCCCTTCCTTCCATCCCTGATCTGATCATTGCATTGGATCAACCTCCAGACCTCATTTACATTTGTTTTGAGCTTATTGCTGCTTGATTTTGAGTTAAGTGTGTTTTTTAGCTTGGTTGAGTACTTCTCTTTTCTTGAGTTTTCTGAGTATTGAGTGCTGCACGTAGTGTTTTCTTTTCAGTCATTTAGGTCTGAAAGCAGAGTTATTATCAAGTTTATTCTTTGATGCATCCATCGAAAAGTTTAAAAGTGCTTCTTTCCCATTGTTTCTCAAAAAATTATTGAAGAAATATTGTTGTGCATTGGAAAATTCTCGTTTATGTTTTGGAAAAGTTGAATGAATGTATGATCTATTGTGTTTTTCTCGAATTATGAATTGCTCATCTTCTTGAAAGGCTCAAAGTACACTTCGATTTTTGCAAAATTGATTCCATGCTAAGGAAAAATAGATGCATTTTTAATTCTTGTTGCTTTTAGATCATTGAAAGTGAAATTGAAAAACTTGCATATTTCATTTCAGAATCCTCTCTTTTCATCATTTAGTGTCATTTTACTTTGAAAAGAAAAAGAAAATAAAAAGTTGTTTTGATTTGGTTTACTAGTGTTGTGTACTTTTGCGTTTCGTTGAAAAGGAAAAGAATACTTTCATTGTCAAATTTGTTTGAATTGGGAATTGTGTTGCATTGAGTTTGTTTTGGCAATACCATTGGAAAAAGCTTTATCTTTCCCATAGCTATAATTCATTGAAAGAAAAGAATATTTCGTGCATGTAACTAGGAATTGCATTATGCTTCCGATTATGTACTCACCTCATGCATTCACCTAACCGTCCAAGATAAAATTAACGGTAGAACTAGGTAAAAATTTTAGCAACTTGTGTGTAAGTTAGAGACGTGTTCCGGCGTCGTTAAGCGTGGTAGCTGTCGTTATTTGCCAGCACTGTATCCCGGGGGTATTGTAGTCTTCCATGTACATCGGTATATTGAGCTCCTTCATGTACCCACCAAGTACCATAATCTGTACTTGGCGTATATCGAAGGGTGTATCACGTACTCGACAAGTATATCGGAAGGTCTCCTGCCGAACGGTTGTGCATTAGACAGCACCATTATGGATTTGAGCTCCCACGTACCTTGCGTATATCGGGAGACACCATTAGGATTCCTGAAACCAACCGAGTTTACCATTTGGCCGTCTTGGCAAAGCAATACACCGAGAACAACACTCGGGGAGATTAGCATGCACGTACTGTCCAGGTAATCGGGTATGCAAGCAAGGGTACGATCCCAATCCTCCTTGTCGCGTCATATTGTTGGACCCTGCAGTATATCGCGGTTTGCAATGCCTTGATAATCCCGTGAGGTTCCAGACTTTTGAATCCACTCTGTCACATAAGTTTGCTTGTTTCCTTAGTTTGAGTAGGTTTTTCCTGGACTACTTTTCATTTAGCATACCCTTAGGAGAAAATGTTGTTTCAGCCATCCTGGTTGATCATCCTGACACTCTGGTGGATTTTCCCTGGAGAAGGTCCCGTAGGATCTTGAACTTATCACCCAAATATCCCCTTAATCTGGAGGTTGTTTCGAGGGTAAGAATGGATCAGCGTAACACGGTCGTAGTTACTGAAGTGGAAAACCCCACTTTGAATGTTGGAGGACTCTTGTTTCCACAAACTTCTCTAGATTCACCCGCCTCTCATCCCCCACAGGATGAAGGAGCACAAACCCCCGCCTCACAAGACCTTTCTCCCGTCATCCCGGGAGAACCTGGATTGTTGGAATGGATAAACCAACCCCAGGGCGACCCTACAGCAGCTATTGGTCCTTCAGCAGCTTATTGGACGTCTTCTACAGACCACCCAGTGGCTCATTTTTCCATCTCATCCCCACCTAACTGGACTACTCCAGAGTTCTCGAGGCCTTACTATAGGCCTGACCCCGCCGATATTTTCAACCCCATCCACGAACGTTTGGAACAGTTACGTATTAAAGGTGATGAGCTTTGAAGACAAAGTCTCAAGCAGCACTCTGAAGAGTTTCGAAATCGCCATTTCCAAATAAGATTTGACGACGAAGACATCCCAGTTCATCTGATATCTTTCGGATCAACTAAAGCACCCCACCACGTGACCACTAATAAGACTGGTCAACCCTCGCAAGTGTCCAGTCCTACACCTCAAGTGAACCAACCGGTGGAAGGACAGTAGTCCAACACACCTGTCACTACCGCAGTTACTTTACCAATTCCTCCCCCACCTCAGAATTCGAGGGGAGTGTATTCCATTCCCACAGATTATCTTATTGGTAATGTTATTGCTACGGTAGCTAGTCAACAACCTACCTTGGTTCAACCTTTGACTAGTGGTCAACCTATTGTGGCTGGGGGCAACCCCCATTTCCTAACCAAAACGTAGGCGATGGAATGCCCAATGGACCTTCCCAACCCGCTAGACCGTCCACCACATGATTATCTCATGTTGGGGGGCCGTCAAATGTAACTCAACCCTCATGGAGTCACGCGTATCCAGGTTCTGTTAACCCTGTATCGGGCCAACCTAATCCCGGAAACGCACCATACGGGATACCTTATCCCGGGAATCCATACACTCTATGGGGGCAACAACTTGTGTTTCAACACTGACCCCAACCAATTATCCCTCAGGTACCACCACCCCCGATCGGCCCTCCCCCACCTCCTGCTGGAGGCGGCAGGCCCCCACCTAACATTGGTGAAGACCCACCTCATTTTACCTACAACATCCCCCACCCCTTCGGCGGTGGCGGGAATGGCCCACCACCCCCTCTCGGCGGAGGCGGTGGGGGACCACCCTATCATGGTGGAAGAGGACATTTCCCTTCGGGTGGTGGAGGTGGTCCACCACCCCCTCCAGGAGGAGGCGGTGGAGGACCTAATTACTACGATGGTGGTGGTGGTGGTGGAGACCCTCATCCTTCCGGTGGTGGAGGTGGTGGGGGCCCCCATCCTTCTGGCAGTGGAAGCGGTCCACCACCCCCTCTAGGCGGAGGCGGTGGTGGGCCACCTTATTATGGTTATGGACCCCCACCTCCTCCCGGTGGTGGAGGCGGACCTCCACCCCCTCCCGGAGGTGGAGGCGAACCCCCACCTTATTGGAATGGACCACCTTATGGTGGCAGACCTCCTTACGATCCGGGCGGCACAACCCCCACGGTCAGTTTCATCCTGGTACACCTTATGGTCAGTCTAGTCCTTACACGCCTTATCCGTATTATCAATACACACAGCCTAATCCTTAGCTGCCCTTCCTAGCTACTTTGGACTTACCTGACCTATCTCGTTTAACCAATGATCATATTTACCATGGATCTAACTAGCCACCGATTCCGGTGAAACTTCCGTCTGATATCCCCAAGTTTGACGGTAAGTCAGATGAAGACCCTAAAAACCATGTGATGACATACCACTTATGGTGTTCATCTAATTCCTTAGGTCGACTGCACCAATGGTTGCAAGGAGATTTTTGCGTTGATTAGGACAATTCTGCAAAACTTCCAGGGTAGACATGGCGCAAGGAGCTTGTGCCAAGTCCTCTACGATATCGGACAATCCACTCAAGCGGACGCGAGCCGGATCTCCCTAGCTCAAAGTGAGTCTAGAACAAATAGAACAGACTACAAATGCATTTCCTAGATCTACTTAAGGATCAAGTACTAGATGTCTTACCTTTTTACTACGCAATCCTTTCTCCTGAATGTTGATCCACGTCCCATGGTCACTAGATCCAAGCTGCAAGACCTATCAAGATAAGAAACAAGAGAAACCAGTAAAAGACATCTATACAATAAGCGATCTAAGTAAACAGTTAAGCAGGTAAACTACTCAATATCATTGCACACGAGAACAATATTGGTGGAAAGCATTTGTATTACTGCAAATAGAGGAGTACATGATAGAGATATAGAACTACAACCAAGACTTAACGCAGTAGCCCTTCTCTGACCAAGCCAATTTCCATATCCTCCCAAGGAAGTATGAGTTCTCCAATAGGTGAATGGAGGTGTTCTAAGAGAGATTTCACCAGCATGTAGATACCATAGTCTTCCTCCCCTTGGGATGGGGGTGAACCTCACTTATATAGGACTAAGTGGATAGGGTATGGATAGGATAGGTTGAGAGATGATAGGAGAGAGATAGGAGATCCTCCCAAAGAGTTAGGGGTCCAGTACCAGCTCTCCTAGAGGTCAGGGATAAGCCCCTAAATAAGCAAGTTTCGAGAAGGATCTCGAATAAGCTATTTTTTCCCATTAACTGACCTCGTCACACCCTGCAGTGGAGCAAGATGCGACGTCGCATGTTGCTAGTGTGCAATCTGCGACGACCTCTCAAAAGATTGCAGAACTGAGTGCAAATCCTCCCAGGATGACCACTTAGTCCAGGTATCTTCAGGGGTGTATACACTGAATCTGATGATGAGTAGATTTTGGGTGTAACAGAATGCCCCCCAAAGCATGAAGTTGTTGAAGATAGACACGTGAAGTGCTTTGATAGAAGTAATGGCAATAGACTTGTCGGATGAAGGACACTGCTGCAATACAACTGACTCAAAACTGACAATATCAAATGAAGTGCAACATGGCTTCCGACCAATACATTGCAGATCCATGGTAATAATGACCGACTGAACACAATCATGGCTACTAGACACAAGCATAGATCCATGATGAGATGATAACACAGCCACGACCAATACAAAAGTGGATCTGTGTAATATGACTCAATACAAACTCCATCGCAACCTGGGTAAAACATGACTCCCCAAGGTCTTCAAGCTGAACCCGCAATGATACGAATCTATCCATGTGATTACAAATGTCTTGACGTCGAACATGGTAGAAACCACTTGATTACCGGCCATTGATGTAAACCATTAACAAGTGCGAGGGAGATCACCATTGATGTCAATGATTCCCAAGGTATCATAGTACATATCATCAAGCGTGAATAAATGATTTCAAGTCGAACGCAAGATGAAATCTTTCAATCAAGAGTCAATGATTTAAACTCATGATGAAAGCAAGGTAACCTTCCATTGAGGCATGCAGGGCCAAGGTACTTGGTTGGTTTCTAGATTCGATCCTCAGATGATGTGTTGAATTCGACAAGGATGAATCCATCGAAGGAGGGCCATGATGAATCCCCCATCAATCGACATGAAACACGACAAAAGATGTGTAGAGTGGATCGGATGGTACAGTAACATGTAAGACTGACTCAAAGTAACAACGACATGACGACGTGTGTACTGACTGTAGATGATAGATAGGGAACGTGTTCTTGAACATGGGCATGGCATGACTCGGCAGTATTAACAAAATGAGAATGACGCAAACTTCTAATGCAACTGATAATGGAATCTTTCTCCGAATGACTCAGAGGAGTAACAAGACTCAGAAAGTAAGCGGGACTCATAGGAAAACATATGACCCAAGTATTGTATGCAAATGCAGATGAGTGCCATGTTCAAGAACGACTATATACTGCCACTAAGGTATGTAACATAAACACTTTCCTTTTTCCCCATCATGAATGATGAGTGCCTCATGTGTTTTTTTACGAGCTTGATGAGGGTAACCAGATGCTTGATATAGCTCATCTCATAGATGAGTCCAATCCCAAATATTTTTCGAACCTGGGATAGGAGGGGTTCGTCCCATGACGGGCCCTTCAATGTGAAAATTTAACGAGTCCATAGAAGGTAAACTCAGTCATCATTTCATGTTTAGAGAGTCTGAAAAGAACTAAAGAAGACTCCAACGGTCCTTTTTCGTAAAGTTAGCCTCATCGCCCGAAAAAGGGTAAAACAACGCGGGAGAGGACTCTTCAAGTCATGATTGGATGGAGTATTCCTTTTTCGTAATTAGTGCCTCCTGGTCCGAAAAAGGGGTAAACTATAACCAAGAAGATGACCATTCAAATACTTTAACAAGCGTGAACGCGACAAGTTCACTTGGCAATCTTTTCATTTTTCGAGAGCCTGAAAATAGCTTAACGGTAGGCTCCGGGGGGTGTCCTTTTCCGTGGAAGTTTAACGAGCCCTGAAAAGTGATAAATCATAACTCGGTACTTGTTCTCATAGTTCTGTGAGTACGAGAACAAACGAAGAGTAAACTCATCCTCATGCAACAATTACGACTAACAAAAAATAATAATGACAAAACATTCAAAGGGGTGTTCATACCTGTAGTTACTGTTGGTGATGCGAGAAATGGCACAAAAGACCACTTTACGACTCCTGTACACTAGAGAAAGTGTCAAATCGCCCCAAATATAATGACAAACGGTCGAAACTATAGTAAATGGCCCAAAAGCATCAAAATATTTGAAAAGGAATATTCCATTCTATTTATAAATAGAAATATGGGCCAAAAATAGAAAACATTGTTCAAATTGCCAATTTGGGTGGAGAAGTACCAATTTGGAGCCAAAACTTCCTTTGCCGATTTCGGGAGCTACGATCCGCCATTTCCCCAACCGTTCAGATCAGGTAGGCCTAAACTTCATCTAGCAACTTTCTAGTGGTTTAGTTTTTGCTTTTAGGTCCATTTTTTGGGTTTTTGATGGTGTTATGGAGGGCTTCATGCGCCCTCAATTTGTCGCAGGTTGCCCTTTCGGGACCGGTGACGAGACCGAGTCGTCGCAAGCCTCAAATGCGAGAGGTGCGATGTCATCGCATTGTACCTAAGCGTATAGTGCGACGGCGGAGAATCATAATCCAAACATCAAAAAGAATTCAAAAAATGGACTTCTGAGGTTTGAAGCAGGACCTAACAGAGTTTAAATGTCCTTCTTGGCAGGTTACCAGCTAGCCAATATGGTATTGGAGTGGCGAGAGAGAGAACATGAACTCGAAGATGAACAAGCTGTGAACGATCCACAATGCGTGGAAGCTTTGAGAAACTGCGGGTTATTGAAGTTCTTTGAGATCCAAGGGATGAGATCCGAGATCCCACTACTGACACACATGCTCCAGAGTTGGGATGCGGCCCAACAGTACTTTGTGGTTGGTGAGCATATCCTCACGATAGACATTGAGGATATCTACTTTCTTACCGGTTTGTCCCGAAGGGGGGACGCTGTACATCTTACTGGAACACGGGCCAGTGACCGTACAGTTGAGGACATGATGTCGCAGCATTGTGTCGCTACTTCTCGACCTTCCAGCGGGAAGATCCTCATCGGGGATGTGGTGATCCATCCACTGCGGACCATATTGCTTACCATTACTAGGGTGGCGAGTAGCCAAGCTCCACACACGGCTACTCGGACCCAAATGCTGTATGCGGAGGACTGTATGTCCCCCATGGTTTTCAACTGGTGTGAGGGTCTCCTCGCAAACATCCGAGCTCAGCTGACCAAGTGTCAGCGAGGGGAGCTCAAGTAGTTTGGGTATGGATCGATCATAGTATCATTCCTCTTAGAGCGGATTCCTCTTCTATGTCCGCAGTTGCTACTTGATGATAGGGAGCCCAAGGATCCCCATATGCTCAGATGGGCTGAGGTCATGACCCATCATGGTGGCAGACCCATCATTAGTTTTGGTCCCGAGTTTTTCAGCTGGCTAGAGGGCCAGTTACTCATGGTTGAGGACTTTCCATACAGCGGCACGGACTTCCGAGAGGATCCCGACTTGGTGCTACCGGAGGGTGCAGCATGGGGTGACATAAGTGAGAACAAAACTGCCCTTGTATTTTTATTTTTGTATATTATATCATTTTTTTGATGTAGTGATGACAAGTATGTAATATGTGTGTGTATATGTGGGCCCCGTGTGGCCGGTGGGTCTCTCCCTTCTGGCGAGGAGAGACAGAGGTGGGGAGGCAATCATTCCTGCAGGTGCTCATGCTGCCATCGAGGAGATGGAGGAGGTGTATAGGAACCTATCCCAGCTGACTGTGGAGGTACCAGAGCCAGCTATTGATGACTTACCGAGGCCCATGCAGAGATTTGGGGTTGGAGCGTCCGTGCGCTTCAATTCCTTACTCCGCAAGGTGGTTCGGACTGTAGACTGCTTCCTCACCCAGTGACAACGTGTCGTCCATGCTAGGGGTGGTGTACGGGTCAGGCGTCAGGCCTGATGACACTTCTATACTTGTACTGAGAGCTTAGAGGCCTCAGATTTTGTACTACTGAAAGCTATGATGCTTCAGAATTTTGTAGAGACTCACTGAAAGCCATCGTGCTTCAGATTTTTGTACCAACACTACTTTTGAGCGATATATATATATATATATACAGACATTATCGGCGATTTATACATTATGTGTTTTTCAAAAATGATTAGTGATGTGATCTTGTTTACATGTTTGCTTTTATACATTGTATTTACATGTCGTGAATGCTTTTACATATTATGAATATTATGTGTGTGTGATGTACCAATCCAAAATGAAGTTGGCCATCGAGTCAGCAATTGTGTTTAACTCTCGTGGAATGTGCAGGTATTGAATGGATTCAAATGACCTTTCCAGGAGACGTACTCGTCTGAAGAGACGGAGTAAGGTGGGATCACGGATGGTGTACACCCAGTTCAGATGGGAAACCACTAATTGAGAATCCATGAGGATGACAATTTTGTTCATACCCAAGGAAATGGCATTAGTTAGGGTTCTGATTACTTCCCGATACTCTACGGCATTATTGGTCGCAAACTCTAGGCAACTTCCTCCTGAGCTAATGAGCTCACCTGTTGGGGAATATAGTACCCAGGCTGCCGAAGCAAGGTTATGGGTATGCCAGCTGGCGCCGTCCGCGAATCCATAGCACGTTGCCATCTGCACACGCAGACAGAACATGGTATAAGAAGCGGAAACAAGATCTAAAGACACTCGAAAAAAGAAATGCGTCACACCACACAAAAACACCGCATGTACAGTATATACAAGCAAGTCTATGCATGAGAGATCAGGCATAGTATCTCTTCAAGTAAATCCCATTGCGGGGTTCACCCAAAGAGATTCCGTCATAGTCTTCAAGCTCATAAGCACCTTTCTCCATAACATGTTTGACTATGTAAGGTCCATGCCACATGGATTTGAACTTCCCTACTCCTAGTTGTTGAGATATTGTAACTTCAAAGAATATTATATTTGTACTTTATTATTCTGGAGATGTTTCATTCCTCCGTGAAGATCTTATTGTATATCCGGAGATGTTTATTCCTCCGTCGGAATGTGGTAACTCAGGTTATTAGACTTCCCTAGTGGGGGTCGGCCCTGTATATGTTATGTGGGTCAAAGGGTTATTAGACCACCCTAGAGGGGTCGGCCCAGTCAGTTGTAGTGGGGTATTTAACCCATTGGTTAAATACGAGCCTACGTGTACCTTTGTAAAATACATGTCAGTGTAGTGTATAAATAGAGGAGGTGTGTTCCTCATTTGACATATACACTCACTTGAGAAAGGAGCACTTGTGGAGGAGGAGATCATATCTTTGGTTTGCATCTTTGTGTATTGCTGGTCATCTATATTGAGGGAGCTTTACTGGGTTTTCTACCCCATGAGGGTTTCCCAGGATAAATCTGTGTCTCTTGTGTTTATGCTATGCTTGTTGTTTCTTCAGTGATCCTGTATATGCTATTATTGTGAAATGGAATGTAATGCTGCTATTTTCAGTCTTAGCATATTAAATATTAACACTAGTTTGTCATGCTTCCGGTCATAAGTGAGGACCAGGTCACCCTCGTTAAAGATACAAGGTTCAACTGACTTATCGTATTGGGATTTGATGCGTTTCTTGTGCGCTTCATTAGCAAGAGCGGCATCTCGGTGAGACTCGTCAAGTTTTGCTAAGTGCAAGAGACATTCTTCCTCAGCAGTAGTGTCAGGAAGAAGTTCGACAGTGAGTTGTAGAGACGAAATTTTGCACTCTATTGGTAGGACAGCCTCCAATCCATATACCAATTGGAAAGGAGTGAAGCCTGTCGTGGTTTTGACGGAAGTTCGGTAGGCCCATAACGTTGAAAAGAGCATGTTGTGCCAATTGGACTTATGTGTCCCTACCATCCTTTGGACCATAGTTTTCAAGACCTTGTTAATGGCCTCGACCTGTCCATTGGATTGCGGGTAGTAGGGTGTTGAATTTTCATGGTGAAAACCCAACCTGTCACTCAATTCATCAACCATATGGTTCTGAAAGTGAGAACCATGATCGGTAACAATTGCCTAAGGAACTCCGAACCGCGCTATTACATGATTGAACATGAAGAGTGCGGCGTTTTTGCCGTCGTTTTGGTATGTAGGCATAGCTTCGGCCCACTTTGTGAAGTAATCCACAGCTACAATAATGTAACTATGCCCCCCCGACCGAGGTAGGCTTACAATGCATAAAGTCAATGCCCCATTTTGCGAATGGGCCAACGGCAATAACCGGATGTAACGGGGCAGGATGAGTGCGCTTCTTCGTATGGAAGTGTTGGCAAGGAGGACATTTTTTTACGGCCTCAATACAATCTTTGAAGATAGTAGGCCAGAAATATCCTGCACACAAAATCTTCTGGGCTGTAGCCATCCCAGAGAGGTGACCGCCACATGCCCCAGTGTGATAGTCATTTAGAACATGTTCAGCCTCATCGTGAGTGAGACAACGTCGAAGAATTGAATCAATGCCACGGCGATACAAAGTATCATTGATGATTAAATAATACTTTGCATGGTGACATATCTTACGACGGTTGTCGCGAGAAATTTGAGGGTTGAAACGTTGGGTTTGAAGATACAACAAGATATCTCCATACCATGGATCAGTCGTACTGATGAGAACCAGTGATTCATCTGGAAACGAGTCATTGTGCTCAACTTCTGCATCAAGACGAGGAAGGTCGCCAATGAGCTCTGCAAACACCAAAGACTTCTTAGACTTGGCTTTCTCGAAAAGAAGATCAAATTATTACAGTATCACGATCCAACATGAATAATTTCCCCCAAGCACCTAACGTGTCAGTACGTGGTACATGGGGTTCGAGTCGGCGATGATAGTGGTGGTGCAGAGCAAGATGTAGTGCCGGAACTTCTGGACGGCGATGACTGCCGCAAATGTGAGTTTTTCGACATGTGAATATCTAGTTTCAGCGTCAGCTAGACCCTTACTTGCATAGTATAATACATGTTCCTGGGCGTTTTGATCCTCCTGTACTGTTGGCTTATACTGACCCAGAGGTTTTCAACTAGACCCGGGTTCTTTGCGGTTCTCCCTTTAACCAACAAAACCCCTTCGCACCGGCCCTTTCAGCAACAACCTGCGAGTCGGTTGAGGTCTCACCCGAGATGTATCTTTATGGGGTACTGTGGAATCAGGTTTCCACAGTAAATGATGAGTTGTTTATCTGAACAAGCTGTGCAGCGCGGGGCAGAAGGAGTGCGCTGCGGGGCAGAGTGATGCAGTGCGCAGCAAGATATATGCTGCGAGCAGTACTGCGCGGTGGAGGCAACACTGCAGGCCGCATCAAGGGTTCCTTATTGCTGCGAATCTTCTACTGGAACTGCGAACTACCCACAATTATCCTCTACTTGGAAAATCTTGGAAACGTTAAGGCACTGAAATGAATATCACTCATCCATTCATTCAGGCACTTCCTGGCTATCTTTCTAGCATTCGTCAAGAACTTGGATTATTACAACATGAACTGAAATGATAAACATGATTAACTGTGCTGCGTTCCTTCACTGTGTTTAAGAAAGTAATTATACTTAAATGACTGATTCACGACCTTAACATAGACTTAAAATGTTCACCATTCATCTGCTTCCGCGGAACCTAGCATATCATTCCCGAACTTCTCCTATTGGTAAATGCATATCAGAGTTCTCATATTACAGCATGCAAGGAAACATTCAAGCATTCACTCTACAGAAAATACATGCAGTCATTCATTCATAAACATTATCACATAACACAATATTTAACGTGGTTCACTTCCCCAGATGGAAAGCTACATCCACAAGAACGGTTGGTAATATATTTCTTCAAAAGGGATGGGGCAACCGTTCTTAGTCTGCGCACTCAGCTGCAGACTCTCCTTCTCTCGGCTAGGTCTCTGCGCACACAACTGCAGAGCCTTTACAATATTCTCAGCTCAAAGAGATCTCACAATACAAAAAGGTTATCTCCTTAAGTTCTCAGCAAAAACAAAAAGGCTTAACAATAATCCAAAGAGAACAACCCCCAAGCTAGAACCCCCATCCCATACAAAATGTCTTCTTAAAATAGATCATGCCCGAAGGTCATGTCTGTACAATGTCGAAGACCTAAAAACCCAAAACCCTAAGGGTTTCCAAAACTGCGCTGGTTTTCCAAACCGACTTGCTGGCTCCTGGTAGCATCTGCTTGATCATGGCGGATCTCCACGTCCTCATTCTGTCGTTATCGGCCTTCCTGCCGCACGCGTGCCTGCAGGCTGCTTCCGTCGAACCGTTTCTCTCTAACGATTTTACCTTCTGTGTGTGCCAAATGTCGCTTTCCTTAACAACCCACGCGTGGCCGTCTTCCTATTTTGCCTACGTCCGTCGCTCGGAAATCCTGCAATATCTTTCCAAAAATGGCTGCTACCGGTCGAGTCTGTAACTACACTTGATACTTGTCCAGCACACCACTTTTTTGGCTCCACGTGGCCTCCTAACCCACAGCACTGCTTCTACGCAGTACTGGTCTTCGCATCACGACCAAAACTTCAATGCTACGCGCAACTCCGCGGTCTCGTTAAAAGTTGGATGCTGCGCGCAACTTCGCAGCATCCTCAATACTTAGCCAAAATTCTGTTTCTGAGCTGCGCTCAGCTGAGCCTTCCCTGCCTGCTTCAAAAAGGTGCTTCCCAAAACTTTAACTCAACCTGGGCCCAACATGCCCCTAACACTTACATGTGGCTCGTCCCCGAGCCACTGATTGTTTCAGCTATCTCACTCTACATCGCGACCAGTGGGACGAACTTGGCCGTGAACTCGTCATATGTACCGGACAACTGCACTACTGCTTCTCTTGTATCCTCCTCAACCTGTTTAATTGCCTCAAGCAGTGTTGGAGTTATTTCTTGTCCAATTTGGTCTTGTACCTGCTCCTGGTTATCGCGCAGTTCTATTAACTTATCTTCAATCTACTGCGATACCACCATGGCATTCTCTAGGAGCTGCTGTGAAAGATTATCCATCTCAGTCTCTTTTTGTCGTAAGTCCTGTACTTCTTTCTTCAAGCTGGATATCTCCTTATATCTCGGCAGCCTTTCTCTAGGTGGCAGAGCTTTCACCTCTACGTTCAACTTGTCCAGCGCGGTCTGTTTTTCTTGTACCACGGTCTTGACCTATAGCAATCCTTGATCCTCTTCAAGGGTCGTGATTGCCCGCGAAAGCTTATCGAGGAGAGATTGGCACTTAGCCATCTCACTTGTGATGCTTTTTGAGGCGGCACTCACTGCTTGCTCTCTGACCTGTTGTTTGTTTAATGGCGCCTTCTTATATAGCTTCTCCTTCAATGTAGCAATATCGGCCTCATAATAAATTTCTTTGTCCTGCATCTCCAACTGCAAGGATCTCACCTTATCTCCAATCCTCATAACTGTGTCTGCAGGATCGTCCTGGATGTCTATGTCTTTAATATCCTTCACCACATTGGATATGGTGGTCTCCAAATTTTGTCGACAGTCCTGCTCGTTGCGTAGCTGTACTTCTGCCTTCTGCTGAATTTGTCTGTTTGTTGCGGTGAGTTCTGCCTGTAACTTCATCGCTTCAATCGTCCGTTCATGCATCTCCTCCACGATCTGCGTGTGGATGAAGTGTAATCCTGGTAATGGGATTTTGGCTAAGTCGAGCTCTACTCTCTCGACTCCCGTAGTGTCCAAGGCCACTTGCTATTCTATTGGCAACACAACAGCCAATGGGTCCACATAGACAATCCTAGTCTTCGACGGCAGCGTTATTGCTAGCTGTTGGCTTCCTTGCTGCGAGGTTCCTACTGACCTCCTTTCAGCCCCTGCTTCCTGTGGCACAATAAGGCTTTTCTGGACATCATCCATTTTCTTTATTAGGCCTTGCATTGCGAGCCTCGTCTGGTGTAGGTCATTGTGGATGACCTTGTCCTTCTTTTCTTTAGCCGCCATCAGCTCCTTCATCTGCTCTGAGATTGCTTCGGCTATCATCTCATAGTCGTCATCGTTGAGGACTGCCTCTGATTGAAGCTTTGTAGCCTTCACCTTTTTCCTCGACTTTGGCTTCTGCGAGGTCTCAGCTTCTTTTCTCTTCCCTGTTTCCTCAATGATTGCGCATGAGAGCGGGATCAACTCATCTTCTTTTGAATCTGTCTCCACATCCATGACCTCTAAGCGGAATTCTGCTAGCCAATCTTTCATGAGGTCCTCAATATCCTGCTCGTACATGTTGTACTTTCCTGGGAACCACTCTAGTTTCCTCGTTTGTGCTTTCGGCGATATGAATATACATTTCATATCCGCGTCAAAGTCGATGATGCGGATATACTTCGCCGTGACCTACTTTGTAATGTGGGGTGTCTTCGTGATTGCGTCGCACAGCTGCATATAGTACTGGTAAAACACTTCTGTGGTTGCATGTTGGCACTCTGGATTTGTGTTTGCCCAGAGGTTGACAAATTTAAACCCTCTAGGATCCTTGGGATCCATAACGACGCCCGCATAATCTCGCGGCTCCTTCCATCCGCACAAAGCAATCAGGACGATGAGCCAGGTGAAATGGAACTGGCCTCCATTCACCTGGGTGTTTTTGAGTTCTTCAAGGAACTCATTCTGCAGAAATTGACACCAATTGAAGCTGGGGCCTTCGGTCGCTACGGCACCAGGGAGTATTGCGCTCGTAGGCACCTCCGAAGGCCTAGCTTTTTTGAGCATCTTGCCTACGAGCAACTACGTTACAAATCTTGTTGCTCGGTCCTTTATGTCTTCTGTCGGGAATCCTCTTTTGCCCTTTACCACGGAGTGGGTCTTCTTCATCTTCTCAACAACCTCTTTTTCTTTGCTCTTCCCCTGGAAGAAATGCTTTAGATCCTTACCACGCTTGCTTAACCTGATAATGCGGTGGATCAAATCAATATTAATATCCACATTTCTGTCCAGCCACAGATAACCTTGATGGATTCGCGCCATGAGTGTGCGAACCATGACATTCAGTTCTGGGGAACGGTCAAAATGTGGTAATCTTAACAAGTTTAGTAGCCCTGACTGAACGACGGGTGCTAACCAACTGTCAGCTACCAAGTTCAGAGTTCCCTTGGTGTCCTTTTTCCAGCACATATACTGGTCTGGTTGAAAATCCGGGTATTTGGGAACATCTGGCTCGTCTTTCTTCATTCCCAAGAGGTCATAATCCTCCCATTTACAATCTGCTATCTTTCCTAGCAGATTCTTACCAATGTGTACGTGCTTTGACATAGGCGACAGTGGGATGTCGTATCTTGCATTCTTGAGCAATTTAAACACAGGGGCATTCAGTGCCCGCGGGGAGATATATTCAGGTGTCATCTTTAAAGGTTCTGTCTGAAAGGCTGGTGCTTTCTGTGCTGAGGATCCCAACTTTATGATATTGGATCGAGGTGCAGTTACCACTTTTCCCTTATCTTTTGGTTTTTCCTGCATTGTGGGATTAATTCTTGGTGATCTACAGGATCCTTCTCCTTGTTCTACAGTGACCTTCTTAACTGGGGTTTTCATTAACTGTTGAATCCCTCCTTGCTGAAAGATCCGCAGGGCTTCTTCAAGGGTCAATTCTTCTTCTCTAAAGGGAGGTTCGGACATTCACAATTGAGGTAGCGGCTAAGGCAAACAGAATGCAGATGGCTACTAGCTCAGAGAGGTTAATCACAAGAAAATTCTAAGTGCTTGGTAATGCCCACGAGTCTCCCAACGGTGTTATTTATAGGCGCAGCAGACCCTCTCCCGTGCCCTTCAACGGCTAGATAAGCATTTAATGTGGTGTCTGTTGGCGAATTTGAGCAGATCCTTCGGTCCTTTCTGTTGTCAACGTGCTCAGAACGACTATCTTTTCTTTAAATGTTGAAGCAGTTGCTGCAACGGTCATCTAACGGCTATTTTTCTGAAAAGCCATGCAAAAAATATTTTTGTCTGGGTGTTGCGTCGAATTGCGTAGCAAGCCATCTGCAACCCTGCGCGGATACTCACAGTGCTGAAAATTTCCAACTGCGTGGCTACTTGGCAGTGCCAAAAATTTCAAACTATGCGGCTTCCACTATACATATATATATATTTTTTCAAATATACATATATATTTCAAACTGCGCGGCTTCCTTCTTTTTTTTTTAATTTCTGCACAGCTTCAACAGTGCTGCGCGGTACATAGATCATTCTTCTTATTATACCTTCTTCCTTTTATCATACATGTAAAAACTCCTTTACATTTCTAGTGTCCACTTTCAAATGTACTTGACACTTAGAACTTCCTTCCTTGGTTCATTATTCAGGGTTCTGTGAAGCAGTGCTATCATGGTATAGCTTTAGCCTACTTCCATTTATCAAAGTTGGCAAAGTATCACCAGCTAAATTGGCTAACTGGACTGCACCAGTTTTAGTAACATGCATCACAGTATATGGGCTAAGCCAATGCATCTTAAATTTACCAGGGAATTTCATGAATTTGCTATCATACAGGAGGACTAGATCACCTATCTGAAAACACTTGTTCTTTATATGGCGATCATGCCATGCTTTCTCGCGGTCCTTCTGATCTTACTGGTGGAAGCCTGTGATGAAGCGATCTTCTTCCAAGCCCAGTAAATGTAGTAATCTTTCTTCTAGAGCTTCGCAGTCTGCCATTCCTGTAAATGCAACAATTCTCAAACTAGGGACAATATATTCCATAGGCATCATAGCCTCCTTCCCATAAACCAACCGAAAGGGTGTCTGTCCTGTCAACTTCTTGCATGTTGTCCTGTATGCCCATAGCACAGATGAGACGCGCAGGTCCCAATCGTCTCTATTTACATTGCACACCTTAGTGAGTGCGTTCTCCAATATTTTATTGAAAGCCTCTACAGTACCATTCGCCTATGGATGATATGGAGTACTGCACTGATGACGAATGTGGAATTCCTCTGCAAGCACCTCAATCGTCTTGTTCAGAAAGTGAGTACCTTGGTCACTCATCAAAATCTTCGGACAGCCAAATCTAGTGAGTATTTCTTCAAAAATAAACTACGCAGCCGTACTGGCGCTGTAGTCTTTAACTGGTTTTGCTTTCGCCCATCTGGTGAGGTAATCTGTAGCAGTAATAATATACCTTGCACCCGTTCTTTTTCCTGGTGGGTTTATAGGACCCACAAAGTCTATTGCCCCTTTTTCAAATGGCTGTAATGTTAACTGTGGATTCAATGGCATCTCATCTCGGCGTGATGGTTTTCCTGTCCTCTGATAGACATCACAGTTCCTGCAATGTTCTTTGGCATCTTTATGGATCGTAGGCCAACATAGCCCTGCGCGCAATATCTTCTGCGCAGTAGCCCTTCCTGCATAGTGACCTCCCGCGATTCCTGAGTGTGCGTCGGCTAGAATAAATGGCCTCTCATGATCGAGTACACACCTACGCAGGACTTCATCTGGCCCAAGTTTGTATAACTGACCTACAATTATAGTGAAGTCCACGGCGCGCACCACTAACTATTTTTTTTGCTGGACCGAGAATTACTGGGGTGCCAGCCCTGTGGTTAGGAAGTCAATGATATCCTTGTAATAATCATCGGCAATCTGTATACTAAATAACTGCGCATCAGGCAGACTGTCTTCAATATTCGTCAGCTCCTCTCCTGACTCGATCCTTGACAGATGATCATGTCCCAAGTTCAGCCTACCTGGTTTGACAATAATTTCAAAGTCATATTCCTGGAATAGCAATAGCCATCGGCATATGCATCCCCTTAACACTGGCTTGTTGACCAAATATTTCAATGCAGAATGGTCAGTAAACATAAGGAAGTGCGATCCCAGCAAGTAGTGTCTAAATTTTTGTAGGGCGTATACCATCGCAAGGCCTTCCCTCTCAGTAGTAGTATAGTTCTTTTTTGTTGTTGAAAGCTTTCTGCTAGAAAATGCAATAGGGTGGTCAATACCTCCCTCTCCTGGCTGAGCTAACACGATCCCCAGGGCAATACATGATGCGTCAACATGGACATGGAATGGCTTTGTCCAGTCTGGAAAGACTAGAATCGGTGCAGTGACCATCTTTTCTTTTAATGTGTCAAAACCCTGTTCGCATTCTGCATTCCAAATGAATGGTGCGTCTTTCTTCTGCAGTTTTTCCATAGCTGCGGTTATCTGTACATAACCCTTTATAAATTTCCTGTAATATCCAGTATGGCCTAATGTAGATCGCAACATTTTGACTAAATTTGGTGTTGGTAAGTTTGCAATAACTGCAATCTTCGCAGGATCTACCATCAGTCCTTGCTTACAGACAATGTGGCCAAGTAAAATTCCATAATGCACACAGAAAATACACTTTTTCAAATTCAAGGATATTTGATGCTGTCGACACTTCTCAAGCATCATGCAGAGATTCGCGCAATGATTTTTCAACAGAACAAATACAGTCCAATCATCAAAATACGCTTCTAAAAACTTGTGCATAAAATCTTTAAATGCTGCGACGACGACTCTAGAGAATATGGCAGGTGCATTCTTCATCCCAAAAGGCATGACAGTGTACTGGAATGACCCCCATTCTATAGCAAATGTCGTCTAATGCCTGTCCGCAGGATCAATCCTGATATGATGATAACCAGAGAAACCATCAGTGAAAGAATATGCCTCATTTCCTCCAACGTTATCAAGCACTTCGTCTGTGAATGGAGTAGGAAATGGGTCGTGCATGGAAGCATTGTTCAACTTTCTGAGATCCACACAAATCCTGATCTCTCCTTTTGCTTTCTTGTCTTGAACAACCATGGGGCTAATCCATTCGGATTCTTCAACTAGTTCAATGATTCCTGCTTCTAGCATCTTATCTAGCTCTGCGCAGACTTTTTTCTTATAGCGCGGATTCAATCTGTATGGCCTCTGCTTAACAGGCTTAGCACCTGGTTTTAAAGGTATTTTCATGACCCCTAGGTCTCCCAAAATTCCTTTCATTTCTATAAATTTTGTTGGAAATAGTTCCTGATACTCATGTAAGGTATCTGCGATCTCTGCAATAGTCTGATCGTCCCAATAATCTCCTATTGATGCGAACTTCGGCTCTTTGTCTGTGCCAATGTTCACTTTTTGTGTTTTTACTGGTCCAATCATATCTGGGATTTCCAACGGAGGTCCTTCTACCTCACGCGTGCCTTCTGATTCTGGTATATCTATGTTGCGCGGGTCATCCTCATCATCTTTATTTGTATCATTGGTATCTTCAGCTAAGTTGTAACACTCAATCAAGTGCTCTTCATGTTCCTTCCATTCTGACTGTAGGTGCGCGGGAACGCATTCTGTCCCAAAAAACTCCTGCAATGATGATGACAGTCGTCCTGGAATATGCGCTTCTTGATTAGCTGTAATGCTTCATTGATTAATGGATTCTCGTCTTCAAAACTGAAGTCCTTCCAGAATTTCACAGCGAGCAGCTCCCAATCAGTGAGTTCACTGCGCAACTCCAGGTCGAGGTACCATTTCTCTGGGATACCCGCATCCAATGTATATACAAATAAATGTACCCATTCTGTAAGTGGTCTTTCCACCCATGCCTTTGAACAGATTTCAATGTGCTGACTAGGGTCTGTCTGTCCATTATACTTTTCAAAGGGTAAAGTAACATTTTCGGCGAATCGGATCTGCATCTTAGTTCTGCATTGATCCCAAGTGGTTAATGTTTTCTTATGTGCATTCCACCATCTGGAAGGTGTATCGTGCAATGTTATATCTAAAGTTGGCAGTCTATGCTCATCTGGTATAGCTACAGTATATTACCTTATGAAACTGTAAACATTAGCAGAACCATCATATGTGGGAATAGGACTCACCTCTTTTCCGATCCAGTGCAGTGATTTTGTAACCTGCGCACATCTTCTTGCTGATACTTCATGCATGCGGCTTTGCCAATTCTCCAGTCTTGTATCCGAGTCAGAGATACAAGAAGTGTCACATCGCCAGCTGAGCGTACCATCCGCAATAGGATTAATGTAGTCCTCCTTGTTCGCAGTCAGCTGGTATAGTCGGTCTAAATCCTGAGCTTGGGATTCCTCCTGAATCGGCTCACTGTATCTATCACCATCTTTAGGATCCAATGGTGCGATGACCCTAAGATGCTTCCCTTCAAAGATCATCTTCTTTGTCTTCAAGTTTATGATAGCCAAGTTATCCATAGCCCAATCAATTCCCAATATTGCTGGAAAAGGTTGATTATCATCCACAATTTCAATAACCTCAAAGTCTGCATGACTCTGTACTTCGTCAATGTCAACTACTACATTAGCTAAGTGGCCAAAAGGTATGACCTTCTCCTGGTTAGCCATTCGTAACTGGATAGGTGACTAGAGCAACTTTGGTTGACCCATCTGCTGCCATGTCTGCTTAGTTAAGACATTCACTTATGATCCCATATCAAGGATGACTTCATCCATTTCAAAATCTCCTATTTACACAGTAGGCCTCATCTCTCGGCCTGTTCTTTTGTGCTTCCTTATATGATGTACAACGCTATCTGGAGTCTCTGTTGCAATCTGAGGTTCATACTGGCTGATAAGCTTCTAGAGCTCTACTATGGCTTTTTCACTTTTTAGTAACTTCATGTAGCTTCGCAAGAACTGCACAACAGAAGTACGGACATCTGTCGCAATACTTGTTTTGACATATGGAGCCGGCATGTCTTCAACATGTAGTGTTTCACTGTGCAGTGGGATCCTTGATGACTTATCTGCTTGTTCTCTAAAGGTATCCTACGCGTCAATGAAGATCCCCTTGTTCTTCTGTAGGTTAAGAGGGGGTGCTTTACCTGGAGCTTTCCTTATCCATACTGTTTCAAGGGGATCCTTCTTCGTATGTGCTTCCCCTGATGTTGAAGCTTCCGCTCCTCTGTCGCGGCCTGTCTCAGCGCCACTGCGCGTGACCACATTAATGCTTGGATCCACTGGTCTATTCTCTACTGCGTTCCACTGGACATTTGGATTCGGAGCCTCTGTTCGTCTTCTCTTCTGCATTTCCACCTCTAATACTGGGCAATCTTCAATGACATGCTCAAATGATTTACAATAATTGCACGTAGTGCATGGGTTAACACAATCTCTAGCCACGTGCCCGGGTTGGCCACAATTATAACAAATGACTTGGCCGCGGCCTCTTCCTTGTGTCGGACCAGCATTTCTTCCTCTTCCGCGGTATCCACCACCATGACCTCTGTATCCTCCTTGGTCATATTGTGCATTTTCTTGTTTTGGCTGGGTATCTTCTTGTATGCGGTACAAGACAGCGCCTCGCATTGAGTCCATATCCCTTTTTCTTTCATTCATTAATTCATATGCACGGCAGTTGGATTCATCATGTCCAACTGATTTACAGAAATTGCAGTATAAATTCTTAGGAGTTTTCACATATTTCTAGATGAGGTAACACTCTTCAGGTCTATGTCCTGTGGTTCTACAAATTTCACACCATGGGGCCTGGTTCTGATTTAATGGGTTAGGCGCACCACTGTTAATATAGTCGCGGAATAGAGGGCAATGCTCGCGGTCATGACCTTCTCCTTTACAACTTGTACACCAGACCTCCTGTCTAGGTTCATATCTTTGTTCTTTACCCTTTTTCATACTTTGCAGTTCAAGTGTCAGGGTGGTCAGCTGGTTCTGGATCTGAGACATCCCAGAACTAGTATCACCAATCGGCGAAGCTTCCAACTTCATTTCAATTTCCAAGGCCTCTGCCTGGGATAGAACCTTCTACTGCATCAATGGTAATATGATATGAGGTAACAACGCAGCAATGAACCATTCTTTATGTTGTTCTGGTGGTATAACAAAACTTACTTGGTCTAGTAAGGTCTTAAATTTTTAATCAAATTCCCAGACCGTTTCAGTTGGTCTCTGCTTTATTTCCTTCAGCTCAGTTACACACTAAGACTCGAACTTAGGTTTCTTGAACTCTGCTACCAGCGCGACTTTAATTTCTACGAGGGTTCTCGGTTGTACGGTAGAGTATTTCATAAACCAATGTAGCGCTCTATCTCTGAAAGTGGTGATGAGTTGTGCTTGCTTTATAGCATCATCCTGGATTTGTCTTACACTCCATATGGCTTCACAAAGGAACCAATGCTGATTAGGGTCTTCTAGGCCAGTTCCTCTGAATATTGGTAGTTTCATATCAGTGTTCGCCATTGTGCTACTAGGTGGTGGGGCGTCGGGATTAGTGTGTGGCTGCTGTAAAGGGATCTGCGCAGTAAATACAAATGGGACTATCGGGAGAGATGGACTAGGTTGATTCTTCTGCGGGGTGGGCTGCGTAGCGGGTGGGTTCTGCGATAAGGGTGGCGCGGTTTGTGCAGCCGTCGGATTCTCAGGGGTAAATGGTTGTGCCACTTCGCTATCAAGATCGCAGGGGATCTTAGTATCTATATGAAGTTTAGGGCCTTCCGGATCTTTATTAATTTTATATCTCTTACCACTTCTAAGAGTATGTGTCTCTTCATCAGAATCAATATATGTATTGTTTATCATGACAAACTTCAAGCATATTACTGCATTCTTAGAACACCTTTCTCAGCTAACAGCATCTTAATGTGTAGACTGAGGTTGTTCAGAAACTTATCGTGGAATCCTCCGAAAAAATTTGCTTCTGCTTGGCTGTAGGATTTGAGTGTGTCTATAGCAAATTCTGTTACAAAGCCTTCTAGCATATGATCGACCCAATAATCAACTGCGCGTGACAACGGACTGTATAACGCTTTAAGCTGCGCTGTGAGCTCGGGAGTCCACTCCGTAGGAAATCCTCCTTCGAAACAATTTTTCTTCTCTGCGAGCCATGAGATCCACGCATGCAGCTCGTTTGGAAACGATGCCCAAAAGATCTCGTGAATGTCGTCTAATAGATATCTATCTGACCACTGTGTGTCGCTTAGACGTGGATGTCTATTTTCTTATCTGTTAAAATTGCTTATGGTCTTATCCCACCAAGCTTGGATTTCTGTCTTTTCAAGATGTTAATAGTCAGATCCTTCCAGGAACTGATATTCTTCTTCACACATTGTAATTGCAACTCAACGGAACCATTTCAACTCATCATGGATTCTAGCACGACAACGAAACCATTTGTTGGCTTATACTGACCCAGAGGTTTTCAACTAGACCCAGGTTCTTTGCGGTTCTCCCTTTGACCAACAAAACCCCTTCGCACCGGCCCTTTCGGCAACAACCTGCGAGCTGGTTGAGGTCTCACCCGAGGTGGATCTTTATGGGGTACTGTGGAATCAGGTTTCCACAGTAAATGATGAGTTGTTTATCTGAACAAGCTTCGCAGCGCGGGGCAGAAGGAGTGCGCTGCGGGGCAGAGTGATGCGATGCGCAGCAAGATATATGCTGTGAGCAGTACTGCGCGGTGGAGGAAACACTACGGGCCGCATCAAGGGATCCTTACTACTGTGAATCTTCTACTGGAACTGCGAACTACCCACAATTATCCTCTACTTGGAAAATCTCGGAAACGTTAAGGCACTGAAATGAATATCACTCATCCATTCATTCAGGCACTTCCCGGCTATCTTTCTAGCATTCGTCTAGAACTTGGATTATTACAACATGAACTGAAATGATAAACATGATTAACTGTGTTGCGTTCCTTCACTATGTTTAAAAAAGTAATTATACTTAAATGATTGATTCACGACCTTAACATAGACTTAAAATGTTCACCATTCATCTGCTTCCGCGGAACCTAGCATATCATTCCCAAACTTCTACTATTGGTAAATGCATATCAGAGTTCTCATATTACAGCATGCAAGGAAACATTCAAGCATTCACTCTACAGAAAATACATGCAGTCATTCATTCATAAACATTATCACATAACACAAGATTTAATGTGGTTCACTTCCCCAAATGGAAATCTACGTCCACAAGAACGGTTGGTAATATATTTCTTCAAAAGGGATGGGGCAACCATTCTTAGTCTGTGCACTCAGCTGCAAACTCTCCTTCTCTCGGCTAGGTCTCTACGCACACAGCTGCAGAGCCTTTACAATATTCTCAGCTCAAAGAGATCTCACAATACAAAAAGGTTATCTCCTTAAGTTCTCAGCAAAAACAAAAAGGCTTAACAATAATCCAAAGAGAACAACCCCCAAGCTAGAACCCCCATCCCATACAAAATGTCTTCTTAAAATAAATCATGCCCGAAGGTCATGTCTGTACAATGTCGAAGACCTAAAAACCCAAAACCCTAAGGGTTTCCAAAACTGCGTCGATTTTCCAAACCGACTTGCTGGCTCTTGGTAGCATCTGCTTGATCATGGAAGATCTCCACGTCCTCATTCTATCGCTATCGGCCTTCCTACCGCACGCGTGCCTACAGTCTGCTTCTGCCGAACTGTTTCTCTCTAACGGTTTTAACTTCTACGTGTGCCAAACGTCGCTTTCCTTAACAACCCACGTGTGGCCGCCTTCCTGTTTTGCCTACGTCCGCCGCTCGGCAATCTTGCAATATCTTTCCAAAAATGGCTGCTACCGATCGAGTCAGTAACTACACTTGATACTTTTCCAGCACACCGCTTTGCTGGCTCCATGTGGCCTCCTAACTCCGCAGCACTGCTTCTACACAGTACTGGTCTTCGCATCACGGCCAAAACTTCAACGCTGCGTGCAACTTCGCAGTATCCTTGATACTTAGCCAAAATTGTGTTTCTGAGCTGCGCTTAGCTCAGCCTTCCCTGCCTGCTTCAAAAAGGTGCTTCCCAAATCTTTAACTCAACCTGGGCCCAACATGTACCAAAACCCTCGCGATAGTGGTAGCAGAAGCGGCAAGATATAAGATGTAATCTCGATAATAATTAGGTGGTTGGAGCACGGGAGCATGCATGATCGCATGTTTGATACTGTCCAAGGATTTTTGAGCTTGGTCATCCCAAATGAACGGGATGTCCTTCTTGAGTAGTCTCCTATACCCCTGAGTCTTCTCCATGAAATTGCAAACAAAATGTCTTAAATAAGTCGCCTTCCCTTAGAGACTTTGAAGTTCTGTCACATCAGTCGGGGGTGGTAGGTTGATGATGGCCTCCACCTTTAAGCAATCAATGTGGATCCCATCCTTCGAAATGATAAATCCTAGGAGGCGTCCGGACTCAACGCAAAAGATACACTTATGAGGATTCAGACGGATATTGTACCATCTGCATCTGAGGAAAATGGTTGTCAGATGATCAATGTGGAACTCGCGCTGCTTTGAATGAGCAAGGAGATCATCTAGGTAAGGTTCCACAAAGTCCTTAATGTCATGGAAGGCATACAACATAGCCCGTTGAAACGTGGCACCAGCATTTTTAAGGCCAAACAGGATTTTGCAGTATGCAAACGTTCCCCACGGGTAGATGAAAGCTGTCTTATGTTGGTCGGTTGGGTTGATCTCAATTTGGTTGTAACCAGAAAAGCCATCCATGAATGAGAAGATGATTCTTCCGGTACAGTTGTCGATAATTTGGTCGATGAAGGGGGTCGGGTAGTTTTCTTTTGGACAAACCCGGTTAAGGTCCCGATAATCAACACAGACGCGAATGGTGCCCTGCTTTTTGTTCACAGGAACGACGTTTGAGACCCAATCTGTCAATGGGACAGGATAAATAAAACCAGCCTTTAAGAGCTTTTCAATTTCTGCCTTAATTGCCACAGTCTTATGAGGGTGTACCGGTCGCAACTTTTGACGTACAGGTTTGATGTCGGGATAGGTTTTTATTTCGTGAGAAACAATTGCGGGGTCTATCCCAGGCATCTCCTCATAGGACCAAGCAAATACGTCTTGAAATTGCTTGAACAAGGTTGTGCTAACAACGATTTCTTCAGGGGAACACTTTTGGCCTATGCGAATGTGTTCCACTATACTAGGTTTCACCGAGATGTCTATCGGGGTGGTTGGCTCAATATTGGCCAAGTTGCCCTCAGTGTCCGTAAGACATGTAAGGATGGGGGAATGAGGGAACGGGTAGATATCTGGTGAAAAGAGGGTATGGATGTTGTCCTCTATGTACTCCAAAGGAGGAAGAAAAGATGACCTATGGTGGAGATCATCCCACGGACTGTCGTCAATATTCATTACTTCCATGATGGACTCGTCTGAATGAAAAGTCCGAAGTAAGAGATCGGGTAGAGATGATGTTCGTTGTAGAGAACAAGATGGAGAGGCCATGGTTAAATGGTCCTCCGGTGCTAATTGGATAGCCTTGTAAATACATTCAGCGGGTGAAAGAGGCATTATATCTCCAAGCAGGTGTGTTGTGGCTTCATCCGGTACAAGCCAAGCATCGGTAGAGTGAGATAAAATCTCTGTGGAGATCATGTTCACCGTAGCAACATGATTAGGGGGGTCCGCAGCTGGAAAAACGCCCATGAGAGATGAATCTTTCAAAAGGCCAACCCCTGCACTCTCATACTTTTTTGACATTTGTCCAATGGAAGGAATATGGTCACCGGGATGAGTAGTGGCGTCTGGTGTACAAAAATCTAATTGGTCGATAGTAACAATTCGTCCTTGGTGGGGGAATTGTACTATGCGGAGGACTGAAGAGGCTACTGCCTGCATGGTGTAAAACCAATTGCGACCAAGCAAGAGATTATAATCTAATGGGGCCGAGACCACTTCCACGTTAATGGTTATGGTCTTTCCACCCAACTCAACTGCAAGAGCTTGTAAGAGCCCATGAGGTTGAAAGCCACGCCCGTCGAATGCTTTCAACGTGGTAGGAGAACAATTCAATTCGGGGGATCCGATGGCTCTCCAACAGGTGATGGACATGACAGAAGTGGAGGCTCCTCCGTCCAAAAGGGAATAATGGACAATATTCCCAGCAATGTTCGCAGAAACTTGGAATGCGAGCTGGTGTGAGAGCCTCGACTTAAAGTTGTCAAGTCGGAACAGGATGGTGTTCAAGGAATTAGATGAACACCATAAGTGGTATGTCATCACATGGGACGTGGATCAACATTCAGGAGAAAGGATTGCGTAGTAAAAAGGTAAGACATCTAGTACTTGATCCTTAAGTAGATCTAGGAAATGCATTTGTAGTCTGTTCTATTTGTTCTAGACTCACTTTGAGCTAGGGAGATCCGACTCGTGTCCGCTCGAGTGGATTGTCCGATAACATTAGAAACTTTCAGGGTTCGCAATTCTCAAGGAGGAAGGAAGGGGAATAAAACTAGTTGAATTAGATAATTGAAAACCCCACTAGACTAGTAGCTTTTTGACCTTCCAAACACTATGCGGCCTTCCCTATTTTATGATCTTAGACTTGGCTCTGTTAGAGGACCTCAAGGGAAAAAAAAGATGCAACATTAACTTGGGTTTTAGGGTCTGCTATACCTTCCAAAAAACGAGTTGTTTGAAATATAAATTATGGGAAAATGGTCAACAAAGGACATAAGTTTATGGAACAATATTTCGTAAAACTTCAAGGGTCTGGACACAATATTTTCGTCATCCATTTTAATCCATATGCATCTAGAAACATAAGCTAAAACTCAGAAAAATTGTGATATTAAACATATACAAATTCATTCCAAAACACCATGAGAAACAAGTGAGGAAAGGCTAAAACCTTTCTGGGCTGATGTTTAAGGGAGTCTGGTCGATGGTTTGTTGACAGCAATGCGAAGTGAACCCCTGAGGGTGTTTCTGGAAAGGCTAAAACCTTTTTGGGCTGATGTTTAAGGGAGTCTGGTCGATGGTTTGTTGACAGCAGTGCGAAGTGAACCCTTGTCGATAGAATTGTGTCAACAAATGGTTCCATTGTCAGGACCATAGTGTGAAAGGAGAGAGGACATGCCATGGCATCCGAAAAAGTCGAAGATCGAGAAATGGTTCCACAAGAAGACACAGGAATTTGCTGAGGAAGGAAATCGAAACCCTGGATGGTTGACAACTGATTGGTTACAAAATTATATTTACTTCGATATCCATGAAGTGTTCTTCTGCAAATTTCCTGTAATGATACATGAATGGTTGGCACAATTGACTTTTCAGAAGAAGAATTTCCAAGGAGGTGATCCTAAACACTGGACGCTAGAACTGATCCAATGATTGAAACGGGTGAACAACAAAGCGTTAAGAGCTGTCGAAGTTTGGGTATACAGTATTTTGGAAGGATACATCACTGAAATTGTTGTCGACACGATTAAGTCATACAACGACACAGAAAGGAAATTTTTCAAGGGACTCAGAGGAAGGTATCTATTGTTGCTGAAACTGTGGATTACGATGCTCATTTTTTAAAAGGGCATATTAAAGATGAATTCCAATGAGTAAAGCTCGGGTGTGCAGAGGCTGTGGGTATCGCGCTGATGCGGGTTTGATAGAATGATGTGGGGTAGATGGATATGAGTTATGACAAAATCTTGAGGCAAGTTGTGGAAGATTGTGGTACCCTGCGAAGTCGGGTGAGGTTCCGGCCGGAGAAAAGAGGAGGATTGAGGTAAAGAGAGAGTCTCCTAGGGTGACCGGAATAGAGAACTGTGAAATGGGACCACAAGGGACTAAGAGACCTTACTGTGATGAAGAGAATGACCAAGCTACCCCTGAATCTGAGGAAGGACAGACCCAAAGCTACAACGTACCCAAAACCCTGCGCACTGCGCCAAACTTCAGAAGAAGAAATATAAGCTCTTCACAAGGTTGTCTTGCATATTAGAACAGTGGTAAGAGTAGTGGGTCTACAAACACCAGTAGGAAACCAACGATGGAAGGCGACGAGGTAAAGATGCATATTTTTCATGGTAACGAGACCGAGGATCCCAAACAATACTAGTTTTTATGCGAAGCAGTGTGAACTGTGAAGAAAGTCCAAGATGACGATATTAAGAAGGAACAGTTAGCGACTACCTTTAGGGGTCCTACATTGGATTGGTTTATGAATTTTGTACAAGTACCAACAAGGAATCCAGAGAAAACCTTGGCACAAATCAGAGCAATATTGATCGATGAATTTAGGAAACCAAAATCAAAGTCGCAATATATCACAGAATTGAAGGAAATAAAGCAATTTCCTAATGAATCAATATGGGAATTCAATCAGAGGTACAAAACTATGATGGCCAAAGTAAGTTTTGGAAAGAGTGGCATGCAGCACAAAGAATGGTTCATTGTGGGATTGGTACCGCACATTCAGATGCCACTAATGCAGCAGAAGATTGCATCCCAGGTGGAAGCACTGGAAATTGCGATGAAGCTCGAGGCTTCACTAGTTGGCGAAACATGAATAGGTATGAACCAGATCCAAGCGCATTTAGCGAACTTGACGATCCAACTATAGGATATCAATAAAGGGAAAGAATTTCACGAAGAAATATGGTGCAATCGATGCAAATCTGAAGGACACCATAGGGATCAGTGCTTGGAATTTCGTGAATACTTACAGTCTGGTGCACCAAACCCACTCAGTCAGGGAGGAATGCCCTGGTGTCAGGTTTGTCATACAAGGGGACATCGATCAGAAGAATGCGTATACTTACAGAAAATTATGTCGAAGCCAACTAACCTTTTTTGCAATTTATGTTGATCGGTCGGTCATGAGGAGAAGGGTTGTAGAGAATATGATTTGCTCCAACAGAGAACTGCGGATACATTTTTTATGAAGGGAGAGGAGCAACCTCTTGTACAACAGCAACAACAGTATAATCAGTAGCAACCGCACTACAATCAACCGCCGCCATAGTATATCCATCTGCAGCCGCATTATAATCAACAACAACCTCAGTACAACCAAACACCGTCGCAGTAGAACCAATTGTAGTATCAACTACCGCAATATAATTAGCAGTCATACAATCAGTCGCGAGGAGGATTCAGAGGAAGATTCCACGACGGTCGCAGTGGAACTTTTGGACGAGGTCGAGGGACGGTTACATGCTATAATTGTGTCCAAATTGAACATTATCAAAAGGATTGTCCGAATCTCCGTAGTGTACCTATTGTAGTGCAATGGACCACAGTGTCGAGGAGTGTCCCTAGTTGATTGCGAAATGGAAAACTAAGAATCCGCCACTACCACAACCGAATCCAAATGTAAATCAGAATCCAAATCCAAATCCTAACGTGCAGAAGATCTCAGCAGAGATAAGAAGTTAACCTGTGAACGTCGCAGTAGTGACCAAGGGGGAGTTGCGATAGGAGAAGACATGCCATTACCTAGTGTTCGGCCTACAACCAGGAAACAAGTTCGATTTGATGCAGAAGCAGAGAAGGAAACCTTTTCGAAAGCGCGAGATGCGATGAGGAAGACTAAATTACCACCTATAAGCCAGAAGGAACATGTTTATGAGATGCCACCGATATTTGATATGACAAATTAGCAGAGGCCACCAGGGAAGGTCAGCACCCTAAGGAACTTCCTAGAAAGTTGTTTGACGTTGGCGAAGGACCTGGATGCGCTAGCAGAGATAGCTAGTTTATTGAATCGACAAGAGGACGGGTGACATGATCGAAAAGTGAAACAATTGCACAGAAAGAAGATGGGGAGAGAAATGAGGATGAATGCGTAGATTGGTGCGTTCGACGTTGATTCTATTATTTTGGACCTAGGATCGGACGTAAACATCCCGACTAAGAAAACATGGGAGATGATGGGGAAACCACAGTTGGCATGGTCCCCTGTACAACTTCGACTGGAAAATCAAAGCAAGGTCACACTAATTGGTCGATTATGTCATCTTCCTATCAAAATAGAGGGATTGGAGACTTACGCAAACTTCAATGTTATCGAGATAGTTGACAACACAAGCCCCTATCCAATGTTGCTGGTAATATATTGGGAAATAGATAATTGGGCTGTGATCAACTTTAAGAAGAGGATGCTGTCGTTTGAAAGCCGCGACATTAGGGTCATCGCCCCACTTGATCCATTGGAAGGGCAGAGGTATGTCAAACCTACGAGGGATGAATTTACAAAAGGATGGGACAACGTCTACAATGTATCCGAGGATTACATCAATCCCACCACCGATGGGGAATTGGGGTGGTGAAGTGTTAGTTTAGCATCGTCAAACTCCGATGACGCGTTGTAAAATTGGCAGAATCGATTACATGAAGTATCATTCAGAAGGTGCGCGTGAATCACTCAGTCATTGAGATGGGTAGCGATGGAGGTATACAATTTTTTGACATATGAAGGATTACCTAATCTGGCTACATTAATCGTTGATTTCAAAGAAAAGGTATCAGAACCACAGCGACTGCTAGCATTGGAAGAAGCACTGAAGGCTACACCAGCACGATGGTGGGCAGCACACAAGTCGTCGACAACAAGCTGGCCACTATGTCGACAACTAATGGAAGTCATATTTGGGGAGATTGAAGGCTACTATGGAAAGAAATACAATGGGAGGGGCCCCCTCCAGGCATCCGCATCTTCACTCTTCGTTACCCCCGTCACTTGCAACGGCCCTGACAAAACCTACGATCATGCCGCACTACACGCCGGAAACCCTAAACCCTGAGCTTTGTGTCAAACTACAACTATTAGTTTCACCATTTTATGATTAGTATTCGTTGTATGGATAATAAGATGAATCTTGTATTTAAAATAGTAAGTTTCCATTGGTTTCAAAAGTTGAAGATCTTTTATGTGAGACTCATGCATACTTTTGTCGTAGTCCCAAGTGATTTACATAATTTCAACAATTTGTTGATGGTGTTATGAATGGAAAAAAGCTATTAAAAGATGTTGATACAAGATGGATCTCATTGAATGGACCAACTCAAAGACTATTTAGTGAGTACCAATCAATAGTAGGGTTGATGTATGAACATCGCTACTATAAACAAAGCTCGAGATCTTCTCTTTCAGCTAATTGATATAGAGACATTATCGACATTGAATGGAATATTCCTTTGCTTCATGAAATGAATATCCTTGTGAAAATGGCTTAGAGTCGCATAGTGTATATTACAGAGTACATAAATGCAAGAAAATTAGCATGCCTTGCATTGGATAATTTGTATACAATGTCAGAGTCTTTTACAAGTCCAACATTTAACAGTTGGACAATTATCATTGATATAGAAAAGGTTGAAAATTATTTGAAGTTTGATGAAAAAGGGAGACTATGTATGGTAGTGTGTGGGTATATGGTTCCCTTTCATTATGTTAGTAAGATGGGACAAACTACCAAAGAGTGCCATGTGTCAAGAGATCAATTCAACAATATTTTTATTTCAGTGAGACGCAACTTGATACAAATTGCACAATCACTAGCATTATAAATAAGAGAATGATTTCCTCGAGATGAATTATTGGAGGCCATGTTTGTGGTATACCCTCAATATTGGAACACTGAACAAGATATAAACACTTTAAAAGTTGACTTTCCAACAAAATTGAATATTTTAGTGCACCACTTTGGTAAGAATGTCAAGGTACAAGGAGAAGATATTGGAGGTACATTAGATTCATCAAAATTATATCAGCAAGCCTCTTTCTTTGCTCATACAATGTCATATCAATATCGTGTTTTGGAAAAACCTATAGAATATGGTGTAGTAACCAAATTATGGACTATTTTAGGTGAAATTCAGTACCTACAAGAAAACATGTCATCGTATTTCAAATTAGTTGATTTATCTCAAACCATGATTTTGGGAACAATGGAGGATGAGAGAATGTGTAGTGCACTATCATTCTTAAAGTCAAAGTTGAGGAGCAAGCTTGATAAGCATATGGATACTTGTTTAAGATTATTTGTAACAAAGTATGACATTACCAATTTTCCATTCAATATAGCACTAGCGCTTTCACGATCGGGTTGTGAGAGAAGGGGAGATTACAATATAACAAATTTCTCTAATGAACTTGATATAGAACATAATGTTTTGAAGGCTCATAATGATATTTCATCTACAAAAGTTCATGTTCAAAATGTAGAAAATGAGGGTCGACATGAGAATTGGGAATTTGATATACCACAAGATATTATCTAAATCAATATACATTAATGGTGTATAAATAATGAATGTTATATAATAGATGATCCGATTCTTGTTGTTTTTTGACTTCTTTGTTTATCTCTTTTTTTATTAGGTTGGAAAAGGGAAATTCTTGATGGGAACAAGATTACAATATATAAATTTGAGGTTGCATTTCAGGTAAAATAGTTTCTATAGTTTATACTTTGTATTAAATATAGTAATATGGAGTTACATTTCCTTGATGCAGCGACTATTTTAAGTTTGATGTTTTGATAGTTAACTAACACATTTTTTTCTTAGCTGTGACAAGAAAAGAAGCCGGGACATATATATTCATAGATAGTGTCCTAGTATTAAAGGTTAAATAACTAATTTAACAAGACTTACGTTACGTAAGAATGGACTCATTCAAAAGTTAAAATTCGAGTACATGAAATTGCTTGGATTTCTAGCTTTGATATCTTGGAAAATTTTAATGGTTTGTTTATTTCTTGCATTTGGAGCATTTTTTCAAGTTTGAAGTTTGTGTTTATTTTGGCTAAATATTTTATTATTCCCTTGATACTTGACTGCGGTTTGAGCCCCTTGTAGTAGCTTAATTGGTTTCATCTAACTTGTATTGATCCATGGGGTTTGGATTTAAGTTAAATACATTTGTTAAGAAAAGAAACTTGTGTTCATATTTTATCTTGCTTATTGCTTATTTGAGAAACATAAGGTATTAGGATTGATATATGGATTTGGTTATGATCTAGGCATTCAATGTCTTTTTCATAATTATTATTGTTCTCTTTACTATTTGATGGTTTTAGGAAATATGTTTGTATTTCCTTTCACTTTGTAGCATGACTTAGGCATATTTATCATTTAGAATCTACTATGTTTATTTATATTTTCTTTGAGAAAAAGTGTTGGCATTTAGAAAGGGAAATGAGATCCAAGTTACTAAGTGAAGAGAAAAATGGTCTATGCACTAGATTACTAGGTTCCTATGCATTCATCGTAGGAGACCTATTTCCAATGAGACCGACATTCCTCTAATTAAAATATACTTTTGATTTCATGAATAAAAGATCATTACATGTAGCCTCTAGGATTATAGCTATATTCACAAATTCATTGATAAAATTTAGTCCTTGATCACACAATAATGTTAGAACTCAAGTGGTATTGGTCACTAACACACCCTTGATTGTAAGGCATGTGAAGCAGAACTTGAAATAATATGTCGAGGTATTTTTTTCTAAAATTTCCCCTATTGTGAATCATACATAAAGATGATCATTTATATTATATGGAAACTTTGTAAAGTTGAAAATGGTGTTGTATTTCATTTTAATGTTTTGTGAGAGGTAGCTTATCATCTTTCTCTTACACTACTTATTCATTTTGAATGCATGTCGTGCTAGAAAATGGGGACATCCATGCCAACGAGTTTCTAATGTTAATATGGTTGCAATACAACCATCTATTGAATTTTTTGAGAGCATAGAGATAGAGATTGTCAAGCCTTCTATTTCAAGTAGTGCTTCAAACAACTACTTTTATAATTCTATCTATATTTTTATATTGAGGGGGATGGTTAGGTCCAACATAATTTGTGAAAATTGATTATACATTATGTATAGTAGGATAAATGAGTTTCACACTTTCATCAAGTGCTCAATTGTAAATTGAAAACATTTATGAAATCATCTCTACATTTTATCTCTAAGGAGGTTTGAACTTAGTTGCATACAAGTAGTTGTGATGAGTAAAGTAAACAAATTAGCTTGGAAGTTGGATTTTGTTTACAAAGTGTTCCAATGCAAGAGTACATGACAAATCTAAAGTGAATACAAAATCATCTAGGTAATTTTAGTACGTGAAATTTCAACCAATTTGTCAAGACTTTACAAGTTTTTATAGTTCAATGAAAGATTTGCCAAGATTTTACAAGATTTTCTAACTATGTGAAAGATTCGCCAATTGTTTTACAAGGTTTTATGATTTTCTGAAAGATTCACCATTATTTTACAAGATTTTATAATTTTGTGAAATATTCATCCATATTTGACAAGTTTTTATAATTCCATGAAAGATTCGCCAAAAAAATATATATACATATTATATTATTGATAAAATATCCTTCACACTTTCCCATGTATCATGGGGATTCACCCATTTATTATACATATAAATTTAGGGGGATTTCTTTAAAATATCCATGTCTACATTAGGGAATTTATACATTGGTTTAAAACTTGGACAATCAAATGGATGCTCATGCTTGTACTTAGTGCAAATATTTTCCCTTCTCGCATAGAAGGAACATTTTCTCATGGCGATTGGCAACATTTGGATTCCCTCATCTTCATTATCCACAAGCTAGAGAAGTGATTGAAAATAGTGTCATTTCCAAGCAATTTCAAGTTGTCAACTTGAGCTTCAAAGTTGTTGGAGGGTTACATACCTAGATTTCTCTAAGTTACACAATAGTTTTGAACATTTCAAATATTTTTCCTAAGTTCTACTTGAATCCCATCCATCCCTTGTTATAGTGAAGCAATGCATAATGAGTTTTAATAACTTGAAGAGAATTCCCTGAGCTAAGGAACCTCATTAAGAAACTGGAGTCATGGATTTATTTCAATCAATTGAACATACAATCCAAACTATAGGAAATCCATAAGTTTGAACATAATCTTGATATTGACTTAGAGGCAAAATCAATTGCAAGATCAAAATAAAAATATTTTAGAAAGAACACCACTTATCCTTGACAACTAGAAAACATTGCAATCAAGGACTTGAATATATGATTGTTTGATTATGGAAATAAGCAACCCCAATGACTATAGCATATAATTTACTTAGATAGGAAAATATCCTAAATAGAAACCATTCATTCTCAAAAACTAATGAACCAACTATAGGATAATAAAGTACTCAAGCACTGAAAGAAAAACATGTACATGATTCACTAGCAAATGTGCATCATAGTAGAATCACAAATCAATGTAGTTGTTGGTAATGGGGGACAAGAGATCCATTAACTTATATTGGTATTTGTTGAACTTGTGGAAGGGAACAAGACATACGTCTTTCTCACCTATGCATGATTAATAAATTTTTAGAAATAGTTATCATCCCAAACTACTCAAGAGAGCTAGCAGTTCCCTCATCCACCAATTTCTAAAGAAAAATTTAGAAGGGAGGATTGGAAAGGATCAAGATTACTTTAAATTATGTATATTTTAATAATTGTATCTACCACTTCATTGGATTTAAATCCCTAGATGGATTTATCCTTTACATTGGCGTAATCCCTTTAAATAAATTTTACTTGATCAAGCATTGAACTTATTCAACATTTTTAATGCTTGAAAATCCACCCAACAATTATAAAGTGGGCCGGACAAGAAAAGCACCCAACCAATGTAACTCAAGAATCAAGACAATTTGGAGTTAAGGATTTTAAGTATAGGCTGGGTCATTGGGCCCATGTCGACTTATGCACTTCTCGAAATAGGTTGGATCTCATAAGTGGCCTAGTTACCAAAGGTTCTAAAATTCTTGATTGTCAGCATTAATAATGCCCAATTAGTAGAATTATTTTTATGGTACTTATGTTTGCACACTAAATATGTTTCCAATAATTGTTCATAGCACTTAAAATTTGTAGCCATGGCATTGTTATAGTATTATCACAAAAACCCAACCTATAAATTTTGGAGTTGCAAAAAGGGAAATCATCATTTGGTGCAATGCTTCACACATTGTGTAAGGAAAGCATATTCAAAGATGATTTAAGAGAATTAGATTCAATGAATGAGAAATTCATCATGGTGGTTTCTCCTTTAACCTATTTATGGCATCCTTGAGAACATACCTTGGTAAAGTTGATGAGATAAATAATAGATAAGCTTTCCTAGAGGAAAGTGCCCTTATTGCTCCATAAATATTCCATCTTGAGGGAATTATGTCTTTACATAGGCTACTCTTCTATTGAGAGTGATACAACCTTGGTTCAAATCTTTTGCAAAGTGAACTACCTAGCAAGAAGAGGCCCCTTACACTATACTAAGTGTGATTTAGTTCAATATTTTTATGCATATACGAGTCTTCAATTTTATTTCGTTGGGACATATATTGATATTTTTTAATATTTTTGTTGGAAAAAGGCTCAGTGCATGTGTTTACTCAAATTTAATGGCATTTGTTGCATCATTGTTGGACTGATAAGGATGGTGCACCATGTGCATAGGTCTAGGTAATCCAATAAGACATTCCACCATGCATTCAAAAGGATTCATTTATTACATTGACATTTGTTATTGGATTCTAAAGTAGAATGATTACCGAATCAAAACTATCAAATGCTTCTGATAATAAAAATGGAAAATAAATACGAGGGAGATAAAATGATTGATATATGGGATTCTGGTCAACTTAGAAACCATAAATTATGAAAGTAAGAGATAAGATATTGACAACGTGATCTAGTTTTGGTGGTCAAATCATAGGTTAGGGATATCCTCGAAACAATAGCAAAGACAATACCACATGTGTGGGATTTCCTTGATGATGTTGACAATTGTGATGCTTATCATGCATTATCTCCATTATAGCTAGTCATAATAATTTTGTTGTTTGCTTCATTATACTTTTTAACCCTCATTGATGAAATCTCCAAATGCACATATTTTTCCTTCTTAAAAATTAAGAGCTGCAATGTTTTTGTCCTTTAAGGACTTTGTAGAAAAAGTACAACATGGACATCAACTTTAGAAGATTATAAGAACAAATAATGCCAACTGAATATGTCAATAGAAAACTTAACACCTACTATGAATTAATATATAAAGTAATTCCATTAATGCAAAAACCGTGATGCCTACTCAATACACAATAGTCATTTTTAGGCAAAAACCATTAGTTTTGAAAATAAAATAGTTAGCCACACTTCCACCAAGGATTTAAAGAATAGAAGTTACACACAAAAAACCATGGACATAAAACTAGATTGAAGCTACTAATTTCGTGTGGTTGCTAGTGAAGCATTGGAGTAGATTCCTAATGAGAAAAGAAAATTATTTTTTAACTAAAACGAGTAATTTGATATTTATAAAAGGCTGTAAAAATCAGTAGATCAGTTTAAAGAATTTCAAAACATAGAAGTAGAGTTTATCTTTAGCGTTGTCCTGCTCTATTACATCTTCCAAAATTCTTGTTTCTATTGAAGAAAAACTAGCATATGCTAAACAACTATATACTTTAACGTATTGAATGAGTAGTAAAACAAAAAAACAAATCATAACGAACTAACCTTAAGAAGAGTTATGACCATTATTCATGACCCGCAGAGCGACGTTGTCCCCGGTATGTCCATTAGAGCTTGAAATGTCCACAATGGCAAGGGGAGGTTGCGGAATAGAGTCGTCATCCATACATCTGCTTCCTACTTATTAAGTGACCTTGGAGTGTCTCATTATCACCGTCTCCACCTGATTCCCATAAACACGAATGTGTTCTTCTACTATTACAAAGGAGTGTCCATGCTTGAGGTATAAGAAGTAAGTTGACAAACAACATCCAAAAATAAACAATATGAGAATTCATTGATGGAAAATTGCTCTTAATTTCCCGAATGTCAACCCTTACATATCTTATTCCCATCATTAGTTCCACCGGCTTGGATTCCAAATCTTCCATCTTCATATTGGGAGCCACCACTATTTCCCCCCATTAGCTCCTAGTTCCTTGCAACCTCTAGAGGAAAACTATAATTTCTCCCATGTTCACAGACCTGATTCGAATGCTTAGTTCCATCCTGATGACTCCCAACAACCCATGAATTGTTTGAACAGAGATACACTCCCCCTAAAAACCTAAGGGGAAAGCGACGCCTTCCACAAATTCCAAAGTCACCATCCCAGTATTATTCCTCCCGGTAAATTTCATAGACTCTGACCAAGAATGGATTGGTTCCTTAATCCCAAATGCATTGATGTGAAGAGGGAAGTACAACATATATCCTTGGCTTCAATGTACTAGACCCACGTCCAAGCTTCCCGAAGGCTCTCCCATGCATGGAGGCATGTGATCCTTTGTGGTTTTTTCTTGGGATCGAAATAGCGATGAAGTGCATTAGTTCATGAGGGTTTCATATTGAATGCTAAGTTCATATTCCTTTGGACCATAAAGATCTTAATCTTGCAAATTAATCCTTAGAGGAGCCAACACGATGTATGTTGGCCCCCATTTTGCACCATTTTTCCTTTTGTTAAGAGCACTGCATTATTCACTAGTTTATCAACCATATTATTATTGTCACGTTGAATGTGCATCAGATTGACATCAGGGATTTGTTAGAGGAGACCTATGATGCACCTATGAAGCCTCATGGCAATCCTATCATCTAATTCCATTCCTTTTCTTGTTTGAAAGATAACCAAAAGGGAGTTGCCAAGAATGAAACCTTTTGGATCAGAGAGACAATGTGATCTAATCCAAGATAGAGAGTGTGACATTATGTTTGGTTGTTGGTTCCTCTTCCTAGACCCCATTCATAGGTTAATAATAAACTTCTATTGGGATCTATAATGATCCCCCCCAAGCCTACCTCTCCAAAAGGAAATTCGTATAACATATAATTGGGAATACTTCCATTTTATTAGTTATTTGGAGGATGTAAAAGATTATTTTTGTTCCTAATACTACTAAAATACAAAAATATATGTTATCAAATTTTTATGAAGCATGTCTCTCATCTTACATGCGTAACTAAGCAATTGTTGCATCTTCATCTTATGACTGTCACATGTGCCATCTCACATTACATGTTCTATACTATTTTTTTTTCATTTGATAATTTCTATTATATTTTGTATGATTCTGCTTCTTCATATGATGATATTGAGGATGAAAATAACTTTCCTTCTCAACCTCATCCTACAAAGGATTCAATTGAACTTAAACCTACATTGGCTCCACGACTTCCTCAATGGATCCATACATTAAGGGAAGCTACTGGTGATCTAGATGGTGATCCATTTGATAGGAACCACTTATATTTACATTTCCAATGATTCCCCTATCTTTTGGGAGTAGTAATGTCATTCCTTGTTGGCTAATGATACTTGGGATAGAATCCATATTTTGATTTACTAAGGGAGAATCTTGTTATATGTAAATTGAATTTGAGTAATAAGTATATCACAGACAATAGTGTTGATAGACACACAAGGACTAGTTAGTTTCAAAATGATTTTTATTGGTACCCCCCATTACCAAAATGAAATAAATGTGTCTTATTCTTTCCCTTGTAGATTTACACAAATTTGAGTTCCATGAAATGGATGTCAACTCCACCATCATGCATGGGTATATACAAGAAGAAATATACATAAAACAACATGCTTGATTTGTTTAGTGTACCTCTAGCCTTATTTGCCACATCCTTAAGAAATCCCATTATTTCTTGAAGAAAGTATATGGGGATTAATATGAAAAAATGGACTAGTTTATTCTTCAATTTGATTTGTCTATCTTCCACTTTGATAAAAAGGACAATAACAAGCTAGTGGGTGACCATCTTTTCATACCAGTACTTTATGTTGATAACATTACACTCAGTAGTATTGACCCAAACTTCTAACCTAGCATGTGAAATTCAAACTTAAGAAGAACTTAAAATTGATATGCTTAGTACACTTCCACTATTTTGATGGCCTCTAGGTTTTGAAAACATGATAAGGTATTTATCTTTCCAAATCAAAGTATCCATGTAATGATATTCATGTCTAATGTAGATGTAGAGGTACAATGCCTCCCCACAATTTAAAATAAAACAAAGAACATAAAACCACTTTAATTTCATAAACACCCATATAGACATTTCATCACACGTTACCCACTACAATAATCACACAATGAATTTCTTCGAATTAAATTAGAACACAATTATAATTCATCAAATCTTATTAACCATGTAGATGATGTAGAGGGTTTAAATCCACTACATAATTAGATTTGCATAGAAAATATATAGATAAAGGATTTGATCAATTATTCTCATGCACCTTATAATTGGTTTGTATATGTATTACACTCTATATGTCCTAGTAAAATCAAATGGATGTCATATATGACCCTACAACATTACATATTATCTCTTGATGAATGCATGCCTTTCACCAACCACTTCACTTTTCACATCCATTTATTTGTTACAGTTCCTCTTCAACTTTCTCAAGCTATGAAAGAAGCATATATAACTACCATGCATGTCTCTTTTAACTAGGCATCATAACCCAAATTTTGACGTCTTCGTACCTTTCTTTCCACATGATCAAACCTCAATTTATCATTCTTGTCTCTCGATTGAGCACATTATTTGTCATATAGACAATTGTTCATGTTAAAGTGTGTTTGTGATGTTTGTGCTATTGCATAGATTAAAAGAAGGGATTCTCTTTAGTAAATTGATAATGATTTTATTAGATAAATCCCCAAATATATTCTTCAAACAATGTAGTGTACAAGGTAACTAATTCATTCTAAACATATTATGGGTGTGATTGTCCTAAATATTGTAATACCCCTAATTTGACCCTTGGAATATAAATTAAATCCATTATATAAATGTTTTTTCTTATTTGAGATGCATGATTGGCTTATCAAGCTAAGTTAGAGTTCTATGTAATTATTATGTTGATAAATGATATGAATGGTCCAAGATGGTTGTGTAAGGTGCACCAAAGGGGTTATGATTCCACTGGAGGGGAAGATGAAAGGAGGCCTACGGGGTGATTGAATCCTTGATTACCAAGTGTCAGCCATAGAGCCATTCCAAATGCTGCCATGAGCCTTGAATGAGCCAAATACTGCCTTTTACTACTTTCACCCAATCATTTATTTCCAATGTGAGGTTTGTGGCAGAAGTCTCTTTGCATAGTCAAGGAAGCATGGGGATGTAGGTGCTTCTATGGTAGTTGTAGGAGTCCTCTTTTTCCATGATCAAAATTTATGTTAGGGGAGATTGTTGATTTCCCCTCTATCCTACCGGGTGAGTTAGAGCTACTGACTTTACCTCTCATACACATGCTTGTAGAGAGTCTTGCCCAATTTTCACTCAAAATCTCACCTGGACAAGTTTCCTCGCGGTGGACATTCCTAGTTTTGGCTACGCTAAACTCATGCACACCCTAGAAGAACTTGGTAAGACAGATCTCCTGAGGGAACTGTATTGGTGAAGGGGATTCCTAAGCCTCGAAGTGTGTTGGGTGGGACAAATTGTTTAGCCTCGACTAGTGTACATATTTTTTAGCTTTATGTACAAATTGTTACCATTGCACTCATATCATTTACCCTCATGTTCATTCTTGTTTACCTTTGCGTCCATACTACCATTGTAGACATCATCCCTTCATTATAAACTTACGTGGACACCATATGATGTAGACACTCACCTTCGCAGACATAGAGACTTACCCTCATGCTTAGACACTCACCCTTCGTGGAGACCTCCTTCACTTGATTCGTTGTCTGCATTAGTCACCAGCCACTACCCTGAATCCAAACAAGAGAGAGAGAGAGAGAGAGAGAGAGAGAGAGAGAGAGTTGGTTGTAAATGAGCCCTAGTGCCTGAGACCTTACATTGGATTTCTACTACTTGTACCTGCTCGAGAACCCATGAGTGCAGCTATAGGTAGATCTCCAATAGTGTTAATTTTTTGATAATTTCATTCACTATTATCTAAGATCACTAAGAGAATAATAAGCACAGCATAACAATCACAAGAGACAATGGACACAAAGCATTTCACCGGGGAAAACCAAGAAGGTGAAAAACCCCGCAACTTCCGCAGAGATAGAATAAGCCCCAATACAAATATCACAAAGATCAATCCCTAAAAGATAGATGTCTCCAGCAGCTACTCCTCCTTCACTTGTGTGCACTCCTCTCTCTCAACTACGCGAGTTGGATGAGTGAGTGAATGAGTAAAATGAGAGAGACACACTCTCTATTTATACAACAACTTAACCTTCCTTTAACCCTAACTGGGCCGACTTCCTAAGGAAGCCTAATACCCCATCCACATGAATCATACAGGGCCGACCCCACACAGGTGGTCTCATAACCCATCAAATATAAGTTACAACACTTACAATGTAACTTGCGACACTTGCAAATACAAATGACGACACTTCCAATCAGAGGAATAATACATATCCGTTGGGGATACAATAAAATACAAATGTAATATACAAGTGAATATCTTCTTAAGTTACAAATACATCAACACTCCCTCTTAACTAGGAAGGTATTCTCTTGACACAGGTCATCAATACATATAAGCACAAGTCTTCAATTCTGGAGCTGGATCATCGTCATTGGATCACGGAGCATCATCGTCATTGTTGTTGTACTCATCATCTCGATCACTGGGGCTATCTCTCAATTCTTCTCATCATAGGAAGTTCTACAGAGCCAACCCTTTTTCATGTTGGATGTAGGCCTAGCCTCCTATAGGTCTTCATCATCTCTATGAGCTGGCCATCCCGTGGAATCCTCAAGGCCGATTACGTGCGTCAACAAAACCTCGAAAGAGCACCCCAGGACCAATTACGAGCTTACTTCTCAACCTATTGGATCTCCCAGGACTTTTACATGTGACCTCCACAAAACCTTACAAGAGTGTCTTGCGACCTGCAAGATCTCTAAAGGGCATCCCAGGACTGATTACGAGCTTACTGCTCAACCTATCGGATCTCTAGGACTGATTACATGTGGTCTCCACAAAACCTTAAAAGAGTGTCTTGCGACCTGCAAGATCTCTAAAGAGCATTCCAGGACTTTTACGTGCCTAGCACAACCTGTCTAGATCTCCAGGATTGATTACATGTGGTCTAGCAAAACCTTAAAAGGGTGTATTGCGACCTGCAAGATCTCTAAAGAGCATCCCAAGACTTTTACGTGTCTATCATAACCTGTCTGGATCTCCATGACTGATTACATGCTTATGCACAACCTGTCCACGGCCATGGAGTATCATCCTAATACTCATAATCAAACTGATCATCCTCGCACGGAGCATAATCCTAATGCTCATTATCATACTGATCATCATCATACAGTACATCATCCTGATGCACATCATCATCACATGATTGTCCTGATCATCATCATAGCATCATCCTGATGCATATCATCATCACATGATCATCCTGATCATCATCATAGCATCATCCTGATGTATATCATCATCACATGATCATCCTAATCATCATCATAGCATCATCCTGATCCATATCATCAATACATGATCATCCTGATCATCATCATACAGAACATCATCTGGAGCATCATCTTGATGCTCATCACACAGCACTTACATCCACATCCATGGGAAGGATCCTCCTACCACCATGCTTGGAATGGATCCTGCAAATGTGTCCCATCACTTCCTCCTCGAAGTGTCTTCTATCTGAAGAACACCAAGCCTCTCTCTGAAGTGCTCAAACTTCACTCTGGCTAGTGGTTTGGTCAACACATCTGCAATCTTCTCATATGTCGCAACATACTAGAGCTTCACTGCTCCTCTCTGCACCATATCCTTGATATAGTGATACTTTATCTTGATGTGCTTCGACTTGTCATGGAACACCGGGTTCTATAAAAACTTCACACAACTCTGGTTGTCACAAAAGATACAAGTAGCATCCAACTAGAGATCGAACAAATCAGACAGTAGCTTCCTTATCCATACTGCCTAACAACTAGCCAAACAAGCTGCGACATACTATGCTTCGGCTGTACTCAGTGCTACGCAGGATTGCTTCCTACTAAACCAAGAGATCGCACCTGATCCCATACTGAAGTAGCACCCGAAGTGCTCTTCCTATTTGCAGCATTGCCTGCCCAATCTAAGTCAACATAACCATCTAGGTTAAACTTTTGATTCGCATCATACTTGAGCCCATAATCAACCGTACCCTTCAGGTACCTTAGAATATGCTTTCAGCAATCAAGTGAACATGTCTAGGATCCGTCAGGAACTGGATCAAGGTGTTCACCGCAAAGCAAATATCTGGTCTCGTGTTCGTCAGGTACATCAAGGACCAAATCATCTGACGATACATCGTGGCATCAACCGACTCTGATGAAGCATCACTCAATAGCTTCAGGTTCAATTCCATAGGTGTGGCCATGGCCTTACAATCCATCATCCCAAACCGCTTCAGGATCTCTACTGCATACTTCCCTTGTCCAAGGAAGATTCCATTTGCACTCTGCCACACCTCCATACCTAGAAAGTAATGCATCATACCCAAGTCCTTCATCTCGAACTCAGCAGCAAGCTTCCTCTTCGTGTCGGCAATCAACCTATCCTCACCTGCCACAAACAAGTCATCCACATACAATAGGAGTATCACTGGATTTCCTTCCTCAACCTTGTAGTAAAGGTTGGAATCCGCTTTACTCTTGGTAAATCCCAAACTGGACAGGAAGCTGTCTATCTTGCCATACCATGTCTTGGGTTCTTGCTTCAATCCATACAAGGCTTTCTTTAATTTGCACACACATGACTCCCTGTCATGTGTCTAAAAACCGAGTGGCTGCTCCACATACACTTCCTCTTTGACTGCAGCATTCAAGAAAGTTGTCTTGACATCCATCTGGTGTATCTTCCACTTCATTACTGCAGCCAGAGCAAGTACTGTTCTGATGGAAGTGTATATGGCTACAGGTGCAAAAGTCTCTTAATAATCTATCCCTTCTTTATGGGAGAAGCCACGAGCCACAAATCTTGCCTTGTATTTCTCTATGTTACCATCTGCAGCATGCTTGATCTTGTAGATCCGCTTGGAAGTCACAATAGACTTCCCTTCTGGTCTTGGGACCACATCCCAAGCATCATTCTTCATGATTGACTGTGGTATTCCTTGACCACGGCATCCTTCCATTCTTTCTTTTCTACTTCTTCTTCATAACTGGAAGGTTCTTTGTTCATTATGTCATAGAGTAAGGCAACATAGTTGGTGTGTGACCTTGTCCTTTTTCTTTCTCTGTGTTCCTCCTCTGGAATATCATGGGAATACCATAACTTTCTACATCTCGAATGAGCTCTCTATCCCATGCTAGCTTCCTCTTGTGAGAGTTCTTCTCACAGGGTGGATCTACAGGTTCTTGTGGATCTTCTATTTCACGAACTTCTTATGGAATTGCTTCGTTCATGGTGGTGTCTTGTATCCTAGGTACCCTTGGTTCTTCATTGCCTTCAGCAGGTGTCCTCCTTGATTTGATGTATGATGAGTCTTCATAAAAGTCACATGCCTGCTGATGTCAATCTTCTTGAACCCTGGAAATTAGATTCTGTATGCCTTCGAGCTTTCACTGTAACCCACAAATATACCCTTCTTTCCTGAAGGATCTAGCTTTGTCCTCTTTTCTTTTGGAATGTGTGTGTATACTAGACAGCCAAATATCCTGGGATGGCTAACTTCTGGTTTCTTACTAGAAAAAACTTCTTCTGGTGTCTTGTTGTCAAGTATCTTGTGAGGTGTTATGTTTTGCACATATACAACTGTCCTTGCTGCTTCTGCCCATAGGTGCATGGGTAGATCTTTGTCATGCAGCATTGCTCATGCTGCTTCCATGATTGTTCTATTCTTCCTTTCTGCAACCCCATTCTGTTGTGGATTGTAAGGAGTGGTCAACTCCCTCTTAATCCTTGAATCACTGCATAACTTCTCGAAGTCTCCTGAAGTGAACTCTCTGCCATTGTCGAATCTAAAGGTCTTAATATTCTTATCAGTTTGGTTTTATATCAAGGCTTTGAATTCCTTGAACTTGTCAAACACTTCATCTTTATTCTTCAAGAAATAAACCCAAGTATTCCTAGAGAAATCATCAATGAAGGAAACATAATATACATACCCACTCAGAGAACTAGAAGACATCGGACCGCATACATCAGAGTGGATAATCTCCAAAATTCATTTTTCCTTGCTTTCACTGCTTGGAAATGCCTTCTTTGTGTTCTTTCCTTTTGCACATCCTTTGCAAACACCTTCATGATTTGACTGGATTTCAGGAAGACCTTCTACTACTTTGTTTGCAATTGGTAGTGCTCTATAGTGCACATGTGCAAGCCTTCTATGCCAAAGTTCACTTGGCTCCATGGATTCATTTACCGTGGCATGTTCAGGTTGTCCCTTCAATTTGTACAATCCTCCCTCTTGCTCTCCAATCACTACTACATCATCTATGGTCTTACCTTTTGGCCACATGAGTACTTGGCCATCCACAAATGCAACTCTCATCCCCTTTGCATCCAAAGATGATATAGAGAGAAGATTCTTCTTGAGTCCAAGTACATATAGAACATATTTCATCTTTAAAGACTTCCCAGAGTCTAACTTGTAGGAGGCTTCACCACTTCCTTTTATAGGGTATTGATAGTCATCCCCAAGTTTCACCTTATGAGGTGACTCATGTTCAGATAGGTCCATAAGAGATTCTTTAAATCCCGTCAAATGTTTAGAAGCCCCACTTTCAATAAGTCAATCATTACACCCATGTGTAACAGTACCTGTGAGAGCAGAGATTAGAACATACTCTTCGTCACTTGAAGAGTCTTCACTTTCTACCTTAGTCTTCTTCCTAGGAGGTTCATCATCCTCAGCAGCATGAGCATGATATCTCTTCTTCTTGTTCTTGTTGTTGTTGTTGTTGAAGCCCTTTCTGTTCTTGGGACATTCTGAGGCAAAGTGTCCCTTCTCATTACATGTGAAGCATCTCAAATATTTCTTCTCTCTTTGATGGTGGTGAGAAGATTTCTTGTGATGAGGTTGCTCCCTCTTGAACTTACTTTTATTGGTGTGTGTTGTGAGAGATTGATCTTCATTTCCCATCTTTTCTTCTCGGGCCACAAGTCTAGCTTCTTCTTGTGAACATTCCTCCCACAGCCTACTGAAAAAGATCAATTTATTTCGTGCACAGATACCTTGGATGAAGGAGTCCCGTGACCTAGGTAGGCCATTCAATGTGGTCATCACAATTTCTCCATTCTCCACTACTTCATCCACAGCTTCAAGTTGTTGTTTGATTTGAGAGACCTTAGTAAAGTAGGATTGGATGGTCTCTCCATTCTGGATCTTTACCCCTTTCAATTGGTTCCGCAGTGTCATCTTCCGATTTATATTCTTTCCTTCAAACAACTTGGTCAAGGAGTCAAACATCTCCTTAGGTGTCTTTAGGGAATACACATGGGGTATGAGATGGTCTTTGATAGAATCAACAATGATTCTCTTGGCCTTGAACAAGTTCTTCTTGTGTAAGGCCTTAGCCTCATCTCCCTCTGGAACTAGAACCTCTTCACTTATGTAGGTGTCCAATTCATTCTCTTCTAGGATTAACCCAATCCTATACTTCCATGCTCAGAAGTTATCAGCTCCTTCCAGCTTATCCTAAACCTTGGTGTGGTGAGACATCTTAATGAGAAACTCAAATGGAAATAAAATATTTAGGTCTTACCACTTGATTTGCTGAAACTAGATCTGGAGCTGGATTAGGGTTTGTCAAAGAAACCCTAAAAATTCAAACTTTGAATTTAAAACTTCTAAATGGATGGAAATAAGCGCCTTGCTGAGCTGATCAAGCTGGTATACTTCAATTTTGAAATCTCCAAAATTTGACCCCTCAAAATTGACTTTGAAACTTTCGGATCTGCAATTTCTGGTTTTCTGGTCAAAATCTTGAACTAGGGTTTGATAGTGCCTGTGGTTTTTCCCAGCCAAAAAGTTCGATCTTGGTCTCTAAACTTTGATTTTTCTGAGGAGCATCCAGCCGTGGTCTCAGATTCCCAAAATTCCAACTTTCTCCGAAACCCTAATTTCCCGCAGTAGTGACAGGCCAAAAACTGAAAATGCTCGGAATTGAATTATGTCTCAACGGAAAGATGTGCCCTTGCTAGGAGAGTCAGTCTCTTGGTGCCAATTGTTGGGGAAGCTTTCTTGCAGCAAAAAGTTAGAAACGTCTACAAACCATGGGGTTTGAGTAGATACTATATATAAATTCTCACAAGGAAAGGGATTATCAATAGGATTTCCATTCCCATCATTAGTAATCCAAGAGAGAAAATCAGCAACAAGGTTTTCTCTTCCAAGTTTTTCAAGGATAGTAATGTCAAATTCCTAAAGCAATAGTAATCATCTTGTTACTCTGCCATTAATGATAGGTTTATTCATCAAACGATGAATGGAAGAATGCTCAATATGCACAAATACACAATATCTAGTCGTGTGTATTAATAACATAGACAACAACAAGAAATTCCTTCTCAGTTAGAATATAATTTAACTCTTCTCGGGAAAGGTTATTGCCGATGATGTAGATAACACAAGGTTTTTGGTCTTATTTCTATCCAAGAATTGCTCAAATCATTGTATCTAAAGCATCTGTAGAGATAAGAAAAGGGAAGGACCAATTGGCCACCCTTAAAAATGGTTGTTTATCATTTAAGGTTTCAAAAGTAAATTGGCATTCATTTGTTTAGGAGAATTCTACATCTTTGGAGAGCAATGAAAATAAAGGAGATGATATATTAGTCAATTTTTTTAGTGAAACTACAATAACAACCAACACACCCCAAAAAACTACAAACATCCTTTCATATTTTAGGAACAAGAATATTTGACGTTACCTTTATTTTATTTGTATCTACCTTGATACCTGTATGAGAAATATGAAATTTCTCACGGATGAGAGAGAGATGTGCTTCTTAGCATTGTATAAGATCTTTCCATAAGTTACTAACCTATTCAACTATAATTCCATATACCGTGAAGTACTCATCCATATATACCTCCACACAATCATGGATCAAGTAAAAAAATAGAACAAAAACAAACTGTTGAAAGCTAGCAAGTGCATTGTAAAGTTCAAAGGGTGGCACTTGGTAGGCATATGTTCCCCATGGGAAGGTAAATTTTTTATTGTCTTGGTCCTCTAGGGATATCTAGATTTGATTGCACCCACTTAACCAATCAAGGAAACAAAAGAACTTGTTTCCTGCAAAGGTAGAGATAAATGGTATTTTTGGGTGGCTTTATCAGGTTCCATATAGTCAACAGATATATGCCACTTTCCATTTTTCTTAATAATAACGACAAGCGATTCATATTTCACTATCTCATGCGACATTGGACTCATTCTACAATAGGGTTATTTGATAAGTTAGGAATCATTCTTTATGTAAATATGATGAGTACAAAGATCAATATGTATTCATTTCATATTGGTGTCTTCCTAGGAAAATGCCCCACTATTTTCCTACAATAATTTAATCAGTTGTTACTTTCTCAAGGTTTTTAGCCTAGGATTGATATTTAATGTTTTTTCAGGGCTGATTTCAACAAGAATGCTAGAAGGTTCAAGTAGAGCATACAAAGTAAAATGCATCAAAATTGATTGCAAAGATAAGGAATCTAATGAACAATTTTCTTGAGATAGTTTAGATTAGTAGGTGAGTGAAAAATTGGATTGTTGGTAACTGTGATGAATAAGAACTAGATATAAATGTATTGAGCAAGTCATCTTCAATGTCATACTTGAAAGAAAGGGCATGATCAAGAGTATACAATTATTGCAAACATTCATCATCATTGTATTCATTCCCTATCCATATGTGTGTTTCTTAGTCAGTAGTAGACTTGGTAGGAGGATATAGAGTGAGTTTCTTGGTAGATTTTCCAAGCGAGATAGTCATATCTCCAAATTTATAGCCAATATATGCATCTATATTGACTAACCAAGGTTTGCCTAAAATTAATGGATAACCCCCTAAGTTAGATTTTGGTTGTAGTAGCATGAAATCGGTTGGGTATGCCCAAGAATATACCGAGACTACTACATCCTCAAGTATACCCTCAATCTTAGCAGTGGATTGGTTAGCTAGTTGAAGAACTATGGGAGTATGGTGCAAATTGGATAGATTAATATTTTCTATATTTTCCTTTGTCATGGCATTTAAGGAAGTACCCAAATCAATCAAAGTATTTAAAATAAGGGTTCTATTGACATGTACAACAACTATGGGGTTGCCTAGGTCAACATATTTGGTCATGAAAACTTTCCCAAGCATTAGATTACCTAATTGTCTAATCACTTGAATAGTTTTTTGGTCGTTTCTTTTCCATCTAGGTCTCTTTAGACAAAATTCTCTAACTAATTTAGTATTGATGGGGACATATTTTATTTATTGAAACAAAGTAATCTTTACACACACATTTCATAGTTATCCTAAGAAATCAAACTCAGGCTGTAGGGGATATCTTTCCAAATTTAACCTCTCTAAATAGGGAGGAAGTTGTGTAGGCCTTTCTCCTTATGGTTGTTTTGAATTTTCTAAGGGGAAATTTAGTGGTGTTGTGGAGTAATGATCAACAAAGTGATATTATGTAGTGTTGTGGACAAATTAGATATGTTTAATTTCTTCATTCACATCCTGATAAATTGCTTTTTATTCTAGAAATGAGGGGTATTTGTTAGTTGGGTGATGATGTTCAAATATCTCATACACCCCAACATTGTTTGGTGAGTGGTCCTTCAAGGGATGTTTCTTTTTGCACTTAGAACATAGTATAGTCAATGCTACCTATATTTTGTCCCTTTTTTTCTTGCACTAGAATGTATCTAATTTTGAACTTAAAGAACTAAGGATGCCAGTCTTCAATTCCTCCAACAAATTACCAATCTCAACCCAAGTGATACCTCCCCCAGAGGTTTTTGTAATTATGGTAGTAATGTTTGTGGGACCTTTTCCATGTTTTGAATTTCCCTTTGAATAACACTTACATAATTCACAAATTTTCTCATAATTTAACTGATAAATATCACCATAACAAATCAAATTTAAAAAGTCCATGCATTCACCCCTTATTACTCTTAGCAAAATAATTCATACAATCTATTTATCCAACTTACTCTATTTTGACCTTTGTAAATTATATTGGAATCTTTCCACATAATCTTCAAGGCTCTCATCTTCCTTCTAAGTCATTTTGAAGATCTCCTCCCTTAAATATTTGGCCTTACAGTAATCCTGATACTTTTTTAAAAACCTTGCTTCATATAGTCCCATGTGCAGATATTGTTTCCTTTTAATCCCATAATTAATCAACAAAGTGCTGCATTTTTCAATATCGCGGGAACAATTTTAACTTTTGGGCATTATTGACATAACCACCACTTCTACACAAGACATCAAATTCAAATAAAAAGTTGTCAACGTCTTCACTATACATTCCACTAAAATTTGGTAAAGTTGATGGAGGTATGTTTTTTTTTTTTGCGAGGCCTCCCAGATCTCTAATGGGATCAAAGGTAACATTTTCCTCTATGTTATAACCCATTCACTCTTCATCTACCATGTGTGGTGAAGAGAAATACATGGTTGCAGTTGAGCTATAGATTCCTTGGAGAAGGAAACTCCTTATGAAGTTCTTGGTTCTCGAACCAATTCTCTTGAAATTCAAGATGAGGTTGCCCACTTATTATTTACTCTATAGTTGTTGGTCCTGCAATAGTATAAGTAAGCTTTGCTTTAGCTTTTTTTTTGTAAGTTAGTTGTTTACATTATATTACCAAAAATATATAGTGATTTACATAGTATAACAATTATCAGATTTAAAAAATAGACAATTGTTCCTAGACTAGAGATCAACCCCCTTGTCCATCCAATCAAAAAACTGCCTAGGATCTACCCAAATCCCCATACAATATAGTGCCTCTATGGGCATATAGAAATGGACATACAAAACTTTTATGAACCAAATGTTTGCCCTGAAGAGCATAATTTAAGATTTTATGACAAAATTCAAAATCACTAGGACTGTTAAAATACCACTCACAGAATAGGCTCAAACGCACAAACTTCATATGCATTAGCGCTGTGCAACAGTGTTGAACCTACGATGCTTCTTGGGAGAAACCTCATCCTCGCTTGTATTTCCACAGTGCTTTCTTCTCTTCACTCTCACAAGATTGTTGTTTAAATCATTCGATAGGTTCGAAGTGTTGATCTCCACCTTGACCTCGGGCTCAGTCTCTGGCTTGACAATTTGACCATCAGTCACCAAAGCCATAGTGTGGGAAGACAACATATCTTCCAAGGAAGGAGACACCACGTCTTCATTGACTTGCTTAGTTGGCATGCTCTCCTTGAGGAGCGAGAGAGGAGTTTGAACATTTATGCTAAATCCATGCACCAGCTCATGAGCTTTTGCACTCTAACAACAATGCATTAAAGACATTTCTATGAGTTGCTATTGAGATCCTGCACCTCATTCTTGATGTCACATAGATATTATGTAATCACCACCACTTGACAAGTAAGGGATTGATTACTGGTCCATTTGGTGCATATGAGAGCGGCCACCTCTCCTGCTTGATGCTCGTAGAGGTTCCCTCATCGATGCGACACCAACAATGCACCAAGGAAACCTCCTTGCCCCAATGCCACTGTGGTTCTTAGACCTAGACCTTGCAATGTCTCCTTTCAGAATAAGCCTTGAATACGTACCCTGCCTGAAATAATATACTCCCATTGCCATGAATGCTCCCAGTACCTACAACATGGGTGTTATACAACCAAGTCCCCAAAAGAGCATGAAAATAACATAAATAGACCAAAAAGAGTAATCCACACATTAATAATGAAGGAAAGAGATGAATAACAAGCCTCTTCAAGGGGGAAACCTCCTTATACATTGTACGAAGTACACGAGACAAGACAAGACAAGATGATCCAAAAAAAAAGGTCTCCTTCCTATATATAGGAGACAAAAAGGTACAATTACAACCAATGGACCCAAGTTGACATAACTAATATAAGAATAGTAATGACAATTACCACTAATAGGCCCAAGCCGACATCAATAATATGTAATTAGCCACAATATACGGGGTAATGTGCCAATATTTAGGGCTTAACAATTGGTGCAGTTAATTAGCGGAATGGCGTAGCGCATCAAGGCCGAAGGAATGGGGGGTGGTGTAATTTCCCGTCTCCTCAGTCCTATCCCCACCATTAATGCACGTCCCTTCATTGCTAACTCTTTCATCTTGCCACCGAAACACCCCATCCGTGGAAGCTTTGCTTGAGTTGTTGAACCGAATCCTTAATTGCTTTTAATTATAGCGATGAGGGGCAGTTGTTAGTTGGGTGACGATGTTCATAGATCCCACATACCTCAACTTTTTTTAGTGGGAAATATTTCAAGGGATGTTTATTTCTACACTTAGAACATGATATATACAATGTTAGCTCTACTTCATCCTTATTTTTCTTGTATTGTAATGTATCTAATTGTGAACTTTCCCCAACAAATTACCAATCTTAACCCGAGTGATACCTCCTCCATAATTTCTTGTAATTATGGAATTATTGTCTCTGGTCCCTTTTCCATGTTTGAAATTTACCCTTGAATAACACTTACATAATTCAAAATTTTCCTATAATTTAACTGATAAATATCCTTAGATCCCATCAAATTTAAAAGGTCCATGCATGTTCATCCCTTATTCCTCTTAACAAAATATTTCGTAAAGTTTATTTATACAACTTACTCTATTTTTACCTTTGTAAATTATACTACAATCTTTCCACACAGTCATAAAGGCTCTCATCTTCCTTCTGATTCATTTTGAATATCTCCTTGCTGAAATATTTGGTCTTATACTAATCTTGATACTTTTTGAGAAAATATCAATTCATATCCTACCATGTGTGGATATTGTTTCCTCCCAATCCCACAAGCTAGAATGAGGGACATTTTTCAATGTGTCAAGGAACATTTTTAACTTTTGAGCATCGTTGATGTAACCATGACTTCTACATAAGACATTTTTCCCGGAGCCATGAATGAAGGTGCTCAAAATCCAATTCTATTTTGACAGAAATATGCACCTGATTGTTTCTGGTGTAACTCCGAAATTACGAATCCACAGGGTCTGAAACTTCTACTTGTGGTAGCCCGACCTGTCATCTTTCGAACCCAATAGGTATGACCTCAATTGGATTCTCTGAGAGAGAGTTATGCCAAGTGTCGCAACATGACCTGTTTATGGGATAAAACAGGAGAGCGAATTTGTACGGAGTGCCACGTGTCACTGGTTCACTTTCGGCCTCTAAACCTTCGGCCTGTGAAAGTACAGTCCGTGCCCTACTTGTCACTTTTTACGAAATTTCATTTGGAGCTTCCTAGCCCAAGTTATGACTTTTTTCCTAGGTCACCTGTTTATGACTCAGATCTGGAAGAGGTAGAAACCCTAGATTGTACATATCATAAAACACAAAGTACAATGAATTAGAAGTTTTCCTTTGGATACAAGGTACGTGGGGATCTGATCTTTGACCTGTAAAAGTTTCAGATCTGAAAAATTCACCAAAATGGATTTATAGTGAAATTACTACGATGACTGGGTTTTGCTATATCAAGCCTTAACATCGCAAGTGGAACAAGTGTCATACATGCCATACCATGCCTTATTTCAGGCTAGCTCTGATACCATGTTAGTTTTTCAAAATTTTCAATCTGATCTAAGATCTTAACTAAGAGAATAACATGTACAGCATATCTACAGCATATCAATCATGGACACAATAATGCAGGCACACAAGAGACACAGAGTTTCACCGGGGAAAACCAGGAAGGTGAAAAACCCCACAACTTCCTCAGAGATAGAAAGAGAAATGATACAACCAAAGTACAAGAGATAGTCTTCTCCTAGCAGCAGATCCTCCTCCTCACAAGTGCGCCACTTTTCGAATGAGAGAAGTGTGTGTAATGAGTGATCAAATAGAGATCTCACGATCTCTATTTATACTTGTCCTGTCCTGCCCAATAAATTAATGGGGTTGACTTGTCTAGCTTAGCCTCATAACCCATGGTTAACTTAATCTAGGCCAACCCCACACTTGGTGGTCTAATAACCATTTACCCACGTGACTCATACAGGGCCAACCCCATCAAAGTGGTCTAATAACCCATCAAGTATAAGTTACGACACTTACAATATAAATGATGACACTTCCGTATAGAGGAATAATAACATCTCTATAGGAATACAAACACTTCCGTATAGAGGAATAATAACATCTCTATAGGAATACAAACACTTCCGTATAGAGGAATAATAACATCTCTATAGGAATACAATACACATGGGTAAAATACATTCCGAAGTAACATATACATCAACACTCCCTCTTAACTAGGAAGGTATTTCTCGACACAGATCTGCTAGCACAAGTCTTCTTCTCTGGATCATCATCAGCGAATCATCATCCTCAAATCATTGTCATCGTCACTGCTACTGCTATCTCAATCAATCTCTGAATCTACTCGTCATAGGAAGTTCTACAGAGCCAGTCCTTTTTCATACTGGATGTAGGCCCACCACCTGCAGGTCTTCATCATCACTGGCCATACTGTGGAATTCTCGGGACTTATTACGTGCGTCACAAAACCTTGCAAGAGCATCCCAGGACTTATTACGGGCACACAGCCCAACCTATCGGATCTCCCAGGGAACTATTACATGTGACCCCACCACAAAACCTCGAAAGAGAATCCCAGGACTGATTATGAGCACACAGCTCAACCTATCGGATCTCCAAGGGCGCTATTATATGTGGTCACCACAAAACCTCCCAAGAGCATCCCAGGACTTATTATGGGAACACATCCCAACCTATTGGATCTCCCAAGGCGATATTACATGTGGTCATGGAAAAACCTCGAAAGAGCATCCCAGGACTTATTACGGGAACACATCCCAACCTATCGGATCTCCCAGGGCGCTATTATATGCCATAGGACAAAACCTCGAAAGAGCGTTTGCCAGATATCCCAGGGAGCTATTATATGCCAGCGGAAAAACCTAGCAAGAGAATCTGCCAACCTCCCAGGGCGCTATTATATGTCCTCCCAAAGCAAAACCTCGAAAGAGCATTTGCCAGATCTCCCAGGGAGCTATTATATGCCAGCGACAAAACCTAGCAAGAGAATTTGCAAACCTCCCAGGGCACTATTATATGCTTATCTGCACAACCTGTCCACGGCCACAGAGTATCCACCTGATACTCACCATACATCATCCTGATGTACACATGATCATCCTGATCATCATCACTGCATCGTCCTGACGCATGTCATCTGGAGCAACATCCTGAAGCTCATCATCCATGATCATCCTGATCATACAATGCATCCACCTGATGCATACACAGTATCCACCTGATACATATCATCATACATGATCTACCTAATCATACAATGTATCCACCTGATACATATACAAATACATGATCCACTTGATCATACCTGATACATATCAACATACATGATCTACCTTATCATACAATGTATCCACCTGATACATCTACAGATACATACACATGATCCAACTGATCATATCCAGCATCCAACATGATGCATACATACATATAAATGATCCAACTGATCATATCTAGCATCCAACATGATGCACATACAGAGCAGTAACTGGAGCATCGTCCTGATGCTCATCATCCAGCGCTTACATCCATATCCATGTGAAGGATCCTCCTTCCACCCTGCTTGGAATGGCTTCAGCAAATGTATCCATCACTTCTTCCTTGAAGTGTTGTCAATCTGAAGAACACCAAGCCTCCCTCTGAAGTATTCGAACTTCACTCTGGCTAGTGGTTTCGTCAGCACATCTGCAATCTGCTCGTCCGTCGCAACATACAGGAGCTTCACTGCTCCTCTCTGCACCATATCCCTGATATAGTGATATTTGATCTCAATGTGCTTCGACCTGTCGTGGAACACCGGGTTCTCAGACAACTTCACACAACTCTGGTTATCACAAAAGATACCTGTAGCCTCCAACGGGAGATCAAATAACTCAGACAGTAGCTTCCGAAGCCATACTGCCTCGAAACTAGCCGAACAAGCTGCAACATACTCTACTTCAGTTGTACTCAGTGCTACGCAGGACTGCTTCCTACTAAACCAAGAGATCACACCTGATCCCATACTAAAGCAACACCTAGATGTGCTCTTCCTAACTGCAGCACTGCCTGCCCAATCTGAATCAACATAACCCTGCAGGTTAAACTTTTGATTCGCATCATACTTGAGCCCATCATCAATTGTACGCTTCAGGTACCTCAGAATATCCTTTACAGCAACCAGGTGAACACCTCTAGGATCCGTCAGGAACTGGCTCAATGTGTTCACCGCAAAGCAAATATCTGGTCTTGTGTTCATCAGGTACATCAAGGACCCAATCATTTGACGATACACAGTGACATTAACCAGATTAGATGAAGCATCACACAGAAGCTTCAAGTTCGATGCCATAGGTGTGGCCATGTCCTTGCAGTCCATCATCCCGCCTCTTCAGGATCTCTGCTACAAACTTCCCTTGTCCAAGGAAGATTCCATCTGCACTCTGCCACACCTCCATGCCTAGAAAGTAGTGCATCATCCATAAGTTCTTCACCTCGAACTCAGCAGCAAGCTTCCTCTTGGTATCGACAATCAATCCATCCTCACCTGTTACAAACAGGTCATCCACATACAAAAGTAGTATCACAGGATTGCCTTCCTCAACCATGTAGTAAAGGTTGGAATTTGCTTTACTCTTAGTAAAGCCCAAACTGGATAGAAAGCTGTCTATCCTACCATACCAAGTCCTAGGAGCTTGCTTCAATCCATACAAGGGTTTCTTCAACTTACACACATATGACTGCCTGTCATGTGTCTCAAAACCAAGTGGCTGCTCCACATACACTTCCTCCTCGACTACACCATTCAAGAAAGCTGTCTTAACATCCATCTGGTGTATCTTCCATTTCATCACTGTAGCCAGAGCAAGTACTGATCTAATGGAAGTGTGCCTGGCTATAGGTGTAGAAGTCTCTTCATACTCAATCCCTCCTTCTGGGAGAAGCCATGAGATACAAACCTCGCTTTGTATTTCTCCAAACCTTGCTTTGTATTTCTCCATGCTACCATCTGCATCATGCTTGATCTTATAGATCCATTTGGAAGTCACAACAGACTTCCCTTCAGGTCTTGGGACCACATCCCAAACATAATTCTTCATGATCGACTGGTACTCCTCGATCATGGCATTCTTCCCGAATCCTGAGAACTTCAATATATTCAATATCTTCAATAGATAACTTTGTTGTTGGAACAAATGTTGTAGTCCTTCTTTTGTAGGTGATGGTATACGATCTTTCCTACAAAACAAGTTAAATTGCATGATTAGAAACATCTCATAGTTTTCAGAACAAATTCTTACACATAAAGAAATATGTCATACAATCATGCAATTATTTTAGCCAATGCTTCAATACAACATTCATCCATATCCTGTAACTTTCTAGATGCCTTCCAATCTCTACCAGAACATTGTTAAGAGTTTGCACTACTCCCAACATGTCAACAAAGAGGTTTCATTCTAGATAAGTAGCAATGGAACGTTGTACAGTGCCATAGGCCACTTACCCATTACATGCATATTAGTAGTATGTTGTTCATTAATGCAATTATTCTAATATGCCAAAATACACAGCCTAATTCCAGGAACATCGGTATATACATCATTGAACAATATTATTTAAACAATCAAATATGCAAGAAATGATAATTCAAATACTTATCTTTGTTTGTTTGTTGGGTTGACTTCCTCTCAGTCTTTGCTTCCTTTTTGCAACTCTATTCTGATGTGGATTGTGAGAAGTGGTCGACTCCTTCTAAATATCTGCATCCTTAACGAAACTACTGGAGTGTACTCTCTCTTGATCTTTGCTTCCTGGATTACCTGTCCTTGAACTTATATCCATCCTCAATCACTATGCATGCTTACTAGTATCATCATTGTGTTACCATTGAGATCTCATACATAATCATACATTCATTAGTATAATCTCAATACTATCAAAACACAATAATCTTAAACATGTATAGTCATTATCATTTCAAACACAGATAATCAACATTAGCATTCAATGTTTTAGGAAAGACTTCTCTTCCTCATGCATATTCATATTTGACCAAAGGACTTTTCTAGTTAGTCATATCATCAATCAAGGTAAGAGACATAATATGCATAAACCCTTGATTACTTACATTTCTAACTTCATGAATAATCATTATCAACAATACAACAGTATAAGATCCTAACACAAGGTAGGATTCTAACTTGATATAGGAAAAACATACTTGGATTAATATGTTAGTTGGTTATGTCTAACATACCCACATGATGTCTTCTTGTTCTCTTAAATGACTTGTGCTAGTAACCTGCATATCTCATAGGTTAATCATTATAGAACCAAGTTATACATACCTCGTAAGTAGATCTTATATGTGATCCATGACAATGGATGAATCTTTGTCTTCATGTCACCATGGTCATATGTTCTTGAAATAGAACATGATTTGTTTTTATTGATGTACCTTTCATGTTAGCGGACAACATCAACCTCATACAATACCACAATGCATTAGTACAATCATAAGTGTCAAAACCCTAATCAATGAATATCTTCTATCGTGCATTCATAATTTTATTAAGGTGATATGACAAGTCTAAAGTTAATCAAGATTGTACTAACCTTAATGAAGACAAACATACCATAAACTTAATCATGAACAGATCTCAAAACATACCTGGATAAGTCATGCCTGTTGAGATTGCTTGTAATCTTCCTATGTAAGGCCTCAGCCTTATCTCCCTCTGAAACTGGAACTTCTTCACTTATGCAGGTGACCAATCCATTTTCTTCTAGGATTAACCCAATCCACTTGATTTTCAGAAACTGGATCTGGAGCTGGATTAGGGTTTGTCAGGGAAACCCTAAACATTCAAACTTTGAATTTCAAACTTCTGAAAGGATAGAAAGATGTGCCTTGATGAGCTGATCAAGCTGGTATACTCAGAATTTGAAAATTGCAAAGTTTCACCCCTCAAAATTTCCTTTGAAACTTCTGGATCTTCTGGACAGGATCCCGGACTAGGGTTTGATAAATCCCACCCTTCAGCCCAACCAAAAGGTTCGATCCAAAGCTCTAAACTTCGATTTTTCTGAGGAGCTTCCAGTCGTGGTCACAGACTTCAAAAATTTCAACTTTTGCCTAAGCCCTAATTTTCCACTTTTCCGATCAAAGTCCCGAACTAGGGTTTGATCAAGCCCAGCCTTCTGCCCAACCAAAAAATTTGAACTTGGTCTCTAAATTAGGATTTTGATGAGTATCATTTAGCCGTGGTCTCCGATTAAAAAAATTCTAACTTTCTCCGAAACCCTAATTCCCGGAGCCATGAATGAAGGTGCTCAAAATCCAATTATGTTTTGACAGAAATATGCACCTGATTGTTTCTAGTGTAACTCCGAAATTACAAATCCACAGGGTCTAAAACTTCTACCTGCGGTAGCCCGACTTGTCATCTTTCCAACTCGACAGGTCTGACCTCAATTGGATTCTCTGAGAGAGAGTTATGCCAAGTGTCGCAACGTGACCTGTTTATGGGATAAAACAGGAGAGCAAACTTGTACGGAGTGCCACATGTCACTTGTTCACTTTCGGCCTCTAAACCTTCAGCCTGTGAAAGTACAGTCCTTGCCCTACTTGTCACTTTTTATGACACTTTTTACGAAATTTCATTTGGAGCTTCCCAGCCCAAGTTATGACCTTTTTTCCTAGGTCACCTATTTATGACTCAGATCTGGAAGAGGAAGAAACCCTAGATTGTACAGATCATAAAACACAAAGTACAATGAATTAGAAGTTTTCCTTTCGACACAAGGTACATGGGGATCTGATCTTCGACCTGTAAAAGTTTCAGATCTGAAAAATTGGCTAAAATGGATTTATAGCGAAAGTGCTACGATGACTGGTTTTTGCTATATCAAGCCCTAGCATCTCAAGTGCAACAAGTGTCATACATGCAATACCATGCCTTCTTTCAGGCTAGATCTGATACCATGTTAGTTTTTCAAAAATTTCAATCTGATCTAAGATCTTAACTAAGAGAATAACATGTACAGCATATCAATCATGGACACAATAATGCAGGCACACAAGAGACACAGAGTTTCACTGGGGAAAACCAAGAAGGTGAAAAACCCCGCAACTTCCGCAGAGATAGAAAGAGCAATGATACAACCAAAGTACAAGAGATAGTCTTCTCCTAGTAGCAAATCCTCCTCCTCACAAGTGCACCACTTTCCGAATGAGAGAAGTGTGTGTAATGAGTGATCAAATAGAGATCTCTCGATCTCTATTTATACTTGTCCTATCCTGCCCAATAAACTAATGGGGTTGACTTGTCTATCTTAGCCTCATAACCCATGGTTAACTTAATCCGGGATGACCCCACACTTGGTGGTCTAATAACCCATTTACCCACATGACTCATACAGGGCCGACCCCATCAAGGTGGTCTAATAACCCATCAAGTATAAGTTACGACACTTACAATATAAATGATGACACTTTCGTATAGAGGAATAATAACATCTCTATAGGAATACAAACACTTCCGTATAGAGGAATAATAACATCTCAATAGGAATACAATACACATGGGTAAAATACATTCCGAAGTTACATATACATCAACAAAGGTGACAGAGCCTATGCAGCAATGATGTATGCCATGTCTCATTGCATGGTAACGCACTTCCTTTTTGCTGAATCTCCAAAAGAGCTATGGGCCCATCTGAATGAAATATTTGGCAAACAGAATGAAGGGATTGGTCCAAACCATTTTGAGAGAAAGCCCAGTGATGCATTCGCCCTCCTTGTTGGTCTCTCTGATCATGAATCAGTATCAAACATATCTCATAATGAAGTTGTCCATGGAGAAGAAGAACTTGCAGATTCTGCACTCATGCTCTCAATATCTTCTATTTCGAATTTTGTGCCAACTCACACTTTAGAAACTATAGAGGTTCTTAAATCCTCTCTTGCACAAGAGTCTGTTGGTTTGCATAATGATGATCTCATGAATGTTTCGTAGGTTAAATCAGCAATTGGAGGTAATGCATTCGCTCTTCTTGATCACTCACCTCTTATGTACTACTGTAAGATCATTTGTACATGCTCTCAGGATTTTATTGAAGATGTAGGGCATTGCCATTCGCTTGGCATAATTTCTCATTCATTTCATGGTTTTGATATCACCTCTAATGGTTCAAAGGAGATCTCAAGAAACCATTTTTCAAGTCTTGGATCTGATTTGGATTCCAAGCAATCACTATCATGTGATGGTTCTTTTGGGCATAATCTCACCTATGATGGTTCAAAGGAGAAAACAAAAGACTATCTACACATTCATGGATTTGATCCTACCTCAACTGATTCGAATCACGGGTTCCAGGATCATCCTCATACTTTTGGATTTGTTCTCATCACATTCGATCTGAAGAGCAAGTACAAGTACATGCTTTTGAGCATGAACCACTTCTTCCCAAGAAGAAGATACCTCCAGACATATGACCAAGCATCACACTTGCTTGAGTTTGGAGCATTTATTTTTGGTGTGCCCTACAATCTATTTTGAGGGGGGGTTATTTTTCCCATGAGGTTTTTCCCCATTTCCTTTTTTCATGGATTGTTCTTTATCATTTATTTTATTGTATTGGGTGACCTCTGGTCTCAGTTACTAGGGCCCAAGATGGATCAAGGGGGGGTGTTGGGATATTCCTATACTCCATCCTAGTCCTACTAGCATTTTCATCATTTTGCATTTCAGTCATGCATGCATTTTTGCATGCAGTCATGCAATTGCATGCATCCCAGTCATCAGGTTGGTGTCACCTAGCACCTAGTCCCCATGTTGCTAGCCCCTGGAGCTTCTTTCCACTCATTTTTAGCCCTCCTAGTCAATGATGCGCCCACCTTTCACCTACCACTTGAGAAAGGTGCCCTTCTTCACCTACCACTCAGTTACACTTCAGTTAGTTGAGTTATTTGTGGATCTCTCCTTGATTTGAGGATTGATTGACTTGTTAACTAACTGAAACACTCCATTGGACCCCCAGTGAGACTAGATTGCCTATTTTGACTCCAGTCAGCTCCCCATGCGACCTCCACCAAGCCTCCTTCACTACATTAGTGCTTCCATGTGCCAGTTACACCTACCACACTCTGTTAGACTTAGTTTGACACTTGGTTGACTGTTACTTGTGCATTGATGACTCCACTGATGATGATGAGGACTCCTAGTGGTGTATTGTTGACACTCCACTGCTAATGATGATGACTCCTAGTGCAGATAATCCATGCCCATGCAGGCTAATTCGAATTGCCACCTTGGCATTCGAATCCTCTCCACCACTGTATTATTTATTGTTAATATTATGATTAATTAATTAGTGTGTGATGTTATTTTGCTTCTATCCGAGTTCTACTGTATCATAATTCTGTTTCTCCTTTACACTGCATTGACCACTCTTCTTCTATTTTCCTGCTTAATCTTAATCTTTCTTGTGAGGTATACATCAGCTCTTAGATTTGTTGTGAGGATTTTCACAAATACATGTATGCTTTTCATTTGTAAGGTGTTATCTACTTTGGCTGCATCAATGTTGTTGGATCCGGTCCTTGAGCTTAATGCAGTTAGGCAAGGTTCATTTGAGGTGCATGTGCATTGAAATTGGGTCCCGAACTATCTGGGATCAACCGCCTAGATGTATACTTGAAGTTTGTATCTAAAACTGAGAAATGCATCCAAATGCTAACTCCAGGATAAGATGCACTAGGAAATGCACCCTACTAAAACGAAAAAACAAAACGAAAGAGAGAAAAAAACTAGAATTGGGATTCTACTTGCTTCTCCTTCCTTCGATGGTGCTTCCTAGCTATAATTTTTAGATTTTGTGAAAAAGATAGCTATTGAAAAGAAAACATAGTTTTCACTCAAATGCATATTGTAACGAATATTAAATAGAATATTAATTAGGTTAGCTAACTATTAGGGAAAGGGTGTAACCTTTCAGTTTAAATGGCTCAAGCCTATAAAAGCAAGCCTCCATTTTAATATTTACAATCATCCAATTATAATTTACTCATTTATTATTACAAAGTTATCGAAGATGGATACTCTTCATTGTTAGCCAGATTCGGTTTATAGCATTGGTATCAGAGCCGCGTTCGGCTAAGCTCCTGCACTTCATGCTCCATCTCAGCTCTTGCACTCCACTCATCCTCAACTCTCATCACTCCGTTTGTCCTTCACCAGCGTCCTCCACTCACCACCGCTGTTGCGCTCTCCTCCCACCGTCATCTCCACGTCGTCCCATCTCCACCCGGTCACCCATCTCCGCCCTGCACACCATTCCACCTCCCATCACATTCCCCATGCCTATCCTGCCTCCTCGGCCCACATCCCTCCTCCCTGCGCTACATCCCTCCTCGCCAGCGTCCTCCACTCACCGCCTCCTCCCCTCCACGCGTGCCCTACCTTTCACACTTCCCCCAACACCTCCCCCAGCCGCCACCATTCCGCCGTCACTCTTCCGCTCCATCTCCCACGCAACTCCATCTAAACGACTTGCACCCATCAACAATAAAAAGTTAATACATAAAAATAATAATAATAATTTTTTTTATTATTATATTTTTTTTAAAATAATAAATTATTATTATAATTTAAATAATAATTATTGTATTATTATTTTTAATATATAATAAATTATTATTAGAATTCAATAATACTTATTGTATTATTATTTTATTCCTCACCCTATCACCTAAAAAAAATACTCTTGATCCTTAAACCAAAAATTGATCCCCCATATTCACCCCCCCACACTAGATCGAGAACCATGACAGAAATGAAGGATCGACTGGAGAAATTAGAAAAAGACCAAATTAGAGATTTGAAAATCTTGGAAGGTCTAAACTCTAGAATGGACGAACTTGACAAAGAGTTTCAAGAAGAAAAAGAAGAGTTTTCGCGCAAGGTGCAATACGAAGTTGCCGGAGCAGTCTCATGGGAAATGAGGAAGGTACGAGAGGAAATGAAAGCATACTTCGATGCAGGATTAGAAAATATCAGGCAATTTTTCAAGGATAGGGATGACGCTAAAAATGGCAAGTCACCGAAGGGAGACCATTCATGTCGCAATACAACCGATACTAATGATCATCAATCAAATTACCCCAAAGAGGAGATCCCAGAAGACCATAGAGACTACAATCATCATAAACCATATTGGGCCACAATGCAATCGATGGGAGGATACTCAATGAAACCTAAATTGGAGTTACCCAAGTTCGATAGAGAATCAAAACAGAGCGTGGCGTGGATCAACAAGGCAGAAGAATTCTTCTACATTCACAAAATCTTGTCAGATGACGAAAAAATTAAATACGCCTCCATGCAGCTCGAAGGACGAGCATACAATTGGTACATGTGGTGGAAGAAAACGACAACAATATGTGCCTACAATTGGGACAAATTCAAAAATGATTTCTTTAAAAGATTCGAAGATGTGACAGAGAAAGAGTTTTTCTCCAAACTAACTAGGCTACAGCAAGAAGGCAACGTGGAAGAATACACCTATGCATGGGAAGCGCTAGCAACGCGCGTACCAGAATTAACAGACGGTCAACGACTCCAAACATATATCTATGGTCTTAAACAATACATAAGAGACGAATTAGAATTGCATAACGTGTCCAATTTGGATAAGGCTAGGCGTAAAGCAAAACTTATTGAAGAAAAATTCAAACAATCAAGACAAGGGAACCCTAACAAGGGATATTTGCGACAGCAAGAGACCCAATGCAAGTATTGCGAAGAAACATGGTCACCCGGTCATCAATGTAACAAATATCAGTCATATGGCTATGAAGTTGGGAAAAGCTCAAAAACATCGAGTAGTCACACTGACAGTGACAGGAAAAACAAGAAGAATACTTGTCGTCGTTGTGGCGAAGATTGGTTCCAAGGACATAAATGCAAGACCAATCACACAGTACATTGCACAATAATTAATGGGAAGCAAGTACATGTATCAAGAGAGGCAGATACAGTTGATTCGGATACAGACACAAGCTCATCTAAAGCATCAGTTGCGACGGTTACGTGTACTCAACAAGTCGGTAAGAAAGAAAAGGTAGAGACACCAGAGAAAGATTACACCCAACAGAAGGAAAGCCAAGCACTCGCAGGAAAATATCTGCCACCTCAGTTGAGAAACCATGACATCCTTAAAACGGAACAATTCATATTCCGAGTAACAGAATCTAGGAATTCAGGACCAAAAAGACTACAACTTAATGGGAAAATTAAAGATAAGGATGTCACAATTTTGGTCGATTCGGGAAGTACCCATAATTTGATGAACATCAATAAGGCAAAGGAACTAAATATTTTTGTGTTCCCCGCAAAAGGGCTTAAAGCCTCAACCATCGCTAATCAAGACATAGAAGAAGTAGGAAAATGTCATAAAGTGCCGTTGTACATACAAAACTTACACCTACACCTCAATTGTGTTGCCTTACCTCTCAAGGAAGTAGACATGGTATTAGGCGCCGACTGGTTAGCATCGCTGGGGACTTACTCTACCAACCTGCAAGAACAATACATGGAATTTGAATGGAAAGGAAAGAAGTACAGACTGAATGGACTGAGACCAAGAGTTTCTCCACCTAAGAAGAAAGAATTACGACACAACAAGAATCTAGACCATGTCAATATAAAAGACAATGACTGTAAATACAGCTTTGAGGACAAAGCTCCTTTTAAAGGGGGTGGCAATGTAACGAATATTAAATAGAATATTAATTAGGTTAGCTAACTATTAGGGAAAGGGTGTAACCTTTCAGTTTAAATAGCTCAAGCCTATAAAAGCGAGCCTCCATTGTAATATTTACAATCATCCAATTATAATTTACTCATTTATTATTACAAAATTATCGAAGATGGATATTCTTCATTGTTAGCCAGATTCGGTTTATAGCACATATTGTATTATAACTAGTAAAAACTTGAAAGTAATTGTTTACTCTATTTGATGTAAATTTTTTCAAAGATTTATAATAACTCCAATAAGTCTTGAGTTATTTTCCACTAAAAAGGCCAGACAATGGAGTTTTTGGTGATGCCAAAATATTAAAACTCGCGAGAAAAGGATTTTACAGAAGAACGCAAAGAATCCTAAATTGATAGACCATAATAGCCATGGGACAATTTCATAAATTATTTATTGGCTCTGGTTGGCTAATTTTAAACCTCTAGTTTCTTTTCGATGGATGGCACAAGCTATTGTGGTAATAACCTCATTTTTTCACATGCTTGGACAATGTATTCATCCTCTCTTCAAACTAGGACTTGAAGGAGTGTGTGTAAACTTAATCATTTAAATTAAAGATAAGTTTTGTTCTCATTAATGTATAATTTGATTCATTTTTCTCAGATTATTTTTATAATTGAATTATAATTAATGCCACGTGGTTGGGAAAGGATTAAGCACCAAGTGATAAAAAATATGTTCTTTGAAATCGATGATAGGTATTATCGTTCTCAAGGAAGCATCTAATCCAAACGGCTGTATTGCAAAAAGCATAAAATCCGGAAAACATAAAATCTGGAAAACACGTAACACAACAAAACGAGAAAAGCGGATATGGCCAGTAGTGGCATGGGTCCCAAGAAGCCACCTGGTTGGTCATGTGGACGCCACCCATCAAGATCCGAACGTGCCCAGTTGGCTTCTCCATGTCGTCCTGGGTAGGTTGTGCTTTAATGCGCTTTATGGTGCCTTAAGAAACGTGCCACACGTCCATTTCCCTGCGCGCTCTCCAATAGCCCGTTCAATCTTGCTCGGGTCTGGTCTATGAGCGTTTTAACACCCTAGAAGTTGTCCGCCATGGCATCAGTCCTGCTCCGATGCCACGTCCTGTTGCTGTTCGAACCTGCAACCTAGTGGATGCTCCGTCGTCGTGTTCATGTCCTCCATTGCTTGTTGTTCGAGCAGAGGGGATTCCTGTTTTTAACCTCGTTGGGTGGTCTGTTGGAGCGGACTGCCTCCCTGTTCAGCGCCGTGGGTTGGAGAAGTTTTGTGATGTTCTTATGTTGTTCGTGGTCCGTGGCGCCTCTTCTCCTGCTGAAAGCTCCTGTAATTGCATGTTTGCGGGATGCTCCTGGTGTTCATGTTCCTGGCTCGTGCTCAGCTCCTCGTTTCTGCTCGGCTCCTGGTTCGTCCTCGATGCCTGGTTCGTGCTCGGCAGTGGAGACTTGTTCAAATAACGTGGTAGGATATCCATCCTACCGGCTTCTCTTGCATTGTGTTTTTCAACACAGCCACTTGCTCGGTGTGATTTGCTTGCTTTCTCTGTCTATGTTCGGTCTGGTTCGGTCTGGTTGGGTCCATGTTCTCGGTTGAATGGTTTTTGGTTATAGGTTGACTGGTTCGTGATCCACTCTTGGTTCATGCTCGACAGTGGCGGCCTGTTCAAACGATGTGGTGGTATATCCATCCTACCTGCTTCTCTTGCATTGTGTTTTTCAACACAGTCACTCGCTCGGTTTGATTTTCTTGCTTTCTCTGTTTGTGTTCGGTCTGGTTGGGTCTGTGTTCTCGGTTGAATGGTTTTTGGTTATAGGTTATGTTCTCTGCATCCATGAAGATTAATTATGACAGTGGCTAGGGTTTAATGTGAGCTTGTTATGGTTTCATGGTTAATATGGTTTACTAGGGTTTCATGGTTATGGTTATGGTTTCATGGTTGTGGTCATGGTTTAGGTTATGGTTATGGTTATGGTTATGGTTATGGTTTCATGGTTATGGTTTCGGCTTTACTGTTTCATGCTATGAGCTAGGGTTTAATGTGACCTTGTTTGCTGAAAGAAATAACTGAATTTTGATTTTAAAAATGCAGATGAATGGTTATTGGATTCGGTTGAATGGTTTTTGGTTTTCTTATGCCTCCATGAAGATGAATTATCAGAGTTTTTACATCTCTATTCTCTTTGTCCATGAAGATGAAGATGAATTACTACAATGCAGTTTGTAGTTATGGTTTGAATTTGATTATCAATGGAGCATTAATATGGTTTGCTAGGGTTTCATGGTTTCGGCTTTAGGATAGCCTTTATTCCACCCAAATAGTAACTTGGTAAATTTTATAATTGAGTTAAGGTTTCATGGTTATGGAAAATTTAGTTATGGTTTCATGGTTTGAAGGTTATGGCAAATTCTGATATGTGCAAATTCAGTTCATTTATTGCTTCCATTATGTGATTATATTGCTTTCAGTGATTGTTTGAATTCGTAATGAATGGTTGTTAAATTCTTAATGAAGTTGATTATAGGAATGATGCATACTTGAGATGCAAGATGACGCTCTGCAATAATTTGGGCATGCCAATTAGATGAACATGTGGAATTAGAGGCATGGCAATTAGATAATAATTTTGACTCTCAATTAGAGGCCTTCAGAGTTCATGCCAATTAGATGAATAATTTGGACTGTGAATTAGAGGCATTTTGAGTTCATGGGATTTGGACATGCCAATTAGATGAATATATGAAATTTGGATTGATTTCTAAGAAGAGTATGAGAGAAGATGAAATAGTATTTGAATGCTTGATTTGGTATGTATCTTTCATTATATATATATATATATATATATATATATATATATATATATTAATATTATGAAAGTGTGTAAAAGTCTTTGGCCTTAGGCCTATGTTCCATTTAAAAAAAATCATAGCTAAATATTAATTTTAATACAACTATATAACAATACTCGTCTAAACTAATCAATCAAATTTTAACTTATAAACATTGATATTATTATGAAACAAATGTTAAAAAATCTAGTCATAATGCTAAAATATGAATATGTTTTTTTTCAATTTTATCTCTAAAGTCTAGACAAGGCAACCTCTCTTTCTTTCTTTGGTCATAATCTGGTCATGTTTATTTTTTGCCAAAGTCCTTAATTTGGTAAACTTGGGTTAGTTAGAGATGCCCTCTTTCAGGTCCCCAATGACCATATCTCTATTATGGGCACACATAAAGGTGACATGGTCAAAACTAATCTTCCAATTGTTTTTTTTTCTCTTGGCACACTGTTAATGAGTTGTACACTTGATTTCTATCCATCTTCAACAGACTAACAAACCAAAGAGCTTCATTTCAATGAAAAACTTATGGATTTGTTTAAGACCATAAGATCCCCAACTGTGACTCACATATTAGTGTTTGAAGCCTTTAACTTTTCCTCAATAGTTATCTGTAGTATGTTGGACATGCCTATGTGTTTGTCCCATCTACTGTTAGCCCTCATTTTGTATTTTTCTAGAATTTTGGTTCTCATTTAAAAAATTGTCATTACTCTTCCATATTTTCAATTAGACCCTTCACATCTTCACTGAATCATTTAATCTACCTAAAACTCTAGTTTCCACCAAGTCCCTCACAACATGGATTTACTTCCAATGTTCTACTCATCAGTTTGCTTGGATTCTTCCCTTTGTACCCATTGGTTGAAGTTTGATCCAAACCCTAGGCAAACACAAATGTTGATGACAGAGGATGCAAAGTTTGTATGCAAGATGTTTTCTTGAGATTGTAATGCATGTGAGTTGTTTGTAAACCAAAGAAGAAAAAATTATGATTATGATTTGAAGTTTGTATGAATTGTTTAAAGGTGGCATGGTGGTGGAGGGGAGAGGATTGACTGCTTTCCAATTAGCATATGTTCTTCTATTATATCTGTGTTGTTTGGTTACATGATGGAATGAGTTGTCCCTCTCAGAGGTTGCTTGCAATGCCTACTTTCAATCCAATTCAAGTTGATTTTCATTCAAGAAAAAATTGCATTCAATTTATATTTTCAATCAGGTTGGTCTACCATCCAATTTAGTTTATCATTCAAATTAGTTTTGCAACCAAGTAATATAGCAATCAGTTTTAGTAAGGAATGAAGTCCAGTAATAGACATAGTCATGAAGAAAATAATACTTGACATAAAGTGCAGATTCTTGTTCAACATAGTAGCAATTCAATATTTATACATATGGTTGGTCCCTTATGGGTTGGTACTTAATACATTTACTGTGGTTATGCCTAACATATATCGACTGTTGGATTGAATTCAAACAAAATCTTAGGAAACCACCCAAAATTCCTCCTGCAACAAAATCTATCTTTCATCTATGTATGCCAAACAAAATACATCTTTCATCTGTCAAACAAAAACTTTGGAACCACCCAAAAATCCCTATGTGTGAGGAGGTTGACTACATCTTTCATCTATTAAACAAAAACTTTGCAACCACCCAAAAATCCCTATGTGTGAGGAGGTTGACTACATCTTTCATCTATTAAACAAAAACTTTGCAACCACCCAAAAATCCCTCTGTGTGAGGAGGTTGACTGCCTTCATTGCCCAATCTGGTTGGGTTGGATATTGTTGCTTGACTTGGTTGTGTTGAGCTGCAAACATTTGCTGCAGGCCACGTTGGTCCTTGTAGCCAAGGACGAATTGAATAACCATAGTTATGAATTGAGCCTAATAGCCCTAGGTTCACTAAAGGTGTTTGGAAGGCATACACAGTATTGCCCCTTGCCTGATGGTATTGGGGTATCTGTATGTTAATAAGGTCCTGGAATAATCTTCTGTTCTCCGAAAACTGATCCAATGGGTTGTCCACCACCTCTGTCCTACCTAGACCGTTTGGATTCCTCTGTTGTGCCTTTCTTTGCTCCCTTTCCTCCCCTGCCAATTGTTTATGTCGCTCTCTTTCCTCCCTTTCTTTCTCTCTTTCAAGCCTTTCCTGCCTTCGATTTTCTACTGCAACAATCCTTGCTTCCTTCTTCTCCTTTACCAAAGCCTTCTTCTTCTCTTTTAATTCCCGCATCTCCTTTTTCTTATGCTCTGCCTCAACCAGTAGGGTGATGTAGTCCTCTGATGTTAGTAGCTGTGAGCTCTTGCTTAATCTAATATGCTCAGCAATGGGATTAGATAATTGAGTTGCAACTTTCTCCACTGGCAACTTAAGGAACTGGCCGAGTAGTGGGGGGGTGCCTCATCAACATTTTCTTCGTCAACTGTATCTGCATTTTGTACACTCTCATCTCCAACACCCCCAACATCCACATAATAATGGATAGCTTCTTTGTTAAGGAGTGCTGGCATCGAAGGCAGGTTAAGGCTTTCATCGTTGGTGGCAGTGACAATGTGTCTGTTCATATTTTTCATGGCCTCTACCAACCACTCGGGTTGTTCTAGCTGGCTTGGAAATGTCAACTCCTCACTGTTGTTTACCATTTCTTCGCCACATCCATGTACACTCAAATCAACAACATTGTTATGAATATTCCCTTGGCCATCTAATTCTATTTCTGTCCTTCCAACAACTTCTATATTCTCCCCAATAGGTTCGGTGCCATACTGAGTTTCACTTACATGTTCATCGTCATCGCCCAATGGTTGGCAATGAACTTGAGAGAGTGATATGATGTTCTCTGCAGCATCTGCGTCCTCTAGCCCTTGAACATCAAAAGCCTGACTACATCCCGTGTCACGTTGAAGAGTATCAGAATTGAAAGGCCATATTCCCGTCCACCTAAAACCAACCCTGATATTTGATGCCATGAGAGCCCTAGCAAAAGCTTTGCTTGCAAGTTCTGCTAATTTGAACCTCTTCACCTCTACCCCCGGGTTCTTTGCCATTCAGGCCACTCTCTTAGACCTAAAGTAACTCTTTAAAGGCCCAAACACACTCACATATAGAGGTTGCAACCTATGTGTGGTATGTGCAGGCAGTGTCAACAGATCAATGCCTAGCCTGTTTGCCTCCTTAATGGTCTGTATAGCTATGTGGCTGCCATGGCCATAAAAAATCAACAGATGTCTGTTTTCAGGTGAAACACCGCCCGACACAGAGGCAACAAAGTGGCAAAGCCAACTCAAGAACAGTTCTTTTGTCATCCTAGTTCACAGTTTTTAATGTAATTTTTGAGTTGATTCTTTCCCTTGAACATATAAAAAGTTGGAATTGATGCTCCAACTGCGTTTACACAACAAAGAATAGCTATCCACTCCCTACTTTTTGGTAGAATTTTGGGCACATTCCTGCTCCCTCTCTTGGAAATTACCCGCATGCCACAGTTCCTCCCTGCCTGTAATCCAGTTTCGTCACAGTTCCATATATGGTCTGGTTTGTATGAGTGTTTCTCATATGCATTAGAGAGTGTCTGATAGAACTTGGACAAAACTGTAGGGCATAGATGCAAAGCTCTATCCCTGTCAAGCCCCTCTGATGTTTGTAACACAAGTTCTGGATGCCTTTTTTTAAATCCTCTCCACCATGATTTCCCTGGAAATCCATCTTTGAAGGGGTTTGGCCTCCCTTGACAGATTTGGGCAATAGTGGATTTAAGTTGAACCAACTCCAAACCATGGCCTAGTTGAGCCATCTCTTGACACCAAACCACAACTTCTTCTTCCTCTTCTACACTCAGCACTGTAAGAGGTCCTTTTCGCTTGGTATGGGTGAGGCCATTTATCTAGTAATGGATTGATGTGGGTGGAATCCCATGTTTTTTGGCAGCTGCTCTAATAGAAAAACCATTGAACTCTATATCATCTATTGCGACCTTCATGTCTTCTTGTGTCCATCCTTTGATGGCACTAATCTTCTTACTGGCAGTTGCACCTTGAACTGTGGTAGATGATGGAATAACACCACCACGCTCTGCATCATTTGCCTCTTCAACTGTGGTTGATGGTGGAATAACACCACCATGCTCTGCATCATTTGCCTCTTCAACATTTATGTGTGCATTGTTATTATCAACATCATGTGCTATGTCCTCATCGGACGAGGTGCATCGTAGCTGGGCACCCCTATTGAGTCTCCTACTTGTCCTCCTTGCACGATTAGTGTTGAGTCTTGCCATGACTGCAATCACCCACAGAATTAGAACAAATAGGGCCTCACTGAAACTACACATGAATTGTTAAAATTAGCTGTGTATCTACACAGGGATCTGGAATATTAAACTAGCTGTGTTAAAACTACACAAAGATCTAGAGTATTCAAAAGGATATTGTAATGTGATTTACATGTTCAATGCAGTTTGGAAAACATGATTCTAGCATTTAGTACATATATATACTTGTTATGCATTTATTCAGAGACTACTATTTCACATTATTTCATTTGTGTCGCTTGATTGAACTACTTTATGGATAGAGGAATGGCAATATGGAAAGGTCTTAGGTTCTTGCATAAAATTAGATATAGTCTGGCTACTTGAAAACATTATTGAAATATAAGTTTACCTTGAATGCAATACCTGAACTCCGATTGCTGTCTTGACTTATCTCTACACCTGGAAATCAATCTGCAACTGTGTCTTGCTTGAATGTGATGCCTGGACTCTGAAATTCAAGCTTGGAAATAGAGGTGTGAGTTTAACATGGTCTGGGAATTCTGAATAGCATAAAATGGAGGTTGTCTGAAGGTTGTGGTGTCTTTATAGCATTCTGTGTTTGATTTGATTGGCAAGTTTGAAAAGGCATGGATTGCAAATGGCTGGATTTGGATGAGTGCACAAGATTGATTTGGGTTCGATCCAATGGCTATCAATGGGGTTGTGTCGATCCATGTGCTATTCGAAATGCTTAGGGATTGCTTTTGTTTGGTTTTATGGCTGATTTGATGATTTTAATGGAGTTGGCAGCATTAATTGCATTGTTTGGGTTGCTTTGTTGATCAACAATGCACCTAGAGCTGATACTTATTCACCATTTATTGTGCAGGTGACATCCATTAAATGTGCAGGTGGGATGCCTTGGTGGTTAACTGATTCTCGATGCTGGTATGGGTCTTCACTGAAGCCTGTTCGATGGAGTCGATGTGATGGGCAATTTGTCCTTGTAGATTGGGCTGCCTGGGGAGTGTTGAGGTCCGATTAGATGTTTATGTCAGTGAGCCTTGGGATTTGGAAGGGACAAGATGGGTTTGAATTTTGTTAAGTCATGACTATGTAGTTGTCAACCTTTTGTCTTAAAGTTGACAGCTGTAGGCCTAGTGTACATAATGACACTTAATGAACTTAAGCATGACACTTTTTATATATTTATATAATTATATGTGTTTGACAATTGACATTTTCTTGGTCACTTATTGGGTTGTAACTGTCACGGGTTTGATGACCACTATCGGTTTCCGTTCAACTATAGAACTCTCTCACAGCGCGTCCTGATTTTCTCGCCCATTTACATTGTTGTTTTGAGATGGTTATAGAATAGTTCCTATTACACTGACCCTTACATGGTAAAATCTAATACATGTATGCTTTTCATTTGTAAGGTGTTATCTACTTTGGCTGCATCAATGTTGTTGGATCCGATCCTTGAGCTTAATGCAGTCAGGCAAGGTTCATTTCAAGTGCATGTGCATTGAAATTGAGTCCTGAACTATCTGAGATCAACCGCCCAGATGTATACTTGAAGTTTGTATCTAAAACTGAGAAATGCATCCAAATGCTAACTGCAGATTAAGATGCACTAGGACATGCACCCTACTAAAACAAAAAACAAAAACAAAAAAACAAAAAAACAAAAAAGAGAAAAAACACTAGAATTGGGTTTCTACTTGCTTCTCCCGTGAAAAAAATAGCTATTGAAAATAAAACATAGTTTTCACTCAAATGCATATTGTATTATAGTTATTAAAAACTTGAAAGTAATTGTTTAGTCTATAATTGAATTATAATTAATGCCACGTGGTTGGGAAAAGGATTAAGCACCAAGTGGATAAAAATTATGTTCTTTGAAATCGATGATAGGTATTATCGTTCTGAAGGAAGCATCTCATCCAAACGGTTATATTGCAAAATGCATAAAATCCGGAAAACATAAAATCTGGTAAAAAAGGTAATACAACACAACGAGAAACGCAGATATAATCACCGGATACCCACACTTCATTCATTCATTAAATGCAACTGACGTGATGTGAGTTTAGACGGGAGAGGAAAGAAAAGAGGAAACGTGGAAAGGAGGAAGCGTGATGCGATGGTGTCCTCGGTTTGATTTCATGTGGTGGTCTCCTGGATCAACTATGGACGCAAGTTGCAACAGAGTTCGATTTCAATGTGGATTTGATGGACGCAACAGAGTGTGATTTCAATGTCGATTCGATTTCAATGTGGTGGGTTGCTTGGTCAGCTATGGACGCAACGGAGTTTGATTTCACAGTGGATGTAATGTGATGGAGGCCTTGGTTGGCCACGGAAGGAGCACAGAGTCTGATTTTGTGTTTTTATGTGTTTCTTTAAGCTGCTGTTGCTATTCTTTGTAGTGTTTTTGTTTCTCTGGTTGTTATATACTGTATTTTGAGCATGGCCATGCTAATTTCTGGGTGGTATGTTGTCGTTCCTGTTCGCTGTCTTTACTGGTATCGGTTGGTTTTGATAATATTTTGATTTTTGATTTTTGGGTTTAATGTGTTTTCATAGTTTTTTGACATTTGGATTTAATGGGTTTCTTGTCTTCATTTTTTTTTTTTTTTTCATTTGGGTGTAATGGGTGGAGAATTAAGTCAGGCTCCCATGTGATCAGACTTCACAAGTGCAGGGCGCAGGCGAAGACTAGAGAGACGGTATGTTTGGGTTTAATTTATGTCATTTTCTATATAAACGATAATGTGATTTTGTTTTAAAATTCAGAGTAAAGGAAGGCGAAAGAGTTGTTGCATATCACTCTGTGCAAAACCCATATCCTCATTTCAAACACTATTAATCTCTTTCCTCTTTACCTATTAAGGACTTACGATTTTTGTCTCTTTAATATATTTTTATAATTTATCACAGGTTCTTTAACATATTTTTATAATTTATTACAGTTTGTTTAGTATTTTTCAAAAGATTTTTGTTATCTTTATAACATTTTTCATAAGATTTTCTGACTGCCCATCTGATCCAGATTTTACAGGTGCAGGAGGCTGAAGTAGATTTTACAGGTGCACTGGGGCGGGGGAAGGCGTAGGAGAAGGTATTTATGGACTCATTTCTGCTACATAATTTGTTTTTTAAATTTAAGGCAAGAGTTTAGTATTTACTTTTAGGGTTTAAGGTTTTTGGTCTTTGCACAGAATGTGTATTTACTTATGCATATAATTGTTGGGCTTTCTTTAATACTTTTTGAATAATTTACAGTCCATGTTGAGTATTTCTCATAAGATTTTTGGTGTCTTTAAGATCTCTCATAACATTTTATCGTCTAAAGTTATATTTCTCGTGAAATTTCTGGTGTCTATGAAAGATTTCTTATTAGATTTTATGGTTGTAGGCCCAAACAACCCAGCCAATGCAGATTGCATAGGCAAAGTGGGCCCATGTGAAGGTCAAGGAGAAGGTATGTATGGTTTAAAACTTTAATGTGTTACATAATTATATAATATATTTTTTTTTTCAAAATTAAGAGGGGAAGAGGGTGCCTTCAATTGTTCTCCTACCTCTTTACATATTTTGGGTTTATGAGTTTTGCTTCTTGAATCTTCTGATTTTATCAAAAAAGGTAAACTGACACTAACTGAAATATCCTATTTATTAATAAGTCTTCCAAAATCACAAGGCATAGATTGCTGACCTGAATACAGACAATATTTAAAACATACAAAAACAATTCTAACTTCTCCTAGGAAGTTCCAACCTCCTCTGACAAGAAAACTAATCTTTCATACAATAAATTCCTCTACCAGATTTGTAAGCTGGTTGAAAAGCAGAAGGATTTTGATTGGGATTAAACCTCCATCCATTTTGTCAGCAATAGCAAGCGTCCCTACTTGCAATGACAACTTCTTTTTTGATCTCATCTGCTTTCTTGTTTATAAACGTGCTGAAAGGAGACATACAAATTCTTTAATTCTATCCATGATTGGGAGCAGCAATAAGTTTTTCAGATTATAATTTCCTTTCTGCCTATTCTGCAATGATCTTGGATTCCCGCAAAATCTGAAGGCTTTTAAGACGCTTCTATGAGGCAAGTTTAAGCAGTAACGAGTTGATCATAAAGTTCAGCTCTATTGTTTGCACCCTCTCCAATATTGGATTTGAAAGAAATACAACAATTTTCACTAAGTATAACAATCCTCCTATCCCAGAGACACCAAGAGTCCCTTGACAGGCTCCATCAAAGTATCTTTGTGCCTTTGATTTGCTGATTTTAGGATCTTTTATAATTCGTGGACTATCTTTTTAGAACTCCATACATTTAATTTGATGGTATATTTGAATTGTTGAGATTTCCTTGCTCTGAAATGTCATCATTTCTCGCCAACCATAAGACTTTCTATCTCCATATGGGTCATAAAGATCGATGAAGGAAAAGACTTTCCCCAATTTCTTGGATTCTAGTTTAGTCTGGATGCCTGCAGATATAAACGTTGAATTAATAAGTTCCATAGTTATTTCATCTTGTTAGGTTATATCTTGATCTTCCTATTGAGTCTAAAGAACAAAAGGACCAATTTATTAAACATGATGATAGTATGGCCTTTGCTTTGGAGCCCTTACACATGGTCTTTTGGATCATTGTTACATTTGGTTTGTAAATGGAAAACAATCTTTTGAGGGCTAGCTTCTCATGAACACCTCTTATGGGGAGAATTTTCATGGATTAACCCTCTCTGATGCACACCCTGCTTTCAGGCCCCCCCTCAATAGTCGTTTTTTATCTTAAACTTCCTTTTTGACCTTCTTTATAGCTAATGATAGGACGTACTACTTACTATAAAGGGTTATTCAAGGTCCAAAGCTAGACATATTTGAGAGTTTTCCTCTCTTTTTTCAAAGTTTTCCTTTCTGGGTCTGAATTTATAACAGATAGATTTTCTTCCTTCCACTTTTTCATTCAGTTTCGTTGTCATCTCAATATGAACCACTTATTATAGATACAACTTCAAAATTCTGTCTCCCATGCGGTTTTTCTATCAAGGAAAGTCCTTTAGAAAACTCTTCCAAATCCTTTGGGATTTTGGGGACCTAAGATTTTTCTATGGAGTATGAATACTTAGCCATAAGAGAAACTGGGTGTGGAAGGTCCTTCGAAAGGTTTTGCATCAAACTATCCAGCTTCATCAAATGACTCAGAGCAGGGATTAGGATTATTTGACAAACCACCCGATGATTCCCTCGTTCAACTTGCTTTTGAACTTAATTCCTTTGACATTGTGTTCTTTCTATTGCCATTTTTTGTTCTTTTGTAGCTCTCATGCTACCTTCAACTTTAACTTTTACAGTGAAATCTTAGGACAGTGAAATCTTCTGTCTTAGAGGATTGCAAGATGCCTTTAATTTATTTCATTATACCATAATTCTATGGTGTTTCCTTTTTCTTTACTAGCAACTATTCTTGTTTCCTCTAGAGCCATCTTTCTTTCTTTCTAGCGTAGTCTTGCCATATATGTCATATCTCATGACCTAAAAAAAAATGAGATCTCGATTCCCTTGTGCAACAAGTGACTTGTATCCCATACTAGGGGTGCACAAGCCTTATGGATTGAGGTTCTAGAGCAAATAATCCTCCTCCTCCTTTAATTGAACATGATTGTTTCTGAGGATTGTAAGGTAATCTGGATAGTTGGGTACATCTTTTGTTGGGAGTCTTCACTCTCTGGCAGATAACCACCCTTGTTTCCAAATAGTAGTATTATCATGGTTTACCACTGTTATCACACATCTTGTAGTTGTCTCTAAAGGTATCCCATCTAGGACGATAGACGTGTAGACAACTAAAGAGATGACCCAAGAGATGCCACGGTTCCCAATGCAAGATGGGTGTCACGTTAACCGAGGCACTCTTCACTTTAGATCAAGCCTAAGCAAGACCAAGGGGGAGACCCTAGCTTAGCCAACGAAGGCTAGCGAATTCAATCTAATCCCCCTAGGGAAATGTGATGTAAAAAGAGGGAGACCAAGATGAAACAAGATCTAGATCTAGGATGGATAAGTGGACCCAAAGTAGTTAGGGCTTGGTTGAAGAGGCTTAGGAAGTGAAGTGTTCAACCAAGTGTAAAATAGGGTCACTTATGGATTAAGAATAGTAGATCTAGATAGATCCAATGCCAAAGAAAAGTATCCAAGTGGAGCCCACCCTTAAAAAGTGGAAAATGGTCCAAATGGGGCCCACAAGGTCAAAATCAAGGTGAGATGGCACTAGGGGGTATGCTATAGCATGGATCTATGGATTTGAGAAGGAATGAGCAATACCTGCATGGGGATCTAGCAAAAGACCACTAACCCAAGGAGTGCAATTTGCCTCAAGGAGGACTAGTGCCTTAGATGAAGGGGCAAATGGAGTCGGATGTCCACCAAATTATAGATCGAGATAGTTAAGGTGATTACCAAGGTGGGTTTTAATTATTAAGCCCAAGTGATTGCTAGATCTCCATAGATCTAAAAAATAAAAAAATGCAAGGGTTTTGATTTTAGGGTTTATATGACCAATGGAGAAAAGATGGATGGAACTAGATACATACCTTGTGGAACATACCTCAAAAGCTTGTGGCCACTTTGCAAATTGATAACCTTTCCCCTGTGTGTATATTCAAGAGTGAGATCCAAGAGCCCAAGTGAAATCGTCCTCCTCCTAAGGTGACCAATTCGCCCTCCTCCTGCAAGACAAGATCAATGAGAAACAAGCCAAGCAAAAGAATGATGAAAATGATGAAAAGATCAAAGAGAAAGCATCAACTATGTCACTAAGATACAATAATGATACTCCTTGAGACAAAAGACCAATCCAATGCAAGATATGGGGTTTCCCCACAATAGCCTCCCTCCAAATCGTCCTCCTCTTCACCAAATCGGCCTCCCTGTATAAAAACGTCTTGGAACCCCAAGATCCACAATGATACACAGAAAAAAGATTGTATATTCAACTTGCAAAAGAATCCATCAAGACAAGAGAAGTAGATCCACAAAACAATATTTTTATTCCAAGTTTGTAGAGCTCCAAAGGTGCCTTTACAATAAGGGGGTATCCTCCTTAAATAGGATGAGGAAGACCAAAACCCTAAACCACTTTTGAAATGAGTGGTTGAGATCAAAAGATACAACAATATAATTGATGTCTAAGATGAGCCAATACAACATATGACATGGATCACCCACTAAAGTGATGACGTCATGGCTAAAAAGACCCTAGGGGGATGACGTCATGGCTAGGGGAGACTAATACAAGTGAGTGCCACATAAGATGACTAGGAAAAGTGACTAGGGGCACATAGTGGAGTTAGGAGGTATTATTTCCCTTCACTAGCATCACCCCATGGCACAATAATATAACATGAGACTCAATGTCATGTCCAAGTACACAAATGATCAAATCCTGCCCCCTCAATCTGAGAGAAAAGTACATCAAAAGACATCCTGTTGACTGTGTGGACCCCACTGACTGTTGCAAACTGATCTGGAAGGAGTGGGATACACCATGGATGACCTCAGAGCAGACCTCATGCCAAAACCTTGCCTCAATTGCCCAAATCGAATTCCTCTATGACCTTTTTATTCCATTTTTTAATCCTCATGAAAACCCTGATACTTCCCATAACTGAGTGCCAGGTGCCTGCGCTATCAAACTGAGTGTGCCATCATGTCCGGAAGGGGGGTAAAAACAAGTGGCTGGACCACCCCGTTGCCCTGCAGCGCCCTAGGCAATGACTGGTCTCCAATCATCTGGTTGGACAGGCCACACTAGCATGGCCAAACTGGTCCACAGGTGGAAAACTGCTCATAACATGCCTGGGAGTGCCTGAAAACGATAGATAAGTGTCTCTCTGGATCCAGAAGGCTCAAATCTATTAGAGATGAGTACTCATACACCTCCTGATAACCTGTAGGATCATCTGTAGGGTCCACCATACCCAGACAAGTAAAAATATGATGATCTGGAAATAATAATAATCATGACAAACTGCCTCAATCATCATCTGAAGCCTGTGCCCATCATATGGAATCATCAAAAAGGTATATAGAAGACCATAGATCAACATCATACATAAAGTGGTCCATCCCATCACGGATCCCAAGGTTGACCTTGGTCAAACTAAGTTTGACTGGTCAAACTGATCAAATCTGACCCTGGCTAAAGAAGCCAAGCTGCTGGAAGTGCAAATAGTTAAGACATGCTCTCTAGATCATTTTCATAGCTAGACTCTAAAGTATTAAGCATTATTTCACTAGCAGTTAATAAATAGTAAATAGGTTAGTTAAATAATCTACTTCCAAGAAGAATCTCAAGAATATACTTGTTTGTAAACATGATCAAGTTGCTAGCAAAGGGTGAAGGCTAAAGACACAAGGCTAGGCTAAATGGGATGACTTGATTGACTTGACACTGTGATACTTTGGATGAAGTACATGGTGTTACACACTTAAGCGTGTGTTGGACAAGAGATACACAAGGAATGGCGGTGTCTCTCAAATGGATAAGTTGTTCAGAGAAGTGCTTATTCAACCTTGACAAAAATTGTCTACTACTAGAACTGTCGTGAACTAGGTGCCCCCCGGCTAACCGTAACTTGAGGTTCTAGGGGACACTTAGAATTAGCTGTCCCTTGCTCCATCTCACATCATCACCCGCAGGCTCAATGAGGAAAGTTTCACATAAGGTCAGCAGTCTTTAGATTTAGCATATATTTAGCCACTGCTTTTTAGGACCTTTCATTTCATTTCATTTCATGGCCAACAATCTTTAGATTTAGCATACATTTATCCATGGATTTTTAGGCCTAATATGACCCCTCTGGGATTTCACATGCGTTGATAAGCACAACTAATCGCAACTTACATCCGGGTGCATTTACATTTCATAGCATTTGAATTTCACTTCAATTTCATAGCCCCTTTCATTGGGTTGTACAAGATATACCAATAGTTTCCATATGTAGTACAATTTTGCTTTAGGTTTTAGCCAACACAACTCAAGGAACTAGGGGGACTTCCGCAATCTAAACCACACATCGGGGCAACCAACTAGAATGATAAAGGCATAAAATCCCCAACTCACCAAGGGCAAGTTTTGTTGCCAACTCAGAGCCGAGACACAAAATAAACATGGATGCAAGTCCAACACAGAGGCAGAATCGGGGAGATTCTCCATATCACAAGTCAAGGTGTAAGTCAGGGTGAAGATCAATATAATGGGGAAATGATAAATGGATGGGTGGAGACAAGTGAAGATGGTGCCTAAGCTAGCAAGCCAAGAAGACACTAAATGATCATGTTCACATTCATATGAAGGTAAGGACCTACAAGTATAAAACAAGAGTTTCCAAATGTCAGTAGTACAACCAATACATATAATCCATAACCAATTTCATTTCAATTTTAAAACACTGCCACTGCCAGATCATAATTACTTTATACCAAGTCAATGCTATCAAAATGACCTAAACAACAAGGTAATAACATCAATGCACATCATATATATACTGGGTCATCAATCAATATCAGTAATTTGAACCAACTATAACCACTAAGAACACTATATCTGAAATACTGAAGAACTGCACTGCAACTGTATGGAATAAAAGGCCACATTGGTCATCAAATCCGAGGTCACAAGGCTCAGCCTTGGCATAAGGTCTACTAACTGTCTCATACAAAGATGCTTTGATGTGTGAGTGATCATAAATAATGTTGCTCATCATAGCTGATCTCACTGAATAAGTGTAAAGGCAAAGCTAAAAAATGTGCAGATATCTGCTCTGACAACATGGTAGCCCAGCTACTATGTATGTGATAACAACCACTTTGTTCAAAAGTATATATACCTCTAGTTTTGAAAAGTACTATTATGTGAAGTGGAAGTCTGAAATTTCCCCACTCCCATACCAAGGATCTAAGACCATTCGAACTCTTGACCCTTTCCCAATGCTCTAGGCAAGTTAGTTCCATTCCAGAGTGAAAGCATGCAAGACCACAGTCCAAAATACCAAATTATTATGCAAAGATTTATATGGGTTTCTAATCCAGTCCTTGATCAAGGTTGGGTAAATATATTTGTCTTTAACCACAATGCACCAGGAACCTTTACCTTTAACCAACCTCCAAGCACTATAGGCTGCCAATGCTTTGGAGAAGTAAAATATGTTCTTTAGGCCCCATCTCACCATAGACTTCGGGACTAATATCTATTTCCATTTTACCCAAGCAAGGTTTTTCTTCTTGCTAGTGCCAAACCATATTGACTCTAAAATGCCTTTAGGGATCCAAGAAAGTGAGGACCAATACATAGGTATGGCCTCCACCATAGATCTATGTAGAAGAAATCTTCCCCCACGTGAGAACCAATGGATACACCATACATTTGAGCTCTTCTTGACTTTTTTTTATCAACCAAGACCAATCTTGCTTATAATAATCATTGGGTTTAAAAACAAAACCAAGATATTTAAAACCCACTAACTCTAGAATAGGCAAAGGAGCAAGGGTATTGTAGGAAGCTTGGTTTGCATCAAGAATCCTTGAGACAGATATAGTGGATTTTTCCAAGTTTACTTGCATGCCTGAGGCAATATAGTAAAGGTCTAAGATCTACATTAATTTTGTATATTCCCTTTTGGATCCTTCACCAAAGATCAAGAAATCATTGACAAAAACTAAATGAGACAAATTACAGGAGAAGCTAATTTTTATACCTTGTAGGCCACTAGTTCTGATTTCCTCCTTTAATACTCTACTTAGTCTCTCTACCACCAAAAGGAAGAGGCAAGGTGAAGTGGGAATCCTTTCTCGAGGCCACGCCCCGGTTTAAAGAAAGAGGTTGTAGGCCCATTTACTAATTTTGGGAATGAAATTGAGATTAGTGAACCAAGTCACAAATGTAGGATAGAAACCCAAGCAAATCATAAGTAGTCTTATGTAAAGACTACTAACTTAGTGATATGCCCCAAGAGAGATCAACCTTCAATACCACAATCCTTCGTTTTTTGGTCTAACCTCTTGTGTTACTCCTATTGCTTCATGTATTTGCCTTCCCTCCAAGAAACCAAATTGTTCTTCCAATATGGTGTTGGAGAGAATGTGCTTAATCCTTCTAGCAATGATTTAGGTAATATTTTTTCTATATATCGTTGTAGAGTGATATCGGTTTGAATTTGTCGAATGAAGATGTCTAAACACCCCAAAAAACACAGCTTGAAGGTCATTAGCTCTTGGGCTTTTATCTCTTTGAAAGCTTTGAAGTACCTCCACTAATTCCTCCCCACTCACCATCTCCACAAGATGTAGATTATCTTGTTCATCAACAAACCCAAGAAAGAAGAAATCTTGAGTATCTCTACAATGGATGCTCATCTATCTGCTATTTAGATATTTTGAAAGTGGTGAAACCCAGAGGTTGCAATATCATAAAAAACTTCTTGTTATCACATCCTTGTTATCAATCTTTCCAAACTTTATTGATATTTCTTCTGGCATTTGCAAAGTTGTGAAAATATTGTGTCTTTTCATTTCCAGCTTGTGACAGAGCGCTCGACTTTTCAATCTTCATATACATTCCTTGTCCAATGGATGAATAACTTTAGATTTTGTTTCAGCTGAGAGAAAACTAAAGCCTTTGCTATTGTACAAATACTCTAATCTTTCTTCCGCCTCTCTAAGTAGATGGTCATATTTTGCTTTCTTTATCTTTGCCCAATCTGTGGGTGCTAGTTTTGTCTACTAAAGGTTTTGTTCAAATCGTAAGGTTGTAGACTCCCATGAGTTTTCATTGAAAGGAATCTGGCCTCTTTAATCTTTTGTTTGTATTCTTCATCTTTCAACCACTCAAGGTTGAGTTTAAAAAGTGTTGGGGAATTTTTGTCAACAATTGAAACTTCAAACAATACAGTGCGGTGATTGAGTCACCCTCGGTGGAAACCCATTGCTTGAATCGATATGTCTCTTCTAATCAAGTCTCCGAAATAAGCAAGCAGGGGTTGATAAAATTGCTCTTTCAACCACTCAAGGTTGAGTTTAAAAAGTGTTGGGGAATTTTTGTTAGCAACTGAAACTTCAAACAATATAGTGCGGTGATTGAGTCACCCTCGGTGGAGACCCATTGCTTGAATCGATATGTCTCTTCTAATCAAGCCTCCGAAATAAAAAAAAAAAAAACCGTGAAGCCTTTTAGCAATTTTATCAACCCCTGCTTGCTTATTTCTCTAGGTGGGGGTCATCTCGGCTGGAACAATATCAAGCATCCCAAGGTCTTGAAATTTTCTCATAAAATGGTCTATGAGAGGGTCAACTTGTGCCAAAAGGTGCCAAACCTTAGAAGCTCCAAGAGAAGGTTAAATCCCCACCAAGAATATAGTGACCAAGCTAAAGCCATTCCCAACCAAAAATCTTGTCCTAGAACAATACCCTTCATAGTAAGGGCCATAAATGTTGAGGGGATTGACCTCTTTCCATTTAATTGTGCTTCCATGTCCCATGGTATAGGCCACGGTTGTGTCGTTGGGTATTGTGAGCTGTACGAATTGGTGATTTCATTTTGGGGGGTCAAAGGAGGAGCTTTTGGATCCAATAGTGAGATTGGTGATGATGGAATAGAGGGAATTGAGTGGAATTTGTGTGCACTAGCCTTCATAGCATGAGCAATTGCTGTAGTATTTGGGTTAGCTATTGTTCCTTCCATTCCAGTATGTAAAGCCTTTTCCCTAAGCCAAGGGAGGAAAGGAGGTTAATGCCCGAGATGCATCGATATCAAAATGTTTATGCTTCCATTGTTTTTTCGATGTGAGAGGTTACAATCCAGCGCCAAATGCACATAAGAATGGCATCAAGCACAATGAAAAGTAAGGCCCTAAAAAATTAATCTTTATTGAAACTGCAAGTCTCCTTTTTTCAAAGAGATAATTTCCACATGTCATTCTTTCAAGGCTGAGTCGATAAGTATTCACACAATACTCATCACCCTTGAGCTTTTGTACGACAAGTTCGCTTCGAAACAATTAGCAAGGGATTTCCAATCTCATAGAGCACTTATTTTGACCAAAAAGTAAAAGGAAATTAGGGTGATTTGATGCATATTCATATTGGAACCACCTAAATCTCTTTGAATTAGCTTCGAAAGATTGGCTCCAATGCTTAAGAATCAAGGTGTAACCACCGCACTTCCAAAAAATACCTTAAGACATGATAAATGTACATGGCATCCTGGAATATCAAAGTTAACAATCCTCTAGCCAGTACCAGGAGTTGTGGGTTGTACCCTAAGAGGTTCGAAATTTGAGGAAAGCTAATCCTTGATGTTCTTATCACTCGAGCGATGCCCTAGAAAGCACCCAACTAGCGCCCTCTCAACCATATCAACAACATTATTCAACTTCACCTCATTACCTAATATCAAGTTCATGGGGGGAACCATCTTTCAGATACACTTCCGTTGTTTTTGGGAAGAGCACTTTGTACCCACAATGCCCTAGAATGTTGAATTATGCAAAAGTTGAGAAGGTAGAATCCCTGAGATAAGGAGGGTTTGTGAGAATTAGATCCTCGGGTGGTCCCCCACCACCCAATGAAACCTTCTCCACTTTGTTGATCTAGTCTTGGTTCATGGATAGATAAATCCAAAGAGTTGGGCCGCAACGCATCAATGAAAACCCTTTGAATTAGAAGTATTCTCCTCGCTTCTTTGAATAAGGTGAATGCTCTCCATGAAAAGGCTCCAAAAGACACGTGGGGCAAGAATATGGTGTCTCTTTAAATGGTAGTTTTGGAATTGTTGACTTTGTAAATATTTATTATATTTTCTATTATAACCACGTTTTGGAAATCCCGTGGCCACTTTGCTTCTAATGGCATTGGGATGGCACAATTATGTGTACTTTGTCAAATGATAACTGCTTTTGAAGCTAGGATGCCCCTCCAAATAATGTCCTATCAAAAATGGCCTAGTGACCATGCAAGCCAACTTCCAAGTGGGGATTTTCGACAAATAAGCAAAAGATGATGCAAGAAACACTCGTCAAGAGAATGCCTTGTTACCACGCAAAATAGTACCTGTAGTTAAAGCCCCAAAGATCGCTACTAGTTCACGGTAACCTGAGAGGTGTTACCCACTGTCACTACGATAACTACCTCTATGTGCTTCTAGTTGGCTCTTCTCCAACTTGAGAGGGCGTCCCTACATAGGATTGATAGGCTATGGAAATGAGGGCACAAGGTTATTTGGAAGAGATATCCTTAACAAAAAGGGGTTGTAGTTTTTAGGGTTTTTCGAATAAGTGATGGAAAGACTTCGAACATTGAGAACACTAGATCCACATAGAAAGAAACCTTGAACCATAATGCACAAAGAAAGATATATTATTTAAGCTCCAAAACAGAGAATTTTGAAAGTCCAACCATGGAAATGAAATGAGGAAGTGTCTCACTATTTACAGGAGAGGCTACAACCTCCTCATACGATAAAATATTCATTTTTCTGTAAGATCTAGCCTATGGTGGGGTAAAATAATACAAATCCTTACTTTAAGCAACTAATACAATAAAATAAGGCAGTCAATGCCACTTATAAAATAATAATGTAATGTCCCCATTTTTGGATTTCCTTGCTCGGCAAAAGGAGATGGCCTTGGGGGTTTGCATTAGCTTGATCTGAGGAGATTCATTAATTATTAATGTCACCAATTCATAATGTGACTATTGAAAAAGTCACTTTATTAAAAGAAGGTCATGAGTGTTTTCGATGGTATTGGGCGATCCATGGTATTGCCCATGGTATGGAGCTACATTGAAAGAATAAAAGAAAAGGGAACACCTCACCTAGACATCATGTATTCTGAATTTGATTTCTTGTGGAGTAGCCTTCTGAACCAAGGTTTTTGTTAGGGTTTGGAAAAACCTTTCCATTGTTGGTTTGGTTTTGGTGGTGCAAGATTCCACCCTAGCTAGACATAGGGAAAATCCACCCAGGATTTTCTAATTGAGCTTCATTGTGGAGAAAGAGATTTGCTTGGAGATTTCTTGAAAGAGGCCAAATGGTGTTGTGAAAACCGAATTCCATTGAGCTATTGATCTTTTGTCTTGAGGGTTTGTATTTTTGGATTTGGCCATTTACTGTGAACAAGGCCGAATCGCTTGTGAAGGCCAACCTCTCTTGTAGAGGCTGATTTCTTCAGGAAGGTCGACTCTATTCTTTGCTTGGGCCGAATCTCTCTCTCGATTAGACATCATTGCTTGGGCAAATTTATTGAGGGCCAAATATCTTCATTGTTTGGATAGATCTTTCTTGCTTGGGTCAAATCTTTCTTGCTTGAACCTCTCATTTGCTTGGGCCAAGTTTCCTTCCAAATTTCTCAAGGGGCCGAGTTATCACTTGTGGATCAATTCTTCTATTGTGAAGGGACTGTATCAATCTATTGGGAGTTCAGTTGAGTGGGTCGAGTCCTTTTCTTAATAGTTCGTGGAAGCTAAAAAGAGGAGGGGGGCCGATCCCTTGTTCTATTGGGTCGAGAGGCTTTATGAAGGAGTCTGTGGGAGAAGGAAGGATGCTGAAAGCCCAAGGAGCAGATGTGGGGTTTGATGGAGGCCAAAAACACGCAAAACAGGTTGAGAGTATTCTACGGGTCGAGGTCTTGGATAAGGCCGAGAGGGTTCTAGGAGGAGGGGCCGATCCACCGATTTGCAAGCAAACCAAAAACCCACAGAGAGGGCCGGGTTTCTCATGGAGGCTGAGCTATTTGTGTGAGGAGGCCGAAATCTTGGAGTTGGCATCATCATGAGGCTAATCACTAGGGAAGACGTGGCATCATTTTCAGGTTATTTTGTTATTGTGTTTTGGGTAGCTGCCATAGCAACCATAGTTGTATTATTGCCACATGCGATTCATAATAAAAATGTCAGTATTGTCTCTCCTATCTTGTGTTTGCCAAGGTGTTTGATGGAATGCTTTATTATAATGCCAATTGTGTGACGAAAGTTATAAATCAATGTAAGACATAATGTTTTTCAAAAACACACAACCAAACTACAACAAATTTTGCCTTTAAATTGCCTTGGGGATATTACAGTGGTATCCGAGTTGGTTTTCCTGCTAGCGTGAGGAAAAATATCAGTGAGGAGTTATGTGGTCAGAAAAGATGAAGGCCGAGATAAAACTCTTGGCTAAAGTCCTGGAATATTGAGCATTAGGTTGGGAGATCCAAACAACCATATCCTTTCAAGGCTATTACCACATCATGTCTGGAAGTAGGCATAAGGATCCAGAGCAGAAATTGAAGGAGATAACATACATGCTTTGCTATTGGGAATATCTGACGTTGGAAGATAAGACACGTGCAGTCATACCCTTTCGAGAGTATTATAAATCCAAGTACAGAAGTTGGCCCAAATATTTAGACGAGAATTATCTTGAAGGTAGATTGCAAAAATTGAAGAGAAATGTACATGAAGAATAGGAGAAGCAGAATGAATCTAGCCATATTGAGGAATTGTGCATAAAGGAAGACCAAACAACAGCAGATGAGGACGATGACACCAGTATAATGGATGAGTATACATATGATACAGCTTCCAAATCAACAAAAGATGAGGATGCAATAGAGAGTCCTACTTATGATGACTATGAGGATATGGAGGAGTTAGCTTCTTTCCCTATGTATGACGCTGATGATGACATGGATTCCACACTTCATCCTATTTATGACATGTGCGATGATGCAGGCATGATTGTACCTAGATCTGACGAAGGTTGGTGTTATCACACCATAGTAGCAGGGCTACTATTCTTGTACAGCAGATATCTGCACATTCCAGAGCTTACATTATTCCAGAGCATGGCTATATATTTTGGATCACTCATGATCAGAGCAGTACATTATTCAGATTTTGTATATGACCTTGTGTCAAGGCTGAGCCTTGAGAGTTCAGATTTGATGACTGACGTGACCACTTATCCCATTACAGTTTCAGTTCAGTGCCTAGAGATGTATTACAGCAGTGTTTCAGATGATACTTGATGATTATTATTATGATGATGTTGTATGATCTATGGATATGTTCTCACTGACTGTGGATTATTATCTTGTTGATTTAGTCATGATCATAGCATGTGCTTGGTATATTATTCCTGATGTGGCAAACTATTTAAAATGAACTGTAAATCATAAAATGGACAATTGCTTGCACATTTAGGTCATTTAACAAAACTTACTGGTTTTTCACCTTACATAGATATGGTCTTTCCCGACACCAGTTGTCTGCTAGTGTAGGCTCCACATTCACTTGTCTCCGTCCATACATGACCTTCCTGTTTGACTTTAAACCCTGACTTGTCTCATTTGACTTTCTGATACCGAGGACTTCCCCATTTTTCTACCTCTGTGTTTGGACCGCATCCCTGTTTATTCAGTGTCTCGGCTCTGAGTTGGTGACAGAACTTGCCTTTGGTGAGTTGGATTGTAGGCCTAAATCATTCTGGTCGGTTGTCCCGATGTTTGGCATTGGCTCGAACTCCCCCTAGTCACTTGAGATGTTGTTGGCTAAAACTGAAAGCTCATGTTCTACCTATGGAAACTTAATAAATTCGCCCATGGAAACAAAAAAAAGGGCAAGAGCGATGAAAAGCTAAAAAAATACTCCTCGAAGAGTATAAGAAAGGTCCAAAAAAGCAATGGTTCTTAAAAGCTATATCTAAACAATTGCTGACCTTGTATAAATATATGAAAAACATGCCCTGGATGCAAGCTGCAACTAGTTGTGCTTCTCAGCACATCTGAAATCCGAAGGGTTATGTAGGCCAAAAAGGCCATGGAATAAAATTGAATGATCCTAATGAACCTGGATCAACTTGATGTAGACATGATGCCTAAGTTGAATAAGCACTCTCTAAACAACTTATCCATTTGTGAGGCACAACCATCCCCCGTGTTCTTTTGTCCAGCACAGAGTTTGTAGCTTCCCCCTTCTCCCAGTCCAAAGTATGTCTGAGTTAAGTTAGACAAGTCAAACCCTTGGCCCAACCTTGCTCCTAGCCTTCATCCTTCACTAGCAGTTTGACCATGTCCAATGGGTGAGTTTGTCATTTGAACTATTGTGCAAGTAATTTTATATAACAACGGAATATGCTAACTTAATTAATGCCACTGAATGGATGTTATACTTTGAGCTTAGCTGTGAGAATGATTAGAGAAGCATTGTCTTAGTCTACTGATGTGATTTATCCTTGGTTGTATATTCTTGGGATCCATGATGATGTGGACCATGTATGGATGATTATTGATGATGATTGATGGGCCCACATGTTTGATGATGATATCATATGATGGACATATGATGCAGATGATGTTTGATCCAGTTCAGCAGGTTTATTACTACTTCAGATCAGCAGATTATACATTGTCCATATATGGTGGATCCTACAGTTGGCCCATTAGGGCAACCCAGGGTGTATGAGTACACATTCCTAGTGGATTTGGGTCTTCTGGATCCATTGAGACACTTATCTTTCAGTTCCGGGCACTTCTAACAGTGATTGATGCAGTTTTACACTTGTTGACCAGATTTGGGGCTGATTTCCCAACCTGAGCAGCAGGGGCCATGATTGGCCAGTTCACCTAGGGCGCTGATGATGAAGGGGGTGGTCCAGCCACTTGTTTTTACCATTTACCCCCCCTTCTGGAGAGCTTGGTGGGATCAGATGGACAGCGCTAGCACCCTAGGAGGCAGATTTGGCACTTTCACAGTTACCGAAGCAGTTAAAAAATGGGATAAAGTGGTCACTCAGGAAATCGATTTGGGCAATTGAGGCAAGGTTTTGGCATTTGGTCTTCACAGAGGTCTTCCAGGATGGCATCACTACCTTCCAGTCAGTTTTCACCATGTGGGTATGCCCAGATTGATCACAGGAGGACATTTACTGCTTGACTGTCATGGATTCTGAGGACAGTTTTGATCATTTATATTATATTGGACATATTTTATTATTTTATTGTGCCTTGGGGATGAGCTAGTAAGGATTAATACCTCCTAGCCCCACCATGAGCTTATATTGTCATGTCCTAGTCACCATGAGGTGGATTTTGGTGCTTATGTTTCTCTAGTGGATGATGTCACCCTCTTATTGTACCTTTTAGTGGGGGTGCTATCATTATATGGGTGATCCATGTGATATATTGTTATGATTTATTATTAGCCATTGATTAGATCTTGAGATCTTTTAATCTTAGCCACTCATGTAAAAAGTGGTTAGGATTGTACTCTCTCCCCATCCTATTTAAGGAGGGAGCCTCTCATTGTAAAATCATCTAGAGATTTTTGGCTCTTGGCTCTTGGAATAAAATTTCTATCTTTTGGAGTACATGCTTGGATTGGAGTGGATGTTGGTTGTTTCGATTGTAAATGCTATTGTCCATTGCACTGGAGGATCTATTGTAGCTATCTTGCATATTTGCCATATTTTATTTACAGGTTAAGAGGGCGATTTTGGACAAGGGCGAATTGGTGGGGAGGCTTGCCCTTCAATCTTGGAAGAAGTCGCTTTGGTTTGACAGGGAGTAGTTTTGCCTTTGTGTCAACTATTCTATGTTTCTCTCTCTCTTGCTTGTATCTACCTTCAACATGTTAAACTGATTGATGCTTTGCTCCTTGGCTTGACAGGTTAGAAGGAATCACATGTGGCTTGGGAAAATCGATTTGGCAAGAGGGCTTCAACAATTCTCCATTTGATCTTTGGCAAAGTAATCCTCGTCTCAACTAGCATTCATCTCTTCATCCAGGTATGTTCCAAGAGGTATGATCTTCTACTTCCTTGAATCTTCCATGATTTCTAGATCATAAAAACCCTAATCAAATTAAAACCCTTGTTTTTGGTATTTCTTAGATCTACTTAGATCTAGCCTTGCTTTTGAAGAGATTTTGAAAACCCACCTCTATAGCATCCACCCCTAGTTGGATCTACAGTTTGGTGGTGATTGGCTAAAATTTAACCCACTTTTCAAGGCAAAAAGCCCTTCTTGACCCAAATCGCACTTCCTAGAGAGAGGCTTGTTTGGTTAGATCTAGCACATGGGTAGGTGAGATCCCACTTGATTTGCATTCTAGACACTTGATAACCTACCCCCAGATCCTTACTTTGGTGAAATCTACCTTGTGGACATCTCTCCATGTTTTAAGGGGTTAAAACCCCCTTTTTAATTTCTTGGCGCCTCAAAACTCAGATCTACTAAGATCTAGCCCTTGGATTGACTTGATTTTTTTGGGTATGCATAGATCGGGGAACTAGCATCTTAGATCTACAGTTTGGTGGTCATTGGACTTGATTTGGTCCACCAAACCCACTTTTTAGCCTTCCTTGAGCAAGTCGCACCCCCTTGAAAATCTGAGTTTGTCCACTTCTAGGAGGTGGGTGTTTGAGATTTTCGTGGATTTGGAATGCCCATGCCTTAAAACCTAGGTCTATACTGTCTTTTTGTCACGATCCGCCTTGGGGGTTGCATTCCTTGTTTCAAGGGATTGTGGTCCACTTAGGGTCATCACTTAAAAACCTAGATCTAGTAAGATCCAACCATTGGATCTCATTCAACCCACTTGACTTGGCTTCTAGGTGTCCCGATCTACACTTTGACATACTTTTTGACCCCATTAGCCCATCCAACAAGGCACTAGTCCTTCTCCAAGCAAATCGCATCCTTGGGATTTGTGTCAAACCCTAGATCTAGTACATGGGTACTCCTAGAAATAACCTAGATTCATAGATCTAGCCTCTGTCCAACCTATAGTACCAACTTCACACCTAACTTCACCTTGTGGGCCCACCTAGAACCATTTCACACTTCCTAAGAAAACAAGACCCACTTGTGTAAACACATGGTACTATACCTAGTCATCATACCCCATCATGTGGCCTAAACCATACATAGGTTGAAACACTAACTATCCATTGCACCACCTTCAACCATTCCTTAACTCTTAGGTCCACTTAGCCTTGCATTGGTTTCCGTAACTCATCATTTACCTACCCTTAGAAACCTTTGTTTGGATCCAATCAACTGTGATTGGGTATAGGGTCTCCCCCTAGGTCTTGCTACACCTTGACCTAAAGCGAAGAGTGCCTCGGTTGACGTGACTCCCACATTGCATTGGGAATTGTGGCATCTCTTGGGTCACCTCTTTAGTTGCCTGTCTCCTCTACCGTCCCGGATGGGATACACCTAGGGGCAACTACAAGTTGTGTGATAACAGTTGGGAGCTATGGGTAAAGGAAGACATCGCAGGGGTTGAATTGGGGGATGGAAACTTGAATGACGATGATGGTCCACATGAGTCCCATCACTGCACGGTGTTGACTAATAAGATAATTGATCCTTTGTGTGAAGCCCACACCATGCTGATGAGATGACATTACATGATTTGGAGAGCCAACTCTTGGTCACAGAGGAGCAGATTGTGCAAGTTTCGACAAGAGCAGATGGTGCTCGTAAGTTTATTGAAGACCTTATGTGTGGAAGACCTAGTTGGAGGAGAGGCTCAAGGGAGTTGCAGAAGGGGTCACTAGTACCAAATTGCACATCATCAAAGAAGCTTTAGAACATATGAAGTCAGATTACTTGCAGTTGTTCATGGATAGGGACCTTGCTCTTAAGTTTTTTGAAGACAAGGCAAGGAAGGTCGAGGAGCTTTGTTACTGGCGGAATTTGGCACACTCTTCACTATTGATAGCAACAGAGATTCCATATTTAGCAGTCGAGACACATGAGGGCATGAGTGGCATTCATGGTTGAGGGATGAGCCTCTTGTGATGATTCCGTGTGAGGAGCATTCAGAGTTGCGGGTTCCTAAGTAGAGATTTGACACAGAGGGTTTTGACCAGTCACTAGTTTTGCATTACGAGGATCATGAGTCCCCTGTGTGGGAGAGAGGATTAGCAACAGAGAAGGTAGTTGAGGCCATTCTATGTGGACTAGTCAACATGGGAGTATATGCATCCATGGATTGGGTGGACAGGTATATGACAGATATGGAGACACACTGGGATACATGCTTTAGTTGATTGACATCAGTAGAGTGTTGGCTATAGTAGCACATATAGGATACCCGATGGCACAAGAGGTTGCAGTTGCATGTAACAGTATACAGGAGGGTACACGGACACACATGTTCGGGTACACAGGGTACTCCCAAAAGACCGAACACCTAGAGCAACCACTTCACACAAACAGATCACAGATCGATAAACCGATGTTTTGACATGGTTTAAGCCCTCGTGAGGGAAACACTCCACGGCCCTAGCCAAATAGCTTCTACGGGACAATTTATTATGCAAAGAAAGAAAGTTACAAATGAGTTTCTCATAATCAATCAACTTTCCAATGACCCTCCATGTTCTTTAAATAGAGATCATGGACCAATCGGGTGTTAAGCCACGGATCAAGGGTAGGTATGATCTAAGAGAAGTTGAGCCGTCGGATCACTTTATGTTGGAAACATATCGTGACCGTTGGATTAAGTATTTACAAATGCATACTAAAGAAACACACTTTTCCTAACAGATATATTACACAAGTTGATCTTAACTAACTCCTAAGTGTCTAAATATCCTAACAACACATGGGGGTGTACGTTGGTGTTTCAGATCGTTTCTCCACCTCCTGATAGAGTCATTGAGCATACCATTGATTTGAGGTTCCCTAGGATCAGAGAGTGGATGGGTGAGCCTTAGGATGTAGCATATCCCTCGATGATCGATCTTCATCTGATTTATCACCAGAGAAGGGACAAGGAGTAGGATACTCACAGGTCTGCTTCCAAATTTCATTATGACTTTTTGGTCATGCCTGTGGGGTTGACCAACACACTAGCTACTTCCTGGTCACACATGCAGTGGCAAAGATATCTATTTTTGTTATACAACAAGACTTGGGAGGTTCACCTGAGTCAGTTGGATGAGACTAGTGGCATTTTGGCCACGATAGAGGTCCTTCATTTGGACCAGGGGATTGGTGCACAAAATGCACAGGAGGAGATCTAGAGTATATTGGATCGGTTCACAGAGATTGCAACTGACAGAGTAGGGGATGACATTATCTGCTACAAAGATCGCACATGTTTAGTCCCTGAGTCCTCACTTAGGAAAAGGAGCATAAGGGCTAGGATTCACATTTGGTAGGATAGTCTTGGTACTTGGTAGGTGGCAGAGCTATTTTCCAGAGAGGTGCTTAGACCCCATGGGTTACTTGAGCACATAGATAGAGATTGGGATAGCAGATCTCTTGATCAAGTTTGCTAGAGCGTGGGAACGGGAGCTCAGAACCATTTTCCAAAAAAGTTAGGGAGCGGAGCGTCTTGGGAGCATATATATATATATATATATTAAAAAAACATGTAGAATGCCAAATTAGTTGCAAAATATGTGAAACATGTATATTTATGCTACTTCTTGATGAATATTCATGGTACATTACTACATACTACATAGTAACATACTACCATAGTACACTAATGATTAATCATTCAAATTGCAAAATTACAAACACAAACCATCTAGTAATTACAAACATACAAATTTTAAAACTATAAAATAAGTAGATCATTAACTTATGGAATGAAATATTTAATAGATTATCCACCAACTGTCAACATGACCAAATAGTTATGTTTACAAAATAGGCCATCTGCATAAGTTCTAAAATGATAATTTAACTTAAGTATTTAACCTGAAAGGTATGAACTATGATCATTGAAGACCAAAACACTAAAGCTTTTCCTTCCTCTTTGCACCACCACGGTTTCCCCATGACGGGAGTGTGATGGGAGCATGATGGGAGTGTGACGGGAGCGTTGTGCTCCCAAAGTGGCAGGGAGCATGCCCACGCCTCCCTTAGCGTGCTCCAGGGGGCGATCCGGCATGCTTCTGTCCGAAGCATGGTTCGGGAGCGGAAGCGAACCTTCCTAGGAAGCTCCCGGTAACCTTGCTCTCGATGCCGTTTGGCCGGAGCCGAACATATTAGTAGGCTCAGAGTCAATTCCTATTACTTGGTTTCCACTAGAGGATTTCATTGGGACTCCGATGATTGTCAACATGGCATAACAACAGTCAGTAGGAGTTGGTTTCAATGGAATTCCTATTTGGTGGTGGAGTCTAGGCATTTATTCGAGCAATGGATTGCTTTAGATGGTAGAGATGGTCGACATAATTGTGACGGTGATCGGTCTTCTATATTTTTGGGATGTCCGTGGAGGAGAGGTTGAGACTGCTTCTTTTTGGTAGGGTAGGTTTTCATTTATGGTATTCAGGATTGAGTCTGATAGTGGAGGCGATATAGATGAGACGACTAGTCTTCGCTCTCCAGAGTTTACTCTCTTGGGGAGTTTGTGCAGCTTATGATTGCTTGGCTTATCAGGGACAGTCAGATGTATTCTTGTGTGAGCACCTGACAAACTAGTGCTATGGGTAGAGGGTGTTTCACATCTAACAAGCTAGTTTGAGATCTTGGTGACTTTACAGACATGGAGGGACTTTGCGGACATTGTGTTGGGACATATGGGGGAGTGTACGACTTGCAGGATAGGGCACACTCATCCAATAGAGTTGGTGTAGTCTTTGCCCATTTTGGGTCAAGTAGGGAGAGCATATTGCTAGATTGCATCACAGATTTACTGAGAGTGTAGAGTGCAGAGACTGATTGGTTATCAAGATTCATGCACTTTTCGGTGATTTCTTTGAGGAGATGCGTAGCATTCATGAGTGGCCCATAGTCATTGCTAGTGATCAGGACAAACTTCCTTTGCCGATATGTGAGATTGAGTATGGCAATAGATTCGTAGAATTCACCTGGATGTGTATGCATGCCACTATTCATGGTGTTCATGGTGGTAGGTTCAACTCTTACAGGTATTTCAGCTTGGAGTCCTAGGGGAGGAGAATGCTGACAGGGCATGATAGTCAGTTGGTCATGATCAGAGTGGTGCAACGCCAGCATGGTGTGTTAGATTTTATAAATAACAGTATAATTTCATTTGCATTTCAATAAAACAAAATCACTAAAAGAATAACCAAGCATAGAAACAATGAACACAATAATTTGACCTGGGAAACCATGAAGGGAGAAAACCCAACAACCTTCTAATAGAGATAATTAGTTTAGAGAATAGTGTACATCCAGAAACATATTGCAGAAATATAAACCCCAAGAATAATAGAGAGACTTCTTCAATGATAGAGAACCCCATAAAAGTTCTTGCTGCTGCTGCGAACTTCTCTCTTGGAGGAGCGAACTTGCTTGGTGAGAAATGAGTGAGGCTGCTGTCTTCTTATTTTACAAGTGGGGTCGACTTGTCTTCTATCTTGGGCTGACTTGTCTTCTATCCTGGGCCGACTTCTCTTTTCTTGGGCCGACTTGTCTCTTTTGAATGGCGCACTAGGGTTCATCTTCTAGTTTCTTTTGGGGCCGACTTGTGAGGATGCCTCACGCAACCCTCTTAGCCAGGGAGGCATCACCATACTGGAACACATTAGGATATCATCTGTACATCACAACTGTCTCGAACATCTCTATATCATAAGGACAGTCTTCTAACACAATCTCAGTCCATCGAGAAGTGTCAACAACTCTACCCAGTCCATCGAGGAGTCAACATGCATCAACTCAACCCAGTCCATCGGGGAACATGCAACAGCTCAACATCTCTACCCAGTCCATCGGGGAGTCAACATACATAAACTCAACCCAGTCCATTGAGGAACATGCAACAACTCAACATCTCTACCTAGTCCATCGGGGAGTCAACATGCATCAACTCAACCTATTCCATCGGGGAACATGCAACAAATCAACATCTCTACCCAGTCCATTAGGGAGTCAACATACATTAGCTCAACCCAGTCCATCGGGGAACATGCAATAGCTCAACATCTCTAACCAGTCCATCGGGGAGTCCATATGTAATATGTACCAGTATGCACCAATATGCGCCAGCCTCTCCACCCCTTCTCAGGGTGTCCGATAGATTTCCTCACTCCTTCATAGAGTGATCGGGAGAATGCACTAAATCTCTCCATCACTTCTCATGATGTCTGAGAGATCTCCCCACTCCTTCTCAGAGTGTTTGGGAGTATGCATTGGCCTCTCCATCCCTTCTTAGGATGTCCGAGAGATCTCCACACTCTATCTTAGAGTGTTTGGAAGAATGCAGTGGCCTCTCCACCCTTTCTCAGGGTGTCTGAGAGATCTTCCCACTGCATCGCAGAGTGTCTGGGAGAGTGTAAGAGAATCAACCTTCCCTCTTAGCGAGAGAAAACAATCATGGGACCAATCTCCCCACTCCTTCACAAAATGTTAGGGAGTAAAGTCAACCTTCCCTCTTAACGAAGGAGTTAATCATGAAACTAATCTCCAACCTTGGAACATGTGTATTTCGTAGAATCTTCTGGGAATCTATAGACCTGCACACATATCAAATAACAAAGGCATCAAATGAATTTGAGTCTGACACTTTTGTTCCGCCTTATTCAAATAATAAATAAATGAAATAACAACATGTAACATAGAAAATAGTGAGAAATGTCAGTTGCATCAATCTTTAGGAAGATAGTGTGAGCAACTAGAGACTAATCTTCCCATCCGTTACAAAATGTCAGGAGGAGGGTACTGCCTCATTCTGAGTCATCTAGGGACTAATCTCCTCACTCCATAGAGTATTTGAGAGAAGTCGTAGCCCCATTTTGACTTGATTATCCTTAGCCAAGTTGATACACGAGTATCAAGAGACTAGTGTTAACACCCAAAAAGTGCTCACTAGCTCATTCCCTTATTCTTCACATGACCCATTTGTCCACTTTTTCCACCATTTGAACCCCTAAAGCCATCAAAAGGTCACCAAAAAGACCATAATACACCTTTTTCCTCTCAAAATATGTATTTTTTCTCAAAAAACACAAAAAACCCTCAAAAAGGGTCCAAAATTCCCCCAAAAATATTAAAATGGAATAAAAATATAAAAAATATTCAAAAAAGGAAAAAGAGGGAAAAAGAGACCTAAACCATGTTGGTTAATACCATTGGTTTCCTTAAAACCATAATGGTATTCCCCATCGCCAAAAACTATAAAAAGGTGATAGGGGCTCCTCACTATTGATCCATATTTCATCCTATCGTTATGCTGCCAAATTCCCTTTGAGAAGCCCTTGCCTCCCATTTCGAGTTTGAAGATCCCCATTGAAGCATTGGAGAATAAGAGACCATTAGACATTAGAGCATCTCAACCTTGGAGCTGCTCAAACTCACCATCCTCACCATTTGAGGTAATACAAAAGTTTTAATTTTTATTTACATGCTTATGAATCAATTTTGTTCATTGTTATCAATCTAGAATTCTTTATTTTACTGTTTACTGCCATTAATCTATAGTTTATATTTGCTTATTTACATTGCTTTATTTGAGACTGCTGCTACTAGTTAGCAGGTGCATCCTTGCACATGCTTGGTTGAAAAACCAAGCAACAGTTTTTGGCGAAATACAAAAGTTTTAATTTTTATTTACATGCTTATGAATCAATTTTGTTCATTGTTATCAGTCTAGAATTCTTTATTTTACTGTTTACTGCCATTAATCTATAGTTTATATTTGCTTATTTACATTGCTTTATTTGAGATTGCTGCTACTAGTTAGCAGGTGCATCCTTGCACATGCTTGGTTGAAAAACCAAGCAACAGTTTTTGGCGACGCCCAACTTGATTATAATCTCCTTATGGGACGAAGCTACATGTATAAAATGAAAGCTGTTGCTTCTTCAGTTTTCCGCCTCATGATGTTTCCCCATGAAGGACGCGTAGTCAAAATCGACCAGATTACATACTATGATCCCAATGCCCCCGCAGCGCCTGAAAATGTTCTTCCCATGATCGAACAACCCATTCAGAGTGCACCCACATCATTCGTCTCCTCAGTCGGACCCGGGATATATTTGGATACTCCCATGACCACCACTTTCCCTTCTATCCCACCCCCTCTCCAGGTAACTGAAGTATCCGATTAATGCACCCTCTCGCACAACGAACAACAACATACTCAACAACCTCAACCACTGCCATAACCACCCATAGTGCCTAGTCATATCGGAACAACACCAATTCACACTATACCATTCTTATTTCCATTTTCAGGAGTTGTCAGCACGCCAATAATGGCTACACTTAACCTTCCAGGGTTAACGGTAGGATTACCCGTATGGTACCTACCTGCCCCAACGCCTCCACCGACCCTGATCGTTGTTTTACAACCGGTACAACCCATCAATATTTCGAACCATCCACCACCCAGCATACCGAACCCCCAAAACCGTCCACCACCTGCTGTACCAAACCCCCAAAACCGACCATCTCCAACAGGGGCCACTACATTAACATCTAGTTATATCCCCCCTCAATCCCGCTACAATGGGGGTAGAGGACCGCAAACGTACACCACTGGACTCACCACCCGCACCCCACCAACAACTCCAAAGTTGGCGAAGAATCCCCCAACAATCCGTGTTCCCCCTAAGTGCTCCTTGTGCGACGATATAGGCCATGCTACCCATCTATGTCCACATCTACCGGCACTTCAAGAACATATGAATATGTTGGATGATGACACCAACGTTCCAGTTGTCAAACTAGAACTACCCCCTCAGCCTCGTGATAAATCATTGCGCACAAACCACCCTTGTGCGATATGCGGCATCTACGACCATTATTCACATCACTGCCCCGATCTCCCAGATTACAGAGCAACACTATACGAATTGAATAATGCCGACCTAGAGATATCACCCCCGCTTATTGAAGAAATTCATCCCCCACCATCTTCCTCCTCATAAGATATTAACACAATTTACATGGTTTCCAATGGAGACCCCTTTGTCCAGTTGACCCCTTCCATTGATCCCTTCGACCCACATATTCAACCTTTTCAAATCAAAGAGGAAACCACATGTCCACAGCATGGGGGCAGGCCTGAAACCTTGCCTACTCATCATCATCGTCATTCTCATCGGTGATACTGGGGGCATCCACCCCGCAAGGGGAATCCCCCATCATCATATCATCACTTCAGTATGCTACCATGGCCCACAGCCTCATGGTACACCCCTCCTCCAGTAGTTGGTCAATGCTTGTTGATCCCTCTCTAAGACAGCATCTACACCGCATTGACACCTCTGAGTTCAGGGACATAATAGACTACCTCGAACCTGGGATAGGGGGCGTGATCAATCATTTTGATCCTACTATCTCAACACCTCAATGAGCCCATCGTTCAAACCAACACATATGTGATCCACAATCACAAACCTGCTCACTTTTTCACATTCGTGATCTCAACCATTTTTGAATTCACGTGTCACTTGTATATTTGAGTTGATTTGATACACATAGTATTTCGCCCCTGCGGGTCATCATTTCTCCCCACCACTGCATCCTTGGCTTGGTAGGCTCACCTTTATTTATAGCCATTTTTTAACCTCGTTTTTTCTTTTGACCATTCCAGAGTCATTTGAGCTCTGTTTTTTTTTCGCACCCTTTGCACCGCCAGATTCAGATTTCCGCACCCGTGATGATGCTTGAGATCATTTCTTGCTCTCACCACCATATTGTGAAGGAATTTTTCCATGCCCCTCATTGCCTCGGTTTGCGTGCCACATCAGCCATGACCGGTTTTTAAAACATTTTTCATATCACCGGATTCGGTTTTCCGACGATGCTTGAGATCACTTCTCGCTGTCACCAATATCTTCTTGTTCGGTATAATTTTATCCCTTTTTCGGGCCGAACAACTCTTTTACGAAAAAGGCACTTAGGGAGTCTCTGTTAAGCTCTTTTCTGACTCCTAAAACAATGAAAAGATCGCCGAGCAATCGTGCTTCCCTTCATGCTCGCTAAAAGTATTTGAAAGGGTGTCTACCTGGTATAAGTTTACCTCTTTTCCGGACCTTGTAGACTAATTACAAAAAATGAATACTCTAGTCACATCCGCTAGAAGAGTTCTCCATTTGCATCATTTTATGCTTTTTCGGGCCTTGGAGACTAACATACGAAAAAGAACACCAATGGAGTCTACTTATTGCTTTCAGACTCTCTAAAATTGAAAGCAACCACGAGCAATCACCGTCTTGGGCTCGTACAAATCCACAAGACGGTACTCCTCCACCAATTCAGAGTCTTCTTATCATTTTCAGACTCCTTAAAAATGAAAGCACTCACGAGCATGAACAGTCCTGGGCTTGCATAAATCCACAGGACGGTACCATTTCAGAGCACGCTTTTATCCCTTCTTGGAGCTCATTAAAACCATGAAGAAGGACCCAACGGTGTTTTTCGGCGCCACAACAAATCATGTCTACTCATATGGCAGCTTCCCCATTACGGTCGCCTTTGTTCAGAGTATTTTGCAATATGTCACTCTGAGAGTCTCCCAATAGCATCCATCAGCTTGTCCCCCCAGAGTCACTCCAGTCTGCAATACATACCCCTGATCCCTCAAGCTATGATCCCCACACCTAAGCATCAGTTTCATATGCTGTCAGGTCAACCATGTCATCATGCTCTGAACAAAGGAAGTTTGAGTCTACCCACTCTATAACCCCAGTTATGCCCCATCCCCACAGTATGCCAGTCCTACCGTCAGTATCACATTTCAGTTGTACACCTCGCGCTCCTATCAAGGAACCATCATTGCTTTGGTAGTTGTTGGTCTCCCTCTGTCGACGCCAACCAAATCTATTCTAGAGGATAGACCCAGAGGTCCCCGTTCCTTGGACTCATCACCATTAGTGATGAGTGCCTACGGATCATTTTGAAAGGAGTCCTCAATGCCTCTCCAAAAGATTGTTTCTCACATGCTCGACTTCAACACCTTGATCGCATCGTTGAGACTCGTACAGGGTATCAGTCCTTTCGGTTATTTGTCGAAGACCCCGGATATCACCTGACTCTACCACATTTGAGAGTCTAATTGAGGAAACAACCAGTTACGTATGGATATTCGGGTTGCGCTTGGCGACAATTTTCAGAGGTACCGCAATTTTATACTCCCTCGAGTATACAGTTACATATATTCCTCAGAAGTTGATTCACAGTCATTGAATCCCTACAGATGTTGGACACCTTCAGTTTCAACAGTTCATCAACCCTTCTGAAACCTTTTTCAGAATGGTTGTTGTTCTTTTCCAGTGTATCAGTTGTTGAGATTAGTCATGGAATGACCATGAGTATGTCCCAGCATTGTGTCCCCTCTGGACCATTATGATGTACCAACAAATTTTTATGTATTATTCAGGTCCTCCTTTTTGGGCCTAATTGTTATGTATATGTCTTGATACGAGCATGGGTATGCCCGTCTCGTCCATTATCAGAGAGTATTCCTCATTCATTTTGAGGCCATGTATTTTTTTTCAGTTTTTGCAGCTTCCAAGGGGCCGTTGTTCCAGTCTCCAATCGATCTCTTCGCTTCTCCAAACCCCAGGAAAAAGGCAAAAGAACTATGATGTCTATCGGCCATACGATGAGCTCCTGCCCTCACACATCAGGGGGCAATCTGTTAACATCCAAAAAGTGTTCACTAGCTCATTCCCTTATTCACATGACCCATTTGTCCACTTTTTCCACCATTTGAGCCCCTAAAGCCATCAAAAGGTCACCAAAAAGACCATAATACATCTTTTTCCCCTCAAAATATGTATTTTTCCTCAAAAAACACAAAAACTCCCAAAAAATATTAAAAGCGAATAAAAATATAAAAAATATTCAAAAAAGGAAAAAGAGGGAAAAAGAGACCTAAACCATGTTGGTTAATACCATTGGTTTCCTTAAAACCATAATGGTATTCCCCGTCACCATAAACTATAAAAAGGTGATAGTGGCTCCTCACTATTGATCCATATTTCATCCTATCCTTATGCTGCCAAATTCCCTTTGAGAAGCCCTTGCCTCCCATTTCGAGTTTGAAGATCCCCATTGAAGCATTGGAGGAGAAGAGACCATTGGACATTAGAGCATCTCAACCTTGGAGCTGCTCAAACTCACCATCCTCACCATTTGAGGTAATACAAAAGTTTTAATTTTTATTTACATGCTTATGAATCAATTTTGTTCATTGTTATCAATCTAGAATTATTTTACTGTTTACTGCCATTAATCTATAGTTTATATTTGCTTATTTACATTGCTTTATTTGAGACTACTGCTACTAGTTAGCAGGTGCATCCTTGCACATGCTTGGTTGAAAAACCAAGCAATAACTAGTCTCCCCACCTCGTCACAGGGTGTCGGAGAGAAGATATGGTACTGATATCGGACCACTCACCCTTGGCCAAGTCACATGGCTAATACTGGGGGAGCACAAACGTAACATCTACATGCTCATCACATCTCCCTCCGTGATGGAGCGCCCCGCTCTCTCTACCTCTGAGCATCCTGCTCCCTCTCTGGAGCTACCCATAGCCTAGCCCATCAACCAAAATGAGATATCACTTTGGGTGTCCCATGGCTAATACTGGGGTACTGCTCTCTCTGCATCTGAGCATCCTGCTCCCTCTCTGGAGTTATCCATAGGCATAGGCTAGTCTATCAACCTATATGAGATATCACTTCGAGTGTTAGATGACTAATCTTCCCATCCGTTACAAAATGTCAGGAGGAGGGTACTGCTTCATTTTGAGTCATCTAGGGGTTAATCTTCTCACTCCAGAGAGTATTCGAGAGAAGTCATTGCCCCATTTTGACTCAATTATCCTTAGCCAAGTCACATGGCCGAATTCATACACGAGTATCAAGAGACTAGTCTCCCCACCTTGTCACAGGGTGTCCGAGAGAAGATATGGTACTGCCATCGGACCACTCACCCTTGGCCAAGTCACATGGCTAATACTGGGGGAGCACAAACATAACATCTACATGCTCATCACATCTCCCTCTGTGCTGGAGCGCCCTGCTCTCTCTGCATCTGAGCATCTTGCTCCCTCTCTGGAGCTACTATCCATATGCTAGTCCATCAGCCTATATGAGATATCACTTCGGGTGTCAAACTGAACACCAACTCTTATAGAGCAAATGAGCACAGTTCCTTACTAAAATGTAATTATCCTTCCTAGCGACGACCAGGTACATCAAGGATCCTTTCAACTGTCTGTTTGAACCAAAACGACATCGCCATTGGTGTAGCCATGTACTCACAGTCATCATGCTAGATCTGCTCAGGATCTTGACTTAGGAAGATTTCATTAGGTTTCTACCACACCATCAATGAGTGATGCAATAAGCCAAGATCCCCATCTCAAAGGCTAACTCCCTCTGTAACTGACAATAAGTTTCTCTGCCTTGGTGAGGAATAGATCACCAGTATACAACATCACTAGCAAAGGATCATTAACAACGATATATTCTGAATCTTGAGGCACAACTCTAACTGAATGAATGTGTACCTCTCATAAATCAATTGAGTAACTCTCGTCCTCCAGGACTAACATACTCTAATCCAGTTGATTTCCATAATCATCGAAGGAACAAACATTTGTAGTAGAGAGAACTACATCCATTGATCTTCTTGCTCCCAATCTCCAATCTCTATATGAGATCCTTTGGACCTGTGGGTCATGTGTCCACATATAACTAGATGTATTAGGTCCTCGTCTGGCTGCAGTTAATGTTGAACAGTCATGACTTCCATTTAACTGCTTCTTCTCCTTCTTCCTGATCTATAGCCTGGGCTGAGAGTCATGCTCCTAGAAGCTTCCCGCTTTTAATCAATCTTACTCTCTCTCGATCACTGAATACCAACATGATCTATATGTCCATCGCTTGTTCTTAAGAACAAGTCTCATCATTCTTCTCTTGTAGGCCATAGCATATGATCTTTCCTACAAGTCAAATTGAATCAGATAGTTAGCAACATTACATAATCAAATTCAATCAATTCAATAGTTCACACAGTTATGTAAGCATCTTAGCTAATGCTTTAGCACAACACTCATATATATCCCAAGCACATATGGTAACTATATGGATGATTTCTATCTCCATTAGAACATGCTATCAGGGGTGTGCACCACTCTAAGCATGTAAGAAGGAGATATCATTCTAGACTAGCTTTACCACGGGCTCATGGAGTGTTGTGCAACACTATAGGTTATATAAGCAATCATATACATAACATGTACTACATGAGCCTAATGTTCATCAATAAAAGAACTATATCACATGCTCAATAATCCTCCTAATTGTAGGAGTATAGATCTGCATATAACTTGTCATGAAAATATGTTCAATACAAACATATCTAATCTACAAGAGCAATAAATCCAAATACTTATCTTTTATTGTTTTGTGGGTGGGCTCCCATTGCCTCCTTGTAGGAATTATGAGAGTCCTCTTATCTTCATCTCAAAATGGAGAGTACTAGAAGAAGAATTCCTTTCGACGATCTTCAACACTTTCTTCAGAATCATCATTCCTTGACCTCTTATGTGGAGTATCTTCATCGATATCAGTAGTTGAGGCTTGGTGTTTTCTCTTCTTCGAATCGTGACGCTATCTGGCATAGTGACCGTACTGCTGGCATTTGAAGCACTAGATATGTGAAAGGTCCTTCTTCTTTTTTGTTTTGGAATGGGACTTGATCTTTCACCTTTGTCTTTCTTGCCATGATACTTTCTTCCCTTACCTTTTCCCTTTTTGATATGAGATGTAAGGGCTTGATTTTATTTGTGTTGAGTGCCATGCAATCTGCCTCTGGCTGCAAGTCCACTCTCTTCTTGTATACAGTCTGCCCATATACGATCAAACTTGGGCAACTTGGTTCGCCCACTAAGACTCTGAATGGATGGTTCCCAAGAAGGGGGAAGACCATTAAGAGTTGTCATGACAAGTTCTCTATCTTCAATCGATTCTCCAATGGTGCTTAATTGATCTCTTAGCTCTGAGATCTTCATGAAATAGGAAGTGTTACAGGATGAACTAGCAAGGCTAGTGTTCGGTGAACAAATGTAGGGAAATGTGACCAATGTCACCTTAGCACACCTCCCACTGCTTTGGAGTGTCGTAACCTCCAAGGGGAGAGCCCTTCAATGATTGCACCAAGAGGCGCTCTACAACCCAGTATGAGGGAGATCTTGTAACGGATGTCACATGTAACGTTTGTCGAACATAATAAAATGTAAAAAGTAATAGTATGAGGGAGATCTTGTAACGGATGTAACATGTAACGTTTGTCGAACATAATAAAATGTAAAAAGTAATAGTATGAGGGAGATCTTGTAACGGATGTAACATGTAATGTTTTCGAAAGTAATAAAATGTAAAAAGTAATAATACGAGGGAGATCTTGTAACACATGTAATATGTAACCTTTTCGAAAGTAATAAAATGTAAAAGGTAATAATATGAGGGAGATCTTGTAACACATGTAACATGTAACGTTTTCGAAAGTAATAAAATGTAAAAGGTAATAATATGAGGGAGATCTTGTAACGCATGTAACATGTAACATTTTCGAAAGTAATAAAATGTAAAAATTATGAAAAGTAATAAAAAAATTGATGTTTGTTTATAAAATAAAAACTTAAAACTTAAACATGGATCTATAAATTAAAAAGAAAATACACACCTCAAGAAATTGGATGCCTCTCGGTGCTTGATAGATCCGGGCTTAAGATGGATCTACACTTGTTTGCAAGACACTTATGACAAAGAAAACTATGCCTTCTAGAAGACCAAGTTCGTGACCAGTGCCTTCAATTAATGTGATTCTACGAATGAAGAAGACATACTACTTTAGTCAAATGCTTGTAGATGTTAAATGTAAATGTATCAAGTCAATGTATTCAACCCAAAGATATGTAAAAGCACTCAAGATATGTGCAATCCTTTTGTGCCATAATTCACTTGGTTCCATGGAGTCATGGACCAATGCTTGTTCTAGTTGTCCTTTCAACTTGTACAAGCCTCCCTCTTAGTCTCCAATTACTGTTGCATCATTTATCATCTTTCCTTTTGGCCTCATTAGAACTTGGCCATCAACAAATGCAACCCACATTCCTTTAGCATCTAAAGCGGAGATGGAGAGAAGATTTTTTTTCAAACCTGGTACATAGAGAACATCTTTCATCTTTAGTGATTTGTTGGAATCTAGCTTGTATGAAGCTTCTCCACTTACTTTGATGGGATATTGATAATCATCCCCAAGTTTCACCTTGTGAGGTGACTCATGTTCTAATAGGTTGATGGAGGATTCTTTGTACCCCATCATATGCTTGGATGCTCCACTGTCTACAAGCCAATTTTTGCTCCCATGGGTGATGGTACCTGTGAGTGCTGAGATTAAGACATATTCTTCATCACTTGAAGAATCATCCCTTTCTTCATTTGTTCTTTTCCTTGCTGGTTCATCATCTTCAATGGTGTGAGCATGATGTCTCTTGTTAGTTTTCTTGGAGGATCCTTGGTTTTTGGGACAATTTCTTGAGTAATGTCCCTTCTCATCACATGTGAAACATCTGATACTAGAGAGATCTCTTGTAGGTCCATGATTCCTATTGGGCCTTTTGGATCTTTTGTGATGATGGTCCTCCTTCTTGTTATGATTTCTCTTTGTGTGAGCAGTTAGAGCTTGATCATCATTAGCTCCCATCTTCTCTTCTCTTGCTACTAGTCGAGCTTCTTTTTGGGTGCATTCTTCCTTAGTTTGTTGAATGTGATTAACTTCCTTCTGGCACATATTCCTTTAATGAATGAGTCCCATGATCTTGGGAGACCATTCAAGGTGGTCATTACAATCTCTCCTTCTTCCACTTTGTCTTCAATTGCTTCAAGTTGCTCCGTGATTTGAGAGACCCTTGTGAAGTAAGATTGCGTAGTCTCTGAGTGTTGGATCTTTATATTCTTGAGTTGATTCCTTAGAGTCATCTTCCGATTTATGTTCTTCCCTTAGAATATCTTCGTTAAAGCATCGAACATCTCTTTGGGAGTCTTCAAGGATGATATATGAGGGATGAGATGATCTTTGATGGAGTCTGCAATAATCCTCTTGGCTTTGACCAAGTTCTTCTTGTGGATTGCTTTTGCCTCTTTTCCCTCCGGTTTTGGAACCTCCCCATTGACATATTTGCGCAAGTCATTTTCTTCTAGGACAAGAGAGATTCTATACTTCCATGCCCGGAAGTTATCTACTCCTTCAAGCTTATCCTCAAGGTTGGTGTAATTTGTCATTTTGAAATGAGAACCTCAAATGGAAATAGCAAAGAATTAGAACTTACCAATTTGAGATGCCCAACCTGGTTCTGGAGTTGGCTGACATAGGGTTTGTTAGAGAAATCCTAATTTTCCAAACTTGGAATTTTGAACTTCTGTTTGGATAGAAAGATGTGTTCCCTCAAGGTGAGTTGTCCAGTGTACTCCTTTGTCCGGATTGATGTAGGAAAAGCCCAAAATTTGATGCTCTAGTTTTCTCCCGGCACCAGTGACTGGGTCAAAAATGAAAATTCTTCAAATTGAATTATGCTTCCTCCAAAAGATGCGCCCTCTTAGGGTGAGTTAGCCTAGCCCTCTTTTCTTGATGATCTGTGGAGAGAAGATCTTGAACTAGGAAGCCCTAGTTTCTTGCTGTTGCACAATGCCTTCTTTTCAGATTGGCTATGATACCATGTCAGAGTTTGCACTTTAACTCAATTATGTTAGATCTTTAAACTTAAAGATAAACAAGCACAACAAAACACAAAAGACACAAGAAATTTCCTCGGGGAAACCATAAAGGAGAAAACCCTGCAACTTCCTCAGAAATAGATTCGTCACTAGTACAATATCAAGCAAGATGAAAAACCCAGAATATATGATGTCTTCTGCAGCTCTCTCTCTCTCTCCTCCAGAAACTTGTCTTCTCTCTCACTTGGTGCGAACTTGCTTGAGTGAGTGTGTTATCAAATGAGAGAGTGATCCTTAGGTCTCTCTATTTATGCTATTTGAGAGACCTAATTCCTCATTGGGGCCGACCTCTCTATAACTGATTGGGCTGACCTGTCCTAGGGAGACTCAAAAATACAATTTACATTTATCTTTTGGGGAGCTATTGCCTCGACTTACAATGGAGGTTTTACCTCGATATTCTAGCATGACCAAATACAATAATGACATCCCCGAACAGAGGTACAATAAAAGTACAATAATGATATAATAATAATATACAAAAGAATATCTTCCGAAGTTACATTTACAACAACAATAAGAAGCCAACTCAATATGAAAGTTGAAATCTGCCAAAGACAGGAACAGGAGATTCTCTCTTTAAAAGAAAGGTTGGACAGGGCAAATGATAAACTAATGACTAAGTCGAAGTTTGAAAAAGGTACTATGATTTTGGATCACATTCTCAGCCAGCAGAGATCTCCACATGACGAGACAGGGATTGGATATGACAAGTCCAAGAAGAATTCTGAAGAAGGAGAAAGTCCCCAGCCATCTCAAGAAAAAACTGAAGAGGAATCTAGAATTCATAGAGGCAGTAGAGAAAAGTTTCATGATCAACAAGGATCAAGGACACAACCAGCAAGAAGATCATTGGCCCCCAGGAACTGCAGAAGCAAAAGGGAGCCTGCCCAGCATTATGATACTCATAGTAAGGGACAAATCCATAATCAGCAAGAACATACATTTAGAAGACCTATGCTACAGAAGGGACCATTTAATTCCAGGTATCAAGATGTTTTTTGTGGTTATTGCTACAATTGCAATAAATACGGTCACAAGGCTACCTAATGCAGAGCTCATGGCAGAAATATTCAAACTAAAAACAGAGTTACGTTTTCTGTTCAAGTTCAATGATATAATTGTCATTATTTTGGGCACATTGCCAAAGTTTGCAAGAAACAAGGATATACAAAAATTTGGAGAAGGAAATCTGAAGCACAACCGGAGGAGCACACCAAAATATGGAGAAGGAAAATGAATTCTGAACAAGACAAGAAAGCAGTTGAGAATTCAGTGAATCAAACAAAAGCAGAAGGCTCGTCCTTAGCTACTATAGCTTGCTGAGCACATGAGACAACCCTGAACAATAGGTACCTAAGTACGAGGATACCATTCAAAGATGATCATGAACATAAAGAAAGCATGAAGTTTGAAGTAGTAGCTGGAGCAGGATTAAGAGTAGAATCAAACTACTGTGACATGAGTCATATTTGGTGGCAATTCGAAACTAGGATGTTGATTTTCAGATGATTGCAACCTTCAGCTGTATTGGCATGTTTATAAACAAAAAAAACTTTTCTGAAGAGTGCCTTGAGACTGCTATGAGAAAATTTTTGATGCTCATGTGAAGACTACGCTTGTTGAATATATTGCTGCTCCTATAGAAGAATGAGTTGACTGGGTGCAAAAATGATATCATAATGGGTATATGAGTCTCTTTGAAGATCTTGTGACAGCCTTAGAAGGAAGGAGTATTCTGTTTGCTAGCCTTGGAAAATGTCTCTTTTTCTGTTTAGAGATCATAATAAATGACAGCTTTCAATATCATCCTTGTGGACTTGGAAAAGACATTTTGGTTGAAGGTTTTAGAATATCTAACCAGCATTTAAAACTCTATGTTTGAGCAGCAAGGTTGCAAATAGCACATAGTCATTTTGGGGCCAAATCAGTGGTATGTTTTCAGCAGGTCTATGGCAGCAATGCACCCTTGAATTCGGTCATGAACAACAGTTTTTCTCTTGAGCAAAAGAATAAGAATTTAAAAGGGCTCTTAAGAGTTGTATCCAACCGCAGCATATGAAAACAAACCTTGGGACAGGACCCTAGCATTTTAAAATAAACACAGAATGCAGATTGTGTTTAGATTTGAAGATATTTTTGAAGCAATGGCTCTGGCACAAGTCTCAAGGATTTGTGAAAGTATTTCAGTACCTATTAAAGACAAGTTTGAAGGAGATTTTGAATCCTGTAAGAGCAGATCTAAAGAATACCTTCTCAAAAACATAGCAACAGATGTTTTGTGTAGCTTTGAAGTGGCTCTAGGACAGTCTTGACACATCATTCAAGAAAGAAGTTGACAGTCAAGGATAGTATGTGGACAGAAGTGAATGACAAACTTGGAAACTATCAGGGCATCCTACTTCAGGCAGCGGTTTATGCTATGGTGTTTGAAAGTAGCTTTGGAAAGGCATTGAATCCAAGGAAGAAGTATTTGAAGATGATGCAGAAGATATTGCTCTTCGAGAAGCATATTGTTGTATTGATAAACTTGAGGAGATGCTCATTAAAGGAATACTTTATGCCTATCAAGAACAGATTAGTCATGATGCTAATGTGATATTGAATGTATTTGGGACGGTGAATGCTTTAAGCTAGAGAGTCAAGCCATACTTGCTGCAGAATTCGTAGTACCATCAAGACAAGAAGGTCTAAGTATCGATTCGTAAGAAATGTTTGGAATTGACAATGAGCTCTTGTATATGGCAGTCTGATAGGGGGAGCAGAACATCAGTAAAGATCAGAAAGATCAACAAGATCTCAAGGGGAGCATGTCATGACCAAAATTCTCCATGCCAACCAGAGAGATTTAAGGCAGAATAATTTAGATAGAAAGGAGATGCCCTGTTAGGGAGAAGTCACCCTGAGTATGGTGAAAACCTAGTGTTATAAGAATCAGGGGGAGCATCCACATGAGGAAGATCCCAGAAGAGTTGCTCTATGCAGAGCAAAGAACGATTGTTGAGATTGTTACAAATTGATGTCAAAAGGCCATAGCGCAGAAAAAACAATGAATTTACAGCTGCAAAGGTACCTGGGAACTTGGCAGAACAGCAAGTCATAGAGAGGTCTGTTTAGAGCAGAACTTGAGGATTTTTTTTTAAGGCAGCTCTCAAGGTGTCATTAAAGACCATCTTGGGACAAGGTTCTAGTTTACTGGTGTCAGATGTCTGATGATTTGGAAAAACAATGTCTGGCACTAATTATTGACATACCTCTCAAAGAGGTATCTTGATCATATTTTGACAATATTTGGAGTGCTTTGGCTCAGGAAGAGACAGAGGCAGATGTCTTAAAGAGCAGAAATTGGTATTGATTTAACAGAGGATGAGCTAGTTTCACCAATCAAGTCAAAAGACTCGACAGGATGAGACTATACATTTGATAGGAGGAGCAGCCAAGACAAGGGTAGTCAGAATAAGAGTGCTGATTGACAGGGGGAGCATAAAAGTTTAATAAGATGGAAGAGCTTAGTGACCAATACAGAGACAATTGAGTAAGCAGAGAACAGCAGAAGATATTGTGGCCAAAATTTGGCAAAATGAGATATTGTAGAGTCTAAGAGCTCTCAAGGCAGGCAAGAACCAGTTGGATAAGTCCAACCCTTTGTCATTAATGTCAAAGGGGGAGAATGAAGGCATGGTAAAACTCCAACAATTAAAAAAAATAAAAAAAATGAATGAGTCAAAGTGTTTTGCTGTAGGTTGACAAGGGGGAGATTGTTGGCAAAAACAGTTGTCGTTGATGTCAAAGGACCATTAATGACAAAGGTGCATTAAGAAGACTAGTGTAAGCTAGGACTTGATAGCCAACGATGATCAGATTTGATAAAGCCATACTCCCCAATGATTAGCAAAGAATGTAAAGTCTTGCTTCTTGAAGCCATGGAGATGTCACTGTGAAGCAATAATAATGCAACAATTAAAGGATATGTTGCAGCCCCTTGCCTATACACTTTAAGAAGACGGGTATCCATGTTAGCTTACACATGTATGGCATTCAAACAAGAGAAGTCGGCCGTCTTTTGAAATGTGCAAATAAGAAATAATAATAAGTGTTAAGTTGGCTCAGTAAAGATATCACACAAAAATATATATGTCAATTGTAACAAGTTGGCCCAGTCACTTGAAAAATGAAAGTTTTGTGTATAAATATAAGTGTGCACCCTCATTCATTAGGAGTAAACGTGAAAGTTAAGAAGAATAGGTCTGCAATTCGGGTAGATGTCTGGTGAAGAGAAGTAGTGACTGGTAGAAGCAGGTCGAGGAGCAGATGATAATTTGAAGTTTGAACCACAAATGAGGGTGAATTCGGTGGAGTAAGGAATATTTCTGAGACAGAATAGTAAGAAGCCAGAGTAGTAGAGGAGCAGGGTAATATGAGGAATTCGTAGTGATCTGAGGCCAAGTCTGAGGTCAAGTCTGAGACAACGAAGATACAGTCTGAGGCAATGCACTTTGATATAGATCTCTGAGGACAAGCAAGGAGTTGCAGGAAGGAAATCAGTGAAACAGGTCGAGAAATAGAGATAGTGAAGAAGAGCAACCAGCGAAGGGAAAGCGCAGATATGAGAAAGCTTGTTGGAGCTCTGAGTTTCAGTGATCTGGTCAACATATAAGGGATCCTTGTTGGTCATTTGATTATGGTATTTGGGGATGATTTATATGGTTGTTTTGGGTTTTTATTACAGACTTAAGGAAAGTCTGATACATCATTTGTAAATCTATATTTTGGGGTGTTGGTGCATCCAGTCAGTTGCAGCTGACAGAATCATCTGGTGGGTGGTGCCACATTGGTTTGTAGCCCATTTTGGAGATTGGAGTCTCCTATCATGATATAAAAAGCTTATTTATATATATCTTTGTTCATTTGTGTACACTATATTTGGATCTTAAGTGGACTGATATGAATGCTGATATACTAGTGAATTGAAAGTAAAATTATAAGGAAATTGTGCAACACTGATTCACCCCCCCCCCTCAGTGTTGCTGGTGTGTTTACAGAATATGCCCCAATGTTTGTTTAATTTATATGCATCTTATATTATTTGTCATTTATTTATTTATTGAGTGGAATACTGCAATGCAGGTTAAGAAATGTGGAGAAGCACTAATGAATCCAGTGAAAAATCGTTGTGTGAGAGAGAGTAGTAAAGTGTAGAGTGAAAAACAAAGGTAGAGTAAGAAGCAATGGCGGATGTGAGTTCTCTTTTGATCCAAAATCCATGTATGATTTCTCATAAGATATTTTGATTTCTATATTTCTCACAATATTTTGTATATTTAATATTTCTCATAGTATTTTACGGACTTTATTCAATATTTATATATTTTTGTTGTGTAGGGTATCCTTGTTCAGCCATGGATGTTTTTGAGGTTGCAGAGCAGAGTCCTTGTCTATTGTTTGAATTCATTTGGTTATTTCTGTTGTTTCTTTATCAATTGTTGATTGTATTTTGGTTATTGTTGTTTATTTTCGCACTTCCACGTCTCTTGTTTTTTGCATTTGTGAGCATGGCCATGCTAATTTATGGTTTGGTAATTTTTTTTCTTGTTTTTTCACTTCTATTTTTTTGGCTTTGTTTTTTGGTTCAATTGATAGGGAAATTAAGGGAGACCCGTACAACCCATATAGTGCATTTAGGGTTGAAGCAGATTTGACAATTGTAGCAGGTAAAGGTGAACAAGGTATGGATGGGGGAATTCACTCAATTGCTACTTCATAATTATATAGTTCCATGCTTGTTTTAGTTTTACTCATTTTTTGCGTCATAATTATATCATGTTTGTTTGTTTGAATTTAATTGCAGTGCAAGATAACGGAGGTAGAGGAGCATCGATCAAATTATTGATTATCTTTGTGCGAGAGAGACATTGGGGCACTATAGCAAAGTGAGAGGCAATGACAAAGGGTGAGTTATGTTTTGAACCTTAGTGCAAGACTAGTGTATGTTCTACTATGAAATCCTCCTTAATTGAATATGCCCCAATGTCTATTTAATTTATATGCATCTTATATTATTTGGCATTTATTTATTTATTGAGTGGAATGCAATGCAGGTTAAGGCAGGTGGAGAAGCACTAGTAACATGTAGAGTGAAAAACAAAGGTAGAGTTGGTGGCAAAGGATGATGTGAGTTCTCTTTTGGTCCAAAATCCATGTATGATTTCTCACAATATTGTGTATATTTTATATTTCTCATAGTATTTTCTGGTCTTTATTTAATATTTATATGTTTTTGGTGTGCAGGGTGTCTTTGTTCAGCCATGGATGTTTTTTGAGGTTGCAGGGTAGTGTCTTTGCCTATTGTTTGATTTCATTTGGTTATTTCTCTTGGGTTTTTGCAATTGTTGATCGTATTTTTGGTTGTTGTTTCTTTTCCCACTTCTTGTCTCTTATTTTTTCCATTTGTGAGCATGGCCATGCTAACTTGTGGTTTGGTATTTTGTTTTTCTTGTTTGCCTATTGATATTTTTTTTTACTTCTAGCTTTTTTGATTTGATTTTGGTTTCAATCGATGGGGAAATTAAGGCAGACATTTTTAGCCCACATTGTGCATTTAGGGTTGATGGAGATTTGACAATTGTAGCAGGCAAAGATGAATGAGGTATGGATGGGGGAATGTACTCAATTGCTATTACATAATTATATGGTTCCATGCTTGTTTTAGTTTTACTCATTTTTTGCTTCATAATTATATCATGTTTGTTTGCTTGAATTCAATTAAAATGCAAGTTAATGGAGGTAGAGGAGCATTGATGAAATTATTGATTATCTTTGTGCGAGAGAGACATAGCCAAAGGCAAAGGCAAAGGGTGAGTTATCTTTTGGACCTTAGTGCAAGATTCATGTATGTTGTACTATGAAATACAAAGTGTAGAGTGAAAAACAAAGGTAGAGTAAGAAGGAAAGGTGGATGTGAGTTCTCTTTTTGTCCAAAATCCATGTATGATTTCTCATAAGATATTTTTGATTTCTATATTTGTCTCAATAATTTGTATATTTATTATTTCTCATAGTATTTTTGGTCTTTATTTAACATTTATAAGTTTTTGGTCTGCAAGGTGTCCTTGTTCAACCACGAATATTTTTTGAGGTTGCAAATCAGAGTCCTGGTCTATTGTTTGATTTCATTTGGTTATTCCTTTTGTTTCTTTATCAATTGTTGATTGTATTTTTTGTTATTGTTGTTTATTTTCTCGCTTCTATGTTTCTCGTATTTTTTGCATTTGTGAGCATGGCCATGCTAATTTGTGGTTTGGTATTTTGTTTTTCTTATTTTCTTTTTGATTTTTTTTTCTACTTCTATTTTTTTTGGCTTTGTTTTTGGGTTCAATCGATGGGGAAATTAAGGGAGACCCTTACAACCCATATTGTGCATTTAGGGTTGATGCAGATTTGACAATTGTAGCAGGTGAAGGTCAATGAGGTATTGATGGGGGAATTCACTCAATTGCTTCTACATAATTTAATAGTTCCATACTTGTTTTAGTTTTACTCAATTTTTGCTTAATAATTATATCATATTGGTTTGTTTGAATTTAATTGCAATACAAGCTAACGGAGGTAGAGGAGTATTGATGGGGGAATTCACTCAATTGCTTCTACATAATTTAATAGTTCGATGCTTGTTTTAGTTTTACTCATTTTTTGCTTAATAATTATATCATATTGGTTTGTTTGAATTTAAATGCAATACAAGCTAATGGAGGTAGAGGAGTGTTGATGGAATTATTGATTATCTTGTGTTAGAGAGACATTGGGGCACTATAACAAAGCGAGAGGTAAAGAAAAAATGTGAGTTACCTTTTGGACCTTAGTATAAGACTAGTGTATGTTCTACTATGAAATCCTTATTAATTGAATATGCCCCAATGTCTATTTAATTTATATGCATCTTATATTACTTGCCATTTATTTATTTATTGGGTGGAATCTAATGCAGGTTAAGGAAGGTGGAGAAGCACGAAGGAAGCTAGTGAAATATCTTTGTGTAAGGGACTATAAACAAATGTAGGGTGAAAATCAAAGGTAGAGTAAGAGGAAAAGGTAGAGATGTGAGTTCTCTTTTAGTCCAAAATCCATGTATCATTTTTCATAAGATATTTTGATTTCTATATTTCTCACAATATTGTGTATATTTTATATTTCTCATAGTATTTTCAGGTCTTTAATTAATATTTATATGTTTTTGGTGTGCAGGGTGTCCTAATTCATCCATGGATGTTTTTTGAGGTTGTTGAGCAGAGTCTTTGCCTATTGTTTGAAGAAAAGGGTGAGTTATTTTTTGGACCTTAGTGTAAGACTCGTGTATGTTCTACTATGAAATCCTTATTGATTGAATATGCCCCGTTGTCTATTTAATTTATATGCATCTTATATTATTTGTCATTTATTTATTTATTGAGTGGAATCTAATGCAGGTTAAGAAAGGTGGAGAAGCACTAAGGAAGCTAGTGAAATATCTTCGTGTGAGTGACTATAGAAAAACGTAGAGTGAAAAGCAAAGGTAGAGTAAGAGGAAAAGGTAGATGTGAGTTCTCCTTTGGTCCAAAATCCATCTATCATTTTTCGTAAGATATTTTGATTTCTATATTTCTCACAATATTGTGTATATTTTATATTTCTCAAAGTATTTTATGGTTTTTAATTAATATTTATATGTTTTTGGTGTGCAGGGTGTCCTTGTTAAGCAATGGATGTTTTTTGAGGTTGTTGAGCAGAGTCTTTGCCTATTGTTTGATTTCATTTGGTTATTTCTCTTGTTTTTTCATAGTTGTTTATTGTATTTTTGGTTATTGTTGTTTTTTCTTTTCACTTCTATGTTTCTTATTTTTTTTTTGCATTTGTGAGCATGGCCATGCTAATTTGTGGTTTGGTATTTTGTTTTTCTTCTGATATTTTTTTTACTTCTATTTTTTTTGCTTTGATTTTGGTTCCAATCGATGGGAAAATTAAATGAGACCCTTTCATCCCATATTGTGCATTTAGGGTTTGATGCATTTTTTACTATTGTAGCAGGCAAAGATGAATGAGGTATGGATGGGGGAATTTACTCAATTTCTATTAATATGTTTCCATGCTTGTTTTAATTTTACTTATTTTTGCTTCATAATTATATCATGTTTGTTTGCTTGAATTTAATTGCAATGCAAGTTAATGGAGGTAGAGGTGCACTGATGAAATTATTGATTATCTTTGTGTGAGAGAGACACTGGGGCACTATAGCAAAAGGAAGAGGTAAAGGAAAATGGTGAGTTATCTTTTGGACCTAATTAGTGCAAGACTCGTGTATGTTCTACCATGAAATCGTCCTTGATTGAATATGTTCCAATGTTTGTTTAATTTATATGCATCTTATATTATTTGTCAATTATTTATTTATTGAGTGGAATGCAATGCAAGTTAAGAAAGGTGGAGAAGCACTAAGGAAGCTAGTGGAATATATTTGTGAGGGACTATAGAAATCCACATGTGGGGAGCTAACACTTCCCAAAACTATTTAGTTTTTACAATTTTTGGTCTCAACATAAGATATACTTGCTCTTTTATATGATTGCTAATAAGATTTTTGTTCTTTGATTGAGATCACCCATATTATCATTTAGTCTCTATTTAATATTTCTCAAAAGATGTTTGTTGTTTCCCATAAGATTTTCATGGTGATTATATAATATTTTTTGGTTTGGTTTTTGTTGGAATTAGGAGGTGGGTAAATAAAGGTAGGACCTAAGGTTGGTGTAGATTTCAAAGGTGCATTCGGTGAAGGCAAAGTGTGAGGAGGAGGTATGTATGGTTCCACGTGTGTTTGTTTAATTTTGATGCATCTTATATTATTTGTGATTTATTTATTTATTTAGTTCAATGCAATGCAGGTAAAGGAAGGTGGAGGAGCATTGAGGAAGCTATGAAATATCATTTTGTGTGAGACACTGTAGTAGAGCGCAGAGTTAGATTAGAAGCAAAGTTAAAGGCAAAGGAAGATGCGAGTTGTCTTTCGGTTGAAAATAATGTATGATTTTTCCTAAGATATTTCGATCTCTGTTTGAAATTTCTCACAATATTTTGTGTTCATTCAATGTTTCTCAGAGTATTTTTTGATCTTTATTTACTACTTATATTTTGGTGTGAAGGGGATGTCCTTGTTCGACCATGGATGCTTTCTGAGGTTGCAAAGTAGAGTCTTTGCCTATTGGTTGTCTCAGTTTGTTTTCTTTTTGTTATTTCTGTTTTGTTTTGCGATTGTTGGTCGTATCTTTTGTTATTGTTTTTTTCCCACTTCTATGGCTCTAATTTTTTTGTAGGTGTGAGCATGGCCATGCTAATTTTTGTATTGGTATTTTTTTTTCTTGTGTGCATCCTTGTCTTTTTTTGTTACCTTAGTTCATATTTTTTTTGGGGATTCAATGGGTGCGTTCCATTAAGGGAGGCTCGTATTGTGGGTTTAGGGTTGATGCAAATTGGAGAAGTATATTGAGTGAAGGTAAAGGAGGTAAGGATGGGGAATTTACTCATTTGGTTCCATGCTTGTTTAATTTAACTCATTTTTTGCTTCATAATTATATCATGCATCTTTGTTTAAATTTAGATGCAATGCAAGTTAATGAAGGAGGTGGAGCATTTATGAAATTATTGAATATCTTTGTGTGAGAGAGACGTGGGGCAAAGGAAAGGAAAAGGGTGAGTTATCTTTTGGATCTTGGTGCAAGACTTGTGTATGTTCTACTATTAAATCCTCTTTGGTTGAATATGATGATTGTAGTCCCTCCCTTACCTATTTAGTGTTTACAATTTTTGGTCTCAAGATAAGATTTAATTGCTCTTGCATAAGATTCGTAATAATATTTTTGGTCTTTGATGAAAATTTCTCATAATATCTCTCAGTCTTTGTTTAATATTATTTCTCATAAGATTTTTGTGGTTCTCATCAGATTCTCATGGTCATAATATAATATTTTTTGGTTTGGTTTTTTTTGGGATAGGGAGGTAGGGAAATAAATGTATGACCTAAGGTTGGTGCAGATTTCACAAGTGCATCTGATGAAGGCAATGGTCGAGGAGGAGGTATATATGGTTTCATGTGTGTCTATTTAATTTATATGCATCTTATATTATTTGTGATTATTTATTTGTTGAATGGAATGCAATGCAGGTTAAGAAAGGTGGAAGAAAACTGAGGAAGTGAAATATCTTTGTGTGAGAGACTATAGTAAAGTGTAGAGTCATAAACATAGGTAGAATAAGAGGCAAAGGTAGATGTGAGTTCTCTTTTGGTCCAAAATCCATGTATGATTTCTCATAAATTAGTTTGATCTCTCTTTCATATTTCTCACAATATTATGTGTTTAATATTTATCATAATATTTTTGGGTTTTTATTTAATATTTATATATTTTTGGTGTGCAGGGTGTCCTTATTCAGCCATGGATGTTTGTTGAGGTTGCAGAGCAGAGTCTTTGCCTATTGTTTGTTTTAATTCAGTTATTTTTCTTGTTTTTGTGATTGTTGATTGTATTTTTGGTTATTGTTGTTTCTTTTCCCACTTCTATGTCTCTTATTTTTTTGCATTTGTGAGCATGGCCATGCTAATTTTTGGATTGGTATTTTGTTTTTCTTGCCTACCTTTTGATCTTTGTTTTTAAACTTATATCTTTTGTTTGTTTTTGAGTTCAATCGACGAGGAAATTAAAGGAGACCCTTAAAGCCCATATTGTGCATTTAGGGTTGATATAGATTCGGCAATTGTAGCAAGCAAAGGTGAGCGAAGTATGGATGGTGGAATTTACCCATTTGCTACTAATTATATGGTTCTATGCTTATTTTAATTCAACTCATTTTTTGCTTCATAATTATATCATGTTTGTTTGTTTGAATTTAAATGCAATGCATGTTAATGGAGGTAGAGGAGTGTTGATAAATTTATTGATTATCTTGGTGTGGGAGAGACGTTGGGGCACTATAGCAAAGCCAAAGGAAAAGGCAAAGGGCGAGTTATCTTTTGGACCTTGGTGGAAGACTCGTGTATGTTCTACCTATAAAATACTCCTTGATTGAATTCAATGGTTGTAGTTCCCTCCCTTACCTATTGAGCGTTTACAACTTTTTTGTCTCGGCATAAGATGTACTTGCTCTTGCATAATGATAGTAATAAGTTTTTTTTTTGTCTTTGATTAAGATTTATCATAATATCATTTAGTCTCTGTTTAATATTTTTCACAAGATTTTCGTGTTCATTATATAATATTTTCTGGTTTGGTTTTTGTTGGGATTAGGAGGTGGGGAAATAAAAGCAGGACCTAAAGTTGGTGCAGATTTCACAAATGCATTTGGTGAATGCAAAGGGTGAGGAGGAGGAGGTATATATGGTTCCATGTGTGTCTACTTAATTTAGATGCATCTTATATTATTTGTGATTTATTTATTTATTGAGTGCAATTCAATGTAGGTAAAGGAAGGTGGAGCACTGATGTTGCTAGTGAAATTTCTTTGTGTGAGAGACTATAGTAGAGTGCAAAATTGAAGTTGGAGGCAAAGTCAAAGGAAAAGGTAGATGTGAGTTCTCTTTTTGTCGGAAATTCGTGTATGATTTCTTATATTTCAATCGTTGTTTCTCATTGCACACTATATTTTGTGTGAATTTAAAAATTCTCATAATACTTTATGTTGCTTTTTTATACTTTTATAGTTTTGGTTTGTAGGGGGTGTCCTTGCTCGACCATGGGGATGCTTTCTAAGGTTGCAGAGGAGATTCATGGCCTTTTGTTTCTCTGTACTAATGATTTTTTTTTACATAATTACTGTGGCTTTAATTATAATACTTGTTAGATTTTGGGCTAGCAAGGTGGGCTACCAACATCTTCGTATGTCACTTGCAACGACGTTTTAGGAACATTTGGATATGTAGGCATCTTCCTAGTTTCAACTGGCCATTTTCATATTAAGGCATCCAACTTGTGTCCACACTGTTCACTAATCGTGAGTGTAATTTGACAGGTATCTTGCTCTAGAATATTTGGGTTGTGGGAAGGGTAATGACAAGATGGATGTGTTTGCATTTGGTGTGGTCCTTCTCGAGAAAATAACTTGAAGGAAGCCAATTAATACAAGAAATCCCAAGGTTCAGGAAAGTTTTGATTATGTGGGTAAGTTTTGGTTTTCACAGATGACTTTCTACTCCATGTTTATTTATTATCCTTATAGGCTCATGTAGGGTCAAGAAAGCTTGATTATGTGGATAAGTTTTGGTTTTCACAGTTGACTTTATTTTCCATGTTTATGTATTTATCCTTATGGGCTCATGTTTAACCTTCTGTGAATGTTGAAACCAGGCAAAGCCACTTTTACAGAATGGGAAAATGGGAAACCTTGTTGATAAATGTTTGCAAGGTGTTCATGATACAAATGAGATACACATAATGATGCTTGCCGTATACTTTGTCTAAGGCAGACATCTCATTACTTGCATTGCATGAGCAGAGTAATTTATCTTACTCTATTAATTTATATATGTTTCAAGTGTTTGCTGACTTGCATTAATGTATATTACAGTTACTACCTCTTTGTGTTTATTTCAAGGGTAATCTTAACCTACAAGATTGGCTTTAGGGTACAGTTTGTCTTGTATTTTCTTTAAGTTACAAAATATCTTGTGTTATTACATGAATTCATCTTTGCATGTTTTTTGATACCTAAATATGGTTCATGGCAAATTTTAAAACTACTAGAAGGAGATGATCTAACTGAATCGGCATGGTGCCAGAATACAATGATCAAGGATATGGATACTTCAGATGAGGCTGACATAGCAGTAGACCAGGGGGGCATGATATCGAAACCCATCTCACCCTTGCCATGCTTGAGGTTGACGATGACATCACAGTGCAGGCATTTTGCAAGCAAACAATTCTTTGGAAGATTATTTGCAGTGCCGCTGTAGCAATTCATCAAGCTTTGATTAATTCGGGATATAGGAAGAATCCAGTTCTCTTGCCTGTGACACACTACTTTATGGTTGCTTGATAGGATTCCATGGCCACAGTGGTTTCATCTTCTTATATGGTCAGGAATGGAATGTGATTATGCTTTACCTAAAGGAATAATTAATATCAGCTAAACATTGTATGAAAAACTAGGGGATTGAACATTCACTTCATTAAAACATCCTTGGAAGTTACAGGCAAGCTCAGGGCCCGAAAGGAAGATCGAGATATCATACTCCATTATCTTTTCTGCAGATCTGGGGAATGTGGCCTTTTTATTTCCGTGTTGTTTCCACATTTCTACTTCTAACTGCCAAATTTCATGTTAATAGTGGAAAGAATCTGATGTTAGCAGCGTTACACTGCTGCTGGGAAGGCAAGGACCACAGAGAGAATACCCACCACTAATCATGTATGCAAGGTTGAGTCATAGGTAGTTAGTTTGGTGGATATTAATTTGATTATTTGTCATGTGGAAGCCATTTGCCATGGGAAGTAAATAAATTTGGCATTTGCACTTGCTTTGTTAATACATTGGGAGTGCATGAAATGAAGGTCACATGCTTTCCCTTTTAAGATAGTTGAGAAAATAAGCATGGCAAATGTTCCTAGTATAGGGCATTATTTGGATGTGACTAGTTTGTACTTTGTATAATGTTTGGATATATGAATATTTACAGGAATTTTCTTGTGAAGTTTTGGATTTTCTTAGTTCTGTCCTATTTGCATTTATTTTGTTAGGCAATGTTATCTTTGGGTGGAATCAATTTTGGCTGAAAATGTAAGGTTCTCCTTAGGAGGAGATCAAGGGTTAAACCTGTTATTAATCTCGTTGACAATTTAATTTACGATGTCAGTGTCCATTTCGTTTAAGATTGGATTCAATGCCTTCACTATTTCATATGCAGAATGGTTGCAAACTTAATATTCATACTAATGGAGTTAAAATGCCCGGAAATACCCTTTACTGTTCTATTCCATAAAACAATATATTCTTAGATGTTGGAGGAAATGTATGACAAAAAAATTGCTGGTTTTTATGCAAAACTACTGCAAAAGGGATGATATTAAACTGTCTGAGTTTTATAGCCAAGCTGTCATCCAACTATTTCAGGCTACATGCCCATTATTTCGAAACCTCTGGTGTGGTAACTCAACTCTCCAAAAACATTCTCATCCAACTTTATATGATTATGAGCAAAGTTGCCAATTGAATGCCTAATGTTCTCTTTGAACCTTTTTTATTTGGGCAACAAGTCATAAAAAATATATGAAAATACAAAGTCATAAGAACAAGAACATATCCTTGATGATCACCGAGACAAGAAAACAATAGCAAAGCCTTACAAAATTGAGACAAGGCATTTGACCTCAATGGCTATTAACAAAATATATCAAGATACGTTAAGGCGGGTTGACCCCTTTGGTTGATTGAATGAGTTCATTGGAGGCGACAATAAAAATTGAAGGGCTGGGCAAAATGTTCTACGAAGGGCAATGTTTCTGTATCACCCTTAAATATTGACTAGTTCGATTGATTTTTTTTTAGCCATGCTGCTACTAGGGTTTGGAATAGTTTTGCCATGGATGTCAGAATGCCATGGCATTGGGCAGCTGCTCTGAGTTTATCCCCTAGGTCATTTGCATTGACTAGAGTTTAGAGTTTATGGGTCTCTTCTTGTGATATGACAGTTTCCATGTGAAGTTATTTGGTGCCGGTTTCCTATTGTCAATCATCTTCTCTTTTTGTAGCGACCCAGTGCTTTGCCGTTAAATATCATGCCAAATGTTAAATGCAGGTTTTTATGTTTCTTCTAATTTTTTTGGATTTGTGATGGTTATTTCTCTCAGTTTTGAAATTTGTTTGTGTTGGGTGTTTTCTGTTAAATTTTCCTCTTTGTGGGTGTGAAGTTAAGTGACCATCTCTGCTCCACCATTTTTTCCTATGTCCCTCATGTCAAATCTCTAGTGCTTTTGTTGAAAAAGTGTGGTAAGAATCTGCTGCCCACCAATGCTCATTATGGGCCTTTTTCTTCTGTTAAGGATTTTTCTAAACCTGCAACCATTTGAGGGTTATATCGAAAATTTGTTGCAAATTGCTTTGAGCTGATGATTTATGGGTCATTGGCCTTTGCCATTTGGAGCAAAGCCAATGGAAAGACCCAGAATGGATTGGCAATATAGCTTATGGGTCATTGGCCTTTGCCATTTGGAGCAAAGCCAATGGAAAGACCCAGAATGGATTGGCAATATAACTCGTTACTCTGGATTAGTTGTTAGTGTTTATTTCTAATCTTAAAAATAGTAAATGTTTTCGAAAGAGGCTCCTAAGTTTGCTGATGACCCCTCTTGCTTTGAGCTGATGATTTATGGGTCATTGGCCTTTGCCATTTGGAGCAAAGCCAATGGAAAGACCTAGAATGGATTGGCAATATAGCTCGTTACTCTGGATTATTTGTTACTGTTTATTTCTAATCTTAAAAATAGTAAATGTTTTCGAAAGAGGCTCCTAAGTTTGTTGATGACCCCTCACCCTCAAGTTGGCATGACTTTGTTTTTATCTAGTTAGGAACTCTGGGATACATTCTTTCTGATCACCATTGACTAATTTAAGGCCTCTCACCTCAAATTTTTGTGGATATGAATCTTAGCAAACCTGCCTACTTTTTTTGATCCTAAGCCCCAGAGTATGATAAATATGTTTTAACAGCTTCCAAGCAGGTTTGTTGGCCAATGCCTACCCAAGTTCTGGAAGAATCATCAGTGACGTTGTGTCCTCAGTAAGATTATAATAAAAAGGGGCTATTTTCCTTTTGAGTGGAAGCAGGGGGAAGGCCAAGCAGGGTTGTTGGCCAATTCCTACCCAAGTTCTGGAAGAATCATCAGTGACGTTGTGTCCTCAATAAGATTATAATAAAAAGGGGCTATTTTCCTTTCGAGTGGAAGTAAGGGGAAGGGGCCAAGGCATGTAGCAAAAAAGGAAAAGCCAGAAACCTGGGATACCGGATCTGAATTCTTTCAAAGAATTGGATGATTATAACCCTTGAAGGTATTATTCAAATTCAAAGAACCAACTCAAAGCCTATTGAAAAATCGATAGACAGAGTAGGCAGAGGGACAAACTCGGCAAGAGAACAACCAAAAAAACCATGTCTTATGGCAAGGGCTGTTAGAAGTCTTGGAATCAAACATAACATAGGAAGAGGAGGTAGAGGTGGTGGAGGCAAGAAGATCAAGACAATGATGAACTTGGAAAAAAAGCTCAGCAATTGAATTATGAATCTGTTATTACACAAAATCAGTGTACTTTGCAGATTTGTAAGAAAAAATAAAGATCCTTGATGTCCTTGTTGGTTTGTAATAACATCATTGAGGGACTTGAAAACTTTCAAAATCTTAATAATATTTTCAAAATTTTAATGGGAAATATATACAAAAAGTTTTATTTAGAAAAAATAAGTAATTAAATAAAATGGAAAAGGGTAATAAATACTTTATAAAATTGCTGCGAAACTACAAAAGTAGTTAAATATGTGAAAAAGTTCTATTTAAAAAAAACAAATAATTAAACAAAATGGAAAAGGGTAATAAATGCTATATAAAATTGCTGCAAACTACAAAAGTATACACAACAGGTATTTTGTAGTTAAGCAATTGTGTTAGAGAGTATACACTACAGGTATGACTGCAAAAGTCTTTACCTTATATGTTATAGGATTAATTGTGAAAGTCCACGTTACAATATTGCCATTGCTCCATCTTTTAAATATGTAGCTAAGTATACTTGGCCTTCACAAATCTTTTAAATATGTAGCTAAGTATACTTGGCCTTCACAAATCTTATTTAGTGATTATTGAAGTTAATAAATATTGCAAGTGGTTTTGGTCAATTCATATATATATATATATATATATATATATATATATATATATATATTTATCATGGTTGTATCGAAAAGGAGAGATGTAACGTGTAACGTTGTGTAATGTTATGTAACATGTTCTCATTAAAAAAATTGCAAATGATATCAACTTAAACAAGAAATATTAAATTATATTGATTTCATCTTAAACCTAGATATATCAAGCACTGATAGGGATCTTGAGGTGTAAATTTTTGCTTAATGTGTAAAAAATTTACACATCAAGAAATTGGATCCTTCTCGGTGCTTGATAGATCCTTTTTAAATGGATCTATGCTGGTTTCTAATCATTCAAACGTATCAATTTAACTATGTAAATGTGAATTCATAGTGTAAATGTATCAAATAAACTTGTTGCACATTGTAAACCAACTTGAACATGTATGAAATACCTAAGGAAGGCATGGGAATAACTTTTGCAAGCAAACACAATGCTCACACTCAAGGCTTGGACAAAGAAACTTGTTGCACATTGTAAACCAACCTGAACATGTATGAAATACCCAAGAAAGGCATGGGAATAACTTTTGCAAGCAAACACAATGCTCACACTCAAGGCCTGGACAAAGAAACTTGTTGCACATTGTAAACCAACTTGAACATGTATGAAATACCTTAGGAAGTCATGGGAATAACTTTTGCAAGCAAACACAATGCTCACACTCAAGGTCTGGACAAATGAGAGATGGGAACACATTATTGAATGTAACTACTGGGTTGTTTTGTTAGTGACTAAAAATTGGTTTTCTTGAACTTTACCTTTGGACCCATCTGTATCAACTGTGGGAATTTGAACCTAAATTTCCTTTGGGCCCATATGTATCAACTGTGGGAATTTGAACCTAAATTTTCATCTAGGCTAACTCTCAAGATGATGAAAACAATGCTATACAACATAACATCTCTATTTTAATTGGAAAGTTGAAGGATGCAAATATAGTCATACAAATTCCATCATAAGATGCCCACCCTAACAGTGAATGTAAAGTGAATGTAAATGATACTTTCCTCTCACTACAATGACAACAATGCTATACAACATAACATCTCTATATTAATTAGAAAGTTGAAGGATGCAAATATAGCGATACAAATTCCATCCTAAGATGCTCACCCTAAGAGTGAATGTAAAGGCATCTACAATGCTTTCCATTGAGTGAATGTAAAGGCAATACTAAATACACCACTGTTGCAGTTTGGATAGAGTCCAGTGTTAATTTTAAACTTTGTCATCATATTATTCATGTCATAAATTACAATTTAAATAGTTAAATAAAATACAAAAAAATATTTTTTTATTAAATAATAGATCATATTAAACATTTCAAATGAATCTCAACCCATTTTCCAAAGTATTAAATAGACACTCATGTCATAAATTACAATTTAAATAATTAAATAAAATACAAAAAATTATTTTAATTTTTAAAAATGTTTTTTTATTAAATAATAGATCATATTAAACATTTCAAATGAATCTCATCCCATTTTCCAAAGTATTAAAAAAATCTCAAACCCCATTTCCCCCCAAAAATGTTTCATACATATTATCAAAAACTTTTAAAATATAGTTGGTTATTATCAAAAACTTTTAAAATATAGCTAGTTATTAGTTAACTTGCAATTTTCATTTTTATAAGATAAAAGAAGATTTGTAAAAGAAATTGACGACATTTTGGACTTATTGAGATGATCACCCTATTTTATCTGCTCTTTTAATAACAATACCCAAAAATCACCATATTAATAAATTAAACAACATATTTTTAATAAATTATAACTTCTCTTAGAATGTGTTATTCACTGCATTGACCTTAGAGGTACCTCAACTTTCATTACCTAAACCAAACTTTAAACATACTAGCCCACAACACTAGCCCACTAACATGACCCCTTTACCCCTAAACTACTAATACCCATAATACAACCATGTTTATAGCTTGCATACTACCTCTTAATTTCTTAACACCTAAATCTAATCACCTAATAAACCTAGTAGCACAATTAAATCTAAATACCTAGTGCATACCAACATCTAATACGCATAAGCATCTAACCAATAAAACTTAAAAAATGTGTTATTTATCCTAGAGAAGATGAGGTGAATATTTTATTTAATGTAAGCTAAGAAATTCATTCAATAATATCTTTAGTTGCAAATACAATCGATATTGCAAATAATTCTTTATTAAAAATAAAACTCCAAAAAGTTTTTAAAAATAGAACTCTAAAAAGTTAAATATAGAACTCTAAAAAGTTTTTACTTCAATTTTCATTGTAGTGAAATTTTTATGTTTTTGCTTCCTCGTCAAGGGAAACATTCTCTCTCTTTATTTTTAATCAAATTTCCTTTTGTTAATTAAGTGATCTCATCTTTGGCTTAGATGTGATGATTGAGGTATATATTCTCTCATGTTTACATATAACTTGTACCTAGCCTTACCAACTTACTTAGGAGTTTGGGTATTCTTTTTAATATTACTTAATATTTACCATAACAAAACTATTTCATATGGCATTATATGACACTTAAGTTTGTATAATTTCAATTGGTTCATATTCAAAATGAAAAAGATGCCCATGAAGAAATTTCTTTTCTATCTTCCTTGCATTTGTATGGTCCTAATGTTCTTTCATTAGACTTGAAGTGCTCAATGAATATTTTTAACTACTTGGCTTTATTCAAAGGGTGTAAAGCATTAACTTCTGAATGCAAGAGATGGGATCCTCTTTCCTATTTAGGGTTTGGGATTGCATTAAATCATTCTCAAAAGTACAATGACTATTTGAAAGCACATTGGCATACAGTGGATTGGATATAGGTTTAAATTTCCTATTCTATGGAGTCATATTGATTTAACCCTTATGGGTAGACATGAATAAAAAATTGGGATATTGCACAAAAGAGGAACAAGGTCATCCCACTTAAAATTGGAGCATTATTATCCATTATGAGTCTTTATGTCTTGATTTGTTTGACTTGGATGAATAATCCATAGGGAGGATTGCATGGGGACATGCAATATTTCAGTTAGGGGGAGATGCCCGGCCCTAGAATTGTCATCTTTATGTCATCATTTTACCATGATCCATTTATTTGTTTTTCCTACCTTTTTACCTTATATTGAGCTTTTTTGGTGCCTAATACTTGATTTAGGCAGAAGGTATTTTTGACTTGCGTTTCTTCACATTTCATTTATTTTTTGAATAATAAGTAGGAAGAATGAATAAAGTGTTGTATATCCTTGTTGCAAATCTAGTGTCGTGGATCATACACCACATGTTTGTTGCATATCATCTACTACATGATTGCTTCGGATCCTTGTCTACATGATTGTTGCGGATATTATGCTTTAGGTTTATTGTGGACTCTATGCTACAAGTCATTGCTACAAATCATGTGCATTAGGACCATGAATTGCATATTTGGATGTTCAAAACTGTTTTGTTGAAGAATATGATTGGATAGAGACTCGGTTCCACAAATTTAGGGAAAGAAAATATTTTTGGACAAGTTGATTAAGCATGTGGCATATAACCATTACTTGTCATCTCTCTTCATGAAATTGTTATGTAGCTACAATAAGAACAAAATCAATGATGATTGTCCTACTATTTTGAAATGGATTGGTGATCTTATGTTCTAAGAGTAGTTATTTGTTAGAATAGCATGAGAATTGTTGAACTAGAACAACTTGAGAATTGGAAGACTAATGAACTATAACAACTTGAGAATTGGAAGGCTAATGAACTAGAACAACTTTCTACTGTTAATTTGAATCCAATCTCAAAATATCAATGATAAATATTTATGTGTCATTGAATTTCATTAGTTAGTTGTTGTAACTCCACCAAGATCGTCTATTCTAACATAACATGTGTCGTAGTTTATTTACTAGGTTGCATTTTAATTTTGAAGATTAACTTTCATTGTTGTAGATTATAGTTGTGATTATATTTGCTTGTTATAAAATAGAGTGCATTACTTCGTTTAATGTTTTATTTAGATTTGAAGTGTGGTTGTTAAATGCTAGCCAAAGCTTTCAATTGAATTTGGCATAAGTAATTGGATATTCTTTACTTAGAATCCATTTTGCAAACGTGTTTTAGTTTTGATGTTGACTTCTTTACTTTAACTTCATGGTAAATAAACTAGTGAAAGATAACATGCGGAACTTAGAACACGGTTTGATAAATTAATGTATAGACTATTTCCTTTTACTATGAATTAGAAGAGAAAATAAATAGCTCATTTGTACTTGCATGCATTCATTGGTGACGAGGTAAGATGTATATCATTTGACTTTTCATTTAACATAATTAATATTATTTTTATTTTCATATTAATAACTATGTTAAATTTCCACCCCCTAAAGGAATGCTTTGTGTTAAAAGAATGATAAAGTGGATTCTCTCTAGTTGAGCGTGTAATTTCTTTTGTGGCATCAACCTTGTCTTTGTCTAGCTTTAGGGGTTTGACTTGGTCCTTCATTTGAATGTTCGTGAGTTTTCTTTGTAATATATGTATCATACACTGAAGTCATTTGTCTTGGTTGTTTATCCTAAAACCTTGATGCATCTTCTATACATACTTGATTTACTTCCATTGTATGTTTGTATGTGTTTCATGCATTTTTTATGTCCCCGAAGGGGATCATATATATATCATGCAGACCCTATTAATTTGTACCTAGGTTTATAAATTTTTCCTCCACTCTATAGTTTTTTGTTATTTGTATATAGTTGAAAAAAAATTATTTATATAAAATTTTGAAATAGTGCTAATTTGTTAAGTTTTGATTGGACGAGAGCTGATGACGTCAGCCTCGATAACCGCTTCCTATTTCGGCGACGAAAGGTGCATCATACACTATTAATGCTTGTTAAAGTTTTCGATCATTTTTTCACAATTTCATTGGCTCGACATATGACGTTTGTCTCGGTTTCTCCGCCCCAAGAGCTGGGGGCATGGTGAGGTAATCATATCTTGCTTCTGGGATTCGCCATCAAAACTCTGCATGTAGGTTTTCGACCTATGATGTGATGGTTTTAATGACTATACAGATTTGAATGAAAGTAATCAGTAGTCATCGGGCCTAGTGGTACCGTGCATAGTAGGAAGCTGGGCTTACAGGTGCCAAGTACACAGATCCACTGAACTGCCAGCCTTATATATGCACAAAATCAACCGAACTGCCCGCCTTTTTCACATATGTGGATATTTGTACAGATCCACCGAACTTCTATCATTTTTCACATATGGTTACCGTAAAAAGCACTTGTGCGTTCACTCGGTGGACACCTATTTTTCTGTATATATATCTGCACAATTTTAATTCAGAAATATATCCAATCTGTTGTGTTTGTTTTAGCCTGATGTTTTTGTGCACATACAATTTGATTTTAGCTCTTTTTTTTACATAGTTTTCCAAAGTTTCATAAAAAAAATATATATTAAACTAAATACTATAGAAAATTAAAAACAATTTTGAATTTTTTAAAATATAAATTCCTAATTTTTAATTGGTTCAGAAATTTCAAATTATAAATTTTATTTGCATTTCACTCTAATTATCAGAAATAAAAAATAATTGAAAATCAATAAAATTTATAAAAAAACTTCAATTTGCCACCTGCCCTCATGTCTTGCTTGTTGCGCTGTTGTCGAGCAAGAAATGAGCAACTACGAGTCTTTCTAAGATTTGCCACCTGGCCCTGCATGCCGAGGAGTAAATGATTGCTCGACTGCAAGTCTTCTTAACATTTCCACCTGGTCCTGTAAATCGAGGAGGAAATGATGGCAGCATTGGTAGGCATCTGGACTAGATGGCTTAGATGTAGAACTCTTCGTTGCAAGAACCGATTGTCAATTCCTGTCCAGGAAATTCGGTTGCATGAGATGCCCTTTTATTTTTCTTGGAAGCACGTTCGGCCACCACAAATCCAAAATTTGCAACCACTACTTCCATCACCGTAGTTAGAATCCCCTCGCCTTTTGATTCTGGTCGTTCTGAATAACAAGGGCCTGTAATAAATCATGGCATCATCGCAGTTAGAATCCCCTTGGCTCTTGATGCATGGTGAAATAATTGAAATTTCAAGGCTATAGTTGACCCATGTAGCAATTCCCTACGTAATGCTATCTCTCTACATTTTGAGGATGCGCGAAAGAAGAAAAGAATCGAAAGCTTGAAATAATTGATAGGAATTTCTCTGCTTTCAATGCCATATGTTTGCATTCAGGGAGAGGCTTGATGAACCACGAAAAAAATCGGACTCCATCGACTGATGAAAGTTATGGATCCATTGCAATGCAACTGCAGAGGATGGCTTCCACTCCATACATATATGTATTCAGAAATCTCACCATCTCCCTTCGCCAACTTTCTAGTTGCAGAGATTTGGAGAGAAATTGAGGGTGGCAACGACCAGAAAATGCTGCTAGATCCCATGGGAAATGCTACTGGATCTCAGTCATTATTCATTATGGCCCTCCATTGATCGCAACTCATGCTTGCCTTGTAATATTGTTGCTACCTTCAGGACAGATTCAAATCGCCCTTCCAACTAAACAATGTCCACGCCCTTCCAAGAGACACTAAACATCCGATATGTTATTTCTCTGCATGATTGCCATGTGTATTTCTCTGCATGCACGAGGATTGTTACGATGCCAAGTATTAAATTCCTTAAATCCATACCTAGTGATCTAAAACATTAGATTAAATCCGATGTATTTTATATGTATATATGTTATTTCTCTGCATGATTGCCATGTGTATTTCTCTGCATGCACGAGGATTGTTACGATGCCAAGTATTAAATTCCTTAAATCCATACCTAGTGATCTAAAACATTAGATTAAATCCGATGTGTTTTATATGTATAGCAATGTTTAAAAAAATGTGATCGTGCATACATTTTTAAATGGAATTTTCATTTTATAATTTTATGTTATACAGTTTTTTTCTTAAATAACACAAGTTCTATTTTAATGGAACCATCTAAGATGATGTTAAAGAAAGCTAAGTTAACGATGTTCAATTTTTTAAAAATTTGTCAGGCTGTGCAGAATTTACCTTTTTAGCATGGCAGTGATTTATTTCATAATGATCGATCATCAAATTTGTTATAACAAGAAGGGCAATGTATTAGCATTTATGGACCAACTCTAGAGCTTCATATGTGGAGAATTTTTAATATGATGCAAAGAGAGAACTGAAAGACTTGTGAGTTTCATAATAGCGAAGAAAACTCAATAGATAATATCCTGGTTTAATAAAAATAAATAGAGTCGTGTACTTTGAAAATGTAATTGGTGTATTATTACTCTAATTGAATTCTACACCTCTTATTATTTGGAGTCTCTGATTTTTAACACATTATTTTTTTTTTTCTTTTTAATAATTTTTTTCTAATTTAAAATTAGCTAATTCTTAATTGACTTTGATTTACCAATATTAATAATTTTAATTAGTTAAATTGTAGTTTCAACTCTCACTTTTATCTTCAAAGTTAACTTTAACTCAATTATGACTCTGAACTCTCCTATATGGATTTGACAGAAAGACTATAAAGATACTATTATCATATTTTGCAAACATATTTTCTGTTTGAACTTGAGTAAAATTCAAAAAACATACCAAACACTTGTTTCCACTCAATTATATAATCAAATATTTTGCACTCATTTTTTGTCTGATACTCTCTTTCTTTTTTATTCTATTGTTGATTGTTATGTCCCCGAAGGGGATCATATATATATTGTCAAGTACCTATTAATTTGGCCTTAGAGGTTATAAATTTTCTGGGGTCTATAGTTTCTCTATAGTTAATAATATATTTTATTAAACAAAATTTATAAAAACTGATTTTCCAGAATTTTTATTGGATGCAGGTTGTGATGTCATCCTCGTTTTTCTCTTCCCATGAGGGGGCGGCTGGATGATATCACCTGCTAAATGCTATTATCAAGTGCCAGATTCTGTACATTACTCAATCAAAAAAATAAATATGATATTAGCATTTAAAAAAAAAAAAATTCTCCACACTGCCTTGCAATAATTTTCTATAAATCTTAACCTGCACAGCCCCGATAACCGATGTTTGCGTGATAACCGATGTTGTATTAAATTCAGACACTATAGCTGTAACATCAACAACCAAAGTAAGAGCCTCTGTTTGTATTTACGTCTGGCAGGATGATATTTACCCACTCGCCATTTGTCATAATATAAGAATAATCGTAACTTTAATTTCCCTATGAATTTCAATTCGACTAAAGCTCTCAACAGCTGAATTTTGCACAAGGTTTAAAATGGATAAATTGGAAATCTAAACATCTCTGAAGAGGACCTGGAATTCGAATTTAGTCCCTGGAGTATCAGAGCGGATTTACAACCATTTCTCATCGGAAGCAAGGACTTCAGACCCAGAAAGACATCGGGGCCATTGCACTTAAATCTGTACCGAGGCTTTACTGTTTCACCTTACAAAAATGCAAAAAGAATTACCCCACAAATATACAATAGGAAACGCCACAAGGTAGAAGCGATGGATTCTTCAGCAAAATCTGGTGCCTGAATAATAAAATACTCTGTTTAATATTTTAGTAGTATATTAATTACTAGCATATTACTCGTTATATCCTGAAGTTCAGCGATCATATTTGCTTGTCCAATTATATATTACTACGTAAATTATGTTCTTGGAAGATACAACTAAGCCTGAGAGTGTGACCAACCGGCGTCTAAGCAAATAAATGGCCTTGAAGAATTACGAAAAGGCTTTGCACATCTTGTTGATGTGTACTGTTCAGAGAAATTGGAAATGTTTTTTATTTAAATCTAATTGTTAAAAATAAAGAATCGATCACTTTCATGTGTAAAGTTAAGAAATCTGGATATTATTGAAGTGACAGATTCCTCTTTAGACACCTAGCAAATATACAAAACTAAAAACAAAGAAGTTGTCATTTCATTGTTTTCTCACAAGGAAAATGCCATTTCATGGTTTTTAACAAGGTTGATGAGGAGTGCCTAAAGCTTTGATTTATGCATAGATTAATCTATGTTGGATTTATGGCACCTCCACGTTTAAGAAAATAAAAAAGGATTGGTATGGAATTGATGGTGTTAGTGTGTATGCAGATGTTTGGAGGAAGGAGCCAAGGAGTTCATTATGAAACCTGTGCAGCGGGAGGACGATAAGAAGATAAGAAGGCACATCCTACAGTTACAATCACAATCAGCGCTGCAATAGATACTACTGTCTCTATTTCCACTAAAATAAAGATTTTATCCGCTAATTTAGTGGGAGAAGCTAATGAAAGGCGACCTCGCTACAACGGAGTTAGAGTTCCCAAAATTTCCCCATTTTAAAGTGGCATCTGCTTTTCACTGTCAGTTTTCCAGGTATGGCGTGTTCACTGGGTTGTTTAAAACTTCTTTCACGTCCTGCCAAATTAGGGTTTTTCTTGAATGTTCATGAAACCCATTTCTTTTAGGAATTATAAATCTTATAGGTATTACACAGGAAATTTGTCGGCCTACAATTATTTTAATTTCTTTACATAATATAAATGGCGTGAATTTTTGAGATCAAATGTTACAGACATAATACTATAATACTGCTCTGGGATATTTACTTCCAGTAATATTTATTTTTAGAAAACCTTTATGCTAAGTATCAATTTCTTTTCAATTATTGAAAAAATTTGTAGAAAATTTTAAGATGTTTCATTGCATATTCAAGAGGATGAATTAATGTTATATTAATTTAATTAATCTCTTTAATAACTTAATGAAAAATTTTAAAAATCACAAACTAACTAGATACTCTGTAACATTATTAATTATAAATTAAATTAAATTGTTATATAATATTTATCTATTATTATTATTATTATTTAACTTAAATAATCATTAATATGAAATATCTGAATTCCTTCCATCAAATCCATTTTATTTTCATTGACATATTATCTTTCTTACTCTATAATTTTTTTTGGGGTGGGCTTTTATCCGGGGCGGAAGATGTTACTATCATAGACTTTCGGTCTTCAGGGAAGGCAGTAAATTAAAGAATTAACATCAGTAATAGCCCATAGTCTTGATAGTAATAAGGGGCCGTATATATAGAGAATTCGACATCTGTGTTCTCTTGTTCTCTGCGGTGTATCCCTTCCATTGTTTGTAGTTATTCCAAGTAAATAGCTAGATCAATAGTAAGTAAAGTTATAGGTTTCAATTTCACAATAAAGTTTGGATAATAATTAGTTTTCATTTATAGTTTAAATTTTATATTTACATCACCATTATTTAAAAAACAAATAATAATAAAAAATTAAACCAATAATAGAGAAATGCAAAGCTTTGGCTTTGTATAAAATCCGTAACCAATGAACAAAAAATGAATTAACTTTTAATCAAATGAGAACATAATCAAAGATTCTCAAAAGTTAACGAACTTAAATCTTTATGTTTCTTTGTCTCCATTTATACTTTCTCTTCGAATTTGAAGTACTTAGTTCCATTGAATTCGAGTTAAAATAATCTCGAATATAGACGGTGTTTTGTACCATGTTAAATTTGGATGTATTAGGGATTTCACAGAATCAATTTTTTTTATTTTTTACTCTCATGTCAATCTATTATAGTGAAGTATAATTATTTAAACCAGAGCTAGTAGCAATGTCTTTATAACTTTTAATATTGAATGTGTTAAAAGGGCTAAAAGTTTTTTTTTTAAATATTAAATTATACTGAAGTATAATTATTTAAACAAGAGCCAGTAACAATGTCTTTGTAACTTTTAATATTGAATGCGTTAAAAGTCCCAAAAGTTTTTAAAAAATATATTAAATTAAAAAAAAAGGAAGGGACATTGTCACATAAGGCACTTATTCTTTTGTTTTTTTAAGGTTTTATCACTTTTGTTGAGTGCATTTGAATAATAATTTTAGTAATTTTTATATATTTCAAAATAGAAGGCATTTAAGAAATACTTGTCATAAGTTTTTGTGCTTTTTGCATTACAACTTCATATTCTTTATATCTATTTACATTTTATAGAAAAACAACTATTTTTTTACAAAACATCAACGTGGTTTGAATATAATGAAAGATTCACCAATTTATAAACCTCTTATTGGCTCACTAATTTGTACTATTATTATTAGTGATTTTTTCTTGGAGGATCTAAGATTATAACACTATCAATTGTTTATATGTTTAACCTTATTATAAGGGTTATACATAAATTTTGACATCAATACCAAAATAAAATGTAATTTTTCTTTAAATAGCTCCCACCTCACTCATACTATATAAAGGTTGTATATTATCAACATTTTGTAGTTTATAAATTATTAAATTTTTATGTATTCGTTTTGAAAAGAATGAATCATTTTAAAATCATTCATTCTATTGTTGTTGAGAAAAACGAGATCAATGTTATTAATCACATATTTCCTATTATGCAAAACCTTATTAATCATGATGCATACATAATTAATGTGCTCAAATTTAATTATAGCCTATACATAATTATTGTATACAAGTATAGATTGAGTGATAGATGTTGTGGCAATGGAGGAAGAAGAATGTCGTTACTATTTCAAACACACATTGTCATAATATGTTTTGATACAAATCAGATTTTATCACTAGGTAATGTGGATTTATGATCAAATTGACAATAGAACAATCGATTCTCAACTAATTAATTCATCTTGACCTCCATCAACAAATAGCTATTATCCATAGTTGTCAACAAAAGAGCAGGTAGCAATGTCGGGGACATTGCCACCTCGTGGCTCTTGTTTTATTTTGTTGTAATTCACCTTTCTTAAAAGTGGAACCATATAAGTTTTAATGCTGACCTTGCTAGTTAAACTCCATGAATTGTTCTTCAAGTTTTGCAGTATTAGTCTCCAATTGCATCATGCATTCTACCTACTTTGATTTCTTGTCCATTAACAACCGTCACCCTGAGGTCTTTGGTGGGGTACACAAAAATGTTTAATTGTTCAGTAACATTGATATCTATATAGAGTACTGTCAGAATCTATAAGTATCGTTACTTTTCGATTTTTTACAATTCCTTTAAGTTGCCAGATCTTGGGGTGCAATCTCTTGGTCATGGTTACCAGTGGTCTATAGGATTGATTTCCTCTTTCCTTGGAACCTAGATCTTATCAACCTTTCTAATATGTTGAGGAATGTAGTTGGAAATTTTTATCTTTTGACACCTATGAACTATTTTTGAGTGCACAATGAAGATTTATTCTTCATGTTCATTGCATCACCCAATATTATAGTCTATGCATCACGATGTCCCCTGAAAATTTTGAACTTCAGGAACTATGCTACATTGTGTTTTAATTAAGAGGTTCGAATTTTTGAACTTATGTGCTTATACATCTCATTAGCTTAGACTTTGTGATATGGGTGGTAGGCATCTTAGAAGGTTCAACATGTTCCTCAACTTGGTATCATATAAAGATGGGCAAAGAACCTATATCGAATATGGTAATGTATAAAATAAATTATATATTAAGAAATATTATGGAAAGTACTTAGTATTAGGAAATTTAGGTATTCAAGTTATCTCACTTGTTTACTAAGTCAAAAGAGGTCATCAAATTAAAGTGAATTTTACTCATCCCACCTTATCTAAGATTGAAATTTGATAAAGGCAATCGCCAATAGTTTGAAGGTAATCTTTCAAAAAAATTATCCCACCTTATCTAATATTAAAATTTGGTAGAGGTAATCACCAATACTTTCAAAAAAATTATGGCTGAAGGAAATTCCTAAAAATGACGACGGAAATGAAAATAAGTTTCTAGAGTGCATGACTATGAGCACATGTAAAATGTAAAATTAAATATGAACTCAATATCCCTTATTTCTCAAATGCACAGTAGAAGGAGAGACCTTTAAGTCAAATTTTTGGGTTTTAGAGGGAAGATGATTAATATTTGAGGTGCATTCAAGATCAGACTCAAGTGTTTGGGCTAAGGTCTTTAAAAGCTTCTAGATTATCAAACTTTTTGAAATTTAGAGATAGATTGTACTTTTTGCAAATCATTTACTCATTAATTAAATTTTAATAGAAACTATAATAAAAATATTTTATATAAAAATAAATTGAATATATAAAATTAAACATTTTTATAAAAGTTTTTAGATTATCAAAGTTTTTGAAATTTAGAGATAGATTATACTTTTTCAAATCATTTACTCAATAATTAAATTTTAATATAAACTATAAAAAAAATATTTTATATAAAAATAAATTGAATATATAAAATTAAACATTTTTTATTTTATAAAATTGTTTTAAAGTAGTATAATATTATTTACTAAATAAAATTATAACATTATTTAACTTTTAATAATGATTTTAATTATTTAATAAGCATGAAAAAAATAGAGGATATATTTAAATTCGACTGACTGGATAATATTCCAAAAACAATAAATGGATATTCCACGTATTCTAAGGATTAGAGTTTAGTGTAGTGCATTTTGTTTTTTAAGATTCCTTTTTATAGCCGTGTTGGATAGGCTGGATGATATCCAGTCCAGTTTTTGGATGATAATATAAAAACAATTTATTGAATGTTAGTTTAAAAAAAAATGCGATTTTAACCTTCAAATACCCTAGGAAGGCCAAACCTTCAAACCTGTGCCAGAAACTTGAAACAATGCCCTAGCACGAGGTCTTACTGTACAGATCTTGCTTCAAACGTGTGCCAGAAACTTGAAACAATGCCAGGCCAGCTCATCTCATAAGAAGAAAACCACGCGAAGAACTACGTGTTGCAGGTGGAGTTATCGGTTCCCAGATGCAAAGAAGAAAACTACACACTGCACGCACATCGAACAATCAAGTCACATCAAAATACTTTTAAAAAGTCAAAGCGAATATTCTTTGTACGGCACACTGAATTCGGACAACTTTCACTGTACGGCACATTGCCATTCCGCCAGTCCTTTTCCGCAATCTGGCACGATGCTATTGGCCCAATTGCAAGGACACTTGGCACGATGCCATTAGGCCAGCCTCTCACTCCACGTGCCACGTTCTGGTTGGGCCAACCTCTCACCTCCACGTGGCACGTTCTGGTTCGGCCAGCCTCTCTCCTCCACGTGGCACATTCTGGTTGGGCTAGCCTCGCCGCCAAGTGGATGCATGAGGGACCTCCGATCTAAGCCGTTGGATGGCCTCCACGTGGACGCACGAGGCCCTCCGATCTAAGCCGTTGGATGGCCGCCACGTGGACGCACGAGGGCCCTCCTATCTAAGCCGTTGGATGGCCGCCACGTGGACGCAGGAGGGCCCTCCGATTTAAGCCGTTGGATGGCCGCCACGTGGACGCACGAGGGCTGTCCGCTCTATGCCATTGGATGGCCGCCACGTGGACGCACGAGGGCCCTCCGAACTACGCCGTTGGATGGCCGCCACGTGGACACACGAGGGCCCTCCGATCTACGCCGTTGGATGGCCACCACGTGGATGCAGAGGCCCTCCGATCTAAGCCATTGGATGGCCGCCACGTGGACGAACGAGGGTGCTTCGATCTAAGCCGTTTGATGACCGCCACGTGGACGCTCGAGGGCGCTCCGATCTAGGCCGTTGGATGGCCACCACATGGACGCACGAAGCCCGATTAAGCCATCCGATGGCTGCCACGTGGACGCACGAGGCCCTCCGATCTAAACCGTTGGATGGCCGCCACGTGGACGCACGAGGCCCTCCGATCTAAACCGTTGGATGGCCGCCACGTGGACACACGAGGGCCCTTCAATCTAGGCCGTTCGATGGCCGCCACGTGGACGCACGAGGGCCCTTCGATCTAAGCCGTTCGATGGCCGCCACGTGGACGCACGAGGCCCTTCGATCTAGGCCGTTCGATGGCCGCCACGTGGACGCACGAGGCCCTTCGATCTAGGCCGTTCGATGGCCGCCACGTGGACGCACGAGGGCCCTTTGATCTAGGCCGTTCGATGGCCGCCACGTGGACGCACGAGGGCCCTTTGATCTAGGCCGTTCGATGGCCGCCACGTGGACGCACGAGGGCACGGTGACCCGCTGCCGTCTGCAACCCACCTCCTGCATCTCGGCGACCCTTAATCCTGATTGAAGGGAACGAATCGACCCGTCTGCAACCCACTTGTATGAAGTGACGGACATGGACGTTAGATGGCCTGGTCTGAAAGAAAACACGAAAACTCCAAATTAGAAATTTGAGCCTGGTTTTCCGGCTACTTTGCAGAGATAGTTTGTCGGCGTTGCTACAGTTCCGCTTCTCTATTATTTCTACTGCGTTTCATCTTCTTCAAATTAACCCGAGTTTCCCTTAACGAATCCATCAAAGGTCTTTTCATTAAATTAGCCCTAGTATCAGTGAGTGACTGAAGAAGGGTGTTTCGACAGCAGCACACCAGAAGCTTTCATTAGATTTTCTTCATTTGGAGATATGGTCATGGCCGGGGCGTGGGCCACTTTATACTGCCCTCAATTTGGAACATCTGTTGCACCGATATCCATATCAAACGTTCGCCTTAATAAACATGTAAAAAACGCTGCTAGATTGCCTATGCAGGTTACTCCTTCCGCACGAAATCTAACGGATATCAAACTAGGCTAAAGCGACACTGGATAGCCATTCCAACAAACAAACCAAAATCAAAATAAACAACATCATGCATCGGCTTCCCTGCCAATCCTTGAAAATAATATTAACAGTGAAGTTTCTCAACAAAAAAGTTACTATGAAAGGATGACGAATCATACTATGAGAGAGTGATGAATACACAGAAAAGTTAAAGGATTGAAAGAGAAATTAGATACTATGAGAGAGTGATGCCGCCGTCGGATGGAGCTTCTACTTCCCCTAAATCCCCTCCCCTTGTTGCACAGCTCTTGCACAATAATTAATGGATAATGAGTTTCCCTTCTCCACTGCTAGTTGTTGAATCATAGCTAGTCACCAGCTTATGGACCAATGGTCATTTGAACCGGCTCCAGCTTATAAACCAATGATCTGTATCCGGGTATGGAGCTGAAACTGGATTACTAGCATCATCAATTGGATATGCGACTAGAATTGGATCTTTATCCGGCTATGGGGTTGAAACTGGATTTCTAACATCATCGACCCTAGTCGTATCACACTAGGGTACAGTAAAAGTTCCATTGTTGGTAAACATCATACTACAGTATCCTGCTCCCATGTCGAAGTTCGCGCTGGTCTCCACTTCACTCTTACATTTCTCTAATTTGATGTTCAAGCTTGCAACAATATCCATTATCCAATGTAACATTGCAAGCCCCTTGAACCCTACTCTGTTCCTGTTTTTGTAATGCTATTCTTTGCTTTTAATTAATTTGAACAGTTCACCAAACTAAGGGTTTTATGAATTGCTCTTGAAATGCAATAGGAAGCTGGGTATAATCTGGAAAGTTTGATTTTACCTATCTTATGTCAAGCTTTGCAGATGCAGTGACAGGAGGACAAGCTTTGTGGATGGCCAGACTCTGAAGAGGTCCCCCAATTTTAGGGGATGTCACCCCACAAACACTTATGCCATTATAGCGAAAAGTTATCCATAGGAGAAGACTTATAGAACACAGCCCAATGATGGGAAACCGCACTGCAAATTATTTGTGTGTCAAGACTCAACCTTTATGGAATTTCAAGAATCAATCTTGAGGCTTAACAGAATACGTCTTAAGAAGAAGCTGGAACCCAGATGGATACCACATGCATATTGGAATTTAGTTTTACCTATCATCACTGTAATTAGGCTACATTTTTATTTTCGGATTTTAAGATGCTGTAGATTCTCTAAAATCAGAGCAACGTTGAAAAACTCTGCGAGGCCAGAGTGTAAGAGTCTGACTGTGTCTCTGCAGAATCTCAGCAGCAGAAATTGTTCAAAATGAGGGTTTTTCTTTTAGGAATTTATACTCAACAACCACCTGCAAGTTCTACTTGAGGAGAAGCAGATATGTCGCAAGGTCATGACCCGCAAGTACTCCTGAGTCGGGACCGCGTTAACTTGGCAACATGCATCTGAGGTGGACAGGGGAAGCGTTAAGTTGGTAGCTTGAGAAATGACTAAAAGCTGATCCAATTCGCAGATAGTGTCAGATTGCTGTTCCCTGGAGAATCTAGTGCCCAGAGTTGTTGTTCAAGTTCCTCATTCAAATCCCTTCCCGGAGGCCAAACAAAATGGTAGAAAAAATGGCGAATCTTTAATTTGTTCAAGTTATATAAAGCGCTGTGTGGTATTTATGCCAATTTGTTTTAGGAACAAATGATGGACACATGGTAAAACTTTTGCAGATCACTTCTTAACATGAGTTTTTCAATTTCTAAACAAATATCCTGAACACATTGGTAGATACACATGCAAACCGAAAAATAACAATCATGCAAGTTCATGCCTTGCCTTCACAACACTTTCCAAAAACAGAAATAACAGATAACATGCATATATACACATTACACATTGTTAATATTAATCATAATGATATATTCATTTGTTTTCACAGGATTAAACTCTGTAATTGTAGAACATGTAAATATATTTCTTCTACAATTACAACAGAGGCATCATCTCATCTTTCAGGGGTGAGGGGTGAGGTCTCCTTTTTCCCAGCTGGAGTAACTCAGGAGCCCAAACCCTAGATATTCGTAGCACCTGTAAAACCCAACACAAAACTCAATTTAAGTAATATCCATCAAAATCAACACAAATCTCAGAGAAGAGAAAAACAAGGGTTTGTTTTCTTGTCAGAAATTAAATCTTTGGGTAGACACTCACACATTTTTTCACCAATTACAGAGATCTTCAACCAGTTTTCGAGCTTGTTCGACTAAACTCGACATTTCAATGCACAAATCTATCATTCAGGTCCACTTTATGCTGAACTCTCACTAGATTAACTGTCAGCCGCTACAAATTCCGCGTCTTTCGGACAGAACTTACAAGAATTCGAACCTGCCCAAAGTGCAAATTTTCTAATTTAAAGCTCTGTATGAGGCCATTTTTGAAAATTTTAGATTCAAAGTGAGCCTACAACTTACATTTTACTGTTGCTCTCGATCTACGCCATGCTGTCTGGTTCGTTGGGTTTTCTTTCCCTCCATTACCAAGAGCTTCTCGGATCTCCAATCCTGAAAAAAATGGCCCAAATCTCGTAATGAACGATGTGTCAGTCATGGAGACTCGAGAGCCTTAACTCCACAGTCACTTGTCAACCACAGGAATGTACTCACTGCGCCGGCAATCTGACAGATGTTGTATTAGTTTCTTGTTATATGTGGCATATTCAATACTGCACTAACGTGGCAGTATCAGAAATTTAATAAACTGAAATTTTATTTATTAATAATTTAAGTTATAAAAATCAATATTAAAACTCAACTCATTATACTCCGTCAATTAAAAAACATTATCACAATTAATAATAGTTTAATTTTCAAAATATTTGATTTAATCACATATCGTTTGGTGAGGATGGGAATTTGATCTCCATGCCTTTGTAGTTAAAGTTTATCATTGTATTATAACACTCAATTATTTAAAAGTGAAATATTATTAATTTTTAAAAGTATGAAGTTATTATTATTATTATTTTGGAATTAAACAAATATTTTTTAAAATTGAAATATTATTAATTTCTGAGGGTGGTGGTAATGTTATTTTGATATAACTAAACAAGATCTACTAGATGGCAATGTTCCTACATCGTTGGTGAACAAGATATTTTGTACTTTCGAAGTTACTCCTAATGATTTCTAGGTTGGCTAAATATCCAATGCCCATTTTCTAGGTGAGCCCTAGGCATTGAGCTGCAGAGCATTTAATGATGCAGCTCAGTGAGCTTAGGGTCCGTTGGATCTGAAGATTCCTTTAGATCCAACAGACCCTAAGCTCATTGAGTTGCAGCATTAAATGCTCTACATCTTCCTTCAGATCCAACAAACCTTAAGCTCACTGAGCTGCAACATTAAATGCTCTGCAGCTTAATGCCTAGGGCTAGCCCATTTTCTAAGCTAATCTTACAAGTTAGTTATGTGTTCAATCATTTCCATATTTCAAGACATGTTTTAAATTGTTGACTCAATACTCATTCTTTATTTTCACCTAAGGAATGTTGAATTATACATGTGTTAGTATGCAAAAAAATTAAAAACTATATATCTCAATTCACAAATCTTCATAGCTAGGAGCTAGTAAGGGACAATGGATAAACATAAATGGGAAATTGTAGAGGTTGATTTCCTTTCCTTGGCACTATCAAATATGCATAAGCATTATATGCCTTTGATGTAACGCTTAAGTGCATCTTTTCTTCCTCTTGAATATAAAAAACTCAAAGAGTCTTTTCCTTGGAAACATAAAAGAATACTCAAGCTTATCAAGAATTTGAAACATAAAAGAATACTCAAGCTTATCAAGAATTTGAAAATGAAACTATTTATATGTACTTTAACCTATAAACTCTGTCCTCTCATTTGTTAATTATTTTCAAGCTTATCGTTCCTCGATTCACAATATCTTCATATCTGCATGTGGGATTTTATTATTAGATTGTTCATTAGAATATTCATGTTCATGATATACCAAAGGGGCACTCAAAGAGAAATTTAGGCCTTTGGATTGAATTTGTAAATCACTGATATTTCAATTAAAAAATATCCCCTCCCCATGGTCAAATTTGGGCAAATGCATGAAAAATCCTCCAAATTTTGGCTATATTTTAACTATTATATTTATATATAGCATCCTTGAAATTTTCCATGGATACGACCTCCGCCCACTTTCCTTCAACCACTCCAATCCATAGCATAATTTCACCCTATAAGTTGTTTTAGGGTTACATGTATTCATGATTTTAAGTCCATGTATAAGTGATTCAAGAGTGCCATTATGATTGAGCTTGACTATGGGTATGGATTATAAGTTTAATCAATAAGGTGAGGCACTCTCCTAATTGCTCTCTTTTAAAAATATTTCTAGCAACTCACGAGATCAGATGATAAAAATACTAATAGCTCACCTGAAAGAGAGGATAAAGCCTACCTCTGTCTATGGCAATCTTGCCTCTTTGTTTTTGATAGAACAACCAACATACCTTGGTCAAAATAAAATTGCTTCATAGTTTCACAAAACTAGTTAGTGAACAATATAGCACTTGAAAACACTTTACATAAACATGCTTGTTCTCAAATCCCCTTGGTAGCTCCTAGATTATTCTCAAAAATCAAGGTTGTTAAGCATTTTCTTGCAACCTTTTAAATGAACGACTTGCCATAATATAGATACAAGCTCATCGGCTCATTATCAATTGCTTTGGAAATGACATACCTTACCAAAAACACGCAAAACTATGTATCTTAGTTATAATGGATGTCTTGAGCCAACCCACTGATTTACAAGGTCAAGGACTCGTCATTTGGCTCTCTTAAAGATATAATCAATGTCCATAATATAATGTCAAAAATACATTCAATAAAGAGCATAGAAAATTACCAGGGAATATTGATGATGGTTGACTATTCCAATTTTATCCACACGATGTTGTTGTAGAAGTTGATAATATATTGTAATTTTGTTGTACAAAAAGAAGCAAGGTGCACCCTATAGTCTAGTGTGGATGAGATGTGTAATGTAATGTAACACTAATAAATTAAACAAATTTCTATAATGTAATTGTGAAAACACGATGAACAACCACGATAATAAAAAAATGAAATGCAACCATTGTAAATCTGTCTAAACCTCCATCTTTTAATCAGTGTAAAGTTTTGCACTTCAATTTCTTTTTTATCCCTCTTAGTGCTTATAAATCCAAGGTTAAAATGAATCTACACCAACCATGTATTGGTGAAGTTGTACTTAATGTACATAGAAAAGGAAAATCATAAGTAGTTATTTTTGTTTTGTTCATTTTCTCTAACTTAATGGTCTACAAGTCTATCATGCTTTATGAAATCTTTTATTTGTTAATGTCTAATCTTGGTAATGGTAAGATTATTTTCAGTATGATATAATCCCTCTCATTCATTCCCATCCATGAGGATAATGTTGCACTATTACAATTCTAAAATGCATCATCGACAAGGGTGTCATTTAATCTCTCCTTTGAGATAAAATACCTCAAAAGAAAGAATTTGCAAAGACTATATTTTTAGGAAGAGCACAAATATGTTAGAATTAGCATTATAATTATAGAACATAACAAACCTTCTAAGCCTTGCATTTTTTTCATTTTTCCAATAATGATGTTGTTTAGCATTTTATCATGCAATCCTCATAACTAAGGACTTTTCATTATACACATTAGAATATATTTGGAATTTTATTCCATTCAGAATACATTCCAGCTTATTTACAACATAAATTGAACTACTAACAAGTACTTTGATTACTTTCAACATGTATATTTGAATACAATCCAAAGGAACTTGTACCATGATGATGTCATCATAAATTATACCTCAAAAAATGCAATACATAGAGGTTGCCTGTCGTGTCCCCTCCTGTCGATCCAACCCAAGGAAGGGAACATGATACAAAATTCAGGGGATTTTACATAAATTCGGCCCATTTCATTAGTTTCATACAAATAAAACAAATGTGTGCAGATGCAAATCAAAGCAAAAATGCACAGTGGAATAAAAGATCATCCACACACATTATATATGCATTCAGCATATCAATAATGCGCATCAAATTAAAACCTTGCAGAAGTAAATACACATAGAGAATACTTATCTTCATTGTGCAATTATCCCAAGCAACTAGCTATGTCACTGCAACGTTCCACCCAACCATATGTCTTTTCCCATCCTGTATTATTTCAGCACTCAGAGACCACCCCCGAGCTGGGCATGATTTCTACAAGGAAAAGGGGACACGTAAGCTCATACACAGCCAAATAATCATTGCATCTAAGCCAAGCCAGTGCACAGCTGGGTTTATCAGGCTAAATCTGAACCCTCTTCATTTTTGGATGCTTGCACTCAAGCTCAAGCCAAAACAATATAGACCCATGAATCATACCCCCAACATAATCTTTCCTCACACAGCAAGCACAATAGTTGGGCATGGATAAACAATTTTACAAAGGGAATTTTCCAAAACAGGGTTCCCATTAGCTCACCCAATTCGTGGCTCACCCAAAACGAACCGTGGGAAGGGGAATTCGACCCCAGGGAGAAAACCCTATTTCTCCCATAGGTTATGAGCATTTCAAATGACCAAAATGGCCTCAGTGAAACGCCAAATTGAGCTCCCTTCCTCCCAGCAACTTTGCAACACCCAAAATGCCTTCTTCTCAGCTGGAAAACAAGGGAAAACCATAAAAACGTGGAGGAAAAACACACAGGTAGCTCCAAAAACGTGAGAGAGGCAAAAATAGTTGATGGGTAATGGCTCGGGGAGCAATTCTGTGGCTCCTTTCTTGCCTAAGAAGTCAAACACAATTTTCCATGAAGGGTAGCTTGCCCATAGCTGAATTTGGACAGCCATACCTCTCCATTCCCCAAGGCATTAACTACTTCAACCAAATCTTGGAGGAAATAATGATTGGGTACAAAAGACAACATGGGTAGTTGAGGGTTTATGGGTTCTCTCATTGACACTTGGCTTGAGCTTGATTGGCTTCAAGGGTTTGAATATTCCCTCCCAATTCCTTGTAAAAATCATGCTCCCATCTCTTGTTGCATTTGATAGATAGTTGTGGGTATTTTATTAAAATGCATACTTACATGATATTTGCAATTCCATTGTGCTTGGCCAGCATGCAAACCATATGCATCACTAAATCGATGGCGGGGCCTTGGCCTTGAGCTCCTCACCATGATTTTACAACAATATTACATCATTTACATTTTAATGCAATGGGGTCAAAATCGGGATATTGCATTGCTCATCATTAATTATACCTCCAAAAATAGAATATGCATAGGTTGTTTCCATCAAGAAAGATGAAAATGCAAGGTACACACAGAAAAGTGTTGCTTGTTCTCTATAGTTTGATCATACCTTCGAAAAGGATTACTATAGTATTAAATTTCCATGAAGTGTTCATTGACACAACAAATGAGAATTGGATATACATCGCTCTGCTTCATCATAGCTCATGTTGAGTTTTTCAACAAGCATTCTGGCAGGAAACAAAGTTTTAGGCAAGATTAAAACCTGAATTAGTTTTCTATGTTTTTAGCAACATGTATGGATTGATTTATGTAAATTACAATCCACAGAAAATCAGTTACACATTTTGTTAGTGCGCCTGAGTATCTTTTTGAGGTCCTTAGTTGTTTAAACTTCAACCATTGAAATTATAAGTAGGAATTATAACATAATATTTTACATGCATGTACAAGTTAGTTAAATTCATGTTTAACCTATAGTTTATGAGGCAATTTTAACATACAATTTCTATGATTTAATTTAAATGTTATAAAAACATTGCAATTGTTGTGGGAAATTATGCACAAGGGTGTGCATCCTCTCCCACATTGGATGAAAGCCCTTGAGGTTGTTGACTAGACCCAGTATTTAGAAACAAAAAGAAAATGTGATAACCCCAAAGTAGATCCTGCAAGGCTTTGTTAGTGAAATAAAACAAAATAAAAACAAAAATAACTTGAAATAGGAAAATAGAACTAGAGAGTGCAAACCATAACAAAGAACCAATGCATGAACCACTTTAGATTGCCCAATGGTCAACAAATACATGCAGTATCACCTAGGAGGTTGTTACCATTCAAACTAGCATGCTAGGCTTGCAAGTGAAAGGCAATCACATAAGAAACTTGGATTGTTGTCACCTTTGTCCAATCTCCTAACTTCTTCGGGATCCAATATTGTGCCAAGAGGAGAGCCCTTTAATGTACCTTCCAAATAGATGCCAAATTCCTTCCAAACACCTTAAAGCATAGATCACTGCCTCTAATGGAGTCAAACACTGAGTAATAGAGAGAGTTAGGATGGTGCTTGTATAGTATTTTTGGCAGTTTTGTAGGTCTGTTTAGGGTTAAAAAAGATAGGCCGGGGATTTCATGCCCGAAATTTTAGGGTCACGAGAATTTATGGAAAAATTTTGGTGTTGCGAGAATTTAGGGCCGCAAAAATTTAGGGCCGAAATTTTGGGGTTGCAAGAATTTAGGGCCGCAATAATTTAGGGCTGATGTTTTACGGTTGAAATTTTAGGGAGGTCAAAAAAATAAGAATTTATTTTTATTTTTATTTTTATTTTTTATTTTTAGGGTTTTTGTTATAAAATTATAGACCTAATTCTAACCCTAATTCTACCATGAAAATGGAAAATTACACATGAAAATGCAAGTTTAACTTAGCAATAATATTTACAAAAATTCAAAGTAGGGTTTGATGTAGAAAAAATGGACGAACATAGGGTTTCAATGGATGTTACCCCAAACCCTAGCCTTAGAGGAAGGTGACAAGCCTTCCTCTTAGAGGTAATTCTCCTTGCTACTAGATTAGGGATTCTTGAAACAACATCTAGGGTTGGTTTCATGAGTCTAGACTAGGGCAAAGTTGGAGATCCAAGGCCAATCTTTGTAAAAACCTCCTCTTGGGAGCGTTTTTGTATGCAATGAGGATAGAATAGCAGGTCAAATCCTTATTCAAAGAGAATGTAGCCCTAGGGACACCATTCAATCATTCGAGATGCAAAATTGACCTATCATTCATCAAACAAACCTTGAAAATGTAAAAGACTCACTTGAGCATGAGTTATTCCAACCATTCTAGCATCCACAAAGCATTAGCAAGAGTAGCATAATGAATTTTATCCCATAAGTTGTTTTTTAAAAATGAAGTGAGGAGAGTTTATTCATAGTCTCTCTCACTCACTTTTAAAAAATATCTAGGGTGACATGCCTTTTAAAATGTCAATTTCAAATTATAAAATGTCAACTTAAAATTATAAAAAAATAATATAAAATAATAAAGTCAATGGGTAACTTGGGGCATTTTCCCTAGAGTTTACCCAAAAATGACTAAAATAGTTAAAAATGAGCAAAACACTCTGAACTGAAGGTTGGAGTGGCGAGGGCGGGGGATTGTCATGCCCCATCTAACCCCAATAGTAATGAAAATCCCTCAACGCCCCCCCAATCAAGCAATGCAACTTAGCATGGAGGATGGCGTCATCATCAAAAGGAGCCCAAGGAGAGAGGGCGTTGCTGAACTGGAGGACCATGAGGGTGTGGAAGGTGACCTGGAGGAGATACATAAGCCTCAGTGCTGAAAGAAGTGCCACGAGATGATAAAACAAGGTGGGGATCATGTGACCCAGTGACCCACCCCTGGAAGCCTTGGACACCAACCTCAGGGCTTCAATCCTTTTCATGAGGCATTCAACAATTCCACTAAGCCATACTACTCCCAAGGGAGAAACCAAAGGGTCTGGCCATAACCCCCGCTCAGAAAAAGATGGATAACACCCTTGTTGGTCAAGAAAAAAAATGACCCTCTCTCCCTGGGGCACATCTGCAGGTGCGTTGGTACTGGTACCACGTAACAGAGGTGAAGGATTCAAAGGGGAGCCAACAATATCCCTTAGGGAGGCCTATTTTTTCCACACTAAAATGCTAGAAATTTTAAAGAACCAATGGAGAGAAGCACTTGCCCCTTGAAGGAAGGAGGCAAGGGAGCTTGGGGAATTCCAATAAATGTGAAAGAGATGGGCTATGAGAAATCCCCCCAAAAAATTAAGCAGGATAACCTTACTCTTGATTTCTCTTCTAAGATGCATGCCCATGGCTTCCTTTTATATGTCAAGAGGTGGCCAAGAAAAAACTAGATCCAAGTGTGAACCCCATCACCTCATGAACTAGATTCAAGGTACACAATGGGGGCTATTGAATTCTAATCCATCATGTTGAGAAGACACGTTCGAATCTATGTTGGTGATGGGATTTTATAAGCCTTTAATGCGCAACTGATGGTTGAGATCCCACCGTTTTAGCAGCCGCGCAAATATCGAAGGGAAATCCGCGCAGGGTCGTGTGGGCACATAACTGGTAATATGCGTCGTTGTGCACCTAAACAGAGGTCAGGTCGCGCAGTCTTGTCTTTTGAATTTTCTTTGGCATTTCTAGACTCATATTGCTTCTTGGATCTGATGAGGATATCTTCAATGGGATACATGTTATATGTTGATGACGCCTTACTGTGTGAATTGCAAAATGGTTTCATGTGTGCAAGATTTATGCGTTAACAGATGCCCCCTGATGTATGAGGTTCGAAGGGTACTGTAGGGAAGATAATGCATCATCGTTTATTTTGTGCTCTCTGGTGTTCTTGAAAGTTGTGAAGCATGTGTGGACGAATAGGGTCCTTCCACGGGGGAAGATTGTTGGTGAAGATAGAACAAATAATAGTGTTTTATACAAATGAGGCAGGCATACCCATGCTCATGAAAATATGCCAAAGTGGATACAAGATGAGTAGACCAAGAGGTCAACTCAATATATTGTTGGCACATAGATGAAGGTGGATTCAATCCTTGCAATAGTAATTGAACTTGGAAATTTTGTTACAGGTGTTGAAGAAGCGGCACTGTTGATAACCATGATAATCCCACGGGGGTGGGGGACTGGAATACTAGTGAGGGTGTTGAATGTAGGACCTCATCTAACTGCGGCTACCATGATTTATAAATGTGAACACTGCTACCTTTGAAACGTACGACTCTCCTTGATGTGATAGATGTGTTGGCGTTGAGCATAGGACATACCACTAAGTTATATGTTAAGATTTAATATGCTAAGACAGAAAATAGCAGCATTACATTCCATTTCACAATAATAGCATATCCAGGATCACTGAAGAAACAACAAGCACAGCATAAACACAAGAGACACAAATTTATCCTGGGAAACCCTCATGGGGTAGAAAACCCAGTAAAGCTTCCTCAATATAGATGACCAACAATATACAAAGATGCAAACCAAAGACATGATCTCCTCCTCCACCATAGCAGACCTCTCCTCCACGAGTGCGCCTCTCTCAAGTGAGTGAGTGTGTCAAATGAGGAACACACCTCCTCTATTTATACACTACTCCGACTTTTCTTTTACACAAGACATGTAGGCTCATATTTAACCATTGGGTTAAATACCCCATTACAACTGACTGGGACGACCCCTCTAGGGTGGTCTAATAACCCTTTGAACCACATAACACATACAGGGCCGACCCCCACTAGGGAAGTCTAATAACCCAAGTTACCACATTCCGATGGAGGAATAAACATCTCCGAATATACAATAAGATCTTCACGGAGGAATGAATCATCTCCAAAATAATAAGTACAAATATAATATTCTTTGAAGTTACAATATCTCAACACTCCCCCTTAACGAGAAGGATATTATAACATCATCTGCACGAGCAAGGAGTCATCAACATGATACATCTGTAAATCATTGGAAGCTTTCTCAACATCATCAGTAACTCAACCAGTTACTGGAACATCTTCAATACTGGAACATCAACATCTTCACTAGTGAGTCTTTATCTTCTGCAGCACTCAAATAGCTACAGCAACATCAATATCTGAATCCTCACGATCGTCAGCATCGTCATCACACGATCATCATCATCGTCATCACACGGTCATCAACATTGTCATCACACGATCATCAACATCGTCATCACAGGATCATCAACATCATCACATCATCTCGATCTACAGCATCTAGTTTATCACGATCTACAGCATCTGGATCATCTCAATCTACAGCATCTGGATCATCTCGATCTACAGCATCTGGATCATCTCAATCTACATGATCAGAATCATCGTCATCTAGATCAACACAATCAGCAGCATCATCATCTAGATCAACATGATCAGCAGCATCGTCATCTAGATCAATACGATCAACAACATCGTCATCTAGATCAATACGATCAACAGCATCATCATCTAGATCAACAGTATTAGTATCCACACCAATACAAGTATACACATCATCAATACAAGTATCCACACAATAAAAGTATACACATCATCAAGTATCCACACAACACAAGTATATACATCATCAATACAAGTATCTACACAATACAAGTATACACAGCATCAATACAAGTATTCACACAATACAAGTATACACATCATCAATACAAGTATTCACACAATACAAGTATACACAGCAACACACACGATCATATTACAGGATGATCAATCCTGCTCTCTTTAGGACATAGGTCCATGGATGATGCAATCCTGTCATGTGCCTTTTGAACCGAGGTCCAAGGACGATCCAGTCCTACCATGTACCTTTTGAACTGAGGTCCAGGGACGATCCAGTCCTATCATGTACCTTTTGAACCGAAGTCCAGGGACGATCCAGTCCTATCATGTACCTTTTGAACCGAGGTCCAGGGACGATCCAGTCCTATCATGTACCTTTTGAACCGAAGTCCAGGGACGATTCAGTCCTATCATGTACCTTTTGAACCGAGGTCCAGGGACGATCTAGTCCTATCATGTACCTTTTGAACTGAGGTCCAGGGATGATCCAACCCTATCATGTACCTTTTGAACCGAAGTCCAGGGACGATCCAGTCCTATCATGTACCTTTTGAACCAAAGTCCAGGGACGATCCAGTCCTATCATGTACCTTTTGAACCGAAGTCCAGGGATGATTTAGTCCTATCATGCAATTCTCGGAGAACTCATGTCTACGGCTCAATTCACAGGACCAAAGTTCGAGGATGATCCAATCCCCTTACCTGTTCATTCAGGATTTTTATTCTCGGAGACATCTTGTCTACGACTCAATTCACAGGACCAAAGTCCGAGGACGATCCAATCCCCTTACCTGTTCATTCAGGATTTTATTCTCTGAGACATCTTGTCTACGGCTCAATTCACAGGACTAAAGTCCGAGGACGATCCAATCCCCTTACCTATTCATTCAGGATTTTGTTCTCGGAGACATCTTGTCTACGGCTCAATTCACAGGACTAAAGTTTGAGGACGATACAATCCCCTTACCTGTTCATTCAGGATTTTGTTCTCGGAGACATCTTGTCTATGGCTCAATTCACAGGACTAAAGTCCGAGGACGATACAATCCCCTTACCTGTTCATTCAGGATTTTGTTCTCGGAGACATCTTGTCTATGGCTCAATTCACAGGACTAAAGTCCGAGGACGATACAATCCCCTTATCTGTTAGTTCAGGATTTTATTTTCGAAGACATATGTCTACGCCTCTCTTTAGGACTGAAGTCCAAGGATGATCCAATCCTCACATGTCCACCAAGGACTTCATTCTCGAAGACATACGTCTATGGCTCACTTTAGGATTGAAGTCCAGGGACGATCCAATCCCCACATGTCCACTAAGAACTTCATTCTCGAAGACATACGTCTACGGATCACTTTAGGACTGAAGTCCAGGGATGATCCAATCCCCACATGTCCACTAAGGACTTCATTCTCGAAGACATACGTCTACGGCTCACTTTAGGACTGAAGTCCAGGGATGATCCAATCCCCACATGTCCACTAAGGACTTCATTCTCGAAGACATACGTCTACGGCTCACTTTAGGACTGAAGTCCAGGGATGATCCAATCCCCACATGTCCACTAAGGACTTCATTCTCGAAGACATACGTCTACGGCTCACTTTAGGACTGAAGTCTAAGGATGATCCAATCCCCACATGTCCACTAAGGACTTCATTCTCGAAGACATACATCTACGGCTCACTTTAGGACTAAAGTTCAGGGATGATCCAATCCCCACATGTCCACTAAGGACTTCATTCTCTAAGACATATGTCTACGGCTCACTTTAGGACTGAAGTCCAGGGATGATCCAATCCCCACATGTCCACTAAGGACTTTATTCTCGAAGACATATGTCTATGGATCCTTTTAGAACATATGTTCAAGGATGATGCAATCCCTCTTCTTTCTCAGAGACATCTGTCTACGGATCCTTTTAGAACATATGTTCAAGGATGATGCAATCCCTCTTCTCAACTTATACCCTGTTTAAGGACCATCCACCAACCTCTCTATTGGCATTACTAATATAGGTATCCTCATCATCGACCTCACTGTCGATGTAGGCAATCTCGTCATAAGTGATCACATCACTCCCCCTTTCGAGGAGGGTCCTTCTGAACTTTATTAAGTTTGTCTTGGAAAACTTTACTTGAGGTAGAGGTTTGGTTAGTACATCGGCAACTTGTTCACTTGAGGTAGAGGTTTGGTTAGTACATCGGATCAGTAGAAGTTTGGTTAGTATATTGGTAACTTGTTACAAATTCAAACTTTTAGTTCCTTTCTGCACCTTATCTTGGAACACTAGATTCTCTACCATCTTGATACAACTCTGTTTGTCACATAGGATCATAGTTGGGTCTATCTCTAAGTCAAACAATCCTGAATCCATACCGCTTCACAATTAGCAGAGCAAGCAGCCATATATTCTGCTTGTGCTAAGAGCCACACTAGATTGTTTCCTGCTCAACCACGAGATCATGGTTGATCCCAGACAATAACATCCTTTCGATGTGCTCTACCTGTCTGATACACTTTCTGCTCAATCAACATTTGTGTAGCCATCTGAAGTCATGATCTCCAAAATAGCATAGATCAAAGTCTATCGTATGCTTTAGGTACCTCATCACATGCTTTGCAACTAATAGGTGAACACATCCAGTTTCCACTAGATACTGACTCAAGGTGTTCACAGCAAAGCATATATCTGACCTAGTATTCATTAGACACATCAATGACTCAATATTTTGTCTGTACAGAGTTCTATCCACTAACTCTAATGAGTCATCTGCTAACAACTTCAAGAGTGGCCATCCCAACACATCAAGTCCTTTTAATATTTCTCAGCATACTTTCCTTGGTTGAGAAAGATTCCTTTTGAGCCTTGCCATACTTCTAGACCTAGGAAGTAATGCATCAATTTGAGATCTTTCATTTTCATTTCTGCATTGAATGATCTTCTGCATATCTATCTGTGCCATCTCTCGTTAGATGGGTCTACTGATATGAGCCTCAATATCATTCGAACTCTGTGGTGAGTTCCTTCTTGCATCCATGTCATCTGTGTATAGAAACCATATTCAACCTTGTAGCAAAGGTTGAGATCCACATCACCCATGGTGATCATTAAGCTCATCAATTGATTATCGATCCTGGGAACCCATACAAAACCCGATTCACATTTCTTCTTTAATTACACCATTAAGAGAATGGTCTTATCTAGCCACTTGGAGCAAACATTTCATCATGATTCTCTTCCTCTTTCTAGGAGAATATTCTAGCCACAAGCCTTATATAGTGTGTTTGATTTGTAAATCTTTTGTTGAACATCCATCGCTTATTCAGTGTTCATCATTCATCATGATCTTTCCTACAAATCAAAATTGAGTACATGATTAGTAATACTTCATAATCATCAAATCATATTGTCATGATAACCTATTATGCATACAGATATTATTTACATAGTTATGCAACTATTTTGACCAATACTTTGGCACAACACTTTCCCATATCCTGTATGCATACAGTGGCTATCTAGATGCCTTCATCTCTACCAGAACATACTATCGAGAGTGTGCACAGCTCTCAGCATGTCAGCAAAGAGGTTTCATTCTAGACAAGCAACAATGGAATGTTTGTCCAATTTACCAATCATATGCATATTAGTAGTATACTGTTCAATGCTTTATGAATGTTTACACTCAGCATGATATATTCTAGGAATACAAATATGCATACAAGCAATATCATTTACTATTTCAAATAACAACTCAAATACTTATCTTTTATGTTTGTGTGGTTGCCTCCCGCTTGATCTTCTGTATGTCTTCTGAACTTCTATTCATTCTGTACCACTGTGCATGCTCAAGTGTGCACTAGTGTCATCCTCATGATCTCATACACAAACATACATTCATTAGTATATTCTCAATATTATCAAAACATTCTAATTCTAAATAGTCTTGAATATATATAGTCATGATCATTAGTATTCAAAGTTTCAAGGAAGTCTTCTTTTACTCATGCATATTCTTGTTTGATCATAGTACTCTTCAGGTTAATTAAATCATCAAGATAAGAGACATAGTATGCATAAACCCTTGATTACTAACTTTATGAATAAGCATAACCAATCATACCAAGTATACTTATATAAGGGATCCTAACACAAGGTAAGATTCTAACTTGACATAGGAAAACATACCTGGATTAGTATACCTGCTTAGTTATGTACAACATACCTAAACAATCTCTTCAATGATTTAGAGATCCTGAGCTAGAACCTGCATGTCTCATAGGTTAAGCATAATATAACAAAGTCATACATACCTCATAAGTAGAACAAAGATTATGGATGAGTCTTTGTCTTCATGTTGTCATGGTCATGGAACTTGATTTGTCTTTTGTGATGTACCTGTATCTTGTTAGTAGACAACATCAACCTCACACAACACCATAATGCATTAGTACAATCATATAGCCCTAATCAATGAATGTCTTCGATCATTCTCATGCATTCATACTGTTACTAGGGTGATAAGACAATTCTAACATTAATCAAGATTGTACTAATAAATAATATGAAGACAAACACATCATGAACTTAATCAAGAATCAGATTTCAAGACATACCTGAACCTCCTTAAGTCATACCTGTCGAGACTTCTTGTAGTCTTCTTATGTAAGGCCCTAGCCTCAACTCCCCCTGAAACTTGATCTGGAGCTTGATTAGGGTTTGCTAGAGAAGCCCTAAAAATTCAATCTTTGACTTTCACACTTCTGAATGGATGGAAGGATGTGTCTTGCTAGCATACTTCAATTTTGAAATCTCCAAAAATTTGACCCCTCAAAATTGCCTTCGAAACTTCTGGATCTTTTGGACAGGAACCCGAACTAGAGTTTGATGAAGCCCACCCTTCTGTCCAATCAAAAGGTTCGATCCAAGGCTCTAAACTCTTATTTTTCTGAGGAGCTTCCAGCCATGGTTACAGACTTAAAAAAATTCCAACTTTTGCTAAAGCCCTAATTTTCCATCTTTCTGATCAAAATCCCGAACTAGGGTTTGATCAAGCCCGGTCTTCTACCCCACCAAAAATTTGATCTTGGTCTCTAAATTTTGGTTTTCCTGAGTAGCATTCAGCTGTGGATTCCGAATCCAAAAATTCTAACTTTCTCCTAAACCCTAAATTCTGGAAGCCATGAATAAAGGTGCTCCAAAAATAATTCTGTTTTGACAGAAATATGTACTTGATTGTTTCTGCTATAACTTTGAAATTTTAGCTCCACAGGGTTTGAAAACTTTTTCTGCAGTAGCTTGACCTGTCATCTTTCCATCCTGATAGGTCTGACCTCAATTGGATTTTCTGAGAGAGAGTTATGCCAAATGTCGCAACGTGGCCTGTTTATGGTATAATACAGAAGAGCGAACTTGTACGGCGTGCCACATGTCACTGTTTGAATTTCGGCCTCTGAAAACTTTTGCTGAGATAGCTCGCCCTGTTATCTTTCCATCCTGACAGGTTTGACCTCAATTGGACTCTCTGAGAGAGAGTTATGCCAAGTGTCGCAACGTGACCTGTTTATGGGATAAAACATGAGAGTGAACTTGTACGGCGTACCACGTGTCAATGGTTCAGCTTCGGCCTCTGAAAAAGTTTCATGGGATAGTACAGTCTGTGTAATACCTATTACTTTTTAGGAAATTTCATTTGGATCTTCCTAGTCCAAGTTATGACCTTTTTTCCTAGGTCACCTGATTTTGACTGAGATCTGGAAGAGGCAGAAACCCTAACTTGTACTGATCATAACTTACAAAGTACAACGAATCTGAGGGTGCCCTTTGGACACAAGATACCTGGAGATGTTATCTACGACCTGTAAATGTTTCAGATCCTGAACCTTAACCAAAACGGATTTATAGCGAAAGTTCCACGATGACTGGTTTTTTCTATATAAAACCCTAACCTTCAAATTGTCGTAAGTAAATCAAGTGTCGTAAGTGCCATACCTTGCCTTCCTTCAGTTTAGCTCTGATACCATGTTAAGATTTAATATGCTAAGACAGAAAATAGCAGCATTACATTCCATTTCACAATAATAGCATATACAGGATCACTGAAGAAACAACAAGCACATCATAAACACAAGAGACACAAATTTATCCTGGGAAACCCTCTTGGGGTAGAAAACCCAGTAAAGCTTCCTCAATATAGATGACCAGCAATATACAAAGATGCAAACCAAAGACATGATCTCCTCCTCCACCATAGTATACCTCTCCTCCACGAGTGCGCCTCTCTCAAGTGAGTGAGTGTGTCAAATGAGGAACACACCTCCTCTATTTATACACTACTCCGACTTTTCTTTTACACAAGACATGTAGGCTCGTATTTAACCATTGGGTTAAATACCCCATTACAACTGACTGGGCCGACCCCTCTAGGGTGGTCTAATAACCCTTTGAACCACATAACACATACAGGGCCGACCCCCACTAGGGAAGTCTAATATCCCAAGTTACCACATTTCGATGGAGGAATAAACATCTCCGAATATACAATAAGATCTTCACGGAGGAATGAATCATCTCCGGAATAATAAGTACAAATATAATATTCTTTGAAGTTACAATATCTCAACATTATAGAGCACTAAGAGCTCTCCCTACTTAGTTTGAGGCGGTCCCTCATAGTGATTGAAAGGGACCCCAAGGTACAACTACAACTATTGCAACCCTCAAAATATGGTGATTTGGTGTCGATGAGAGTTGAAGTATATGATAAGATGACGGTCTTGTCCTGAGAACCAAGATCATTTTGTAACCAATTGTTGGACTGATAGACCTGACATACGACTAGATGGTAAACGTGAGACTCATGAATTCCTTTGATCAATGTCAACTTGGGGAGTAATGGACGTTAGCATTCTTCAAAATAATGGTATAGATTGTAACGGAGGGAGACAAACTGTAGATGAAGGATTTTGTGGGGGACACAACACTGAGGGTGATGGTGACTGAAAAAACTCATAATGCTGGGGGTAGTGAGACTCGACAACATCAATCAAAGGCAACCAGGGGTTGCAGACAAAAGAATAGTGATGTTCTCGTGGTTTTGAGTGGATTGGGCAAGAATTGTACATAAAGAATAGTTGGTGTTTTCCCCGCATTTTTGGGGGTGTCTGGGGACCAATTTGATGATGGGTGGGATTCCCTTGGTTTTGGGATAATTGGGGAATCAATTTGATGATGGGTGAAGTTCCCTCAGTTTTGAGTGAGTCGAGGAACCATTTCCAGAATGATGTGAGGGTTGGTTTGCAAATGGGAAGACGAGTGCCCCTTGAATCAATTCCATGTAGATTTTTCCTTCGTGAATAACATAATAGAATTGGTTACTTCAAAGGTTTGGGCCCCATAGGTTTCTTGGCAGGGGTGGTTTTACGAAGAAGATTGTATAAGGTATAGTGGTCATGTATGTATGAGTGGTCAACCAACGTTCTTGATCATAACACGTGTCGAGGAATTTGATGGAATCAACTGCTGAAGGTGGGGGAGTAAATGCGCAACTATAAAATGATGAACTATGGGTTGACCATTTCAAGGTGTATCAAATTCCTCGGGCTTGCGGGGGTTCGACATCATGGGTTTCAAATTATGACCGGGACGCAATGGTGCACACACCCATGGGGGGAAGATGCTACCCTTAGTAGTGACATTGATGGCATATCATTACCTAGGAGGAGGATTATATGGTTATCATCAGGAATATCTGGTTAGTTCAATAGAAACATAGGGAAGGAATTTCCTATATTCCAGTTTTGAGATGATACCTATGATAGAATGTAAAATCCCTATTATGAAAAATCGCTCAATTTGGACCAAATTCAAACCTTGGACTAGTGAAACCCAAATTGTCCCAAATGCTCCCAAATGTTTTTGAATTCTATATGGAGGGGATTGAGATGTCTTAATACATCCTAATGCAGCTCAAAGACACTTATATATTCATTAGTGTTACACCCAAAATCTACTCATCATCAGATTCAGTGTATACACCCCTGAAGATACTTGGACTAAGTGATCATCCTGGGAGGATTTGCACTCAGTTCTGCAATCTTTTGAGAGGTCGCCGCAGGTTGCACACTAGCAACATGCGACGTAGCATCTTGCTCCACTGCAGGTTGCGACGAGGTCAGTTAATGGGAAAAAATAGCTTATTCGAGATCCTTCTCGAAACTTGCTCATTTAGGGGCTTATCCCTGACCTCTAGGAGAGCTGGTACTCGACCCCTAACTCTTTGAGAGGATCCCCTATCTCTCTCCTACCATCTCTCAACCTATCCTATCCATACCCTATCCACTTAGTCCTATATAACTGAGGTTCACTCCCATCCCAAGGGGAGGAAGACTATGGTATCTACATGCTGGTGAAATCTCTCTTAGAACACCTCCATTCACCTATTGGAGAACTGATACTTCCTTGGGAGGATATGGCAATTGGCTTGGTCGGAGAAGGGCTACTGCATTAAGTCTTGGTTGTAGTTCTATATCTCTATCATGTACTCCTCTATTTGCAGTAATACAAATGCTTTCCACCAATTTTTTTCTCGTGTGCAATGATATTGAGTAGTTTACCTGCTTATCTGTTTACTTAGATCGCTTATTGTATAGATGTCTTTTACTGGTTTCTCTTGTTTCTTGTCTTGATAGGTCTTGCAGCTTGGATCTGGCGACCGTGGGATGTGGATCAACATTCGGGAGAAAGAATTGTTTAGTAAAAAGGTAAGACATCTAGTACTTGATCCTTAAGTAGATCTAGGAAATGCATTTGTAGTCCGTTCTATTTGTTCTAGACTCACTTTGAGCTAGGGAGATCCGGCTCGCGTCCGCTCGAGAGTGGATTGTCCGATAACAAATCTGGCGACCATATCGGGGGTCGATGTTTGTCTTGTTTAGTGGTCATTAATCTAAGAGTCATTTTCAGTTGATTACTTGACACAAGCCTCTTTTATCATTTTTTCCATTTACTTCTTAGGATTGATTTCACTGTCAAATCTTCACGTTGAAGATTCTGATCTTCTTCCTTTGAGTTTATACAACTCATTTTCAAGCCTGTTTATGGTTCATGGTTGAGAGATCTGATTCATTTTTGAATCTAGACTTCGCCTGTCGCACCTGGGCAGTGGAAACAGAGCAACATTGTGTCATTTTGAGTCTCTGTTCTTTACCTAGTGGATACTCGTCGCACCCTTTGCATTGGTAAACTGTGACATCGTTGCACTTCCCGTGTGAACAACCTGCGACGTTGCACTGTGTACAAGGGCATAGTGCATCGATCTGTCAAAAGTTGGCATACAGGCATCCCTTCCCTCATTTCACAGTTTGAACCTCGGTCTGATGTATGAACTCCCTATGCGCTGCAAGATCCAGCCAAAGACCCCATTTATGATTTGTGTGTTGAGAGTTTGGTTTCATTTGGATTGACTTTGGGTTCCTTCTTGGACAAGTTTGAGACAGGTAGTGGTGGATACTCCAGTCTCCTCCACCTTCATCCGTTCACTCTTGCATTCCCTTCCTTCCATCTCTGATCTGATCATTGCATTGGATCAACCTCCAGACCTCATTTACATTTGTTTTGAGCTTTGCTTGCTTAGTTTGCTTGTTGCTGCTTGATTTTGAGTTAAGTGTGTTTTTTAGCTTGGTTGAGTACTTGTCTTTTCTTGAGTTTTCTAAGTACTAAGTGCTGCAAGTAGTGTTTTCTTTTCAGTCATTTAGGTCTGAAAGCAGAGTTGTTATCAAGTTTATTCTTTGATGCATCCATCAAAAAGTTTAAAAGTGCTTCTTTCCCATTGTTTCTCAAAAAATTATTGAAGAAATATTGTTGTGCATTGGAAAATTCTCGTTTATGTTTTGGAAAAGTTGAATGAATCTATGATCTATTGTGGTTTTCTCGAATTATGAATCGTTCATCTTCTTGAAAGGCTCAAAGTACACTTTGATTTTTGCAAAATTGATTCCATGCTAAGGAAAAATAGATGCATTTTTAATTCTTGTTGCTTTTAGATCATTGAAAGTGAAATTGAAAAACTTGCATATTTCATTTCAGAATCCTCTCTTTTCATCATTTAGTGTCATTTTACTTTGAAAAGAAAAAGAAAATAAAAAGTTGTTTTGATTTGGTTTACTAGTGTTGTGTACTTTTGCGTTTCGTTGAAAAGGAAAAGAATACTTTCATTGTCAAATTTGTTTGAATTGGGAATTGTGTTGCATTGAGTTTGTTTTGGCAATACCATTGGAAAAAGATTTATCTTTCCCATAGCTATAATTCATTGAAAGAAAAAAATATTTCGTGCATGTAGCTAGGAATTGTATTATGCTTCCGATTATGTACTCACCTCATGCATTCACCTAACCGTCCAAGATAAAATTAATGGTAGAACTAGGTAAAATTTTTAGCAACTTGTGTGTAAGTTAGAGACGTGTTCCGACGTCGTTAAGCGTGGCAGCTGTCGTTATTTGCCAGCACTGTATCCCGGGGGTATTGTAGTATTCCACGTACATTGGTATATTGAGCTCCTTCATGTACCCACCAAGTACCATAATCCGTACTTGGTGTATATCAAAGGGTGTATCACGTACTCAACACGTATATCGGAAGGTCTCTTGCCGAATGGTTGTGCATTAGACAGCACCACTACGGATTTGAGCTCCCACGTACCTTGCATATATCGGGAGACACCATTAGGATTCCTGAAACCAACCGAGTTTACCATTTGGCCGTCTTGGCAAAGCAATACACCGAGAACAACACTCGGGGAGATTAGCACGCACGTACTGTCCAGGTAATTAGGTATGCAAGCAAGGGTATGGTCCCAATCCTCCTTGTCGTGTCATATTGTTGGACCCTATAGTATATCGCAATTTGCAATGCCTTGATAATCCCGTGAGGTTCCAGACTTTTGAATCCACTCTGTCACATAAGTTTGCTTGTTGCCTTAGTTTGAGTAGGTTTTTTCTGGACTACTTTTCATTTAGCATACCCTTAAGAGAAAACGTTGTTTCAGCCATCCTGGCTGATAATCCTGACACTCTGGTGGATTTTCCCTGGAGAAGGTCCCGTAGGATCTTGAACTTATCACCCGAATATCCCCTTAATCTAGAGGTTGTTTCAAGGGTAAGAATGGATCAGCGTAACGCGGTCGTAGTTACTGAAGTGGAAAACCCCACTTTGAATGTTGGAGGACTCTTGTTTCCACAAACTCCTCTAGATTCACCTGCCTCTCATCCCCCACAGGATGAAGGAGCACAAACCCCCGCTTCACAAGAACTTTCTCCTGTCATCCTGGGAGAACCTGGATTGTTGGAATGGATAAACCAACCCCAGGGCGACCCTACAACAGCTATTGGTCCTTCAGCAGCTTATTGGACGTCTTCTACAGACCACCCAGTGGCTCATTTTTCCATCTCATCCCCACCTAACTGGACTACTCCAGAGTTCTCTAGGCCTTACTATAGGCCTGACCCCGCTGATATTTTCAGCCCCATCCATGAACGTTTGGAATAGTTACGTATTAAAGGTGATGAGCTTCGAAGACAAAGTCTCGAGCAGCACTCTGAAGAGTTTCGAAATCGCCTTTTCCAAATAAGATTTGACGATGGAGACATCCCAGTTCATTCGATATCTTTCGGATCACCAAAAGCACCCCACCACGTGACCACTGATAAGATTGGTCAAACCTCGCAAGAGTCCAGTCTTGCACCTCAAGTGAACCAACCGGTGGAAGGACAGCAGTCCAACACACCTGTCACTACCGCAGTTACTTTACCAGTTCCTCCCCCACCTCAGAATTCGAGGGGAGTGTATTCCATTCCCACGGATTATCTTATTGGTAATTTTATTACTATGGTAGCTAGTCAACAACCTACGTTGGTTCAACCTTTGACTAGTGGTCAACCTATTGTGGCTAGGGGGTAACCCCCGTTTCCTAACCAGAACGTAGGCGGTGGAATCCCCAACGGACCTTCCGTTGGACCTTCCCAACCCGCTAGACCATCCACCACGGGATTATCTCATGTTGGGGGGCCGTCAATATAACTCAACCCTCATGGAGTCAAGCGTATCCAGGTTCTGTTAACCCTGTATCGGGCCAACCTAATCCCGGAAATGCACCATACGGGATACCTTATCCCGAGAATCCATACACTCTATGGGGGCAACAACCTGTGTTTCAACATGGACCCCAACCGATTATCACTTAGGTACCACCACGCCCGATCGGCCCTCCCCCACCTCCTGCTGGAGGCGGCAGGCCCCCACCTAACATTGGTGGAGACTCACCTCATTTTACCTACAACATCCCGCACCCCTCCGGCGGTGGCGGGAATGGCCCACCACCCCCTCCCGGTGGAGGCGGTGGGGGACCACCCTATCATGGTGGAGGAGGACATTTCCCTTCGGGTGGTGGAGGTAGTCCACCACCCCCTCCAGGAGGAGGCAGTGGAGGACCTAATTACTACAATGGTGGCGGTGGTGGTGGAAACCCTCATCCTTCCGGCGGTGGAGGTGGTGGGGGCCCCCATCCTTCTGGCAGTGGAAGTGGTCCACCACCCTCTCCAGGTGGAGACGGTGGTGGGCCACCTTATTATGGTTATGGACCCCCACCTCCTCCCGGTGGTGGCAGCGGACCTCCACCCCCTCCTGGAGGTGGAGGCAAACCCCCACCTTATTGGAATGGACCACCTTATGGTGGCGGACCTCCTTATGATCCGGGCGGCACACCCCCCTACGGTCAATTTCATCCTGGTAAACCTTACGGTCAGTCTAGTCCTTACACGCCTTATTCGTATTATCAATACACACATCCTAATCCACAGCTTCCCTTCCTGGCTACTTTGGACGTGCTTGACCTATCTCGTTTAACCAATGATCCTATTTACCATGGATCTAACTGGCCACCGATTCCGGTGAAACTTCCGTCTGATATCCCCAAGTTTGACGGCAAGGCGGGTGAAGACCCTAAAAACCATGTGATGACATACCACTTATGGTGTTCATCTAATTCCTTAGGTCGACTGCACCAATGGTTGCAAGAAGAGTTTTGCGTTGATTAGGACAATTCTGCAAAACTTCTAGGGTAGACATGGCGCAAGGAGCTTGTGCCAAGTCCTCTACGATATCGAACAATCCACTCAAGCAGACGCGAGCCGGATCTCCCTAGCTCAAAGTGAGTCTAGAACAAATAGAACAGACTACAAATGCATTTCCTAGATCTACTTAAGGATCAAGTACTAGATGTCTTACCTTTTTACTACTCATTCCTTTCTCCTGAATGTTGATCCACGTCCCACGGTCGCCAGATCCAAGCTACAAGACCTATCAAGATAAGAAACAAGAGAAACCAGTAAAAGACATCTATACAATAAGCAATCTAAGTAAATAGTTAAGCAGGTAAACTACTCAATATCATTGCACACGAGAACAATATTGGTGGAAAGCATTTGTATTACTTCAAATAGAGGAGTACATGATAGAGATATAGAACTACAACCAAGACTTAATGCAGTAGCCCTTCTCCGACCAAGCCAATTGCCATATCCTCCCAAGGAAGTATCAGTTCTCCAATAGGTGAATGGAGGTGTTCTAAGAGAGATTTCACCAGCATGTAGATACCATAGTCTTCCTCCCCTTGGGATGGGAGTGAACCTCAGTTATATAGGACTAAGTGGATAGGGTATGGATAGGATAGGTTGAGAGATGGTAGGAGAGAGATAGGGGATCCTCCCAAAGAGTTAGGGGTCGAGTACCAGCTCTCCTAGAGGTCAGGGATAAGCCCCTAAATAAGCAAGTTTCGAGAAGGATCTCAAATAAGCTATTTTTGCCCATTAACTGACCTTGTCGCACCCTGCAGTGGAGCAAGATGCGACGTTGCATGTTGCTAGTGTGAAACCTGTGATGACCTCTCAAAAGATTGCAGAAGTTAGTGCAAATCCTCCCAGGATGATCACTTAGTCCAGGTATCTTCAGGGGTGTATACACTGAATCTGATGATGAGTAGATTTTGGGTGCAACAGAATGCCCCCCAAAGCATGAAGTTGTTGAAGATAGACAGGTGAAGTGCTTTGATAGAATTAATGGCAATAGACTCGTCTGACGAAGGACAATGCTGTGGTACAACTGACTCTAAACTGACAATATCAAATGAAGTACAACATGGCCGCCGACCAATACATTGCAGATCCATGGTAATAATGACCGACTGAACACAATCATGGCTACTAGACACAAGCGTAGATCCATGAGATGATAACACAGCCACGACCAATACAAAAGTGGATCTGTGTAATATGACTCAATACAAACTCCATCGCAACCTGGGTAAAACATGACTCCCCAGGGTCTTCAAGCTGAACCCGCAATGATACGAATCTATCCATGTGATTACAAATGTCTTGACGTCGAACATGGTAGAAACCACTTGATTATCGGCCATTGATGTAAACCATTAACAAGTGCAAGGGAGATCACCATTGATGTCAATGATTCCCAAGGTATCACAGTACATATCATCGAGAATAAATGATTTGAAGTCAAACGCAAGATGAAATCTTTCAATCAAGAGTCAATGATTTAAACTCATGATGAAAGCAAGGTAACCTGCCATTGAGGCATGCAGGGCCAAGGTACTTGGTTGGTTTCTAGATTCGATCCTCGGTTGATGTGTTGAAGTTGACAAGGATGAATCCGTCGAAGGAGGGCCATGATGAATCCCCCATCAATCGACACGAAACACGACAAAAGATGTGTAGAGTGGATCGGATGGTACAGTAACATGTAAGACTGACTCAAAGTAACAATGACATGACGACGTGTGTACTGACTGTAGATGATAGATAGGGAACGTGTTCTTGAACATGGGCATGGCATGACTCGACAGTATTGACAAAATGAGAATAACGCAAACTTCTAATGCAACTGATAATGGAATATTTCTCTGAATGACTCAGAGGAGTAACAAGACTCAGAAAGTAAGCTGGGACTCATAGGAAAACAGATGACCCAAGTATTGTATGCAAATGCAGATGAGTGCCATGTTCAAGAACGACTATATACTGCCACTAAGGTATGTAACATAAACACTTTCCTTTCTCCCCATCATGAATGATGAGTGCCTCATGTGTTTTTTTATGAGCTTGATGAGGGTAACCAGATGCTCGATATAGCTCATCTCATAGATGAGTCCAATCCCAAATATTTTCCGAACCTGGGATAGGAGGGGTTCATCCCATGACGGGCCCTTCAATGTGAAAATTTAACGAGTCCATAGAAGGTAAACTCGGTCATCATTTCATGTTTAGAGAGTCTGAAAAGAACTAAAGAAGACTCCAATGGTCCTTTCTCGTAAAGTTAGCCTCACCGCCCGAAAAAGGGTAAAACAACGCGGGAGAGGACTCTTCGAGTCATGATTGGCTGGAGTATTCCTTTTTCGTAATTAGTGCCTCCTGGTCCGAAAAAGGGGTAAACTATCACCAAGAAGATGACCATTCAAATACTTTAACAAGCGTGAACGCGACAAGTTCGTTTGGCAATCTTTTCATTTTTCGAGAGCCTGAAAAGAGCTTAACGATAGACTCCGGGGGGTGTCCTTTTCCGTGGAAGTTTAACGAGCCTTGAAAAGTGATAAATCATAACTCGGTACTTGTTCTCATAGTTCTGTGAGTATGAGAACAAACGAAGAGTAAACTCATCCTCATGCAACAATTACGACTAACCAAAAATAATAATGACAAAACATTCAAAGGGGTGTTCATACCTGTAGTTACTGTTGGTGATGCGAGAAACGGCACAAAAGACCACTTTACGACTCTTGTACACTAGAGAAAGTGTCAAATAGCCCCAAATATAATGACAAACAGTCGAAACTATAGTAAATGGCCCAAAAGCATCAAAATATTTGAAAAGGAATATTCCATTCTATTTATAAATAGAAATATGGGCCAAAAATAGAAAACATTGTTCAAATTGCCAATTTGGGTGGAGAAGTAGCAATTTGGAGCCAAAACTTCCTTTGCCGATTTCGGGAGCTACGATCCGCCATTTCACCAAATGTCCGGATCAGATAGGCCTAAACTTCATCCAACGACTTTCCAGTGGTTTAGTTTTTGCTTTTAGGTCCATTTTTTGGGTTTTTGATGGTGTTATGGAGGGATTCATGCGCCTCGGCTCGTCGCAAGTTGCCCTTTTGGGACCGGCGATGAGACTGAGTCATCGCAAGCCTCAAATGCGAGAGGTGCGACGTCATCGCACTATACCTAAGTGTACAGTGCGACGGTGGAGAATCATAATCCAAACATCAAAAATAATTCAAAAAATGGACTTCTGAAGTTTGAAGCAGGACCTAACAGAGTTTAAATGTCCTTCTTGGGAGGTTACCAGCTAGCCAATATGGTATTGGAGTGGCGAGAGAGAGAACATGAACTCGAAGATGAACAAGCTGCGAACAATCCACAATGTGTGGAAGCTTTGAGAAACTGCGGGTTATTGAAGTTCTTTGAGATCCAGGGGATGAGATCCCAGATCCCACTACTGATACACATGCTCCAGAGTTGGGATGCGGCCCAACAGTACTTTGTGGTTGGTGAGCATATCCTCACGATAGACATTGAGGATATCTACTTTCTTACGGGTTTGTCCCGAAGGGGGGACACTGTACATCTTACTGGAACACGGGCCAGTGACCGTACAGTTGAGGACATGGTGTCGCAGCATTGTGTCGCTACTTCTCGACCTTCCAGCGGGAAGATCCTCATCAGGGATGTGGTGAGTCGTCCACTGTGGACCATATTGCTTACCATTAATAGGGTGGCAAGTAGCCAAGCTCCACACACGGCTACTCGGACCCAAATGTTGTATGCGGAGGACTGTATGTCCCCCATGGTTTTCAACTGGTGTGAGGGTCTCCTCGCAAACATCCGAGCTCAGCTGACCAAGTGTCGGCGAGGGGAGCTCAAGCAGTTTGGGTATGGATCGATCATAGTATCATTCCTCTTAGAGCGGATTCCTCTTTTACGTCCGTAGTTTCTACTTGATGACAGGGAGCCCACGGATCCCCATATGCTCAGAAGGGCTGAGGTCATGACCCGTCATGGTGGCGGGCCCATCATTAGTTTTGGTCTCGAGTTTTTCATCTGGCTAGAGGGCCAGTTACTCATGGTCGAGGAATTTCCATACAGCGGCACGGACTTCCGAGAGGATCCTCACTTGGTGCTGTTGGAGGGTGCAACATGGGGTGACATAAGTGAGAACAAAACTGCCCTTGTATTTTTATTTTTGTATATTATATCATTTTTTTGATGTAGTGATGACAAGTATGTAATATGTGTGTGTAGATGTGGGCCCCGTGCGATCGGTGGGTCTCTCCCTTCTGGCAAGGAGAGACAGAGGTGGGGAGGTAGTCATTCCTGCAGGTGCTCATGCTGCCATCGAGGAGATGGAGGAGGTGTACAGGAACCTATCCCACCTGACTGTGGAGGTACCAGAGCCAGCTATTGATGACTTACCGAGGCCCATGCAGAGATTTGGGGTTGGAGCGTCCGTGTGCTTCAATGCCTTACTCCGCAAGGTGGCTCGGACTGTAGACTGCTTCCTCACCCAGCGACAACGTGTCGTCCGTGCTAGGGGTGGTGTACGGGTCAGGCGTCAGGCCTGATGACACTTCTATACTTGTACTGAGAGCTTAGAGGCCTCAGATTTTGTACTACTGAAAGCTATGATGCTTCAGACTTTTGTAGAGACTCACTGAAAGCCATCGTGCTTCAGATTTTTGTACCAGCACTACTTTTGAGCAATATATATATATATATACAGACATTATCGGCGATTTATACATTATGTGTTTTTCAAAAATGATTAGTAATGTGATCTTGTTTACATGTTTGCTTTTATACATTGTATTTACATGTCGTGAATTCTTTTACATATTATGAATATTATGTGTGTGTGATGTACCAATCCAAAATGAAGTTGGCCATCGAGTCAGCAACTGTGTTTAACTCTCGTGGAATGTGCAGGTATTGAATGGATTCAAATGACCTTTCCAGGAGACGTACTCGTTTGAAGAGACGGAGTAAGGTGGGATCACAGATGGCGTACACCCAGTTCATATGGGAAACCACTAATTGAGAATCCATGAGGATGACAATGTGGTTCATACCCAAGGAAATGGCGTTAGTTAGGGTTATGATTACTTCCTGATACTCTGCGGCATTGTTGGTTGCAAACTCTAGGCAACTTCCTCCTGAGCTAATGAGCTCACCTGTTGGGGAATATAGTACCCAGGCTGCCCAAGCAAGGTTATGGGTATGCCAGCTGGCGCCGTCAGTGAATCCATAGCACGTTGCCATCTACACACGCAGACAGAACATGGTATAAGAAGCAGAAACAAGATCATAAGACACTCGAAAAAAGAAATGCGTCACTCCAAAACACGTTTGACTATGTAAGGTCCATGCCACATGGATTCGAACTTCCCTGCTCCTAGTTTGTCGTGCTTCCAGTCATAAGTGAGGACCAGGTCACCCTCGTTAAAGATACGAGGTTCAACTGACTTATCATATTGGGCTTTGATGCATTTCTTGTGCGCTTCATTAGCAAGAGCGGCATCTCGGCGAGACTCGTCAAGTTTTGCTAAGTGTAAGAGACGTTCTTCCTCAGCAGTAGTGTTAGGAAGAAGTTCGACAACGAGTTGTAGAGACGGAATTTTGCACTCTATCGGTAGGACAACCTCCAATCCATATAACAATTGGAAAGGAGTGAATCCTGTGGTGGTTTTGACAGAAGTTCGGTAGGCCCATAACGCTGAAAAGAGCATGTTGTGCCAATTGGACTTATGTGTCCTTACCATCCTTTGGACCATAGTTTTCAAGACCTTGTTAATGGCCTCGAACTGTCCATTGGATTGCGGGTAGTAGGGTGTTGAATTTTCATGGTGAAAACCCAACCTGTCGCTCAATTCATCAACCATATGGTTCTGAAAGTGAGAACCATGATCAGTAATAATTGCCTGAGGAACTCCGAACAACGCTATTACATGATTGAACATGAAGAGTGCGGCGGTTTTGCCGTCATTTTGGTATGTAGGAATAGCTTCGGCCCACTTTGTGAAGTAATCCACAGCTACAATAATGTAACTATGCCCCTCGGTCGAGGTAGGCTTACAATGCATAAAGTCAATGCCCCATTTTGCGAATGGGCCAACGACAATAACCGAATGTAATGGGGCAGGATGAGTGCGCTTCTTCGTATGGAAGTGTTGGCAAGGAGGACATTTTTTATCGGCCTCAATACAATCTTTGAAGATAGTAGGCCAGAAATATCCTGCGCGCAAAATCTTCTGGGCTGTAGCCATCCCAGAGAGGTGACCGCCACATGCCCCAGCGTGATAGTCATTCAGAACGCGTTCAGCCTCATCGTGAGTGAGACATCGTCGAAGAATTGAATCAATGCCACGGTGATACAAAGTATCATTGATGATTAAATAATACTTTGCATGGTGACATATCTTACGACGGTCGTCGCGAGAAATTTGAGGGTTGAAGCATTTGGTTTGAAGATACAACAAGATATCTCCATACCATGGATCATTCGTACTAATGAGAAACAGTGATTCATCTGGAAAGGAGTCATTGTGCTCAACTTCTGCATCAGGACGGGGAAGGTCGCAAATGAGCTCTGCAAACACCAAAAACTTCTTAGACTTGGATTTCTCGAAAAGAGGATCAAATTCTTACAGTATCACGATCCAGCGTGAATAATTGCCCCCAAGCAACTAATGTGTCAGTACGTGGTACATGGGGTTCGAGTCGGCGATGATAGTGGTGGTGCAGAGCAAGATGTAGTGCCGGAACTTCTGGATGGCGATGACTGCCGCAAATGTGAGTTTTTCGACATGTGAATATCTAGTTTCAGCGTTGGCTAGACCCTTACTTGCATAGTATATTACATGTTCCTAGGCATTTTGATCCTCCTGTACTGTTGGCTTATACTGACCCAGAGGTTTTCAACTAGACCCAGGTTCTTTTCGGTTCTCCCTTTGACCAACAAAACCCCTTTGCAGTGGCCCTTTCGGCAACAACCTGCGAGCCGGTTGAGGTCTCACCCGAGGTGTATCTTTATGGGGTACTATGGAATCAGGTTTCCATAGTAAATGATGAGTTGTTTATCTGAACAAGCTGCGCAGCGCGGGGCAGAAGAAGTGCGCTGCGGGGCAGAGTGATGCAGTGCGCAGCAAGATATATGCTGCGAGTAGTACTGCGCGGTGGAGGCAACACTGCGGGCCGCATCAAGGGTTCCTTGTTGCTGCAAATCTTCTACTGGAACTGCGAACTACCCACAATTATCCTCTACTTGGAAAATCTCGGAAACGTTAAGGCACTGAAATGAATATCACTCATCCATTCATTCAGGCACTTCCTTGCTATCTTTCTAGCATTCGTCAAGAACTTGGATTATTAAAACATGAACTAAAATGATAAACATGATTAACTGTGTTGCGTTCCTTCACTGTGTTTAAGAAAGTAATTATACTTAAATGACTGATTCACGACCTTAACATAGACTTAAAATGTTCATCATGCATCTGCTTCCACGGAACCTAGCATATCATTCCCAAACTTCTCCTATTGGTAAATGCATATCAGAGTTCTCATATTACAGTATGCAAGGAAACATTCAAGCATTCACTCTACAAAAAATACATGCAGTCATTCATTCATAAACATTATCACATAACACAAGATTTAACGTGGTTCACTTCCCTGGATGGAAAGCTACGTCCACAAGAACGGTTGGTAATATATTTCTTCAAAAGGGATGGGGAAACCGTTCTTAGTCTGCGCACTCAGCTGCAGACTCTCCTTCTCTCGGCTAGGTCTCTGCACACACAACTGCAGAGCCTTTACAATATTCTCAGCTCAGAGAGATCTCACAATACAAAAAGGTTATCTCCTTAAGTTCTCAGCAAAAACAAAAAGGCTTAACAATAATCCAAAGAGAACAACTCCCAAGCTAGAACCCCCATCCCATACAAAATGTCTTCTTAAAATAGATCATGCCCGAAGGTCATGTCTGTACAATGTCGAAGACCTAAAAACGCAAAACCCTAAGGGTTTCCAAAACTGCACCGGTTTTCCAAACCGACTTGCTGGCTCCTGGTAGCATTTGCTTGATCATGGTGGATCTCCATGTCCTCATTCTGTCGCTATCGGCCTTCCTGTCACACACGTGCCTACAGGCTGCTTCTGCCGAACCATTTCTCTCTAACGGTTTTACCTTCTACATGTGCCAAACATCACTTTCCTTAACAACCCACGCGTGGCCGCCTTCCTGTTTTGCCTACGTCCGCCGCTCCGAAATCCTGCAATATCTTTCCAAAAATGGCTGCTACCGGTCGAGTCAGTAACTACACTTGATACTTTTCCATCACATCGCTTTGCTGGCTCCACGTGGCCTCCTAACTCCGCAACACTGCTTCTACGCAGTACTGGTCTTCGCATCACGGCCAAAACTTCGACGTTGCACGCAACTCTGCAGTCTCATCAAAAGTTGGATGTTGCGTGCAACTTCGCAGCATCCTCAATACTTAGCCAAAATTGTGTTTCTGAGCTGCGCTCAGCTCAGCCTTCCCTGCCTACTTCAAAAAGGTGCTTCCCAAATCTTTAACTCAACCTGGGCCCAACATGCCCCTAACACTTACATGTGGCTCGTCCCTGAGCCACTGATTGTTTCAGCTATCTCACTCTGCGCCATGACCGGTGGGACGAACTTGGCCGTGAACTCATCATATGTACCGGATAATTGCACTACTGCTTCTCTTGTATCCTCCTCAACCTGTTTAATTGCCTCAAGCAGTGTTGGAGTTATTTCTTGTCCAATTTGGTCTTGTACCTGCTCCTGGTTATCGCGCAGTTCTATTAACTTATCTTCAATCTACTGCGATACCGCCATGGCATTCTCTAGGAGCTGCTGTGACTGATTATCCATCTCAGTCTCTTTTTGTCGTAAGTCTTGTACTTCTTTCTTCAAGCTGGATATCTCCTTATATCTCGGCAGCCTTTCTCTAGGTGGCAGAGCTTTCACCTCTGCGTTCAACTTGTCCAGCGCGGTCTATTTTTCTTGTACTGCGGTCTTGACCTGCAGCAATCCTTGATCCTCTTCGAGGGTCGTGATTGCCTGCGAAACCTTATCCAGGAGAGATTGGAACTTAGCCATCTCACTTGTGATGATTTTCGAGGCGGTGCTCACTGCTTGCTCTCTGACCTGTTGTTCGTTTAATGGCGCCTGCTTATTTAGCTTCTCCTTCAATGTAGCAATATCGGCCTCATAATAAATTTCTTTGTCCTGCATCTCCAACTGCAAGGATCTCACCTTATCTCCGATCCTCAGAACTGTGTCTGCAGGATCATCCTGGATGTCTATGTATTTAATATCCTTCACCACATTGGATATGGTGGTCTCCAAATTTTGTCGGCGGTCCTGCTTGTTGCGTAGCTGTAATTCTGCCTTCTGTTGAATTTGTCTATTTGCTGCGGTGAGTTATGCCTGCAACTTCATCGGTTCAACCGTCCTTTCATGTATCTCCTCCACGATCTGCGTATGGATGAAGTGCAATCCTAGTAACGGGATTTTTGCTAAGTTGAGCTCTACTCTCTCGACTCCCGTTGTGTCCAAGGCCACTTTCTTTGCTATTGGCAACGCAACAGCCAATGGGTCCACATGGACAATCCTAGTCTTTGACGGCATCATTATTGCTAGCTGTTGGCTTCCTTCTTGCGAGGTTCCTACCGACCTCCTTTCAGCCCCTGCTTCCTGCGGCACAATAAGGCTTTTCTAGACATCGTCCATTTTATTTATTAGTCCTTGCATTGCGAGCCTCGTCTGGTGTAGGTCATTGTGGATGACCTTGTCCTTCTTTTCTTTGGCCGCCATCAGCTCCTTCATCTGCTCTGAGATTGCTTTGGCTATCATCTCATAGTCGTCATTGTTGAGGACTGCCTCTGATTGAAGCTTTGTAGCCTTCACCTTTTTACTCAACTTTGGCTTCTGCGAGGTCTCAGCTTCTTTTCTCTTCCATGTTTCCTCAATGATTGGGCATGAGAGCGGGATCGGCTCATCTTCTTCTGAATCTGTCTCTACGACCATGACCTCTATGCGGAAATCTGCTGACCAATTTTTCATGAGGTCCTCAATATCCTGCTCGTACATGTTGTAATTTCCTGGGAACCAATCCGGTTTCCTCGTTTGTGCTTTCGGCGATATGAATATACATTTCATATCCGGGTCAAAGTCGATGATGCAGATATACTTCACCGTGACCTGCTTTGTAATGTGGGGTGTCTTCATGATTGCGTCGTCCAGCTGCATATAGTACTGGTAAAAGACTTCTGCGGTTGCATGCTGGCGCTCTGGATTTGTGTTTTCCCAGAGGTTGACAAATTTAAACCCTCTAGGATCCTTGGGATCCATAACGACGCTCGCATATTCTCGTGGCTCCTTCCATCCGCACAAAGCAATCAGGATGATGAGCTAGGTGAAATGGAACTGGCTTCCATTCACCTGGGTGTCGTTGAGTTCTTCAAGGAACTCATTCAGCAGAAATTGACACCAATTGAAGCTGTGGCCTTCGGCCGCTACGACACCAAGGAGTATTGCGCTCGCGGGCACCTCCGAAGGCCTAGCTGTTTTGAGCATCTTGCCTGCGAGAAACTGCGTTACAAATATTGTTGCTCGATCCTCTATGTCTTCTGTCGGGAATCCTCTTTTGCCCTTTACCACGGAGTGGGTCTTCTTCATCTTCTCAACAACCTCTTTTTCTTTGCTCTTCCCCTGGAAGAAATGCTTCGGATCCTTATCGCGCTTGCTTAACCCGATAATGCGATGGATCAAATCAATATTAATATCCACATTTCTGTCCAGCCACAGATACCCTTGATGGATTCGCGCCATGAGTGTGCGAACCACGACATTCAGTTCTGGGGAATGGTCAAAATGTGGTAATCTTAACAAGTTCAATATCCCTGACTAAACGACAGGTGCTAACCAATTGTCAGCTACCAAGTTCAGAGTTCCCTTGGCGTCCTTTTTCCAGCACATATACTGGTCTGGTTGAAAATCCGGGTATTTGGGAACATCTGGCTCGTCTTTCTTCATTCCCAAGAGGTCATAATCCTCCCATTTACAATCTGCTATCTTTCCCAGCAGATTCTTACCAATGTGTACGTGCTTTGACATAGGCGACAGCGGGATGTCGTATCTTGCATTCTTGAGCAATTTAAACACAGGGGCATTCAGTGCCTGTGGGGAGATATATTCAAGTGTCATCTTTAAAGGTTCTGTCTGAAAGGCTGGTGCTTTCTATGCCGAGGATCCCAACTTTATGATATTGGATCGAGGTGCAGTTACCACTTTTCCCTTATCTTTTGGTTTTTCCTGCATTGTGGGATTAATTCTTGGTGATCTACGAGATCCTTCTCCTTGTTCTACGGTGACCTTCTTAACTGGGGTTTTCATTTACTGTTGAATCCCTCCTTGCTGAAAGATCCTCAAGGCTTCTTCAAGGGTCAGTTCTTCTTCTCTAAAGGGAGGTTTGGACATTCACAATTGAGGTAGCGGCTAAGGCAGACAGAATGCAGATGGCTACTAGCTCAGAGAGGTTAATCGCAAGAAAATTCTAAGTGCTTGGTAACGCCCACGAGTCTCCCAACGGTGTTATTTATAGGCGCAGCAGACCCTCTCTCGTACCCTTCAACGACTAGATAAGCATTTAATGTGGTGTTCGTTGGCGAATTTGAGCGGATCCTTCGGTCCTTTCTGTTGTTAATGTGCTTAGAATGACTATCTTTTCTTTAAATGTTGAAGCGGTTGCTGCAACGGTCATCTAACGGCTATTTTTTTGAAAAGCCATGCAACAACTATTTTTGTCTGGGTACTGCGCCGAACTGCGCAGCAAGCCATCTGCAACCCTGCGCGGATACTTCGCAGTGCCAAAAATTTCCAACTGCCCGGCTACTTGGCAGTGCCAAAAATTTCAAACTACGCGGCTTCCACTATACATATATATATATATATATATATATTTTCAAATATACATATATATTTCAAACTGCGCGACTTCCTTTTTTTTCTTTTTCTTTTTTTAATTTCCGTGCAGCTTCAACAGTGCTGTGCAGTACATAGATCATTCTTCTTATTATACCTTCTTCCTTTTATCATACATGTACAGACTCCTTTACATTTCTAGTGTCCACGTTCAATTGTACTTGACACTTAGAACTTCCTTCCTTGATTCATTATTCAGGTTTCTGCGAAGCAGTGCTATCATGGTATAGCTTTAGCCTGCTTCCATTTATCAAAGTTGGCAAACTATCACTAGCTAAATTGGCTAACTGGACTGCACCAGTTTTAGTAACATGCATCACAGTATAATGGCTAAGCCAATGCATCTTAAATTTACCAGGGAATTTCATAAATTTGCTATCATACAGGAGGACTAGATCACCTACCTGAAAACACTTGTTCTTTATATGGCGATCATGCCATGCTTTCTCGCGGTCCTTCTGATCTTACTGGTGGAAGCCTGCGATGAAGCGATCTTCCTCCAAGCCTAGTAAATGTAGTAATATTTCTTCTAGAGCTTCGTAGTCTGCCATTCCTATAAATGCAATGATTCTCAAACTAGGGACAATATATTCCATAGGCATTATAGCCTCCTGCCCATAAACCAACCGAAAGGTTGTCTGTCCTGTCAACTTCTTGCATGTTGTCCTGTATGCCCATAGCACATATGAGACGCGCAAGTCCCAATCGTCTCTATTTACATTGCACACCTTAGTGAGTGCGTTCTCTAATATTTTATTGAAAGCCTCTACAGTACCATTCGCCTGTGGATGATATGGAGTACTGCGCTGATGACGAATGTGGAATTCCTCTGTAAGCGCCTCAATCGTCTTGTTCAGAAAGTGAGTACCTTGGTCACTCATCAAAATCTTCGGACAACCAAATCTGGTGAGTATTTCTTCAAAAATAAACTGCCCAGCCGTACTGATGCTGCAGTCTTTAACTGGTTTTGCTTCCGCCCATCTGGTGAGGTAATCTGTAGCAGTAATAATATACCTTGCACCCGTTCTTTTTCCTGGTGGGTTTATAGGACCCACAAAGTCTATTGCCCATTTTTTAAATGGCTGCAATGTTAACTGTGGATTCAATGGCATCTCATCTTGGCATGATGGTTTTCCTATCCTCTGACAGACATCACAGTTCCTGCAATGTTCTTTGGCATCTTTATGGATCGTAGGCCACCATATCCCTGCGCGCAATATCTTCTGCACAGTAGCCCTTCCTGCATAGTGACCTCCCGCGATTCCTGAGTGTGCATTGGCTAGAATCAATGGCTTCTCATGATCGAGTATGCACCTATGCAGGACTTCATCTGGCCCAAGTTTGTATAACTGACTTGCAATTATAGTGAAGTCCGCAGCGCGCACCACTAACTATTTTTTTCTACTGGACCGAGAATTACTGGGGTGCCAGTCCTGTGGTTAGGAAGTCAATGATATCCTTGTAATAATCATCGGCAATCTGTATACTAAATAACTGCACATCAGGCAGACTGTCTTCAATATTCGTCAGCTCCTCTCTTGACTCGATCCTTGACAGATGATTAGGTCCCAAGTTAGCCCTACCTGGTTTGACAATAATTTCAAAGTCATCTTCCTGGAATAGCAATAGCCATTGGCATATGCATCCCCCTAACACTGGCTTGTTGACCAAATATTTCAACGCAGAATGGTCAGTAAACATAAGGAAGTGCGATCCCAGCAAGTAGTGTCTAAATTTCTGTAGGGCGTATACCATCGCAAGGCCTTCCCTCTCAGTAGTAGTATAGTTCTTTTCTGCTGTTGAAAGCTTTCTGCTAGAAAATTCAATAGGGTGGTCAATACCTCCCTCTCCTAGCTGAGCTAACACGATCCCTAGGGCAATACATGATGCGTCAACATGGACATGGAATGGCTTTGTCCAGTCTGGAAAGACTAGAATCGACACAGTGACCATCTTTTCTTTTAATGTGTCAAAACCCTGTTCGCATTCTGCATTCCAAATGAATGGTGCGTCTTTCTTCAGCAGTTTTCCCATTGCTGCGGTTATCTGTGCATAACCCTTTATAAATTTCTTGTAATATCCAGTATGGACTAATGTAGATCGCAACATTTTGACTGAATTTGGTGTTGGTAAGTTTGCAATAGCTGCAATCTTCGCAGGATCTACCATTAGTCCTTTCTTACAAACAATGTGGCCAAGTAAAATTACATAAGGCACACAGAAAATACACTTTTTCAAATTCAAGGATATTTGATGCTGTCGACACTTCTCGAGCATCATGCGGAGATTCACGCAATGATTTTTCAATAGAACAAATACAGTCCAATCATCAAAATATGCTTCTAAAAACTTGTGCATAAAATCTTTAAATGTTGCGACGACGACTCTAGAGAATATGGCAGGTGCGTTCTTCGTCTTATGCCTATCCGCAGGATCAATCCTAATCTGATGATAACCAGAGAAACCATCAGTGAAAGAATATGCCTCATTTCCTCCAATGTTATCAAGCACTTCGTCTATGAATGGAGTAGGAAATGGGTCGTGCATGGAAGCATTGTTCAACTTTCTGAGATCCACACAAATCCTGATCTCGCCTTTTGCTTTCTTGTCTTGAACAACCATGGGGCTAATCCATTCGGATTCTTCAACTAGTTCAATGATTCCTGCTTCTAGCATCTTATCTAGCTCTGCATGGACTTTTTTCTTATAGCGCGGATTCAATCTGTATGTCCTCTGCTTAACAGGCTTAGCACCTGGTTTTAAAGGTATTTTCATGACCCCTAGGTCTCCCAAAATTCCTTTCATTTCTGTAAATTTTGTTGGAAATAGTTCCTGATACTCATGTAAGGTATCTGCGATCTCTGCAATAGTCTGATCGTCCCAATAATCTCCTATTGATGCGAACTTCGGCTCTTTGTCTGTGCCAATGTTCACTTTTTGTGTTTTTACTGGTCCAGTCATATCTGGGATTTCCAACGGAGGTCCTTCTACCTCACGCGTGCCTTCTGATTCTGGTATATCTATGTTGCGTGGGTCGTCCTCATCGTCTTCATTTGTATCATTGGTATCTTCAGCTAAGTTGTAACACTCAATCAAGTGCTCTTCATGTTCCTTCCATTCTGACTGTAGGTGCGCGGGAACGCACTCTGTCCCAAAAAACTCCTGCAATGTTATGTTTCGATGATGATAGTCGTCCTGGAATATGCGCTTCTTGATTAGCTGTAATGCTTCATGGATTAATGGATTCTCGTCTTCAAAACTGAAGTCCTTCCGGAAGTTCGCAGCGAGCAGCTCCCAATCAGTGAGTTCACTGTGCAACTCCAGGTCGAGGTACCATTTCTCTGGGATACCCACATCCAATGTATGTACAAATAAATGTACCCATTTTGTAAGTGGTCTTTCCACCCATGCATTTGAACAGATTTCAATGTGCTGACTAGGGTCTGTTTGTCCATTATACTTTTCAAAGGGTAAAGTAACCTTTTCGACGAATCGGATCTGCATCTTAATTCTGCATTGATCCCAAGTGGTCAATGTTTTCTTATGTGCATTCCACCATCTGGCAGGTGTATCATGCAATGTTATATCTAAAGCTGGCAGTCTATGCTCATCTGGTATAGCTACAATATATTCCCTTATGAAACTGTAAACATTAGCAGAGCCATCATATGTGGGAATAGGACTCACCTCTTTTCCGATCCAGCGCAGTGATTTTGTAACCTGCGCACATCTTCTTGCTGATACTTCATGCATGCGGCTTTGCCAATTCTCCAGTCTTGTATCCGAGTCAAAGATACAAGAAGTGTCACATCGCCAACTGAGCGTACCATCCGCAGTAGGATTAATGTAGTCCTCCTTGTTCGCATTCAGCGGGTATAGTCGGTCTAAATCCTGAGCTTGGGATTCCTCCTGAATCGGCTCACTGTATCTATCACCATCTTTAGGATCCAATGGTGCGATGACCCTAAGATGCTTCCCTTCAAAGATCATCTTCTTTGTCTTCAAGTTTATGATAGCCAAGTTATCCATAGCCCAATCAATTCCCAATATTGCTGGAAAAGGTTGACTAGCATCCACAATTTCAATAACCTCAAAGTCTGCATGACTCTGTACTCCATCAATGTCAACTACTACATTAGCTAAGCGGACAAAAGGTATGACCTTCTCCTGGTTAGCCATTCGTAACTGGATAGGTGACCAGAGCAACTTTGGTCGACCCATCTGCTTCCATGTCTGCTTAGTTAAGACATTCACTTCTGATCCCAGATCAAGGATGACTTCATCCATTTCAAAATCTCCTATCTGCGCAGTATGCCTCATCTCTCGGCCTGTTCTTTTGTGCTTCCTTATATGATGTACAGTGCTATCTGGAGTCTTTGTTGCAATCTGAGGTTCATACTGGCTGATAAGCTTCTGGAGCTCTACTATGGCTTTTTCACTTTTTAGTAACTTCATGTAGCTTCGCAAGAACTGCGCAACAGACGTATAGGCATCTATCGCAGTACTTGTTTTGTCATATGGAGCCGACATGTCTTCAACATGCGGTGTTTCACTGCGCAGCGGGATCCTTGATGACTTATCTGCTTGTTCTCTAAAGGTATCCCACGCGTCAATGAATATCTCCTTGTTCTTCTGTAGGTTAAGAGGGGGTGCTTTACCTGGAGCTTTCCTTATCCATATTGTTTCAAGGGGATCCTTCTTCGTATGTGCTTCCCTTGATGTTGAAGCTTCCGCTCCTCTGTCGCGGCTTGTCTCAGTGCCACTGCGCGTGACCACGTCAATGCTTGGATCCACTGGTCTATTCTCTACTGCGATCCACTGGACGTTTGGATTTGGAGCCTATGTTCATCTTCTCTTCTGCATTTCCACCTCTAATACTGGGAAATCTTCAATGACATGCTCAAATGATTTACAATAATTGCATGTAGTGCATGGGTTAACACAATCTCTAGAAACGTGCCCGGGTTGGCCACGGTTATAACAAATGACTTGGCCGCGGCCTTTTCCTTGTGACGAACCAGCATTTCTTCCTCTGCCGCGGTATCCACCACCACGACCTCTATATCCTCCTTGGTCATATTGTGCATTTTCTTTTTTTGGCTGGGTATCTTCTTGTACGCTGTACGGGCTAGCGCCTCGCATTGAGTCCATATCCCTTTTTATTTCATTCATTAATTCATATGAGCGACAGTTGGATTCATCATGTCCAACTAATTTACATAAATTACAGTATAAATTCTTAGGAGTTTTCACATATTTCTGGATGAAGTAATAGTCTTCAGGTCTATGTCCGGTGGTTCTACAAATTTCACGCCGTGGGGCCTGATTCTGATTTAATGGGTTAGGCGCACCACTATTAATATAGTCACGGAATAGAGGGAAATGCTTGCAGTCATGACCTTCTCCTTTACAACTTGTACACCAGACCTCCTGTCTAGGTTCATATCTTTGTTCTTTACCCTTTTTCATACTTTGCAGTTCAAGTGTCAGGGTGGTTAGCTGGTTCTGGATCTGAGACATCCCAGAACTAGTATCACCAATCGACGAAGCTTCCAGCTTCATTGCAACTTCCAAGGCCTCTGCCTGGGATAGAACCTTCTGCTGCATCAATGGTAATCTGATATGAGGTAACAACGTAGCAATGAACCATTCTTTATGCTGTTCTAGTGGTATAACAAAACTTACTTGGTCTAGTAAGGTCTTAAATTTTTGATCAAATTCCCAGACCGTTTCAGTTGGTCTCTGCTTTATTTCCTTCATCTCAGTTATACACTGAGACTCGGACTTAGGTTTCTTGAACTCTGCTACCAGCGTGACTTTAATTTCTGCCAGGGTTCTCAGTTGTACGGTAGAGTATTTCATAAACCAATGTAGCGCTCTATCTCTGAAAGTGGTGATGAGCTGTGCTTGCTTTACAGCATCATCCTGGATTTGTCTTACACTCCATACGGCTTCACAAAGGAACCAATGTTGATCAGGGTCTTCTAGGCCAGTTCCTTTGAATATTGGTAGTTTCATATCAGTGTTCGCCATTGTGCTACTAGGTGGTGGGGCACCGGGATTAGTGCGTGGCTGCTGCAAAGGTATCTGCGCAGTAAATACAAATGGGACTATCGGGAGAGATGGACTAGGCTGATTCTTCTACGGGGTGGGATGCGTAGCGGGTGGGTTCTGCGATAAGGGTGGCGCGGTTTGTGCAGCCGGCGAATTCTCAGGGGTAAATGGTTGTGCAACTTTGCTATCAAGATCGCAGGGGATCTCAGTATCTATATGAAGTTTAGGGCCTTCCGGATCTTTATTAATTTTATATCTCTTACCACTTCTAAGAGTATGTGTCTCTTCGTCAGAATCAATATATGTATTGTTTATCATGACAAACTTCAAGCATATTACTGCATTCTTAGAACACCTTTCTCAGCTAACAACATCTTAATGTGTAGACTGAGGTTGTTCAGAAACTTACCGTGGAATCCTCAAATTTTTTTTGCTTCTGCTTGGCTGTAGGATTTGAGTGTGTCTATAGCAAATTCTGTTACAAAGCCTGCTAGCATATGATCGACCCAATAATCAACTGCGTGTGACAACGGACTGTCTAACGCTTTAAGCTGCGCTGTGAGCTCGGGAGTCCACTCCGTAGGAACTCCTCCTTGGAAACAGTTTTTCTTCTCTGCGAGCCATGAGATCCACGCATGCAGCTCGTTTGGAAATGATGCCCAAAAGATCTCGTGAATGTCGTCTAACAGATATCTATCCGACAACTGTGTGTCGCTTAGACGCGGATGTCTATTTTCTTATCTGTTAAAATTGCTTATGGTCTTATCCCACCAAGCTTGGATTTCTCTCTTTTCAGGATGCCAATAGTCAGATCCTTCCGGGAACTGATATTCTTCTTCACACATCGTAATTGCAACTCAACGAAACCATTTCAACTCATCATGGATTCTAGCGCGGCAATGGAACCATTTCAACTCATCATGGATTCTAGCGCGGCAACGGAACCATTTTTTGGCTTATACTGACCCAGAGGTTTTCAACTAGACCCAGGTTCTTTGCGGTTCTCCCTTTGACCAACAAAACCCCTTCGCACTGGCCCTTTCGGCAACAACCTGCGAGCCGGTTGAGGTCTCACCCGAGGTGTATCTTTATGGGGTACTGTGGAATCAGGTTTCCACAGTAAATGATGAGTTGTTTATCTGAACAAGCTGCGCAACGTGGGGTAGAAGGAGTGCGCTGCGGCGCAGAGTGATGCGGTGCGCATCAAGATATATGCTGTGAGCAGTACTGCGCGGTGGAGGAAACACTACGGGCCGCATCAAGGGTTCCTTACTACTGCGAATCTTCTACTGGAACTGCGAACTACCCACAATTATCCTCTACTTGGAAAATATCGGAAACGTTAAGGCACTGAAATGAATATCACTCATCCATTCATTCAGGAACTTCCTGGCTATCTTTCTAGCATTCGTCAAGAACTTGGATTATTACAACATGAACTGAAATGATAAACATGCTTAACTATGCTGCATTCCTTCACTATGTTTAAGAAAGTAATTATACTTAAATGACTGATTCACGACCTTAACATAGACTTAAAATGTTCACCATTCATCTGCTTCCGCGGAACCTAGCATATCATTCCCAAACTTCTCCTATTGGTAAATGCATATCAGAGTTCTCATATTACAGCATGCAAGGAAACATTCAAGCATTCACTCTACAGAAAATACATGCAGTCATTCATTCATAAACATTATCACATAACACAAGATTTAACGTGGTTCACTTCCCTGGATGGAAAGCTACGTCCACAAGAACGGTTGGTAATATATTTCTTCAAAAGGGATGGGGCAACCGTTCTTAGTCTGCGCACTCAGCTGCAGACTCTCCTTCTCTCGGCTAGGTCTCTGCGCACACAACTGTAGAGCCTTTACAATATTCTCAGCTCAAAGAGATCTCACAATACAAAAAGGTTATCTCCTTAAGTTCTCAGCAAAAAAAAAAAGGCTTAACAATAATCCAAAGAGAACAACCCCCAAGCTCGAATCCCCATCCCATACAAAATGTCTTCTTAAAATAGATCATGCCCGAAGGTCATGTCTGTACAATGTCGAATACCTAAAAACCCAAAACCCTAAGGGTTTCCAAAACTGCGTCGATTTTCCAAACTGGCTTGCTGGCTCCTGGTAGCATCTGCTTGATCATGGCGGATATCCACGTCCTCATTCTGTTGCTATCGGCCTTCCTGCCGCATGCGTGCCTACAGTTTGCTTCTGCCGAACCGTTTCTCTCTAACGGTTTTGCCTTCTATGTGTGCCAAACGTCGCTTTCCTTAACAACCCACGTGTGGCCGCCTTCCTGTTTTGCCTACGTCCGCCGCTCGGCAATCCTGCAATATATTTCCAAAAATGGCTGCTACCGGTCGAGTCGGTAACTACACTTGATACTTGTCCAGCACACCGCTTTGCTGGCTCCACGTGGCCTCCTAACTCCACAGCACTGCTTCTACACAGTACTGGTCTTCGCATCATGGCCAAAACTTCGACGCTGCGCGCAACTCCGCAGTCTCGTCAAAAGTTGGATGTTGCGCGCAACTTTGCAGCATCCTCAATACTTAGCCAAAATTATGTTTTTGAGCTACGCTCAGCTCAGCCTTCCCTGCTTGCTTCAAAAAGGTGCTTCCCAAATCTTTAACTCAACCAAGGCCCAACATGTACCAAAACCATGGCGATAGTGGTAGCAGAAGCGGTAGGATATAATATGTAATCTCGATAATAATTAGGTGGTTGGAGCACGGGAGCATGCGTGATGGCATGTTTGATACTGTCCAAGGATTTTTGAGCTTGGTCGTCCCAAATGAACGGGACGTCCTTCTTGAGCAGTCTCATATACCCCTAAGTCTTCTCCGCGAAATTGCAAACAAAACGTCTCAAATAAGTCGCCTTCCCTTGGAGACTTTGAAGTTCCGTCACATCATTCAGGGGTGGTAGGTGATGATGGCCTCCACCTTTAAGGGATCAATGCGGATCCCATCCTTCGAAACGATATATCCTAAGAGGAATCCGGACTCAACGCAAAAGATACACTTATGAGGATTCAGACGGATATTGTACCGTCTGCATCTGAGGAAAATGGCCATCAGATGATCAATGTGGAACTCGCACTGCTTTGAATGAGCAGGGAGATCATCCAGGTAAGGTTCCAGAAAGTCCTTAATGTCATGGAAGGCATACAACATAGCCTGCTGAAGCGTGGCACCAACATTTTTAAGGCCAAACGGGAGTTTGCGGTATGCAAACGTTCCCCACGGGCAGATGAAAGCCGTCTTATGTTGGTCGGTTGGGTTGATCTCAATTTGGTTGTAACCAAAAAATCCATCCATGAATGAGAAGATGATGCTTCCGGCACAGTTGTCGATAATCTGGCCGATGAAGGGGGTTGGGTAGTTTTCTTTTGGACAAACCCGGTTAAGGTCCCGATAATCAACACAGACGCGAATGGTGCCCTTCTTTTTATTCACAGGAACGACGTTTGAGACCCAATCCGTCAATGGGACAGGATAAATAAAACCAGCCTTTAAGAGCTTTTCAATTTCTGCCTTAATTGCCACAGTCTTATGAGGGTGTATCGGTCGCAACTTTTGACGTACAGGTTTGATGTCGGGATAGGTTTTTATTTCGTGAGAAACAATTGCGGGGTCTATCCCAGGCATCTCCTCATAGGACCAAGCAAATATGTCTTGAAATTGCTTGAACAAGGCCGTGCTAACAGCGATTTCTTCAGGGGAACACTTCTGGCCTATGCGAATGTGTTCCACTATACCAGGTTTCACCGAGATGTCTACCAGGGTGGTTGGCTCAATATTGGCCAAGTTGCCCTCCGTGTCCATAAGACATGTAAGGATGGGGGAATGAGGGAACGAGTAGATATCTAGTGAAAAGAGGGTATGGATGTTGTCCTCTATGTACTCCAAAGGAGGAAGAAAAGATGACCTATGGTGGAGATCATCCCACAGACTGTTGTCAATATTCATTACTTCCATGATGGACTCGTCTGAATGAAAATTCCGAAGTAAGAGATTGGGTAGAGATGATGTCCGTTGTAGAGAACAAGATGGAGAGGCCATGGTTAAATGGTCCTCCGGTGCTGATTGGATAGCCTCGTAAATACGTTCAGCGGGTGAAAGAGGCATTATATCTCCAAGCAGGTGTTTTGTGGCTTCATTCGGTACAAGCCAAGCATCAGTAGAGTGAGATAAAATCTCTGTGGAGATCATGTTCACCGTAGCAACATGATTAGGGGGGTCCGCGGTTGGAAAAATGCCCATGAGAGATGAATCTTTCAAAAGGCCAACCCCTGCACTCTCATACTGTTTTGACATTTGTCCAATGGAAGGAATATGGTCACCAGGATGAGTAGTGGCATCTGGTGTACAAAAATCTAATTGGTCGATAGTAACAATTCGTCCTTGGTGGGGGAATTGTACTATGCGGAGGACTGAAGAGGCTACCACCTGCATGGTGTAAAACCAATTGCGACCAAGCAAGAGATTATAATCTAACGGGGCCGATACCACTTCCACGTTAATGGTTATGGTCTTTCCACCCAACTCAACTGCAAGAGCTTGTAAGAGCCCATGAGGTTGAAATCCACGCCCGTCGAATGCTTTCAACGTGGTAGGACAACAATTCAATTCGGGGGATCTGATGGCTCTCCAACAGGTGATGGACATGACATAAGTGGAGGCTCCTTCGTCCAAAAGGGTACGATGGACAATCTTCCCAGCAATGTTCGCAGAAACTTGGAATGTGAGCTGGTGTGAGAGCCTCGACTTAAAGTTGTCAAGTCGGAACAGGATGGTGTTCGAGGAATTATATGAACACCATAAGTGGTATGTCATCACATGGGATGTGGATCAACATTCGGGAGAAAGGATTGCGTAGTAAAAAGGTAAGACATCTAGTACTTGATCCTTAAGTAGATCTAGGAAATGCATTTGTAGTCTGTTCTATTTGTTCTAGACTCACTTTGAGCTAGGGAGATCCGGCTCGCATTCGCTCGAGTGGATTGTCCGATAACATTAGAAACTTTCAGGGTTCACAATTCTCAAGGAGGAAGGAAGGGGAATAAAACTAGTTGAAAACCCCACTAGACTAGTAGCTTTTTGACCTTCCAAACACTATGCGGCCTTCCCTATTTTATGATCTTAGACTTGGCTCTGTTAGAGGACCTCAAGGGAAAAAAAAGATGCAGCATTAACTTGGGTTTTAGGGTCTGCTATACCTTCCAAAAAATGAGTTGTTTGACATATAAATTGTGGGAAAATGGTCAACAAAGGACATAAGTTTATGGAACAATATTTCGTAAAACTTCAAGGGTCTAGACACAATATTTTCGTCATCCATTTTAATCCATATGCATCTAGAAACATAAGCTAAAACTCAGAAAAATTGCGATATTAAACATATACAAATTCATTCCAAAACACCATGAGAAACAAGTGAGGAAAGGATAAAACCTTTCTGGGCCGATGTTTAAGGGAGTCTGGTCGATGGTTTGTTGATAGCAGTGCGAAGTGAACCCCTGCGGGTGTTTCTGGAAAGGATAAAACCTTTATGGGCTAATGTTTAAGGGAGTCTGGTTGATGGTTTGTTGACAGTAGTGTGAAGTGAACCCCTTTCGACAGAATTGTGTCAACAAATGGTTCCATTGTCAGGACCATAGTGTGAAAGGAGAGAGGACATGTCGTGGCATCCGAAAAAGTCGAAGATCGAGGAATGATTCCACAAGAAGACGCAGGAATTTGCTGAGGAAGGAAATTGAAACCCTGGATGGTTGACAACTGATTGGTTACAAAATTATATTTACTTCGATATCCATGAAGTGTTCTTCTGTGAATTTCCTATAATGATACATGAATGGTTGGCACAATTGACTTTTCAGAAGAAGAATTTCCAAGGAGGTGATCCTAAACACTGGACGCTAGAACTGATCCAATGATTGAAACGGGTGAACAACACAGCATTAAGAGCTGTCGAAGTTTGGGTATACAGTATTTTGGAAGGATACATCACTGAATTTGTTGTCGACACGATTAAGTCATACAATGACGCAGAAAGGAAATTTTTCAAGGGACTCAGAGGAAGGTATCTATTGTTGCTGAAACTGTGGATTACGATGCTCATTTTTTAAAAGGGCATATTAAAGATGAATTCCAATGAGTAAAGCTCGGGTGTGCAGAGGCTGTGGGTATTGAGCCGATGCGGGTTTGATAGAATGATGTGGGGTAGATGTATATGAGTTACGACGAAATATTGAGGCAAGTTGTGGAATATTGTGGTACCCTGCAAAGTGGGGTGAGGTTCTGGCCAGAGAAAAAGAGGAGGATTGAGGTAAAGAGAGAGTCTCCTAGGGTGACCGGAATAGAGAACTGTGAAATGGGACCACAATGGACTAAGAGACCTTACTGTGATGAAGAGAATGACCAAGCTACCCCTGAATCTGAGGAAGGACAGACCCAAAGCTACAACGTACCCACAACCCTGCACACTGCGCAAAACTTCAGAGGAAGAAATATAAGCTCTTCGCAAGGTTGTCTTGCATATCAAAACAGTGGTAAGAGTAGTGGGTCCCAAACAATACTAGTTTTTATGCGAAGCAGTGTGAACTGTGAAGAAAGTCCAGGATGACGATATTAAGAAGGAACAGTTAGCGACTACCTTTAGGGGTCCTGCGCTGGATTGGTTTATGAATTTTGTACAAGTACCAACAAGGAATCCAGAGAAAACCTTGGCACAAATCAGAGCAATATTGATCGATGAATTTAGGAAACCAAAATCAAAGTCGCAATATATCATAGAATTGAAGGAAATAAAGCAATTTTCTAATGAATCAATATGGGAATTCAATCAGAGGTACAAAACTATGATGGCCAAAGTAAGTTTTGGAAAGAGTGGCATGCAGCACAAAGAATGGTTCATTGTGGGATTGGTACCGCACATTCAGATGCCACTAATGCAACAGAAGATTGCATCCTAGGCAGAGGCACTGGAAATTGCGATGAAGCTTGAGGCTTCACTAGTTGGCGAAACATGAATAGGTATGAACCAGATCCAAGCGCATCTAGAGAACTTTACGATCTAACTATATGATATCAATAAAGGGAAAGAATTTCGCGAAGAAATATGGTGCAATCGATGCAAATCTAAAGGACACCATAGGGATCAGTGCTTGGAATTCCGTGAATACTTACAGTCTAGTGCACCAAACCCACTCAGTCAGGGAGGAATGCCCTGGTGTTGGGTTTGTCATACAAGGGGACATCGATCAGAAGAATGCGTATACTTACAAAAAATTATGTCGAAGCCGGCTAACCTTTTTTGCAATTTATGTCGATCGGTCAGTCATGAGGAGAAGGATTGTAGAGAATATGATTTACTCCAAGAGAGAACCGCGGATACATTTTTTATGAAGGGAGAGGAGCAACCTCTTGTACAACAGCAACAACAGTATAATCAGCAGCAACCGCACTACAATCAACCGCCGCCATAGTATATCCATCTGCAGCCGCATTATAATCAACAACAACCTCAGTACAACCAACCACCGTCGTAGTACAACCAACTATATTATCAAATACCGCAATATAATCAGCAGTCGTATAATCAGCCGCGAGGAAGATTCCACGGCGGTCGTGGTGGAACTTTTGGATGAGGTCGAGGGACGGTTACATGCTATAATTGTGTCCAAATTGAACATTATCAAAAGGATTGTCTGAATCCGCCACAACCACAACCGAATCCAAATGTAAATCATAATCCAAATCCAAATCCTAACGTGCAGAAGATCTTAGCAGAGATAAGAAGTTGACCTTTGAACGTCGCAGTAGTGACCAGGGGGGAGTTGTGACAGGAGAAGACATGCCACTACCTAGTGTTCGACCTACAACCAGGAAACAAGTTCGATTTGATGCGGAAGCAGAGAAGGAAACCTTTTCGGAAGCGTGAGATGCGATGAGAAAGACTAAATTACCACCTATAAGCCAGAAGGAACATGTTTATGAGATGCCACCGATATTTGATATGAAAAATTAGCAGAGGCCACCAGGGAAGGTCAGCACCCTGAGGAACTTCCTAGAAAGTTGTTTGACGTTGGCGAAGGACCTGGATGCGCTAGCAGAGGTAGCTAGTTTATTGGATCGACAAGAGGATGGGTGACATGATCGGAAAGTGAAACAATTGCACAGAAAGAAGATGGGGAGAGAAATGAGGATGAATGCGTAGATAGTTGCATTCGACGTCGATTCTATTATTTTGGACCTAGGATCGGACGTAAACATCCTCACTAAGAAAACATGGGAGATGATGGGGAAATCACAGTTGGCATGGTCCCCTGTACAACTTCGACTGGAAAATTAGAGCAAGGTCACACCAATTGGTCGATTATGTCATCTTCCTGTCAAAATAGAGGGATTGAAGACTTACGCAGACTTCAATGTTATAAAGATAGTTGACAACACAAGCCCCTATCCAATGTTGCTGGGAATATATTGGGAAATAGATAATTGGGCTGTGATCAACTTTAAGAAGAGGACGATGTCGTTTGAAAGCCACGACATGAGGGTCGTCGCCCCACTTGATCCATTGGAAGGGCAGAGGTATGTCGAACCTACGAGGGATGAATTTACAAAAGGATGGGACAACGTCTACAATGTATCCGAGGATTACATCAATCCCACCACTGACGAGGAATTGGGGTGGTGAAGTGTTAGTTCAGCATCGTCAAACTTCGATGACGTGTTGTAAAATTGGCAGAATCGATTACATGAAGTATCATTCAGAAGGTGCGCGTGAATCACTCAGTCATTGAGATGGGTAGCGACGGAGGTATGCAATTTTTTGACATATGAAGGATTACCTAATCTAGCTACATTAATCGCTGATTTCGAAGAAAAGGTATCAGAACCACAACGACTGCTGGCATTGGAAGAAGCACTGAAGGCTACACCAGCACGGTGGTGGGCAGCGCACATGTCGTCGACAACAAGCTGGCCACTATGTCGACAACTGATGGAAGTCATATTTGAGGAGATTGAAGGCTACTATGAAAGGAAATACAATGGGAGGGGCCCCCTCCAGGCATCCGCATCTTCACTATTCGTTACCCCCGTTACTTGCAATGGCCCTGACAAAACCTACGATCATGCCGCACTACACGCCAGAAACCCTAAACCCTGAGCTTTGTGTCAAACTACAACTATTAGTTTCACCATTTTATGATTAGTATTCGTTGAATGGATAATAAGGTGAATCTTGTATTTAAAATAGTAAGTTTCCATTGGTTTCAAAAGTTGAAGATCTTTTATGTGAGACTCATGCATACTTTTGTCGTAGTCCCAAGTGATTTACATAGTTTCAACAATTTGTTGATGGTGTTATGAATGGAAAAAAGCTATTAAAAGATGTTGATACAAGATGGATCTCATTGAATGGACCAACTCAAAGACTATTTAGTGAGTACCAATCAATAGTAGGGTTGATGTATGAACATTGCTACTATAAACAAAGCTCGAGATCTTCTCTTTCAACTAATTGATATAGAGACATTATCGACATTGACTGGAAGCTTCCTTTGCTTCATGAAATGAATATCCTTGTGAAAATGGCTTAGAGTCGCATAGTGTATATTACAGAGTACATAAATGCAAGAAAATTAGCAAGCCTTGCATTGGATAATTTGTATACAATGTCAGAGTCTTTTACAAGTCCAACATTTAACAGTTGGACTATTATCATTGATATAGAAAAGGTTGAAAATTATTTGAAGTTTGATGAAAAAGGGAGACTAAGTATGGTAGTGTGTGGGTATATGGTTCCCTTTCATTATGTTAGTAAGATGGGACAAACTACCAAAGAGTGCCATGTGTCAAGAGATCAATTCAACAATATTTTTATTTTAGTGAGACGCAACTTGATACAAATTGCACAATCACTAGCATTATAAATAAGAGAATGATTTCCTCGAGATGAATTACTGGAGGCCATGTCTGTGGTATACCCTCAATATTGGAACGTTGAACAAGATACCCTCAATATTGGAACACTGAACAAGATATAAACACTTTAAAAGTTGACTTTCCAACAAAATTGAATATTTTAGTGCACCACTTTGGTAAGAATGGCAAGGTACAAGGAGAAGATATTGGAGGTATATTAGATTCATCAAAATTATATCAACAAGCCTCTTTATTTTCTCATACAATGTCATATCAATATCGTGTTTTGGAAAAACCTATAGAATATGGTGTAGTAACCAAATTATGGACTATTTTAGGTGAAATTCAGTACCTACAAGAAAACATGTCAGAGTATTTCAAATTAGTTGATTTATCTCAAACCAAGATTTTGGGAACAATGGAGGATGAGAGAATGTGTAGTGCACTATCATTCTTAAAGTCAAAGTTGAGGAGCAAGCTTGATAAGCATATGGATACTTGTTTAAGATTATTTGTAACAAAGTATGACATTACCAATTTTCCATTCAATATAGCACTAGCGCTTTCACGATCGGGTTGTGAGAGAAGGGGAGATTACAATATAACAAATTTCTCTAATGAACTTGATATAGAACATAATGTTTTGAAGGCTCATAATGATATTTCATCTACAAAAGTTCATGTTCAAAATGTAGAAAATGAGGGTAGACATGAGAATTGGGAATTTGATATACCACAAGATATTATCTAAATCAATATACATTAATGGTGTATAAATAATGAATGTTATATAATAGATGATCCGATTCTTGTTGTTTTTTGACTTCTTTGTTTATCTCTTTTTTTATTAGGTTGGAAAAGGGAAATTCTTGATGGGAACAAGATTACAATATATAAATTTGAGGTTGCATTTAAGGTAAAATAGGTTCTATAGTTTATACTTTGTATTAAATATAGTAATATGGAGTTACATTTCCTTGATGTAGCGACTATTTTAAGTTTGATGTTTTGATAGTTAACTAACACATTTTTTTCTTAGCTATGACAAGAAAAGAAGCTGGGACATATATATTCATAGATAGTGTCCTAGTATTAAAGGTTAAATAACTAATTTAACAAGACTTACGTTACGTAAGAATGGACTCATTCAAAAGTTAAAACTCAAGTACATGAAACTGCTTGGATTTCTAGCTTTGATATCTTGGAAAATTTTAATGGTTTGTTTATTTCTTGCATTTGGAGCATTTTTTCAAGTTTGAAGTTTGTGCTTATTTTGGTTAAATATTTTATTATTCCCTTGATACTTGACTGCGGTTTGAGCCCCTTGTAGTAGCTTAATTGGTTTCATCTAACTTGTATTGATCCATGGGGTTTGGGTTTAAGTTAAATACATTTGTTAAGAAAAGAAACTTGTGTTCATATTTTATCTTGCTTATTGCTTATTTGAGAAACACAAGGTATTAGGATTGATATATGGATTTGGTTATGATCTAGGCATTCAATGTCTTTTTCATAATTATTATTGTTCTCTTTACTATTTGATGGTTTTAGGAAATATGTTTGTATTTCCTTTCACTTTGTAGCATGACTTAGGCATCTTTATCATTTTTTTTTTCCTCGAAAAAAAAGCGTAATTTCATTTCATCCTTAAGAGTACGAAATTACATATAAAGTCTACACTCATAAAGAGTGGAAGAGGTCTTTGAGAACCAGTGGAACTATGTCGGAGCAAAATTGTGATGTTCTCACCACGTGAGCAATAACATCCATTACATCATATTTGAAAATAACCGATAAAAGGCAAAAATATTTTCATAGAAGTTGCAATCTGTGTGGGTCTTTTAGATACAAAATTGAGCAAGTTTATATGTACAAACAGTAATAACAGTAACTAAAAAAGGTTCTCCCAGAAAAAACATAGCTGCCAAGCAAAGATCAGTCAATGAACGGCCTGTGATAATGTTCCCTGCTGACCCCATCCAAAATTTCGGTGACTTTCCAGAGACCGGGAGCAAGTGTTAAGCCATCCTTCGAGGCTTTGTCCGCCTCTGTGTTGTTTTCCCTAAAAACATGCCTGCAAGTAAAAGTATCAAAGGAGTAAGTGACATGTTGAATGTGTTCCAAAACCCCAGCAATTTTCCGATTGTTGCACTGATTCAGTCCATTGACCCAGTTTATCACATTCAATGAGTCCCCATAAACAGTAATTTTTCGGATCACTTGTTCCAGTGCAAAGGAGAGTAAGATCTTGAGGCTGAGAATCTCGGCCCAATTGTTGGTACCTCTCCCAAAACCAAAAGACATCACAAAATAGTGTGTGGGAGATAAAAACAGTAGCGCCCCTCCCCCACAGATATTGTTCTGGCAGGCCCCGTCGAAGAAACCCCAAGGCAGTGTAGTATCAAGGTTCAAGGGTTGAATGTTCCTAATATTAGTGACCAGTTTGCACCGATGAAGAGCAAGATGGATACCACAGCTGTTAGTGGCCACCAAAGCTGGTAAACCAACTTTGTCCGAGAAAAGGCAATTGTTACGGGATAACCAGGTGCCCCAAATGACAATAGAGGGGAGGCCTTTGAATGGGGCGTACACAGAGTTCTCAATCCAATTACGCCAGGCTTTAGCCAGAGAGTGCCCATCCCATCTGAAATTTACTTTTAGGATCCGAGACACAACCTGCCAGACCTCCTTAATGAAGCTACAGTGAAGAAAAAGGTGTAAGACAGTTTCCTCGTCATGTGAACACAGGTAGCACCTGCTAGGCCCCTGAAGGTTTCGTTTTTGCAGGAAATCCCAGGTTGGAATGCGATTTGCTAGGATGCACCACAAGAAAAGGCGCGCTTTAAGAGGGCTCTGCAATCTCCAAATAGTTTTCCACCACCACACCTGTTCCCTGTTCCAAAAATTTGCGCAGATCCATTGATACCCATACTTCGGAGTATAAGAGCCAGAAGGATCCCCATCCCAGACCATGGTGTCGTCCTCATCATTGAGAAAGATTTGATCCCTGCTGAGAGCTCGCAGGTATGTTCTAAGTTCATCTTCCCATTCCGGTTCAAGGCCAAAAGTATCATCTCGCCTCCAGACGGGTCTTCCCATCCAGAGATTTTCCCCATCCGCTAGGTGATGTAGAACAGTAATATTCCGATGCTGCAATTCCAGGATCAGTCCGTCGGAAAGGATATGCTGTGCTTCACAGCCGACCCAAGGATCTCTGCCAACCCTCAACCTTCGTCCGTTACCTACATCCCAAACAAGGTGCTGTTCAATTACATGAAAGGAGGAGACAAGAGCTTTCCAAATGACAGACCCTCCTTTATGTATCTTGTTCGGAGACCGAATCCAGTCCTCCACAGAGTCCGGTGCAATATATTTGAGAGTCATAATACGTGCCCAGAACCCTCCAGATGTGATAAGCCTCCAACCACATTTGGCAGCCAGCGCCTGAGAGAAGTAGAAAATGTTTTTTAAACCCCAGCCTCCTAACGCTTTGGGGGGTGGCAATACGTTCTCATTTCACCCAAGGCGTAACATGAGCATCTTCCTTACCATTCCACAAGAAGCGAAAACATATTTTGCGTGCAGCTTCCAGCGTCCCCTTAGGTATCCAGGCCAGGGACATCCAGTAAACTGGAATGGCTTCCAGAACCGATTTCACCAAGATCAATCTGCCAGCGCGTGAGAGCCACCTGAAGCTCCAGCTCTTGAGTCTCTTTTCCAGTTTCTCCAATAACCAATCCCAGTCCTGTTTAAGATAGTTGTTAGGCTTTAAATGAAATCCCAGGTAACGAAGCCCCTCTGAGAGGTTAAGGAGCTGGAAGGGGAACAGGTCAGTGAGAGTGTGAAGATCCTCCTCATCCAGAAGAGAAGCCGTAATAGTAGATTTAGCAATGTTGATCTCCATACCCGTAGCAACGGAGAAGAGGTCCAGAATTTCCTTGTATTTAGCTGCCTCCCTTCTAGAGCCAGAGCAGAAAATCAGGATGTCGTCCACGAAGAGTAGATGAGTGAGTGCGGTACCCGGAGCAACAAGGATCCCTGCTATATCTCCGGTTCGCTTAGATTCCTTAATGGCCCTACTCAAGCTTTCAGCTACCAATAAAAATAGCAGAGGGGAAAGGGGGCAACCCTGATGAAGTCCACGCCCATAGTGGAAGAATGGAGTCGTTGCTCCATTCATAAGAATAGAAAAAGAGACAGTGGTTATGCAGCTCATGATCCATCGAATGAAACCAATCTCAAACCCCAAATGTGTAAGCATGAGACGAATATACAGCCAACTGACCTTATCGAATGCTTTAGAAAGGTCAATTTTGAGAACTGCACCTTTCTGCTTACTGGATTTGATACTATGAAGACCCTCCTACGCTAATCCAATGGCTTCATGTATCTGGCGTCCTTCGAGGAACCCAAACTGCTCCTCAGAGATGTGTGTGGAAAGTAAAGGTTTTAGTCGGCTAGCGATCACCTTTGTTACAATTTTATACACACAGTTGCACAGTGAGATGGGTCGAAAATCATGGAGCGTGGAAGGAGAGTCCCCTTTGGGAATAAGAGCAATGAAAGTAGAGTTAATACTGGCCGGGATTAAGCCTTCCCTCCTAGAGTCCTCAATCAGCTGTAAGAGATCTTCGCCAATAATATCAAGGAGGGCTATAAAGAATTCAATCGTCCATCCATCCGGCCCCGGACTTTTGTCCTTCTGAAAGCTGCTGAGAACCTTCTTCAATTCATCCATAGTTATGATGTCCATAAGCCTCCTGTTGTCCTCCTCCTTAGCAAAGCGAGGAAAAAGTTGAGCAACTCGGAGGACCTCTTCAATGTTTACCCTGTTATTTGCTTTGAACAGTTCCTGGAAGTGATTAACCCCAATCCCAGCCAATCCTTCGAAGGTGGCCTGGGAATTTCCTTCCGCATCTTCCAGGCTCCAGATAGTATTGACTGATCTTCGACCCTTAGCATAAGCATGAAAGAACTTTGAGTTTTCGTCACCGCTCTCCAGCCAAATGGCCCTGCTCTTAAGCCTCCAAGCCTCTTCATTGTGTAAGAGTATCCTATTCCTCTTGTCCATCAGAGATACAAGTTGTTCCTTAGAAGCCAGTGAGTCAAACCCACCTCCAGGTCCCCCCGAAATGATGGAGATGGCTTCTTCAATGTCCTTAAGTTCTTTGTCCTCCCTTTTCCTCTTAGCCGCTGCCCAAGATTTGATAGGTTCCTTGAGAAGTTTGATGTTCTCCGCAAAATGGAAGGCTGCAGTAAGATTTGATCCCTGGTGGTAAGGAAGCCAGTGCTGCTGGATTAAATCAAAGAAGGTAGGATCCTCTAGCCACACCTTGTTGAATTTAATGGGAGCGGGCGGCTTGATAGGCCCAGCCTTCAGTTCAAGAAAAATCGGATCATGATCAGAGCAACCCCCGGCCCCAATCCATTGCCTCACATAGAAAAAAGTCTCCGCAATAAGTTCTGAGATAAGAAAACGATCCAGCCTTTTGGCCACTCTTTCTATACCAGCCCTCATATTACGCCAGGAGGGTTTCAGTGAAACCGGCTCCACATCAATCCAATTTCCATCAGAGAGCTTACGAATAAAAAAGTTTGTGAGAGGATCCACTTGAGCATGTGGTCCCCAAATCTCAGCGTGCCCCAGGGAAAAGTTAAGATCCCCTCCAAGAATAGTAGTAGTTCCTTTAAGCAGATCTTTATCCAACAGTGCATTCCAAAATGGTTCACGATCACAGTAAGGGCCATAAATGTTTACAATAGTGAAGTGTTCAGCAAAATCCAAGGATTTACAGGTCATGCCTAACACAGAGTGCATCCCCCAAAGGGAGGAAACACACACCTTAGCTTCATTCCAGCCAATTGCCAGACCACCAGAGCGTCCCCTGGCGTCCAAGCCTTCAAATCCCCAACCAGGGAACCAAACCTTCAGACGGTTGACAGCATCAATCCCAGAGCACATGGTTTCTTGAAGTAACAAAATATCAGGATGTTCCAGTTGCAGCATCCTACGAAGTGCTGGTATTTTGGAGGGACCAGCAAGACCTCGGCAGTTGTAGGACATGACCTTCATTTCAACCCTTCCGAATGGGCATCCACCGCTCTAAGTGCCCTTTCGATAGACAGTTGTTTACCAATCTTAAGTTCCGAGCAAGCTCGGGTCTTGGCATGGGAAAGGAAGGATTTCCTTCCTCGGGGTATGCGGGGCTTAGGATTCAACTTCCCTAACCCCCCCGCAGGTGGACTGGTCAGGGATCGCAGCCAATAGCCAGATTTAGAGGAGCCAGGGGGAGAGGAGGGTTCGGGAGAGGATAATACCGGCTCAAAGATGGGAGAAAGGCTAGATTCCAGAGGGCAATCAAGAAGTGGATGATCCACTTCGAGGAAAGGAGCTACAGTGTTATGAGGGGGTGTGTTGGGAGACAGCAACTGAGGGGAAATGTGCAAATTTTTAAAACCATTCACCCAATCCTGACCAGGAAATGAAAAGTTGTTAAAAATAAGACAGAAGGAAGGGTTGAAAAGAGTAACAGAAGGAGCACCTGCAGCCAAGTCTGGTGAGCGAAGAATCGGTACCAATGAACCCTCCCGTGCCGAGTCTCGAGAATGAATGATGTGTGGTTCTTCAGCAGCAACCGTGTTACCAGCAACAGGGACCGAGCCATCCGCAACATCGTTTTCAGCAACCACCTCACCACCTGTGGGAACTTCGCCATCAGGCTGACTAGCCAACGGTGTTTCCAAAGTAGGAGTTACAAAACCCTGCTGACCGTCAGATTCCTCCGCCGAATCCATTCCAACCTCCTTGGCCACCACCCTGCGCTTATGGGTATTACCAAACCGCACCCGAACAGGAACAGAACACTCAACGGCCGGGTGGCCATATTCATGGCACCGCCTACACCTGAAGGGCACATTCTCATAGTCCAGTGTCTGAACAAAGGTATAGGGCCCCCATGTCAGGTCCATAGTATCAAATAGTCCATCTCTGACATTAATGCTCACCAGAATGCGAGCAACTTTCTGCATTGCCGATGCCACAAAAGAGAAATCCGCATCAAGATAGGTTCCCAAGTTGTTCCCAATCCTTCGGAAGTGATCCTCTGACCAGTAGTGAAGGGGAAGTCCTGGGAGACGAACCCAGAGGGGGATAACATCCAATCTTTCCCGACTGGCATCGAATAGAGGGTTCCACGGCTTTAAAAGAAGAGGGACTTTAAGGATAGACCAAATTAGACTTAATGCCCAGTGTGCATGAGCATCCGAGGAGAAATGAAAAGCATACCACCCACCTGAGAGCCCAACGATACGGGGCACATAACCGCAGTGTCCCAGCCATGCCCCCGTAGCCCACGAGATCACAGTCTTGAGGCTGACAGATTTTCCATAAACCCTACCGACCAAAACCGACTTAACCATCCCTACAATCTGGTGCATGCCAATGTCCTCCCCCAACGCGTAGTTAGGTGCCTTCCCAGAGTTCTTAATCCATTTTCTACGGCTTTTCACGGTGGGTTCCTTAGATGCAACCCCAGCTGTACCTGCAACACAGCCACAATCACGCTGGTCGGAGTCCCCAGAAGGACTAGAGAACCCTCTTTGTTCAACGAAGTCCAAATTTGCTGCGACAAACCCACAGGGTTGTAACGGGGATTCAGTCCGCCGCGCCCCAAAACCCTCCACCTCAGCTTGACGGTCCAGTCCAGAAGTGAGATGATTTTCGCTATCCGCGGAGGTAATAAATTCAGGCAGATCTCCTATGCCTGCACTCAGCGGCTCCGGAGATGGAGAGGTGCAGAAGCCCCTGACGCCCCAGATATTCACGGCATGAGTCTCAGGAGATAGGCGAGCAGTTGACCCCTCCCAGAACGGCGAGCAGGAAGGAAATGGTTGGTAGTCATTCACCGGGGGTGACAGAGGTCCATCAGGAGGCCGGTTACCAGTAAAGCCACCAAAACCTAAACCGCCAAGCTCCTCCTGATGCCGGAAAGCGCCAGGTGGCGAACGCCAGATATCATGGTGCCGTAGGTCATCACTACTGTAGTCTACATCATCCATAGTAACCCCCAACGGAACTCAAAACGGAACAGTAACCTTCGCTGTGAAAAAGGGCCAGAAAGAGAAAAACAAACCGGTGGAGTAAAAACAAAAACGGTTTTACCATGGTAGAAACCCATCTGGGATGGCGTGCGCCTGTTCGTACCTGCTGACGACCTGCATTCGTCTGCAGGGTGCCGCCCACCGCCCTTCACGAAACTCCAAACCCTCGTCGCTCACCATCGTAGCCCTAAATTCTAAGGCATTGGTACATACTATGTTGCTTGTAAATTCACATGAGTGTCATATTTCCATGACCAATCTCTAGAAGGGAGACTAGAGCAGAGGGCATCTTTATCATTTAGAATCTACTATGTTTATTTATATTTTCTTTGAAAAAAAGTGTTGTCATTTAGAAAGGGAAATGAGATCCAAGTTACTAAGTGAAGATAAAAATGCTCTATGCACTAGATTACTAGGTTCCTATGCATTCATCGTAGGAGACCTATCGCCAATGAGACCAACATTCCTCTAATTAAATTATACTTTTGATTTCATGAATAAAAGATCATTAGATGTAGCCTCTAGGATTATAGCTATATTCACAAATTCATTGATAAAATTTAGTCCTTGATCACACAATAATGTTAGAACTCAAGTGGTATTGGTCACTAACACACCCTTGATTGTAAGGCATGTGAAGCAGAACTTGAAATAATATGTCGAGGTATTTTTTTCTAAAATTTCCCCTATTGTGAATCATACATAAAGATGAGCATTTATATTATATGGAAACTTTGTAAAGTTGAAAATGGTGTTGTATTTCATTTTAATGTTTTGTGAGAGGTAGCTTATTATCTTTCTCTTACGCTACTTATTCATTTTGAATGCATGTCGTGCTAGAAAATGGGGACATCCATGCCAACGAGTTTCTAATGTTAATATGGTTGCAATACAACCATCTATTGAATTTTTTGAGAGCATTGAGATAGAGATTGTCAAGCCTTCTATTTCAAGTAGTGCTTCAAACAACTACTTTTATAATTCTATCTATATTTTTATATTGAGGGGGATGGTTAGGTCCAACATAATTTGTGAAAATTGATTATACATTATGTATAGTAGGATAAATGAGTTTCACACTTTCATCAAGTGCTCAATTGTAAATTGAAAACATTTATGAAATCATCTCTACATTTTATCTCTAAGGAGGTTTGAACTTAGTTGCATACAAGTAGTTGTGATGAGTAAAGTAAACAAATTAGCTTGGAAGTTGGATTTTGTTTACAAAGTGTTCCAATGCAAGAGTACATGACAAATCTAAAGTGAATACAAAATCATCTAGGTAATTTTAGTACATGAAATTTCAACCAATTTGTCAAGACTTTACAAGTTTTTATAGTTCAATGAAAGATTTGCCAAGATTTTACAAGATTTTCTAACTATGTGAAAGATTCGCCAATTGTTTTACAAGGTTTTATGATCTTCTGAAAGATTCACCATTATTTTACAAGATTTTATAATTTTGTGAAATATTCATCCATATTTGACAAGTTTTTATAATTCCATGAAAGATTCGCCAAAAAATATATATATATACATATTATATTATTGATAAAATATCCTTCACGCTTTCCCATGTATCACGGGGATTCACCCATTTCTTATACATATAAATTTAGGGGGATTTCTTTAAAATATCCCTGTATACATTAGGGAATTTATACATTGGTTTAAAACTTGGACAATCAAATGAATGCTCATGCTTGTACTTAGTGCAAATATTTTCCCTTTTCGCATAGAAGGAACATTTTCTCATGGCGATTGGCAACATTTGGATTCCCTCATCTTCATTATCCACAAGCTAGAGAAGTGATTGAAAATAGTGTCATTGCCAAGCAATTTCAAGTTGTCAACTTGAGCTTCAAAGTTGTTGGAGGGTTACATACCTAGATTTCTCTAAGTTACACAATAGTTTTGAACATTTCAAATATTTTTCCTAAGTTCTACTTGAATCCCATCCATCCCTTGTTATAGTGAAGCAATGCATAATGAGTTTTAATGACTTGAAGAGAATTCCCTGAGCTAAGGAACCTCATTAAGAAACTGGAGTCATGGATTTATTTCAATCAATTGAACATACAATCCAAACTATAGGAAATCCATAAGTTTGAACATAATCTTGATATTGACTTAGAGGCAAAATAGAATTGGCAAAATCAATTGCAAGATCAAAATAAAAATATTTTAATAAAATAAAATATTTTAGAAAGAACACCACTTATCCTTGACAACTAGAAAACATTGCAATCAAGGACTTGAATTTATGATTGTTTGATTATGGAAATAAGCAACCCCAATGACTATAGCACATAATTTACTTAGATAGGAAAATATCCTAAATAGAAACCATTCATTCTCAAAAACTAATGAACCAACTATAGGATAATATAGTACTCAAGAACTGAAAGAAAAACATGTACATGATTCACTAGCAAATGTGCATCATAGTAGAATCACAAATCAATGTAGTTGTTGCTAATGGGGGACAAGAGATCCATTAACTTATATTGGTATTTGTTGAACTTGTGGAAGGGAACAAGACATACATCTTTCTCACCTATGCATGATTAATAAATTTTTAGAAATAGTTATCATCCCAAACTACTCAAGAGAGCTAGCAGTTCCCTCATCCACCAATTTCTAAAGAAAAATTTAGAAGGGAGGATTGGAAAGGATCAAGATTACTTTAAATTATGTATATTTTAATAATTGTATCTACCACTTCATTGGATTTAAATCCCTAGATGGATTTATCCTTTACATTGGCGTAATCCCTTTAAATAAATTTTACTTGATCAAGCATTGAACTTATTCAACATTTTTAATGCTTCAAATTCCACCCAACAATTATAAAGTGGGCCATACAAGAAAAGCACCCAACCAATGTAACTCAAGAATCAAGACAATTTGGAGTTAAGGATTTTAAGTATAGGCTGGGTCATTGGGCCCATGTCGACTTATGCACTTCTCGAAATAGGTTGGATCTCGTAAGTCGCCTAGTTACCAAAGGTTCTAAAATTCTTGATTGTCAGCATTAATAATGCCCAATTAGTAGAATTATTTTTATGGTACTTATGTTTGCACACTAAATATGTTTCCAATAATTGTTCATAGCACTTAAAATTTGTAGCCATGGCATTGTTATAGTATTATCACAAAGACGCAACCTATAAATTTTGGAGTTGCAAAAAGGGAAATCATCATTTGGTGCAATGCTTCACACATTGTGTAAGGAAAGCATATTCAAAGATGATTTAAGAGAATTAGATTCAATGAATGAGAAATTCATCATGGTGGTTTCTCCTTTAACCTATTTATGGCATCCTTGAGAACATACCTTGGTAAAGTTGATGAGATAAATAATAGACAAGCTTTCCTAGAGGAAAGTGCATTTATTGCTCCATAAATATTCCATCTTGAGGGAATTATGTTCTTTACATAGGCTACTCTTCTATTGAGAGTGATACAACCTTGGTTCAAAGCTTTTGCAAAGTGAACTACCTAGCAAGAAGAGGCCCCTTACACTATACTAAGTGTGATTTAGTTCAATATTTGTATGCATATAAGGGTCTTCAATTTTATTTCGTTGGGACATATAATGATATTTTTTAATATTTTTGTTGGAAAAAGGCTCAGTGCATGTGTTTACTCAGATTTAATGGCATTTGTTGCATCATTGTTGGACTGATAAGGATGGTGCACCATGTGCATAGGTCTAGGTAATCCAATAAGACATTCCACCATGCATTCAAAAGGATTCATTTATTACATTGACATTTGTTATTGGATTCTAAAGTAGAATGATTACCTAATCAAAACTATCAAATGCTTCTGATAATAAAAATGGAAAATAAATACGAGGGAGATAAAATGATTGATATATGGGATTCTGGTCAACTTAGAAACCATAAATTATGAAAGTAAGAGAATAGATATTGACAATTTGACCTAGTTTTGGTGGTCAAATCATAGGTTAGGGATATCCTCGAAACAATAGCAAAGACAATACCACATGTGTGGGATTTCCCTGATGATGTTGACAATTGTGATGCTTATCATGCATTATCTCGATTATAGCTAGTCATAATAATTTTGTTGTTCGCTTCATTATACTTTTTAACCCTCATTGATGAAATCTCCAAATGCACTTATTTTTCCTTCTTAAAAATTAAGAGCTGCAATGTTTTTGTCCTTTAAGGACCTTGTAGAAAAAGTACAACATGGACATCAACTTTAGAAGATTATAAGAACAAATAATGCCAACTGAATATGTCAATAGAAAACTTAACACCTACTATGAATTAATATATAAAGTAATTCCATTAATGCAAAAACCGTTATGCCTACTCAATACACAATACTCATTTTTAGGCAAAAGCCATTAGTTTTGAAAATAAAATAGTTAGCCACACTTCCACCAAGGATTTAAAGAATAGAAGTTACACACAAAAAACCATGGACATAAAACTAGATTGAAGCTACTAATTTCGTGTGTTTGCTAGTGAAGCATTGGAGTAGATTCCTAACGAGAAAAGGAAATTATTTTCTAAGTAAAACGAGTAATTTGATATTTATAAAAGGCTGTAAAAAATCAGTAGATCAGTTTAAAGAATTTCAAAACATAGAAGTAGAGTTTATCTTTAGCGTTGTCCTGCTCTATTACATCTTCCAAAATTCTTGTTTCTATTGAAGAAAAACTAGCATATGCTAAACAACTATATACTTTAACGTATTGAATGAGCAGTAAAACAAAAAAACAAATCATAACGAACTAACCTTAAGAAGAGTTATGACCATTATTCATGACCCGAGGAGCGACATTGTCCCCGGTATGTCCATTAGAGCTTGAAATGTCCACAATGGCAAGGGGAGGTTGCGAAATATAGTCGTCATCCATACATCTGCTTCCTACTTATTGAGTGACCTTGGAGTGTCTCATTATCACCGTCTCCACCTGATTCCCATAAACACGAATGTGTTCTTCTACTATTACAAACAAGTGTCCATGCTTGAGGTATAAGAAGTAAGTTGACAAACAACATCCAAAAATCAACAATATGAGAATTCATTGATGGAAAATTGCTCTTAATTTCCCGAATTTCAACCCTTACATATCTTATTCCCATCATTAGTTCCACCGGCTTGGATTCCAAATCTTCCATCTTCATACTGGGAGCCACCACTATTTCCCCCCATTAGCTCCTAGTTCCTTGCAACCTCTAGAGGAAAACTATAATTTATCCCATGTTCACAGACCTAATTCGAATGCTTAGTTCCATCCTGATGACTCCCAACAACCCATGAATTGTTTGAACAGAGATACACTCCCCCTAAAAACCTAAGGGGAAAGCGACGTCTACACACAAATTCCAAAGTCACCATCCCAATAATTTTCCTCCTGGTAAATTTCACAGACTCTGACCAAGAATGGATTGGTTCCTTAATCCCAAATGCATTGATGTGAAGAGGGAAGTACAACATATATCCTTGGCTTCAATGTACTAGACCCACGTCCAAGCTTCCCGAAGGCTCTCCCATGCATGGAGGCATGTGATCCTTTGTGGTTTTTTCTTGGGGATCGAAATAGCAATGAAGTGCATTAGTGCATGAGGGTTTCATATTGAATGATAAGTTCCTATTCCTTTGGACCATAAATATCTTAATCTTGCAAATTAATCCTTAGAGGAGCCAACACGATGTATGTTGGCCCCCAGTTTGCACCATTTTTCCTTTTGTTAAGAGCACTGCATTATTCACTAGTTTATCAACCATATTATTATTGTCATGTTGAATGTGCATCATATTGACATCAGGGATTTGTTAGAGGAGACCTATGATGCACCTATGAAGACACATGGCAATCCTATCATCTAATTCCATTCCTTTTCTTGTTTGAAAGATAACCAAAAGGGAGTTGCCAAGAATGAAACCTTTTGGATCAGAGAGACAATGTGATCTAATCCAAGATAGAGAGTGTGACATTATGTTTGTTTGTTGGTTCCTCTTCCTAGACCCCATTCATAGGTTAATACTATACTTCTATTGGGATCTATAATGATCCCCCCCAAGCCTACCTCTCCAAAAGGAAATTCGTATAACATATAATTGGGAATACTTCCATTTTATTGGCTATTTGGAGGATGTAAAAAATTATTTTTGTTCCTAATACTACTAAAATACAAAAATATATGTTATCAATTTTTTATGAAGCATGTCTCTCATCTTACATGCGTAACTAAGCAATTGTTGTATCTTCATCTTATGACTGTCACATGTGCCATCTCACATTACATGTTCTATACTATTTTTTTTCATTTGATCATTTCTATTATATTTTGTATGATTCTTCTTCTTCATATGATGATATTGAGGATGAAAATAACTTTCCTTCTCAACCTCATCCTACAAAGGAGTCAATTGAACTTAAACCTACATTGGCTCCACGACTTCCTCAATGGATCCATATAGTAAGGGAAGCTACTGGTGATCTAGATGGTGATCCATTTGATAGGAACCACTTATATTTACATTTCCAATGATTCCGCTGTCTTTTGGGAGTAGTAATGTCATTCCTTGTTGGCTAATGATACTTGGGATAGAATCCATATTTTGATTTACTAAGGGAGAATCTTGTTATATGTAAATTGAATTTGAGTAATAAGTATATCATAGACAATAGTGTTGATAGACACACAAGGACTAGTTAGTTTCAAAATGATTTTTATTGGTACTCCCATTACCAAAATGAAATAAATGTGTCTTATTCTTTCCCTTGTAGATTTACACAAATTTGAGTTCCATGAAATGGATGTCAACTCCACCATCATGCATGGGTATATACAAGAAGAAATATACATAAAACAACATGCTTGATTTGTTTAGTGTACCTCTAGCTTTATTTGCCACATCCTTAAGAGATCCCATTATTTCTTGAAGAAAGTATATGGGGATTAATATGAAAAAATGGACTAGTTTATTCTTCAATTTGATTTGTCTATCTTCCACTTTGATAAAAAGGCCAATAACAAGCTAGTGGGTGACCATCTTTTCATACCGGTACTTTATGTTGATAACATTACACTCAGTAGTACTGACCCAAACTTCTAACCTAGCATGTGAAATTCAAACTTAAGAAGAACTTAAAGATGATATGCTTAGTACACTTCCACAATTTTGATGGCCTCTAGGTTTTGAAAACATGATAAGGTATTTATCTTTCCAAATCAAAGTATCCATGTAATGATATTCATGTCTAATGTGGATGGAGAGGTACAATGCCTCCCCACAATTTAAAATAAAACAAAGAACATAAAACCTCTTTAATTTCATAAACACCCATATAGACATTTCATCACACGTTACCCACTACAATAATCACACAATGAATTTCTTCGAATTAAATTAGAACACAATTGTAATTCATCAAATCTTATTAACCATGTAGATGATGTAGAGGGTTTAAATCCACTACATAATTAGATTTGCATAGAAAATATATAGATAAACGATTTGATCAATTATTCTCATGCACCTTATAATTGGTTAGTATATGTATTACACTCTATATGTCCTAGTAAAATCAAATGGATGTCATATATGACCCTACAACATTACATATTATCTCTTGATGAATGCATGCCTTTCACCACTCGCTTCACTTTTCACATCCATTTATTTGTTACAGTTCCTCTTCAACTTTCTCAAGCTATGAAAGAAGCATATATAACTACCATGCATGTCTCTTTTAACTAGGCATCATAACCCAAATTTTGATGTCTTCGTACCTTTCTTTCCACATGATCAAACCTCAATTTATCATTCTTGTCTCTCGATTGAGCACATTATTTGTCATATAGACAATTGTTCATGTTAAAGTGTGTTTGTGATGTTTGTGCTATTGCATAGATTAAAAGAAGGGATTCTCTTTAGTAAATTGATAACGATTTTATTAGATAAATCCCCAAATATATTCTTCAAACGATGTAGTGTACAAGGTAACTAATTCATTCTAAACATATTATGGGTGTGATTGTCCTAAATATTGTAATACCCCTAGTTTGACCCTTGGAATATAAATTAAATCCATTATATAAATGTTTTTTCTTATTTGAGATGCATGATTGGCTTATCAAGCTAATTAGAGTTCTATGTAATTATTATGTTGATAAATGATATGAATGGTCCAAGATGGTTGTGTAAGGTGCACCAAAGGGGTTATGATTCCACTGGAGGGGAAGAGGAAAGGATGCCTATGGGGTGATTGAATCCTTGATTACCAAGTGTCAGCCATAGAGCCATTCCAAATGCTGCCATGAGCCTTGAATGAGCCAAATACTGCCTTTTACTACTTTCACCCAATCATTTATTTCCAATGTGAGGTTTGTGGGAGAAGTCTCTTTGCATAGTCAAGGAAGCATGGGGATGTAGGTGCTTCTATGGTAGTTGTAGGAGTCCTCTTTTTCCATGATCAAAATTTATGTTAGGGGAGATTGTTGATTTCCCCTCTATCCTACCGGGTGAGTTAGAGCTACTGACTTTACCTCTCATACACATGCTTGTAGAGAGTCTCGCCCAATTTTCACTCAAAATCTCACCTAGACAAGTTTCCTCACGGTGGACATTCCTAGTTTTGGCTACGCTAAACTCATGCACACCCTAGAAGAACTTGGTAAGACAGATCTCGTGAGGGAACTGTATTGGTGAAGGGGATTCCTAAGCCTCGAAGTGTGTTGGGTGGGACAAATTGTTTAGCCTCGACTAGTGTACATATTTTTTAGCTTTATGTACAAATTGTTACCATTGCACTCATATCATTTACCCTCATGTTCAGTCTTGTTTACCTTTGCGTCCATACTACCATTGTAGACATCATGCCTTCATTATAAACTTACATAGACACCATATGATGTAGACACTCACCTTCGTAGACATAGAGAGTTACCCTCATGCTTCGACACTCACCCTTCGTGGAGACCTCCTTCACTTGATTCGTTGTCTGCATTAGTCACCAGCCACTACCCTGAACCCAAACCTGAATCCAAACGAGAGAGAGAGAGAGAGAGAGAGAGAGAGAGAGAGAGAGAGAATTGGTTGTAAATGAGCCCTAGTGCCTGAGACCTTACACTGGATTTATACTACTTGTACATGCTCGAGAACCCATGAGTGCAACTATAGGTAGATCTCCAATAGTGTTAATTTTTTGATAATTTCATTCAATATTATCGAAGATCACTAAGAGAATAATAAGCACAGCATAACAATCACAAGAGACAATGGACACAAAGCATTTCACCGGGGAAAACAAAGAAGGTGAAAAACCGCGCAACTTCCTCAGAGATAGAATAAGCCCCAATACAAATATCACAAAGATCAATCCCCAAAAGATAGATGTCTCCAGCAGCTACTCCTCCTCCACTTATGTGCACTCCTCTCTCTCAACTACGCGAGTTGAATGAGTGAGTGAATGAGTAAAATGAGAGAGACACACTCTCTATTTATACAACAACTTAACGTTCCTTTAACCCTAACTGGGCCGACTTCCTAAGGAAGCCTAATAACCCATCCAGATGACTCATACAGGGCCGACCCCACATAGGTGGTCTAATAACCCATCAAATATAAGTTACGACACTTACAATGTAACTTGCGACACTTGCAAATACAAATGACGACACTTCCAATCGGAGGAATAATACATCTTCGTTGGGGATACAATAAAATACAAATGTAATATACAAGTGAATATCTTCTTAAGTTACAAATACATAAACACTCCCTCTTAACTAGGAAGGTATTCTCTTGACACAGGTCATCAATACATATAAGCACAAGTCTTCAATTCTGGAGCCGGATCATCATCATTGGATCACGGAGCATCATCATCATTGTTGTTGTACTCATCATCTCGATCACTGGGGCTATCTCTCAATTCTTCTTGTCATAAGAAGTTATACAGAGCCAACCCTTTTTCATGTTGGATGTAGGCCTAGCCTCCTGTAGGTCTTCATCATCTCTATGAGCTGGCCATCTCGTGGAATCCTCAGGGCTGATTACGTGCGTCAACAAAACCTCGAAAGAGCACCCCAAGACTGATTACGAGCTTACTTCTCAACCTATCGGATCTCCCAGGACTTTTACATGTGACCTCCACAAAACCTTAAAAGAGTGTCTTGCGACCTGCAAGATCTCTAAAGGGCATCCCAGGACTGATTACGAGCTTACTGCTCAACCTATCAGATCTCTAGGACTGATGACATGTGGTCTCCACAAAACCTTAAAAGAGTGTCTTGCAACCTGCAAGATCTCCAGGACTGATTACATGTGGTCTAGCAAAACCTTAAAAGGGTGTATTGCGACCTGCAAGATCTCTAAAGAGCATCCCATGAATTTTACGTGTCTAGCACAACCTGTCTGGATCTCTAGGACTGATTACATGCTTATGCACAACCTGTCCACGGCCACGGAGTATCATCCTAATACTCATAATCAAACTGATCATCCTCTCACGGAGCATAATCCTGATGCTCATTATCATACTGATCATCATCATACAGTACTGTTATCACACCATAGTAGCAGGGCTACTATTCTTGTACAACAGATATCTGCACATTCCAGAGCTTACATTATTCCAGAGCATGGCTATATATTTTGGATCACTCATGATCAGAGCAGTACATTATTCAGATTTTGTATATGACCTTGTGTCAAGGCTAAGCCTTGAGAGTTCAGATTTGATGACTGATGTGACCACTTATCCCATTATAGTTTCAGTTCAGTTCCTAGAGATGTATTTCAGCAGTGTTTCAGATGATGCATGATGATTATTATGATGTTATATGATCTGTGGATATGTTCTCACTGACTGTGGATTATTATCTTGTTGATTTAGTCATGATCACAGCATGTGCTTGGTATATTATTCCTGATGTGGCAAACTATTTAAAATGAACTGTAAATCATAAAATGGACAATTGCTTGCACTTTTAGGTCATTTAACAAAACTTACTGGTTTTTCACCTTACATAGACATGGTCTTTCCTGACACCAGTTGTCTGCTAGTGTAGGCTCCATATTCACTTGTCTCCATTCATACATGACCTTCCTGTTTGACTTTAAACCCTGACTTGTCTCATTTGACTTTCTGATACTGAGGACTTCCCCATTTTTCTACCTCTGTGTTTGGATCGCATCCCTGTTTATTCAGTGTCTCGGCTCTGAGTTGGTGACAGAACTTGCCTTTGGTGAGTTGGATTGTAGGCCTAAATCATTCTGGTCGGTTGTCCCGATGTTTGGCATTGGCTCGAACTCCCCCTAGTCACTTGAGATGTTGTTGGCTAAAACTGAAAGCTCATGTTCTACCTATGGAAACTTAATAAATTCGCCCATGGAAACAAAAAAAAAGGGCAAGAGCAATGAAAAGCTAAAAATACTCCTCGAAGAGTATAAGAAAGGTCCAAAAAAGCAATGGTTCTTAAAAGCTATATCTAAACAATTGTTGACATTGTATAAATATATGAAAAACATGCCCTGGATGCAAGCTGCAACTAGTTGTGCTTCTCAGCACACCTGAAATCCGAAGGGTTATGTAGGCCAAAAAGGCCATGGAATAAAATTGAATGATCCTAATGAAACTGGATCAACTTGATGTAGACATGATGCCTAAGTTGAATAAGCACTCTCTAAACAACTTATCCATTTGTGAGGCACAGCCATCCCCCGTGTTCTTTTGTCCAGCACAGAGTTTGTAGCTTCCCCCTTCTCCCAGTTCAAAGTATTTTTGAGTTAAGTTAGACAAGTCAAACCCTTGGCCCAACCTTGCTCCTAGCCTTCATCCTTCACTAGCAGTTTGACCATGTCCAATGGGTAAGTTTGTCATTTGAACTATTGTGCAAGTAATTTTATATAACAACGGAATATGTTAACTTGATTAATTCCACTGAATGGAATTTATACTTTGAGCTTAGCGGTGAGAATGATTAGAGAAGCATTGTCTTAGTCTACTGATATGATTTATCCTTGATTATATATTCTTGGGATCCGTGATGATGTGGACCATGTATGGATGATTATTGATGATGATTTATGGCCCCACATGTTTGATGATGATATCATATGATGGACATATGATACAGATGATGTTTGATCCAGTTCAGCAGGTTTATTACTACTTCAGATCAGCAGATTATACATTGTCCATATATGGTGGACCCTACAGCAGGCCCATTAGGGCAACCCGGGGTGTATGAGTACTCATTCCTAGTGGATTTGGGTCTTCTGGATCCATTGAGACACTTATCTTTCATTTCCGGGCACTTCTGATAGTGATTGATGCAGTTTTACACTTGTTGACCAGATTTGGGGCTGATTTCCCAGCCTGAGCAGCAGGGGCCCCGAGAGGCCAGTTCACCTAGGGCGCTGATGATGGAGGGGGTGGTCCAGCCACTTGTTATTACCATTTATCCCCCCTTCCGGAGAGCCTGGTGGGCTCAGATTGACAACGCTAGCACCCTAGGAGGCAGTTTTGGCACTTTCACAGTTCCCGAGGCAGTTAAAAAATGGGATAAAGTGGTCACTGAGGAAATCGATTTGGGAAATTGAGGCAAGGTTTTGGCATTTGGTCTTCACAGAGGTCTTCCAGGGTGGCATCACTATCTTCCAGTCAGTTTTCACCATGTGGGTATGCCTGGATTGATCACAGGAGGACATTTACTGCTTGACTGTCATGGATTCTGAGGACAGTTTTGGTCATTTCTATTATATTGGACATATTTTATTATTTTATTGTGCCTTGGGGATGAGATAGTAAGGATTGATGCCTCCTAGCCCCACCATGTGCTTATTCTATCATGTCCTAGTCATCATGAGGTGGATCATTGTACTTTTTACCCCTCTAGTGGGATGACGTCACCCTCCATTGTACCATTTAGTGAGGGCGCTTTTGTTATATTGGGTGATCCAAGTGATATTATGTTATGGTTCATCCTAGCCATTGATTGTATGATGAGATCTTATAATCTCAACCACTCATTTGATGTAGTATTGTAGAGTGGTATAGGGTCTCCCCCTTGGTCTAGTTACATCTTGACCTAAAGTGAAGAGTGCCTCGGTTGACGTGACTCCCACATTGCATTGGGAACCGTGGCATCTCTTGGGTCACCTCTTTAGTTGCCTGACTCCTCTACCGTCCCGAATGGGATACCTCTAGGGGAAACTACAAGTTGTGTGATAACATTTTTGGCGCCGTTGCCGGGGAGGTAGAGGCCTACCTTGGTTCAACACACCTTTGTGTCTCACTATCTCTCTGCACCTTAAACGACATACCTCTTGGTAGTAGAGCCTAAAAATCTACCTGGCGACTCCTAATCGTGACTCCGCTGAGGAGCGAGCTCATAGTCATCCTTACAACACTCGAAGTAAATCAAATCCAAATCAATTGGAAGGAACCCCACTCACATATCACAAAAGAGATCCTAAAACCCAATCAACTAATTTCTTGTGGAAACTTGTTAACTCGGGTTCTCCAAACCGTGTCTTAGGATCCCCTTTGTTCAATTCAGTTCCTCCTTTATCTCCTAATCATAACTCTAGTTCAGTCCCTGTTAATCCAATGGCTGGACAAGGTCAATCAAACTCCGGTAACAACAACCAAAACAATCCTCCTGTTGCTCGTGCTTTTGGTCATAAGGCTAGGGCTTCTCCCTTAGACTTTTCTCAGATCTTGGGTGCTCCCCATAGTATGCCAGACAAGTACTTTGAAAAGATCCCAAAATTCAATGGCAACTGTGCCACCTCCATTGAGGACCACATAGACAATGTTTGGGCTCATATGGAAGCTTATGGGGCTAAAGAAGAGGATGTGTTTATTAGGGGTCTCTTTGCATCCTTGGAGGGTGATGCTCGCAAATGGTTTGACCGCTTGCCTGCATCATCAATCAATGGGTATGATGTATTCACCGATAAACTCAAGCAAGATTGGTCAATTAAGTTGGATGGGCGTTTCCTTTTACACCAACTTTTTGACATCAAAAAGAAGGAGAATGAATCTGTCCATGAGTTTAACCAACGCTTTGATAAGACTGTTGCCAACATCCCAAGTAACATAAGGCCCCTTGACCAAGCCATCTTGATCCATTACCTTAATGCTTATGAAGGTTACCTGGGTTACCATCTAAAAGACAAAGACCCTAGTAATTTGAAGATAGCCCAAGACAATGCCAAGAAAGCTGAGGCAAATGCTGCCTCCATGGGAAAACAAAACTTCTTTGACCTAATTAGTGGACCTTCTTCCTCCAGATCTGAGCCTAAGTTTAAAAAGAGTAAGGAACCTAGCAAAGATCCCAATGAAATGATGGAGAGTATGCATGAAATGATGAAAAACTTAACTCTCCTAACTATGGACCTAGCCAAGAACAGAGAGGGGGATAGATATAGGCAGCCCTACGGTCCTAAACCTTATTGGAATCAACAAAAGAAGCCTAATGAAGGTGATAGAAGAAACCCTATGAACCAAGAACCTCCTATCATAAACTGGTCTGAAGAGCAAAAGTTGGAAGATCTTGAGTATACCACTCATGGTGATGATACTCCGGATTCTCCAAAGAACATTAATTGGGTTGATAACTTAAAATTTGACAAAGACTTCGGAAGAATCTTGATTGATCATGAAGAAGACACCATAGAAGAAACCAACCCTAGCGCTCCCATCTATGCTACTGAGCAAGTTAATAGTGACCAAGCTCCTTATAAAACTTATCAACGAAGAAAGGATGGCCAAAAACCTATCCCTTTTAGTGAAAAGAAAAACAATGAGCTGCCTAGTCCAGTGAGTGAGCCATTCCCTTTGCCTGAGTATGACTTTGATATCAACATCGAAAGAGAGTTAGACAAAGTTATGCATAACATTCCACTCACTGAGTTAATGAAAATCCCTTCAATAACGGAGCAAGTGGTGGAATTTTTCGAGAGTATCCCTGAGACTGCCACAAGTAGTGGTGAGGATTCATCCTCTCAAAACCCAGCACCTTGTGATGTGGTTGATGAAGAGGATGACCCTCCCATTAACATCCAAACTGCCCTATATGAGAGGAAGAATGGGGGTCACCAACCATTTTACCTTACACTACGCATAGGTGATATCCTTCTCCATAACTGTATGTTGGATTCTGGTGCCTCCATGAATGTGATGCCTTTACAAGTCATGGAAGCCATGGGATTAAAAATAACTAGACCTTATGGGAACGTTTGTGGGATTGACTCTAAACCAGTTAAAGTCTTTGGCTTGATCAAAAACCTGAAAGCTGACCTGTTTTCATGCCCCGACATATCCATGCTTATGGATATAGTAGTTATAGATCTCCCTCCAGCCTATGGTATGCTCCTTTGTAGGAAGTGGTCCACTGGGCTAGGGGGACATCTTCAGATGGACTTATCATATGCTACCATTCCCAACTCTGATGGGTCTTTGGTTAGGGTGTATCGGGAGCCATTTTATGATGGACATCTTGAGAATTATGAGGATGGTGTGAGAAACACTTTTGGTGAGGGTGAGTTATTACCTGAGGGTATCTTTATGGTCATGGGTGGTGATGATGATGATCCCAGCATGGAAGAAGAAAGAATTATTGAAGTTGACCCTCAGTCCATTCGGGGTGAAGTGTCAAGAAACCTTAGGACCTCGAACCAACCCAGTAGTGTAGGGCCAAATGTTGACCCACCTGCACCTCCTACTCAGCTAAACACTTCGGAAGATAACTTTGATCAAATTAGAAGGGGTGAGTATATACCTAGGACAATACATGAGTGGCTTTTCCTAGTTGACCTTAACACAGAAAGATGAAGACAAGGCTTACCTCACATCACTCCTTGGACAAATAACAATGAAGGAACACACCTTCCCTTACCTGAGGGGAATGATGAAGAACCAGTTAGCTATCACTTTTCTGATGTCCCTGATCATTTGTCTCATTTGTCCTTGGAAGACGGGGTTTTAAGGCAAGTGAATGACAACTCTATGAGTTGGCAAGAACATGCCTTGATACATGATGCCCCTGGGGAAGACTTTTCTTTGAACAATCTAGCCATTCTTCAGGAAGAACCCGCTGATCCAATTGCTTCCATCTTACCCTAGCTTCCTTTTGCCTAGCGAGTTACCTAGTGGTGAAGAGGATATGGATTCCACAGACGCACTTTATCCTTCACCAACACCTTTTGATATGAGAAATCGAAGTACACCTAGCACAATCCATAGTCATATGCCCATTCCTACTGACCATTTGGCACTTTTAGAGAACATGACCATCCCTATCCCATCGGGAGAGGGTAGTAGCAGAAGTAGTGAAAATCAAAGCCCTCCACCCATAACCCAAGCTGAAGTGGATGAGGATGTTGATATTGACTTGTTGGCCATAATGGAAACACAAAAGAACATCATTCACCCACAAGTAGAAAATCCTCCTAGGAGAACTGTAAGAGAAGTCTTGATTGGTAGGGTAGTTGTACCTCTAGACGGTGGACCTCCCAGATTTGATGAAACTCCTCTTAATAGGAATTCAAGTATAGTTGCACCTCAACCTCAAAGTACTTTTGATATCCAACCTTTTCTTGAACATGTTATTGAATTCATCCCTCAATCTGTAAATCGCCAAAGGTTCGAAATTGGTGATAAGGTTGTAATACCTAATGATTTATTTTATATACGATCTAGGGGATCAGGTGACTTTTGGGTTGGACCACTTTCTGTTGAGCGCTGCATTGGTGAGATGTGTTTTCTCACCACTCGGACTGGCCAACGCATGTTACTCCCTATCAACCAAAGGGAGCTAAGGGATTATCATCCCTGACCTTCCATACTATGCCTTGCCTTGCCTGATTAGAGTAGGTAGCTTCTGAATAAGCTCACTTGAGCAGTAGGATTTGTGTGATTTTTCTTTTTCTGTGTGCCGAGTATTGTCCCTTTTTATTTTTCTGCCTGAGTTGAGTCTTGCTCCTTCCTAAGCTTGCCTCTTCTCCTGCATGCATTTAAGAAATTGTAGTTAGCATTTCTATTGTTGGCTGCCTGTGCAAGTTGAGATTGCCTGATTAAAGAAGTTACTCTTTTCCTCCTGCACAGTAAATAAAAAAATGAATAATATATGCCATGTTAGTTATATTTATATTTTGGTGCATTTCAGTTTATGCTTTAGATTAGATTTCATTTCAGTCTTATTTTATATTTGTCCCATACATGCTCCATGATGGTATTCTAGTGTTTGTGAGAGCAGGAACAGGTGCAAGATAAAAGCTGAAAGCAAGGATGGTGCAGTGCTGGATTGAAGATTGATGCAGAGCAGTTCGAGACCAAAGATTCTGAGGTTCTCAAGCGCTCTCTCCCTTAGAGCACTTGTCCCAGCTGGAGCCAGATGTTATCACACCATAGTAGCAGGGCTACTATTCTTGTACAGCAGATATCTGCACATTCCAGAGCTTACATTATTCCAGAGCATGGATATATATTTTGGATCACTCATGATCAGAGCAGTACATTATTCAGATTTTGTATATGACCTTGTGTCAAGGCTAAGCCTTGAGAGTTCAGATTTGATGACTGATGTGACCACTTATCCCATTACAGTTTCAGTTCAGTGCCTAGAGATGTATTTCAGCAGTGTTTCAGATGATGCATGATGATTATTATGATGTTATGTGATCTGTGGATATGTTCTCACTGACTGTGGATTATTATCTTGTTGATTTAGTCATGATCACAGCATGTGCTTGGTATATTATTCCTGATGTGGCAAACTATTTAAAATGAACTGTAAATCATAAAATGGACAATTGCTTGCACTTTTAGGTCATTTAACAAAACTTACTGGTTTTTCACCTTACATAGACATGGTCTTTCCCGACACCAGTTGTCTGCTAGTGTAGGCTCCATATTCACTTGTCTCCATTCATACATGACCTTCCTGTTTGACTTTAAACCCTGACTTGTCTCATTTGACTTTCTGATACTGAGGAATTCCCCATTTTTCTACCTCTGTGTTTGGACCGCATCCCTGTTTATTCAGTGTCTCGGCTCTGAGTTGGTGACAGAACTTGCCTTTGGTGAGTTGGATTGTAGGCCTAAATCATTCTGGTCGGTTGTCCCGATGTTTGGCATTGGCTCGAACTCCCCCTAGTCACTTGAGATGTTGTTGGCTAAAACTGAAAGCTCATGTTCTACCTGTGGAAACTTAATAAATTCGCCCATGGAAACAAAAAAAAGGGCAAGAGCAATGAAAAGCTAAAAATACTCCTCGAAGAGTATAAGAAAGGTCCAAAAAAGCAATGGTTCTTAAAAGCTATATCTAAACAATTGCTGACCTTGTATAAATATATGAAAAACATGCCCTGGATGCAAGCTGCAACTAGTTGTGCTTCTTAGCACATCTGAAATCCGAAGGGTTATGTAGGCCAAAAAGGCCATGGAATAAAATTGAATGATCCTAATGAAACTGGATCAACTTGATGTAGACATGATGCCTAAGTTGAATAAGCACTCTCTAAACAACTTATCCATTTGTGAGGCACAGCCATCCCCCGTGTTCTTTTGTCCAGCACAGAGTTTGTAGCTTCCCCCTTCTCCTAGTTCAAAGTATTTTTGAGTTAAGTTAGACAAGTCAAACCCTTGGCCCAACCTTGCTCCTAGCCTTCATCCTTCACTAGCAGTTTGACCATGTCCAATGGGTAAGTTTGTCATTTGAACTATTGTGCAAGTAATTTTATATAACAACGGAATATGTTAACTTGATTAATGCCACTGAATGGAATTTATACTTTGAGCTTAGCGGTGAGAATGATTAGAGAAGCATTGTCTTAGTCTACTGATATGATTTATCCTTGATTATATATTCTTGGGATCCGTGATGATGTGGACCATGTATGGATGATTATTGATGATGATTTATGGCCCCACATGTTTGATGATGATATCATATGATGGACATATGATACAGATGATGTTTGATCCAGTTCAGCAGGTTTATTACTACTTCAGATCAACAGATTATACATTGTCCATATATGGTGGACCCTACAGCAGGCCCATTAGGGCAACCCGGGGTGTATGAGTACTCATTCCTAGTGGATTTGGGTCTTCTGGATCCATTGAGACACTTATCTTTCAGTTCCGGGCACTTCTGATAGTGATTGATGCAGTTTTACACTTGTTGACCAGATTTGGGGCTGATTTCCCAGCCTGAGCAGCAGGGGCCCCGAGAGGCTAGTTCACCTAGGGCGCTGATGATGGAGGGGGTGGTCCAGCAACTTGTTATTACCATTTATCCCCCCTTCCGGAGAGCCTGGTGGGCTCAGATTGACAGCGCTAGCACCCTAGGAGGCAGTTTTGGCACTTTCACAGTTCCCGAGGCAGTTAAAAAATGGGATAAAGTGGTCACTGAGGAAATCGATTTGGGAAATTGAGGCAAGGTTTTGGCATTTGGTCTTCACAGAGGTCTTCCGGGGTGGCATCACTATCTTCCAGTCAGTTTTCACCATGTGGGTATGCCCGGATTGATCACAGGAGGACATTTACTGCTTGACTGTCATGGATTTTGAGGACAGTTTTGGTCATTTCTATTATATTGGACATATTTTATTATTTTATTGTGCCTTGGGGATGAGCTAGTAAGGATTGATGCCTCCTAGCCCCACCATGTGCTTATTTTATCATGTCCTAGTCATCATGAGGTGGATCATTGTACTTTTTACCCCTCTAATGGGATGACGTCACCCTCCATTGTACCATTTAGTGAGGGCGCTTTTGTTATATTGGGTGATCCAAGTGATATTATGTTATGGTTCATCCTAGCCATTGATTGTATGATGAGATCTTATAATCTCAACCACTCATTTGATGTAGTATTGTAGAGTGGTATAGGGTCTCCCCCTTGGTCTAGTTACATCTTGACCTAAAGTGAAGAGTGCCTCGGTTGGCGTGACTCCCACATTGCATTGGGAACCGTGGCATCTCTTGGGTCACCTCTTTAGTTGCCTGACTCCTCTACCATCCCGGATGGGATACCTCTAGGGGAAACTACAAGTTGTGTGATAACAAGTACATCATCCCGATGCAAATCATCATCACATGATTGTCCTGATCATCATCCTGATGCATATCATCATCACATGATCATCCTGATCATCATCATAGCATCATCCTGATGTATATCATCATCACATGATCATCCTAATCATCATCATAGCATCATCCTGATGCATATCATCATCACATGATCATCCTGATCATCATCATACAGAACATCATCTAGAGCATCGTCTTGATGCTCATCACACAACACTTACATCCACATCCATGGGAAGGATCCTCCTACCACCATGCTTGGAATGGCTCCTGCAAATGTGTCCCATCACTTCCTCCTCGAAGTGTCTTCTATCTGAAGAACACTAAGCCTCTCTCTAAAGTACTCGAACTTCACTTTGGCTAGTGGTTTGGTCAACACATCTGCAATCTGCTCATCTGTCGCAACATACTGGAGCTTCACTGCTCCTCTCTGCACCATATCCCTGATATAGTGATACTTTATCTCGATGTGCTTCGACTTGTCATGGAACACTGGGTTCTATAAAAACTTCACACAACTCTGGTTGTCACAAAAGATACAAGTAGCATCCAACTGGAGATCAAACAAATCAGACAGTAGCTTCTTTATCCATACTGCCTAACAACTAGCCAAACAAGCTGCGACATACTATGCTTCGTCTGTACTCAGTGCTATGCAGGATTGCTTCCTACTAAACCAAGAGATCACACTTGATCCCATACTGAAGTAGCACCCCGAAGTGCTCTTCCTATTTGCTACACTGCCTGCCCAATCTGAGTCAACATAACCCTCCAGGTTAAACTTTTGATTCGCATCATACTTGAGCCCATAATCAACCATACCCTTCAGGTACCTCAGAATATGCTTTACAACAATCAGGTGAACATGTCTAGGATCCGTTAGGAACTGGCTCAAGGTGTTCACCGCAAAGCAAATATCTGGTCTCGTGTTCGTCAGGTACATCAAGGACCCAATCATCTGACGATACATCGTGGCATCAACCGACTCTGATGAAGCATCACTCAATAGCTTCAGGTTCGATGTCATAGGTGTGGCCATGGCCTTGCAGTCCATCATCCCAAACCACTTTAGGATCTCTACTGCATACTTCCCTTGTCCAAGGAAGATTCCATCTGCACTTTGCCACACCTCCATACCTAGAAAGTAATGCATCATACCCAAGTCCTTCATCTCGAACTCGGCAGCAAGCTTCCTCTTCGTGTCGGCAATCAACCTATCCTCACCTGCCACAAACAAGTCATCCACATACAATAGGAGTATCACTGGATTTCCTTTCTCAACCTTGTAGTAAAGGTTGGAATCCACTTTACTCTTGGTAAATCCCAAACTGGATAGGAAGTTGTCTATCTTGCCATACCATGTCTTGGGTTCTTGCTTCAATCCATACAAGGCTTTCTTTAATTTTCACACACATGACTCCCTATCATGTGTCTCAAAACTGAGTGGTTGCTCCACATACACTTCCTCTTCGACTACAGCATTCAAGAAAGTTGTCTTGACATCCATCTCGTGTATCTTCCACTTCATTACTGCAGCCAGAGCAAGTACTGTTCTGATGGAAATGTTTCTGGCTACAGGTGCAAAAGTCTCTTAATAATCTATCCCTTCTTTATGGGAGAAGCCATGAGCCACAAATATTGCCTTGTATTTCTCTATGTTACCATCTGCAGCATGCTTGATCTTGTAGATCCACTTGGAAGTCACAATAGACTTCCCTTCTGGTCTTGGGACCACATCCCAAGCATCATTCTTCATGATCGATTGTGGTATTCCTCGACCACGGCATCCTTCCATTATTTCTTTTCTACTTCTTCTTCATAACTGGAAGGTTCTTTGTTCATTATGTCATAGAGTAAGGCAACATAGTTGGTGTGTGACCTTGTCCTTTTTCTTTCTCTGTGTTCCTCCTCTGGAATATCATGGGAATACCATAAATTTCTGCATCTTGAATGAGCTCTCTATCCCATGCTAGTTTCCTCTTGTGAGAGTTCTTCTCACAGGGTGGATCTACAAGTTCTTGTGGATCTTCTATTTCACGAACTTCTTCTGGAATTGCTTCATTCATGGTGGTGTCTTGTATCCTGGGTACCCTTGGTTCTTCATTGCCTTCAACAGGTTTCTTCCTTGATTTGATGTATGCCGAGTCTTCATTAAAAGTCACATCCCTGCTGATGTCAATCTTCTTGAACCCTGGAAATTAGATTCTGTATGCCTTCGAGCTTTCACTGTAACCCACAAATATACCCTTCTTTCCTGAAGGATCTAGCTTTGTCCTCTTTTCTTTTGGAATGTGTGTGTATACTGGACAGCCAAATATCCTGGGATGGCTAACTTCTGGTTTCTTACTAGAGAAAACTTCTTCTGGTGTCTTGTTGTCAAGTATCTTGTGAGGTGTTCTGTTTTGTACATATACAACTGTCCTTGCTGCTTCTGCCCATAGGTGCATGGGTAGATCTTGGTCATGTAGCATTGCTCGTGCTGCTTCCATGATTGTTCTATTCTTCCTTTCTGCAACCCCATTTTGTTGTGGATTGTAAGGAGTGGTCAACTCCCTCTTAATCCCCGAATCACTGCATAACTTCTCGAAGTCTCCTGAAGTGAACTCTCTACCATTGTCGGATCTAAAGGTCTTAATATTCTTATCAGTTTGGTTTTCTATCAAGGCTTTGAATTCCTTGAACTTGTCAAACACTTCATCTTTATTCTTAAAGAAATAAACCCAAGTCTTCCTAGAGAAATCATCAATGAAGGAAACATAATATACATACCCACTCAGAGAACTGGAAGACATCGGACCGCATACATCAGAGTGGATAATCTCCAAAATTCATTTTTCCTTGATTTCACCGCTTGGAAATGCCTTCTTTGTGTTCTTTCCTTTTGCACATCCTTTGCAAACACCTTCATGATTTGACTGGATTTCAGGAAGACCTTCTACTGCTTTGCTTGCAATTGGTAGTGCTCTATAGTGCACATGTGCAAGCCTTCTATGCCAAAGTTCTCTTGGCTCCATGGATTCATGTACCGTGGCATGTTCAGGTTGTCCCTTAAATTTTTACAATCCTCCCTCTTGCTCTCCAATCACTACTGCATCATCTATGGTCTTACCTTTTGGCCACATGAGTACTTGGCCATCCACAAATGCAACTCTCATCCCCTTTGCATCCAAAGATGATATAGAGAGAAGATTCTTCTTGAGTCCAAGTACATATAAAACATCTTTCATCTTTAAAAACTTCCCAGAGTCTAACTTGTAGGAGGCTTCACCACTTCCTTTTATAGGGTATTGATAGTCATACCCAAGTTTCACCTTATGAGGTGACTCATGTTCAGATAAGAGATTCTTTAAATCCCGTCAGATGTTTAGAAGCCCCATTTTCAATAAGGCAATCATTACACCGATGTGTAACAGTACCTGTGAGAGCAGAGATTAGAACATACTCTTTGTCACTTGAAGAGTCTTCACTTTCTACCTTAGTCTTCTTCCTGGGAGGTTCATCATCCTGAGTAGCATGAGCATGATATCTCTTCTTCTTGTTCTTCTTCTTGTTGTTGTTGAAGCCATTTCTGTTCTTGGGACATTCTGAGGCAAAGTGTCCCTTCTCATTACATGTGAAGCATCTCAGATCTTTCTTCTGTCTTTGATGGTGGTGAGAAGATTTCTTGTGATGAGGTTGCTCCCTCTTGAACTTACTTTTCTTGGTGTGTGTTGTGAGAGCTTGATCTTCATTTCCCATCTTTTCTTCTCGGGCCACAAGTCTAGCTTCTTCTTGTGAACATTCCTCCCACAGCCTACTGAAAGTGATCAATTTATTTCGTGCAAAGATACCTTGGATGAAGGAGTCCCATGACCTAGGTAGGCCATTCAATGTGGTCATCACAATTTCTCCATTCTCTACTACTTCATCCACAGCTTCAAGTTGTTGTTTGATTAGAGAGACCTTAGTAAAGTAGGATTGGATGGTCTCTCCATTCTGGATCTTTACCCCTTTCAATTGGTTCCGCAGTGTCATCTTCTGATTTATATTCTTTCCTTCAAGCAACTTGGTCAAGGAGACAAACATTTCCTTAGGTGTCTTTAGGGAATACACATGGGGTATGAGATGGTCTTTGATAGAATCAACAATGATTCTCTTGGCCTTGAACAAGTTCTTCTTGTGTAAGGCATTAGCCTCATCTCCCTCTGGAACTGGAACCTCTTCACTTATGTAGGTGTCCAATTCATTCTCTTCTAGGATTAACCCAATCCTATACTTCCATGCTCGGAAGTTATCAGCTCCTTCAAGCTTATCCTAAAGCTTGGTGTGGTGAGACATCTTAATGAGAAACTCAAATGGAAATAAAATATTTAGGTCTTACCACTTGATTTGTTGAAACTGGATCTGGAGCTGGATTAGGGTTTGTCAGAGAAACCCTAAAAATTCAAACTTTGAATTTAAAACTTATGAATGGATGGAAAGAAGCGCCTTGCTGAGCTGATCAAGCTGGTATACTTCAATTTTGAAATCTCCAAAATTTGACCCCTCAAAATTGACTTTGAAACTTTTGGATCTGTAGTTTCTGGTTTTCTGGTCAAAATCCTGAACTAGGGTTTGATAGTGCCCGGGGTTTTGCCAGCCAAAAAGTTAGATCTTGGTCTCTAAACTTTGATTTTTCTGAGGAGCATCCAGCCGTGGTCTCAGACTCCAAAAATTCCAACTTTCTCCGAAGCCCTAATTTCCCGTAGTAGTGATAGGCCAAAAACTGAAAATGCTCGGAATTGAATTATGTCTCAACAGATAGATGCGCCCTTGCTAGGAGAGTCAGTCTCTTGGTGCCAATTGTTGGGGAAGCTTTCTTGCAGCAAAAAGTTAGAAACGTCTACAAACCATGGGGTTTGAGTAGATACTAGAAATAAATTCTCACAAGGAAAGGGATTATCAATAGGATTTCCATTCCCATCATTAGTAATCCAAGAGAGAAAATCAGCAACAAGGTTTTCTCTTCCAAGTTTTTCAAGGATAGTAATGTCAAATTCCTAAAGCAATAGTAATCATCTTGTTACTCTGCCATTAATGATAGGTTTATTCATCAAACGATGAATGGAAGAATGCTCAATATGCACAAATACACAATATCTAGTCGTGTGTATTAATAACATAGACAACAACAAGAAATTCCTTCTCAGTTAGAATATAATTTAACTCTTCTCGGGAAAGGTTATTGCTGATGATGTAGATAACACAAGGTTTTTGCTCTTATTTCTATCCAAGAATTGCTCAACTCATTGTATCTAAAGCATCTGTAGAGATAAGAAAAGGGAAGGACCAATTGGCCACCCTTAAAAATGGTTCTTTATCATTTAAGGTTTCAAAAGTAAATTGGCATTCATTTGTTTAGGAGAATTCTACATCTTTGGAGAGCAATGAAAATAAAGGAGATGATATATTAGTCAATTTTTTTAGTGAAGCTACAATATCAACCAACACACCCCAAAAAACTACAAACATCCTTTCATATTTTAGGAACAAGAAAATTTGATGTTACCTTTATTTTATTTGTATCTACCTTGATACCTGTATGAGAAATATGAAATTTCTCACGGATGAGAGAGAGATGTGCTTCTTAGCATTGTATAAGATCTTTCCATAAGTTACTAACCTATTCAACTATATTTCCATATACCATGAAGTACTCATCCATATATACCTCCACACAATCATGGATCAAGTAAAAAAATATAAAAAAAACAAACTGTTGAAAGCTAGCAAGTGCATTGTAAAGTTCAAAGGGTAGCACTTGGTAGGCATATGTTCCCCATGGGAAGGTAAATTTTTTATTGTCTTGGTCCTCTAGGGATATCTAGATTTGATTGCACCCAGTTAACCAATCAAGGAAACAAAAGAACTTGTTTCCTGCAAATGTAGAGATAAATGGTATTTTTGGGTGGCTTTCTCAGGTTCCATATAGTCAACAGATATATGCCACTTTCCATTTTTCTTAATAATAATGACAAGCGATTCATATTTCACTATCTCATGCGACATTGGACTCATTCTACAATAGGGTTATTTGATAAGTTAGGAATCATTCTTTATGTAAATATGATGAGTACAAAGATCAATATGTATTCATTTCATATTGGTGTCTTCCCAGGAAAATGCCCCACCATTTTCCTACAATAATTTAATCAGTTGTTACTTTCTCAAGGTTTTTAGCCTAGGATTGATATTTAATGTTTTTTCAGGGCTGATTTCAACAAGAACGCTAGAAGGTTCAAGTAGAGCATACAAAGTAAAACGCATCAAAATTGATTGCAAAGATAAGGAATCTAATGAACAATTTTCTTGAGATAGTTTAGATTAGTAGGTGAGTGAAAAATTGGATTGTTGGTAACTGTGATGAATAAGAACTAGATATAAATGTATTGAGCAAGTCATCTTCAATGTCATACTTGAAAGAAAGGGCATGATCAAGAGTATACAATTATTGCAAACATTCATCATCATTGTATTCATTCCCTATCCATATGTGTGTTTCTTAGTCAGTAGTAGACTTGGTAGGAGGATATAGAGTGAGTTTCTTGGTAGATTTTCCAAGCGAGATAGTCATATCTCCAAATTTATAGCCAATATATGCATCTATAGTGACTAACCAAGGTTTTCCTAAAATTAATGGATAACCCCCTAAGTTAGATTTTGGTTGTAGTAGCATGAAATCGGTTGGGTATGCCCAAGAATATACTGAGACTACTAAATCCTCAAGTATACCCTCAATCTTAGTAGTGGATTGGTTAGCTAGTTGAAGAACTATGGGAGTATGGTGCAAATTGGATAGATTAATATTTTCCATATTTTCCTTTGTCATGGCATTTAAGGAAGTACCCAAATCAATCAAAGTATTTAAAATAAGGGTTCTATTGACATGTACAACAACTATGGGGTTGCCTAGGTCAACATATTTGGTCATGAAAACTTTCCCAAGCATTAGATTAGCTAATTGTCTAATCACTTGAATAGTTTTTTGGTCGTTTCTTTTCCATCGAGGTCTCTTTAGACAAAATTCTCTAACTACTTTAGTATTGATGGGGACATATTTTATTTATTGAAACAAAGTAATATTTACACACACATTTCGTAGTTATCCTAAGAAATCAAACTCAGGCTGTAGGGGATATCTTTCCAAATTTAACCTCTCTAAATAGGGAGGAAGTTGTGTAGGCCTTGCTCCTTATGGTTGTTTTGAATTTTCTAAGGGGAAATTTAGTGGTGTTGTGGAGTAATGATCAACAAAGTGATATTATGTAGTGTTGTGGACAAATTAGATATGTTTAATTTCTTCATTCACACCCTGATAAATTGCTTTTAATTCTAGAAATGAGGGGTATTTGTTAGTTGGGTTATGATGTTCAAAGATCCCATACACCCTAACATTGTTTACTGAGTGGTCCTTCAAGGGATGTTTCTTTTTGCACTTAGAAAATAGTATAGTCAATGCTAGCTATATTTTGTCCTTTTTTTTCTTGCACTAGAATGTATCTAATTTTGAACTTAAAGAACTAAGGATGCCAGTCTTCAATTCCTCCAACAAATTACCAATCTCAACCCAAGTGATACCTCCCCCAGAGGTTTTTGTAATTATGGTAGTAATATTTGTGGCACCTTTTCCATGTTTTGAATTTCCCTTTGAATAACACTTACATAATTCACAAATTTTCTCATAATTTAACTGATAAAGGTATGTTTTTTTTACATTCCACTAAAATTTGGTAAAGTTGATGGAGGTATGTTTTTTTTTTGCGAGGCCTCCCAGATCTCTAATGGGAACTCAAAGGTAACATTTTCCTCTATGTTATAACCCATTCACTCTTCATCTACCATGTGCGGTGAAGAGAAATACATGGTTGCAGTTGAGCTATAGATTCCTTGGAGAAGGAAACTCCCTATGAAGTTCCTGGTTCTCGAACCAATTCTCTTGAAATTCAAGATGAGGTTGCCCACTTATTATTTACTCTATAGTTGTTGGTCCTGCAATAGTATAAGTAAGCTTTGCTTTAGCTTTTTTTTGTAAGTTAGTTGTTTACATTATATTACCAAAAATATATAGTGATTTACATAGTATAACAATTATTGGATTTAAAAAATAGACCATTGTTCCTAGACCAGAGATCAAACCCCTTGTCCATCCAATCAAAAAACTGCCTAGGATCTACCCAAATCCCCATACAATATAGTGCCTCTATGGGCATATAGAAATGGAAATACAAAACTTTTATGAACCAAATGTTTACCCTGAAGAGCATAATTTAAGATTTTATGACAAAATTCAAAACCACTGGGATTGTTAAAATACCACTCATAGAATAGGCTCAAACGCACAAACTTCATACGCATTAGCACTGCGCAACAACGTTGAACCTACGACGCTTATTGGGAGAAACCTCATCCTCGCTTGTATTTCCACAGTGCTTTCTTCTCTTCACTCTCACAAGATTGTTGTTTAAATCATTCGGTAGGTTCGAAGTGTTGATCTCCACCTTGACCTCGGGCTCAGCCTCTGGCTTGACAATTTGACCGTCAGTCACCAAAGCCGCAGTGTGGGAAGACAACATATCTTCCAAGGAAGGAGACACCATGTCTTCATTGACTTGCTTAGTTGGCATGCTCTCCTTGAGGGGCGAGAGAGGAGTTTGAACATTTATGCTAAATCCATGCACCAGCTCATGAGCTTTTGCACTCTAACAACAATGCATTAAAGACGTTTCTATGAGTTGCTATTGAGATCCTGCACCTCAATCTTGATGTCACATAGATATTATGTAATCACCACCACTTGACAAGTAAGGGATTGATTACTGGTCCATTTGGTGCATATGAGAGCGGCCACCTCTCCTGCTTGATGCTCGTAGAGGTTCCCTCATCGATGCGACACCAACAATGCACCAAGGAAACCTCCTTGCCCCAATGCCACTGTGGTTCTTAGACCCAAACCTTGCAATGTCTCCTTTCATAATAAGCCTTGAATACTTACCTTTCCTGAAATAATATACTCCCATTGCCATGAATGCTCCCAGTACCTACAACATGGGTGTTATACAACCAAGTCCCCAAAAGAGCATGAAAATAACATAAATAGACCAAAAAGAGTAATCCACACCTTAATAATGAAGGAAAGAGATGAATAAAAAGCCTCTTCAAGGGGGAAACCTCCTTATACATTGTACAAAGTACACGAGACAAGACAAGACAAGATGATCCAAATAAAAAGGTCTCCTTCCTATATATAGGAGACAAAGAGGTACAATTACAACCAATGGACCCAAGTTGACATAACTAATATAAGAATAGTAATGACAATTACCACTAATAGGCCCAAGCCGACATCAATAATATGTAATGAGCCACAATATACGAGGTAATGTGCCAACATTTAGGGCTTAACAATTGGTGCAGTTAATTAGCGGAATGGCGTGGCGCATCAAGGCCGACGAAATGGGGGGTGGTGTAATTTCCCGTCGCCTCAATCCTATCCCCACCATTAATGCACGTCCCTTCATTGCTAACTCTTTCATCTTGCCACCGAAACACCCCATCCGTGGAAGCTTTGCTTGAGTTGTTGAACTGAATCCTTAATTCCTTTTAATTATAGCGATGAGGGGCAGTTGTTAGTTGGGTGACGATGTTCATAGATCCCACATACCTCAACTTTTTTTAGTGGGAAATATTTCAAGGGATGTTTATTTCTACACTTAGAACATGATATATACAATGTTAGCTCTACTTCATCCTTATTTTTCTTGTATTGTAATGTATCTAATTGTGAACTTACCCCAACAAATTACCAATCTTAACCCGAGTGATACCTCCCCCATAATTTCTTGTAATTATGGAATTATTGTCTCCGGGACCTTTTCCATGTTTGAAATTTACCCTTGAATAACACTTACATGATTCAAAAATTTCCTATAATTTAACTGATAAATATCCTTAGATCCCATCAAATTTAAAAGGTCCAGGCATGTTCATCCCTTATTCCTCTTAACAAAATATTTCGCAAAGTTTATTTATACAACTTACTCTATTTTTACCTTTGTAAATTATACTACAATATTTCCACATAGTCATAAAGGCTCTCATCTTCCTTCTGATTAATTTTGAATATCTCCTTGCTGAAATATTTGGTCTTATACTAATCTTGATACTTTTTGAGAAAATATCGATTCATATCCTCCCATGTGTGGATATTGTTTCCTCCCAATCCCACAAGCTAGAAATGAGGGACATTTTTCAATGTGTCAAGGAACATTTTTAACTTTTGAGCATCATTGATGTAACCATGACTTCTACATAAGACATTTTTCTTGAAGCCATGAATGAAGGTGCTCAAAATCCAATTATATTTTGACAGAAATATGCACCTGATTGTTTCTGGTGTAACTCCGAAATTACGAATCCACAGGGTCTGAAACGTCTACTTGTGGTAGCCCGACCTGTCATCTTTCCAACCCAATAGGTATGACCTAAATTGGATTCTCTGAGAGAGAGTTATGCCAAGTGTCGCAACGTGACCTGTTTATGGGATAAAACAGGAGAGCGAACTTGTATGGAGTGCCACGTGTCACTGGTTCACTATCGGCCTCTAAACCTTCGACCTGTGAAAGTATAGTCCGTGCCCTACTTGTCATTTTTTACGAAATTTCATTTGGAGCTTCCTAGCCCAAGTTATGACCTTTTTTCCTAGGTCACCTGTTTATGACTCAAATCTGGAAGAGGCAGAATCCCTAGATTGTATAGATCATAAAACACAAAGTACAACGAATTAGAAGTTTTCCTTTGGACACAAGGTACATGGGGATCTGATATTCGACCTGTAAAAGTTTTAGATCCGAAACATTCACCAAAATGGATTTATAGCAAATGTACTACGATGACTGGGTTTTGCTATATCAAGCCCTAGCATCTCAAGTGCAACAAGTGTCATACATGCCATACCATGCCTTCTTTCAGGATAGCTCTGATACCATGTTAGTTTTTCAGAATTTTCAATATGATCTAAGATCTTAACTGAGAGAATAACATGTATAGCATATCTACAGCATATCAATCATGGACACAATAATGCAGGCACACAAGAGACACAGAGTTTCACCGGGGAAAACCAGGAAGGTGAAAAACCCCACAACTTCCTCAGAGATAGAAAGAGAAATGATACAACCAAAGTACAAGAGATAGTCTTCTCCTAGCAACAGATCCTCCTCCTCACAAGTGCGCCACTTTCCGAATGAGAGAAGTGTGTGTAATGAGTGATCAAATAGAGATCTCCCGATCTCTATTTATACTTGTCCTGTCCTGCCCAATAAACTAATGGGGCTGACTTGTCTAGATTAGCCTCATAACCCATGGTTAACTTAATCCGGGCTGACCCCACACTTGGTGGTCTAATAACCCATTTACCCACATGACTCATACAGGGCCGAACCCATCAAGGTGGTCTAATAACCCATCAAGTATAAGTTACGACACTTACAATATAAATGATGACACTTTCGTATAGAGGAATAATAACATCTCTATAGGAATACAAACACTTCCGTATAGAGGAATAATAACATCTCTATAGGAATACAATACACATGGGTAAAATACATTCCGAAGTTACATATACATCAACACTCCCCCTTAACTAGGAAGGTATTTCTCGACACAGATCTGCTAGCACAAGTCTTCTTCTCTTGATCATCATTAGCGAATCATCATCCTCGAATCATCGTCATCGTCACTGCTGCTGCTATCTCAATCAATCTCTGAATCTACTCGTCATAGGAAGTTCTACATAGCCAATCCTTTTTCATACTGGATGTAGGCCCACCACCTGCAGGTCTTCATCATCATTGGCCATACTGTGGAATTCTCAGGACTTAGTACGTGCGTCATAAAACCTTGCAAGAGCATCCCAGGACTTATTACGGGCACACAGGCCAACCTATCAGATCTCCCAGGGAGCTATTACATGTGACCCCACCACAAAACCTCGAAAGAGAATCCCATGACTGATTACGAGCACACAGCTCAACCTATCGGATCTACAAGGGCGCTATTATATGTGGTCACCACAAAACCTCGCAAGAGCATCCTAGGACTTATTGCGGGAACACATCCCAACCTATCGGATCTCCCAGGGCGATATTACATGTGGTCATGGAAAAACCTCGAAAGAGCATCCCAGGACTTATTACGGGAACACATCCCAACCTATCGGATCTCCCAGGGCGTTATTATATGCCATAGGACAAAACCTTGAAAGAGCATTTGCCAGATCTCCCAGGGAGCTATTATATGCCAGCGACAAAACCTAGCAAGATAATCTGCAAACCTCCCAGGGCGCTATTATATGTCCTCCCAAAGCAAAATCTCGAAAGAGCATTTTCCAGATCTCCCAGGGAGCTATTATATGCCAGCGGCAAAACCTAGCAAGAGAATTTGCAAACCTCCCAGGGCACTATTATATGCTTATTTGCACAACCTGTCCACGGCCACAGAGTATCCACCTGATACTCACCATACATCATCCTGATGTACACATGATCATCCTGATCATCATCACTGCATCGTCCTGACGCATGTCATATGGAGCAACATCCTGAAGCTCATCATCCATGATCATCCTGATCATACAATGCATCCACCTGATGCATACACAGTATCTACCTGATACATATCATCATACATGATCTACCTGATCATACAATGTATCCACCTGATACATATACAAATACATGATCCACTTGATCATACCTGATACATATCAACATACATGATCTACCTGATCATACAATGTATCCACCTAATACATCTACAGATACATACACATGATCCAATTGATCATATCCAGCATCCAACATGATGCATACATACATATAAATGATCCAACTGATCATATCTAGCATCCAACATGATGTACATACAGAGCAGTAACTGGAGCATCGTCCTGATGCTCATCATCCAGCGCTTACATCCATATCCATGTGAAGGATCCTCCTTCCACCATGCTTGGAATGGCTTCAGCAAATGTCTCCATCACTTCTTCCTTGAAGTGTCGTCAATCTGAAGAACACCAAGCCTCCCTCTGAAGTATTCGAACTTCACTCTGGCTAGTGGTTTCGTCAGCACATCTGCAATCTGCTCGTCCGTCGCAACATACAGGAGCTTCACTGCTCCTCTCTGCACCATATCCCTGATATAGTGATATTTGATCTCAATTTGCTTCGACCTGTCGTGGAACATCGGGTTCTCAGACAGCTTCACACAATTCTGGTTATCACAAAAGATACCTGTAGCCTCTAGCGGGAGATCAAATAACTCAGACAGTAGCTTCCGGAGCCATACTGCCTTGAAACTAGCTGAACAAGTAGCAACATACTCTACTTCGGTTGTACTCAGTGCTATGCAGGACTGCTTCCTGCTAAACCAAGAGATCACACCTGATCCCATACTGAAGCAGCACCTAGATGTGCTCTTCCTATCTGCAACACTGCCTTCCAAATCTGAATCAACATAACCCTGCAGGTTAAACTTTTGATTCGCATCATACTTGAGCCCATAATCAATTGTACCCTTCAGGTACCTCAGAATATTCTTTACAACAACCAGGTGAACACCTCTAGGATCCATCAGGAATTGGCTCAATGTGTTCACCGCAAAGCAAATATCTGGTCTCGTGTTCGTCAGTTACATCAAGGACCCAATCATTTGATGATACACAGTGGCATTAACAAGATCAGATGAAGCATCACACAGAAGCTTCAGGTTCAATGCCATAAGTGTGGCCATGTCCTTGCAGTCCATCATCCTGAACCTCTTCAGGATCTCTACTACAAACTTCCCTTGTCCAAGGAAGATTCCATTTGCACTCTGCCACACCTCCATGCCTAGAAAGTAGTGCATCATCCACAAGTTCTTCACCTCGAACTTAGCAGCAAGCTTCCTCTTGGTATCGTCAATCAATCCATCCTCACCTATTACAAACAGGTCATCCACATACAAAAGTAGTATCACAGGATTGCCTTCCTCAACCTTGTAGTAAAGGTTGGAATCTGCTTTACTCTTAGTAAATCCCAAACTGGATAGAAAGTTGTCTATCCTACCATACCAAGTCCTAGGAGCTTGCTTCAAGCCATACAAGGCTTTCTTCAACTTACACACATATGACTGCCTGTCATGTGTCTCAAAACCAAGTGGCTGCTCCACATACACTTCCTCCTCGACTACACCATTCAAGAAAGCTGTCTTGACATCCATTTGGTGTATCTTCCATTTCATCACTGCATCCAGAGCAAGTACTGATCTAATGGAAGTGTGCCTGGCTATAGGTGTAGAAGTCTCTTCATACTCAATCCCTCCTTCTGGGAGAAGCCACGAGCTACAAACCTCGCTTTGTATTTCTCCATGCTACCATCTGCAGCATGCTTGATCTTATAGATCCATTTGGAAGTCACAATAGACTTCCCTTCAGGTCTTGGGACTGCATCCCAAACATCATTCTTCATGATCGACTGGTACTCATCGATCATGGCATTCTTCCTGAATCCTAAGAACTTCAATATATTCAATATCTTCAATAGATAACTTTGTTGTTGGAACAAATGTTGTAGTCCTTCTTTTGTAGGTGATGGTATACGATCTTTCCTACAAAAAAAGTTAAATTGCATGATTAGAAACATCTCATAGTTTTCAGAACAAATTCTTACACATAAAGAAATATGTCATACAGTCATGCAATTATTTTAGCCAATGCTTCAATACAACATTCATCCATATCCTGTAACTTTCTAGATGCCTTCCAATCTCTACCAGAACATTGTTAAGATTTTGCACTACTTCCAACATGTCAGCAAAGAGGCTTCATTCTAGATAAGTAGCAATGGAATGTTGTACAGTGCCATAGGCCACTTACCCATTACATGCATATTAGTAGTATTTTGTTCATTAATGCAATTATTCTAATATGCCAAAATACACAGCCTAATTCTAGGAACATCGGTATATACATCATTGAACAATATTATTTAAACAATCAAATATGCAAGAAATGATAATTCAAATACTTATCTTTGTTTGTTTGTTGGGTTGAATTCCTCTCAGTCTTTGCTTCCTTTTTGCAACTCTATTCTGATGTGGATTGTGAGAAATGGTCGACTCCTTCTAAATATCTGCATCCTTACAGAAACTACTGGAGTGTGCTCTCTCTTGATCTTTTATTCCTGGATTACCTGTCCTCGAACTTATATCCATCCTCAATCACTATGCATGCTTACTAGTATCATCATTGTGTTACCATTGAGATCTCATACATAATCATACATTCATTAGTATAATCTCAATACTATCAAAACACAATAATCTTAAACATGTATAGTCATCATTTCAAACACAGATAATCAACATTAGCATTCAATGTTTTAGGGAAGACTTCTCTTACTCATGCATATTCATATTTGACCAAAGGACTTTTCTGGTTAGTCATATCATCAATCAAGGTAAGAGAGATAATATGCATAAACCCTTGATTACTTACATTTCTAACTTCATGAATAATCATTATCAACAATACAACAGTATAAGATCCTAACACAAGGTTGGATTCTAACTTGATATAGGAAAAAGATACCTGGATTAATATGTTAGTTGGTTATTTCTAACATACCCGCATGATGTCTTCTTGTTCTCTTAAATGACTTGTGCTAGTAACCTGCATATCTCATAGGTTAATCATTATAGAACCAAGTTATACATACCTCGTAAGTAGATCTTCTATGTGATCCATGACAATGGATGAATCTTTGTCTTCATGTCACCATGGTCATATGTTCTTGAACTAGAACATGATTTGTCTTTCTTGATGTACCTTTCATGTTAGCGGACAACATCAACCTCATACAACACCACAATGCATTAGTACAATCATAAGTGTCAAAACCCTAATCAATGAATATCTTCTATCGTGCATTCATAATTTTATTAAGGTGATATGACAAGTCTAAAGTTAATCAAGATTGTACTAACCTTAATGAAGACAAACATACCATAAACTTAATCATGAACAGATCTCAAAACATACCTATATAAGTCATGCCTGTTGATATTGCTTGTAATCTTCCTATGTAAGGCCTCAGCCTTATCTCCCTCTGAAACTGGAACTTCTTCACTTATGCAGGTGACCAATCCATTTTCTTTTAGGATTAACCCAATCCACTTGATTTGCAGAAACTGGATCTGGAGCTGGATTAGGGTTTGTCAGGGAAACCCTAAAAATTCAAACTTCTGAAAGGATAGAAAGATGCGCCTTGATGAGCTGCTCAAGTTGGTATACTCAGAATTTGAAAACTGCAAAGTTTCACCCCTCAAAATTTCCTTTGAAACTTCCGGATCTTCTGGACAGGATCCCGGACTAGGGTTTGATAAAGCCCACCCTTCTGCCCAAACAAAAGGTTCGATCCAAAGCTCTACACTTCGATTTTTCTGATGAGCTTCCAGCCGTGGTCACAGACTTAAAAAATTCCAACTTTTGCATAAGCCCTAATTTTCCACTTTTCCGATCAAAGTCCCGAACTAGGGTTTGATAAAGCTCGGCCTTCTGCCCAACCAAAAAATTTGAACTTGGTCTCTAAATTTTGATTTTGATGAGTATCATTCAGCCGTGGTCTCCGATTAATTTTTTTTAAACTTTCTCCGAAACCCTAATTCCTGGAGCCATGAATGAAGGTGCTCAAAATCCAATTCTGTTTTGACAGAAATATGCACCTGATTGTTTCTAGTGTAACTCCGAAATTACAAATCCACAGGGTCTGAAACTTCTACCTGTGGTAGCCCGACCTGTCATCTTTCCAACTCGACAGGTCTGACCTCAATTGGATTCTATGAGAGAGAGTTATGCCAAGTGTCGCAACGTGACCTGTTTATGGGATAAAACAGGAGAGCGAACTTGTACGGAGTGCCACGTGTCACTGGTTCACTTTCGGCCTTTGAACCTTCAGCATGTGAAAGTACAGTCCGTGCCCTACTTATCACTTTTTACGACACTTTTTACGAAATTTCATTTGGAACTTCCTAGCCCATGTTATGACCTTTTTCCTAGGTCACCTGTTTATGACTCAGATTTGGAAGAGGAAGAAACCCTAGATTGTACAGATCATAAAACACAAAGTACAATGAATTAGAAGTTTTCCTCTGGACACAAGGTACATGGGGATCTGATCTTCGACCTGTAAAAGTTTAAGATCCGAAAAATTTGCCATAATGGATTTATAGCGAAAGTGCTACGATGACTGGTTTTTGCTATATCAAGCCCTAGCATCGCAAGTGCAACAAGTGTCATACATGCCATACCATGCCTTCTTTCAGGCTAGCTCTGATACCATGTTAGTTTTTCAGAATTTTCAATCTGATCTAAGATCTTAACTGAGAGAATAACATGTACAACATATCTACAGCATATCAATCATGGACATAATAATGCAGGCACACAAGAGACATAGAGTTTCACCGGGGAAAACCCCCGCAACTTCCGCAGAGATAGAAAGAGCAATGATACAACCAAAGTACAAGAGATAGTCTTCTCCTAGCAGCAGATCCTCCTCCTCACAAGTGTGCCACTTTTCGAATGAGAGAAGTGTGTGTAATGAGTGATCAAATAGAGATCTCTCGATCTCTATTTATACTTGTCTTGTCCTGCCCAATAAACTAATGGGGCTGACTTGTCTAGATTAGCCTCATAACCCATGGTTAACTTAATCCGGGCTGACCCCACACTTGGTGGTATAATAACCCATTTACCCACATGACTCATACAGGGCCGACCCCATCAAGGTGGTCTAATAACCCATCAAGTATAAGTTACGACACTTACAATATAAATGATGACACTTTCGTATAGAGGAATAATAACATCTCTATAGGAATACAAACACTTCCGTATAGAGGAATAATAACATCTCAATAGGAATACAATACACATGGGTAAAATACATTCCAAAGTTACATATACATCAACAAAGGTGACAAAGCCTATGCAGCAATGATGTATGCTATGTCTCGTTGCATGGTAACCCACTTCCTTTTTGTTGAATCTCCAAAAGAGCTATGGGCCCATCTGAATGAAAGATTTGGCAAACAGAATGAAGGGATTGGTCCAAACCATTTTGAGAGCAAGCCCAGTGATGCATTCGCCCTCCTTGATGGTCTCTCTGATCATGAATCAGTATCAAACATATCTCATAATGAAGTTGTCCACAGAGAAGAAGAACTTGCAAATTCTGCACTCATGCTCTCAATATCTTCTATTTCAAATTTTGTGCTAGCTCACACTTTAGACACTATAGAGGTTCTTAAATCCTCTCTTGCACAAGAGTCTGTTGGTTTGCATAATGATGATCTCATGAATGTTTCGTAGGTTAAATCAGCAATTGGAGGTAATGCATTCGCTCTCCTTGATCACTCACCTCTTATGTACTACTGTAAGATCATTTGTACATGCTCTCAGGATTTTATTGAAGATGTAGGGCATTGCCATTCACTTGGCATAATTTCTCATGCATTTCATGGTTTTGATATCACCTCTAATGGTTCAAAGGATATCTCAAGAAACCATTTTTCAAGTCTTGGATCTGATTTGGATTCCAAGCAATCACTATCATGTGATGGTTCTTTTGGGCATAATCTCACCTATGATGGTTCAAAGGAGAAAACAAACTACACATTCATGGATTTGATCCTACCTCAGCTGATTCGAATCACGGGTTCCAGGATCATCCTCATACTTTTGGATTTGTTCTCATCACATTCGATCTGAAGAGCAAGTACAAGTACATGCTTTTGAGCATGAACCACTTCTTCCCAAGAAGAAGATACCTCCAGACATATGACCAAGCATCACACCTGCTTGAGTTTGGAGCATTTATTTTTGGTGTGCCCTACAATCTATTTTGAGGGGGGGTTATTTTTCCCATGAGGTTTTTCCCCATTTCCTTTTTTCATGGATTGTTCTTTATCATTTATTTTATTGTATTGGGTGACCTCTGGTCTCAGTTACTAGGGCCCAGGATGGATTAAGGGGGGGTGTTGGGATATTCCTATACTCCATCCTAGTCCTACTAGCATTTTCATTATTTTGCATTTCAGTCATGCATGCATTTTTGCATGCATCCCAGTCATCAGGTTGGTGTCACCTACCACCTAGTCCCCACGTTGCTAGCCCCGGGAGCTTCTTTCCACTCATTTTTATCCCTCCTAGTCAATGATGCGCCCACCTTTCACCTACCACTTGAGAAAGGCGCCCTTCTTCACTTACCACTCAGTTACACTTCAGTTAGTTGAGTTATTTGTGGATCTCTCCTTGATTTGAGGATTGATTGACTTGTTAACTAACTGAAACACTCCATTGGACCCCCATTGAGACTAGATTGCCTATTTTGATTCCAGTCAGCTCCCCATGCGACCTCCATTGAGCCTCCTCCACTACATTAGTGCTTCCATGTGCCAGTTACACCTACCACACTCAGTTAGACTTAGTTTGACACTTGGTTGATCGTTACTTGTGCATTGATGACTCCACTGATGATGATGAGGACCCCTAGTGGTGTATTGTTGACACTCCACTGCTAATGATGATGACTCCTAGTGCAGATAAGCCATGCCCATGCAGGCTAATTCGAATTGCCACCTTGGCATTCGAATCCTCTCCACCATTGTATTATTTATTGTTAATATTATGATTAATTAATTAGTGTGTGATGTTATTTTGCTTCTATCCGAGTTCTACTGTATCATAATAATGTTTCTCCTTTACACTGCATTGACCACTCTTCTTCTATTTTCCTGCGTAATCTTAATCTTTCTTGTGAGGTATACATCAGCTCTTAGATCTGCTGTGAGGATTTTCACAAATACATGTATGCTTTTCATTTGTAAGGTGTTATCTACTTTGGCTGCATCAATGTTGTTGGATCCGGTCCTTGAGCTTAATGCAGTTAGGAAAGGTTCATTTGAGGTGCATGTGCATTGAAATTGGGTCCCAAACTATCTGGGATCAACCGCCTAGATGTATACTTGAAGTTTGTATCTAAAATTGAGAAATGCATCCAAATGTTAACTCCAGGTTAAGATGCACTAGGAAATGCACCCTACTAAAACGAAAAAACAAAACGAAAGAGAGAAAAAAACTAGAATTGGGATTCTACTTGCTTCTCCTTCCTTCGATGGTGCTTCCTAGCTATAATTTTTAGATTCCGTGAAAAAGATAGCTATTGAAAAGAAAACATAGTTTTCACTCAAATGCATATTGTATTATAACTAGTAAAAACTTGAAAGTAATTGTTTACTCTATTTGATGTAAATTTTTTCAAAGATTTATAATAACTCCAATAAGTCTTGAGTTATTTTCCACTAAAAGAGCCATACAATGGAGTTTTTGGTGATGCCAAAATATTAAAACTCGCGAGAAAAGGATTTTATAGAAGAACGCAAAGAATCCTAAATTGATAGACCATAATAGCCATGGGACAATTTGATAAATTATTTATTGGCTCTGGTTTGCTAATTTTAAACCTCTAGTTTCTTTTCGATGGATGGCACAAGCTATTGTGGTAATAACCTCATTTTTTCACATGCTTGGACAATGTATTCATCCTCTCTTCAAACTAGGACTTGAAGGAGTGTGTATAAACTTAATCATTTAAATTAAAGATAAGTTTTGTTCTCATTAATGCATAATTTGATTCATTTTTCTCAGATTATTTTTATAATTGAATTATAATTAATGCCACGTGGTTGGGAAAAGATTAAGCACCAAGTGATAAAAATTATGTTCTTTGAAATCGATGATAGGTATTATCATTCTCAAGGAAGCATCTAATCCAAACAGCTGTATTGCAAAAAGCATAAAATCCAGAAAACATAAAATCTGGAAAACACGTAACACAACAAAACGAGAAAAGCGGATATGGCCAGTAGTGGCACGGGTCCCAAGAAGCCACCTGGTTGGCCATGTGGACGCCACCCGTCGAGATCCGGATGTGCCCAATTGGCTTCTCCACGTCGTCCCGGGTAGGTTGTGCTTTAATGTGCTTTATGGCACCTCGAGAAACGTGCCATGCATCCATTTCCTTGCGCGCTCTCCAATAGCCCGTTCAATCTTGCTCGGGTCTGGTCTGTGAGTGTTTTCACACCCTGGAAGCTGTCCGCCATGGCGTCGGTCCTGCTCCGATGCCACGTCTTGTTGCTGTTCGAACCTGCAGCCTAGTGGATGCTTCGTCGTCGTGTTCATGTCCTCCATTGCTTGTTGTTCGAGCAGAGGGGATTCCTGTTTTTAACCTCGTTGGGCCTGCCTCCCTGTTCGGCGCCGTGGGTTGGAGAATTTTTGTAATGTTGTTATGTTGTTCGTGGTCCGTGGCGCTTCTTCTCTTGCTGAAAGCTCCTGTAATTGCCTGTTTGCGGGCTGCTCCTAGTGCTCGTGTTCCTGGCTCGTGCTCGGCTCCTCGTTTCTGCTCGGATCCTTGTTCGTCCTTGGTTCCTGGTTCGTGCTCGGCCGTGGCGACCTGTTCAAATAACGTGGTAGGATATACATCCTACCGGCTTCTCTTGCATTGTGTTTTTCAACACAGCCACTCGCTCGGTGTGATTTGCTTGCTTTCTCTGTCTATGTTCGGTTTGGTTGGGTCTATGTTCTCGGTTGAATGGTTTTTGGTTATAGGTTGACTGGTTTGTGATCCGCTCTTGGTTCGTTCTCGGTAGTGGCGGCCTGTTCAAACGACGTGGTGGTATATCCATCCTACCGGCCTCTCTTGCATTGTGTTTTTCAACACAGTCACTCGCTCGGTGGGATTTGCTTGCTTTCTCTGTTTGTGTTCGGTCTGGTTGGGTCTGTGTTCTCGGTTGAATGGTTTTTGGTTATAGGTTATGTTCTCTGCATCCATGAAGATTAATTATGACAGTGGCTAGGGTTTAATGTGAGCTTGTTATGGTTTCATGGTTAATATGGTTTACTAGGGTTTCATGGTTATGGTTATGGTTTCGGTTATGGTTATCGTTATGGTTTCATGGTTATGGTTTCGTGGTTGTGGTTATGGTTTCGGTTATGGTTATGGTTATGGTTATGGTTATGGTTTCATCGTTGTGGTCATGGTTTCGGTTATGGTTATGGTTATGGTTTCGGCTTTACTGTTTCATGCTATGAGCTAGGGTTTAATGTGACCTTGTTTGCTGGAAGAAATAACTGAATTTTGATTTTAAAAATGCAGATGAATGGTTATTGGATTTCGGTTGAATGGTTTTTGGTTTTCTTATGCCTCCATGAAGATGAATTATCACAGTTTTTAAATCTCTATTCTCTTTGTCCATGAAGATGAAGATGAATTACTACAATGCAGTTTGTAGTTATGGTTTGAATTTGATTATCAATGGAGCATTGTTATGGTTTGCTAGGGTTTCATGGTTTCGGCTTTAGGATAGCCTTTATTCCACCCAAATAGTAACTTGGTAAATTTTATAATTGAGTTAAGGTTTCATGGTTATGGAAAATTCAGTTATGGTTTCATGGTTTGAAGGTTATGGCAAATTCTGATAAGTGCAAATTCAGTTCATTTATTGCTTCCATTCTGTGATTATATTGCTTTCAGTGATTGTTTGAATTCGTAATGAATGGTTGTTAAATTCTTAATGAAGTTGATTATAGGAATGATGCATACTTGAGATGTAAGATGACGCTCTGCAATAATTTGGGCATGCCAATTAGATGAACATGTGGAATTAGAGGCATGGCAATTAGATAATAATTTGGACTCTCAATTAGAGGCCTTCAGAGTTCATGCCAATTAGAGGCATGCCAATTAGATGAATAATTTGGACTGTGAATTAGAGGCATTCTGAGTTCATGAGATTTGGACATGCCAATTAGATGAATATATGAAATTTGGATTGATTTCTAAGAAGAGTATGAGAGAAGATGAAATAGTATTTGAATGCTTGATTTGGTATGTATCTTTCATTATATATATATATATTATGAAAGTGTGTAAAAGTCTATGGCCTTAGGCCTATGTTCTATTTATAAAAAATCATAGCTAAATATTAATTTTAATACAACTATATAACAATACTCGTCTAAACTAATCAATCAAATTTTAACTTATAAACAATGATATTATTATGAAACAAATGTTAAAAAATCTAGTCATAATGCTAAAATATGAATGTGTGTTTTTTCAATTTTATCTCTAAAGTCTAGACAAGGCAACCTCTCTTTCTTTCTTCGGTCATAATCTGGTCATGTTTATTTTTTTCCAAAGTCCTTAATTTGGTAAACTTGGGTTAGTTAGAGATGCCCTCTTTCAGGTCCCCAATGACCATATCTCTATTATGGGCACACATAAAGGTGACATGGTCAAAACTAATCTTCCCATTGTTTGTTTTTCTCTTGGCACACTGTTAATGAGTTGTACACTTGATTTCTGTCCATCTTCAACAGACTAACAAACCAAAGAGCTTCATTTCAATGAAAAACTTATGGATTTGTTTAAGACCATAAGATCCCCAACTGTGACTCACATATTAGTGTTTAAAGCCTTTAACTTTTCCTCAATAGTTATTTGTAGTATGTTGGACATGCCTATGTGTTTGTCCCATCTACCGTTAGCCCTCATTTTGTATTTTTCTAGAATTTTGGTTCTCATTTAAAAAATTGTCATTACTCTTCCATATTTTCAATTAGACCCTTCACATCTTCACTGAATCATTTAATCTACCTAAAACTCTAGTTTCCACCAAGTCCCTCACAACATGGATTTACTTCCAATGTTCTACTCATCAGTTTGCTTGGATTCTTCCCTTTGTACCCATGGATTTACTGCCATTCCCAACCAAAAATCTTGTCCTAGAACAATACCCTTCATAGTAAGGGCCATAAATGTTGAGGGGATTGACCTCTTTCCATTTAATTGTGCTTCCATGTCCCATGGTATAGGCCACGGCTGTGTTGTTGGGGATTTGGGGGGATTGTGAGCTGTACGAATTGGTGATTTTATTTTGGGGGGTCAAAGGAGGAGCTTTTGGATCCAAAAGTGAGATTGGTGATGATAGAATAGAGGGAATTGAGTGGAATTTGTGTGCACTAGCCTTCATAGCATGAGCAATTGCTGTAGTATTTGGGTTAGCTATTGTTCCTTCCATTCCAGTATGTAAAGCCTTTTCCCTAAGCCAAGGGAGGAAAGGAGGTTAATGCTCGAGATGCATTGATATCAAAATGTTTATGCTTCCACTGTTTTTTCGATGTGAGAGGTTACAATCTGGTGCCAAATGCACATAAGAATGGCATCAGGCACAATGAAAAGTAAGGCCCTAAAAAATTAATCTTTATTGAAACTGCAAGTCTCCTTTTTTCAAAGAGATAATTTCCACACGTCATTCTTTCAAGGCTAAGTCGATAAGTATTCACACAATACTCATCACCCTTGAGCTTTTGTAAGACAAGTTCACTTCGAAACAATTAGCAAGGGATTTTCCAATCTCATAGAGCACTTATTTCGACCAAAAAGTAAAAGGAAATTAGGGTGATTTGATGCATATTCATATTGGAACCACCCAAATCTCTTTGAATTAGCATCGAAAGATTGGCTGCAATGCTTAAGAATCAAGGTGTAACCACCGCACTTCCAAAAAATACCTTAACACATGATAAATGTACATGGCATCCTAGAATATCAAAGTTAACAATCCTCTAGCCAGTACCAGGAGTTGTGGGTTGTACCCTAAGAGGTTCGAAATTTGAGGAAAGCTAATCCTTGATGTTCTTATCACTCGAGCGATGCCCTAGAAAGCACCTAACTAGTGCCCTCTCAACCATATCAACAACATTATTCAACTTCACCTCATTACCTAATATCAAGTTCATGGGGGGGAACCATCTTTCAGATACACTTCCGTTGTTTTTGGGAAGAGCACTTTGTACCCACAATGCCCTAGAATGTTGAATTATGCAAAAGTTGAGAAGGTAGAATCCCTGAGATAAGGAGGGTTTGTGAGAATTAGATCCTCGGGTGGTCCCCCACCGCCCAATGAAACCTTCTCCACTTTGTTGATCTAGTATTGGTTCATGGATAGATAAATCCAAAGAGTTGGGCCGCAACGCATCAATGAAGACCCTTTGAATTAGAAGTATTCTCCTCGCTTCCTTGAATAAGGTGAATGCTCTCCATGAAAAGGCTCCAAAAGGCACGTGGGGCAAGAATATGGTGTCTCTTTAAATGATAGTTTTGGAATTGTTGACTTTGTAAATATTTATTATATTTTCTATTATAACCACATTTTGGAAATCCCGTGGCCACTTTGCTTCTAATGGCATTGGGATGGCACAGTTATGTGTATTTTGTCAAATGATAACTGCTTTTGAAGCTAGGATGCCCCTCCAAATAATGTCCTATAAAAAATGGCCTAGTGACCATGCAAGCCAACTTCTAAGTGGGGATTTCCGATAAATAAGCATAAGATGATGCAAGAAACACTCGTCAAGAGAATGCCTTGTTACCAGGCAAACTAGTACCTGTAGTTAAAGCCCCAAAGATCGCTACTAGTTCACGGTAACCTGAGAGGTGTTACCCACTGTCACTACGATAACTACCTCTATGCGCTTCTAGTTGGCTCTTCTCCAACTTGAGAGGGCGTCCCTACATAGGATTGATAGGCTATGGAAATGAGGGCACAAGGTTATTTGGAAGAGATATCCTTAACAAAAAGGGGTTGTAGTTTTTAGGGTTTTTCGAATAAGCGATGGAAAGACTTCGAACATTGAGAACACTAGATCCACATAGAAAGAAACCTTGAACCATAATGCACAAAGAAAGATATATTGTTTAAGCTCCAAAACAGAGAATTTTGAAAGTCCAACCATGGAAATGAAATGAGGAAGTGTCTCACTATTTATAGGAAAGGCTACAACCTCCTCATACGATATCCTTAACAAAAAGGGGTTGTAGTTTTTAAGGTTTTTCGAATAAGTGATGGAAAGACTTCGAACATTGAGAACACTAGATCCACATAGAAAGAAACCTTGAACCATAATGCACAAAGAAAGATATATTGTTTAAGCTCCAAAACAGAGAATTTTGAAAGTCCAACCATGGAAATGAAATGAGGAAGTGTCTTACTATTTACAGGAAAGGCTACAACCTCCTCATACGATAAAATATTCATTTTTCTGTAAGATCTAGCCTATGGTGGGGTAAAATAATACAAATCCTTACTTTAAGCAACTAATACAATAAAATAAGGCAGTCAATGCCACTTATAAAATGATAATGTAATGTCCCCATTTTTGGATTTCCTTGCTCGACAAAAGGAGATGGCCTTGGGGGTTTGCATTAGCATGATCTGAGGAGATTCATTAATTATTAATGTCACCAATTCATAATGTGACTATTGAAAAAGTCACTTTATTAAAAGGTCGTCATGAGTGTTTTCGATGGTATTGGGCGATCCATGGTATTGCCCATGGTATGGAGCTACATTGAAAGAATAAAAGAAAAGGGAACACCTCACCTAGACATCATGTATTCTGAATTTGATTTCTTGTGGAGTCGCCTTCTGAACCAAGGTTTTTGTTAGGGTTTGGAAAAACCTTTCCATTGTTGGTTTGGTTTTGGTGGTGCAAGATTCCACCCTAGCTAGACATAGGGAAAATCCACCCAGGATTTTCTAATTGAGCTTCATTGTGGAGAAAGAGATTTGCTTGGAGATTTCTTGAAAGAGGCCAAATGGTGTTGTGAAAACCGAATTCCATTGAGCTATTGATCTTTCGTCTTGAGGGTTTGTATTTTTGGATTTGGCCATTTACTGTGAACAAGGCCGAATCGCTTGTGAAGGCCAACCTCTCTTGTGGAGGCTGATTTCTTCAGGAAGGTTGACTCTATTCTTTGCTTCGGCCGAATCTCTCTCTCGATTAGACATCATTGCTTGGGAAAATTTATTGAGGGCCAAATCTCTTCATTGTTTGGATGGATCTTTCTTGCTTGGGTCAAATCTTTCTCGCTTGGACGAACCTCTCATTTGCTTGGGCCGAGTTTCCTTCCAAATTTCTCAAGGGGCCGAGTTATCACTTGTGGATCGATTCTTCTATTGTGAAGGGACTGTATCAATCTATTGGGAGTTTAGTTGAGTGGGTCGAGTCCTTTTCTTAATAGTTCGTGGAAGCTAAAAAGGGGAGGGGGGGCGATCCCTTGTTCTATTGGGTCAAGAGGCTTTATGAAGGATTCTGTGGGAGAAGGAAGGATGCCAAAAGCCCAAGGAGCAGATGTGGGGTTTGATGGAGGCCAAAAACATGCAAAACAGGTTGAGAGTATTCTACGGGTCGAGGTCTTGGATAAGGCCGAGAGGGTTCTAGGAGGAGGGGCCAATCCACCGATTTGCAAGCAAACCAAAACCCACAGAGAGGGCCGGGTTTCTCATGGAGGCTGAGCTATTTGTGTGAGGAGGCCGAAATCTTGGAGCTGGCATCATCATGAGGCTAATCGCTAGGGAAGACGTGGCATCATTTTCAGGTTATTTTGTTATTGTGTTTTGGGTAGCTGCCATAGCAGCCATAGTTGTATTATCACCACATGCGATTCATAATAAAAATGTCAGTATTGTCTCTCCTATCTTGTGTTTTCCAAGGTGTTTGATGGAATGCTTTATTTTAATGCCAATTGTGTGACGAAATTTATAAATCAATGTAATACATAATGTTTTTCAAAACAACCAAACTACAACAAATTTTGCCTATAAATTGCCTTGGGGATATTACAGTGGTATCCGAGTTGGTTTTCCTGCTAGCCTGAGGAAAAATATCAGTGAGGAGTTATGTGGTCAGAAAAGATGAAGGCCGAGATAAAACTCTTGGCTAAAGTCTTGGAATATCGAGCATTAGGTTGGGAGATCCAAACAACCATATCCTTTCAAGGCTATTACCACATCATGTCTGGAAGTAGGCATAAGGATCTAGGGCAGAAATTGAAGGAGATAACATACATGCTTCGCTATTGGGAATATCTGACGTTGGAAGATAAGACACGTGTAGTCATACCCTTTCAAGAGTATTATAAATCCAAGTACAGAAGTTGGCCCAAATATTTAGACGAGGATTATCTTGAAGGTAGATTGCAAAAATTGAAGAGAAATGTACATGAAGAATAGAAGCAGAATGAATCTAGCCATATTGAGGAATTGTGCATAAAGGAAGACCAAACAACAGCAGATGAGGACGATGACACCAGTATAATGGATGAGTATACATATGATACAGCTTCCAAATCAACAAAAGATGAGGATGCAATAGAGAGTCCTACTTATGATGACTATGAGGATATGGAGGAGTCAACTTCTTTCCCTATGTATGACGCTGATGATGACATGGATTCCACACTTCATCCTATTTATGACATGTGCGATGATGCAGGCATGATTGTACCTGGATCTGACGGAGGTTGGGAGCTATGGGTAAAGGAAGACATCGCAGGGGTTGAATTGGGGGATGGAAACTTGAATGACGATGATGGTCCACATGAGTCCCATCACTGCAAGGTGTTGACTAATAAGACAATTGATCCTTTGTATGAAGCCCACACCATGCTGATGAGATGACATTACATGATTTGGAGAGCCAACTCTTGGTCACAGAGGAGCAGATTGTGCAAGTTTTGACAAGAGCAGATGGTGCTCGTAAGTTTATTGAAGACCTTATGTGTGGAAGACCTAGTTGGAGGAGAGGCTCAAGGGAGTTGCAGAAGGGGTCACTAGTACCAAATTGCACATCATCAAAGAAGATTTAGAACATATGAAGTCAGATTACTTGCAGTTGTTCATGGATAGGGACCTTACTCTTAAGTTTTTTGAAGACAAGGCAAGGAAGGTTGAGGAGATTTGTTACCAGCCGAATTTGGCACACTCTTCACTATTGACAGCAACAGAGACTCCATATTTAGCAGTCGAGACACATGAGGGCATGAGTGGCATTCATGGTTGAGGGATGAGCCTCTTGTGATGATTCCGTGTGAGGAGCATTCAGAGTTGCAGCTTCCTAAGGAGAGATTTGACACAGAGGGTTTTGACTAGTCACTAGTTTTGCATTACGAGGATCGTGAGTCCCCTGTGTGGGAGAGAGGATTAGCAATAGAGAAGTTAGTTGAGTACATTCTGTGTGGACTAGTCAACATGGGAGTATATGCATCCATGGATTGGGTGGACAAGTATATGACAGATATGGAGACACACTGGGATACAGGCTTAGTTGATTGACACCAGTAGAGTGTTGGCTATAGTAGCACATATAGGATACCTGATAGCACAAGAGGTTGCAGTTGCATGTAACAGTATACAGGAGGGTACACGGACACACATGTTCGGGTACACAGGGTACTCCCAAAAGACCGAACACCTAGAGCAACCACTTCACACAAACAGATCATAGATTGATACACCAATGTTTTGACGTGGTTTAAATCCTCATGAGGGAAATACTCCACGGCCCCAACAAAATAGCTTCTACGGGACAATTTATTATGCAAAGAAAGAAAGTTACAAATGAGCTTCTCATAATCGATCAACTTTCCAATGACCCTCCATGCTCTTTAAATAGAGATCATGGACCAATCGGGTGTTAAGCCACGGATCAAGGGTAGGTATGATCTAAGAGAAGTTGAGCCGTCGGATCACTCTATGTCGGGAACATATCGTGACCGTCGGATTAAGTATTTACAAATGCATACTAATGCATACTAAAGAAACACACTTTTCCTAACGGATATATTACACAAGTTGATCTTTACTAACTCGTAAGTGTCTAAATATCCTAACATCCCCCCTTAAGAACAACTTGGGACAGGATTGAAGGATTTACAAAAGTGACACTATTAGGAGAAGGAAGGAGGCATTAGAGCCTATCCCCCCTTAATGACAAGTTCCTGAACTCCTAACATAGATCGAAGTTTAGAAAACTTCGCTTCTGTAAGAGACTTGGTGAAGATGTCAGCAACTTGATCATCTGTAGGACAAAAGAGCACTTCAAGAACACGATCATGAACAAGATTTCTGATGAAGTGCATATGTAGCTCAATGTGTTTGCTGCGTTGATGTAGGACTGGATCTTTGAAAAGCTTGATGACACTTTGATTGTCGCACCAAAGTGGAGTAGGCTGCTGCTGCTCGAATCCAAACTCTGAAAGGATCTGTCGAAGCCATAAAGCTTCCTGACTGGCATTAACTGCTGCTCGATATTCTGCCTCTGCTGAAGAAAGAGCAAGAGCTTGTTGTTTCTTACAAGTCCAAGTGATAGGTCCAGATCCCAGACTGAAAACATAACCTGCAGTAGACTTTCAATCATCAGGATCACCGGCCCAATCTGAATCAGTGAAACCAACCAACAAAGGTTTCCCCCCTGTACTGTAATGAATCCCAAACTGAATTGTACCTCGAATATATCGAAGTATCCTTTTAGCTGCTTTCCAGTGACTTTCATGAGGTGTTTGCATATAACGGGCAACACGACCAACGGAAAAGGAAGGGTCAGGATGGGAATGAGTCAAGTATAAGAGACTACCAACAAGTTGACGATACAAGGTGGCATCTACTTCAGGTGAAGTACAAGTGGCAGAAAGTTTGACTCCAGACTCGAAGGGAGAAGGGGCTGGTGCACAATCTTCCATGTGAAAGCGACAAAGAAGGTCACAAGTATACTTAGACTGAGAAAGAAAGATTCCTTCTTTGGTTTGCAGGACTAGGAGACCAAAAAAATAATGCAAATGTCCTAAGTCTGACATTTCAAAATTTTTCTTAAGACTGGATTTCACATGGGTTATAAGCTTAGGGTCACTACCAGTAAGAATAAGGTCATCAACATATAGAACAAGTACGATGAGATGGTTTCCTACTTTCTTGGTATAGACATTGGGGTCAGAATGGCATCTAGAAAAACTAGTGTCAAGGAGAAAGCTATCCATTTTGGCATACCAAGCTCTAGGAGCTTGCTTAAGGCCATATAAGGATTTCTTAAGGCGACAGACAAGGCTAGAGTTATTCTGAACATATCCAGGAGGTTGTTCCATGTAAATTTCCTCCTGTAAATCACCATGTAAGAAGGCAGACTTGACATCCATTTGATGGACTTCCCAGTTGTGTAAGGCTGTAAGGGAAAGAACAAGGCGAATGGAGTTCATTTTTGCGACAGGAGCAAAGGTTTCATTGTAGTCAATCCCTTCAACTTGGGAAAAACCTTTGGCAACTAACCTTGCCTTAAGTCTTTCAACACTTCCATCTGATGCATACTTAGTTCTGTAGACCCATTTACATTTGACAAGTTTTCTTTCTTTTGGAAGAGGTACAAGATCCCAAGTATCGTTCGCCATTAAGGAACGATATTCTTCATCCATAGCTGCATCCCAATCTGGATTTCCTGAAGCATCTGCAAAAGTTTCTGGATCATGATTCTCGGAAGCCTGAGCCAAAAGAAAAGAGGCTCGCTGAAACTGAGAACGTGTTTGACGTTGATCTTTAGGATCACCGGCAAGATCACCAGCTGCTTCACATGTTGAACGGACCCATCAATGAAGCACTTGTGCTAGTGCAACTGGAGGAACATGAACAGGCGGAGGTGGATTTTCATCCTCATTGTCATCATCAGAAACTGGAGTTGGAAACCTGTCAAGGAAGTTGGAAGAAGAAGAAGGCACAATCGTTGAATTTGGCTCGCAGGCCAAAGATGGCACAATCGCTGAATTTGGCTTGCAGGCCAAGAGATTTTCATCAAATTTAACATCTCTTCTAATGATTATATCATGAGAATGTGGTTGAAGAAGTCTATAACCTTTTAAATTTTCAGAATATCCAACAAATATGCACTTTTCACTTTTAGGCTGCAATGCTTTCCGTTTTTCATTCGAAATGTGAGCCCATGCTTTACTACCAAACACACGGAAGTGACTTACATCTGGTTTAATGTTACTCCATGCTTCTTCCGGTGTGATACCTTGTAATGCTTTAGTGGGGGTGCGATTAACTATATAATTTGCACAATTAATGGCTTCAGCCCAAAATTGAAGACTTAGTCCCTTAGATTGGATCATACAATTAGCCATTTCTTTTAAAGTGCGGTTCTTCCGTTCAGGTGCACCATTTTGTTGTGGTGTATATGGAACAGTGTGTTGTTGTTAGATTCCTTGTTCAGTGCAGAAAGTAGTGAAATTTTTGTTAACATATTCTCTTCCATTGTCAGATCTTAATTTAATATTTTGATGACCAGATTGTTTTTCAACAAGGGCCTTGTAGGCCAAGAACATGTTAAATACTTTGCTCTTAAGTTTTAGGAAATAAACCCAAGTGCGTCTGGTGTAATCATCAATGAAAGTTAAGAAATATTTGAAACCAGAAAAGGAAGCAGATGGAAGAGGACCACACAAGTCACTATTGTAATGTCCCTTATTAGGAATTTTATTAAAATTGCAATTTTTCACTTTTTTTCCCTAGTTCGACCTTTGACTAGTTTTGATCTCTAGGTCCCAAATTTGCCCCAAATGATCCCAAATCTTCTGAGAAGGTATATGAATGATATTAGAACATAAATATGTGTTTCAGGGATTCCTTTGGACCTTTAAAATACTTCTGCAAATCCTCTTTCAATTCTGATCAATGTAGGTAACTTTATTACTGATTTTCCTTTGACTAGTATTGGTCTCTAGGTCTCAAATTGACTCCAAATGCCTTCAAATCTTCAAGGAAGATGTATGAATGATATTAGAACTTGAATATGATGTTTATGGATAGCATATGGCCACCAAAAGACCTCTGAAAACTCTCTTAATATTCTGGACCAATGATGCAATTTTACTAGTAATTTGGGGTTCAAATCCCCCTGGGGTAAGTACTGAAAATGGCTTCCCAAATGCCTCCAAACCCACTCAAATTTATGAACAGAGGTATGTAATGTGTTAAGTATGTTATTAAAGTCTCATATGCACCATTAATGGATTATTACAACTATTCTCACCCTCTCCCAGTCAACTGCAAAAATCCCCAATTCGACCCTTGGGGAAATGGCACTATTTCACCTCCCAATACAACTAAACTGAGTAAAAATGCTTCAAATGCTCAAGTACAGTACATGAAACTTGTAGAAGACATCCATGGCAGTATATTGATCACAAATATATCATAGAATCATCCATTCATTCGAAATCATCAGCATTACATTGATTCACAACAAGGTAGTGGGGAAATGACACTGTTCTTTCATTAAAATTGAGATTTATACATTTCTACTTGGAATTTCGACCTGAAACTTTCTGGAGATGAAGAACAGAGTATTTAATTCATATTAAAAAAAAATGGGGCATTAAAAGCTTCCCCAAAGAGTACAATATCTCACCAAAAACGCCCTCCCTCAAGGATCAAGAATATGCCATCAAAACTGGAAATGGTTGAAGGAGTGAGCTGCAAAAGAAGAAGCCATGAGATGCCCTGTAGCTTCCACCTGCAAATAAAGACTCCATTAAATCTCTAAATGAAAGGTCTGAATGGCCTTTCCAATTACCAACTTGGATGGGAATCTTTCACCCTCGAAAATTGGCTAAGGCAAGAAACTAGTCATCCACTAGCTCTCCCTCTTCACAAATGCAATTGCAAATTCTACAAATGATCAAAAGCTGGTTTAATTATTTGTTATTTACATTTATAAAGTTCTAAAGTCCTCCATGGGTCGAATTCCTTCCAAGAGACTCATGCCAACTCAAGTTGGGAAGAGATTCCAAAGAACGCCACTTGTACAACAATTCCTAGTCTCCCACTTCCACCAAATCACATGTGGAAGCATCTTAGCTGCCCTAAAACCCTTGAGCGCCCTCTTGGAGTCTATTTTTAGCCCTGACATGTCATATATGTCATATGTCAGCCTTCAGGTCTGATTTGTGTCATAGGTGTCATAGCATCTTCATCATTGTTGTCATAGAGCTAGGGAATCTAGCCCAAGTGTCTCACTAGCTCCAAATTGCCTCTTCCTCTTCTATGGGAGTTACTCTTCCTCTACATTTCGACCTTGGATGGTCATGCCATTAATAATACCTTTTGGAATCCCCCAAGTATGTTACCATTCACCTTGAATTCGAATTGGTGAGAGGATGATGCCAAGTGTAGTGGGGAAATCTAGCCATATGTGGGTCCCACTTCCTCCATGTGTCTTCATGATCAAATGCCACTTTGATTTTCACTTGTATATATTTATTTAGCTCCTTTATTAAATATTTATGCCACTCTAATGTTCAAACATCATTTATTATCCCCATTATTCCAAATCCCAAAGCTTCCACCCCAAACCTAGGAAACTAATAATTTTCCTCATTGGCAATTATTTGACCTTTAACATCAATTTTACAAACTCTAATGAATATGGCCAATGTGATTAGGCCATTGTGACCCAATTCCAAATTTGGGACATGACAACTATGCACAAGCTCCAAGGGAACCGAGGCATGCCAAGAGGCACGTTTGTCAAAACTGTCCCGATGATGTTTTCCGATTACACAACCGGAACAAACACCATCCCTGCAAGATACGATCGGAAGACCTGTCACCATATTGTCTTTACATAGTTGTTGCAATGAGCGATAATTTAAGTGACCAAATCGCTCATGCCAAAGTTTGCTCAAGTTATCACTATGAGCAACAAAAACTGAAGGAAAAGGTGATGACCCAAAGTTGTTAAATTTGTACAACCTGGTAATATCATCAACAATTCCGGTAGTTAGGACCTGTTGAGGATCTTTAAAATCCTTGATTACAACTTGGTGAGGTGTAAACGTCACAGTTTTACCTTCACCAGAATGAGTGATTTGATAGACCGATAACAAATTACAGGAAATTCTTGGAACACATAGTACATCACTAAAATGACCATTATCTACTGGAACTGTTCAACCCCTACAACACTTAGAGATCTACAATCACCAACAAATATTTGTTTGGTGTTACATTCATGCATAGTATAAAAGATGGCTTGATCCTTAGCCATATGATAAGATGCTCCAGAATCAATGAGCCATTCACTTGAAGTAGAAGAAGAAGATGCATTATAAGAATAACTAGAAACACAAAGTGCATGTCCATGGGAGGTAGATTCTGAAGGCAAATCTAGGCTAATGTGGTGCTTCTTCATTGCTGCTCCCAAGGCTGCCATCTTCTTGAAACACTTAGATTCATCATGATTATCTTTCCCACAATAGTTGCAATGACGCTCAGTCTTCTTGCCTTTTGGCTTGGATCCTTTGTCATTTTTTAAAGAAGGAGCTGACCGAGAGGGTTTGGGACCCTTGTTTGACTTATTATTGCGAAAATTTTGTTTCTTGGGAGGCTTGGACTTTTCTTTCTGTTGGGACAATAAGGGTTTCCCAGATGTATCTGCATTGTTAATTATTCCAAGATGGATGAGCTTATTTTGCTCTCTAATCAGAGAATCACAAAAGGATTCAAGACTAGGCTCTTGATAGCTAGCTGCATTCAAGGATTCTTTCATGGAGTAAAATGTAGATACAAAAACAGAATATGCAGGTCCAAGTTTGGAAAGAATATGATAAATACATTATTTGTCTTCTTTCTTAATATTGCATTCTTCACATAAGAGTTTAAGAGTTTTGTACTTAGATAAATAATCTTGTATGCATGAAAAATCACTTGGATTTAAAGAAATCAACTCATTTTCGAGTTGGTGACCTCGAATTTCATTGTGTTTACCAAACATAGATTCCAACTTGTCTCAAGCAGCATCAAGTTCATCAATTCCAGATATGTGGAATCGCAAATCAGTAGAGATTGACATTCTAATCAATCCATGAGCTTCGTCACATCTATTTGCCCATTTTATTTTTTTGTCATCATTAGTGGGTTTTGTTTCTTTCCCTGAGGTAATTCTGAAAAGTCCCTCGTAGAACATCCTCCATACGAGATTTCCATGAGAAATAGTTGGAACTGGTAAGTAGAATATCACAAGGGGCGACCATACTGCAAATTAACAGAAACCAATAGTCTAGATGCGAAGAGCTCGAAAAAATAGGCAATTTAAAAAAAATGGCACTGAAAACTGACTCCGTATGATGAAGTTATGCTTGTACAAAGAAAAAGTTGAAGATGTCCCCAATAATGACGTGGCAGATAGAGAATGACCAGCTAAAAAAAAAGGACCCCCCTCTTCCCAAGATGAACCTTTGACAATCACTTTACAAGAAAGTTGCTTTAGGTGAATCACTTTTATAAAATAAGTGATTTCACTTTTACAATGATGTTACTTTAAATAATGCAACAATAAAAAAGAACTTAAGTGACTCACTTTTTATTTTTATTTTTTATTATTTAAGTGAGATGCACTTTTATAATAAAGTAACTTGAAAATAGAAATTGCATGCATTTTTCTTTTAAAAGTAACTTCCTAAGACTTGAACTCAAGACCTATTAAGGAATAAAGCAACTTTGAATCAAGTGAGCTAGATTAAAAGGTATGTAAAATATGGGAAGGAGGAAGGGTTTTTTTTTTTTACTCTTCTTGCTCGGTTTCCGTGCTTACCTTTTTTCCTGCAAATCACACCACAAACTGAAACAAAAAAAACTTTTCCACACTTGTAGGGTTAGATTTCGTTAGCTTGCCCGAAAAGTCTACGTTTTCTCTCTGTTTCTGATTTGCCAAGATCGCACAAGGTGCACGGCAAAGAGCATACGCAGTCGAGAAAAACCCTTTCCCTTTTTGTTTTTGATTCCCTAAGATCGCACAAGGTGCACGGCAAAGAGCATACGCAGACAGGGAAAGCAACAATCTGAAACAAAAAAATATAATAATAAAAACTGATAAAATATGAGATATTTTTTCTTCTTCTTTAAAACAGAAATAAAAAAAAGCGTCACTATAACATTATACCTTCAGATGTGATGAAATACGCGTTTCTGAAGCAACCGGGAACCGTTTTTGATCAAACGAAAACTATTTTCCAATGGAAACAACGCTCCGGACGCAATGGAACACCTCCCACAGCCCAGAAATGCATAAAAATACCAGAACCAGAAACCCTTTCAAGTTTCAGCAATAACAGTTCAAGATATAGATCATAACCGGAAGCGGCTCTTCATAAATGCTCTGATACCATGTTTGGGTACACAGGGTACTCCCAAAAGACCGAACACCTAGAGCAACCACTTCACACAAACAGATCACAGATCGATACACCGATGTTTTGACGTGGTTTAAGCCCTCGTGAGGGAAACACTCCACGGCCCCGACCAAATAGCTTCTACGGGACAATTTATTATGCAAAGAAAGAAAGTTACAAATGAGCTTTTCATAATCGATCAACTTTCCAATGACCCTCCATGTTCTTTAAATAGAGATCATGGACCAATCGGGTGTTAAGCCACGGATCAAGGGTAGGTATGATCTAAGAGAAATTGAGCCGTCGGATCACTTTATGTCGGAAACATATCGTGACCATTGGATTAAGTATTTACAAATGTATACTAATGCATATTAAAGAAACACACTTTTCCTAACGGATATATTACACAAGTTGATCTTAACTAACTCGTAAGTGTCTAAATATCTTAACAACACATGGGGGTGTACGTTGGTGTTTCAGATCGTTTCTCCACCTCCTGATAGAGTCATTGAGCATACCATTGATCTGAGGTTCCCTAGGATCAGAGAGGGAATGGGTGAGCCTTAGGATGTAGCATATCCCTCGATGATCGATCTTCATCTGATTTATCACCAGAGGAGGGACAAGGAGTAGGATACTCACAGGTTTGCTTCCAAATTTCATTATGACTTTTTGGTCATGCCTGTGGGGTTGACCAACACACTAGCTACTTCCTGGTCACACATGCAGTGGCAAAGATATCTATTTTTGTTATACAACAAGACTTGGGAGGTTCACCTGAGTCAGTTGGATGAGACTAGTGGCATTTTGGCCACGATAGAGGTCCTTCATTTGGACCACGGGATTGGTGCACAAAATGCACAGGAGGAGATCTAGAGTATATTGGATCGGTTCACAGAGATTGCAACTGATAGAGTAGGGGATGACATTATCTGCTACAAAGATCGCACATGTTTAGTCCCTGAGTCCTCACTTAGGAAAAGGAGCATAAGGGCCATGCATGATTCACATTTGGTAGGATAGTCTCGGTACTTGGTAGGTGGCAGAGCTATTTTCCAGAGAGGTGCTTAGACCCCATGGGTTACTTGAGCACATAGATAGAGATTGGGATAGCATATCTCTTGATCAAGTTTGCTAGAGCGTGGGAACGAGAGCTCAGAACCATTTTCCAAAAAATTTAGGGAGCGGAGCGTCTTGGGAGCATATATATATATATATATTAAAAATACATTTATATTAAAAAAACATGTAGAATGCTAAATTAGTTGCAAAATATGTGAAACATGTATATTTATGCTACTTCTTGATGAATATTCATGGTACATTACTACATACTACATAGTAACATACTACCATAGTACACTAATGATTAATCATTCAACTTGCAAAGTTACAAACACAAACCATCTAGTAATTACAAACATACAAATTTTAAAACTATAAAATAAGTAGATCATTAACTTATGGAATGAAATATTTAATCGATTATCCACCAACTGTCAACATGACCAAATAGTTATGTTTACAAAATAGGCCATCTGCATAAGTTCTAAAATGATAATTTAACTTAAGTATTTAACCTGAAAGGTATGAACTATGATCATTGAAGACCAAAACACTAAAGCTTTTCCTTCCTCTTTGCACCACCATGGTTTCCCCATGACGGGAGTGTGATGGGAGCATGATGGGAGTGTGACGGGAGCGTGACGGGAGCGTCGCCCTCCCAAAGTGGCAGGGAGCATGCCCACGCCTCCCTTAGCGCGCTCCAGGGGGCGATCCGGCATGCTTCTGTTCGAAGCATGGTTCGGGAGCGGAAGCGAACCTTCCTAGGAAGCTCCCGGTAACCCTGCTCTCGATGCCGTTTGGCCGGAGCCGAACATATTAGTAGGCTCAGAGTCAATTCCTATTACTTGCTTTCCACTAGAGGATTTCATTGGAACTCCGATGATTATCAACATGGCATAACAACAGTCAGTAGGAGTTGGTTTCAATGGAATTCCTATTTGGTGGTGGAGTCTAGGCATTTATTCGAGCAATGGATTGCTTTAGATGGTAACTGCTTCTTTTTGGTAGGGTAGGTTTTCATTTATGGTATTCAGGATCGAGTCTGATAATGAAGGCGATATAGATGAGACGACTAGTCTTCGCTCTCCAGAGTTTACTCTTTTGGGGAGTTTGTGCAGCTTATGATTGCTTGGCTTATCAGGGACAGTCAGATGTATTCTTGTGTGAGCACCTGACAAACTAGTGCTATGGGTAGAGGGTGTTTCACATCTAACAAGCTAGTTTGAGATCTTGGTGACCTTACGAACATTGTGTTGGGACATATGGGGGAGTGTACGACTTGCAGGATAGGGCACACTCATCCAATAGAGTTGGTGTAGTCTTTGCCCATTTTGGGTCAAGTAGGGAGAGCATATTGCTAGATTGCATCACGGATTTACCGAGGGTGTAGAGTGCAGAGATTGATTGGTTATCAAGATTCATGCACTTTTCGGTGATTTCTTTGAGCAGATGCGTAGCATTCATGAGTGGCCCATAGTCATTGCCAGTGATCGGGACAAACTTCCTTTTCCGATATGTGAGATTGAGTATGGCAATAGATTCGTAGATTTCACCTGGATGCGTATGCATGCCGCTATTCATGGTGTTCATGGTGGTAGGTTCAACTCTTACGGGTATTTCAGCTTGGAGTCCTAGGGAGGAGAATGCTGACAGGGCATGATATTCAGTTGGTTATGATCAGAGTGGTGCAATGCCAGCATGGTGTGTTAGATTTTATAGATAACAGTATAATATCATTTGCATTTCAATAAAACAAAATCACTAAAAGAATAACCAAGCATAGAAACAATGAACAAATAATTTGACCTGGGAAACCATGAAGGGAGAAAACCCAACAACCTTCTAATAGAGATAATTAGTTCAGAGAACAGTGTACATCGAGAAACATATTGCAGAAATATAAACCCCAAGAATAATAGAGAGACTTCTTCAATGATAGAGAACCCCATAAAAGTTCTTGCTGCTGCTGCGAACTTCTCTCTTGGAGGAGCGAACTTGCTTGGTGAGAAATGAGTGAGGCTACTTTCTGCTTATACTTTATCAAGCTGTCTTCTTATTTTACAAGTGGGGTCGACTTGTCTTCTATCTTGGGCCGACTTCTCTTTTCTTCGGTCGACTTGTCTCTTTTGAATGGCGCACTAGGGTTCATCTTCTAGTTTCTTTTGGGGCCGACTTGTGAGGATGCCTCACGCAACCTTCTTAGCAAGGGAGGCATCATCATACTGGAACACATTAGGATATCATCTGTACATCACAACTGTCTTGAACATCTCTATATCATAAGGACGGTCTTCTAACACAATCTCAGTCCATCGAGAAGTGTCAACAACTCTACCCAGTCCATCGGGGAGTCAACATGCATCAACTCAACCCAGTCCATCGGGGAACATGCAACAACTCAACATCTCTACCCAGTCGATCGGGGAGTCAACATACATAAACTCAACCCAGTCCATTGAGGAACATGCAACAACTCAACATCTCTACCTAGTCCATCGGGGAGTCAACATGCATCAACTCAACCTAGTCCATCAGGGAACATGCAACAACTCAACATCTCTACCAAGTCCATTAGGGAGTCAACATGCATTAGCTCAACCCAGTCCATCGGGGAACATGCAATAGCTCAACATCTCTACCCAGTCCATCGGGGAGTCCATATGTAATATGTACCAATATGCACCAATATGCGCCAACCTCTCCACCCCTTCTCAGGGTGTCTGATAGATTTCCTCACTCCTTCATAGAGTGATCGGGAGAATGCACTAAATCTCTCCATCACTTCTCATGATGTCTGAGAGATCTCCCCACTCCTTCTCAGAGTGTTCGGGAGTATGCACTGGCCTCTCCATCGCTTCTTAGGATGTCCGAGAGATCTCCACACTCTATCTTAGAGTGTTCGGAAGAATGCAGTGGCCTCTCCACTCTTTCCCAGGGTGTTCTAGAGATCTTCCCACTCCTTCTCAGAGTGTCTGAAAGAATGCAGTGGCCTCTTCACCCCTTCTCGGGGTGTCTGAGAGATCTCCCCACTGTATCGCAGAGTGTCTGGGAGAATGTAAGAATATCAACCTTCCCTCTTAGCGAGAGAAAACAATCATGGGACCAATCTCCCCACTCCTTCACAAAATGTTAGGGAGTAAAGTCAACCTTCCCTCTTAACGAAGGAGTTAATCATGAAACTAATCTCCAACCTTGGAACATGTGTTTTTCATAGAATCTTCTGGGAATCTATAGACCTGCACACATATCAAATAACAAAGGCATCAAATGAAGTTGAGGCAGACACTTTTGTTCCACCTGATTCAAATAATAAATAAATGAAATAACAACATGTAACATAGAAAATAGTGAGAAATGTCAGTTGCATCAATCTTTAGGAAGATAGTGTGAGCAACTAGAGACTAATCTTCCCATCCGTTACAAAATGTCAGGAGGAGGGTACTGCCTCATTCTGAGTCATCTAGGGACTAATCTCCTCACTCCACATAGTATTTGAGAGAAGTCGTAGCCCCATTTTGACTTGATTATCCTTAGCCAAGTTGATACACGAGTATCAAGAGACTAGTGTTAATACCCAAAAAGTGCTCACTAGCTCATTCCCTTATTCTTCACATGACCCATTTGTCCACTTTTTCCACCATTTGAGCCCTTAAAGCCATCAAAAGGTCACCAAAAAGACCATAATACACCTTTTTCCTCTCAAAATATGTATTTTTTCTCAAAAAACACAAAAAACCCTCAAAAAGGGTCCAAAATTCCCCAAAAAATATTAAAAGGGAATACAAATATAAAAAATATTCAAAAAAGGAAAAAGAGGGAAAAAGAGACCTAAACCATTTTGGTTAATACCATTGGTTTCCTTAAAACCATAATGGTATTCCCCATCACCAAAAACTATAAAAAGGTGATAGGGGCTCCTCACTATTGATCCATATTTCATCCTATCCTTATGCTGCCAAATTTCCTTTGAGAAGCCCTTGCCTCCCATTTCGAGTTTGAAGATCCCCATTGAAGCATTGGAGAAGAATAGACCATTGGACATTAGAGCATCTCAACCTTGGAGCTGCTCAAACTCACCATCCTCACCATTTGAGGTAATACAAAAGTTTTAATTTTTATTTACATGCTTATGAATCAATATTGTTCATTGTTATCAATTTAGAATTCTTTATTTTACTGTTTACTGCCATTAATCTATAGTTTATATTTGCTTATTTACATTGCTTTATTTGAGACTGCTGCTACTAGTTAGCAGGTGCATCCTTGCATATGCTTGGTTGAAAAACCAAGCAACAGTTTTTGGCGAAATACAAAAGTTTTAATTTTTATTTACATGCTTATGAATCAATTTTGTTCATTGTTATCAATCTAGAATTCTTTATTTTACTGTTTACTGCCATTAATCTATAGTTTATATTTGCTTATTTACATTGCTTTATTTGAGACTGCTGCTACTAGTTAGCAGGTGCATCCTTGCACATGCTTGGTTGAAAAACCAAGCAACAGTTTTTGGCGACGCCCAACTTGATTATAATCTCCTTATGGGACGAAGCTACATGTATAAAATGAAAGTTGTCGCTTCTTCAATTTTCCGCCTCATGATGTTCCCCCATGAAGGACGCTTAGTCAAAATCGACCAGATTACATACTATGATCCCAATGCCCCCGCAACGCTTGAAAATGTTCTTCCCATGATCGAACAACCCATTCAGAGTGCACCCACATCATTCGTCTCCTCAGTCGGACCCGGGATATATTTGGATGCTCCCATGACCACCACTTTCCCTTCTATCCCACCCCCTCTCCGGGTAACTGAAGTATCCGATTAATGCACCCTCTTGCACAACGAACAATAGCATTCTCAACAACCTCAACCACTGCCACAACCACCCATAGTGCCTAGTCATATCGGAACAACACCAATTCACACTATACCATTCTTATTTCCATTTTCAGGAGTTGTCAGCACGCCAGTAATGGCTACACTTAACCTTCCAGGGTTAACGTTAGGATTACCTGCATGGTACCTACCTGCCCCAACCCCTCCACTGACCCCGACCGTTGTTTTACAACCGGTACAACCCATCAATATTTCGAACCATCCACCACCCAGCATACCAAACCCCCAAAACCGTCCACCACCTGGTGTACCAAACCCCCAAAACAGACCACCTCCAACAGGGGCCACTACATTAACATCTAGTTATGTCCCCCCTCAATATCGCTACAATGGGGGTAGAGTACCGCAAACCTACACCACTGGACTCACCACCCGCACCCCACCAACAACTCCAAAGTTGGCGAAGAATCCCCCAACAATTCGTGTTCCCCCTAAGTGCTCCTTGTGCGACGATATAGGTCATGCTACCCATCTATGTCCACATCTACCGGCACTTCAAGAACATATGAATATGTTGGATGATGACACCAACGTTCCAGTTGTCAAACTAGAACTACCCCCTCAGCCTCGTGATAAATCATTGCGCACAAACCACCCTTGTGCGATATGCGGCATCTACAACCATTATTCACATCACTACCCCGATCTCCCAGATTACAGAGCAACACTATACGAATTGAATAATGCCGACCTAGAGATATCCCCCCCGCTTATTGAAGAAATTAATCCCCCACCATCTTCCTCCTCAGAAGATATTAACACAATTTACATGGTTTCCAATGGAGACCCCTTTGTTCGGTCGACCCCTTCCATTGATCCCTCCGACCCACATATTCAACCTTTTCAAGTCAAAGAGGAAACCACATGTCCACAGCATGGGGGCAGGCCCGAAACCTTGCCTACTCATCATCATCGTCATTCTCATTGGTGATACTGGGGGCATCCACCCCGCAAGGGGAATCCCCCATCATCATATCATCACTTCAGCATGCTACCATGGCCCATAGCCTCATGGTACACCCCTCCTCCAGTAGTTGGTCAATGCCCTGTTGATCCCTCTCTGAGACAGCATCTACACCGCATTGACACCTTTGAGTTCGGGGACATAATAGACTACCTCAAACCTGGGATAGGGGGCGTGATCAATCATTTTGACCCTACCCCATCACCTCTATCTCAACACCTCAATGAGCCCATCGTTCAAACCAACACATATGTGATCCACAATCACAAACCTGCTCACTTTTTCACATTCGTGATCTCAACCATTTTTGAATTCACGTGTCACTTGTATATTTGAGTTGATTTGATACACATAGTATTTCGCCCCCGCGGGTCATCATTTCTCCCCACCACTGCATCCTTGGCTTGGTAGGCTCACCTTTATTTATAGCCATTTTTTAACCTCGTTTTTTCTTTTGACCATTCCGGAGTCATTTGAGCTCCGTTTTTTTTTTCGCACCCTTTGCACCGCCAGATTCAGATTTCCGCGCCCGTGATGATGCTTGAGATCATTTCTCGCTCTCACCACCCTATTGTGAAGGAATTTTTTCCATATCACCGGATTCGGTTTTCCGACGATGCTTGAGATCACTTCTCGCTCTCACCAATATCTTCTTGTTCAGTATACTTTTATCCCTTTTTCGGGCCGAACAACTCTTTTACGAAAAAGGCACTTAGGGAGTTTCTGTTAAGCTCTTTTCTGACTCCTAAAACAATGAAAAGATCGCCGAGCAATCTTGCTTCCCTTCCTGCTCGCTAAAAGTATCTGAAAGGGCGTCTACCTGGTATAAGTTTATCTCTTTTCCAAACCTTGTAGACTAATTACGAAAAATGAATACTCTAGTCACATCGGCTAGAAGAGTTCTCCATTTGCATCATTTTATGCTTTTTCGGGCCTTGGAGACTAACATACGAAAAAGAACACCAATGGAGTCTACTTACCGCTTTCAGACTCTCTAAAATTGAAAGCAACCACGAGCAATCACTGTCTTGGGCTCGTACAAATCCATAAGACGGTACTCCTCCACCAATTCAGAGTCTTCTTATCGTTTTCAGACTCCTTAAAAATGAAAGCACTCACGAGCATGAATAGTCCCGGGCTTGCATAAATCCACAGGACGGTACCATTTCAGAGCACGCTTTTATCCCTTCTTGGAGCTCATTAAAACCATGAAGAAGGACCCAACGGTGTTTTTCGGCGCCACAACAGATCATGTCTACTCATATGGCAGCTTCCCCATTATGGTCTCCTTTGTTCAGAATATTCTGCAATATGTCACTCTGAGAGTCTCCCAATAGCATCCATCAACTTGTCCCCCCAGAGTCACTCCAGTCTGCAATACATACCCCTGAACCCTCAAGCTATGATCCACACACCTAAACATCAGTTTCATATGCTGTCAGGTCAACCATGTCATCATGCTCTGAACAGAGGAAGTTTGAGTCTACCCACTCTATAACCCCAGTTATGCCCCATCCCCACAGTATGCCAGTCCTACCTTCAGTATCACATTTCAGTTGTACACCTCGCGCTCCTATCAAGGAACAATCATTGCTTTGGTAGTTGTTGGTCTCCCTTTGTCGACGCCAACCAAATCTATTCTAGAGGATAGACCCAGAGGTCCCTGTGCCTTGGACTCATCACCATTAGTGATGAGTGCCTACGGATCATTTTGAAAGGAGTCCTCAATGCTTCTCCAAATGATTGTTTCTCACATGCTCGACTTCAACACCTTGATCACATCGTTGAGACTCGTACAGGGTATCGGTCCTTTCGGTTATTTGTCAAAGACCTTGGATATCACCTGACTCTACCACATTTGAGAGTCTAATTGAGGAAACAACCAGTTACGTATGGATATTCGGGTTGCGCTTGGCGACAATTTTCAGATGTACCGCAGTTTTATACTCCCTCAAGTATACAGTTACATATCTTCCTCAGAAGTTGACTCACAGTCATTGAATCCTTACAGATGTTGGACACCTTCAGTTCCAGTAGTTCATCAACCCTTCTGAAACCTTTTTCAGAATGGTTGTTGCTCTTTTCCAGTGTATCTGTTATTGAGATCAGTCATGGTATGACCATGAGTATGTCCCAGCATTGTGTCCCCTCTGGACCATTATGATGTACCAACAGATTTTTATGTATTATTCAAATCCCCCTTCTTGGGCCTAATTGTTATGTATATGTCTTGATACGATCATGGTTATGCCCGTCTCGTCCATTATCAGAGATTATTCCTCATTCATTTTGAGGCCATGTATTTTTTTTCAGTTTTTGCAACTTGCAAGGGGTCATTGTTCCAGTCTCCAATCGATCTCTTCGCTTCTCCAAACCACAGGAAAAAGACAAAAGAACTATGATGTCTATCGCCCATACGATGAGCTCCTGCCCTCACACAACAGGGGGCAATCTGTTAACATCCAAAAAGTGTTCACTAGCTCATTCCCTTATTCACATGACCCATTTGTCCACTTTTTCCACCATTTGAGCCCCTAAAGCCATCAAAAGGTCACCAAAAAGACCATAATACATCTTTTTCCCCTCAAAATATGTATTTTTCCTCAAAAAACACAAAAAACCCTAAAAAAAGGTCCAAAATTCCCCAAAAATATTAAAAGGGAATAAAAATATAAAAAATATTCAAAAAAGAAAAAAGAGGGAAAAAGAGACCTAAACCATGTTGGTTAATACCATTGGTTTCCTTAAAACCATAATGGTATTCCCCATCACCAAAAACTATAAAAAGGTGATAGTGGCTCCTCACTATTGATCCATATTTCATCCTATCCTTATGCTGCCAAATTCCCTTTGAGAAGCCCTTGCCTCCCATTTCGAGTTTGAAGATCCCCATTGAAGCATTGGAGAAGAAGAGACCATTGGACAATAGAGCATCTCAACCTTGGAACTACTCAAACTCACCATCCTCACCATTTGAGGTAATACAAAAGTTTTAATTTTTATTTACATGCTTATGAATCAATTTTGTTCATTGTTATCAATCTAGAATTATTTTACTGTTTACTGCCATTAATCTATAGTTTATATTTGCTTATTTACATTGCTTTATTTGAGACTGCTGCTACTAGTTAGCAGGTGCATCCTTGCACATGCTTGGTTGAAAAACCAAACAACAACTAGTCTCCCCACATCATCACAGGGTTTCCGAGAGAAGATATGGTACTGATATCGGACCACTCACCCTTGGCCAAGTCACATGGCTAATACTGGGGGAGCACAAACATAACATCTACATGCTCATCACATCTCCCTCCGTGTTGGAGTGCCCCGCTCTCTGCTACCTCTGAGCATCCTGCTCCCTCTCTGGAGCTCCCCATAGCCTAGCCCATCAACCAAAATGAGATATCACTTTGGGTGTCCCATGGCTAATACTGGGGTATTGCTCTCTCTGCATCTGAGCATCCTGCTCCCTCTCTAGAGTTATCCATAGGCATAGGCTAGTCCATCAACCTATATGAGATATCACTTCGGGTGTTAGATGACTAATCTTCCCATCCGTTACAAAATGTCAGGAGGAGGGTACTGCTTCATTTTGAGTCATCTAGGGATTAATCTTCTCACTCCAGAGAGTATTCGAGAGAAGTCATTGCCCCATTTTGACTCAATTATCCTTAGCCAAGTCACATGGCCGAATTCATACACGAGTATCAAGAGACTAGTCTCCCCACCTCGTCACAGGTGTCCGAGAGAAGATATGGTACTGCCATCGGACCACTCACCCTTGGCCAAGTCACATGGCTAATACTGGGCACAGTTCCTTACTAAAATGTAATTATCCTTCCTAGCGACGACCAGGTACATCAAGGATCCTTTCAATTGTCTGTTTGAACCAAAACGACATCGCCATTGGTGTAGCCATGTACTCACAGTCATCATGCTAGATCTGCTCAGGATCTTAACTTAGGAAGATTTCATTAGGTTTCTGCCACACCATCAATGAGTGATACAATAAGCCAAGATCCTCATCTCAAAGGCTAACTCCCTCTGTAACTGACAATAAGTTTCTCTGCCTTGGTGAGGAATAAATCACTAGTATACAGCATCACTAGCAAAGGATCATCAACAACGATATATTATGAATCTTGAGGCACAACTCTAACTGAATGAATGTGTACCTCCTCATAAATCAATTGAGTAACTCTTGTCCTCCAGGACTAACATACTCTAATGCAGCTGATTTTCGTAATCATCGAAGGAACGAACATGTGTAGTAGAGAGAACTACATCCATTGGAGCTTCTTGCTCCCAATCGCCAATCTCTATATGAGATCCTTTGGACCTGTGGGTCATGTTTCCACATATAACTAGATGTATTAGGTCCTCGTCTGGCTGCAGTCACTGTTGAACAGTCATGACTTCCATTTAACTGCTTCTTCTCCTTCTTCCTGATCTATAGCCTGGGCTGAGAGTCATGCTCCTAGAAGCTTCCCGCTTCTAATCAATCTTACTCTCTCTCGATCACTTAATACCAACGTGATCTATATGTCCATCACTTGTTCTTAAGAACAAGTCTCATCATTCTTCTCTTGTAGGCCATAGCATATGATCTTTCCCTACAAATCAAATTCAATCAGATAGCTAGCAACATTACATACTCAAATTCAATCAATCCAATAGTTCACACAGTTATGTAAGCATCTTAGCTAATGCTTTAGCACAACACTCATATATATCCCAAGCACATATGGTAACTATATGGATGATTCCTATCTCCATTAGAACATGCTATCAAGGGTGTGCACCACTCTAAGCATGTAAGAAGGAGATATCATTCTAGACTAGCTTTACCACGGGCTCATGGAGTGTTGTGCAACACTATAGGTTATTTAAGAAATCATATACATAACATGTACTACATGAGCCTAATGTTCATCAATAAAAGAACTATATCACATGCTCAATAATCCTCCTAATTCTAGGAGTATAGATCTGCATATAACTTGTTATGAAAATATGTTCAATACAAACATATCTAATCTACAAGAGCAATAAATCCAAATACTTATCTTTTATTGTTTTGTGGGTGGGCTCCCATTGCCTCCTTGTAGGAATTATGAGAGTCCTCTTATCTTCATCTCAAAATGGAGAGTACTAGAAGAAGAATTCCTTTCGACGATCTTCAACACTTTCTTCAGAATCATCATTCCTTGACCTCTTATGTGGAGTATCTTCTGATATCAGTAGTAGAGGCTTGGTGTTTTCTCTTCTTCGAATCATGACACTGTCTGGCATAGTGACCGTACTGCTGGCATTTGAAGCACTAGATATGTGAAAGGTCCTTCTTCTTTTTTGTTCTGGAATGGGACTTGATCTTTCACCTTTGTCTTTCTTGCCATGATACTTTCTTCCCTTACCTTTTCCCTTTTTGATATGAGATGTAAGGGCTTGATTTTATTTGTGTTGAGTGCCATGCAATCTGCCTCTGGCTGCAAGTCCACTCTCTTCTTGTATACAGTCTGCCCATATACGATCAAACTTGGGAAACTTGGTTCGCCCACTAAGACTCTGAATGGATGGTTCCCAAGAAGGGGGAATACCATTAAGAGTTGTCATGACAAGTTCTATATCTTCAATCGATTCTCCAATGGTGCTTAATTGATCTCTTAGCTCTGAGATCTTCATGAAATAGGAAGTGTTACCGGATGAACTAGCAAGGCTAGTGTTCGGTGAACAAATGTAGGTAAATGTGACCAATGTCACCTTAGCACACCTCCCACTACTTTGGAGTGTCGTAACCTCCAAGGGGAGAGCCCTTCAATGATTGTGCCGAGAGGCGCTCTACAACCCAGTATGGGGGAGATCTTGTAACGGATGTCACATGTAACATTTGTCGAACATAATAAAATGTAAAAAGTAATAGTATGAGGGAGATCTTGTAATGGATGTCACATGTAACGTTTGTCGAACATAATAAAATGTAAAAAGTAATAGTATGAGGGAGATCTTGTAACGGATGTAACATGTAACGTTTGTCGAACATAATAAAATGTAAAAAGTAATAGTATGAGGGAGATCTTGTAACGGATGTAACATGTAATGTTTTCGAAAGTAATAAAATGTAAAAAGTAATAATACGAGGGAGATCTTGTAACGCATGTAATATGTAACCTTTTCGAAAGTAATAAAATGTAAAAGGTAATAATATGAGGGAGATCTTGTAACACATGTAACATGTAACGTTTTCGAAAGTAATAAAATGTAAAAGGTAATAATATGAGGGAGATCTTGTAACGCATGTAACATGTAACATTTTCGAAAGTAATAAAATGTAAAAATTATGAAAAGTAATAAAAAAAGTTGATGTTTGTTTATAAAATAAAAACTTAAAACTTAAACACGGATCTATAAATTAAAAAGAAAATACACACCTCAAGAAATTGGATGCCTCTCGGTGCTTGATAGATCCGGGCTTAAGATGGATCTACGCTGGTTTGCAAGACACTTATGACAAAGAAAACTATGCCTTCAAGAAGACCAAGTTCGTGACCAGTGCCTTCAATTAATGTGATTCTACGAATGAAGAAGACATACTACTTTAGTCAAATGCTTGTAGATGTTAAATGTAAATGTATCAAGTCAATGTATTCAACCCAAAGATATGTAAAAGCACTCAAGATATGTGCAATCCTTTTGTGCCATTATTCACTTGGTTCCATGGAGTCATGGACCAATGCTTGTTCTAGTTGTCCTTTCAATTTGTACAAGCCTCCCTCTTAGTCTCCAATTACTGTTGCATCATTTATCATCTTTCCTTTTGGCCTCATTAGAACTTGGCCATCAACAAATGCAACCCACATTCCTTTAGCATCTAAAGCGGAGATGGAGAGAAGATTTTTCTTCAAACCTGGTACATAGAGAACATCTTTCATCTTTAGTGATTTGTCGGAATCTAGCTTGTAAGAAGCTTCTCCACTTACTTTGATGGGATATTGATAATCATCCCCAAGTTTCACCTTGTGAGGTGACTCATGTTCTGATAGGTTGATGGAGGATTCTTTGTACCCCATCATATGCTTGGATGCTCCACTGTCTACAAGCCAATTTTTGCTCCCATGGGTGATGGTACCTGTGAGTGCTGAGATTAAGATATATTCTTCATCACTTGAAGAATCATCCCTGTCTTCGTTTGTTCTTTTCCTTGCTGGTTCATCATCTTCAACGGTGTGAGCATGATATCTCTTGTTAGTTTTCTTGGAGGATCCTTGGTTTCTGGGACAATTTCTTGAGTAATGTCCCTTCTCATCACATGTGAAACATCTGATACTAGAGAGATCTCTTCTAGGTCCATGATTCCTATTGGGCCTTCTGGATCTTTTGTGATGATGGTCCTCCTTCTTGTTATGATTTCTCTTTGTGTGAGCAGTTATAGCTTGATCATCATTAGCTCCCATCTTCTCTTCTCTTGCTACTAGTCGAGCTTCTTCTTGGGTGCGTTCTTCCCTTAGTTTGTTGAATGTGATTAACTTCTTTCTGGCACATATTCCTTTAATGAATGAGTCCCATGATCTTGGGAGACCATTCAAGGTGGTCATTACAATCTCTCCTTCTTCCACTTTGTCTTCAATTGCTTCAAGTTGCTCCATGATTTGAGAGACCCTTGTGAAGTAAGATTGAGTAGTCTCTGAGTGTTGGATCTTTATATACTTGAGTTGATTCCTTAGAGTCATCTTCCGATTTATGTTCTTCTCTTCGAATATCTTCGTTAAAGCATCCAACATCTCTTTGGGAGTCTTCAAGGATGATATATGAGGGATGAGATGATCTTTGATGGAGTCTGCAATAATCCTCTTGGCTTTGACCAAGTTCTTCTTGTGGATTGCTTTTGTCTCTTTTTCCTCCGGTTTTGGAACCTCCCCATTGACATATTTGTCCAAGTCATTTTCTTCTAGGATAAGAGAGATTCTATACTTCCATGCCTGGAAGTTATCAACTCCTTCAAGCTTATCCTCAAGGTTGGTGTAATTTGTCATTTTGAAATGAGAACCTCAAATGGAAATAGCAAAGAATTAGAACTTACCAATTTGAGATGCCCAACCTGGTTCTGGAGTTGGTTGACATAGGGTTTGTTAGAGAAATCCTAATTTTCCAAACTTGGAATTTTGAACTTCTGTTTGGATAGAAAGATGTGCGCCCTCAAGGAGAGTTGTCCAGTGTACTCCTTTGTCCGGATTGATGTAGGAAAAGCCCAAAATTTGATGCTCTAGTTTTCTCCCGGCACCAGTGACTAAGTAAAAAATGAAAATTCTTCAAATTGAATTATGCTTCCTCCAAAAGATGCGCCCTCCTAGGGTGAGTTAGCCTAGCCCTCTTTTCTTGATGATCTGTGGAGAGAAGATATTGAATTAGGAAGCCCTAGTTTCCTGCTGCTGCACAATGCCTTCTTTTCAGATTGGCTATGATACCATGTCAGAGTTTGCACTAATTATGTTAGATCTTTAAACTTAAAGATAAACAAGCACAACAAAACACAAAAGACACAAGAAATTTCCTCGGGGAAACCATAAAGGAAAAAACCCTGCAACTTCCTCAGAAATAGATTCGTCACTAGTACAATATCAAGCAAGATGAAAAACCTAGAATATATGATGTCTTCTGCAGCTCTCTCTCTTTCTCCTCCAGCAAACTTGTCTTCTCTCTCACTTGGTGCGAACTTGCTTGAGTGAGTGTGTTATCAAATGAGAGAGTGATCCTTAGGTCTCTCTATTTATGCTATTTGAGAGACCTAATTCCTCATTGGGGCCGACCTCTCTATAACTGACTGGGCCGACCTGTCCTAGGGAGACTCAAAAATACAATTTACATTTATCTTTTGGGGAGCTATTGCTCCGACTTACAATGGAGGTTTTACCTCGATATTCTAGCATGACCAAATACAATAATGACATCCCCGAACGGAGGTACAATAAAAGTACAATAATGATATAATAATAATATACAAAAGAATATCCTCCGAAGTTACATTTACAACAACACTAAGAAGCCAACTCAATATGAAAGTTGAAATCTGCCAAAGACAGGAACAGGAGATTCTCTCTTTAAAAGAAAGGTTGGACAGGGCAAATGATAAACTAATGACTAAGTCGAAGTTTGAAAAAGGTACTATGATTTTGGTTCACATTCTCAGCCAGCAGAGATCTCCACATGACAAGACAGGGATTGGATATGACAAGTCCAAGAAGAATTCTGAAGAAGGAGAAAGTCCCCAGCCATCTCAAGAAAAAACTGAAGAGGAATCTAGAATTCATAGAGGCAGTAGAGAAAAGTTTCATGATCAACAAGGATCAAGGACACAACCAGCAAGAAGATCATTGGCCCCCAGGAACTGCAGAAGCAAAATGGAGCCTGCCCAGCATTATGATACTCATAGTAAGGGACAAATCCATAATCAGCGAGAACATACATTTAGAAGACCTATGCTACAGAAGGGACCATTTAATTCCAGGTATCAAGATGTTTTTTGTGGTTATTGCTACAATTGCAATAAATACGGTCACAAGGCTACCTATTGCAGAGCTCATGGCAGAAATATTCAAACTAAAAACAGAGGTACGTTTTCTGTTCAAGTTCAACGATATAATTGTCATTATTTTGGGCACATTGCCAAAGTTTGCAAGAAACAAGGATATACAAAAATTTGAAGGAAATCTGAAGCACAACCGGAGGAGCACACCAAAATATGGAGAAGGAAAATGAATTCTGAACAAGACAAGAAAGCAGTTGAGAATTCAGTGAATCAAACAAAAGCAGAAGGCTCGTCCTTAGCTACTATAGCTTGCTGAGCACATGAGACAACCCTGAACAATAGGTACCTAAGTACGAGGATACCATTCAAAGATGATCATGAACATAAAGAAGGCATGAAGTTTGAAGTAGTAGCTGGACCAGGATTAAGAGTAGAATCAAACTACTGTGACATGAGTCATATTTGGTGGCAATTCGAAACTAGGATGTTGATTTTCAGATGATTGCAACCTTCAGCTGTATTGGCATGTTTATAAACAAAAAAAACTTTTCTGAAGAGTGCCTTGAGACTGCTATGAGAAAATTTTTGATGCTCACGTGAAGACTACGCTTGTTGAATATATTGCTGCTCCTATAGAAGAATGAGTTGACTGGGTGCAAAAATTATATCTTAATGGGTATATGAGTCTCTTTGAAGATCTTGTGACAGCCTTAGAAGGAAGGAGTATTCTGTTTGCTAGCCTTGGAAAATGTCTCTTTTTCTGTTTAGAGATCATAATAAATGACAGCTTTCAATATCAGCCTTGTGGACTTGGAAAAGACATTTTGGTTGAAGGTTTTAGAATATCTAACCAGCATTTAAAACTCTATGTTTGAGCAGCAAGGTTGCAAATAGCACATAGTCATTTTGGGGCCAAATCAGTGGTATGTTTTCAGCAGGTCTATGGCAGCAATGCACCCTTGAATTCGGTCATGAACAACAGTTTTTCTCTTGAGCAAAAGAATAAGAATTTAAAAGGGCTCTTAAGAGTTGTATCCAACCGCAGCATATGAAAACAAACCTTGGGACAGGACCCTAGTATTTTAAAATAAACACAGAATGCAGATTGTGTTTAGATTTGAAGATATTTTTGAAGCAATCGCTCTGGCACAAGTCTCAGGGATTTGTGAAAGTATTTCAGTACCTATTAAAGACAAGTTTGAAGGAGATTTTGAATCCTGTAAGAGTAGATCTAAAGAATACCTTCTCAAAAACATAGCAACAGATGTTTTGTGTAGCTTTGAAGTGGCTCTAGGACAGTCTTGACACATCATTCAAGAAAGAAGTTGACAGTCAAGGATAGTATGTGGATGGAAGTGAATGACAAACTTGGAAACTATCAGGGCATCCTACTTCAGGCAGCGGTTTATGCTATGGTGTTTGAAAGTAGCTTTGGAAAGGCATTGAATCCAAGGAAGAAGTATTTGAAGATGATGCAGAAGATATTGCTCTTCGAGAAGCATATTGTTGTATTGATAAACTTGAGGAGATGCTCATTAAAGGAATACTTTATGCCTATCAAGAACAGATTAGTCATGATGCTAATGTGATATTGAATGTATTTGGGACGGTGAATGCTTTAAGCTATAGAGTCAAGCCATACTTGCTGCAGAATTCGTAGTACCATCAAGACAAGAAGGTCTAGGTATCGATTCATAAGAAATGTTTGGAATTGACAGTGAGCTCTTGTATATGGCAGTCTGATAGGGGAGCAGAACATTAGTGAAGATCAGAAAGATCAACAAGATCTCAAGGGGAGCATGTCATGACCAAAATTCTCCATGCCAACCAGAGAGATTTAAGGCAGAATTTAGATAGAAAGGAGATGCCCTGTTAGGGGGAAGTCACCCTGAGTATGGTGAAAACCTAGTGTTATAAGAATCAGGGGGAGCATCCACGAGGAAGATCCCAGAAGAGTTGCTCTATGTAGAGCAAAGAACGATTGTTGAGATTGTTACAAATTGATGTCAAAAGGCCATAGCGCAGAAAAAACAATGAATTTACAGCTGCAAAGGTACCTGGGAAGTTGGCAGAATAGCAAGTCATAGAGAGGTCTGTTTAGAGCAGAACTGGAGGATTTTTTTTAAGGCAGCTCTCAAGGTGTCATTAAAGACCATCTTGGGACAAGGTTCTAGTTTACTTGTGTCAAATGTCTGATGATTTGGAAAAACAATGTCTGGCACTAATTATTGACATACCTCTCAAAGAGGTATCTTGATCATATTTTGACAATATTTGGAGTGCTTTGGCTCAGGAAGAGACAGAGGCAGATGTCTTAAAGAGCAGAAATTGGTATTGATTTAACAGAGGATGAGCTAGTTTCACCAATCAAGTCAAAAGAGTCGACAGGATGAGACTATACATTTGATAGGAGGAGTAGCCAAGACAAGGGTAGTCAGAATAAGAGTGTTGATTGACAGGGGGAGCATAAATGTTTAATAAGATGAAGAGCTTAGTGACCAATACAGAGACAATTGAGTAAGCAGAGAACAGCAGAAGATATTGTGGGCAAAATTTGGCAAAATGAGATATTGTAGAGTCTAAGAGTTCTCAAGGCAGGCAAGAACCAGTTGGATAAGTCCAACCCTTTGTCATTAATGTCAAAGGGGGAGAATGAAGGCATGGTAAAACTCCAACAATAAAAAAAATAAAAAAATGAATGAGTCAAAGTGTTTTGCTGTAGGTTGAAAAGGGGGAGATTGTTGGCAAAAACAGTTGTCGTTGATGTCAAAGGAGTCAAGGACCATTAATGACAAAGGTGCATTAAGAAGACTAGTGTAAGCTAGGACTTGATAGCCAACGATGATCAGATTTGATAAAGCCATACTCCCCAACGATTAGCAAAGAATGTAAAGTCTTGATTCTTGAAGCCATGGAGATGTCACTGTGAAGCAATAATAATGCAACAATTAAAGGATATGCTACAACCCCTTGCCTATACACTTTAAGAAGACGGGTATCCATGTTAGCTTACACATCTATGGCATTCAAACAAGAGAAGTCGGCCGTCTTTTGAAATGTGCAAATAAGAAATAATAAGAAGTGTTAAGTCGGCTCAGTAAAGATATCACACAAAAATATATATGTCAATTGTAACAAGTTGGCCCAGTCACTTGAAAAATGAAAGTTTTGTGTATAAATATAAGTGTGCACCCTCATTCATTAGGAGTAAACGTGAAAGTTAAGAAGAATAGGTCTGCAATTCGGGTAGATGTCTGATGAAGAGAAGTAGTGACTGGTAGAAGCAGGTCGAGGAGCAGATGATAATTTGAAGTTTGAACCACAAATGAGGGTGAATTCGGTGGAGTAAGGAATATTTCTGAGGCAGAATAGTAAGAAGCCAGAGTAGTAGAGGAGCAGGGTAATATGAGGAATTCGTAGTGATCTGAGGCCAAGTCTGAGGTCAAGTCTGAGACAACGAAGATACAGTCTGAGGCAATGCACTTTGATATAGATCTCTGAGGACAAGCAAGGAGTTGCAGGAAGGAAATCAGTGAAACAGGTCGAGAAATAGAGATAGTGAAGAAGAGCAACCAGCGAAGGGAAAGCGCAGATATGAGAAAGCTTGTTGGAGCTCTGAGTTTCAGTGATCTGGTCAACATATAAGGGATCCTTGTTGGTCATTTGATTATGGTATTTGGGAATGATTTATATGGTTGTTTTGGGTTTTTATTACAGACTTAAGGAAAGTCTGATACATCATTTGTAAATCTATATTTTGGGGTGTTGGTGCATCCCAGTCAGTTGCAGCTGACAGAATCATCTGGTGGGTGGTGCCACATTGGTTTGTAGCCCATTTTGGAGATTGGAGTCTCCTATCATGATATAAAAAGCTTATTTATATATATCTTTGTTCATTTGTGTACACTATATTTGGATGTTAAGTGGACTGATATGAATGCTGATATACTAGTGAATTGAAAGTAAAATTATAAGGAAATTGTGCAACACTGATTCACCCCCCCTCAGTGTTGCTGGTGTGTTTATTACAGAATATGCCCCAATGTTTGTTTAATTTATATGCATCTTATATTATTTGTCATTTATTTATTTATTGAGTGGAATGCTGCAATGCAGGTTAAGAATGTGGAGAAGCACTAATGAATCCAGTGAAAAATCGTTGTGTGAGAGAGTATAGTAAAGTGTAGAGTGAAAAACAAAGGTAGAATAAGAAGCAAAGGCGGATGTGAGTTCTCTTTTGGTCCAAAATCCATGTATGATTTCTCATAAGATATTTTGATTTCTATATTTCTCACAATATTTTGTATATTTAATATTTCTCATAGTATTTTACGGACTTTATTCAATATTTATATATTTTTGTTGTGTAGGGTGTCCTTATTCAGCCATGGATGTTTTTGAGGATGCAGAGCAGAGTCCTTGTCTATTGTTTGAATTCATTTGGTTATTTCTGTTGTTTCTTTATCAATTGTTGATTGTATTTTTGGTTATTGTTGTTTATTTTCGCACTTCCACGTCTCTTGTTTTTTGCATTTATGAGCATGGCCATGCTAATTTATGGTTTGGTAATTTTTTTTCTTGTTTTTTCACTTCTATTTTTTTGGCTTTGTTTTTTGGTTCAATTGATGGGGAAATTAAGGGAGACCCGTACAACCCATATAGTGCATTTAGGGTTGAAGCAGATTTGACAATTGTAGCAGGTAAAGGTGAACAAGGTATGGATGGGGGAATTCACTCAATTGCTACTTCATAATTATATAGTTCCATGCATGTTTTAGTTTTACTCATTTTTTGCGTCATAATTATATCATGTTTGTTTGTTTGAATTTAATTGCAATGCAAGATAACGGAGGTAGAGGAGCATCGATCAAATTATTGATTATCTTTGTGCGAGAGAGACATTGGGGCACTATAGCAAAGTGAGAGGCAATGGCAAAGGGTGAGTTATGTTTTGAACCTTAGTGCAAGACTAGTGTATGTTCTACTATGAAATCCTCCTTAATTGAATATGCCCCAATGTCTATTTAATTTATATGCATCTTATATTATTTGGCATTTATTTATTTATTGAGTGGAATGCAATGCAGGTTAGGTGGAGAAGCACTAGTAACGTGTAGAGTGAAAAACAAAGGTAGAGTTGGTGGCAAAGGATGATTTGAGTTCTCTTTTGGTCCAAAATCCATGTATGATTTCTCACAATATTGTGTATATTTTATATTTCTCATAGTATTTTTTGGTCTTTATTTAATATTTATATGTTTTTGGTGTGCAGGGTGTCTTTGTTTAGCCATGGATGTGTTTTGAGGTTGCAGGGCAGTGTCTTTGCCTATTGTTTGATTTCATTTGGTTATTTCTCTTGGGTTTTTGTAATTGTTGATTGTATTTTTGGTTATTGTTGTTTCTTTTCCCACTTCTACGTCTCTTATTTTTTTCCATTTGTGAGCATGGCCATGCTAACTTGTGGTTTGGTATTTTGTTTTTCATGTTTGCTTATTGATTTTTTTTTTACTTCTAGCTTTTTTGTTTTGATTTTGGTTTCAATCGATGGGAAAATTAAGGCAGATCTTTTTAGCCCACATTGTGCAACCCATATTGTGCATTTAGGGTTGATGGAGATTTGACAATTGTAGCAGGCAAAGATGAATGAGGTATGGATGGGGGAATGTACTCAATTGCTATTACATGATTATATGGTTCCATGCTTGTTTTAGTTTTACTCATTTTTGCTTCATAATTATATCATGTTTGTTTGCTTGAATTCAATTAAAATGCAAGTTAATGGAGGTAGAGGAGCATTGATGAAATTATTGATTATCTTTGTGCGAGAGAGACATAGCCAAAGGCAAAGTCAAAGGGTGAGTTATCTTTTGGACCTTAGTGCAATATTCATGTATGTTGTACTATGAAATACAAAGTGTAGAGTGAAAAACAAAGATAGAGTAAGAAGCAAAGGCGGATGTGAGTTCTCTTTTTGTCCAAAATCCATGTATGATTTCTCATAAGATATTTTTGATTTCTATATTTGTCTCAATATTTTGTATATTTATTATTTCTCATAGTATTTCTGGTCTTTATTTAACATTTATAAGTTTTTGGTCTACAAGGTGTCCTCGTTCAACCACGAATATTTTTTGAGGTTGCAAATCAGAGTCCTGGTCTATTGTTTGATTTCATTTGGTTATTCCTCTTGTTTCTTTATCAATTGTTGATTGTATTTTTTGTTATTGTTGTTTATTTTCTCGCTTCTATGTTTCTTGTATTTTTTGCATTTGTGAGCATGGCCATGCTAATTTGTGGTTTGGTATTTTGTTTTTCTTGTTTTCTTTTTGATTTTTTTTTCCACTTCTATTTTTTTTGGTTTTGTTTTTAGGTTCAATCGATAGGGAAATTAAGGGAGACCCTTACAACACATATTGTGCATTTAGGGTTGATGCAGATTTGACAATTGTAGCAGGTGAAGGTCAATGAGGTATTGATGGGGGAATTCACTCAATTGCTTCTACATAATTTAGTAGTTCCATGCTTGTTTTAGTTTTACTCAATTTTTGCTTAATAATTATATCATATTGGTTTGTTTGAATTTAATTGCAATACAAGCTAACGGAGGTAGAGGAGTATTGATGGGGGAATTCACTCAATTGCTTCTACATAATTCAATAGTTCGATGCGTGTTTTAGTTTTACTCATTTTTTGCTTAATAATTATATCATATTGGTTTGTTTGAATTTAAATGCAATACAGGCTAATGGAGGTAGAGGAGTGTTGATGGAATTATTGATTATCTTGTGTTAGAGAGACATTGGGGCACTATAACAAAGCGAGAGGTAAAGAAAAAATGTGAGTTACCTTTTGGACCTTAGTATAAGACTCGTGTATGTTCTACTATGAAATCCTTATTAATTGAATATGCCCCAATGTCTATTTAATTTATATGCATCTTATATTATTTGCCATTGATTTATTTATTGGGTGGAATCTAATGCAAGTTAAGGAAGGTGGAGAAGCACTAAGGAAGCTAGTGAAATATCTTTGTGTAAGGGACTATAAACAAATGTAGGGTGAAAATCAAAGGTAGAGTAAGAGGAAAAGGTAGAGATGTGAATTCTCTTTTAGTCCAAAATCCATGTATCATTTTTCATAAGATATTTTGATTTCTATATTTCTCACAATATTGTGTATATTTTATATTTCTCATAGTATTTTCTGGTCTTTAATTAATATTTATATGTTTTTGGTGTGCAGGGTGTCCTAATTCATCCATGGATGTTTTTTGAGGTTGTTGAGCAGAGTCTTTGCCTATTGTTTGAAGAAAAGGGTGAGTTATCTTTTGGACCTTAGTGTAAGACTCGTGTATGTTCTACTATGAAATCCTTATTGATTGAATATGCCCTGATGTCTATTTAATTTATATGTATCTTATATTATTTGTCATTTATTTATTTATTGAGTGGAATCTAATGCAGGTTAAGAAAGGTGGAGAAGCACTAAGGAATCTAGTGAAATATCTTCGTGTGAGTGACTATAGAAAAACGTAGAGTGAAAAGCAAAGGTAGAGTAAGAGGAAAAGGTAGATGTGAGTTCTCTTTTGGTCCAAAATCCATCTATCATTTTTCGTAAGATATTTTGATTTCTATATTTCTCACAATATTGTGTATATTTTATATTTATCATAGTATTTTATGGTCTTTAATTAATATTTATATATTTTTGGTGTGCAGGGTGTCCTTGTTCAGCAATGGATGTTTTTTGAGGTTGTTGAGCAGAGTCTCTGCCTATTGTTTGATTTCATTTGGTTATTTCTCTTGTTTTTTCATAGTTGTTTATTGTATTTTTGGTTATTGTTGTTTTTACTTTTCACTTCTATGTCTCTTATTTTTTTTTGCATTTGTGAGCATGGCCATGTTAATTTGTGGTTTGGTATTTTGTTTTTCTTCTGATATTTTTTTTACTTCTATTTTTTTTGCTTTGATTTTGGTTCCAATGGATGGGAAAATTAAACGAGACCCTTTCATCCCATATTGTGCATTTAGGGTTTGATGCAGATTTGACAATTGTAGCAGGCAAAGATGAATGAGGTATGGATGGGGGGAATTTACTCAATTTCTATTAATATGTTTCCATGCTTGTTTTAATTTTACTAATTTTTGCTTCATAATTATATCATGTTTGTTTGCTTGAATTTAATTGCAATGCAAGTTAATGGAGGTAGAGAAGCACTGATGAAATTATTGATTATCTTTGTGTGAGAGAGACACTGGGGCACTATAGCAAAAGGCAGAGGTAAAGGAAAATGGTGAGTTATCTTTTGGACCTAATTAGTGCAAGACTCGTGTATGTTCTACCATGAAATCGTCCTTGATTGAATATGTTCCAATGTTTGTTTAATTTATATGCATCTTATATTATTTGTCAATTATTTATTTATTGAGTGGAATGCAATGCAAGTTAAGAAAGGTGGAGAAGCACTAAGGAAGCTAGTGGAATATATTTGTGAGGGACTATAGAAATCCACATGTGGGGAGCTAACACTTCCCAAAACTATTTAGTTTTTACAATTTTTGGTCTCAACATAAGATATACTTGCTCTTTTATATGATTGCTAATAAGATTTTTGTTCTTTGATTGAGATCGCCCATAATATCATTTAGTCTCTATTTAATATTTCTCAAAAGATGTTTGTTGTTTCCCATAAGATTTTCATGGTGATTATATAATATTTTTTGGTTTGGTTTTTGTTGGAATTAGGAGGTGGGTAAATAAAGGTAGGACCTAAGGTTGGTGTAGATTTCAAAGGTGCATTCGGTGAAGGCAAAGTGTGAGAAGGAGGTATGTATGGTTCCACGTGTGTTTGTTTAATTTTGATGCATCTTATATTATTTGTGATTTATTTATTTATTGAGTTCAATGCAATGCAGGTAAAGGAAGGTGGAGGAGCATTGAGGAAGCTAGTGAAATATCATTTTGTGTGAGACTGTAGTAGAGCGCAGAGTTAGAGTTAGAAGCAAAGTTAGAGGCAAAGGAAGATGTGAGTTGTCTTTTGGTTGAAATAATGTATGATTTTTCCTAAGATATTTCGATCTCTGTTTGAAATTTCTCACAATATTTTGTGTTCATTCAATGTTTCTGAGAGTATTTTTTTATCTTTATTTACTACTTATATTTTGGTGTGAAGGGGATGTCCTTGTTCGACCATGGATGCTTTATGAGGTTGCAAAGTACAGTCTTTGCCTATTGTTTGTCTCAGTTTGTTTTCTTTTTGTTATTTCTGTTTTGTTTTGCGATTGTTGGTCGTATCTTTTGTTATTTTTTTTCCCACTTCTATGGCTCTAATTTTTTTGTAGGTGTGAGCATGGCCATGCTAATTTTTGTATTGGTATTTTTTTTTCTTGTGTGCATCCTTGTCTTTTTTTGTTACCTTAGTTCATATTTTTTGGGGGATTCAATGGGTGGGTTCCATTAAGGGAGGCCCGTATTGTGGGTTTAGGGTTGATGCAAATTGGAGAAGTATATTGAGTGAAGCTAAAGGAGGTAAGGATGGGGAATTTACTCATTTGGTTACATGCTTGTTTAATTTAACTCATTTTTTGCTTCATAATTATATCATGCATCTTTGTTTAAATTTAGATGCAGTGCAAGTTAATGAAGGAGGTGGAGCATTTATGAAATTATTGAATATCTTTGTGAAAGAGAGACGTGGGGCAAAGGAAAGGAAAAGGGTGAGTTATCTTTTGGATCTTGGTGCAAGACTTTTGTATGTTCTACTATTAAATCCTCTTTGGTTGAATAAGATGATTGTAGTCCCTCCCTTACCTATTTAGTGTTTACAATTTTTGGTCTCAAGATAAGATTTAATTGCTCTTGCATAAGATTCCTAGTAATATTTTTGGTCTTTGATGAAAATTTCTCATAATATCTCTCAGTCTTTGTTTAGTATTATTTCTCATAAGATTTGTGTGGTTTCTCATAAGATTCTCATGGTCATAATATAATATTTTTTGGTTTGGTTTTTGTTGGGATAGGGAGGTAGGGAAATAAATGTATGACCTAAGGTTGGTGCAGATTTCACAAGTGCATCTGATGAAGGCAATGGTCGAGGAGGAGGTATATATGGTTTCATGTGTGTCTATTTAATTTATATGCATCTTATATTATTTGTGATTATTTATTTATTGAATGGAATGCAATGCAGGTTAAGAAAGGTGGAAGAAAACTGAGGAAGTGAAATATCTTTGTGTGAGAGACTATAGTAAAGTGTAGAGTCATAAACATAGGTAGAATAAGAGGCAAAGGTAGATGTGAGTTCTCTTTTGGTCCAAAATCCATGTAAGAATTCTCATAAAATAGTTTGATCTCTCTTTCATATTTCTCACAATATTGTGTGTTTAATATTTAACATAATATTTTTGGGTTTTTATTTAATATTTATATATTTTTGGTGTGCAGGGTGTCCTTATTCAGCCATGGATGTTTGTTGAGGTTGCAGAGCAGAGTCTTTGCCTATTGTTTGTTTTAATTCAGTTATTTTTCTTGTTTTTGTGATTGTTGATTGTATTTTTGGTTATTGTTGTTTATTTTCCCACTTCTATGTCTCTTATTTTTTTTACATTTGTGAGCATGGCCATGATAATTTTTGGATTGGTATTTTGTTTTTCTTGGCTACCTTTTGATCTTTGTTTTTAAACTTATATCCTTTGTTTGTTTTTGGGTTCAATCGGCAAGGAAATTAAAGCAGACCCTTAAAACCCATATTGTGCATTTAGGGTTGATATAGATTCGGCAATTGTAGCAAGCAAAGGTGAGAGAAGTATGGATGGTGGAATTTACCCATTTGCTAATAATTATATGGTTCTATGCTTGTTTTAATTCAACTCATTTTTTGCTTCATAATTATATCATGTTTGTTTGTTTGAATTTAAATGCAATGCAAGTTAATGGAGGTAGAGGAGTGTTGATAAATTTATTGATTATCTTGGTGTGGGAGAGACGTTGGGGCACTATAGCAAAACCAAAGGCAAAGGCAAAGGGCGAGTTATCTTTTGGACCTTGGTGGAAGACTCGTGTATGTTCTACCTATGAAATACTCCTTGATTGAATTCAATGGTTGTAGTTCTCTCCCTTACCTATTGAGCGTTTACAACTTTTTGTCTCGGCATAAGATGTACTTGCTCTTGCATAATGATAGTAATAAGTTTTTTTTTTGTCTTTGATTAAGATTTATCATAATATCATTCATTCTCTGTTTAATATTTTTCACAAGATTTTCGTGTTCATTATATAATATTTTCTGGTTTGGTTTTTGTTGGGATTAGGAGATGGGGAAATAAAAGCAGGACCTAAAGTTGGTGCAGATTTCACAAATGCATTTGGTGAATGCAAAAGGTGAGGAGGAGGAGGTATATATGGTTCCATGTGTGTCTACTTAATTTAGATGCATCTTATATTATTTGTGATTTATTTATTTATTGAGTGCAATTCAATGCAGGTAAAGGAAGGTGGAGCATTGATGTTGCTAGTGAAATTTCTTTGTGTGAGAGACTATAGTAGAGTGCAAAATTGAAGTTGGAGGCAAAGTCAAAGGAAAAGGTAGATGTGAGTTCTCTTTTTGTCGGAAATTCGTGTATGATTTCTTATATTTCAATCGTTGTTTCTCATTGCACACCATATTTTGTGTGAATTTAAAAATTCTCATAATACTTTATGTTGTTTTTTTATACTTTTATAGTTTTGGTTTGTAGGGGTTGTCCTTGCTCGACCATGGGGATGCTTTCTAAGGTTGCAGAGCAGATTCATGGCCTTTTGTTTCTCTGTACTAATGAATTTTTTTTACATAATTACTATGGCTTTAATTATAATAGTTGTCAGATTTTGGGCTAGCAAGGTGGGCTACCAACATCTTCGTATGTCACTTGAAACGACGTTTTAGGAACATTTGGATATGTAGGCATCTTCCTAGTTTCAATTGGCCATTTTCATATTAAGGCATCCAACTTGTGTCCACACTGTTCACTAATCGTGAGTGTAATTTGACAGGTATCTTGCTCTAGAATATTTGGGTTGTGGGAAGGGTAATGACAAGATGGATGTGTTTGCATTTGGTGTGGTCCTTCTCGAGAAAATAACTGGAAGGAAGCCAATTAATACAAGAAATCCCAAGGTTCAGGAAAGTTTTGATTATGTGGGTAAGTTTTGGTTTTCACAGATGACTTTCTACTCCATGTTTATTTATTATCCTTATAGGCTCATGTAGGGTCAAGAAAGCTTGATTATGTGGATAAGTTTTGGTTTTCACAGTTGACTTTATTTTCCATGTTTATGTATTTATCCTTATGGGCTCATGTTTAACCTTCTGTGAATGTTGAAACCAGGCAAAGCCACTTTTACAGAATGGGAAAATGGGAAACCTTGCTGATAAATGTTTGCAAGGTGTTCATGATACAAATGAGATACACATAATGATGCTTGCCGTATACTTTGTCTAAGGCAGACATCTCATTACTTGCGTTGCATGAGCAGAGTAATTTATCTTACTCTATTAATTTATATGTGTTTCAAGTGTTTGCTGACTTGCACTAATGTATATTACAGTTACTACCTCTTTGTGTTTACTTCAAGGGTAATCTTAACCTGCAAGATTGGCTTTAGGGTACAGTTTGTCTTGTATTTTCTTTAAGTTACAAAATATCTTGTGTTATTGCATGAATTCATCTCTGCATGTTTTTTGATACCTAAATATGGTTCATGGCAGATTTTAAAACTACTAGAAGGAGATGATCTAAAAGAATCGGCATGGTGCCAAAATACAATGATCAAGGATATGGATACTTCAGATGAGGCTGACATAGTAGTAGACCAGGGGGGCATGATATCGAAACCCATCTCACCCTTGCCATGCTTGGGGTTGACAATGACATCACAATGCAGGCATTTTGCAAGCAAACAATTCTTTGGAAGATTATTTGCAGTGCCGCTGTAGCAATTCATCAAGCTTTGATTAATTCGGGATATAGGAAGAATCCAGTTCTCTTGCCTGTGACACACTACTTTATGGTTGCTTGATAGGATTCCATGGCCACAGTGGTTTCATCTTCTTATATGGTCAGGAATGGAATGTGATTATGCTTTACCTGAAAGAATAATTAATATCAGCTAAACATTGTATGAAAAACTAGGGGATTGAACATTCACTTCATTAAAACATCCTTGGAAGTTACATGCATGCTCAGGGGTCGAAAGGAAGATCGAGATATCATACTCCATTATCTTTTCTGCAGATATGGGGAATGCGGCTTTTTTATTTCCGTGTTGTTTCCACATTTCTACTTCTAATTGCCAAATTTCATGTTAATAGTGGAAAGGATCTGATGTTAGCAGCATTACACTGCTGCTGGGAAGGCAAGGACCACAGAGAGAATACCCACTACTAATCATGGATGCAAGGTTGAGTCAGAGGTAGTTAGTTTGGTGGATATTAATTTGATTATTTGTCATGTGGAAGCCATTTGCCATGGGAAGTAAATAAATTTGGCATTTGCACTTGCTCTGTTAATACATTGGGAGTGCATGAAATGAAGGTCACATGCTTTCCCTTTTAAGATAGTTGTGAAAATAAGCGTGGCAAATGTTCCTATTATAGGGCATTTATTTGGATGTGACCAGTTTGTACTTTGTATAATGTCTGGATATATGAATATTTATCAGGAATTTTCTTGTGAAGTTTTGGATTTTCTTAGTTCTGTCCTATTTGCATTTATTTTGTTGGGCAATGTTATCTTTGGGTGGAATCAATTTTGGCTGAAAATGTAAGGTTCTCCTTAGGAGGAGATCAAGGGTTAAACCTGTTATTAATCCCGTTGACAATTTAATTTACCATGTCAGTGTCCATTTCGTTTAAGATTGGATTCAATGCTTTCACTATTTCATATGCAGAATGGTTGCAAACTTAATATTCATACTAATGGAGTTAAAATGCCCGGAAATACCCTTTACTGTTCTATTCCATAAAACAATATATTCTTAGATGTTGGAGGAAATGTATGACAAAAAAATTGCTGGTTTTTATGCAAAACTACCGCAGAAGGGATGATATTAAACTGTCTGAGTTTTATAGCCAAGCTGTCATCCAACTATTTCAGGCTACATGCCCATTATTTCGAAACCTCTGGTGTGGTAACTCAACTCTCCAAAAACATTCTCGTCCAACTTTATATGATTATGAGCAAAGTTGCCAATTGAATGCCTAACGTTCTCTTTGAACCTTTTTTATTTGGGTAACAAGTCATAAAAAATATATGAAAATACAAAGTCATAAGAACAAGAACATATCCTTGATGATCACCGAGACAAGAAAACAATAGCAAAGCCTTACAAAATTGAGACGAGGCATTTGACCTCAATGGCTATTAACAAAATATATCAAGATACGTTAAGGCAGGTTGACCCCTTTGGTTGATTGAATGAGTTCATTGGAGGCGACAATAAAAATTGAAGGGCTGGGCAAAATGTTTTACGAAGGGCAATGTTTTTGTATCACCCTTAAATATTGACTAGTTCGATTGATTTTTTTTAGCAATGCTGCTACTAGGGTTTGGAATAGTTTTGCCATGGATGTCAGAATGCCATGGCATTGGGCAGCTGCTCTGAGTTTATCCCCTGGGTCATTTGCATTGACTAGAGTTTAGAGTTTATGGGTTTCTTCTTGTGATATGACAGTTTCCATGTGAAGTTATTTGGTGTTGGTTTCCTATTGTCAATCATCTTCTCTTTTTGTAGCGACCTAGTGCTTTTCCGTTAAATATCATGCCAAATTCTTAAATGCAAGTTTTTATGTTTCTTCTAATTTTTTTGGATCTGTGATGGTTATTTCTCTCAGTTTTGAATTTTGTTTGTGCTGGGTGTTTTCTGTTAAATTTTCCTCTTTGTGGGTGTGAAGTTAAGTGACCATCTCTGCTCCACCAATTTTTCCTATGTCCCTCATGTCAAATCTCTAGTGCTTTTGTTGAAAAAGTGTGGTAAGAATCTGCTGCCCACCAATGCTCATTATGGGCCTTTTTCTTCTGTTAAGGATTGTTCTAAACCTGCAACCATTTGAGGGTTATATCGATAATTTGTTGCAAATTGCTTAGAGCTGATGATTTATGGGTTATTGGCCTTTTCCATTTGGAGAAAAGCCAATGGAAAGACCCAGAATGGATTGGCAATATAGCTTATGGGTCATTGGCCTTTACCATTTGGAGCAAAGCCAATGGAAAGACCCAGAATGGATTGGCAATATAACTCGTTACTCTGGATTATTTGTTAGTGTTTATTTCTAATCTTAAAAATAGTAAATGTTTTCGAAAGAGGCTCCTAAGTTTGTCGATGACCCCTCTTGCTTTGAGCTGATGATTTATGGGTCATTGGCCTTTGCCATTTGGAGCAAATCCAATGGAAAGACCCAGAATGGATTGGCAATATAGCTCGTTACTCTGGATTATTTGTTACTGTTTATTTCTAATCTTAAAAATAGTAAATGTTTTCGAAAGAGGCTCCTAAGTTTGCTGATGACCCCTCACCCTCAAGTTGGCATGACTTTGTTTTTATCTAGTTAGGAACTCTGGGATACGTTCTTTCTGATCACCATTGACTAATTTAAGGCCTCTCAACTCAAATTTTTGTGGATATGAATCTTAGCAAACCTGCCTGCTTTTATTGATCCTAAGCCTCAGAGTATGATAAATATGTTTTAACAGCTTCCAAGCAGGTTTGTTGGCCAATGCCTACTCAAGTTCTGGAAGAATCATCAGTGACGTTGTGTCCTCAGTAAGATTATAATAAAAAGGGGCTATTTTCCTTTCGAGTGGAAGCAGGGGGAAGGCCAAGCAGGTTTTTTGGCCAATTCCTACCCAAGTTCTGGAAGAATCATCAGTGACGTTGTGTCCTCAGTAAGATTATAATAAAAAGGGGCTATTTTCCTTTCGAGTGGAAGTAGGGGGAAGGGGCCAAGGCATGTAGCAAAAAAAAAATATCCAGAAACTTGGGATACCGGATCTGAATTCTTTCAAAGAATTGGGTGATTATAACCCTTGAAAGTATTATTCAAATTCAAAGAACCAACTCAAAGCCTATTGAAAAATCGATAGACAGAGTAGGCAGAGGGACAAACTCGGCAAGAGAACAACCAAAAAAACCATGTCTTATGGCAAGGGCTGCTAGAAGTCTTGGAATCAAACATAACATAGGAAGAGGAGGTAGAGGTGGTGGAGGCAAGAAGATCAAGACAATGATGAACTTGGAAAAAAAGCTCAGCAATTGAATTATGAATCTGTTATTACACAAAATCAATTTACTTTGCAGATTTGTAAGAAAAAATAAAGATCCTTGATGTCCTTGTTGGTTTGTAATAACATCATTGAGGGACTTGAAAACTTTCAAAATTTTAATTGGAAATATATACAAAAAGTTTTATTTAGAAAAAATAAGTAATTAAATAAAATGGAAAAGGGTAATAAATACTTTATAAAATTGTTGCGAAACTACAAAAGTAGTTAAATATATGAAAAAGTTCTATTTTAAAAAAAAATTAATTAAACAAAATGGAAAAGGGTAATAAATGCTATATAAAATTGCTACAAACTACAAAAGTATACACAGTAGGTATTTTGTAGTTAAGCAATTGTGTAAGAGAGTATACACTATAGGTATGACTGCGAAAGTCTTTACCTTATATGTTGTAGGGTTAATTGTGAAAGTCCACGTTACAATATTGCCATTGCTCCATCTTTTAAATATGTAGCTAAGTATACTTGGCCTTCACAAATCTTTTAAATATGTAGCTAAGTATACTTGGCCTTCACAAATCTTATTTAGTGATTATTGAAGTTAATAAATATTGCAAGTGGTTTTGGTCAATTCATATTTTTCTGTTTATCATGGTTGTATCGAAAATAGCGAGATGCTCTACAACCAATATAGGAGAGATGTAACGTGTAATGTTGTGTAATGTTATGTAACATGTTCTCATTAAAAAAATTGCAAATGATATCAGCTTAAACAAGAAATATTAAATTATATTGATTTCATCTTAAACCTAGATATATCAAGCACTGATAGGGATCTTGAGGTGTAAATTTTTTCTTAATGTGTAAAAAATTTACACATCAAGAAATTGGATCCTTCTCGGTGCTTGATAGATCCTTTTTAAATGGATCTATGTTGGTTTCTAGTCATTCAAACGTATCAATTTAACTATGTAAATGTGAATTCATAGTGTAAATGTATCAAAGAAACTTGTTGCACATTGTAAACCAACTTGAACATGTATGAAATACCCAAGGAAGGCATGGGAATAACTTTTGCAAGTAAACACAATGCTCACACTCAAGGCCTGGACAAAGAAACTTGTTGCACATTGTAAACCAACTTGAACATGTATGAAATACCTAAGGAAGGCATGGGAATAACTTTTGCAAGCTAACACAATGCTCACACTCAAGGTCTGGACAAATGAAAGATGGGAACACATTATTGAATGTAACTACTGGGTTGTTTTGTTAGTGACTGAAAATTGGTTTTCTTGAACTTTACCCTTGGACCCATCTGTATCGACTGTGGGAATTTGAACCTAAATTTCCTTTGGGCCCATATGTATCAACTTTGGGAATTTGAACCTAAATTTTCATCTAGGATAACTCTCAAGATGATGAAAACAATGCTATACAACATAACATCTCTATTTTAATTGGAAAGTTGAAGGATGCAAATATAGTCATACAAATTCCATCATAAGATGCCCACCCTAACAGTGATTGTAAATGATACTTTCCTCTCAAGATGATGACAACAATGGTATACAACATAACATCTCTATATTAATTAGAAAGTTGAAGGATGCAAATATAGCGATACAAATTCCATCCTAAGATGCTCACCCTAAGAGTGAATGTAAAGGCATCTATAATGCTTTCCATTGAGTGAATGTAAAGGCATCTACAATGCTTTCCATTGAGTGAATGTAAAGGCAATACTAAATACACCACCGTTGTAGTTTGGATAGAGTCCAGTATTAATTTTAAACTTTGTCATCATATTATTCATGTCATAAATTACAATTTAAATAGTTAAATAAAATACAAAAAAATATTTTAATTTTTAAAATATTTTTTTATTAAATAAGAGATCATATTAAACATTTCAAACGAATCTCAACCCATTTTCCAAAGTATTAAATAGACACTCATGTCATAAATTACAATTTAAATAATTAAATAAAATACAAAAATTTATTTTAATTTTTAAAAATGTTTTTTTATTAAATAATAGATCATATTAAACATTTCAAATGAATCTCATCCCATTTTCCAAAGTATTAAATAGTTAAAAAAAATCTCAAACCCCATTTCCCCCCAAAAAATGTTTCATACATATTATAAAAAACTTTTAAAATATAGTTGGTTATTATCAAAAACTTTTAAAATATAGCTAGTTATTAGTTAACTTGCAATTTTCATTTTTATAAGATAAAAGAAGATTTGTAAAAGAAATTGACGACATTTTGGACTTATTGAGATGATCACCCTATTTTATTTGCTCTTTTAATAACAATACCCAAAGATCACCATATTAATAAATTAAACAACGTATTTTTAATAAATTATAACTTCTCTTGGAATGTGTTATTCACTGCATTGACCTTAGAAGTACCTCAACTTTCATTACCTAAACCAAACTTTAAACATACTAGCCCACTAACATGACCCCTTTACCCCTAAACCACTAATACCCATAATACAACCATGTTTATAGCTTGCATACTACCTCTTAATTTCTTAACTCCTAAATCTAATCACCTAATAAACCTAGTAGCACAATTAAATCTAAATACCTAGTGCATACCAACATCTAATACGCATAAGCATCTAACCAATAAAACTTAAAAAATGTGTTATTTATCCTAGAGAAGATGAGGTGAATATTTTATTTAATGTAAGCTAAGAAATTCATTCAATAATATCTTTAGTGGCAAATACAATCGATATTGCAAATAATTCTTTATTAAAAATAAAACTCCAAAAAGTTTTTAAAAATAGAACTCTAAAAAGTTTTTACTTAAATTTTCATTGTAGTGAAATTTTTATGTTTTCGCTTCCTCGTCAAGGGAAACATTCTCTCTTTATTTTTAATCAAATTTCCTTTTGTTAATTAAGTGATCTCATCTTTGGCTTAGATGTGATGATTGAGGTATATATTCTCTCATGTTTACATATAACTTGTACCTAGCCTTACCAACTTACTTAGGAGTTTGGGTATTCTTTTTAATATTACTTAATATTTACCATAACAAAACTATTTCATATGGCATTATATGACACTTAATCTTTGACTATGTGCATCCTCTCCTCACTAAACTATATGTCTAGTAAAGTTTGTATAATTTCAATTGGTTCATATTCAAAATGAAAAAGATGCCCATGAAGAAATTTCTTTTCTATCTTCCTTGCATTTGTATGGTCCTAATGTTCTTTCATTAGACTTGAAGTGCTCAATGAACATTTTTAACTACTTGGCTTTATTCAAAGGGTGTAAAGCATTAACTTCTGAATGGAAGAGATGGGATCCTCTTTCCTATTTAGGGTTTGGGATTGCATTAAATCATTCTCAAAAGTACAATGACTATTTGAAAGCACATTGGCATATAGTGGATTGGATATAGGTTTAAATTTCCTATTCTATGGAGTCATATTGATTTAACCCTTACGGGTAGACATGAATAAAAAAATGGGATATTGCATAAAAGAGGAACAAGGTCATCCCACTTAAAATTGGAGCATTATTATCCATTATGAGTCTTTATGTCTTGATTTGTTTGACTTGGATGAATAATCCATAGGGAGGATTGCATGGGGACATGCAATATTTCAATTAGGGGGAGATGCTCGGCCTTAGAATTGTCATCTTTATGTCATCATTTTACCATGATCCATTTATTTGTTTTTCCTACCTTTTTACCTTATATTGAGCTTTTTTGGTGCCTAATACTTGATTTAGGCAGAAGGTATTTTTGACTTGCGTTTCTTCACATTTCATTTATTTTTTGAATAATAAGTAGGAAGAATGAATAAAGTGTTGTATATCCTTGTTGCAAATCTAGTGTCGTGGATCATACACCACATGTTTGTTGCATATCATCTACTACATGATTGCTTCGGATCCTTGTCTACATGATTGTTGCAGATATTATGCTTTAGGTTTACTGTGGACTCTATGCTACAAGTCATTGCTACAGATCATGTGCATTAGAACCATGAATTGTAGATTTGGATGTTCAAAACTGTTTTGTTGAAGAATATGATTGGATAGAGATTTGGTTCCACAAATTTAGGGAAAGAAAATATTTTTGGACAAGTTGATTAAGCATGTGGCATATAACCATGACTTGTCATCTCTCTTCATGAAATTGTTATGTAGCTACAATAAGAACAAAATCAATGATGATTGTCCTACTATTTTGAAATGGATTGGTGATCTTATGTTCTAAGAGTAGTTATTTGTTAGAATAGCATGAGAATTGTTGAACTAGAACAACTTGAGAATTGGAAGACTAATGAACTAGAACAACTTGAGAATTGGAAGACTAATGAACTAGAACAACTTTCTACTGTTAATTTGAATCCAATCTCAAAATATCAATGATAAATATTTATGTGTCATTGAATTTCATTAGTTAGTTGTTGTAACTCCACCAAGATCGTCTATTCTAACATAACATGTGTCGTAGTTTATTTACTAGGTTGCATTTTAATTTTGAAGATTAACTTTCATTGTTGTAGATTACAATTGTGATTATATTTGCTTGTTATAAAATAGAGTGCATTACTTCGTTTAATGTTTTATTTAGATTTGAAGTGTGGTTGTTAAATGCTAGCCAAAGCTTTACAATTGAATTTGGCATAAGTAATTGGATATTCTTTACTTAGAATCCATTTTGCAAACGTGTTTTAGTTTTGATGTTGACTTCTTTACTTTAACTTCATGGTAAATAAACTAGTGAAAGATAACATGCGGAACTTAGAACACGGTTTGATAAATTAATGTATAGACTATTCCTTTTACTATGAATTAGAAGAGAAAATAAACAGCTCGTTTGTACTTGCATGCATTCATTGGCGATGAGGTAAGATGTATATCCTCTGACTTTTCATTTAACATAATTAATATTATTTTTATTTTCATATTAATAACTATGTCAAATTGCCACCCCCTAAAGGAATGCTTTGTGTTAAAAGAATGATAAAGTGGATTCTCTCTAGTTGAGCGTGTAATTTCTTTTGTGGCATCAACCTTGTCTTTGTCTAGCTTGAGGGGTTTGACTTGGTCCTTCATTTGAATGTTCGTGAGTTTTCTTTGTAATATATGTATCATACACTGAAGTCAAGTATAAATATGGGAGGCGGAGGAGCACCTTGCGCAGCGTGCAAGTTTTTGAGGAGAAAGTGTGTGAAAGGCTGTGTGTTCGCCCCATATTTCTGCTCCGAAGAAATGGGGGCATCTCGTTTTGGTGCGATACATAAGGTCTTCGGAGCGAGCAACTTCTCTAAGCTGTTGATGCAGTAGTTAGCGTATTGTATGAGGCAGATGCTCGGCTACAGGATCCTGTTTATGGCCTTCAGCAACAGGTTGGCTTATTAACTGCAACTGAACTCCACCTTCACTTTCCTCCCATGACAGCAAATTCCTTTATTTGTTGCAATTTAGAGAAAGGGGATTTCTTTATACAGAGATTGAAACAAAACGGAAAGTTCATATTTGTGTGAGGAATTACGCCAGAGAGTTCCAATACATATGAGCTTAGAATTCATCCGTGTTTAAAATATTTAATGTTTGATGATGTCTGAAATCGTTTGTTGCATGACAGATTGCAAATTTGAAGAGAAAATTGGCTGCTGGCTATGCAGCCAATTTGTATAACTTTTAAAAAAATGCGATTTTAACCTTCAAATACCCTAGGAAGGCCAAACCTTCAAACCTGTGCCAGAAACTTGAAACAATGCCCTAGTAAGAGGTCTTGCTGTACAGATCTTGCTTCAAACGTGTGCCAGAAACTTGAAACAATGCCAGGGCAGCTACAAATATATGTTGCAGGTGGAGTTATCGGAGACACTTTCCCAGATGCAAAGAAGAAAACTACACGCTGCACGCACATGGAACAATCAAGTCACATCAAAGTACTTTAAAAGAGTCAAAGCTAATATTCTTTGTACGGCACGCTCAAATCGGACAACATTCACTGTACGGCACAGTGCCATTACGCCAGTCTCTTTCCGCCATCTGGCACGATGCCATTGGGTCAGCCTCTCACCTCCACGTGGCATGTTCTGGTTCGGCCAGCCTCTCTCCTCCACGTGGCACATTCTGGTTGGGCTAGCCTCGTTGCCACGTGGATGCACGAGGGACCTTCGATCTAAGCCGTTGGATGGCCACCACATGGCCGCACGGCCCCTCCGATCTAAGCCGTTGGATGGCCTCCACGTGGACGCACGAGGGTCTTCGATCTAAGCCGTTGGATGGCCACCACGTGGACGCACGAGGGCCCTCCGATCTGAACCGTTGGATGGCCGCCACGTGGACGCAGGAGGGCCGTCCGATCTATGCCGTTGGATGGCCGCCACGTGGACGCACGATGGCCCTCAGATCTAAGCCGTTGGATGGCCACCACGTGGAGGGACGAGGGCGCTCCGATCTAAGCCGTTTGATGGCCGCCACGTGGACGCACCAGGCACTCCGATCTAAGCCGTTGGATGGCCGCCACGTGGACGCACGAGGCCCTCCGATCTAAGCCGTTCGATGGCCGCCACGTGGAACCACGAGGACCCTCCGATCTAAGCCGTTCGATGGCCGCCACGTGGACCTACGAGGGCCGTCCGATCTAGACCGTTGGATGGGCGCCACGTGGACTCACGAGGGCCCTCCGATCTGAGCCGTTCGATGGCCGCCACGTGAACGCACGAGGCCCTCCGATCTAGGCAGTTCGATGGCCGCCACGTGGACGCACGAGGGCCCAGTGACCCGCTGCCGTCTGCAACCCACCTCCTGCATCTCGGCGACCCTTAATCCTGATTGAAGGGAACGAATCGACCCGTCTGCAACCCACTTGTATGAAGTGACGGACATGGACGTTAGATGGCCTGGTCTGAAACAAAACACGGCAACTCAAATTAGAAATTTGAGCCTGGTTTTCCGGCTACTTTGCAGAGATAGTTTGTCGGCGTTGCTTCAGTTCCGCTTCTCCATTATTTCTACTGCGTTTCATCTTCTTCAAATTAACCCGAGTTTCCCTTAATGAATCCATCTAAGGTCTTTTCATTAAATTAGCCCTAGTATCAGTGACTGAAGAAGGGTGTTTCGACAGCAGCACACCAGAAGCTTTCATTAGATTTTCTTCATTTGGAGATATGGTCATGGCCGGGGCGTGGCCCACCTTATACGCATATACTTCCCAATATACTGCCCTCAATTTGGAACATCTGTTGCACCGATATCCATATCAAACGTTCGCCTTAATAAACATGTAAAAAACGCTGCTAGATTGCCTATGCAGGTTTACTCCTTCCGCACGAAATCAAACGGATATCAAACTAGGCTAAAGCGACACTGGATAGCCATTCCAACAAACAAACCAAAATCAAAATAAACAACATCATGCATCGGCTTCCCGGCCAATCCTTGAAAATAATATTAACAGTGAAGTTTCTCAACAAAAAAGTTACTATGAAAGGATGACGAATCATACTATGAGAGAGTGATGAATACACAGAAAAGTTAAAGGATTGAAAGAGAAATTAGATACTATGAGAGAGTGATGCCGCCGTCGGATGGAGCTTCTACTTCCCCTAAATCCCCTCCCCTTGTTGCACAGCTCTTGCACAATAATTAATGGATAATGAGTTTCCCTTCTCCACTGCTAGTTGTTGAATCATAGCTAGTCACCAGCTTATAGACCAATGGTCATTTGAACCGGCTCCAGCTTATAAACCAATGATCTGTATCCGGGTATGGAGCTGAAACTGGATTACTAGCATCATCAATTGGATATGCGACTGGAATTGGATCTTTATCCGGCTATGGGGCTGAAACTGGATTTCTAACATCATCGACCCTAGTCGCATCACACTAGGGTACAGTAAAAGTTCCATTGTTGGTAAACATCATACTACAGTATCCTGCTCCCATGTCGAAGTTCGCGCTGGTCTCCACTTCACTCTTACATTTCTCTAATTTGATGTTCAAGCTTGCAACAATATCCATTATCCAATGTAACATTGCAAGCCCCTTGAACCCTACTCTGTTCCTCTTTTTGTAATGCTATTCTTTGCTTTTAATTAATTTGAACAGTTCACCAAACTAAGGGTTTTATGAATTGCTCTTGGAATGCAATAGGAAGCTGGGTATAATCTGGAAAGTTTGATTTTACCTATCTTATGTCAAGCTTTGCAGATGCAGTGACAGGAGGACAAGCTTTGTGGATGCCCAGACTCTGAAGAGGTCCCTCAATTTTAGGGGATGTCACCCCACAAACACTTATGCCATTATGGCGAAAAGTTATCCATAGGAGAAGACTTATAGAACACAGCCCAATGATGGGAAACCACACTCGAAATTATTTGAGTGTCAAGACTCGACCTTTATGGAATTTCAAGAATCAATCTTGAGGCTTAACAGAATACGTCTTAAGAAGAAGCTGGAACCCAGATGGATACCACATGCATATTGGAATTTAGTTTTACCTATCATCACTGTAATTAGGCTACATTTTTATTTTCGGATTTTAAGATGCTGTAGATTCTCTAAAATCAGAGCAACGTTGAAAAACTCTGCAAGGCCAGAGTGTAAGAGTCTGTGTCTCTGCAGAATCTCAGCAGCAGAAATTGTTCAAAATGAGGGTTTTTCTTTTAGGAATTTATACTCAACAACCACCTGCAAGTTCTCCTTGAGGAGAAGCAGATATGTCGCAAGGTCATTACCCGCAAGTACTCGTGAGTCAGGACTGCGTTAACTTGGCAACATGCATCTGAGGTGGACGGGGAAGCGTTAAGTTGGTAGCTTGAGAAATGACTAAAAGTTGATCCAATTCGCAGATAGTGTCAGATTGCTGTTCCCTGGAGAATCTAGTGCCCAGAGTTGTTGTTCAAGTTCCTCATTCAAATCCCTTCCCGGAGGCCAAACAAAGTGGCAGAAAAAATGGCGAATCTTTAATTTGTTCAAGTTATATCAAGCGCTGTGTGGTATTTATGCCAATTTGTTTTAGGAACAAATGATGGACACATGGTAAAACTTTTGCAGATCACTTCTTAACATGAGTTTTTCAATTTCTAAACAAATATCCTGAACCACATTGGTAGATACACATGCAAACCGAAAAATAACAATCATGCAAGTTCATGCCTTGCCTTCACACCACTTTCCAAAAACAGAGATAACAGATAACATGCATATATACACATTACACATTGTTAATATTAATCATAATGATATATTCATTTGTTTTCACAGGATTAAACTCTGTAATTGTAGAACATGTAAATATATTTCCTCTACAATTACAACAGAGACATCATCTCATCTTTCAGGGGTGAGGTCTCCTTTTTCCCAAACCCTAGATATTGGTAGCACCTGTAAAACCCAACACAAAACTCAATTTAAGTAATATCCATCAAAATCAACACAAATCTCAGAGAAGAGAAAAACAAGGGTTTGTTTTCTTGTCAGAAATTAAATCTTTGGGTAGACACTCACACATTTTTTCACCAATTACAGAGATCTTCAACCAGTTTTCGAGCTTGTTGGACTAAACTCGACATTTCAATGCACAAATCTATCATTCAGGTCCACTTTATGCTGAACTCTCACGAGATTAACTGTCAGCCGCTACAAATTCCGCGTCTTTCGGACAGAACTTACAAGAATTCGAACCTGCCCAAAGTGCAAATTTTCTAATTTAAAGCTCTGTATGTGGCCATTTTTGAAAATTTTAGATTCAAAGTGAGCCTACAACTTACATTTTACTGTTGCTCTCGATCTACGCCATGCTGTCTGGTTCGTTGGGTTTTCTTCCCCTCCATTACCAAGAGCTTCTCGGATCTCCGATCCTGAAAAAAATGGCCCAAATCTCGTAATGAACGATGTGTCATGGAGACTCGAGAGCCTTAACTCCACACTCACTTGTCAACCACAGGAATGTACTTACTGCGCCGGCAATCTGACAGATGTTGTATTAGTTTCTTGTTTTATGTGGCATATTCAATACTGCACTTACGTGGCAGTATCAGAAATTTAATAAACCGAAATTTTATTTATTAATAATTTAAGTTATAAAAATCAATATTAAAACTCAACTCATTATACTCCGTCAATTAAAAAACATTATCACAATTAATAATAGTTTAATTTTCAAAATATTTGATTTAATCACATATCGTTTGCTGAGGATGGGAATTTGATCTCCATGGCTTTGTAGTCAAAGTTTATCATTGTATTATAACACTCATCATTTAAAAGTGAAATATTATTAATTTTTAAAAGTATGCAATTATTATTATTATTATTTTGGAATTAAATAAACATTTTTTAAAATTGAAATATTATTAATTTCTGAGGGTGGTGGTAATGTTATTTTTATATAACTAAATAAGATCTACTAGATGGTAATGTTCCTATATCCTTGGTGAACATGATGACAATCACGATAATAAAAAATGAAATGCAACCATTGTAAATGTGTCTTAACCTCCATCTTTTAATCACCATAAAGTTTTGCATCTCAATTTTTTTTAATCCCTCTTAGTGCTTATAAATCAAAGGTTAAAATGAATCTACACCAGCCATGTATCGGTGAAGTTGTACTTAATGTACATAGAAGAGGAAAATCATAAGTAGTTATTTTTGTTTTGTTCATTTTCTCAAACTTAATGGTCTACAAGTCTATCATGATTTATGAAATATTTTATTTGTTAATGTCTAATCTTAGTGATGGTAAGATTATTTTCATATGATATAATCCGTCTCATTCATTCCCATCCATGAGGATAATGTTTCACTATTACAATTCTAAAATACATCATCTACAAGGGTGTCATTTAATCTCTCCTTTGAGTAAAATACTTCAAAAGAAAGAATTTGCAATGACTAGATTTTTAGGAAGAACACAAATATGTTAGAATTAGCATTATAATTATAGAACATAACAAACTTTCTAAGCCTTACATTTTTTAATTTTTCCAATAAATGATGTTGTTTAGCATTTTATCATGCATTCCTCATAGCTAAGGACTTTTCATTATACACATTGGCATATATTTGGAATTTTATTCCATTCAGAATACATTCCAGCTTATTTACAACATGAATTGAACTACTAACAAGTACTTTGATTACTTTCAATATGTATATTTGAAGATAATCAAAAGAACCTTGTACCATGATCATGTCATCATAAATTATACCTCAAAAAATACAATACCCAGAGCTTGCTCATCATTAATTATACCTCCAAAAATAGAATATGCATAGGTTGTTGCCATCAAGAAAGATGAAAATGCAAGGTACACATAGAAAAGTGTTGCTTGTTCTCTATAGTTTGATCATACCTTTGAAAAGTATTACTACAGTATTAAATTTCCATGAAGTGTTCATTTACACAACAAATGAGAATTGAATATCCATCGCCCTGCTTCATCATAGCTCATGCTGAGTTTTCCAGCAAGCATTCTGGTAGGCAACAAAGTTTTAGGCAGGGTTAAAACCTTAATTAGTTTTCTATGTTTTTAGCAACATGTATGGATTGATTTATGTAAATTACACAACACAAAAAATCAGTTACACATATTGTTAGTGCCCATGAGTATCTCTATGAGGTCCCTATTTTTTTAAACTTCAACCATTGAAATTATAAGTAGGAATTATAACATAATATTTTACATGCATGTACAAGTTCGTTAAATTCATGTTTACCCTATAGTTTTCGAGGCAATTTTAACATACAATTTCTATGATTTAAGTTAAACGTTCTAAAAACATTTCAGGGTTTGGTTAAGGCCCACAAACCTACTTCATTGAAAGATGCCATGAACTTGGCAAGAGATCTGCAAAATGTGCTACCTAAGACAAGGTATCCTCCCGAGCCCAATTTTCCTTCCCAATTCAGATTTGAAAAGAAGCCATGGCAAGAAGATGCATTTGGAAAGGATAAGAAAGAGGAACCAAGCAGGGAAGAACTCAGAAGGAAGAAACTGTGTTACACATGCTTCCAACCATGGGCACCAGGGCATAAATGTGCTAAGGTAAAGGCACAATTCATTGAAGTATTTTCTGATGATGAGTATGAAGGGGGTATGGAGGAAGGAGGACATATTTCAACCCAATAAGAGGGATATGCCACAACAGAAGAAGAGAATTAAGAAGAATATCATACATTACCTGACAAAGGGAGACTAATAATGCTTTCAAGAGTGCCTCGTTTCCACACTATTTGATGCCAAGGAGTTGTACAAGGACAAAGGGTTTTGGTATTGGTAGATGGAGGAGCCACACATAAATTCATTGATGCAACCATGGTGGAGAGGAGAAAGCTACATGCTGAAACATTTAATGGATTCACAATCATCATTCCAGGTCACCATACTATGGAGTGCAAAACATGGATTCCAAAGCTACAACTCACCATAGGTAATTACACATTTTTTGATAGCTTTTATATGGTTGATGTTGCTGATACTAATGTGGTCTTGGGAGTGCAATGGTTGTACTTTATAGGGGAACATATAGTGAACTATCAAATCCCTGAAATGAGATTCAAAGATTCAGAAGGAAAACAAAGGGTATTGAGAGGAATGCACACCTATTTGAATCAAGTAGTGTCCTCCCACAGTATGAAACACAATAATGAAAAGGTTTTGGGAGACCTTCCTCCCGGAAGGCCACTTGATAGAGGAGGAACAATTTTGCAGCATCCTAAATTGAAATTGCTTGAGGACAAGCAATCTTGGGTGGGGAGGACTGTAATGTCCCCATTCAAATCAATTACAAAAGAGAAAATTCCACCAATCTACTAGTTTCCTAGGTTGGGGGTGGAAACATTAGATTTGGATTAAGGAGACTATAAAACCCCAAATGGACATTAGATTGACATAAATATATTAAAATGGGTTAATAAATATTTATGATAGAAAAATAAGGTGGCACTTGGTCATGAAGACACATTGGTGGTGTGGGACCCACACAAAGCTAGATTCCTCATGCCACATGGCATTCTATTCTCACCCATTCAAATCCAAGGTGGAGTCTAATGATATTGGGGAGTTGGAAGTTCAATATACTTTTCATGACTCAATGAAAGTCGAAGTGGAGTGGAAGAGTAACTCCCATAGAAGAGGAAGAGGCATTTGAGAGATATTGAGACACTTGGGCTAGATTACCTAGCTTCTATGGCAACAATGATGAAGATGCTATGACACTTATACACAAATAAGACTTGACTGTTGACATCTAGCATATATGACATGTCAAGGATAAAAATAGCCTCCAAGAAGGTGCACAAGGGAGTTAGGGAAGCCAAAGGGACACCCATTCGAATTGAGGGAAGATGGACACTAGGAATTGTTGGACAAGTGGCACACATTGGAATCTCTTCCCAACTTGAGTTGGCATGAGGATTTTGGAAGGAATTCGACCCATGGAGGAATTGAGAATTTTATAAAAGACAAGAACATATAAGGAGAGTGGATTTTGATCATTTTACATTTTTAATTTGGAGAGGAGAGCTAGTAGAGTGTTATTCTACTTGCCTTAGCACCAATTTTGAGGGTGAAAGATTCCCATCCTAATTGGAAATTGGAGAGACCATTCAAACCTTTCATTTCGAGATACAATGGAGTCATTTTTTGCAGGTTGAATCTACAAGGAAGCTCATGATCACATCTCCTTCATCTTGCTTCTAAAACTATTCTTCCATTTCTTGTTATATTCTTTCTCCTTGAGGAGGGGCGCACTTGGTGAGGTGATGATCTCTTTGGGATAGCCCTTGAGGCCCCATATTTTTGTAATATGATATATATACTTTGTATTTACTGCTCAGAATACTTTCACATCGAAACTCCAAGATATTTTATGTACAAATGCTAAACTATGATTAAATGGTGCCATTTCCCCAATACCTTGTTATAAGCACTTGAAGTGGTATCAATTTCGAATGGTTCAGTCAAACTCTGATATATCATTGTTGTATGGAGCTCCATTAATATGCTGAAGAAGTTTCATATTCATTAGACAAGAATTTGGAGCAATATTCTCAAGTTCCATAACCATTTGTGAATATTTACTATCATTCCCTCCTATGTTAAAGCTAGTATACAAACATCTAATTTATGGAAGTTGAAAAAGCCTTTAGGAATTGATTGATGATGTATTTGGGAGCCCATTGAAGTCCTTTAACAATACCATGTCTTTGTTCTGAAATTTGGGAAGGTCATATATCATTTGGAGATCCATCTTTGACCACTACTCTTGGGGGATTTGGACCTTGATTTGACTAGTAAATTGACCTATCTTTCCCTAATTATAATTGAATGTTGTAGAAGACTTTTGAGAGTGTCCAAGCATACACTAGTCACAATTTTATGTCTTAGTACATTCCAAACACACTCATAACCAATTTGGAAGCATTTGGATCCATTTGGATCCATTTGGTTCAATACTAGTCTAAGGGTCGAATTGGCCAAAATTTGCAATTTTTGCAATTTTACCAAATTTATTAAAAGGGAGAGTGATGGTGAGAGATTGCATTAGGTGTTTGTTTTGTTCCTCAATGGTGAAATATTAGTGTCAAGTGAGAGTGATGGTGAAAATAAACACAATTCAATAAATGCAAAAATATTCCAACCACGACATATGCAATATGGTGCAAAAGTGAGTGATATGTGCTATGTCGGTTTAGTGCAAGAGTCCCCACATGTAGGTTCATTTTAATTACAAGTTAGTGAACTTGTATTTAAAAAGAAAATAAATGTAAATCCCCTAAATTACCTCATTTCTTTCCTCTTAAATATAGTCTGCCTTCCAAAATCACAATTGATGGTGACAATGGGATCCACTCACCAATTGACTAGTGAAGGTAACAAATAGTCAGTTATACCAGCAATGGGGCTTTGTTCTGAAAGGACTAGAAACACTTCCCAATGGAAATATCTAACTTCAAGAGTCAATTGCACTCACAATTGCTCCTTCGCGATATCTTAATTTTGACCACTAAGATACCTTGAGTTAAGTGTGGATAAGTGGTTCTTCCTGGGTGGTATAGTGTTGCCTCCACAAATATATGAGTGGCTCTTTGGAGAGGGTAGGGAAACGATAACTTGGCTTTGACCTCCATGGGAATGGTGTACTTCATATCCGGTTTTTCTTTTAACACTTGTTGATAGTAGGATTTTGATACTACCCTATAAGTACTCAACAATGTCAAGTTTCAGAAACTTAATGAAACTAGATTGGTGGGCATTGATGCATACCTATCCCAATTAATCCTACCTAACTAGAATTTTTATTTGTGACCTCCTGTGGAGTATTTTAGTTGGTTGTAAATTTACAAATGTTTATTTAAGGGTCTTAATTCACTTAATGAGTGTAAGGGAGGTATTTCACAATTCCCTTCTTTTTTTATTCACCAAGTTCACAAGAAATGTGAGGTGAAGAGCATACTTAGAATGAAAGAGATTTTAGGTCCCTTAGTGTGTGCTAGTGATGAAAACACATGTGAGGTAATTGAATTTATTGTTGCAATTAACTAAAAGAGAATAAAGTAAATACCAATGGAGATTTAAATTTTTAACTCTAAAAGATGTTAATGGTGCTTGCAAAAACAAAGTGCCAATGAAGTAAAAGCATGCAATGGAGGTATTTCACACTTCTCACCCCTTTTTGATTCACCAACTCATAAGAAGTGCGAGGTGAAGCGCACACTTGGGGAGGTTAGAGTCTTTATATCCTTGCTTCTGTGCATAAAGTGGTTTTTACACTACTTCAGCCTAAAAACATGAAAAGTAAACAAAAAACACGAGATGTCTTGAATACTAGTGACAACAATGAGACTTGTTGAAAGCCTCAAGGTTGTTTAACTAAGAATATTTCAAGAGAGAAGAACTCTTTACTCCCTAATCTTAGTCTAGGTGGAATAATTACTATAGAAAAATGTAACTATTGCAAGTTAAATATTTCTAGTTCATTGGTGAGCAACCATTGGGGCTGCAAGATTGTGAAAAACTGATAAAAAGCAAATAAAATGAGCAGAAACGCACAAAAAGCAGAGACAAGTGTGTAGTAGCGTAGAAAAAACACTCATTAGTGCACAATAGTGTGATTACAATGCGAGGAGGTCTCACAGCCAATGAAAGATGAACTACGTGGGAAAAAGTCTGTTAAAATACACCGATAGTGTGACTATAAAAGTTTTCATTGCGCAAATTGTGCGGCCAGGGCACTGTGATCTGTGTGTTAGGAACCCGTGTCAACCCTTCTCTTTACTATGTTAGTATATTTTTGTTGGACGCATATGCTTTGTAAGTCGTCCCGTAGTATTTGTTGATCCATAGTTTATATTAGCCCATAGTATTGGACGCATATGCTTTGTAAGTCGTCTCGTAGTATTATATGTCCCGTGGTTTTGACTCATAGTATTGGGCATGGACTTAGTATATAAGTGTGTGTTGACGTCATTGAAGGCACTATGAAGTTAATTGTATTGAGCTTGCTCAAAGGAGATTGCCCCCTCGAAGTGGCTCGTGATCAATATAAAAGTGATTCTGAGTTCTATTATTTCCGATATCTCGTGTATTTGAATTAATTAATTATTGCAGGTTCTTCACATCTGGTATCAGAGCACTTTCTTGGGCTCGTTGGGTGGAATTTCTGCCAATTTTTTTTTTCGCATCTGTTGCAAGTTTGGATCTGGGGATAACCCCTATCCGCTTAACTGTGGGAAGTACTTGGGCATAAGCCCTAAAACTCATTGTGAGGAATACCACATGAACCCCAAAGTAGCTGGCCCATTGAGAGGACCTGCCAGCGAAAAGGGCAATGACCCCTACCTGATTGACTAGTTCCCACCCGTGAGGTAAACCAAGAGCTGTCGTTTGTGGCAAAGCGGTTATCAGTTTTACCTGAGCCATGGAGTGAGGGGTACTGCCCCAATACGCAAGCCGTCAGACAGCATTGGTGGCCGAGTGAATCCCCTGAACTGATAGGAAGCCGCACATACCTGGGGTTCATATTTATTTTCAGCTGAACTGTTACAGATCACTTCCGCTCCAGATCCACCAGTTTCAAATCTATTCTGAAAGTCATTCCAGATCCATCCATTTTCAATCCCTTCCATGCCGCTGTTGCCGATCCATTTTTGAAAAAAAAAAGAAAAAAAAAGGTATAAAATTCTGTTTTTCGGCCATATCTCCCTTGTTTCAACTCTGTTTCCTGAAACTTCACTGACATCCCTGCAATCCCATTTTGCATATTTCATTCCTGAAGACCCTATCCCAAATTCCGCTTCCCAAGACCATAAATCCCACATTTGTCTATTTTTAGGGTTTGCTATAACTCCTTCAATTTTCACCCAAATGCCTTCAAATTTTGCCACTGTGTTCCTTTCCTAATTCTGCTTCTTTGTCCCTCTCTACCAAATTTTCTCATTCTTTCACCTCGATTCTGAAATCTCCATTTTTTGCTTCCCTAGCCATCAGAAAGTGTCCAAAACCTAGTCAAACCCCAATTTTCTATCCATTCCCCCCCCCTAAAAAAAAAAAAAAAAATCTTGGTTGTGGTTGTCACCCGTGCAAGAGCAAAAACCATGGAGGAAGCACTTGCAGCCATCCAAACCAAACTCCAAGATCTGGATGAAAAATTTCTCAGCCTCCATCTTCAGCATTCATCCATGAACAATAACTGATAGCCATAATCTTTTGCAGCCACCGGGTTCTCTTCTTCCAGCAATTTTCGTGGGCCGAAGCTTGATTTTCCTCGCTTCAATGGTACTGATCCGACTGGATGGATATATCGAGCAGAACAATATTTTAGTCTGCATAATACTTCTGATGCCCAGAAAGTTCCACTTGCATCCTTTCATTTGGAACAGGAAGCCCTTCAATGTTACCGTTGGTACATCAAAGCTCATCCCGAGTTAAACTGGACAGATTTTTGCCAACTCATTTTGCCACGATTTGGTCCTAGTGCTTTTGATGATTTCACAGGAGCACTCACTAAACTTCACCAAATTGGCACAGTGAGAGAGTATCAGAAAAAATTTGAGAAATTGGCCAATCACACAGAAGGATTGTCTGATGAATTCTACAGGAGTTGTTTTATCAGTGGTATCAAGGATGAAATCCGCTCAGAGGTCAAAATGTTCTGTCCCAACACAATGATGGAAGTCCTAGGGTTGGCTAAGCTGGCAGAGGACAAGATCGCAGCTCAACAACTCTCCAAACCCACCTTTGTTCCCTTCAGAAATATGGGTTCCCAACGACCTCCCATCATGCTTGCTCCTCAACCAACTCCTATCAAGCATTTGTCTGAAATAGAGATGTAGGCACGCCGAGAAAAAGGGCTTTGCTATAATTGTGATGAGAAATTCACTTGGGGACATAGATGTGTTCAACAAAATCTCTATCTCTTGGATGTGGATTCTCCACCTGCCTCATAACTTAGTGAAGAAGCTACAGATACAGTAGATGATCAGGTCGACATTCAACACCCACCTGTTGACACCCCATATCAGGACGACCCACCCGAGATCTCTCTCCATGCTGTAACCAGCGTCACCACCCCACAAACAATGCGGGTCAGGGGATACTTCAAGAAGCTCCCTCTTACCATACTCATTGATTCTGGTAGCACTCATAACTTCATTGACCCTCGGATTTCCAAACAGGTTGATTGTTTTGTCCATCCTTGCTCCAACTTTGAAGTCATGGTTGCCAATGGGGGCACCTTACCTTGCAAGGGGAAGTGTCACAATGTGTGTATCTCTATGGAAGATTATAACCTTCGCTCTGACATGTTTTCCTTGTCCTTAGGCGGATGTGATTTGGTTTTGGGCGTTCAATGGTTATGCACACTTGGCCCCATCTTATGGGATTTTGCTGAACTTTGGATGCAGTTTTCAACCAATGGGACACAACACAAAATTATGGGCTTACAACTAGGGTCTCTCCGCATCATCAGTTCACATCGCCTGGAAAAGATCCTTAAGAAGAATTCACATGGTGTCATTGCTCATCTCCATTCCCTTCAGATGCACCCGCCAATGGTCTCCACTACTTCCTTGGATAGATATGCAGGTGTCTTTGTTGCACCCGTGGGCTTGCCGCCTTCACGAGACCTTTCCGGTAAGCATTTAGCCGCATCTACATATCAGCAGGACATGATAGCTATTTTGCATACAGCACAGAAGTGGCAGCCATCCCTATTGGGGAATTATTTCTGCATCAAGACTGATCTCCAGAGTCTGGAAACTTTCTTGGAACAATGGGTCTCCTCCCCAGCACACCTGAAACGGGTTATCCAACTCGTGGGTTATGACTATGCGACCACTTACCATAAGGGCAAGGACAATATGGTGGAAGATGCTCCTCCTCGCACATTTGATAACCCAGTTTCTCTTACAGCTATTTCTTTGCTTGTTCCAAATTGGTTGCAATCTGTTCAACGGGGCTATCTCTTCTATGAACTCCATGCTTCTTCATCAGTAGGGCACTCTGGGTTCCTCAAAACGTATGACCAGGAACAATGTAACTTCTTTTGGTAGGGACTCAAAAGGACAATTCAACGGATGGTGGTTGATTGTGATACTTTCCAGGTCAACAAGGGTGAAACGACCCTCCTTTTGGGACTACTCGAACCCTTGCCCATCCCTCCACAGATTTGGACAACTATTTCTATGGATTTCCTAGAAGCGCTCCAGTGGTATAGTACCACATCTCAAAGGACACCATATGAAGCAGTCTTTGGACAGGCACCACCAGTTCTTCTTCCATACACCTTCAGCAGCTCCCCAGTTCAGGCAATTGACTCAATTCTTCAAAACCGTGATCAACTTCTTCTCATTCTGCAAGACAATTTTCACATGGCAAGAATTCGACTGAAAAAAAAAAGCCGATCAGCACCGTTCTGAGCACACTTTTCACATCGCTGATATGGTTCTTCTTCGTCTACAACCTTCCAAGCAATCCTCCCTGACACTCCAAAGGTGTTAGTGGCCCGAAATGCAAACCGAGGATGCTACTGGGGAACCACTCCTTCAGATTCTGCAGCAATTTCTCCAACCAAAGCTTTGAGGACAAAGCTTTTTCTAAGGGAGAGGGGATGTTAGGAACCCGTGTCAACCCTTATCTTTACTATGTTAGTATATTGTTGTTGGATGCATATGCTTTGCAAGTCGTCCCGTAGTATTTGTTGATCCATAGTTTATATTAGCCCATAGTATTGACCCATAGTATTGGGTGCATATGCTTTGTAAGTTGTCCCGTAGTATTATATGTCCCATGGTTTTGACTCATAGTATTGGGCATAGACTTAGTATATAAGTTTGTGTTGAGGTCATTGAAGGCACCGTGAAGTTAATTGTATTGAGCTTGCTCAAAGGAGGTTGCCCCCGCCCCCTCGAAGTGGCCCGTGATCAATATAAAAGTGATTCTGAGTTCTATTATTTCTGATATCTCGTGTATTTGCATTAATTAATTATTGCAGGTTCTTCACACTGTGTGTCTGTGTAAACAACTTAATTGGCCCAAAGGAGGTCGAATTCCTGGGTTGAAGGGTATGAACCTCTTCACTTACAAAGGACAATAAACCATAAATTAGCTATCTAACAATTAACAACCTAGTTATGAGAAAATGGACAAAAATGAAGTGGAGTCGCTATAAATATTGTTGTGGGAAATTATGCACAAATGTGTGCAATCTTTTCCACATTGGATGAAATCCCTTGAGGTTGTTGACTAGGCCCAGTATTTAGAAACATAAAGCAAATGTGATAACCCCAAAGTAGATCCTGCAAGGCTTTGTTAGTGAAACAAAACAAAAATAACTTGAAATAGGAAAAGATAACAAGAGGGTGCAAACCATAACAAAGAACCAATGCATGAACCACTTTAGATTGCCCAATGGTCAAGAAAATACATGTAGTGTCAACTAGGAGGTGAATGCTTCAAGGGGAAGCTAAAAATATCCCTTAGGGAGGCCTATTTTTTCCACACTAAATGTTAGAAAGCTTAAATAACCAATCGAGAGAAGCACTTGCCCCTTGAATGAAGGAGGCAAAGGGGCTTGGAGAATGCCAATTAATGTGAAAGAGATGGGCTATAAGGAAGCTCCAATACAATTTCAACGACATAACCATGCTCTTGATTTCTCTTCTAAGATGCATGCACATGGATCCCTTTTATATACCAAGAGATGGTCAAGAAACAACTAGATCCAAGTGTGAATCCCATCACCTCACGAAATAGATTCAAGGTACACAATGGGGGCTATTGAATGCCAATCCATCATGTTGAGAAGACAAGTTCAAATTTGTGTTGGTGATGGGATTTTATGATCCTTTAATGCACAACCGATGGTTGATATCACGTTTTTTTCCAATAGCATGGATACTGAAGGGAAATCCACGCAAGGGTCACGTGGGCACATAACTAGTAATATGTGTCGTTGCACACCTAAACAGAGGTCAAACCACGTAGTCCTGTCTTTTGACTATTCTTTGGCATTTCTGGACTCATATTGATTCTTGGATCTAATGAGGATGCCTTCGATGGGCTCCACGATATATGTTGATGACACCTTACTGTGTGAATTGCAAAAATGCCGCATGTGTACGAGATTTATGTGTTAACATGTGTGCGATATTTATGTATTAGTATAAATCTATTTAACATCATTTTATGGTTTGTTTTAGCCACCTAACATAGATAATTTAGGAATATATCTGTACAATTAATATGGAACAAGTAAATAAATTTTAAAATTAATCTAGAACATGGGAGAATACATGCAGCTATGTTATATTTTTCTATCAATGAATCCCTTGAGTCCTACCAAGTTCTGCTCAACTTTGTTTTATTTATGCAACCATTAGCGTCTTGATGTCATCTTTCTCAAATGGTCAAGTGTTCCCAAACTAGGATTATCCTCCCAACCAACTAGGAATAGCCTCTTCGGCTACCTAGCTCTGGAAAAATTTAACTCTCCCAACCCTTTGTGCCCTTGGTTCTAAGAACAACAATAGAGAATCCATATAGTCCAAGATAATTCAGGTCAATAGTTCAGCCCATTGGATCCAAGATTTCACTACTCTTTCTCCCTTCAAAAAAATGCTTTTCCTCCAACATCAACCACCACTCACATCATTTCCTCTTCCTTATTTTTTTATTTTCCATCCCCCATATCCCAAAGTCTCCTAAAACACCATCATTAATGGTTATCAACCAATCCTCCTATATATTTTAAGGAAATTATTATTTAAATAACATGCTAAATAAATAAAATAAAATAATACTAAACAATGTGCAAAGTCCTCCTTCCCATGCAAGCTTATTAATGAATTTTTTACTTTTCCGCTAAAATTTGACAACCTCCAAACCCATTAAATTTGTGGACCAAACACTTTCCCAAGTAAGCAATTAATGTTACTAGATATTTATTTATATGCAAATCCAATTTCCATAATCATTAAGTCACTAGTTAAGTGAGTAATAATCCAGTTAATTAATACACCAACTAAATGTACTAGTATTGTTCAAGGTATGTATGTGTAGCTAACGTACACAAATATTGCACATGTTCTAATGATAAACAACCATTGCCTCTAATGCATAGTTCCTATATGTTCACAACCAAGCATGCACAACAATAAAAGTAAAATGCATCACCATAAATCTTTACCAACAAAATTACAATAATTCAAAATTCATTAATCATCACACCAAGACTATCATGATTGAATTAGATAAGTGTTGTAGACATGGTATGACCCTAGCAAGGAAATAAGAGTGACAATTCAATCCCCAAAGTATTGTTATCAACTAACTTGGACTGGGGAAATGGCACTGTTCTTTCATTAAAAACGAGATTTATACATTTCTACTTGGAATTTCAACCTGAAAATTTATGGAGATGAAGAACAGAGTATTTAGTTCATATTACAAAATAAATGGGGCATTAGAGGCTCCCCCAAAGAGTACAATAGCTCACCAAAAATGCCCTCCCTCAAGGATCAAGAATATGCCATCAAAACTGGAAATGGTTGAAGGAGTGAGTTGCAATAGAAGAAACCATGAGCTGTCCTGTAGCTTACACCTGCAAATAAAGACTCCATTAAAGATCCAAATGAAAGGTCTGAATGGCCTTTCCAATTACCAACTTGGATGGGAATCTTTCACCCTTGAAATTGGCTAAGGCAAGAAACTAGTCATCCACTAGCTCTCCCTCTTCACAAATGCAATTGCAAATTCTACAAATGATCAAAAGCTGGTTTGATTCTTTGTTATTGACATTTATAAAATTCTCATGTCCTTTATGGGTCGAATTCCTTCCAAGAGACTCATGCCAACTCAAGTTGGGAAGAGATTCCAAAGAACGCCACTTGTACAACAATTCCTAGTCTCCCACTTCCACCAAATCACATGTGGAAGCATCTTAGCTGCCCTAACTCCCTTGAGCGCCCTCTTGGAGGCTATTTTTAGACTAGAAATGTCATATATGTCATATGTCATCCTTCAGGTCTGATTTGTGTCATAGGTGTCATAGCATCTTCATAATTGTTGTCATAGAGCTAGGGTATCTAGCCCAAGTGTCTCACTAGCTCCAAATTGCCTCTTCCTCTTCCATGGGAGTTACTCTTCCTCTACATTTCGACCTTGGATGAGTCATGCAATGAATAATACCTTTTTAACTCCCCCAAGTATTTTACCATTCACCCTGAATTCGAATTGGTGATAGAATGATGCCAAGTGTAGTGGGGAAATCTAGCCATATGTGGGTCCCCCTTCCTCCATGTGTCTTCATGCTCAAATGCCACTCTGATTTTCACTTGTATATATTTATTTAGATCCTTTATTAAATATTTATGCCATTCTAATGTTCAAACATCATTTATTATTCCCCTTATTCCAACTCCCAAAGCTTCCACCCCAAACCTAGGAAACTAGTAATTTTCCTCCTTGGCAATTATTTGACCCTTAGCATCAATTTGACAAACTCTAATGAATATGACCAATGTGCTTAGGCCATTGTGACCCAATGCCAATTTGGGACATGACATACATTGTGCCCATTGGTGTGGCCTACCAGATGTAAAGTGGTGCAAGTAGTTTTCCAGACACTTATTGACCGCTTCAGTTTGACCATTTGTTTAGGGATGGTATGTCGTGTTGAAAATCAACTAAGTGCCTTGAATTTTGAAGAGCTATTGCCAAAACTTGCTGTTAAAAGTGGGGTCATGATTAGAGAGAATGAAAATAGGAATTACATGGAGTTTGGAAATTTGACCCATGAAAACTTGGGTGACCAAAGAGGGTGTGAAAGTGGGTGGTAAGGCACATACATGGGCATATTTAGTCAGACGATCTTCTACCACCATAATGATTGTTTTATTTCCTACTTTACGAATATCCACAATGAAATCCATAGAGATGTTCATCCAAATATGATTAGGAATGGGGAGTGACTGCAAAGCCCCTGGTGACTTCACTATTTCAGCTTTATGGCATTGGCAAATGTCGCAGGCAACAACAAAGTTATGGATATATTTTTCCATGCCTTCCCAGAAGAAAGAGCGCTTAATTATTTCATATGTTTTATGAAATCCTTAGTGACATGATATGGGTGATGAATGTAATTCCTCCATAATTCTTGGTTTCAATGTCGAATATGATGTGAGAAAAATGTAGCCCTCATACTTCAAAATATTTAAATTGGTGCGATGTATACCTGGGTGGAGTATTTGGTTCTTCTTGAAGTTGTTTAATGAGGTGAAAAAATGTGTCCTGGGCCAGAAATTCTTATCGTACTTCATCGAGCCATTCTTGTATTGGAAAGGATAGGGAAAATAATGAACCTTCCTCTTCAAATTGCCTAGACAAGGCATCAACCACCACATTGGCGTGACCCTTCTTATAGATAATTTCATAATCATAGACCAACATCTTAGTGACCCATTTATGTTGCTTAGGAGAGGAAATATGTTGTTTTAGGAAATACTTGACACTATGATGGTCCATCTTGATCTTGAAATTTCAACCAAATAGATAGGGGCACCATGTCTCAACTACATGAAGGATGTCCATCATTTATTTTTCATAGGTGCAAGTCTCTATCATAGAGTTTCTTACTAGTAAAGGATAAGGGATGTCCTGCCAATATAAGATGGCTCCCAATCCACAACCAGATGCATCACGTTGTAAGACGAAGGTCTTAGTGAAATTCAACATGGATAGCACAAGTTGTATAGTACACATGGCCTCCTTGAGGGATAAGAAATCATTCTCCATTGTTTCATTCCAAGAAAATGCATTATATTTTATCAAGTTTGTAAGAGGAGATTCAATCTTCCAAAAGTTTACCACAAAATTACGCTAATAGCCTGTAATGCCAAGAAATCCTCTCAAGCTCTTGAGAGTGTTGGGGCATGACAATTTCTTCTTAGCTTCCAATTTCTTGGGATCCACCCAAGCCCTATCCCAACTCATAATTTATCTCAATTATTCAACCTCGATCACCCTAAAATCACACTTGGAACGTTTCACAAATAATTGTTGGTACTATAATAAGCTCAAAGTATGAGAAACATGTTGGAGGTGGTGTTCCCATGTGGGATTATATACCAATATATCATCGATGAAAACCAAGACAAAATGGTGGAGGAAGGGGTGGAAAATATTATTCATGAGACGCTAAAATGTGAATGGGGCATTGCAGAGGCTTAAGGGCATGGCTAAGAACTTATAATGACCTTCATGAGTGCAGAAAGATGTCGATTTTGGTGAAGAATTTGGCACCATGCAACTCGACTATGAGATCACTAATGGTTGGAATAGGAAATTTGTCTTTGGTCATGATTTTGTTGAGAGCTCGAAAATCATGACACATGCACCAAACACCTTCCCTTTTTAGGACCATAAACATACGCGAAGAATGAAGGATAGTGTGAGGACAAATAACACTGATGCACAAGAGTTCCTAAATGATTTTTTCAATTTCATTCTTTTGGGAAAAAAGGGTGGTAGTAAGGACAAACATTGGGGGGTTGAATTTTGAGAATTAAAGGAATGGAATGGTCATGTTCTCCATGGGATGGAGGTAAACCTTTGGGTGCATCAAAAACCTGGTGGTACTTGGAGAGAACCTATTGCAAGTGTGGGAAAATATATCACGGATGGGTGTCCAAAACTTGGAGGGAATTAAACTGAGCAATAAATCCAAAGTGGCCCTTCTTCAACAACTTCATCCATACAGTGCGAAGCGATAATTTTAGGTGAACTAGGAGTAATTCATAGAAGGTTATGAGTGTGTTTGGCTTGAGTGAAGCATATAAAAAGATTACGAGAATCCATGGTGAAGGGACCTAAGGTCTAGATCCATTCAACCCCCTAAAAAATATCATAGTCCCTCATGTCAATAACAAACATATATATTTAGATGGTATTCCCCCATTTCTAGATTGGCATTCTCACATCATTCACCACAATTCATTATACTCTCGTTGGCTATCTAGATTTGGAAATTGGAAATGGGGAAAATGTAGCAATGGGTGTCTTCTGCACACGCCTATGAATGAAATTATGGGCGATTCTACTATCAATTAGCACAATGACTTTCTTGTGTTTTATGTAGCCAATCAATTTCATCATTGAGGAGTGGAAAACCCAGATAAATCATGAAGGGAAATTTGGTGTTGTTCATCTGGAACTAGAATTTCAGGATCATCTTCAAGAGGTGACATTTGGTCTTCAGCTTCAGGTTTGGGTAGAGGTTTTGTTGTGTTGTCATCGAGGACCACATGGGGGTTGGATTTGATCAAGAAGATTTTTTTCCTCTGACATATTTTTCATCACAATTATAGCAAAGGTCGAGGAGCTAATGCTTCTCCATGGCCTCCGAGGTGAGCATATGGAGGTGGAAAGGTGGGGTGGGAGGATTGTTGGGAGGGTGAGCCATGGGATATATGGTGCGATGGGGAAAGGAAGAGCGCTTGACTTGGGAATTGAGGACCAATTCAACTAATTCACGAGCTTGATCACAAGCTTCCAACCAAGTGGAGGGTCGTGACACTAATTTCATCCTTGAGGATATTGATGAAATTTTTTCAAAAAAAGGAATCGGTGAGGACTTTGGTGCGGATGGCCAACTACTCGGATGTTGTCATGTAGTTCAGAATCATTCCTATTTTGCACAATTTAGTCAATCAACCTATACAACTCTCTAGCCTTAAAAAAATATCCTATCAATTCTAGAAGGCATGTTGTCTCAGGATCATGGCTCTAATACCATGTGGGGTGCTCCTTTGTCATGTCCCAAATTTGGCATTGAGTCACAATGTCCTAATCACATTGGCCATATTCATTAGAGTTTGTCAAATTGATGTCAAGGGTCAAATAATTGCCAAGGAGGAAAATTATTAGTTTCCTAGGTTTGGGGTGGAAGCTTTGGGATTTGGAATAAGGGGGATAATAAATGATGTTTGAACATTAAAATGGCATAACTATTTAATAAAGGAGCTAAATAAATATATACAAGTGAAAATCAAAGTGACATTTGATCATGAATACACATGGAGGAAGTGGGACCCACATATGGCTAGATTTCCCCACTACACTTGGCATCATTCTCTCACCAATTCGAATTCAAGGTGAATGGTAACATACTTGGGGGAGTTCAAAAGGTATTATTCATGGCATGACTCATCCAAGGTCGAAATATAGAGGAAGAGTAACTCCCATGGAAGAGGAAGAAGCAATTTGGAGCTAGTGGGACACTTGGGCTAGATTCCCTAGCTCTGTGACAACAATGATGAAGATGATATGACACCTATGACACAAATCAGACCTGAAGGCTGACATTGACATATATGACATGTCAGGGATAAAAATAGCCTCCAAGAGGGCACTCAAGGGAGTTAGGGCAGCTAAGATGCTTCCACATGTGATTTGGTGGAAGTGGGAAACTAGGAATTGTTGTACAAGTGGCATTCTTTGGAATCTCTTCCCAACTTGAGTTGGCATGAGTCTCTTGGAAGGAATTCAACCCATGGAGGAAATTAGAAGTTTACAAAATTCATGAACAAAGAAGAATAGCAGCTTTTGATCATTTGTAGAATTTGCAATTGCATTTGTGAAGAGGGAGAGCTAGTGGATGACTAGTTTCTTGCCTTAGCCAATTTCGAGGGTGAAAGATTCTCATCCAAGTTGGTAATTGGAAAGGCCATTCAAAAATTTCATTTGGAGCTTTAATGGAGTATTTATTTGTAGGTGTAATCTACAGGGCAGCTCATGGTTTCTTCTCTTTCAGCTCACTCCTTCAACCATTTCCAGTTTTGATGGCATATTCTTGATCCTTGAGGGAGGACATTTTTGGTGAGCTATTGTACTCTTTGTGGGAGCTTATAATGCCCCATTTATTTTGTAATATGAATTAAATACTACGTTCTTCATCTCCAGAAATTTTTAGGTCGAAATTCCAAGTAGAAATATATAAATCTCATTTTTAATGAAAGAACAGTGCCATTTCCCCACTACCTTGTTGTGAACCAATGTAATACTGATGATTTCGAATGAATGGATGATTCTCTGATACGTTTGTGATTAATATACTACCATGGATGTATTTTACAAGTTTCATGTACTGTACTTGAGCATTTGAAGTATTTTTACTCAGTTTAATTGCATTGGGAGAAGAAATAGTGCCATTTCCCCAAGGGTCGAATGGGTGGTTTTTGCAGCTGAATGGGAGAGGGTTGGAATAGATATAATAATAAATTAATGGTTCAAATTAGACCTTAATAAAATCCTTAACACATTCCCTACCTCTGTTCAGAAATTCGAGGGAGTTTGGAATCATTTGGGAGGCCATTTTCAGTGTTACCCAAGGGGGATTTGATGCACAAATTACAAGTTAAAATCCCATACATTGACCGGAATATAAATCAAGTTTGCAGAAGTCCTTTTAGGGTTATAAATCATCCCTGAACCTAATATTCAAGTCTAAATATCATTCATATACCCTTACAGAATATTTGGGAGCATTTGGGTTGATTTGGAGGCCAAAACAACAAAACTAGTCAAAGGTCAAAATTGGGGAAAAATTGGAAAATTGGGCATTTTCATAAAATTTTGAAAAAGGGTAATTACATACTTACCCCTATAACATGAAAATCCCACACTATATAGCAATACTATCATGCATTAAACTATAAATAAGCAACACAAAACTAGGAATATGAGACAATAACATCAAAATATTGTAGAAAAAATATTTGTTATTATGGGAACAAAGTTCTCATGCCTCTTATGGTAGGGTGACCATTCGCTTGATAAAATATTCATTACAATATTATTCACAAAACATATAATAGCCTTGAATCTTCTTTAAATAGGTTTCAAATGTCTAAAACACTAACTACTTGACATGGTTAAATACTCTCTCCTAATGGATCTTAATTAATAAAGATAGCCTTGTTACATTGATTGTTGAACACTAACTAACTTGACCTTATTTCAAATTTATGACCTTATAATATGTATTATTACTTCCTAGAGTAGGGTGAGTTAGGGTAGGACCCTAAAAAACTTTATAGCTTCAATACGTTCTATGCGTATCATCTGCCTATCTCCAGCTTCCTTTAATCGCTACCTAATCTAAATCGCTTCTTCCTCCATATCCTGAATCAATTATGGCCCTTCAATTAGTTGATATTCCAACCTATCCCAAGTCAATGGTTTCATGCAGGCCCTTCCATACAAAGCTTTATAAGGTGGCATATTGATCCAGCTATGGTAGTTATTGTTATAAGTAAACTCTAGAAAGGGTAATTGCTTTTCCCACTAAGTCTATTGATCCATAACATGCATCCTAACCATGTCCTCCATAAATTTATTAAATCTTTATGTATACCCATCTGTCTCAAGATGATAAGTTGAGCTTAAGTTCAACCGAGTCCCTAATGTTGACTACATACTTTTCCAAAACTTGGACGTAAATCAAGTGTCTCTATTAGATATAATATTCTTGGGAAACCCATGAAGATAGATAATTTCATTTATGAAATCTCTCTCCACATTAGAGACATCATAAGTTTCTTTGACCAGGGTAAAATGCACACTTTTGGAAAGTATATCAACCACGACCAAAATGGAATCATGATTTTGAGAGGTAAGAGGAAATCCAATAATGAAATCCATGGAAATATATTCCCATTTGGATATAGTGATATCATGGGATTATATGATTCTTGTCGGGTGGTGATGATCATTTTTTACCTATTGACATGCAAGGGACTTAGAAACAAACTGGACTACATCGCACTTCATGCCCTCCCAGAAGAAGAGTTTCTTCATCTCTTCATTCATATTCTTCACACCAAGATGGGCATAATGAAGTTCCATGTGTGATTCCTTAAGGTTAGTACTTCTAATGTCCCCTTCCTAGGGAATGTGCATCCTCCCTTGGTATCATAACAATTCATTTTCCTCGACGTAACACCTATTATACTTAACTCCTACTTCCCTCCCATTCCAAAGGGATGAAGCAAATTTTAGGTACAATCTGTCTCAAGAAGCTTCCCTAACCACGTGTTTCCTCAACTTAAGGGTACCAAGGAGATATACTCAGTTTCCTACTTAGAGCATCAACCACTACGTTCTCTTTTCCCTTGATGTATAAAATTCCAAAGTCATACTCACTCATAAATTCACTCCATTACCTCTTCCTGGCATTTAGATTCTTTTGATTGAAGAGAGGATTCAAGCTTTCATGATTAGTTTTGAGCACAAATTAGATACACCCGACAAGGTAATGCCTCCAAATTTTTAGTTCCAACATTACTGCTAACAATTCTAAATCATGGGTGGGGTAATTACATTCATGAAGTTTTAATTTCCTCTATGTATATGCTATTAATCCACTATCTTGCATCAGTGTGGCATCCAAACCCTGCTTCGAGGCATCCTTGCATACTGTAAAGTATTTGTACATATCAGGCGCTCGCAGGATTGACACACTAGTTAGTAATATTTAAGGTTGACAAATGTGGTATTGCATCCCTCAATCTATTCATAATTGATCCCCTTACGCTACAAGGTGGTGATGGGTTTTGAAATTTTAGAGAAACCTTACAAAAACCTTCAATAGTACCCTACCAAGCCCATGAAGCTTCTCAGCTAATGAGCATTCTTTGACACTGTCCAATCCATCATGGCATTCACCTTTTCAGGGTCTATCGAAATTTCTTTTCCATAAATTATATGACCTATATAATGGATCTCCTTCTTGTATAAAAAACACTTAGACAACTTGCCATACAGTTTGTGTTCCCTTAATCATGACAACACCAATCGAAAGTTCTCCTCATGTTACTTCTCATTCTTGGAATAGATAAGAAAAACATATAAGAAGGCATGCACAAAAGGATCTAATCAATTTCGAAACACTCTATTCATGAGACTCGTGAATACAGGTGTTGCATTGGTCAAACCAAATGGCACCACTACAAACTCATATTTCCCAATCCATGTTCGGAAGGTAGTCTTATGTATATCACCTTCCTTAGTCTTGAATTGGTGGTAACCTATTCACATATTGATCATTGAGAAAATTGTACCCCCCTTCATTTGATCAAACGAGGTTGCCAATACGAGGTATCGAGTGCGTATTCTTCACAGTGGCTCTGTTTAAATCTCTATAATATTTGCAAAGGCATAAGTAACAATCCTTCTTCTTAAAAAATATTACATGTGCACCCCAAGGTGATTACTTGGTTAGATGAACCCTAGGTCTAATAATTCCTTCACAAATATCTCGATCCATAATCCTATAAGGTGTCTTGGAAGTTGTCTCTAAGTTGAGTTTTATTTCAATAGTAAAATCAATATCTCTCTCTCCAGATGTAATCCAAGTATCTCCTTGGGAAATAAATCTATGAATTCTGATAATATTGCGTACTGATCTAAAGAGTTTCCCTTCTCATCATACTACCTCGACTACATATAATTGACATCCTTGTCTTAGACAACGTTGTACATTCATTGTTGAGATGAAATGTAGGGACATTTTTCTCTAAATACTATGTATTTGAATCATCCTCCCATTTTCATCTAAACAAAGCACCTTCTTCCAAAAATAATCTAAGAAATATCGATGAGCCTCTAGCCATTCCATGCCAATTATGAGGCCATACATGCCTAGGGTAGTGACATGCATTTGTATTTGATTCGTACACACCCCTAGGTCTATAAAATTCTCCCCAACACTTGGTCATACTGATTGTTTTACCCTTGAAGTCATTTCACTTAATTGAAAATCATTGTGGTCAAAGCATGCCAGCACACATCTATCTAATGTATTTGGATAAATGAAACTATATGTTTCTCCAAGATCAAACAATATTTTAAGATTATATTGATATATCTAACCTGATGATTCCACCATAGTGGATTGATGTTCAATTTGATGGTTGTCAACCAATGCATAAATTTGGTGGATGTTACCTCTACTCCTCACTAGGATCTTTCCATTCCTATGCATGGTACCAAATTGTAACTCTATACAGCCACACTGATAGTGTGGACCCCCACAACCCCAATAGGAAACCTAAGATGGAGGCTATTAGATAAACTATTAAGACCTCTGAGACGAGTTCCTTCCCCTGGAACCCCTACCTCTGCCAACTGATCCTCGAGAATTCCTTGGACTCTAGTAAGTCCTTGTTGATGATTGAGATATTGTATCAGCTGCCATTGATCTATCTACTACCGCAACTTTGGGTGTAGATTTTTTTCTATAGGTAGGTGGCGTAGTGTATCCTCCCCTAAGGTAGTTTCGAGGGACCTTCCCCATAAACACTGGCTTTTGTGAATTGTTTGATCTCATGCTCCCTCTATGATCCCATTTTGCATCTAGCATTTCTTTAGCATAATGGACATATTCAACTGCCTATGTAACTAAAGTTGGTTTCCACATTCATACCTTGGCCCTAATATTAGGATTAATCCCATACACAAAGTGCTTAACCTGGTGTTGATCCATGTCCATGTAGGAGACATATTTTACCAGGTCCATGAATATTGTCTCATAATATTCCATAGATCAATTCCCTTGCATATTGTCTCATAAAGCCTGTTATTCTTGGTAGAATGCAAGTAAGAAATTCCTCCTAAAATTTTCCACGAACAATTCCCATTGAACACGGTCTGGGGTAAGATGCATCAATCTCTCTTAGTTTCCCCACCAATTAAAGGCATTGTCCTTAAGATAGAAGATGGTTATTTTGTATTTTGAGGTGGAGGCATACTCCTTCAATGCCAAGCACCTGGTTATTCCCTCCAACCATGCCTCGACACTCTCCCCTGCATGACCCCCAAAAAAATACATAAGCTTGATTTTTTGAAGCCCCCTAGTGATGTATCAGTGATCCCATGCTCTAAATTTATTGACCCTTTGGGATTACCCTCCCATGATGGTGGGGGATCCACTTCTACACCTGGTATAACACTTTACAAAAATCCAAATTTTATTGTGGTTATTTATTTAATTCCCATGGAACATGGTCCGGGGCAAGATGCATCAACCTCTCTTAGTTTCCCCACCAAGGCACTGTATTTAAGCTAGAACATGGTTATTTTGTATTTTTAGGTGGAGGCATACTCTTTCAATGCCAAGCACCTGGTTATTCTGTCCAACCATGCCTCGACACACTCCCCTGCACAACCCCAAGAAACTACAGAAGCTTGATTTTCTGAAGCTCCCTAGTGATGTCTCAGTGATCCCATGCTCTAAATTTATTGATCCTTTGGGATTACCCTCCCCTGATGGTGGTGGATCCACTTCTACACCTGGTAGAACACTTCACAAAAATCCAAACTTTATTATGGTTATTTATTTATAGATTTTTTATCTTACTTGAAAATCCATTAAAAAAAATTGAAAAATCCAAGAAAAAGTGTGTTTTGCAGCTAGTTTAGGACTTAACTAGGGTGATGTCATCCATAAGAGAGTGATGTCAGCTCCTAGGGGCTAGTACAACCCTAGTGCAGGTTTGGTTGACTGTTTTGCAGGCTCATACTTGACAAAGAGGGAACCCTAGGGGGTTGGAAAAGGTCTAATCACCATCTCCAATCATCATTGGGTGACCTAGGGAGATTTAGAAGTTCCAAATCAAGTCATCCATCCACTTTTTCAGGATGGTACATATATGAAGTGTTTGAATAGCCATAAATTGCAACAATTATTACCAAACTTGAGGTATAACAAAAGGTACAAGTCTCATCGTTGGTTGGTGAAAGGTAAGAGGCATATATCGATGACTTTTTAAGGGTTTAATTCAAGTTTTCATACAAGTTATTGGTGTTGGCTTATAACGCAGTTTCACTGATATATCGCAGTGACAAAATAGTACCAAGTTACATTGCTCCTAATCTCCTAGTCATTGAGTATTTAATTAGATATCTTGTTGACTCCATTAAGGCACTTGTTAAATAATCAAGTAGGAGGGTTTTGTTAGAAGTAGAACTGTTTTCGTTGTTATATTTTATAGGGCTACTTCTATCTTGTTTTGGGAATCCTGTTGTGGCCAAAGGAGCAAGCCTAAAGAGAGAGGGGAGTGCATTGTGGTCACAATGGGTGCATCTCCTGGAATTTTGTTGATCCTAGCACCGATCAGCATGAACTTTCGGAAGGGTGCTAATTTGTGTTGTAACACTTTTGGCACCAGTGCAAGGGAATACTTGAAAATTGTTGCATAAAACTTTGGGCATATTGTTGGGTTGAATCCCAATCTCCCTGGAATGAACGACAATTGTTTTGAGAAAACATTTCATGAAGTTGAGGCAAGTTCTTGTTTTGTACTTAGGTAATATTATTGTGGAGGACTAACTTATGTAATTTAGTTGGATAAAAGAAACTGTAATATGATGTTAAATAGATTAATTGCCATGTTTTTAGAAAATTTAAGTTAAATTGTATAAATCTTATGTTAAAATTGCCTCAAAAACTATTGGGTAAACATTAATTTAACTAACCTATACATGCATGTAAAATAGTATGCTAGAATTTCTTCTTATAATTTTAATGGTTGAATTTTAAACAGCTAAGGACCCCAGACACATAACCGAGGGCCCTTACACACTGTACCAAAGATGTGGTTCCAAATATGGAGCCATAAGGCCTACTTCAAACCTGAAACTCTGAAGTGAGAAGAAAAATATATGGCAACATAGTATAGAACAAAATCTTAAAAGAAAAAGAAGAGAGCAAATCCCTTTTATTGAAGTAGACAAAAAATTCGTAGTTCATACGTAGATGAAGAAATTCATAACGAAAAATTAACAGAACACAAATTTAGGATAAAAACCATTTATTCTAAACGCAAGACAGAGAGGTTGCTCAGATTTTGAAATAAAATTTTACAATAAAGAAGTGGAACTTTGTTCCATATTACAGTGCATGAAAATGAGGAATAAGTTGGAAGGAAGGCTTCTTTAACAACTTATTCCTATAGCCTCCTTAGCATAAACCCATTATTGAAACTTATGTCAAGCTTGAATTTTACCTACAAGAAAATATGAACAAAATTACCGAAGGTTAGGGTCCTTCAAAAATATCCTGCAAAACAAAGGCACCAATGTTATTAAAGTTAGTAAACAAAACAAAACCATAATGAAGTTTAGACTTTGTTTGGGGGGGGATTAGGGTTTCTATGTAAGGGTGCATCAAAAGATTCAATGAAAGGTGAAACAACCCCTAAGTAACTTCAACCTTACCATGAAAAAGAAGAGATTGAAGTAAATTTGACCTCCTTTTGTTTCTCTTGTAAGTAAGTGTACTAGATGACTCTCCCAACACTATAGATGGAAGATTTATATTGTCATTGTTTCCCATTGTTTCAATGATTGGTGGATTAAACTCGGGTGCAGATGAATCAACCTCCTTCAAACCTGAAACTATGTATAATATATCTATATACAAAAAATAGTCCAGCATTTCCATTAAACTATTGGGTTTCGATTGAAGCCCAACCATATTTTATTTTTCCATGTCAAGCATTTCCTCAACACCTAGCCAAGCCATGCGTACAAGATTCAAACTACGAGTGGAGAGAACTCACCACAAGCGACCATGATAGAGACTTTATACATAATGAAATAATGCATCTATCAAACCACACCATATTTTATACTCCAAGTCTAGCAAGCCCCAACATATACCAAGACAAGCCAAGCACCAAGTGTCAAGAACAAGCTCATGTATAAGCCCACAACATAGTCCTTATGTAAAAACATGTTCGATTCATTCCAACGGGATTTTTTCATTGACGAGGAGATGAACACACACAAAAGAGCCACAACTAGCAAGGGAGAAGGTCGCACCCTCCAATCCCCAAGCAAACCAAGAAGTGAAAAAGGGTTGTGTCCCTTCTTCACAAAGATGGCCTAAAACATTCTTTGAGAATAAATTCTTGTTAGGTAAAAAACATAGGTGAAATATATGCAAAATAAATATAGAGAACAATATTCAGATGCAAATTTATGAATAATGAATTTTTATTGGAATCCATGCAACTCTGCCTAAAAAAAATCCTCAAATTCACATTGTAAAGAACACAGATCCATAGATAAAAGGTGGAAAAACAATGTATTAAAACTCAGAAATTTATTATGACCGCATTGCTTTGAATTTCATGGGATTATGTAGTTTAATAAGAGAATATAATATATATGCATGTATCATACTTCTTGCAACAAAGCATATCATATCTGGTTAGGGTTTGGGGGAAGATTCTCCTTGCGTTCTGCATAAATGGGCTGAAGATGATGGTTGAAGAGGTGTATTTTTGAGCAACAACGACTTGGAGTCAAGATGGTTCTTTCGAACCATCCCAGTACTAGCCAAGTATAAAAAACGTGGGAAGTTGTGGTGTCCGTGTGTTGCTTTGAATCGCCTACTTTTTCTATTTGTTTTCAGCACTATTTGGTGGGGTTTTGCTACTTTTGGGTATTTTTCCCATTTTGGCTTTTGCTTCTGATTTGTATTTGATGGGTGGGCTCCATATGGGTCTTGGAAGGGGATTTTCTGCAATTTGGGATTTTTCATACTTGGCGTTACTCTTCTAATACTTTCCTATGGTGGACAGTTTTCACACATTTGTTACTCGTACCTGCGTTAGGACAGGTGACCTGGGTTAGGTGAGTTTTGACAGGTGTCGGTTTTGGAGTTATTATGGGTCACCATACTGGGGCATTAGGTTTCGATTCCCCATTAGCCGGTGGGGGTGGTCATTCTCCATTCCTTGCAAAGGCAAGTAGTGGTTCTGGCAATTTTGGCTCTAGCGATACTCAATTTTTAGGCCATAACCCTAACCAGGCTGAGGGATGGCTGCGTCGTCTCAAGGGTGCTAAAGCTCGGAATCACAAACAGGGGAAGGCACTTATGGTGAGAGAGGGACTGGAACGTTTTTCTATTCCACAGGAAACCAACCTTGAGCATTTAGAAATGCTTGCTGCACGAGCTATTGTTGGAAGACTGGAATTTACGGTGGGTGATCAGAAGGAATTGGTTGAATGGGTCAGAAAACACTGGATTCCCATTGTGGGGGATTTGCCAAGGGTTCTCCAGCTTATGAATGGTTGGCTCTTGTTCAATTTTTCGAAACCTGAGCATGTTGGGTTTATTCTGAAGCGCTTCTGGTGTTTCAAGGAAGGTTCCTTCTGTCTGAAACGATGGCACTTGGCCTCTGATCTGTTGAGTGAAAAACAAAGCCGTCATCATCTTTGGCTGCTCATTCTAGGACTTCCGATTGAATTATGGACGGAGAACATACTTATTGGTATTGCTAATTCTGTGGGGAGATTTGTGAGACTTGATAATTCCTCTCTTTATGGATATGACCGTTGGTCTATGAAAGTGATGGTTGAATTTGATATGGATCGAGGACTTCCGGCGAAGATTGAACTGGTGTGGGGTTCTCGGGTTTGGAGGCAGAGACTTGACTACTTTAGGGTTCCATTTCGATGCTTCTTGTGCCAGCAAACAGGACATATCTGGGCACACTGTCCAGAGATTCAAATCTTGGCACCTCCTGACTAGTCTCCGACTCCTGCTACATCCCCTGTCACAAATTTGTTGGCCCAGTCTCTCGGTACAAAGGAAAGGATTTCGGATACGGGTAAGTCTTCTCCTCCTACCTTTCTCCTGCTTCCTGATTTATCTAATGCTGAATTAGATATCATTTTAGATGCGGAAGCTACCCAGGATAAATTCATTGCCTCGGGGGACATTGTTCTGAAATTGGATACTCCAGGGGGGGGTTGCACCCACGGATAGGATTGATATCCTCTCTGCCAAGTCTAGGGCTTGTCGGGATCTTTTTGGGGAGGGTTCTAAGCCGAAGGGGGATAGTTTGGTCACTAATATCCTATCTGCTGAGGGACGAATTGAAGGTAGTTTGGGTGGGGCAATTTAGGAGGGGGTTTTGTCAAACCTTAGGGTTTCTAAGCTTGGGACATATACTCCCGAAGACTCTGCACTCTTGGGGGAGTCTGGGTATAAGACATATGAAAAAATGGTTCAATTACCCCATTACCGATTTTTTCTAAAAATCCTTCTAGTAACCCGTTGGTCCAGTCGGTGAATTCTGCTAGATTCCAAAATGTGACTATTCGTAAAGCCAGGAAAAATGGATGGAAAGTGATGGACTCAGATGGAGGAATTGACCAGGGACATATTTCTATTTCTGAGAGGAGTGATTTGGGGGAGGGAATTGTTGATAATTCTGATCTTGCTGGGGGCCTTAGAGTTGTTACCCCCCTTGGATAATGTTCCTTGATGTCAATTTGTTCTCTGAATATTAGGGGTTTGGGAAGGGCTGTGCGAGTTAGGGCCCTTACAAACCTTATCACTACTACTCGCCCGGGTATTCTTCTATTACAGGAAACCATGTGTGTTGATGTGGCTGCGATCTCCAATATTGTAGGCATACTTGGGGGTTGGGAAGTCTCGACTATAAGTTCAACTGGGCTGTCAGGAGGTCTGTTGGTGGCTTGGGATCCGAGATACTATTCCTTCATGGTGTACAAACCCCCTTGGGGTATTCTGATGGAAGGTTTTTGTAGATCTAATGATCATTTTTTAACTATATTAAACTGCTATGCTCTATACAAGGATAGAGAGCAATTCTGGATTGTTTTACATTCTTCTGGCATTTTGGATAAGGATAACATTATTGTGGCCGACGACTTAAATTTTACTAGGTTGGCTCAGGAAATATGGGGTTCCAATTCTAAGATGGATGTTCTGGCGATTTTTTTTTTGTCCTGAGTTTCTAGTTAATAATGACTTGATTGATGTATGCTCAGGTGTCTTCACTCCTGCTTGGTCCAATGGCAAAGGAGGTCATGAAGGCATTCATAAAATATTAGACAAATTCCTTGTTAAAGCATCATTTTTGGAGTCCTGCATTCGGTATAGATCTTGGGTTGGAGAGGTCAAGATCTCAGACCACTGGCATGTCTTTCTGCAACTAGACGATTGTGTTGTCCGACATAATTACCCTTTTAAATTTGACAGTTATTAGCTGTCCAACGATGAATTTGTACAATTTGTTAATGATGCTTGGATTAATACTATTGCTGATGATGATTTGAATCTTGTCGACCTATTTTGTTTGAAGTTGAAGGATCTGAAAGGGAAAGTTACTAAGTGGATTCATTAGATGAAACAATTGGATAGGAAGATCTTAGTGGATGTGGAATCAGCTACAGTTTCTTTATTCATGTAACTTGGAGGCCCCATTAGATAGTCATGATTTTGAGCTATTGAAGAAATTGGAAGCTCAGAAAGAGAGTATTTATTTACAAGAGGAGGAGTGGCATCTGAAAAGTCGGGCTTTGTGGGTGAATTGTGGGGATAAGAATACAAGATTTTTTCATACTTATGCGTCGGCCAGGAGGAACAACAATACTATCTGGAAAATGGCCGACGAGGTGGGCAATGTGGTCTCTGGTGTAAAGGATCTGCAGATTTTGGCCAAGAATCATTTTAGCAGTATCTACATTGATGATAAAGGTTGTGACTTATTATCACAGCTTCAGGTGGCAAGAATTTATCCTAAATTTTTTGATGATGAAGAAGCTGCAAAGTTGTGCAGGGAGGTTACTTTGGAGGAGGTGGAAGGGACTCTGAAATTATTTTCCAAGGAAAAGAGCCCAGGTCCCAATGGCTGGACTGTTGAGCTATTTCTATAGTTCTTTGATATCATGGGAGATGACATTTTGAGGATGGTGGAGTATACCAGGTTGCAGGGTTACATCTCAGGTGCTTTAAACTCTACTTTTATCACACTTATTCCAAAAGTTAATGATCCTAAGACTTTTGGGGGCTTTAGACCTATTGCATTATGCAGCCTTGCATATAAGATTGTTTCTAAGATTATTGTTGTTCGTCTCAAGCCTGTTTTTTCTAGATTTATTTCACTTGAACAATTCGGATTCTTGCAAGATCGTCAAATCCATGATGCTATTGGTATAACACAGGAATTACTTCATACTATTAAGTGCAAGAAGCATAAAGCAATTCTTCTTAAAATGGATTTAGAGAAGGCATATGACAGAGTTAGTTGGTATTTTCTGAGGATTGTGCTGATACAAATTGGAGTCCCATCTCTCGCCATTAAGTGGATCATGGCATGTGTGAATACTATGAACATTGTTGTTCTTGTAAATGGTGCTCCTACATCCTTTTTCAGATGTTCCAAGGGTATCCGACAGGGTTGCTCGATGTCTCCTTTATTATTCCTATTGGTTATTGAAGGGCTGAGTAGGCTGATCTCACATGCTAAATAGGTGCTAAATAGGAGGGAAGGATCAAAGGTCTGCAAATTTCCAAGGACTTATATCTCTCACATGCTCTATTTGTGGATGATGTATTAGTTGTTGGTAATGATTCAGTGGATGAATGGAGGATGTATCAGGGCATTATTGACCTATTTTGTAGAGCATCAGGTATGCGGGTTAGCCTGAAAAAGTCATGTCTGTATACTAATCTTGTTGGGGAAGACAGATTGTTGGACATCCGAACTCTGCTGCCATATAAGTGTTGTTTGATTGCTAAGGGATTTTCCTATCTCGGTTTTCATCTCAAACCGAATGGCTACCTTATTAAAGATTGGCAATGGCTGATAAAAAATTTGAAGCTCAGATATCTCACTGGACATACCGTCTGTTATCTATTGGGGGTAAGCTTACTTTGGTCAAGTCTGTACTTATTGGTACCCTGATTTACTGGTTCTCACTTCTGCCAGTGCCTTGTTCAATGATCAACACATTAAGAAGACTTCTTTTTAACTTCTTATGGACTGGAGGTTTGAAAAAATCCAGTTTGACTATGGTTGGATGGGAAAGGATTCCATTACCTTTCATATCTGGGGGTTGGGGGATAAAGGACTTATCAGTATTTAGTGAAGCACTTAGGCAGAAGAGTCTGTGGAGGGCTATATTTGGCAACTCGCTTTGGTCCAAGGTCATTCATCAGAAATATATTAAATCTAAGATTTCATATTGGTTGAGGACGCCTAGAAAAAAGGTGAGAGGGGTCTCCCCTATATGGAATGGCTTCTTAAAGGTTTATTGTTGGCTTGTTGTTGAATTATGTTGGAAATTTGGGAATGGGATTGATGTCGTTGTAGGTGTTGATCCTATTCTGGGCTTAAAAGATTCATATCAACTACCACCTAAATTATTATATATTTTAAGGAACGCGGGGTTGATTACATTGAACACTATTGTGAAGGCCCGTCAGCATAGCTATTGGATTAACGTTGTGGACCTGCATCTTCCTCGGAACGTTGTCTGGGAATGGGATAACTATATACAATCTTTAAATGCATCCAGAGTTCGTTTGCGCCTTGAGGAAGACGAGGTGATTTGGGCTGGGAATGATGCTACGGACAGGGTAACTGCTAGCACAACTTACAGTTGTATGATCAAGCGAAGATGATTTTCCCTAATCACTGGTGGTATAAGGTTATATGGCATTGGCATATTCCAATTAAACTCAAATGTTTTATTTGGTTTGTGCTACAGGATCGGCTTAAAACCTGGGACAATCTGTCTTATATTGGTTGGATGGGGCCAAGTCAGTGCATACTCTGTAATTCTGAGTCTTCATTACCTCTTTTCTTGAATTGTTTTTTTACTTTGAATTTGTGGGAGAAATTTTATCAGACTTTGGACATTACTAAGAAGTGGGGTGGCAGCAATGTGGAGACCTGTCTGCAATTATGGATCAAAAAATGCAAAACACATTCTACTCTTCCAGTTTTTATTTGCTGGACTATTTGGTGGGTGAGGAACAAGGCCACCTTTGAAGACCTCCATCCTAGTCTGGATAGTGATTATAATTCAGCATTGTGCCACTATTTAAAATTTCTGAATAATGTGCAAGAACCTATTAAGCGTAATATTGGGAATTTCCAGCTTATTATAAATGATCCTGCACTATTATTTGATGGGGCTGCAAATATGGGGAACTGTGGTGCAGGTGGGGTTATCTTCCTTAATAAGGATCACTTCTTCACTCTTCGTCTGAAATGCGGCAAAGGAACAAATATGAAGGTGAAGCTATTGGCATTATGGTGTGTCACACGTGTGGCTAATCTCTTTGGACTGGTAAAAGTAAAGATCTTTGGTGATTTTAGAGTCAGTATTAAATGGGCAAGGCTGAATGTGATTTGAAGGTACTGAATTTGGTCTATTGGTGCAATAGAATCAAGTATGAACTTAAATCATTCAGTTTTTTGTCTCTGGAGCATATATATAGAGAATTTAATTCTCAGGCTGATCAACTGTCTAAATTGGCATTGGAGAGAGAGGAAGGCTACTTACAGTGGGATGAATTTTGTGAGGACCAGCTGGTTGATTCTGGTACTTTGTATTTTCTGGATTAGTTACTCTTGGACCTACTATTTGGCTCATATATGTTGTAAATAATTTGTTTTTGTTTTTTTTGGGGGGGGGGGATTATCTGAACTTTTTGATCATGGGAAGATCTTGGGAAGGCAACATTTGAATGTTGAAATCATGTACTATTTGATTCAATATTGAATAACAATAGTATGCTTTTTTTCGCGGAAAAACAAAGCATATCATATGTTGGTTAACTAGCCATTTCTCCTCGATCGAGTACTAGAGACTACCAGAAGCACTTGGACTAGAGGCTACCAAAAGCACTAACAGATGGTCACATTGTTATGCAATAGTGATCCTTTCCATAGTGCTCCTCACCTTTAGCTAGCATTGAGGGGCTCATGGGAGCAGGTCCGACTTGCAGACTTCCATGCTTACCCTTTCCTTCCTTGTTAGACTTATCTATCATTGATTTCAAGCTTAAAGCAAGCCAACCACCTTATGCATTGTATATAATGGGATATTTGGCTCCTCGCTAATGCTTGGGTAGGTAAATTAGTATCTAATAAAAAACAACCTAGGACTTGTCACTTGTCAATTGTTGGTGTAAGGTGAATTCCAATGATATGAGAATCCCAGGAGTGGCAACCTATTAGTTAAGCAGGATAGATCTAAATGTCATGTGCCATTTTCTGCTTAATGGCCATGATTCTGATTGAGGGAGAAAGCCATGCCATCTGCAAAAGAAACTTGGCCATGGATTCTTCATCCTATAGCCTTCACACACACACTCACTCAAAATATTAGTGAGACAAAATAAATATAAAATGAACATGAATGGAAGAATGGGAGTGGGTTTGCTTCCATCGCTACCAACCCTCAATAATTTTAAAATCCCGACATTAAACATCTAGGCCTTTCAACTTACAAGGATTTAAACAATTATCATCATGTCAAGCCAAGACTGCCATTAAATAAAATAAAATAAAGCCAACTTTGAACAAGATGGCCACCAGATCATGCCTCCATTATTGTGATCTCCTCTATGAAATACTTGGTTGAGATAATGGCTATAGTTGGTTAAAAGGATGGAAAAGGGTGAAAAGAACATGGATTGGGGTTTTATCCCTATTCAACATTTATAAATTAAATAATTATGTTTATTGTTAAAAAAATGGGAAATTATGAGGAGACACATGGACCTCATGCAAGGTCCATGTAAATTCATCATTTTCCTAATATTACTTTTTTTTCGGGGGGATTTAAAATCCAAAACTTGGAGGAATTAAGTGTCATAGCTTAAAAGGGGCATTAATGGGTAAATATAGGTGTATTGTTAATACACGTGTATCAATTGTTAATTAAATTCTTTCATAATGTTTGATATCATTAAATCCAAAATAATTTTATGTTTTATTTTTAAACCAAAATAAATTTAATTCAAAAATAATTAATTAATCAATTATAAATAGTAAAGGATATTAAGAAAAATAGTATATGCAAAGGCACAAGTAACCAGGTTGCATATGCAAGTATTGAGTGTATTGCAAGTACACATTGGGATATAATTAAAAAATTATCCTTACGCAATGAGCATAACAATAAATATGAAGGGGGAGTATGTATTGTGGGGCTTGCGTTGGTATGATGCGACTTTAAGCATCAAATTGATGGAAAATTTGGGATAGTACAATACATAAGGAATAAGAGATCAATGGTATTTTCTAATTAACCCCTTCATCTAAGACCCCGTTGTTACAAATAATATGTTCGCCATGAGAATTTATAATAAAATATTACACCTATGCATGCTATCAAATGTGTATGCATTAAATAGATTAACGATGACTTCAAATTTATTAATAAACCATACGTTTGTGATGTAGAATCAACATGGTAAGGACACATGGAAATAAAGGATCGGGCGACACCGTTGCTTGATCAGACCACGGTGACACCATCGTCAAATATGGTTCTCATTATGCGCTCTCTAGAGGCAATAAATGAGACACTTGAAAGGCTTCCAATAGTAAGTGTTATACTAGGTGCAGAAGTGGAGCTCCCTCTACCAAGGGAGGGTAATCCCAAAGGGTCAATAAACTTAGAGCATGGGACCTAATCCCCAATGCATTATTAGGGAGATTCAGAAATTTAAGGTTCCAAATTTTTCTAGGGGTCGTGTTGGGGAGAATGCGAGGCATGGTTGAAGGGCATAACCAAGTGCTTGGCATTGAAAGAATATGCCTCCACCTCAAAATCCAAAATAACCATATTCCACCTTAAGGATAGTGCCTTGAATTGGCGGGGAAACCAAGAGAGGAAGTTGCATCTTATCCCATATAATGTTCCATGCGAATTGTTTGTCGACAAGTTTCAAAGTGTTAGAAAAATATAATGATAAAAAATTGAGCACATAAGAGGAACAATTGTTTTTCCCATGGAAACCCTATATAGGGAAAACCACCACCAATTAGATATGTATTACACAAGACTTAAAATAGGATTCATCACACGCTAAAACCATGGGAAAATACCATGGGTTACCCAAAACCATGGGCCTGTAAACCATTAACGGTAAACCTAGCATTCCTCCCTTTAAACTTGACTTGTGGTGAGCACCAACCCCCCTCAAATTTTTAACCAGGTATGTGGGAATACAACATGCCCCCCCTCTTTAGCTTACCTAAATATACCTCTATAATTTTCATAGGTAAATCACCAATAAAATGGTATGTATTCCTAATGAGGTCTTACAACCTTATTCCATTTACATTGTGATCAAATTCCAAATCCATAAACAATGCTTACAAGAGTATGTGATGCAAGAAACATCCACGTGATTCTTCACTTGCATCTATCTCTACTGGTGTGAGACAAATCAAGCACTCCTTAATTGGGTGCTTCTTAAAGAAATGTTGTATACACACCAAGTTAGCCTTGGTCTGATACCACGTGTTAGAAAAATATAACGATTAAAAAACAAGCACATAAGAGGAATAAGTGTGTTTACTGTGGAAACCCTATATATAGGGAAAACCACCACCAATTAGATATCTATTAGTCTTTGCTACCTCTAACATCCACCATTTTTATCATTTTAAAATGGAGTTACTCAAGCCTTTAAATAGACTTCATCACATCTTAAAACCATGGGAAAATACCATGGGTTACCCAAAACCATGGGCTCATAAATCACTAACAGCAAACCCATTATTGACCAAATCGAGGTTATCTTTAATCATTTTTTAACCGAGTCAAGGTTAACCTAACAAGAACGAAGTACTTACCTGTATTATACCAAGAAAAACATGTAGGGTCTCTTCATTCTTTGATGCAAGGGAACTGATCAATGGAATATTATGAGACAAGATTCATGGGAGTGGTAAAATATGTCTCCTACTTAGACATGGATCAACACTAGCCCAAGCACTTTTTGTATGGGCTTAATCCTAAGATTAGGGATTGGGTACAAATGTGGAAACCAACTTTAGTTGCAGAGGTAGTTGAATGTTCATGTTATGTTGAATAAATGCTAGATGCAAAAGGGGATTTGAGAGGGGGCATGATATAAAACAATTCATATTTGTCAAGGTTCATGGGAAAGGCCCCTTGAAACTACCGTAGGGGAGGATACACTATGCCAACTCCTTATGGAAACATATCTACACCTAGATTTGCATTAGTAGATAGATCAATGGCAGCTAATACAATATCTCAATCAATAATAGGGACTCACCAAAGTCCAAGGAATTCTCTAGGATCACTTTGACAAAGGTAGGGGTTCTAGAGAATAAACTCATCTCAGAGGTCTCAACAATTTAACTTATAGCTCCCATCTCATATTTCCTATTGGGGTTGTGGGTGTCCACATTATCAGCGTGACTGTCCTAAGTTACGATATGGTACTACGCATAGAGAGGGAAAGACCCCAATGGGGAGTAGAGGAAACAACCATAAAATTCACATAGTGGTTGACAATTGTCATGTTGAACATTAATCCAATGTGGCGGAATCATAAGGTAAGATAAATCACAGTTAAGTTTAAAATCTTGTTTGATACTAGAGCAATAGATAGTTTCATTTCTCCAAATACATTAGATAGATGTGGGTTGGAAACCTTTGAACACAATGATTTTATATTAGGTGAAATGGGTTCATGATTAAAACAAGTAGTAGGACCAAGTGTTGAGGAGTGTTTATAGACCTAGGAGTGTGTATACTCAAATAAAATTGTATGCCACTACCCTAGGCATATATGACCTCATAATTGTCATGGATTGGCTAAAGGATCATCGAAACTTCTTAGATTGTTTTGGTAAGAAGGTTCTTTGTTTAGATGATGAGGGAAGGATGATTCAAATATATGGTATTCGAATAAAAGTGTCCCTACATTTCATCTCAACGATGAAAGTAAACTGTTGTATAAGGAAAGGATGTCGAATATATGCAATCGAGGAGGTAAGTGATGAAAAGGGAAAGTCTTTATATCAAATATACCCAGTATTAGTAGAAATTGGAGATGTATTTCCTAAGGATATACCTAAATTACCTTCAGAGAGAGAGCTTGATTTTACTATTTGAAATAAAACTTGGCTCGGAGCCAACATCCAATACACCTTATAGGAATATGGCTCCACAACTTTGTGAGTTGCAAATGAAATTGAAGAAATTGTTAGACCTAGGGTTCATCCGACCAAATATTTCACCTTAGGGTTTACCCATAATATTTGTCAATAATAAGGATCAATCCTTACAACTTCACATAGATTATAGAGCTTTGAACAAGGCCACAGTGAATAAAGGCACCTGACACCTCGCATTGACGGTCTCTTTGATAAGATAAAGGGGGAAGTAGTTTTCTCAAATATCTATCTATGATCAGCTTACCACCAATTCAAGATTAAGGAAGATGATATACCTAAGACTTTCTTCCATATATGATTTGGGCACTATGAGTTTGCAGTGGTGCCATTTGGTTTGACCAATGCACCAACTGTATTCATGTCTCATGAATAGTATGTTCTGAAAGTACTTAGATTACTTTGTGTAGCTCTTCTTGGGTGATATCATTATCTATTCCAAGAATGGGAAGGAACATGAGGAGCACTTGTGATTGTTATCATCATGCATACGGGAAAATTTACTATACGATAAGTTGTCTAAGTGTTATTTTTACCAAAATGAGATTCGTTATCTAGGTCATATAATTTCCAAAGAAGGAATTTTGGTAGACTTTGAAAAGGTGAAGGCCATTATGGATTGGATAATGTCTGCCATTATGGATTGGATAATGTCTGCAAAGAATGATCATTAGGTGATAAAATTCGTGGGCTTACTATCAAAGGTTTGTGGAAGGTTTCTCTAAAATTGTGAAACCCATCACCACCTTGCAGCATAAGGGGATCAAGTATCAATGGACTGAGTAATGTGATGTTGCATTCACTGAGCTTAAAATATTACTAACTAGTGCACCAATCCCGCGAGTGCCGCCCAATAAGGATAAAGACTTTACAGTTTGCACAAATGCCACAAAGTAGGGTGTGGGTGTTGCGTTAGTGAAAAATGATGGAGTAATAATATATGCATCAAGGAAATTAAAACTTCATGAAGATAATTATCCCACTCGTGATTTATAATTGGCAGTAGTAATGTTGGCACTAAAACTTTGGAGGCATTACCTAGTCAAGTGTAGCTTTGTGCTAAAAAATGATCACGGAATATTGAAGCATCTCTTCACTTAGAGAAATCTAAATACCAGGAAGAGGCGATGGAGTGAATTTATGTGTGAGTATGGATTTGGAATTTCATACATCTAGGGAAAATGATTTGCCCCAATATGATGGAGCTTGTGGGGCTAAAGAACCAATTTACTTCATTCATCATAGAGAGGTTGTGCATTTGGAAATGTAAATAATGCACTAGTTGACAAGGGAAATATGATGCCTATTGCATGGTGGGGATATTATGATGTCCAAACTCCAAATTTACAAACCCTTGCACCTGGAGTTATTTCACAAGTTTATAGCTCTTTAGCAGCAGAAATAAATTGGAGCAATTATGGGTTCATCCAATTGGTCAAGAGAAATAGATTTCAATCAACAAAGGTAGAAGATCTTATGTACATTCACTTAAATCTTCGCCTCATCTCTCAATTAAAGCTAAATTATAATGAGGGTCCTTTGAAGCTATGGGATGTGAATCTTGAGGATGTAACCTTGGATATCATTGACTGCTTGATGGCTAACCTTTCTTCTATATATCCTTTTGGTGTTGGGGAATTAGATAAGGCATGCATGCCTAAGTTTATCACAATTATGGCAAGTTCTTCTGCCTCTAATGTTTATGGGAAAAGTGGTAGTTGTATTGCATCTTCTTCCTATGCTGCTTCGTATCATTTGTTTGGGGAATTAGGTTGTCCCATTGGAGGATGTGGAGGGTGATGACTATTTATCGGATTTGTCCATCTCACCCCATATCTTGATATATTTATGATTTTCATTTCAGACTTGTGTAGATTTCTAGATAAGCCCATTTTTTGTTATTTTGAAGAACTTTAGTCTTGAATCTTGACTTGTTAATGTTTATTATTATGATATTGACATATTGATATAATGAATTTTTATGATATTTGAATCATAATTTCAATTTGACTAGAAAGTATGCATTTTGTGAAATTAAGATATGAAATTTATTTTATGGATTTCATTTAAAAATTTAAAATTTCAATGTCTTATGGTTTCAAATCATAAATTTAAAATTTAAATTGTCCAAAATTTGGCGTTTATTGGTGTCAGAAACATAAATGAATCAATGGTAAATCCGAAACTTTGAAATTCAATTTGATTTCAACTCTGAAAATTACATGTATCATGCATGAATCTATGAATCATAAATTACAATCCCTCATTCATCGATTCTAGAATATTTAATGTTATGATGTATGATTGTATTTGATATCCATATCACTATGATCATTGATTTCAATGGTTCATGTAAATTTGTCACACGTTAATCAATTCATTTTGGGCATGGACTTCGTAGTCGGGGGAATGGTGTTGAGAAAAGAAGCAATAATTGTTAAGGAAATGAACAACCAACATAACCTATTGATTCTTCCATATGGAAATATGTTTCCAATATTGGGAAGAAGGAGAAGAACAATGGTGGTAGTTTTTTTTTAGAATTGCAGCAAGTGCAAAAAAAAATTAATAAACAAGATTTAAGACCCAATTTCTTTGGCTTGAAGGTGATAATGGTGTTCATCATTGCAAAATCATCCACCAAAAGTATGTGGATAGATTTCAAGTAGAGCAAGATATTGTAGATTTAGCCAAGGTAGAAAGGAGGAGTTGTAGCTAGCAACCATTCTCAAAAAGGAGAAATAAAGCTTCCTTAATTGTTTTAGAAGTCAGAAAAGGACAAAACCTTGTAACCTTGGCCAAAATGTTTGACATGAGAGGGAGGGATGAGACGAACAATAAGGTTGAAAAAGTCATACTTGCATGTGGAATGCCCTTCAATGTAGTGCAATCTCCTTATCAGAAAGATATGCTTAAGGAAGTTAATGATGCCCTTAGGGGTTCCAAAGGGCCAAAATTTGAAAAGTGCACACAACCCTTATTCAGAAGGAGAAAGTGACGAAACCAATTTGTTCTAGTTGGAGTGGCAATGATATCTCTATTATCTCTGATGGTTGGACGGATATAGTCAATATGCCATTGGTAAACATTATTGTAATGTCTCCTCCACTCCCATACTTATTGAGTGAAGTAGATGCCACAGAGGCAGAGAACACTAAATAGATTGTTGAAAAAAAAATCAGAATCAAACAAGATTGTGGGCCCTTTAAATGTTGTGATAGTCATTGCAAAGAATGCATGTTCACTCAAAGCAACTCGGTAATTACTGAGGCATTGTATAACCATATTTTTTGGACACTGTGTGTGATGCATAGTTTAGATCTTGCTTTTAAATTCATTGTTTCCCTAGAAAATTTTAAGAATCCATAATTTTCTTAAAATATAGAAACCTTGGTGAATCTTACTAATTCTCAAATTTCGAACCATATAATGTTTGGGATACTTTTGTAAAAATATGCAAATTACTAGGGATTTTATATAACTTCTAGGTAATTTTGGCCATTTTTTGAGTAAAATTTTTTTAGGTGAATCATTTATAAAGAAATGGAAATTGGTGAATCTTTTTTTGGAAAAAAATGATCAAAAATTAGCCCATGGTCTAAATTGCACCCCTAAAATTTTCCCTTATTGTTGTTGAAGAAAAAACTATATGAAGAAGCAAGAGAAGTTCATTTTTTTATCCCTAACCACCAACATGCACAACCTATGTATAAGGATTTTGCCAAACTCCAACTTCTGAAGGTTGGAAAAAACAAGTTTTCAACATCACATTATATAATGATCAGGGGGTTAGCAAACACAAGGGAAGCTTTGTCATCCACAATTGGTAATCCATGGTGACAAACATAGAAGCAAAGCAACATTGAAAAAACAATGTGGGTTAGAGGTACCATGCTTGATAGGGCATGGTGGAATCAAATTGAGCTTTTTGTTTCTATAATGGATCCACTTGTTGATTTGCTAAAACTATGATTTGGATGTGCCTATGTTGGGTGACATCTATGAGGCAACAAACCATATGTTGGAAAGAATTCAACTACTTCTTGAAGAGAAAGACCCAATTTTGTTGGTCCAAACTCTAGAGTTACAAACCTTTGCATCTTGAGTTCTTTCACAAGTTTGTAGCTCTTAAACAATAGAGAGAAACTTGAGCACTTATGGGATCATCCATTCTCTCAAGAGAAACACACTTCAATTAGCAAAGGAAAAATATCTTGTGTACATTCACTCAAATATTTACCTCACCTAGATCATAACAAGGGTCCTTTGAAGCTATGGAATGCAAAACCCGAGGATATAGACTTGGGTACACTTGATTGCTTGATGGTTAACCTCTCTTTTCTAGTTCTTCTGTAGATCCTTTTGGTGTTGGAGATTTAGATGAGGCATCCATGCCTATGTCTAGCTCAATTGTGGCAAGTTCTTATGCCTCTATTGTTGGTGGGTAGAGTGGTAGTTGTATTGCATCTTCTATGAATACTGCTTCATATCATCATTATGGGGAATTAGGTAATGTTCCATAGGATGATGTGGAGGGTGATGACTATCTATCACATTAGTCTATGTCACTCTAGATTTTCATAGTTCCATTTTTTCATTTCAAACTTATGGAGCTTAATAGGTGAACTGATTTTTTGTTATTTTGAATAACTTGAATCTTTAATATTTATCATTGTGATGTTGACATATTGATATAATGAATTTATGATATTTGAAATAGAATTTCAATTTGATTAGAAAGTATGGATTTATCATTTGAAATTTCAATGTTTCATTGTTTCAAATCATGAAATTTAAATTTACATTGTTTAAATTTTAACATTTATTGGTGTAGGAAATCATAAAGAATCAATGGTAAATTTGAAATTCTGAAATTCTATTTGATTTCAACTCTCAAAATTACATGTATCATGTATGAATAATGAATAGTGAATCAATTCATTGATTATAGAACATTTGATGTTGTGATGTATGATTGTATATCATATTTATATCATTATGATTATTGATGTTATGAATCGTTTGACAGTGAGCATTCAAGATTCATGATGTTACATCATGAATCATTTCAATTTAAGATTTCATGTTTTTTGTTTTAAATTTTTCATTTTAAAATTAAAATTTTAAATATACATTTAAAAGAATTAGGACTAGCGTTGATTCTTAATTTTGAGATGAGTATTGCATCCCCTAGATTCTTTAACAGATTCCAATCACATCCACACTAGATTATAAATCAATATCTTCTTTCTAAGTCCAATTTGTAACAATATCTTCTTTCTAAGTCCAATTTGTATAAAATAAGTACTAGATTCTTTAATTGATTCCAATCACACCCACAATTAGTGTAACTTTGTCTAACTAAATGTTATCTTTCTAAATCCAGTTTATATAAAATATAATAGACTTATTTATCTCTCCCTGTTTTGAAAAATGGTAACATCTATCATCAATACTTAACATAAATGAGTTTGCAATGGACTTTCCACAGTTTGTATAAAATACAATAGACTACTTAGTAGACTTTCTATAGTTTGTATAAAATACAATAGATTTATTTATCTCTTTACCTGTTTTGAAAAATGCTAACATCTATCATAGATACTTAACATAAATGAGGATTTATTTATCTCTTTACCTATTTTGAAAAATGCTAACATCTATCATAAATACTTAACATAAATAAGTTTACAATAAAATTAACATCTATCATAGATACTTAACATAAATGAGTTTGCAATAAAATTAACAATGGACTTTCCACAATTTACAAGTAGACAATTCTTTTTCACTTCCTTGTTATCTCTATGCAGCTTAATCTTCTTTAACTTACATGCCATTGCCAAATGTGGTATATTCTAAATGTACTAATTTGTCAAAAGAATTTTGAAGCAAAGAAATAGAACTCGAATACTGTCTTTTCGAATCACCTATTACCCCCGTTTCTGGGGTTTGCCATTTTCGTTTTCTAGTGTACATCTCTTTAGTGCCTTACAAAAGTATGATTACTTCATTACTATAGTCAGAAGCAAGATCCTGAATCCTACCTTCCAATCTCATAATTGAAAAAATATAGGTAAAATGACTTTAAACTCAACTCTACCTAAACATAAGCACTCGACTCTTGAAGGAATCGGTCTATTTCTGCTACCAATCTCATCAAATTACTTTTAATTTCTTTTTCTTCATCTTGAAATGTATCTGTCTGAATGCCAGTGATAGGATCAGTATCTAGAGACATAATAAGATCAACCATCATAGTGATGCAGTTCTTCCCACTGTATCTCCACTTCTCTGCAATATCCTCGTTGAATTGGTCCCGAAGATTCTCTACATAAGTAAATCTTCGAAATTCCTGCATATTTTACAGAGTGAATGTAAAGCCTTAACTGACAAAATTCACAGTTGTATAGCAGAAATGATTAGGGCTTCACTGACCTGAAATAGATGATGAAGTTTACTGATGTGATCAGGTTCGATATAGCCACTACATAAAAGTGTTCTGAATAAAAGCACAATTTCTGGACCAGGTTTTTGGGAAGAGAAATTCTCAATGATACTCGTGATACACATCGGACTAAAAACTACTTTGGTCCAGGCAGGCGGGGAGGATAGTCTTAACAAAGCGATTGCTACATATGCTGCTGGCTTGGGTTTTGCACTGGATGTCAAAGAATATGAAATTGAATTTGGAGTCGCTAAAGACAATGTCAATTCCTCCAGAATTAATCTATACCAGTTGCTACCCGCAATCGCTTTCTGTTGTTGAGCATTGAAATACTCACACCCTAGAAGCCAATATATACAAGAAGCGGCATTCTTTGCTAGAAAGATATTATCTTGTAATATAAAACCTTGGAGAACCATTAAGACTGATTGCAGGTAATGAGGTGTGCATTTCAATTCCATTTTTGAATTGTTATCAACTGCTGTTTTCTCTGCAATGCATGAGAACACCTCTGCTAGAGAATATGACGCCACAAGCTTTATCATAGGCGAGCCAAAATAAAGTAGCTGGCATAATTGGCGGCATTGGATTTTTATTGTAATAGAGCCATAATTATTGGTGCAGATGTCTGAAGGCAAAGCTTGATCATGTTGTAAATCATCTATGAAAAAAAATTCTTGAAAGCATGTGTCCTGCAAAACAACACGGACACTGTGAAAATAGAATTAGGCTTGTAGTGCTGACACCTCAATATCAATCTAGTAAATCGTCTGTCTCTTTAGGACCAAAAAGACTCTAAATATGACTTAACCTACCGCCTTAGCCAAAAGAGATGATACACCAGCGCAGATATTAAAATTTGCCCACTACTTGTTTTTTCACTAAGCTGAGCTAGTGCAGCGCCTTTTGCACAAGCATTTCCTACTATGTTCTCCACTGCTGATCCCAGATGACTATTTAAAACAATAGCCCTCGACGATTCCAAAAGAAGCCCTTCTTTGGGTTTGGACTTCTGCAACATGAGGGCGAGAAGACTGAACAGAAGTACACTTTCATGGCAGATAGAGTTTTTATCTTTCAGCCTGCCAACAAGTATATGCATCACCTAAAAGACAGGAACATGATTCAGGTTTGTTTCTCAGGAATCATTTCCCACCGAATATCTTCCACATGTCGAAGACTTGATTATTAAGATGTTTATAGGAACTGAATAAGTTAAGAACCGTTGCTGAATAGTACTGAAATAACTACCAGATTTACCTGGTGAGCAATTCCAAGCCATAAGTCTTCTTCTGTCAGGGCTTCGATGTTTGCAAAATAGAGTATGATGAAAACCAGCAAGCTAACAAAAGGCAACATTTCCCGGGAAGTGGTAGCAAAGTAAAATTGGTGGAGGGCAGCTACTATACCATTTGCATGGAAGCGATTTGAAACACCAGGACAGATTTTAATCATTCTCATTAAGAGATGCAACACTGCCCTCAGATCATCTTCCGCATGTCTATCTACCATCTGCTTGAGCAATGATACAAACAAAGCTGTACCGCAATCTTCTTGCTCTATCAATTCCGTAAGTACACTGATATTGACATGCAGACAGTTACTGTGTGTGTTGTGCAAAGTATCTTCCCTTTCAAATCCCAGTTCATTATCTTTTTTTACATTACAGATACATCTACACAAATTGAGAATCTGTGCCATGAGAAATTCTTCAATCTCGTTTTGATGGAACAACCATCTCATGACTGCCTTCGGCAGCCTGGCAGACAAGAAATCACAATTACACTCTGCTATTAGACCTAGAAGCAGTTTCTCTGCTTCGGAACTGTGTGATAAGGCAAAATTCGTGCTCGTCTCGCGAATAAATGCATAGAGATCTAAAATTTGTATTAACATTGTAGAATCAGCCAATCCACATAAAAAATTGGAGGCATTCACAAGGATATACTGCTCTAGAGAAGCCAGAACTTGGTTGTCATCTGCGAATCTGCAAAACAGAGTAAGCGATGTACATTTAAATTCAGATTCAGCTTAGTTAAAAGAACGCTGTTCCTTTCTAATATGAACTCAAACCAGCATAACACTGGATCATTGTTTGTAGTTACCTTTCATTCGGAAATAGTTTTAAAATATTTGTATATAGCCTTTGAAGAATATATTACCTATCTCCATACAGATAACTTGCATACAAGATTGAGATGATAGCAGATTGACTGCAAAGAAGCTCAGAGTTACAGGAGCTTTTTTGCCCAAGCAAAAAGAGTAAATCAACAGGATCCGAAGGTAAATTACTGGAGGCCTCTCGAGCAGCCTCTCCCAACCCGTTTCCAACAAGCTGGTCAATAAGCAAACTGAAAATGAGGAAAATGTCAGTCCTCACATCATTTGATGGAAAACGGGCTAAAGACTCAAATGAGAAACTGAACCACGCTGAAACAGCTAATTTTTCTGCAAAATTTGTGGTTTGAACCACGGATGTCTCCTGAAGAACGCAACAAATTGTCTTAAGAAATGCATGCACTGTTTCTTCGTTTTCACTCATCCTGGTAACTGAAGGAAGCAGGTGAATTTCACATATTTCTACTAGGCTTGCCTTGACTATTTCTATATCCGAGTCTTCTCTATCACTTAGTGTAAATATAAACGCCCCTCTGAAGAAATCAAGGGAATGTAACATGTTCTCTTCATGTTTACTATCTAATGCATATGAAATCACATTCTTTAACACTTCAAGGATCGAACTCACAGCGAAGCCTTTGATGGCATGGCATGAAGGTGTGTTCAGTAAGAATATAAAGGCTGAACATGCTGCACTAAATGCATCTGATGACAGGCCAACAGCATCAACAGCATGTTGATTTAGCATTTTAGTTAATATCAGTAGAAGGTCCTCTGCTTGAGCTGTAGAAATAATGCCTGGACAGTTTGATAGACAGGTTGAAATTAGCATTAATGTGTCTGTTTGAACAGGATGAAGTGTTATTTCTGCTACATAGCCAAGAACTCTGATTACTGTCGGAAATCCTATTGAAAATCGCTGTGTGAATGCTGGTTCCGCCGCTGATAATAAGCTCAGGGCACGGATGCACCATATGACCAAAGGCTCCATGTTGTCTGTGAAAATGATTAAAAATATATCCGAACTCAAGCTATCGATTGAAATGCATTTCGACATAGCCATGAAATGTACCAAATTTTACCATTTATTCTTGTTTGAAGGTTTACCTGATAATCTTAATATCTCAAAGATATAGTCCATAGTTCCTTCTTCTATGAGAATACATAGCTCTTTTGTGATGTTTGCCATTCCAATTTGACAAGCATAATATATCAATTCTAGAGTGCTAATCTGAACATGGACATCTGAGGAGAGCAATGGTCCTTTGACAGCTTCGGCAAAAGTTCTGACAAAAGAACCATCAATAATGCCCTCCTGCGACCATGCCATTCCTACAACATGATCTGTTTCCATGGAATTCCCTTCTTCATTGAGATTTTCCAAGGAGATGTTGAAGACCTCCTGCTTGGCCAGCGATGTCAAAAAAGCTGGAAGGAGAATGAAAATCAGCTTGAAGAAATTTAAACAAACAATCAAATTGCCTACAAAGAGGATTCCAAAATAGTGCTCAGACCTAAGCAATTTGTTCTGAGCTCGTCTCTTTCAGTCTTCATGAGAGCTTCTACAGCTAGATGTATTAATCGTGGACAAAAAGGCAGCAATTCCTCTAGTCCATCTTCAAGATTCAGGAACTTATATAGTACAAACAGTATCTCACCACGTACCTCATCACTGCTTTAATCAAATCAATCGAAAAGAACCTTTACGTAACTAAGATAAGCATTCCAAGAGAAACTCAATCATCAAGTGAATATTATTTATCCAAACTCCTCTTGCATTGCAAAAGTTCAGTGAAAAATAAAGCTTTACGGAAATACACTTCCAAACTAAATGCCAGCAATCTTTGTGCATAAACCGTCCTTAGATAATAGGAGCTTAAAAAGTTTAAAACCTTGTAATTTCAACCAAAAACCACATTTAAAAAACACCCTGCAACTTTTAAACGAGGGATCATGCAAACATATAAAAACAACGGAAGTTGAAGGAAGGCAGAAATATAGCGGCCTCATTGAAATTAGTTGAAGGAAAAAATCTAAAAAACATTAGAGTGAATAAAAAAATTTGATACCAGTGTATGAAATTATATGCATAGAGTATGCAACCTTTTCAATGTATTTTCCAATGGTTGGGAAAGAAGTATTTTAAAAAAATATCAAGAAATACTCTAAGATCTTTCTGGAAGGATGATAGACATGCCCAAGCTCACTTGTTTGAAAAGTAAATGTTCAAGAATTCAATATGACTTAAATAAAAATCTAGAAAATGAAAATATCATACGAATATTTGAATTAAAACCAGGACATAATAAGATCAAATGGAAGGTTATGAAACCAAGTGACCTGCGTAGAGTATTGAGTGGGGAAGAGACAAGCGAGAGCATCATAGAAAGATTATCTAGAGTTGACGACAAGGAGCTGAGGCACATGGGAAAGCAAGACTACCTAGAGTTGGGTAAGAAGGAGCTGAGGCACATCGGAAAGCAAGACTTCCAGCAAGAGTCTTAAAAAGTGCTTGAGCAAATTGGAATTTTTTTTTCATTCAAAGAAATATGCAGGGATGCTACGACCCCTGAAATTCTGTCAATATGGATCGTAAAAAGGGCTTATCAAAGAAAATTTGTATCACATGCGAAGGTTGGCCTGTGGAGGCAAGCACTGCATCATGAAAAATGTGACATTTAGATGCAATTTCTTCCACTATCCACAATTATGAGCATGTGGCAACACATTGTTCAAAGAAGGCAAAACAGTTTGAGGCTGTTTTCAATGTTCTCAAAGGGTCGGGAGAATAAAGTGAGGCCCAGCTTGGAATAGCAAAGAATGTCTGTGTTGGAATGTGACAACCAATTGACGGTTGAGGTCAAGTTGGTTCACGGTGGTTTCACCAACGGTATAATCGGTTATCGGTTATGTGTAACTGAAGAAGGAGGATCTTAAATATGTGGCCCATTGAGGCAGATATTGAGTCGGGGCTTTATGCCCTCTCCGAGATAGTTTGTAAGCTATGTTGATGATGAATAAAGAATGCCTGCCCTTGTCCCGTGGATGTAGCCCACACTCAGTGGGTGAACCACGTAAATTTCTGTGTCTCTCGTGTGATTGCTGTGTATTATCTATTCTGTTGTTTTCTGTAATTACATATTTATTATGTATGTGTGCTTAATGCACAACAAGTGGTATCAGAGCTCAGGTGAAGAGCAGAATTCAGGTGAAGAGCAGAATTGCAGAGAACGAGAGAATTCTTCCAGAACTGAAGGGAGAGCAATCCTGGATAGAGAAACGCTGAAAGAGAGGAGAAAATCCGTGTCTAGAGGGAGAGGCCGTTGGAGGGAGAGAACTCCGTTGGAGAACCAGGCCGTTGAAGTTTTGTGTGCAGACTACTGCGTCCAGTGGCTGCCGAGCTCAAGAGGTCCGCAGACTGCTGAAAAGAGCAGTAAAGCTCTGTGTGAGATCTCCGTTGCAGACTGTTGTCAGGGAGACTCTCTGTGTCGTGTGCAGTGCAGAAGAGCTACCCTGGTGTCGTCGAGCTACTCCTGATGGAGCCTGTTGTCATCGTGCCACTCCTGCAGAATTGTGCTGCCTTCGTTGTATTGAGGAGGAGCGGTTCTGTGGTCAGTTGAGGAGGAGTCCGCGCAAGAGAGAGCTGATCCAGTGGGAAGCCGATGCTGTGGTCCGTTAAGGAGGAGACCCGTGGTGAAGGGTGGGAGCCCGTGAGCCAGAGAGCAGAGTGTGGTGGTCGCAGCCAGCAGAATTGGAGGTCCAGTCCTGTGTTGGTGAAAGCAGCAGGAGCCCGCGCAGGTGTTAAATCCAGTCTCGTAGAAGGAATTGTGGAGCAGGAGGCTGTATCGTAGAAGGCAGCCAGCAAAGCCCATGCCAGCCCGTGGAGTAGTAGAGGGAGCAGAACCGTTTCGGAGAACCCGTGAACAGAAGGATATGAGGATCGAAGGTCGCATCATTGGATTTGATGAGTACATGAACCTTGTACAAGAAGATGCAGAAGAAATTTCTGTCAAGAGAAAGGCGCATAAACCGTTAGGACGGATTCTACTGAAAGGAGATAACATCACGTTAATGATGAACACTGCGAAATAAATTGTGTCAATCGGTGAAACTTGAGTGTAAATTGACCTAGCCAAGAAGAAGACGTTCACAGTGAGGAATCATCGTTGCTGTGGAGCCCGTGGAGCTGGAGCCATCGTAGTCCATTGAAATTGCAAGCAGCCTGCATTTTTCTGGTTGTTTGCAGTGGAAAGGTATTTTGGCTTTCTTGTGTAAAGTTTTTTGGAATATTTTGGAAGAAAGGGTTGGTAACATTTGTAAGGGCCGGGTAATAAAAAAAAGAAAAGAGCAATGGTTGAAAATTTATTATTTTATGGAGTTGGAAAATTTAATTTTTTACATGTAATTGGGCATATGTCTGTAAGACCTAGAATGGCATGCATACCCGAGGTTGTTTAGTTACCTATGAAAAATCTAGACGTAGATTTAGGTAAGCTAAAAGGGGTAGGGCATAAATTGGTTGTTGTGCTCATTTTTCCCATGAGATTACATGTAATGAAGCCTATTTTAAAGGCTTGGTTAACTCCATTGTAAAGAGACCTGAAGGTGAGCGTTAAGGCTCATTTGGTTGTCTTGGCCGGATTTGGCTAAGGTCTTCGGATGTAAAGTTCGAGGTGGAGCATAGAAGGTGCTCAGGATTGCATAGGAAGATTTTGTTTGCAAGCTCAAGGTAATCACTGTATGGCTTGAAGAGCAAGCTCAAGCGTTTGGTACAAGATGTTTTGATTTCTTCATGGTGAACCAGGTTTTACAAGAAGTGGGTGTAACCATTGGGTTTATGGTATTCACTATCTTGGTGTTTTTTGGATTGTTGGCATTATGCTTGAAACAAGCACAAGCATGGATACGATCAACAGGTTGGTTCGGTTGGACATTTATGATGAAGGATCAAGGAGCAGCAAAACAATCTTGAGCATAAATGTACAAGAGACGGATTGATGGTAAGATTTGGTTATCATAGGATGAGTACCTGATAATGATACTCGGGGATGAAACTGGTAAACATCATAAGCTTTCTTCAGGTTGATGTCCATGTAATGAAGAAAGGGTTATATGTCTCGTGTATGGTATGCTGGTGTGATGTATGCGATGAGATTTTTTCACATGCGGTTGGTGTTGTCAGTGGATACATGGCAAATCCAGGTGAAGCAGTGAAATGGGTGCTTTGATATTTAGAAGCACAAATGGACAAGGGCAGGGCATCAGGTAAATTGTTGTCAAGGTGGAGATTGTTGGAATGTGACAACCAATTGACGGTTGAGGTCAAGTTGGTTCACGGTGGTTTCACCAACGGTATAATCGGTTATCGGTTATGTGTAACTGAAGAAGGAGGATCTTAAATATGTGGCCCATTGAGGCAGATATTGAGTCGGGGCTTTATGCCCTCTCCGAGATAGTTTGTAAGCTATGTTGATGATGAATAAAGAATGCCTGCCCTTGTCCCGTGGATGTAGCCCACACTCAGTGGGTGAACCACGTAAATTTCTGTGTCTCTCGTGTGATTGCTGTGTATTATCTATTCTGTTGTTTTCTGTAATTACATATTTATTATGTATGTGTGCTTAATGCACAACAGTCTGAGTGCACCTGCATCTCTAGCCACTGAGCAGAAAGATAAGTGAACCCTGAAAGTCCTGCAGCCGATGATTTAGAATGGAAACAGTACTCTCCAGGGAAGAAACTAAAGGCAGAGATACGAGGAAAATGAAGAAGAAATTCGAAGAAGGGAAGCGAAAGAGAAACTTCCAGCTGATGTCCTCAGTTTCCTTGAAAGAAGCAATATCAAGTCAGGCAAAAGAGAAGGAATAGCCACAGGATGAACAATTGGAAACAAAGTCCATATCTGGTGGAACATGGTCATGGTCCTGAAGATTAGAAACCAGGTTGTTTGTTTTTTTATCACTAAGTTTGTCACTATTATGTGTTATTCCCCGCAGCTTCTGGTTATCTGCACATAATTGTTTTATCATCGGCAAGACATGCCTCATATTTCAACATACTCGATGCAGATAAGATAGACAAGATAATTTTATTCCACCATACTTGATGCAGATAAGATAGACAAGATAATTTTATTAATGTCTTATAAATAACTATTAACTTCTATAGTAGATCAACAACAGGACTCAAAAGTACATCCAGTATAAGTGGCTTGCAATTGAACTCAGATGCAGGTCTTCGTTAATATTGAATCTTGATAGAATAGATGCCTCTCAATTCTGGTTTTAAAGCCAAACCTGTCTTCATTGCTCTACTGAGTTGTAATGTGGGTAATAGTACATTATCACTTATCAGTTGAATTTTATTAAAGCTGCGACAGCAATCTGCCAAGCACTTCAGCTAAGTTAAATTAAAACCGACTAAATCTGCTAGTTATCCATTTTTTAGTATATGAACTCCTTCAAAGATTTTACAAATAGCTTCTCTGAATTAATCTATAAGACATTCAACCTAACATACTATAACATATAGACCTGTATAAAATGGCCCTTACACAGTTTTAGATGGCCTTATCGTTAAGAAATTAGTATAACAGAGTACTACGTTAGATGAAGAGAACTTCATTCAAAGCTCCAGAAACTTCACCTAAAAACTACAGAATTGTAAAAGAGATTCCATGTTCATTAGAAAAGTTGGGAAGCAATAAATAACTAGACAAAGAAACAATACATCACAAGTTTCCAGGCCTGTAATATCCAAAACAATGGAAGGAATATACAAAAAAATGGAAGCAATCTTCAACTGAATGAAAATGTTTTACCTCGGAAGGCGTAATCCGTGTACGAGATTAAACATGAAGAGTTTCTGATTTCTCACTGAATTCGGGATTGTATTAAATTTATTGCAGTGAAGCTCCAACAGAAGACCTAAACAATGCAGCTGCCTCACCAGACAAGCAAAGTCGCCTTAAGCTGAGAGTAAATCACAGTGGGAAAATTTGCAAAACGAAGCAATAATTTGCAATAAATCCAGAAAAATAAATTTTCTTTGAACTTTGGGTCAGTTACGAATAAATTACAGAAAATTCGCAAACGAAGTAACAGTTTGCAGAATAAGCTATCTTTAAGCTATAGTTTGCAGTAAATCTAGAGAATAAATCTTTCTTTAAGCTTTCCGCCAGTTGTTAGCTTTCTTTCCAGTATATCCAGAGAAGAAAGATTTATTTAAGCTTTTGGTCAGTTAATTCACAGGCTTTCTTTAAAATATAATTTACAGGAAATCCAGAGATAAAATATTTCTTTAAGGTTTCAGTTAATTTATAAATCGCATCGCTATTTGCAAACAAATCAATATTGCAATAAATCTAGCGAATAAAGATCAGCCTTCAGGCACTTGATTTGCTGATCATTAAGTTTTAAGTCACTCAATTTACTGATCATAACTTTTCCAAGAAAGTTAAAACGAATTTTCGGCAGTAGCGTTACGGCGTATGTTTGACCCCGAGTCCAGACGATCGCAGACGAAGCAAGCTGTAGCAGGAGATGATGTAAAAAATCTTGGAGAACCACAGCATCATCATCATAGGCAATAATGGTGCAGAGCTTCACAATGATGTCCGTTATGTCCTTGGCGAGGGTTTCGTCCGAGCAAGTGCATATGGCGTGCGTTAGCGGAGAAACCAGAAAATGACGGTGATTTTGTAACAGACTGTCTCTAAACATGGCGTCGTCCAGAGCCTGGAGGAGCTGGGAGACGGCATAAGCTCTGTGTATGAGGAGCGCTGAAGGTTCAGCGAGTAAATTGGAGAAGCAAAGAAGACAAATGCATCCTCCCGGACTCGTTCGGAGTTGAAGCGAAGCTCGGTGACCTTGTTTGCAGGGCCTTTCTTGTTCCTGTTCTTCGGCTCCATCTTCTTCTGCTAAATTTGGTGGTTGTTGAAATGGAGCGTAATTCATGGAAGAGTAAGGTGCAAAGTCCATAATTGCAGGGAGGCTGCGTCGGCCACTGCCTTGGTCCGAGGCTCAGCGGATGTCACAGGTGTAGAATGTGTGGTTCAGCCGGTGAAGGTTTCAAGCTCCAGTAGCATTGTTCAAATTTAAAATGGGAAAACCCTACTTATATAGATTTTGAAGATATGTACGGTCTTGGTCAGCTACGCACTAAATTTTCCATAAAACTTTGGAATTGTTTATAGAGAAAAATGGTGCCAATGAAGCTTCTCTTGCATAGTATTGTGTAGACCAGGGAGAATGAAATTTCCTTTATTTATTCTTTTGCTTCTCATTTTACCTTATAATGGAAATTTGTTTACTCAATAAAAAAACTAACCTATAATATAATAATGGCATAACTAGCATAACTAGTATGGAAAATTTTATGGATTTTTTAAGTGTAGAAATATGGACGAATCTTACTAAAGTATCAATTCTCAAACCATAAAAATACTTGGTGATAATTTTTAAAAATATTTAAATTTTTAAGGGTTGTATATAGTTTTTAGATCATTTTGGCCATTTTTAGATTAAAAAATTTTAATCCTATGGAATTTGGGCGAATGATATTGGAAAAAAATGGAAAATGGCGAATTTATTTTTGAAAAAAAACCTCGAAAATTAGCCCATAGGTCTAAATTTTGCCCCTAAAATTTTCCCTGATAACTAGAATTTAAATAAGCACTTAAGTGTGAACAGAGTGAAGGTGGGATATCAATGATGAGGTTGGCTTTGTTTTCAGTATAAAGTTTTGGTTTGAAGTTTGATGTCTCTTGTAGGGAGCTTTGCATGAATCTTGTGACTTGAGGGTGCACTCTTTGTTTCAAAATAGGTTTATACAACTCTCCTTTAGAGTGATCATTGTCTACGACTTTCTGTCAAAGGAATTTAAGTGAATGTGATATTGGTGAGTACAAAAACACCCATTTATAGTCTCTATTGAATTGTGAAGCTATTTTGTGTGTTGGGAACGATTATGTTCTAAAATGTGTCATAATTCAAATGTTTCTTTTAAAATCTTGTACACCACTATGGCAAACATGAGGAGAAACCTTAAGGCATTTAATAGATAAGGCTCAACATACTGAAATGGCAAACTACCCAGCTCCAGAAGAAAACCCATAAGACAATAGTCTTTAGATCAAGAGAATTCTAAGGCAAATCACAAGTCAATTGGAAGGCATGAAGCAAGCAATAGAATATATATATATATATATGGAAAATTGAGAAACCAAGCATGAAATTATGGAGACCAAGCTCCAAGATTTGACATTAAAATATGATCAATTGGCTTATGATTATGATATGCATTATAACATCATTATGGGATTTGAACGAAGTTCCTAGTCCATGCTAGGTTTTCCATGTGTTTCCACAGTTTCAATAAAAGAGCATGCAATTGAAGAAGACATGGTTCAACAGATAGTAACAACACTCAATGAACAATAGAAAAAACAAGAGGATCACAGCCTGGTGAAAGAATATGTGTCAATGGAGGAGGCCCATAGTGAGCACAAATTTGTCTCTTAAATTTCCTCATGTAGTATACATGTGTTTTCATGTTATTAGGGCAGTATATTAGACAATATAGTTTTAGATATGTTATGAGTAGCATAGGCTCTGCAAGAAAATAGTTTCTCTAAAGATAAGTTCTTATATTTTTAAAAGATATGCAGAGAAATTTCATAAAACTATCAAACTTTTTGTACTTGTTCAATTGTATGGATTTCCTATAGCCTCTTTATAAATACTATAATCTAAAGCTATATGCTTTGTAAAAGAAAATAGTACTGCTCTAGTTTGAATAACAAGAATAGCTTGCCATAGATACATTAAAGTAGGGAAATCTATGACCCTTGTGTAATACCCCCATTTCGACCCTTAAATTTATTGGCTTGATATGTAAATATTATAAATATGTGATGTATGATTGCTAGTGTGGAGCTCAAGGCCAAGGCCCCGTTAGTAAATGCTCAGCTTATAAAGGCAAGTATTTTCTATTTTGTGGACATGTGCTAGTTAGACATGGAAAATGTTAAAATGATGTAAATATTTATAATCCAAATAGAAGTCTAAGAGTTGGCTACGGAGGCAAGTAAAATGAGGGGTTGTGTTTATCCATTAAGGAGAGGAGAGGGGTGTGTGGGATTAAATTCTTTGTTCTCAAAGTGTCATCTTGAGAACCCATGTGCCATAAATGGTAAGCAACTACCCAAGTGGACTTCCTTGTTTACCTTTAATTCTATTGTAAGAAGACTGCTGAGAAATTAGCTCATGAACTTAATGGAGCATGGGTTGAGCCCATAAATCCATATGGTTGAGTATGAGCTCTGTTTTTTTGTACCCATAAGTCAATTTCCCTCATGGGGATTCGTTTCCACTGATCCCCATTCCATGGTTGGGCAATCAGACTCGAATTTTTTAGCAAGTCATGCATTCCCAACAGTAAGAAAAACTAAATCATAACTAGAGGAAAAACCATGTTTTAGAGTGTAAAAAATGCTCAGAAGTTCAAGTGGGTCGTGAAATCCAATGAGGGATCCATAGATATCAATCCTGGGGCGAATGTCAGAGTGTTAAAACCACAAAATCCATGGGAAAACCCAGATTTAGAATCCTAGAAATTGAATTTCATGGTTAAAATCAGTGTGGCTAGGAATTAGAGGATTCAAGAGGAAATTGAGGCAAAGAGAGACCAGAGGATTGAATTGCTTGATAAACCCAGTGAAGAAATATTTGAAGGTTTAGTAGCTTGGACCTTTCTATGCCTAACTTGAATAGGATTAGAAGGGAAGGGGACACCTGAGGGACTGTGTAGCAGAGAAGGGACCTTCCTTGTGTTGGGTGTGGTAGGTAATGTGGGTGCCAACGCTGGCTAAAGCTAATTGAGATGCTTGTAGCTATGTGGTTGATCTCACCAGCTTAGCATTCACCTTCTTTGTCTCTTTGCATACTTGATAAACCCAGTTGTCATGATGGCTTGAACTAAGAATTAACTGTGTGTGGTTGTGAGTGAGCCTAAGTATTTCCTCCTTAGTGGATACATAGCCCAGCTCGAGAAAGGCCTCTCAGCAGAGAGATAAAGTGTTGGATAGAGTGCCTACAGTTGGGTGGAATGTTGCTCTTCCATATCCATTTGCTTGGACAACTTCGTTGAAAAGATAAGTGTTTAGTTGTTAATATACGGTTGTATTTGAATGTGCATAATTATTATTATTATGCATGTGATGAATATGTTGGTATATGCATGATGTGTGTGTGGAATGAATTTATCTCCACAGTGTGTATTTTTGTTATGCCTCTGCACATGCATTTAGATGTTGATGAATTTTGTAATATGGCCATGGGTGTGAAATTTAGAACCCCATAAATCGTTCATGTTCCCTCCGTTGGTCAGATATATGTGTGGGGACATGACACCTTTCATATATGGAGGTCAATCACCTTCATTACAAAGCTTTTTCCCAATATAATGCAATAATCTAGCATCCATGATCTTTTTTATTTAGGAAAACTCTCAAACATCTCTGCATGTACATGTACCATACTTAAGCAATCTGCAAACCCAAGAGTTCACTCTTGTTCCTACTTAAAAAAGATGATGTGTACAATGCACTAACCAAAATATACCTCTTAGAAATTGTTTAGGAAGCATGCTTATGGTATATACAAAGTAGTTCCAATAGAAGCAATGTCGACATGATCCTCTTTGAACTTTTGCTTCAACTTATTTAACTCAATAAGAACATTAACATATGAAAAACGCGTAGTTTAAAAGTTCTACGATTTCAAACGGAAAATTTTGATTTTTTCGACACGATTTTGAATAAATCCGAAATAAATTTTCACAAATCCTGGTTACAGCTCTCAAACTCTGAAATGTTGGGTGCCCGAGGGGGTTTTTTATGGTATTGAATCCATTTCTACCATCAAAATCACCATTAAAACACAGTTAAATTCAGACTAGGAAAAATAAAAAAAATGTCGGATTCCGGTGAAAAGTCCTCGTCCGGACCAAATTGTCAAATTTTTAGACAACTCCTATGCAAAATTACACTTGAAATATAGTTGGCAAGTCATAGATTTTTATCTTCCCTAACTCTTAGCCTCTTAACAAAGCAAACATGAGCTTAACAAGTCTTTCCATGACCTTGCCTTTGGTGATTTGAAATGACTCAATTAGCTCTTTCAATTCGCCATGTCTTTAGCAAATTTATCAATCCATGAATGAACTTTGTTTACAAACTTATCAATGACTTGCAATTCTACAAAATAAGATGAAACAACATTTGTTGCTAATACTTCTCAGTGAGCTATGCAATGGATATCTAATAATTGAGTGTGCATGCAAAACTTAGTAGATAAACCTTCATGGATACTCCTTGTGGATGAAGCCCCATCAAATATAAATCCAAGTAAGTTCATCAAGAATACATCCATCTCTGCTGAAAGAATAGTCATTGCATCATCCATAGATTATGATGTTCCATCCCTAATTCGATGCAAGTGTATAATTTTTGTAACAGATAGACATCTTCTTTCATATCTCAAATATGTAACATAAATAATCGAATGTTGCACCATAGTCCAATCAGTGCTTTCTTAAACTAAGATTGAGTAAGATGGGCAGTTGAAAATGTGGAAATGCTTTTATACATATTAAAGTCACATATAATTTGACTTATAATTTTCTAAAAGTAAACAATGTATGACAACAAAATACATGTCCTCAATCGTTGATATAATTATCTCATTATCAACATCTACCATTAATTCTACATTTTTAGTCATTGGGAGAGTACTATGTTTGTTTTCTCCCTCTAAAAGTTGTTGGACTTCTTTGATGTTAGAATAAAACATAGATAAGATAAATAACACTCAATTCCACAACCACGCTAATTAGACTCAATTGACTTTTACCTATTATGCTTTACAATATTATAATATCTCAAGATTAAAATTGATTTAAAAAAAATCCGTTTGATTGAGAATGAATTACATGAAAAAAGCCATCAAAAAACCTTATAAAAATATTAAACAAACTTCAAAGTGTTAAAAAAATCATGAGAATATTTTTAACATAACAACCATAAAAAAATAAATGGATATATGGAAAATAATAAACAAAAATGGAAATGGAGAAAATATTTCCCATAATAATAAAACTAATTCCAACCGAAATAGATAAATACATAGTTACATGAAGTCCTCCTCTCTCTTCGAAGATTGTCGCTTGTAAGATTTAAGCCTCAACTAGTGAGGTTGTGCTGTGGAAAAGTCACTTAACGGTGATGCAAAACTACTCTGATGTTGATAATGAGATGGTAGCAATGATGAAGAAACCAAGGCATATATAATAAAGAAAATATTGATAATGAGATAAAGAAACCAAGGCATATATAATAAAGAAAATTGAAAATGGTGAAATATTTTTCAAAATTAATAAAATTAATTTTAATTTAGATACTTAAATAAACAAGTAAAAAGGTTATGATGCGGTTAGTGAAATATTTTTCAAAAATCTGGGGTGGCAGGTGCGGGTGGGATTCTTTTTGATCCAGGCGGAAATAAAATCGCAGACTTTGCTTGGGGATTAGGCAGGAAAACTAATAATGAGGCAGAATGGTTAGCTCTCATCCTCTCCTTAGAAATGGCCTCCAACAACAGCATAGCCAATCTCAAAATCTATGGAGATTCTAGGCACGTCATCCAAATCATGCGAAGAGGATATGCCTCGCCAGGCTCAAAAGCAGATAGATATTTGCAAAGAATTAAGACCATTTCTTTATCTTCAAAGGCCTCCTTCTTCCATATCCTCCGAGAGAACAACAGGGTGGTGGACTTAGCGGCAAATCAAGGAATCACGCTCACAATTGGGCAAACTAAGGATCACAAAGGAGTTTTAGGATTTCATTTTATCCCCTAACTTACCAATGTCTTGGCCCCTTGAAGTTTTGTTGTGGATTTTGGTTAGGGACTTGGCCTTAAGGGACCATCCACTCCCTTTGCCAAACTATGGCCTTCCCCTCTCCTCGAATTCATTCCCGAGCTCGTCCTCCACGTACCTATCCACTCGCTCCTCCATCTGCCTCCCTGTCCTTCCCTCCACCTGTCCCCTTGATCTTCCCCCCGGTGTCAGCTCCCACGGGGCCTCCTTAACTCCCCCATCTGCCCTCCCTATTCCTCCTTTCGCGATGGCTCTTCCTCCCCATCTCCCCGATTCTCTGAGTCGTTTGTCCCTCGGGGAGTTTGCCCCTTCTGCTCCTCGTCTTTCGCAGACGGATAATTGGGATTGGGAGCTTGCCCCTTCTGCTCCTCGTCTTTCGCAGGCGGTTAATTGGGATACGATGCCGTCAATCAGGGCGGCCATTGCTGCTTTAAGCAGAACTCTGATAGACATTAAGTTTGCAGTTCGAAGAACTTACGAGGCGGTTTGCTCCAGTGTGAATCAGAACTCTGATATGGCGTCGGTCATAACGCACGTCTGCACCCAGTTATCCTGCCAGGATTCCAGGATTGATGACCTGGAACGAAATATCATAGACTTAATGGGAAAAGTTGATAGAATTCAGGAAGACTTGGCTGTTTACTTCAGAGCGACGCAGGGAAGCTGGGTACACGAGAATACAACGGTGAACCAGGAAATAAATTAGTTGAGGGTGGACGATTCGTCTGTCAAGCCCAGGAAGAAAGGCTAGCCTAGCCCAGGTTTCATATAATTTTTGCTTTTGGTTAATGTATTTTTGTAAACTCCTCTGCAGTCAGTTTGTTAAGGTGTATGCCAGCTCTATGCTGGACAATTTCAGGAAGACTAAACTTAGAGATTATAATGTAATGCAGATAGTTTTAGTAGTGTTAGCTGGTCCTGACATCTCAGCTCTGTTAAAAACTCTGTTTGCAAGTCTGTAATGAATAGCTGTGCACAGCTTTATAAATATAATCTTTTCTCTGTTACTGTTAAAAATAAAAAAAAAAAAAAAAAATAATAAAATTAATTTTATTTAGATAATTAAATAAACAAGTGAAAAAGTTATGATGTGGGATTATAAATATGTGTTTTTTTAAGCAAGAGGTGTCTTTCTATTCTATTAAAATATAGTTAGGTACATAATATACAAAAAGATCAACTTTGAGGTGTCCTTATTGAAGAAAAATAGAGCAACCTGAAAGCTATAGGCAGCAAGTTTGAGAGACGATTTTAAAGTCTGAGAATAAAAACTTTAACAACATGACAAAAAATAGAAACTTTAGACCGGACATCATTTCTATCTAGTCGTAGACAACATAACATAATAAAAGCTTTGGCCTGAAAGTTCAAGTGTATACAAACAAAGCAATTCTTACTATGAACAAAATACTAGAAACTAAAGATGTACTTGATAGTCTAGTGGCGGGCCATGAAAGTTCCTATGGTGTGACCCGCTGGAGCATCATTGGCGTCTTCGTCATCATCCATATTGATTACCTGGGGTGGGGTAGGAATAGGCACATGTTGTTGAGGCGGGACTAAAGTGGAGGGCTCCTCTGTCACTCTGGAAACCTTAAACCTATAACCTAATGCTTTGGCAAGGAGGTTTTGTTTGGCCTTTATGACCTTCAACTGATATGGGACGTCGTTAAGCAATCCCACTCTTCCATATGGCTCTGGAGATCACCATAAGTTTCCCCTCACTTAGTTATAGTTATGCCAAGGAGGGATTTCATTAACCAATATAGGTCCAAAGTCCTCAAAGGATAATTTTAGGGGCGAAATTTAGCCCATGGGCTATTTTTCCATTTTTTTTCCAAAAAAAGATTCGCCAAATTGCATTTTTTGAAGCCCCATTTCGCCCAATTTTGATGGGGTAAACTTTTTTCATGCTAAAATTCGCCAAATTATTATATAAACTATATAAAATCCTTAGAAATTGAAATATTTTTAGAAAAATATCGCCAAATATTTTATAGTTGACATTTTAAGAATTGGTAAGATTCGCCAAGGTTTATACATTTTTAAATAAGTATGGGTCCTTAAAATTATCCTTGTTAAATAATAAAGAGTGCCAGTCTGTTGCAGGTGTTCTCAGGGTCGAGAATCCACCCCTCATAATCTACATGCCTTTGGACCTCCGAGTGGTCTCTTTTTCCATTCTAATTTCTTCCTCCATGCCTATTATTTCTCTTTTCGCCTTCTCAGAAGTATGCTTTCAATAGAATTGAGTCATATGACAAGCTCTCTTGATATCATAGGAGTTCTATGAACCATAGAAATTTTCTTCAACTCTGCAAGCTCTCTTGGTTCTAATCCCTTCTCCTTTATGCATTGGACCTTCTTTTGAGATATTATCATCTGAATTATGTGGTTGATCTTTCTTACCACCTTCCTGCTTCACCATCTCTAAGAGATACCGAATGACAAGATCCCAAATTGAAATTTCCAAATCCTTTCTTATTGTATCATCCACCCACAGCCCAGTGTTGCCTCTATTGAATTATCTGCTCGCATTATCCTTCCTGTTTCTTTTATTAGAATCCTTGGTGATGCAAAATGGACTCATGAGATTAGTAATCATGAGGAAGCGCCTCCAAATGTACTTGACCAGGGCCATGGTACTATAAACAACCTGGAGACATGAATATATGTTCAGTTCCATTATTTGGTCAGTCATGCGAAGGGAGGGTTTTCATACCACTATTAATGTTGGTGCCATCATGTCGACCCAAAGCCTCCCTTTCATCTTCCTGTTGTGTGACACACCAAATGCCGATTAGACCAATGTTATTTCCCCTATCCCGTGGTTGACCATTTGTCCTCCCACTTCTTCTACTTGTCTTTCCATGTAGTGGAATTCCATCATCGTTAAGTGACTATTATTATTTTGGTTCATATGTGGGTTGAGCAGGTTTGTTTTTTTTTTTTTTTTTTTTTTTTTTTTTTTTTTTTTTTTTTTTTTTTTTTTTTTTCCGAAGAGGAAAAATCAGCTTCTTGCTATTCCGAAGAATCAAGGAAAGCTTGAAATACAATCATTACAATAGGGCTCAACAAGAGCATCATGTCACTTACAAGAATTGAACATGGGCAGGGAGGGAAACAATCTTTCCTCCCAACCACCCAAGCTACAACCAATGGACAATATGGGTTGAGCAGCTTATGTGGTTCGTAAATATGTTTTTTTTTTTTTTTTTTTTAACAAGAACAGGGAAAATAGGTATATTTATAAAGGCTGTGCATAGCCATTCATTACAAGCTTTCAAAAATAATTGACAGAGTAGCAAGTGCCTGAAAGTTTGGAGCTAAAGTTTCTAACTGCATGATTGTAAAAGTTCTAAACATTGCCTTTCTAAAACTGTTCAAAATAGAGCAGGGATATACCCTGATAAACTGATTTTTGAGGATTATACAAAAAAACATAGGGTCTAAAACATCAAAAAGTGGAACCTGGACTAAGACTGCAAATTATCCATAACTTTTGAAATAGGCAGAGGCTGCATCCTTCTTTTCCTGCTTAATCTCCTGATTGACCGTCAGATTATCTTGGACACAAATTCCCTGTGTTTTTCCGGTGATAACAGCAATGTCTTCCTGCAGATTATCCCCTTGCCCATAAGCTCAAACAAGTTTTTTTCCAGGTCGTCAATCCTGGAGTCCTGGCAGGAGAGCTGGTTAACAGCATAGCTTAAATCCTTAGCCATCTCCTCGTGCTGATCCACACTGGTACAGACTGCATTATACGTGTTGCGCACTGAGAGCTTGATTTCAACCATGGTGCGATTCAGTGCGGATATGGCCGCCATTATATTTTGCATGGTGCCAGAACTGAAAGGAATCAACAGACCAGGACGGGAGGGAGGAGTGCCCAAATCGCCGAGAGAGAGCCGGTTCAACACACTGGAGAGGGGAGGGCGAGCCATTTCGAAGCACAGCGAGGGAGAGGCAGGTGGTAGAGTAAATAACGGCTCGTGGGAGCTGACAGCACCACTGGGAGCCATGTGCCAAGCGCGAGGGAGAGGGTGGCGTGTGGCAGGGGCAATGGGGAAGGAACGAGGCACATCACCGACAGAGGAATACGGGAAGAGGGGGACCCTCGTGCCAATAGACCCCTCCTTTTCCTTATTCATGACATTATTAACCATTAACAAATTGGTTAGGGTATGAATTGAAACCCCAAGGCACCATTGAGGCCCTCAACGTGCCCAATGTCTAACAAAGTTCCTTTATTGGCCGCTGCATCCGCTAGCTTGTTGTTCTCTCGACAGATGTGGAAGAATGAGGTCTTAGAAAAATGAGGATTAGATTTTATTCTTTGCATGTACCTGTAAGCTTTCAAGCCTTGAGGAGCTACACCCCTTCTCATTATTTGAATGACATGTCTAGAATCCCCATAAACTCTGAGGTTATCAATGCTGAAGGAGGAGATCATATTGAGTGAGAAGACGAGAGCAAGCCATTTAGCTTCATTGTTAGTCCTGCTTCCTAATCCCCACGAGAAGGTTTCAATTTTATTTCCTCCGGGATCAAATAAGACCCCACCCGCACCTGCCACCCCAAATATGTTTTGTTTTAATAAAGTATATATTTTATATTTTTCTCATGACGCATGGTTAAGTATAGAGAATTGCTTTATGCAATTTTATTTTTCAATCAATATTTTTTTATTATAATGTTTTGTTTTAATAAATATTTATATAGAAAACACAAACATATGACCAATTAAATATATATATATATTTTTATCAACCCATTGAATATATGTTTTCAAAAATCAAAAGCATGCTATTTGTAATATGTTTTCAAAAATCAAAAGCATGCCATTTGTTTAAAGCTATGTACAAAAATTTCTATCATTTACATCATTAACAATTGGCACTTCATCATATGTCTAAATCTCTAAGCCCAAGTCTAAACTTGGGTCCATATCCTAAACCTAAGCCTTTAAATCTTATAGATGAACCTCCAAGCCTAAATCCTATGCCCAAGCCCCACATAATACTTCCTTGTATAAAATGATAATAACTTTTCGAGTTGTCTAAAACTTTTACGATTTCGCCCGGAGAAAATCATTTTTTTTCAGATACGAATTTGCCGGAATCCATGATAGAATTTTTAGAATCTCAAATAACAGTATTAATCCTGCATAATTTGGATGCCCCAGGGGTTTTCCAGTGTGCTGAATTCATCTAGATGTTCAGAAAGACATTTTAATCAACACAAATTGCCGGATTTTTAGATTTCATATCGTTGGATTTCGACCAAGTTTTGGTCGGACGGGCGAAATCGTCGAACTTTTAGACGGCTTCATAACTTTTTGGAAAATAATTTAATCTAATAATATTTAACTATACTCAAATATCCATTTTTTTAAATAAAATGATTTGAAGTAAAATACATATTTCAACTAGAAAATACAAACAATACAATTAAAATGACAAAATGGAAACAAACATATAATAAATACATTTCTTCTATTCGTGTTTTATTTTGGACAAATTATTATTGAAGGCCATGGACACTGTTTTGAGTTGCTTTGTGGCTGTTAAAGGAGAAGGCCTCGAGGTCCGTTGTGTGGAAGAATACATACCAAAAAAATGTAAAATGTAAAATGTAATTTCTTTTAATTATTTTTTTTGGGAAAAAAATACATATTAAAATTATATATCCCACATTTAAAAAAGAGAAAAGTTCACATAATCCAAGTGTTGTCTATCAAGTAGAAGGGGGTATCCTCTCAAAATGTTGAGGTTCATTGTCCTCCTATGGAGGTGGATTTGGCAAGGGGTACCCCAGGTGAAGTGCAGAATTCTCTGGATATTGAGGGGATTATCTATGCTATCCTTTAAAGATGTTTGGATTAATAAGCTACTCGTTTTGTGAGTTATTCCTACCAAGGAAGGTGTGCCTTGATTAACTCGATCCAATTTTAGAATGTAACCATCCGGAAAAAAGAAAGGTCCTAGTAGGGCTAGGACAAAATCTTTTGTTACTGAAGGTTTGGAGGTTCTCCCTTATGTCACGGTGCCAGTTAGGCTTCAAAAAGCCTCTGATATCTCTATGAATACTACTACCTTTTGGCCCCTTAGAGTCGATCAGGCCACTTCTACAGTTGATAAATGATTCTAGTCTCCTTTAATATGAGGGGGGTGGGGGATCTACTAAATTATGTGCCCTCAAAAGGATTTTTGAGCAAATAAAAATTGATCTGGTCTTGATTCAAGAAACACTTTGTCAAGCGGATAAAACTTGTAATATTTTCCTAAAGTTATTTCCTAGCTAGGAATGCAATGTCATTGATGCTATTGGTCATTCGGGGGAATTCCTTGCCACTTGGAACCCTTTGGTTGCTGACATGAAACCCTTCCATTCTTAGTCATAAGCATTCTGATGGAAGGGAGACTCGGAGGAATAGAGGAAGAGGTGGCTATTCTTAACTAGTATGGACCTTATGGAAATATGCAGGAGTTTTGGGATTCAGTGGGGAGGAGTGGTGTCTTGAAGGATCCTTTTTTTATTGTTGGGGGGGACCTGAAATTTACCTTAATCTCTAATGAAGTTTGGGGTGCTACTGCCATATTAGAATCCCTCTCGAACTGTTTTTGTGCAATTTTTTCAAGATCATAACTTAATTGATGTGACCCATGTTCCTCTTTCTCCAAATTGGAGAAATGGAAGAGTGGGGGAGTCTGCTTTATCCAAAAGGCTCAATAGATTTCTAATTTCTAAAATTTTGACAGAACCCTTTTCCAGGTATAAATATTGGAACCATAGCTCGTGGATTTCATACCATGTCCCTATTTGTCTCCAAGTTGAGATGGAGACCAGCTCTGTGCATAATCCCTTCAAATTTAATCCAATTTGGCTGGAAGATGAGGACTTCAACAAGTTAGTTAGACATTTTTGGTTGAATTTTGAGCGTGGTTAACGTGATATTTCCATGCATAGCTTGTTTTGAAGAGAATATTAGTACCTTATTTTATGTGAATGCTAATGGGTGCTTCTCCTTAAAGGATAAGGAGACTTTGTTGAATCTGGAAGCAAGGAAAAGTAAAATCCTCTCTATTGAATTGGAGACCCGGAGGCAAAAGAGTAGAGCCACCTGGATTAAACAGGGTGACTGCAATTCAAAATTCTTCCACAACACATGCTAGCCATCGCAGGGATGTGAATGCTATTTGGGATTTGAAAAGCTCCAGTGAGATTGGGTTAAGATCTTGGGCAGATTTAGAGGCGAAAGCTATTAATCACTTTGGTGAAATCTTTAAGAATCTGGGTGTGCCCAATATTGAAGCTCAGATGGAGGTCATTCAACAATTTCCAAGGTTTTTTCCAGAGGAAGAAGGGTTGTAGATGGGGCAGGAGGTGACACTGGGGGGAATTGAGAAGATACTGAGAAACTTCTCTAGGGATAAAATTCCAGGTCTAGATAGTTGGACAGTGGAATTTTTTTCCCACTTCTTTGACATTGTTGGGAAAGACATTCTGGATGTTGTAGAGGAATCTAGGACCAAAGGGTATGTGTCTAGGGGCCTGTTTACGGGCAATCCGTCAATGCAGACACTAACCGATCTCCCTAATCCGAATGGTTCGGATCTAGAACAAAAACAATACAGAATGCAGAGATCTTTCCTAGGTTAACCAAATTGCAAAATGCATGAAGGAATGACTTACCTTATGATTGAAGTGTTACCTCATTGCTTGATGTAACACATGATATTCAGCTGCAAAACAATACACAAACGAGTGGAAACATACAAATGCCAATAATATGCAATATATATTAGCCTAAACTAGTGTCAAAGAAACCAATTCTAAAGATATCAATGCAACAAGACTTTATGGAAAGAATCTATATTACCGTAATTGAAAGAAATACATAGGGATAGATTACAACCAAGCTTTGACGTTGTAACTTCCTCCAAATGGTCCTAGCCTCAAAGATCCAAACATTTTCCTCCTATTGGATGAAAGGGAATAAGCTCCAGCATAATTTCATCAGCGTTTTAGTGCTCTATCTTTCTCCTCCTTCACTACGAAGAGAGGGCTTGCATATATAGGCTTAAAGGGATAGAAGAGGTTGATAATTTGTGTGAGAAGCTCAAGGGATAATCCCAAAAGGTAAGGGGATTGAGTGCCACCTTTCCTAGTTCATAGGGATAAGCCTCCACGAAGCCATGGGTTCTAGAAGCCGCTTGAAGCTTCTCTTTTTCCTTTTAAACTAACAGTGTCGCACTTTGTACATAGGCAACATGCATCTTTGAGGAGTAACTCACCTTTTCCAAAGGCATAATGTGTCACCAACGCACTTCGTCAATGTACAGAGTGCGTCACCAGGGATCTGACACACTTTGTCAACGTGCAAGGTTCGTCGGGGTGACAACAAAGGGAAAAAGGATAACCACAACTCTCCCTTCAATCAATTGGGCTTGAGTACTTTAGGAATTAGTAAAAATGAAGGACACACAACTCATAATGACAATATTTTGGTGTAACAGAATTCCCCCCAAAGCATGAAGCTATCTAGATAGGATAAGTAAGGTGCTTTGAGATTATGGAAATTCGAGGCAAGGACCATCGGATGAAGTGTCAAACAAAGACTTCTGCAGTACAACAAACACTGAGATATACGTCTCAAATGACTCATAACATAGCTGCCGACCAATACATTTCAGATCTATGTTAATACTAACTGACTGGACACAATCATTGCTACCAGACACAAGCGTAGATCCATGATAAGATAATTACACAGCCACAAGCAATACAAGAGTGGATCTGTGTGATATGACTCAAAAATATCCATTACAGCTTGGGTAATATACATAAGTTAACCCAGGGTTTTTAATCAGAACCTGCAATGATACGAATCTAACCATGTGATTACAAGGTATTGAAGTCTAACATGGTAGAAATCACTTGATTACCAGTCATTGATGTATATCGTTAACAAGTGCAAGGGAAATCATCATTAATGCCAATGATCCCCGAGGTATCATAGTACATACCGCTAAATGTGAATCAATGAGTTTAGGTTGAACATTCGGTGGAATCTTTCAATCATAATTCAATGATGTGAACTTACTGTTGAAAGTGAGGTAACCTACCATTAAGGCATGCAGGCCCAAGGTACTCGAATGATTTCTAGGTTCTATCCTTGGATGATGAGTTGAAGTCGACAAGGACAAACCCGTCGAAGGAGGGCCATGATGTTTCCCCCATCATCGACACGAAACAAGATCAACGATGTTTTGAGATATATCAGACTGTAGAGTGACTTTTGAGGTTAACTCAGGGGTGACCAATGCAAAGGAGAGTGCAACGTCTGCAGGGGTTGACTCAACATCAGACTTCCCTTTAACATGGAATGACATGACTTGGCAGCATTGACATGATGAGACGAATACTAAGATCTAATACAACAAATGGTTGATGCATTCTTCAGATGACCCAAAGGAGTATGATGACTCATAGAATTGGTGAGACTCAAGGACAAGCAGATTATCCAAGTGGTATGAATGGAATGCGAACGAGTGCCATGTTCAAGAGTGACTATGAACTGCCATTAATACAAGTGAATACAAATTCTTTCCTTAATCCTCATCATGATTGATACGTACCTCTTTGTTATTAACAAGCTTGAGGAGGATAATAGATGCTCGGTATAGCTCATCCTTAGGACGAGTCCAATCTCACATATTTAACGAACCTGAGAGAGGATGGGTTCATCCCTAGAAGGGCCCTTCAATGTTATATTTTAACGAGTCCAAAGAAGGTAAACTCGATGTCATTTCAAGTTTAGAGAGTCCGAAAGGACTAAAGAAGACTCTAATGAGTACTTTTTCATAAATTTTAGTCTCCTCACCCAAAAAAGGATAAAACAACGTGAGAGAGAACTCTTCTAGTCATGATTAACTAGAGTGTTCATTTTTCCTAAAGTCTCACTGGTCCGAAAAATGGGTAAACTATCACCAGAAAGATGACCTTTCTAATACTTTTACAAGCATGAAAGAATCAAGTTCGCTTGGCAATATTTTCCTAATTAGGGAGTCTGAAAAGAGCTTAAAGAGAATTCCATAGGGGGTTCCTTTTCCGTAGAAGTTTTACGAGCCCGAAAAAGAGATAAAAGTTAACTCAGTGACTTATTCTCGTGTATTTATGAGCACGAGAAAGAACAAAGACTCAGCTCGATACCTTTCATACTTAGTTTTAATAAGCATGATAATGGTATAAAAAACGCTCTAATGCCTTTTCACACTTGACAAAGAGTATGAAAAGTCAACAATGGTGTCTGCCATAGTCAAAACATTACTCACCTCCACTTGAAAGCTTCTGAACAAAGTTAAGAGCCATCACAAGGATTTTTAAAACAAACATAAGATCAACTATAGCACAAAACCCATAGAACAATAATAATTAAAAAAGGAATATTCCATTTTGGTTATTAAAAGGGTGAATAGTAAAAGACATTTACCATTTCATTTTTACCAAGTTTAAAGTGGAAAAAATCCCTTTCAAGCTCAATCTTATAGTGAATATTGCGGGGGCATCAGTCAGCTACTTGGTGTCTCGTCAGTTGCAAGTGATTCCACTCTCCTTTCCCTTCAATTTCACAGTTGAAATTTAAGTTTTTAATGCATTTTTTAGTGTTTTGGGGGCTCATTCCATAGGGGCAATTGTGTGCCCTAGGTGACTCGCTTTCCCCTTTCGAGAAGTGCGTCACTCAGCGCTGATGCACCTCCTGCAAAGGCTAAGTGTGTCAATGACGCCCTGTATACAAAGACAGGGTGTGTCGACGCGAATTGGTTCAAAAAATTGGAAATGGTGCCCAAAAGATTATTTCTTTTGCCATGAAATGTACCTAATACCCTTCAAATTGATGTTTATGCAGGGTTCAACACTCAAAATGGTTCAGTGGAAGGAATGTGCACATGAATTGGAGGACTTGCAAGCGACAAATGATCCTCACTCCATCAATGCTTTGAGGGAGTGTGGGTTTCTCAAGTTCTTTCATGTACAGGGAATGAGAGCCCAAATACAATTGTTGGACTACTTGATCTGCATGTGGGATCCGGACCAATAGTACTTCAGAGTTGGAGCACACATCCTCACTTTAGAAATTGAGGATATATACTTCCTGACAGGATTATCTAGGCATGGGGCCTCGCTGTCACTGCTTGAACCTAAGGGTGCACCGAGGATCTTATTGCACAGTTTTGCACTCTAGGCACACATATTTTGGGTGGGAAAATCCCCATCAATAACTTGCGGGACCGTCCCTTGAGGACTGTACTGTTTACTATTTAGCGAGTGACAGGCAGTAGGGCCCCACTTTAGGCTACCAAGGCCCACGTGTTGTATCTCATCGAGTGCATGGCTCCTACGGTGTTTAATTGGTGTGAGGGGCTCCTCGAAAACTTAAAGGAACAATTGACCAAGTGTCAAAGAGGGGAGCTGAAGTAGTTTGGTTATGGATCCATTGTGATCTCTTTCTTCTTGGAGAGGGTTCCACTTCTCCATCCCCAGGTCGAGATCAGTGATCTCGATCCGTGTGACCCTCGTATGCAGCGATGGGTTGAGGTGACGGCTCGTCATGGTGGAGGTGGGCCAATGATCACCTGTGGACCTACGTTTTTTAGGTGGCTGCATAGCCAGCTCCTCATGGTGGAGGACTATGTGTACGCAGGGGTAGACTTTCGAAGAGATCTGGACTTGGTTCTTCCAGAGGGAGACCAGTGGGGAGAGAGAGGAAAGAAAAAGACACTCTTCTTTTTATGTATTTTATGATTTTTTTTCTTTTTTGTTGTTTTTGTAGTATTGATATACTATACCTTTGCTTACACAGATATTGGCCCATCGAGACCAGCGGGATCCTCACCCGTCGAGAGGTGAGGAGTGGTTCGTGAGATGGCATCACTTCATCAGGAGGCTGTGGAGGAGCTAGATGAGTTGGAAGAGAACCTCCAATAGTTGACTGCAGATATTCTAGACGTCTCCATAGACAACCTGCCATGACACTATCAGCATAGGACTGTTGGAGTTTCGGGTCGTTTTGGTCGGTTGCTCCGCCGGGTGGCTAGAGCCATCATATGCTATCATGAGCATAATCCATGATAGGTTATATATGAGATGATATATTGAAATCCATATGCTTCAGATTTTTGTAGATGTGACATACTGAAAGATGTGGGCTTCATATTTTTTGTATCAGTACCTTTTGTACAACATTTTTTGCCATACTTAATATAAAATGTTATCTAGCAGTTTATACAATGTGTTTTCATGAAGGATATGGATCTTATGTGTGTTTGCTTATACAGTAATGAATAATTTACATGGCATGTCACTTATGCATCTTTAATAAAAAATGCTTATGAATGTGCAATGTGCCAATATAATACAAATTTAGCCAATGAATCGGCAACCATGTTTATACATCTTGGGATATGTAGGTATTGAATAGACTCAAAAGACCTTTCCAGAGACGTACTCGCCGGAATAAGTGGAGTAGTGTAGGGTTGCAGATAGTGTAGAATCAGTTCAAATGGGAGTCCACCAGTTGAGAATCCAAGTAGATGAAAATGTGGTCTACACCGGGAGAAAAAGCATCAGTCAACAATCCATTCACCACGTGATATTTGACAATGTTATTAGTTGTAGGACCTAGGCAAGTTCCTCATGAGCTTATCAGATCACCGACAGGGGAATAGAGTACCCAAGCTGCCGAGGCGAGGTTCTAGGTGTGTCGGCTAGCGCCAGCTGCAAATCCATAACAGGTTTCCATCTGCACATCCAGGCGGAACATGGTATAAGCAAAAATCAAGATAAGACCCTAACACACTAAAAGAAAGTTGCACACCAACACAAACACACGTCATATACAATATATATAGAGTACTGATGCAAGATAATTTAAGCATAGTACCACTTTAGGTAGATCCCATTCCGAGGCTCCCCTAAGGATATTCTATCATATTCAACCAACTCATAAGCTCCCTTTTCCAAGACATGTTTTACAATGTATGGCCCATGCCACATGGACTCAAGTTTACCTACTCCCAGCTTATCGTGTTTTTGGTCATAAGCAAGGACCAAATCACCCTCGTTGAAGATATAAGGTTTTACAGATTTGTCATATTGGACCTTGATGCGTTTCTTATGCGCTTCATTAGCTAGTGCTGCATCATGGCGGGTTTCGTCGAGTCTAGCTAAGTATAAGAATCCTTCTTCCTTAGCGGTTGTGTTTGGTAAAAGTTCAACAAATAGTTTTAAAGATGGAATTTTGCACTCAATTAGCAATACTTCCTCTAGTCCATACACCAACTGAAGGGGTGTGGAACCAGTGGTGGTTTTGACGGAAGTCCGGTATTCCCAAAGGGTTGAAAAGAGCATCACATGCCAATTTGACTTGTGAGTACCTACCATGCACTGAATCATGGTTTTCAAGACCTTATTGATGGACTCTACTTGTCCATTTGATTGAGGATAGTAGTGGGTTTAGTTGTCATGACCAAATCCAAACTTGGTGCTTAATTCATCTACCATCTTATTTTGGAAATGTGATCTTTGGTCTGTGATGATGGATTGTGGGACTCCAAATCTAGCGATGATATGATTGAACATAAAGAGTGCGGCAGTTTCGTCGTCTTCCTTGTATGCAGGCATAGCCTCGGCCCATTTGGTAAAGTAGTCTACAACAATAATGATATAACCATGCCCCCGGTCAAGGTAGGCTTACAATGCATGAAGTCAATGCCCCATTTTGCAAAGGGGCCAACGACGATAACTGGATGTAGTGGGGCTGCATGTGTGCACTTTTTATGATGAAAAAGTTGGCAAGGAAGACACTTCTTAACCACCTCCATGCAATCTTTGAAGATGGATGACCAGAAGTATCCAGTGTGTAAAATATTATGGGCTGTAGCCATCCTAGGGACATGACCGCCACATGCCCCTGAGTGGAAATCATTCAAGACATGCTCGGCCTCTTCATGAGTTAAACATCATCGTAATATGGAATCAATGCCACAACAATATAGAGTATCATCGATGATTAGGTAATATTTCGCACGTTGACGGATACGACAACCTTCATCACGAGATAAGTTAGGTCCAAAGCGTTGTGTTTGGAGATACAAGGTGATATCTTTGTAAGGGTCCAAAGTATTGATAAAAAACAATGACTCATCGGGGAGAGAGTCAATGGGCTCAGAGTCTTGATCAATACGGGGAAGATCACAAATGAGCTCCATGAATACTAATTACTTTTTAGCTTTATCCTTTTCAAACTAGATCTCGAATTCTCGGAGAATCACGATCCAACATGAGTATTTTCCCCCTTATACCTGACGTGTTAAGACATGGTACATAGGGTTAGAATTGGCGATGATAGTAGTAGTCCGGAGCAGAATATAGTGACAGAACTTCTGGACAACGATGACAGCTACCAGAGCTAACCTCTTGACATGTGAATAACGGGTTTTGGAGTCTATGATACCCTTACTAAGGTAGTAAATCATATGTCCATGTGCATTGTTATCCTCTTGCACTAGAACCATACCAATAGTTGAGGTGGAGGAAACAAGATAGAGGATGTAATCCTTGGTGTAATATGGTGGTTGTAACATAGGTGCATGGGTAATAGCGTGCTTGAGATTTTCAAACGCACTTTGGGCATAGTCATCCCAAATAAACAGGACATCCTTTTTTAACAATCGCATATAACCCTGTTTCTTTTCCACAAAATCGCACATGAAACGGCGCATGCAATTTGCCTTTCCCTGCAAACTTTGAAGTTCTATAATGTCTGAAGGTGAGGCTAGGGCTACAATGGCCTCGACCTTGAGGGGATCGATGCATATCCCATCTTTGGAAATGATGAATCCAAGGAGACGTCCGGACTCCACACAGAATATGCACTTATGGGGATTTAAATAGATATTGTACCGTCGACATCTGAGAAACACAGTCGCCTGATGATCGATGTGAAACTCACGACAATTTGAATGAGCAGGAAAATCGTTGAGGTAGGGTTCCACAAAATCCTTGATATCGTGAAAGGCATACGACATGGCCCGCTGGAATGTGGCACCAACATTTTTAAGGCCAAAAGGTAATTTGCGATATGCAAACATACCCCATCAGAAGATGAAAGCAGTTTTATGTTGATCGGTTGGGTTGATCTTAATCTAATTATAGACAAAAAAACCATCCATGAATGATAATATGATGCTTCTGGCATAATTGTCAATAATTTGGTTGATAAACGGGGTAGGGCAACTGTCCTTAGGACGAGCCTTATTGAGATCCCTGTAATCAACACAAACTCTGATGGTTCCTTGTTTTTTTGTAACCGGGAAGACATTAGAGACCTAATATTTCAAGGGGACAAGATAAATGAACCCAACTTTCAACAACTTTTCAATCTCGACTTTGATGGCCGCAGTCTTTCTAGGGTGCACTTGATGGAGTTTTTGTCGGACAGGTTTTGCGTCGAGATATGTTTTAATTTCATGCACAACGATAGCAGGATCAATCCTGTGCATTTCTTCGTAGCTCCATGCAAATACGTCGCAGAGCTGTTTAAATAAGGCCGCATAAGTCTTGATTTCATCAGGAGAATAAGTTTGGCTAATGTGGATGTGTTCCACAATGCCTGGTTTTACCGATATGTCTAAGGTGGTGGTAGGCATGATGTTTTCCAAATTCCCCTCGGTTACCGTATCTTGGATAAGAATAGGAGATTGAGGGTTATGAAAGATATTCGGTGAAATGATAGTGTGAATTGCGTTCTCTACCGTGTCTAAAGGTGGGAGGAAATACGATCAGTGATGATGGTCTTCCCGTGGAGGCTCATCCAAGCTCATAATCTCCATGATCAGATCATCAGAGCATAAATCCTGGAGGATATTATATGATGATGGTGAGGATGAGTCCCGTCGGAATGGCAGAGAACCTGAGTGAGATGTCACCAAGTGGTGGTTATTGGGCGAATCGGGCTTCGATTGGATGGCCTCATAAGTGGCTTCAGCTGGGCTAAGAGGCACTCGTGCTCCAATAGAATCAACATTAATGATATCAGGAACAATTCAAGGGTCCGTCGAGTTGGAGGAAGATGGGATCATGGATGAGATCATGTTCACCGTTGCAACATGTGATGGGGGATCAGGTGTTGGAAAGACTCCCATTAGTAATGAGTCTTTCAGGATTCCTACCCCCACACTCTCATAAATCTGCAACGAATGTCCTAAAAGAGGGGCATTATCTGCAGCATGAATTGTGTTTTTCGATGTACAAAAATCTAACTGGTCGATAGTGACGATTTTCCCATGATGGGGAAATTTCACAATGTGGAAGACGGATGATGTGACCGTAATCATGGCATAGAACCAATTTCGACCAAGTAACAGGTTATAATCCAATGGGGCAGCGACTACTTACACGTTAATGGAAACAATATTACCTTCCAATTCGACGACTAAAGACTGTAGAATCCTGTGTGGTTGAAATCCATGTCCATCAAATGATTTTAGAGCAACTCAGAAGAGTCGATGGCTCTCCAGCAGCGTATCGACATAACAAAGGTAGAGGCTCCTTCATCTAAAACAGTATGATGGATACTTTTCCCAAAAACATTGGTGATGATCTGAAATGCCAATTGGTGGGAAATCCTCGGCTTGAAGTATTCCAATCTAAACATGATCGTGTTAGAGGAATCAGGATTCACTACTCCAATAGAAGACAACAAAGTCTTAAGCTGATTTGGATAGTTTTGTAAGACTTCTAGGGTCGACATAACACAGGGTGCCTAGGAGAGATCTTCCACAATATTGTAGTTTTGAGCATCCCAGGCATTGGGGTTAAAAATGGCTTTTCAAATTGTTCTTTTCTGGTGGATGCAAAATTGCATTTGGTATAGGTTTGTCAATGATCAAGGGAACTTGTGACTGTGGAGTAGTGGACGTAGATATGGAGGGTTTTTCAGTATTGCTTTCATCAGATTCCTTATTAGGAATAGGTTCATAACTATGTGTCCTAGTAGATAAGTTGACTGATTCGCTATGCATCATGAGAACATGAGCGGTTGTGGATGGTTCTCCATGAGAAGGAGCTGGTTTTTGTTGTGTGGGTAATGGGTCCATTAGGACTGTGGGTGGAGGGCTCCCTTTGAGAAACTTTTGGAATTCTTCACGATGTGTACATTCTTTCATAAAATGGTTGTCACCTCACAGTAAGCAAGGATATTTAGCCTTTTGTCTCAATTTTGTGTCAGGGGGATCATGATTGTTTTTATATTCCTGTTGGTTAGAATATTTCTTGGATTTTACTTTGTTCTTCTTTTTACCACTGGATTTATGAGGTGAAGCAGATTGTATTGAATTCACCTCCGTAGTGGAAGCATGACTGGGTGACTAGTTGGTGTTGTTTTCATCCTGTGACGAGGATGGGGTTGAACTGATGTGGTTTTGTGATCCACTCGATTGAGTAGCAGGATGGGTGTGAACGGAACCAATGATACCATTGGCATGTGATCCCGTAGGAGGTTTGGCTAGATCATATGTAGGGTGGGGGGCATGGGGAATTATATCGTATAACATGCCAGGTTGAGCATAGACTAAGTCCAAGTGCTGAACATGCGAGATGGCTTGTTCTTCCGTAATGGCCCCTCCCATAGTGACGTCCTTGGATATGATAGGTAACAATGACTTAGTGAACCAATCAGCCAATAACTGATCTGGAATAGGAGCTTTAATGAGCCGACGTCTCCGGCTCCATTTGTGAATATGATCTGAAATGTGAGTGGAGGTAGATTACCGAAGAGAGGTTAAAATATCTGTACCAGTTTCATAGTGGATCGACAATTGGAAATGTGTAAGAAAAGTCATGGCCAAGGATTTAATATCGGCGAAAGAGTGTGGTGGTAACTCGATGTACCATTTTCCGGTGGTACCAGTGAGGGTTCGTTGAAAGAGCCTCAAACAGATAGAATCATCCATTTAGGAATTCGAGGAACACCACAAATTCTATGTCATTACGTGGTTTTTGGGATCCTCGATGGGTTTGCCGTCAAATTTGGTTATGTCCGATGGTAAATTCACAGGAATGGGTAGCCAATTAATGCCATGTTGGATGGAATCATTGGTCAAATGTGATAGGTTCGACATATGTAAAGTAGCCAGAAATGGTAACTGTCGGTTACGTTGCGGATACTGGTAGTATTGGTAAGGAATTTGTGTACCAATAGGACCATGGATCAATTGACCATAAGGTCCTCCCATAGAGGGTTGGCCATATGGAGGGGGGCCTCCCATGTTAGGAGGTGGACCAGAGGGAGGTCCACTTCCCCCATGAAGAGGTCCTCCCGAATGAGGGGTTTGTCTCGATGGTGGAGGTGGTGGTGGGACAAGTGGTAGAGGTGGAGGTGGGACAGGTGGTGGGGGTGGATATGGAGGAGGATGTGGGCCATTGGCTGGGGGTCTATTTAGTGGGTAACCATGATGCCCCCATGGGGAGTGTGTGTTTCTGGGGTAAGGTATTTCGGGATACAGGTTCCTTGGAGTGGTTTGATAAAGTTGATTCATTGATATATTGTGATTACCTATGTAAGTATAACTCCATGGGGTTTGGGCCCATATATATGATCATCCCACATGATGTTCCCACGAAGGTTTTCCCATGGATGGGAGTGAAGTCCGAGTCATATTATAGGTCATGAATGAAGGTAATCCTCCACTTAAGTTTATCCACTAACTAGATGGTGCCCCCCAGTTAGATTATGTCCACTAACTAGAGGTTCCCCCCCAGTTAGATTATGTCCACTAACTAGAGGTTTCCCCCCAGTCAGATTGTGACCTCTAACTTTAGGTTTTCCCCCAGTTATGTTGTATCCACCAACCAAGGTTGGCCCCGTGATTATGTGTTGGCCACTGACCACACGTTTCCCTGAGGTCGAATTTTGAGCACTAACTAGGGGGTGAATTTTGACCATACTATGGTGTGAAGGTTGTGTTACAGTCACAAAATTCACCATGGTTGAAGGTTTCTCCCCAAATTTTGGGGTCAAAATAGGTGTATAACCGACACAACATGGACCGGGCGGAAAAGATGGTTGGCTTGGTTCGTAAAAGGACATGTTAGGCATAGGCATTCCTGGTGAAGGGAGAGAAAAATAATGTATAGGGGAGTGGTGTTCAGGAATGGATACCTCCTGAGTGTATTTGGATTGGAAACTTTGGCTCCTTACCCGTTCTCCATGTAATATCCCTAATTTGAAAGTTTACACAATTTGGCCAATTTTCAAATCTTGGACTAGTGAAACCCCAAACTGTCCCAAATGATCCCAAATGGTTTCAAATTATGTATGGGGGGAATTAGGATGATATAGGACACATTAATACATCCATCAGAAACCCAAACAATTGATATACCCATCCATGGTCTGCAATTTGCAAGGAAATAAGTTTCGTGACAAGACTAGTTAATTTGAGAAGTGGAAATCCCCCCTAGGTCTTCCATTAAATGCTCTTCCAAACATTGTACGAACTTCACTAATTATTGGTATGATACTTGGCTCTGTTAGAGTACATTAAGGACAATATTTTTGCAGCATTATATTTTTTTTTAGGGTCGAATAGGTATCCCAATGAATAGTAGCTTCTAGAGTCTATAATTTGTGGTGAAAATGGTGGACAAGGAGTCTCGAATTTAGTCATAAACCATAGTGACACTTCAGGGGTCTGCAAACATCATTTGGGCCATCAAATTAAATTCATATACATCTCATAACATGGATAAATATCTCATCAAACTCTGATATAAAATAGGTACAACATCATTCCAAAATCACTATGCAAATGATATGGGGAAAATGGCTCGAATCTCTTTCTTGATTGGAAATATCACTTGAAATACATGGTGTTTCAAGCTGTGGCTCTCATTATATGATTATTACATATATATGCATCAATTAACATGTCCATGAATTTGAAATAAGAATCCTCCACTAACTATATGCAACCAGAAGTGTGCCCTTGCACATTTACATGACATTGAGAGAAAGATAGTAGAATAGGCATAGAGAAGAATCAGAGAAGATGAACTCGAACTCAGTTGAGGTTTGAACCTGCATCAAAACATATCCATGAAGCTCTGTTGATAGGTCTGAATGGAATCTCCATCAACCAAATTGGATGGGAATATTTCACCCTCGAAATTGGTTCTAAGGAAGGGAGGATGAACATCCACCATGCAAGGACAAGCTTGAAGCTCTCCCAAATTGCAAAGTTGCAAATAACAAATGACCAAAATCTGCTCCATTTCAATTTGGCATCCTTTTAATAACTTTAGTTGACTCATTTATCTCCTTATAACTCAAATTATCTCCTAATTACTCATGAAATTCGAATTAGTGGGAGTTATGACCCTTCATTGGCCCCACATGACACTTGGCTCATATTTTGTGTCCAACTCCTCCATGAATTCGAATTGGGGAATCTCTTGGATGCTTTGGAGATGTGTAACTCCTCTCATGCACCCTCTTGGTCTATTTTTATCTCTTACATTGTCATAGATGCCATAGAATCTGTCATAAGTGCCATAGGTCTCATAGAATCTGTCATAAGTGTCATAATGTTTGTGATAGTTGTCATAGAATATGTAATTGCCTATTTTTAGCCCTATGACTCTTCCTCTTCCTTCATGAATGTTACCTCTTCCATTCTAACTCGAATTTGGGGATGGATCCATGTTTAAAGGAGGAATATTCTCTCATGTGGACCCCACATGTCCACTTATGCACCCCCAAGTCCAACTAGGACCTAATGCCACTTTATTTTGGAGAATTTAACATTTATTCCATAATTTACTGAACTATTTTTCCATCATCAATTTAGGATATTGAATTTTCATGAGAAACTATAGATCTTGGGGTTAAATGTCAATATTTTAATTCTTCCACATAACCCTTAGGAATTGGGTAGGCCAACTTAATTATTTATCTGAAAACATTTAATTGGGGACATGATAGTCCTCCCCACCCAGTATTGCTTGTCCTCAAGCAATTTCAAACATGGATGTTGAATAAACTGCTTTGTTTCCAAAACTTTGCTTCCAAAACTTCCCTTCCAAAACTATGAGTAGTGGCACCCATGTACTCTTTCATATTTTGGAAACACTTTCTGAACTTTTAACCCTTTTTCTCACTGTATAATTCTTTGAAGTTGCCACTAAGTTTCCCAATTTTGTGTCTTCAAGATTCCATGAAAATTTTGGAGAGGAACCACCATGCTTGTTGCTACACTATTCTGATTACAATCACCTTCTCAAGAGGTGACTCAATCTCCCATACTACTTGTTGCCCCCAAAAATTGAAACCAATGAGACCAAAAATTATCTCAGGGTCCCAAATGATCCTGATACATGCATGGTGTGAAATGTATAGTATGAAATTACATGAACACCAAGCATGTGAAGATTGAATCCATCTCTCAAAATATATCCCACATAGGAAACTGGAACACTACTCTTCAAAGATGAACTCAAACAACTGAAGGTTGGGTTTCTCTCTCAAACCAATAATCGAATTGCTGCTCTGTTGATGTATATGTAACTTCGGAATGTATTTCACCCATGTATTTCATCTATGTATATTGTACTCCTATAGAGATGTTATTATTCCTCTATACGGAAGTGTTGTCATTTGTATTGACAAGTGTTGCAAGTGTCAGAACTTGCCGATGGGTTATTAGACCACCATGTGTGGGGTCGGCCCTGATTAAGTTAACCATGGGTTATTAGGATAAGCTAGACAAGTCGGCCCCATTATTTTATTGGGCAGGACAAAACAAGTATAAATAGAGATCGGGAGATCTCTATTTAGACATCTCATTATTCACTTGTACATCACTCGGAAAGTGGCGCACTAGTTGAGGAGGAGGAGGAGCTGCTAGTAGAAGACTATCTCTTGTACTTTGGTTGTACCTTGGTTGTATTATTGCTCTATCTATCTTTGATGAAGTTGTGGGGTTTTTCACCTTAGGGTTTTCCCCACGGAAACTCTATGTGTCTATTGTCTCTTATGGTTGCATCTTGTTATGATTGACATGCTTGATATGATTGACATGCATTGTTATACTTGATATGTTGTACATGTTATTCTCTTAGTAAATATCCTAGAGTATATTGAATTAATGCTAAAAAATTAACATGCTCCAAGTGAGATGAAACCAAGCAACACCAAGATCCCATTGCTTGTATTGCATTCCAAAATATAGGCATGCTCTACCACAAAAAATTGCAGGAAAAAGATTTCCCAAATCCCACTGCCTTAGTTGCAAATATTTGAGTGGCAGTGTCACATGTGGAAAAATAACATTCCAAAGAAAGCCAGGATCCCATTATATCATTTGCATCTTTCCAAACATTAGTAACAACAATAAAAATTCACCACTATGAAAAATGCAAGGAAGGATGTAAAGATCATAACACCACACTCGAAGTTTAACATTTCCAATGCACATTTGAAACCTTAGGGGTCCCTGCATCAAAATATGAACTTCTTCAAGGTTGGGCCGAGACCAAGAGAGACTCTCCATCATGAAATACATATCCTCAAAGTGAGGCTGAATGCAAACAAGTCTCCCCCAATCAACCAGATAGTACTCATGTTCCAAATGCACACAAGAATCAAGAGTGAGACCATTGAAGCTCAAAGGAAAAGGGTGAAAGTCCCATGTCTCATCACCAAAAGAGTAGGAGTCATCCCACAATAACATATGTCCATGTTGCTCCAAAAGAATGTAAGATGCAACAAAATAATCAGCCATGTGTTCTTTCATCCAAGAAGTGAATGAATAACCTCCCCTGAAATCTGAACCAATTAGGGAACAAAGAAAACAATGAGCCTTCAAGGGCCTCACAGAAGTACCATTTATGCATCCATGGATATGAGTATCATCAAGAAATGACAAAGGATATTGCTGCCAATAATTTTTTTCTCCAATCATATATCTCTTCACCCAAGTATTGGATGAAGTTCCTCCAACATCAATTGAACTAAGCAAGGAGCAAGGAAAATCACGAGTCTTCAAGTGACTCAAGTGACCATAATAGGTGCATCCATGTAGATGTGTATGATAATAAAGTAACAAAGGATTCTGCTGCAAATGTAAAGAATAAAGTTATCTAGTCATGTCCTCCTCAAAAGGGGAGATAGGATTTTTATACTCCTCATGTGGCACCTTCAAAAAGAAACCTTTCACCCATACTTCATTAGGATGAATGCTGCAAAATATGGAAGTGTAGCATATAGGAGAATGAACCAACTCACCCAAATGATCAGAAAATGCAAAAGTGTCATCATGTGAAGGCTCCATAAGGGTAGGATCATGCACCTCCCTTAAAAGTGCAAAAATTTCCTCATAGGTTTGTTCCAAGGTAGTGGAATCATACACTTCTTCAAAACGTGTGTAACCATTTCCAAGAGGCAAATCAAGTTCCTCTTCCACCACAACAAGTACTTGTCTCTAATCAAGCTCAACTTCAAACACATCAAGCACATGCAAGTTGCCATGTTTCTCATGATCCATCATGTCATGAGAACCCTCCAAGCAATCTACCATATGACAATCTAAAACATAGGAGGAAGAACAAGTATCTTGAAACCTATCAAGAAGTTGCTCATTTTGCATTTTGAGATTATGAATATCCTCATTATTATTCAAGTATGCTCCATGTTAACATTCATTAAGCTCAACCAAATTGTTTCTATCAAAAATCAAAGACATGACATTACCTTCGATGTTGCACATTGCTCTTTGAATCTTCTCCATGTCTTCAAGGAAGGATGGATCCTTCAATGAAGAAAATATCCAACAAGAATTTGACACCAATGCTTGAGTGTCATGGAGTATGCTAAGGGTCACCTGGATATTCTTTTCATTCATCTTTTATGACCCTTCAAGAAAAATAGGCTCTTGTAGAGGGACCTCCTCTTCTTTGTACTTTCTACTTGGACCAACTTCATTAAGCTCAAGTGATGATGGGGAAGTTGATCTTGGTTCTTCTTCAACTGCTACAAGGCCTTCATTTCCATGCTTGATGGAACTTTTTCTTGTAGAAACACTTTCCAAAGTGATATCTATGTCACCAACATAGAGGTGTGAGCACCCATCAGTAGGTACTCCTTCATAGTTCAAGCATCCATCAATGGATGCTCTTTGATACATGTCCAAAGTAGAGTGTGTCTCAGAATGATCTTCAGTGTTTTAAATGGAATATTATTCATGATCATGTGATGTTTCTTCACCTTTTTCAGAGTCACTTGGGAGTGAATTTAGACCCTCTTCATGTAATGCTTCTTCTGCTTTACCTATTTTAGAACTAGGTGGCTCATGGGTCTCCTCCTTTTCACTAAAACATATATGATTTTCTCTCCAAGGTATTTTGCAAGAAGGGCATAGACCTTTCCTCACTAACTCCACATATTCATTCTTGGGTCTATGTCCAAACACCCAATCAAAAAATTCTTCCAAAGGAATGGCCTTTTGTGTATCTCCCTTATACAGATCAAGATATGCTTGATATTGTTGGGGCAAGGTTTTACATGTTGATCTCAATCTTTGTAATTCATTCATAGAATTATCCTCTGTTGGTATGAAACATTCATCTTCATCAGACATAGGGTCATATGAATAACCTTCATTCCTTATGAAATTGTAAGAAGTGTTGCATGATGGCACCTCTTCCTCATACCATTCACATTCTTCTTCATATTGCTCACAATCATCTTCATACTGCTCATAAGAATTGTACTCATAGGAGTCATCATGATAGTAAGAAATGGATGAAAATTATTCTTCAATGGATTATATTAATGCACAGGTGCAAGGACCATGCTCTGATACCATTGTAATATCCCTAATTTGAAAGTTTACACAATTTGGCCAATTTTTGAATCTTGGACTAGTGAAACCCCAAACTATCCCAAATGATCCCAAATGGTTTTGAATTCTGTATGGGGGGACTTAGGAGGATATAGGACACATTAATACATCTATAAGACACCCAAACAATTGATATAACCATCCATGGTCTGAAATTTTCAAGGAAAGAAGTTTCGGGACAAGACTAGTTAATTTGAGAAGTGGAAATCCCCCCTAGGTCTTCCATTAAATGCTCTTCCAAAAACCGTACGGCCTTCATGTTGGCTGCTTTCTTGGGCATACCCGGGTTTTAATGAAGCGCAGCAACAAAACCCCTTGGCACACTGGCCCTCTCGGCAACGAGCTGCGCAGCAGCTCGAGGTCTCACCCGAAGTGGCTATGGGGGGGTTAAGGAATCAGGTTTCCTTAACCGGGGTGACGCGGAGATTGCTCTTCCTCTTCTGGTTCCTCAGATAACAGCGGTCGGACTTTCCCGCATGCCACTCGGCGCAGCTGCGCGGATTCCTTCCTCGGCCAGCCCACTGCGCAGTTTCTCCTCTCTAGCGCAGAAGGCAACTATTCCTTGCGTCGACGCGTTAAGTACTTCCTCGCCCTTCGCGTCCAGCGCAGTAACGCAGTCCTCTCTCGCTGCAGCGACAGCGCCTTACTACTTCTTCGGTACTTAACACTTATAGCTATCAAGGGACCTTTCCAACTCGCTTAAACAGTCGCAAAGATAATACAAGAGTCTCGCATACACAGATAATGAACTCTAAATAGTTATCATTCACGCAAACATTATAACAAGAAGACATATGTGAAGCTCATCTCCTCGAGGAAAACCACGTCCACGGGAGTCTATATTAACCAGAAAACCATAGAGTTATACAATATGCTGCGCAAACAGCTGCAGCCTTAGGTCCTTACAGGAAACTCCACGCACACAGCTGGGAGCCCTTCTCTTAACTAGTCTCTTCTCTATAGAGATTACAAAGGCGCAGACGTCACACAGACTGTCTGGCAACTCAGGGATTAGCTCCTCAGCTATCCGATTCTACTTTTGTTCTACACACTCGGTAGAAAACATAAGAAAGGATAATCAACACATGATCTATCCTCGAGACTGTCTATCTAACAGTCTAACCTTCTAACGATCCCAAAAGTATCTAACTCTTACTCGCTAACTCTAACGTCTACCCATTACAATTATTCATATATATAGGTGGCCATGGCGGTCGCACCTTTACAAAACTGTGGGCCTTTCCCAACAGTGATTCCCAAAAACCCTAACCACGCACATGGCTAGGTGTACTGTAGGCGCCGCTTGCAGTCACGTCGCCGCTTCCTGCAGGCTCCATGAATTCCGGCGCAGATTGTGGGTATGGGCGATTGTCCTTCGCCTTCAATGCTCTGGTCCATTGCTCCTCCTTGATCCGAGCAACCATAACTTCTGTACTAAGCCTTTAGATGAGGGTAGCTGAGCCCTCTACTCCATCGCCTTATTTATTATGGTAGCTGAGCCACCTTCATTCTTCGATGACGTGCGCGCGAGCTCCGCGATTTTCGGTCCGTAATCTTTGCTGAGCTTGTCCATCTGGCACCGTACTGCGCACCGTCTCCTTCTTGCCCAAAACTTAGTGCTTGTCCCAAAATTAGCACTTTCCTTTCCTACTTGTGTCTTTTCCCCAAAATTCGCAGCTTTACCGCAGCTACGACCTAGGCTCCAACAGGCCCCTAACACTCACTTGTGGCTCGCCCTCGAGCCACTCGCACTAGCGCGTGGTCGCTTGATTTGCGCATCTGCTTTTGCTTGAGTCTCCGCGAATGTTTTCCTCCACTTCGCAATAGCGGAGTCCAATTCCTCAACACACTCGTCAGCTGTTTGCACCGTTTCTGCGGTTGCTTCGTCTTTAGTGATAGTATCAATAATCTCCTGAGATTCAGCAATCTCTTTGATTTTTGTCTCAACCTGGGCAACGATTTCAGCATACTCATCCATGAATGGCTGAATGCTGTTGGTGAGCTTCTCATCTTCGGTTCTGAGCTTGTGCAGTTGCTGCTGCATTTTGCGCACTTCGCCCATTTTCTTCATTTTTGGTAAGCCTGTTAAGGCCTTAGCTTCTTCATTCAGAACAGTGAGAGATTGTTCTGCAGCTTGCACCTGTTCTGACAGTACCACTTTAAAAGGGATCTTCACAAGCTCCGTCCAAGCTTCCATAGCCTGGTTCATCAGGTTCTCGGCTTCCTGTACTCGATCTTTCATCTGTGTGGAAGCTCTGCTCAGTGCTTCAAATTGTACCTGCGCATCATCCGTAAGATGCGCAGCAACGCGAGCTTCTAGCTCAGCGATCTGGGTTCTATGGCCTTCTGCCATAGCAACTATTTCTTGCTCCAGGGTTTTCGCTCTTTCTCCAATGATCTGAACTTTTGCAACCAGAGGGAGATCTGGTTGAATCTCGCAAGCCAGCAATAACTGGGCAATCTCATCCACTGCGTTTCTGATACCGATGTCTTGCGCCTCATAAAGTGCAAGCTTCTCAGAGGTATTCTGATGGATTTCCTTCAACTCTAACTCCTGCGATTGCAGTCGTTGATTTTCCTGGAATGTAGAGAGCTCTCTAGCTCTCAACTCAAGAGAAACTTTCTCATGCACTAGCTGTAGAGTCTCTATAGGAATTAGAGACAAATTAATTTCAACGGGCGCAACGGCGCTTACCTGTAGTGCAGTTAGCGGATCTGGAAGTGTCATGCTGGTAGTCGGAATATGCACGACAGTATGCCTTTCAATGAGTTCTTCAACTCGCTCGGCACTTGGAATTTCTTGTGGCGCCTGCGAAGTAGATGCTGGCGCATGGGTCTGCGCAATTCTTCCTGCGAGACCTTTCAGTTCTACGAACTGCAAATCTAAAGCACTTCTGATGTGAGCGTGCGCATTGCGCAGCTCGCGAAATTGCTCGTGTATGTACTGGTCGATCCCCGAGGGAATAGCCTCAGCGGGATGCGACACTTTTTGCTTCTTGGTGGCCGGTTCTGTGGATCCTTCATCACTTCTCTGCTCACGGGCTTCCTTGCCCTTATCCTTCTCTTTCGTAGCGGCGGTTGGCAGCGCGGATGCGAGATCGGCGACCTCCCTCCACTCATCCGACCAAGACTTGATGGTTTCTTCAACATCCTCTGTAGTCATCCTGTAAAGGCCTAGCGCCCATTCATCTGGAATGCCGCAAGGGCGGAGGTAAAGTTGATGTAGGTCGGCAGTAAAAGCCAACTTCCCGTCATATAACGTGGCTGTCTCCTCGCTCAGCCTTGGCATTTCTTGAATGGTATCTCGGAGGAGATAGTAGTACTCACAAAAGACAGCGCGATTCATCTTGCGCTTCGCGGGATTAGGGGAATCCCAGAGGTTGATGTAGCGCATGCCGGCAACCTCTCCTGCGCGGCGCGGAAGGAACTGAGTATTCGGGGGCTCCTTCCACCCAACGAGAGCGCATAAAATTAGAAGCCAAGAAAAATGGAATGATTGGGCTGCATTGTCCTGCACATTCAGGCAATCAGCCAAAAAAGAATTCAGCAGAAAGAGAGACCAGTTGTACTGCTCTCCCTCCGCAGCTGCGATGGCGAGCTCCACGACAGCTCCAGTAACTTCCTTCGGTCGGCACTTTGTGAGAAGTCTGCCTGCAAGCAGACTTCCTGTAAATCGAAGTGCCTCATCTTCTACTGCAGTGAGGTCATAAGCCCGACCTCCTCTTGTTAAGTTATACTTCTGCACCACCTGTGCAGTCAATTTTCTGTCCTTGTCCTTTCCCACAAAATGAATATTGGGATCCTTACCAGCCTTAGATAGACCAGTAATGCGGTGAATTAAATCAACATTTAGATCGATTGGCCTCCCGAGCCAAAGGTAACCTCCATGAACACAGGATAGCAGTGTTTTAACGACTGCGTTCGCTTCATTGCTACGCCCAAAGTGCGGTAGCTTCAACAAATTCAGGAGTCGAGGGCGCTCAAGATTTGCTGCAAATCCCTTCGGGATGAACTCGTCAACCTTTCTGGTGGGATTATGCACTATATTCAGATATCGGTCTAGCTGGAACTGAGGATATGTCTTGTAGTCTCTGAGGTTGAAGTCAGAGAACTTGACCAGTGGAATGTTTCCCAGCAGTTGCCCTTCTACCCGCACACTAGCTGGTAGTGGCGGTAGCGGAATGGGATACTTTGCATTCTTCGGGATCTGTACTTCTGGCGCATCATCTGGACGCGGCGGAATATAGTTTGCCATGGTCGCCAACGGCTCTGGAACAGGTTCTTCTGGTTGTGATGGCGACGCTCTTGTAGCCGGAGATTGTCTGGGATCCTGATAACCAGGATGTACATAAGTCGAAGCTGTGACTGGAGTAGTCATGTCGAAATCTAAGCCTCGGCGCAGGAATTGACGAACAACTTCTTCAGTTGATAGGTTCTCCGTCGTGAATCGATGTAGGGAACAAAAACTTTGGACAGCAAATGGCGGACCTTCGTAGGATATGGACGCTGAAAACAAGGGAAAATACTCTGCACAACTCGGCTCTGAAAACAATAACTTGGATTCGTAAACAAGATAGCAACTTGAGGAAAGTAACCCAAAAATTTTAGAAGTGTGAGGTATTTATAGCCAGAGGTGAGTAAATGCGACCAAGTGGGGTAACGTAGCTATAGGCGGCTATAGATGAGTTGACAACACGCTATCCTCCTTGCCGTAGGGGTGCATTTAGTGTGATTGACGGGTTCTGACAGCCTTCCGGGAGAAGCTAATGCTTTCGGCGCCAGAGTTAAATGCAAATCTTTCGGAGATTAAGCCGAATCCGTCAAAACGGCTAGACTTAAATAGCGGACTTATCCTTCATTTATTCAGACGCGGCTACATAACTGCTATAATTCAAAATTTTCCGGCGGGTCATTTCAACTTGGGGAACTGTGCCTCTAGGGGTCCACAACAAAACTTTTTCAAGCGGCAAATTATCAAAGGGAACTCCGCAAGAGCGATAGTTCAACGGTCTGGGGAGAAGCTTCACAAGAGCGCAACTATGTTCGCTCCAACCAAACTTTAGACATGCGCGGATGTTTCTAGGAACTGCGCAGGAAGCCGGAGACTGAGTGTCTCGCAACTTCCGTGTAGACTGAATGCGGTGCCTCTTTCAACTACACTGGGCATCTGCATCATGTTAGCAATATATTAGGTCGACAGAGCGGAGTGGCCGTCGCGATAAAGCTTGAGCCGACTCCCGTTGATCATTGTAGGTAGTAATTCTCCATCCAGCTTTGCAAGCTGGACTGCGCCTCCGTCTGTTATTTTTATCACCTGAAAAGGGCCTAACCAATGTACACGAAACTTGCCTGGGAACTTGGTAAATTTACTGTCATAGAGGAGTACCAAGTCTCGTTCCTGAAAGACTTTATTCTTAATATGCCTGTCATGCCAAGCTTTCTGTCTTGCCTTCTGTACCTGTTGATGGAATCCGGCTAAGAGTCTGTCTTCTTCTAAGGTAAGCAGTTGCGAAAGTCTTTCATTCATAGTATCAGGATCTGCCATTTCTGTAATTTGCGCAATTCTAAGACTAGGAATAATGTATTCCATGGGCATAACTGCTTCTTGTCCATACACCAAGCTGAAAGGTGTGTGACCTGTTAGTTTCTTGCAAGTGGTTCTGTAAGCCCATAATACAGCTGTGACTCTAAGGTCCCAATCATCTCTTTGTTGATTACAGATCTTCGTCAGGGCATTCTCAAGAATTTTATTGAATGCTTCCACCGTACCATTAGCTTGAGGATGGTAGGGTGTACTCTTATGGTGATTAATTTGAAATTATTCAGTAAGGGCCTCTATAGTCTCATTGAGGAAATGTGTACCCTGATCGCTCATGAGAATCACTGGACATCCAAATCTAGTGATAATATTCTCGAAAATGAACTGTGCGGCCGTAGCAGCGTCGCAGTTCTTAACTGGCTTCGCCTCAGCCCATCTGGTGAGGTATTCAGTAGCTGTAATGATGTATCTTGCGCCAGTTCTTTTTCCTGGTGGGTTAATAGGTCCTACAAAGTCAATGGCCCATTTATCAAAAGCGCGCAGTGTAATCTGGGGTCTTAGCGGCATTTCATCTCTCCTTGAGGGTTTTCCTGTGCGCTGGCACACATCGCAACATTTACAGAATTCCTTAGTATCCTTGTGCAATGTCGGCCACCAAAGACCTGTGGCTAATATCTTTTGCGCAGTCAGCTTTCCTGCGAAATGGCCTCCTGCGGTACCTGAATGCGCTTCTGCGATGATAGAGTTCTTTTCATGTGGTAAGATACATCTGCGCAAAACTTCGTCAGGGCCCAACTTATAAAGCTGGCCTGCTATCAAAGTGAAGTCTGCGGCTCTGACAACAAGTTGCTTTTTCTGCTGGATTGTAAACTCATCCGGTGCTTGCCCGGTAGTGAGAAACTCAAGAATATCAGAATAATATTCGTCTGCTGCTTGAATGGAAAACAACTGTGCGTCAGGCAGATTGTCCTCCAGGCTTGTAGGTTCCTCTCCTGACTCTATCCTGGATAGATGGTCAGGCCCTGCATTCAATCTGCCTGGCTTTACAATAACCTCGAAATCATATTCTTGAAAGAGCAGTAGCCATCTGCAAATTCTTCCTCCTAACACTGGTTTATTGACTAAATATTTCAAAGCAGAGTGGTCAGTGTACATTTTAAAATGAGCGCCTAACAGGTAGTGTCTGAATTTCTGTAGGGCATACACCATAGCTAATCCTTCCCTTTCTGTAGTGGTGTAGTTCTTCTCAGCTGTAGATAGCTTTCTGCTGGAGTAAGCAATCGGGTGGTCAATACTTCCTTCTCCAGACTGTGTAAGCACAACCCCCAATGCTATAGAAGAAGCATCAACATGAACATGAAAAGGTTTTCTCCAGTCCGGGAAAACTAGAATAGGCGCTGTGATCATCTTTTCTTTAAGTGTGTCCAAACTCTGTTGGCATTCCTCTGTCCATTGGAACTTCGAATCCTTTTTGAGCAATCTTTCCATAGGCGCTGTGATCTTTGCATAACCCTTGATGAATTTTCTGTAGTATCCTGTATGTCCCAATGTAGTGCGCAATTGTTTAACTGAGTTGGGCGCAGGTAAATTAGCAATGATGGCAACCTTCGCAGAATCCATCAGGAGTCCTTGTCTGCATACAATATGTCCCAACAAAATACCAAAGGGCGCACAGAATATACATTTTTTCAAGTTAAGGGAAATCTGATGCTGTCTACATTTTTCTAACATCATGCGCAGATTTGCAATATGGTTCTTTAATAGGCCAAATACAGTCCAATCATCAAAATAGACTTCTAGAAACTTGTGAATGAATTCTTTAAAAACAGCAACAACAACTCTAGAGAAGATAGCAGGTGCATTTTTAAGACCAAAGGGCATTACCGTATACTGGAATGAGCCCCATTCAGTTGCAAAAGTAGTCTTGTGGCGGTCGTCCGGATGGATTTTGATCTGATGATATCCTGAGAAACCATCAGTAAAAGAGTAAGCCTCTTGTCCTCCAACATTATCAAGTACTTCATCTGTGAAAGGAGTGGGAAATGGATCGTGCGCTGATGCATCATTGAGTTTGCGCAAGTCGACACAGATTCTTATTTCACCTTTCGTTTTCTTTTCTTGGACCACCATAGGACTAATCCAATCGCTTTCCTCTACTGGCTCAATAATACCTGCTGCGAGCATCTTATCAATTTCTTCTTTGACTTTTTCTTTATAGCGCGGGTTCAACCTGTATGGGCGCTGCTTTACTGGCTTGGCGTCTGCTTTCAGAGGTATGCGCATCACTCCTAAGTCTCCTAGGATGCCTTTCATTTCTGTGAACTTGGTGGGAAAGATATCCTGGTAGTCACTTAATAATTCTGAAACATGTCCAACAGTTTCATCATCCCAATAATCTCCTATAGAAGCAAACTTTGGTTCAGCTTCTGTACCAATGTTAATCTTTTTGAGCTTGATGTGTTCTGTGATGGCAGGGATATCAAGCTCAGGACCTTTAATATTGCGCGTCCCTTCTGATTCTGGGATATTGATGTTGCGAGGATCGTCCTCCTCCTCTTCAGCGGTGAAGTTATAACATTCCAGGGCATGTTCTATCTGGACAGCCCAATCTGGTTGGGAATATTCTGATAACGGCCATTCTTCAAATATCTTCTTTTTAATACACTGCAGAGCTTGGTCAATACTCGGATGTTCTGACTCAAAACTGAAGGTAAGTTGAAAGCTTTCTATCATAAGAGGCCAAGTGAGAGTGCCTTTGCGCAATTCTGTTTCAGTATACCAGTTCCTTGGAACTGTATCCAATGTGTGGATGAATAGGTGAACCCATTCATCTTGCGGAATATCTGACCATTGCTGAATGCATGCTTCAATGTGTGACCTGGGGTCACTCTGTCCCTCATATTTGCGCGACACTTCTGCTGTAGTGTCCTGGAATCTGCGCAGTATCAATCTGCGACAGTCTTGCCATGTGTGAATATTCTCCTTATGCGCAACCCACCATCTTGCGGGTGTAGCGCGCAATGCTATATCTAGTGCCTGTATGCGCTGCGGTTCTGGAAGCTTTTGTTCATATTCCTGTATGAATTTAGTTACTTCAGTTAGACCATCAAAATTTGGAGTGTCAGTTAATTCTGTGCCAATCCATCGAATGGATTTAGTCATCATGGCGCAACGTCTTGCAGAAACCTCATGTAGACGATTCTGCCAGTTTTCCAATCCTGCATCTGAGTCTGATGTGCACGAGCTATCGCATCGCCAGCTGATATGGCCATCTGCTGTGGGGTTGACATAGTCACTGTGGTTAGTGGTCATTTGGTACAAACTTTCCATGTGGCGCGCTTCCTCTTCTGCGCGAATGGGTTCTATATACCTTGGTCCTTGAATAGGATCAAGTGGTGCGATGACCCTAATCTGGTCATCCTCAAAGGTCATCTGTCTTTTCTTCAAATTAATGACAGCCAAATTATCAAATGCCCAGTCTATTCCTAAAAGTGCTGGGTATGGTCTACTATCATCCATGATTTTGATTACTTCAAAATCTGCAGAGCTTCTGACTCCTTCAATATCAATAGGTACATTGGGTAATCTGCCCAATGGAGAGACTCGTTGCTGATTTGCGAGTCTTAGCTGGATAGGGGATTTTGTAAGCTGAGGGCTTCCCATCTGTTCCCATGTCTGCATAGTGAGAACATTGGCTTCGGATCCCAAATCTAACATGACTTCGTCCATTTCAAATGCTCCAATCTGCGCTGTAAGCCTCATCTCTTTTCCAGTTCTAATGTGACTCCTAATCTGGTGAACAGCACACTGCGGTGTGTTCGTCGAAGCAGACTGTTGGCACTGATCCAACAGGTGTTGGAGTTCTAGAGATGCCTTTTCATTGCGCAACAATTTTAAACATTGTCGCAGGAACGCATGAACACTGCCTAGTGCATGCTCGTCGTCAGGCCTTCCAGCTGTAGTGGCCTGTTCTTGTACCAGGTTGTCTTGTCTTAGCACTTGCGATCTAATATTGTTCTGCGGAATTGCGGCAGAACTCGAAGCTCTCGGATCTGAGAAATACTCTTGAGCTTGCTTAAATGCTTCTTTTTGCTTCTGCAGGTTAAGTGGGGCTGGTTTAATATTAGCGCGGCGCACCCATTGCGTCGCTTGCTTTCCCATTCCCATCTCTTGCGCACCAGTGGTTGCTCCACTGCGTGTCACTATATTAACTGTAGGGTCTGGTTCTCTTTTTTCTGCTGCAATCAACTGAATATTTTGATTGACCTGTGGGGTCTTTGGTTGCATCTTAGCCTGTAGCTGAGGGCATTCTTCAATGATATGGTCAGAAGATTTACAATACCTGCAGAGGGTTGTAGGATTTTGGCAATCCCTGGCAAAATGACCTTGTGTTCCGCAATTATAACAAGTGATCTGTCCTCTTCCGCGACCAAAATTTGTTGTGCGTCCGCGTCCCCTGTAATTTCCTGCTCGGGCGTCCCGAGTTTGGTCATAAGGTGGACCTGCTGTGGGTCCTTGTGTCTCTGCTTGTACCCTATAAACATCATGCTTTCTTTCTATCATAAGATCATATGCTCTACAATTGTTCTCATCATGACCTACTGATTTACAGAAATTACAATATAGATTCTTTGGAGTTTGTACATACTTCTGAAGTAAGTGACATTCTTGTGGTCTATGACCTCTAGTTCTGCAGATTTCACACCAAGGCCCCTGTGCCTGTGGTAAAGGGTTAGGTGCTCCAGTTGCAATATAGTCTATGAAAACGGGACAATGGTCCTTTGAATGACCTTGGGCTTTACATTTTGTACACCAAATTTCTTCCTTAATCTCCTTGCCTTTCTTAATATCATGCACTTGCAAGGTTAAGTTTGCTAATTGGTTTTGTAAATGCGCAACATCGTTGCTTGTTCCTGCAATAGGCGAAGCTTCTAGTTTCATAGCCATCTCTAGAGCTTGTTCCTGAGTATTGAGATTCTGTTGCATAAGAGGAAGTCTAATGTGTGGAAGCAGTGCAGCAATGAACCATTCTTTATGCTGCTGTGGTGCAAACTCGAAGCTTACTTGATCTATCAAGGCTTTGAACTTCTGGTCAAAGTCCCATACTGATTCTGTAGGTAACTGTTTGATGTCTTTGAGCTCTGTTATACACTGTGATTCTGATTTAGGTTTCTTGAATTCTCTAATCATAGCATTTCTTACCTCAGCAAGCGTTCTATTCTGTGCTGCTGAGTATTTCATGAACCAAGTCAAGGCTCTTTCTCTTATTGTGGTTGCTAACTGAACCAGTTTAACAGCATCATCATTAATTTGCTTAATTGTCCAAATGGCTTCACATAAGAACCAGTGCTGCTCAGGGTCTTCTATCCCTGTTCCTCTAAAAGTTGGTAGCTTCATGTCATCACCCATCCTTCTTGTGCTAGGTTGAGGTGAGGCTGCTGTAGCAGTGCTTCCGGGCTGGTTAAATAAAGGTGGTACAGAGGTACTAGAAGTACCGTGTGGGCTACTAGAAGGTGTTACTGCGGGGTTATACTGAGCTTTGTCTGGCTTTTGCGGTGTAAAGGGGTGATAAGGGATATGAGCACTCCCTTGTCTTTCTATATGGCTTGGTCTAGGGACTTGGCTATTGTCTGGGCTAGATTCAAAGGAATATTGGTCAAGGCCTACTTTATATCGTTTTCCACTACGAGTGCAACCAATAAGTTCAGGATCGCTATCAGAATCTACGGACATTACTTGTCTATGCTATTCATCAGAAGCAATACATAGTTTTCCTTTTTCATACAGAAGCATTTTAATCCATAAGTTCAAAGAATTTAAGAACTTACCTCTGTGTACTTGGAATAAATTCCTCTCAGCTTCACTGAAACTCTGTCTTGTATCTACTGCAAACTCGGTGATGAAACCTTTCAGTAGACTATTCAACCAAAAGTCTACTGCGCGGGACACAGGATTGTCTATCCGCTTCACAATACTGACTAGCTCAGGCGTCCAAGCGACTGGTCGATCAATATGCACAGTAGGTCTAGAATCTGCTAACTTGGCTATCCAAGCGTGTAACTCCAGTGCAAAGGTAACAAAGAAAATTTCGTGAAGGTCAGTATAAATATACTTCTGTAACCAGTCTTCTGTTTGGAGCGTAGAACTTCTATTTTCTTGTTCAGCGAACTCTTTAGCCTTTAAATCAAACCAGTCTCCAATTTCTTTAACTGTAGGATTCCAGTAACACATTTGTCAACTGAGCAAGTCTCAGTGTAACAGAACCTTGTGCTGGCTTCAGAAACAATCTCAGATGTCTTGGAAATAATAAGTCTCACAACAGCAAGTCGCAAGACAACGGAACCCTTTGTTGGCTCAACAACCTTCTACGTCGCAAAAATAGCAAGTTTTAGTCACGCGGCAACAGAATCATTTGTTGGCTGAGCAACAAGGTTCAGAGCAACGGAAGTGACGTGATCAAAAAGTCATAAGGCGACAGAACCATTTGTTGGCTCCTATCTCGCGCGTCTCTGAAATAACAAGTCTCACAATAACAAGGTCACTAGGCAACGGAACCATTTGTTGGCTCCTTTCTTTCTCTGGGTTGCGCGTCAATCTCGCACATCACTGGAATAAGAAATCTCGCTCACGCGGCAACGGAACCATTTTTTGGCTCCTTTCTTTCTCTGGGTTGCGCGTCAATCTCGCACATCACTGGAATAAGAAGTCTCGCTGTCCCGGCAACGGAACCATTTGTTGGCTGCTTTCTTGGGCAGACCCGGGTTTTAATGAAGCGCAGCAACAAAACCCCTTGGCACACTGGCCCTCTCGGCAACGAGCTGCGCAGCAGCTCGAGGTCTCACCCGAAGTGGCTATGGGGGGGTTAAGGAATCAGGTTTCCTTAACCGGGGTGACGCGGAGATTGCTCTTCCTCTTCTGGTTCCTCAGATAACAGCGGTCGGACTTTCCCGCAGGCCACTCGGCGCAGCTGCGCGGATTCCTTCCTCGGCCAGCCCACTGCGCAGTTTCTCCTCTCTAGCGCAGAAGGCAACTATTCCTTGCGTCGACGCGTTAAGTACTTCCTCGCCCTTCGCGTCCAGCGCAGTAACGCAGTCCTCTCTCGCTGCAGCGACATCGCGTTACTACTTCTTCGGTACTTAACACTTATAGCTATCAAGGGACCTTTCCAACTCGCTTAAACAGTCGCAAAGATAATACAAGAGTCTCGCATACACAGATAATGAACTCTAAATAGTTATCATTCACGCAAACATTATAACAAGAAGACATATGTGAAGCTCATCTCCTCGAGGAAAACCACGTCCACGGGAGTCTATATTAACCAGAAAACCATAGAGTTATACAATATGCTGTGCACACAGCTGCAGCCTTAGGTCCTTACAGGAAACTCCACGCACACAGCTGGGAGCCCTTCTCTTAACTAGTCTCTTCTCTATAGAGATTACAAAGGCGCAGACGTCACACAGACTGTCTGGCAACTCAGGGATTAGCTCCTCGGCTATCCGATTCTACTTTTGTTCTACACACTCGGTAGAAAACATAAGAAAGGATAATCAACACATGATCTATCCTCGAGACTGTCTATCTAACAGTCTAACCTTCTAACGATCCCAAAAGTATCTAACTCTTTCTCGCTAACTCTAACGTCTACCCATTACAATTATTCATATATATAGGTGGCCATGGCGGTCGCACCTTTACAAAACTGTGGGCCTTTCCCAACAGTGATTCCCAAAAACCCTAACCACGCACATGGCTAGGTGTACTGTAGGCGCCGCTTGCAGTCACGTCGCCGCTTCCTGCAGGCTCCATGAATTCCGGCGCAGATTGTGGGTATGGGCGATTGTCCTTCGCCTTCAATGCTCTGGTCCGTTGCTCCTCCTTGATCCGAGCAACCATAACTTCTGTACTAAGCCTTTAGATGAGGGTAGCTGAGCCCTCTACTCCATCGCCTTATTTATTATGGTAGCTGAGCCACCTTCATTCTTCGATGACGTGCGCGCGAGCTCCGCGATTTCCGGTCCGTAATCTTTGCTGAGATTGTCCATCTGACACCGTATTGCGCACCGTCTCCTTCTTGCCCAAAACTTAGTGCTTGTCCCAAAATTAGCACTTTCCTTTCCTACTTGTGTCTTTTCCCCAAAATTCGCAGCTTTACCGCAGCTACGACCTAGGCTCCAACACTTCACTAATTATTGTTATAAGACTTGGATATGTTATAGGACATTAAGGAAAATATGTGTGCAACATTAGATTTAGTTTTAGGTTCGAATAGGTATCACAATGAATAGTAGCTTCTAGAGTCTAGAATTTGTGTTGAAAATGGTGGACAAGGAGTCTCGAATTTAGTCATAAACCATAGTGACACTTCAGGGGTCTACAAACATCATTTGGGACATCAAATTAAATTCATATACATATAATAACATGTATAAATATCTCAAAAAACTCTAATATAAAATAGGTACAACATCATTCCAAAATCACTATGCAAATGCTATAGGGAAAATGGCTCGAATCTCTTTCTTGATTGGAAATATCACTTGAAATACATGGTGTTTAGAGCTGTGGCTCTCATGATATGATTATTACAGAGATATGCAGCAACTAATATTTCCATGAAGTCAAAATAACAATCTTCCACTAACTATATTACTCAACTAGAAGTGCGCCCTTGCACATTTACATGACATTGAGAGAAAGATAGTAGAATAGGCATAGAGAAGAATTAGAGAAGATGAACTCGAACTCAGTTGGGGTTTGAACCTGCATCAAAACATATCCATGAAGCTCTATTGAGAGGTTTGAATTTCCTCTCCATCAACCAACTTGGATGGGAATCCTGCACCCTCTAAATTGGTTCTGAGGCGGGGAGGATGAACATCCACCGTGCAAGGACAAGCTTGAAGCCCTCCCAAATTGCAAAGATGGAAATAACAAATGACCAAAAGATGCTCCATTTTGACTTGCCCTCCTTTTAATAACTTTATTTGACTCATTTACCTCCTTAGAACTCAAATTATCTCCTAATTACTCATGAAATTCGAATTAGTGGGAGTTATGACCCGTCATTGGCCCCACATGACACTTAGCTCATCTTTTGTCTCCAACTCTTTCATGAATTCGAATTGGGGAATATCTTGGATGATTTGAAGATGTGTAACTCCTCTCACTTTCCGCCTTGGTCTATTTTTATCTCTTACATTGTCATAGATGTCATAGAATTTGTCATAAGTGTCACAGGTGTCATAGAATCTATCATAAGTGTCATAATGCTTGTCATAGTTGCCATAGAATCTGTCATTGCCTATTTTTAGCCCTATGACTCTTCCTCTTCCTTCATGAATGTTACCTCTTCCCTTGCAACTCGAATTTGGGGATGGCTCCATGTTTAAAGGAGGAATATTCTCTCATGTGGACCCCACATGTCCACTTATGCACTCCCAAGTCCAACTAGGACCTAATGCCACTTCATTTTGGAGCATTTAACATTTATTCCATAATTTATTGGCCTATTTTTCCATCATCAATTTAGGATATTGAATTTTCATGAGAAACTATAGATCTTGGGGTTAAATGTCAATATTTTAATTCTTCCACATAACCCTTATGGATTGGGTAGGCCAACTTAATTATTTATCTAAAAACCATTTAATTGGGGACATGACACTCCAAGTGTCTGTAGACAAGCCATGGTATCTTGAAATGGTCGTAAAAATTATGCACTCGTAGGAAATCTGGGAGGGCATGGAGGTTGCGGTGGTGGGCCAAAATTAGAAAGAACATGTCCTAAGGATGTCCCCCAAAATGATGCAATTGGACCAAAAGCAGTTGTTATCAGGTCCTCTGGGGGTCGAGCGTAGATCTAGTCGACATCTCTAGGGTTACCTTCAAGAGAGTGATGAAAATATGTGTCATGCCAAGGAGGTTGTTCCACCAAAAAAGGTCCCATAGGATCAATGATGGGCGTATTCATAGGAGGTGAAAATCTCCCCCCTATTCACGGATAGGAGTTTCTTCTTCGCGTGATCCAGATATAGTAGGTTGATCCATGCTTGCTCCTAAGTTTTCCTCCTGATTAAGGGGATATTCAGGTGGAAAATTCAGTATTCTACAGGATCTTCTTAAGGGTTTTTCATCCAGGATGGCTGATGAAAGCCTTCTCCTAAAAGTCTTATAACACTAGTACAAAATGAGAGATAAGTGACCATGCAACCAAAAAAATTGGTCACCACAACTTTTCAAGGGATTAATGACCAAAATTGAGAAATTTTAAGTGAAGTGACTAAAAATGACCAAGATAAATGACCAATTTGGTCATGGGATAAGAACTAAACTAAAAATGACCAATATAAATGACCAATTTGGTTAGGAGATAGGAACTAAACTAAAAATGACCACATAACAATTGGTCATTTTTAGTTATGTCATTCGGACAATGGAAAATTATAATTTTGATAATGAATTTGTACAATTTACTAAATTTTAACACTGCAGATGGATTCGGAGACCCCCTTTTTGAATCCATCTGCAGTGTTAAAATTTAGTAAATTGTAACATTAATAGTACACAACTTGGATTATTTTTCCATACATGTCTTCTAAGGGATCAATATTTCTTTGAGGCCATCTTGATACCTATTGTGTTAGATGATAGGAGAATCATTGAGATGCTCATTTAGGGGTTTCTTTACTAATAATTAGTGCCTTGGGTGTGGTGAGTTGGTATCTAGATAATACATAATGTCTTGCATATAGTTTATCAAGTGATAGATGAGTTTTTCTAGTACATGTGGTTGAGTCGAGTCTTATATATTTGTCGTCTTTCCCTTTTGGAATTGTCATGTCTTGAAGTTAGTGTCACTCCGTTCAACTTGTTGTACTGGTTGTGTTCATATTTTGTTTCAACACAACCATCGTCGTTTGACCATCTTGGCAATCTGTTAAAGTTTCGACAAGTTCATGTATTTTGTGTCATGTTAGCTAAAAATTGTCAATTTCACAACCTCCATTAATTCTCCATATGCATTCATTCACCATGGTTCTCTTTGCACCTAAGTTTGAAAATATTTAAAGTCTCCATGGGTCCCTCCCTTACAAGAAATAGCCAATATCCTCCATTTTGAAGAAAACATAATTCCTCCCTTTTTGTAAAAATCCAATATTTGTTCCAATCTAGCAAACTTGTTTTTGTTGTTTGGAATGTGTCAGTTGACATTAGAGTGAATTTCATTTGGTTTGAAAATATGATTTCAACTTTGGATACTAAGGAACTAAAACACAGTGGAAGGGGAGTCAGATATTAGAAGAATTGCAGGGAAAAATCGGGTAAAAGGATTTGAGGGACGTCCCTCTAATCGCATGAAATATTTTCTTCTCGGAATTTAAGAACCATGTGATGGTAAAAAATAGTTGGTTGATGTTTTCCCTATCCATATAAACAAGTCTAGGGGGTTGGAGATAATGGCGACTGTAACATGGAAACCAAGAATGCTTCTAAAGTGCATTCACACATTCGTAGTCCTCGAGACAAAACAATTAGGATTACAAATTTATATAATGTCCATACATAAGTAAGCTAAAATACGAGGTCGGGATACAAATTTATATAATGACCATACAACCCATACAGAAGAAAACCCTTTATCACCTTTATAATAAGCCAAAATATAGGGATCCTCAATTCATAAAGATAGGGAGGGCAATATCATACATGTATCTTGAAAGAGAGACACCACAAAAGCCCCTTTATCTCCTTTATAATAAGCCAAAATCTAGGGCTCCTCAATTCATAAAGATAGGGAGGGAAATATCATACATGTCTCTTGAAAGAGAGACATCACACAAGCCACCAAACGATCCGAGATGGATCCGTAGTGGGAATGGAAGTAAAGACCCGAATGAGAGAATATCAAAGTCTCTTTGAAGTGGGAATTATAAAAATCCCCTAGCTAAGACAAGCTCACAAGCCCCATGACCTTCAAATTCAGTGTCAGTGCTCGATACCGGGAACCCAATGGCCCATGACTGGCGATGAAGATGAATAAATAGAAATAATCGACTTTGGTCTACAGGAGGGTTTTAAGGACTTAAAATATGATACCATGTTCTTTGGAAAAGACCCAGATATCTATCCATTGAAGAAGATGAGAGCCTTGTGAAGTCCACATGGGAAGTCATGAAAGTGCTATGAAGGCTGCATTGACCTCACAGATATCGCCCATACATTGAGTTAATCAAATTGTGATTTATTTATGTAACTTTATACACATTATTTTTGGTCATGTCAAAATGATAATTTTCGATGAAAATTAGCTAGAAATTGATTTTTCTAATCAAAATTGTACGTATTAGAAAACACACCGATTGTATAATTCAGATATAAGAGTTTTGAAGATGTTGAATTTACCTCTATAATCATTATCAACTCACAAATTTGAAACAACAAATTGTGCAGAAGCTTCTAATATATTGAATTCATTTAGGAATTTCTAAAATGTAAACCTAAATCTAACATATTACAAAATCCTATTATTTGACCCATTATTTTTACAAATGGGGTTGTTCGCGTTCAATTCTTCTCAAAAAAATTTTATGGTTATTCTATACTGGAGGAGGAATTTGGTAAAGTGCCGTTAGCGTTTGATCATATGAGGGCCAAGAGTGGATTGGAATAATCCCAAAACAAGCAAGTGGTTGGACTTGTGGGCTGGCAGGGGTTTTGCATATGCATATTCTCTTATGAATAAGCCATCTGTCGTCCTCTGCCATCAAATTGAATTGAATTCAACCTCCTACTACCGATGCATCATCATAAGATGTTCATACCATAAGATGCGACATCACCTGAGATGGTCTATGATGCTTCAGGAGTAGGCAGTGAAAGAGAAACATACTCTATCGAGGATTGGCGGTTGGTCCAGTTGTGGTGCTAGACCACCTACAATTGTGATCTCTACATCCTGGACAAACTGCACCATGCTCTGAGTGAGTAGTGACAATGGGAAACGAATCCAATATTCCAAATGATATGAGAATGGAGTTTGAGTCTTATAGACAGTAGCTAGGTTTGTGAAATTAGGGATTTAGATGCGGAATGTCAAAAACCAGGAGGACACATGGGACGGGACATCATTGCCACACACTTTGTGTAAAGACAAACTCCAGAAACTCGATTTTCACAACTGTATCATTGTCTCTTTGTAGTATCCGTTGGTTTGCATATGATTTTTGGACAAGAAGGTCATCTCGAAAGCTAGGCAGAGGGTCGGGCTTTCAAAAACTGCGGAGGATGCATTTCTTGACTTAATTAGGGTTGATGCGACCATGCTGGTTAGGTTAAGGTGCCCGAGTGTGGTTCATTTTGTTCAGGGTTTAGATGAGAGCAAAGGAGCCATGGCTATGGTCACAGAGCCAATTTTTGTGTCCATAGCTAATGTATTAGGAAGGCTCAATATTGTTATCAAGGCATCAAAGGATCTCAAGGGCCTGGTAAGTATTTTTCTTTTAATTGTTTGTTCCATCAATTTCTTTTGGGAAATTTATGTAATTTAAATGGATAAATTCTTGTATACAAGAATGCATGCCCTTCATATTCATGTCATTTGTGCGCCTTTGTAATGAAATTCAGGACACCTAGCAAGGTTGTGAACAAACCCTAGAAGTTTAGGAAGGTTACATGAAATGTAAGCATCCAAAAGCCTCGAATTCAACTTTGGATGGTGCTATTGGGATCGGTGATTTGGATTTGTATGAAATTTTGACCTACGCCTATAAAATAATATAAAAGAACGTTGCTACAAAAGGGTGGTAGTTAATGACACTATTTCTCATTGAGTCAATTCATATTATTCAAATTCTGATGCTTTAATTCATGTCATACTAAGAGTCCGATGCTTTCTTGACTGGAATTGGCCGCTGGAAAAATCGCTAGCATTCTATGACAACTCCATCAACTTGAACTTATGAGCACCTGGTGGAAACTCCTGCTCATGGGACAGAGAAATATTTCAACTGTCTCACTTTCATGTGCTACAACTTGGAGGTGTGGGATTGTTCCCCTTGAGCTAATCATTGAGTCAGATTTGATGCAGGCAAACATTGTTTTTCTACTATGTTATAAATATAAATATTGTTATTTGTCAAGTTTTACCAACTCTGTAAGGGATGAATAATTTTCAACTAATATTCCCAATGAATGCTGAGTATCATGAGAAGGTTTCTACAGGCATGGCAGTTAATGGCACTATTTCTCACTGAGTTAATTCATATTATTCAAATTCATGCAACATTTGGAATAGCCCTACCCTTACTCATTAATCTAGTTCAATTAGATGGTGGATCATCTCCAATAAATATTGGGAAGGCATAGAAAGATCACGACCAGAAGAAGATTATCTAGGATGTGTCTAGCCAGAAGAAGATTGTCTAGGATGCATTCACCATAGATGCTTTCATAGATTTTAAAATAAGCTGTTAGGGATGCACAATGTTTTTTCACTAACAGGTCAATCGCCATAGCCACATTTCATAGAGTAAGTCAACCAGGTCAATCTAAGTGTTATTTTGGTATAAATACGGCATGTGTTGTTGTGCTTCAGATCTGTGACACTTAGCCTGATGATAGGACGTTATTGGCTATGTATACTGTAGGAATTTTCTCAAGAGTTTATCCAATCATAAAAAATCCTACTGCTAGGGATCCTTCTTCTCAGTTCTATGTTTGTTATGGCATGCAATCTTTTGTACACAACAGGATATGTAAATCTAGTCATGAAGCAATTGAATTATTTGTTGCCTTAATATGGGAATTGATACAATTGAGCACTGGCCATGTCATTCATTTCTCATTTGTAATTTCAGTGTGCACTTGGTAACCCTCTTCTATTTTTTAAATAGTTATGCATCAAATGTATCTTCAAGATTTTCTACAGAATTTTCCCTTTTATTTCATATCTTTATCTCAATTCTATGAATTTGTTTCTTAGGAATTAGATTGTTAATGCAGGCATTAATTAGATATCATCTCTAAGAAGCGTTTCTTTCCTTCATCCTTTCCTGGCACCTTTGTTAAATTATAGTTGTAAATTTGAGGATGGCAGTACAAATTTCAAACCAGTCTCTAATAGTAATTTATAAGTGAAAGCATCATTGAAAGCCATGAAAAATATTTAACGTAAAGATTTAGAAACACTTCTTTTTGAAAAATTTATTGATGTTTGCTCTTTATGCCAATACCAGTTGATGTCCAATATTTTTATATTTTATTTTCATGTTTAACTAATTGGATCCATGTCATTGACAGATGAAGAGGATTCATAAAACATGGCAAGCGACACAACATCTCATAGTGTAACACACACTCCCACGTTTCAGAGAGCAGAGATAGACACAAGAGTACCATTTGAATCAGTAAAAGAAGTTGTTAACTTGTTTGGAGAGAGAGTTCTTGGAGGGAAAGTTTATGCAAAGAAACTTAAAATTCCAGTTGCGGAGGTAATTAGCAGCTTCCTCACTATTTTTCCAGCTAAAACTTTGTTAAATCTATTGTTGAATGTAAGGGTTAGATTTTATAATTTTAAGTTGCAATTATTTTGTCTTTTCTAGTTCACGTTCTATTTCCTGAAGTTCTTGTTTGCTAGTGCTTATAGAAGCATATATCAAAGGATACAGAACTATCTAATTCAAAAGGAGCTAGCTAAATCAAAGGATCAACTAAAAAATGCAGAATTTGCAAAGGCTCAAGCACTGCATGAGCTGGAAAAGGCCAAGAAAGTGGTTGATTATTTGACTCACCAGTTGCAAAAGGCAAAGGAATCTAAAGAAGAGGCCACTGAAGCCTCAGAAATAGCCAGGCTACGTGCAGAGGAGCTACAAGTTGGAAATACCAAAAATAATGAGGGCAGTAATACAGTTTGGCAGGCATAGTTCGATTCTGCAAGAGAGTAGTATAGTTCTGTTGTAGTTGAGTTGGAGGCTACCAAGCAGGAGCTTAGAAAATTCAAACAACAGTATGAACCTTCATTGGAATCCCAAGAATCAGCCATCAAACGGGCAGAAGATGCAACTGTTGCATCTTCTTCCTGTATAGAACACAAGTACATGTTCAAAACGACATGTTTTGGATGATATTGGTAATCTTCTTCCTTCCAAGAAAGATGTCACACAGAGATTAATTATGCAGGACAGGAGGCGGCTCTAGAAATTTGGTTAATAACATTTATTTCCCCTCTGAGGATTTATGCCCTCATCAATCAGTATGTATTATATTTAGATACTGTGATTATATTAGTCTTAGACTATGTTTCGAATTTGAAAAATCTTTGTATATGCAGAGTGTTTATGAGTGTCATGGTTATGTGTTATTGACCTATATCCAAAATGATTCTTACCTGTGTTGTCTCCATCTTTACATCTTGTTGCATTTTTGGACTTCCATGGATTGAAAAATGCACACCCTATCCAACAGGGGCAATGTTCAATGGAGAATGTCCCAGCACTTGGTAGCACAAGAAACTTCAAGCAATTCCATTGTCCAACAGGTTATTACAATGACATTGCAAGCTTGATTTTCAACACAAATGATGGTGTTGTTAAAAACATCTTCAGATCTGCCAGAGGAAATGAGTTTCCTCAATCACCACTCATGCTTTACTTTGTTGCTATTTTTATACTGGGTCTAGTAACATATGGACTTGCATTTCCATCGGGTCTATTCATACCAGTAATTTTGATAGGTTCTGCATATGGCCATTCTATTGGGGATCTGATTGAATCCTTCACAGGGGTTGATCAAGGGCTTTGTGCTGTGCTCAGTGCAGCCTCTTTACTCGGGGGCTCAATGAGGATGACAGTTTCATTATGTGTTATCCTTCTGGAGCTAACAAATAACTTGTCATTGCTCCCTTTTATCGTGTTGGTCCTGTTAATATCAAAGACAACAATTGATTGCTTCAACATCAACGTCTATGATGAGATTGTGCACTTGAAGGGGCTTCCATTCCTGGAAGGACATCCTGAACCATATATGAGAAACCTGACTGCCAGTGATGTTGTTACAGGTCCACTGTTAACCTTTTCTGGAATAGAGAAAGTTGGAAACATTGTACAGATTCTGACAAATACTAAACACAATGGCTTCCCAGTCATAGATGAACCTATATCAGAAAAAGCAATCTTGTATGGCCTTATCCTTAGGTCACATTTGTTGGTTTTGCTGAAAAGGAAAGAGTTTCAGCTTTCACAAACTATTGCTTCTCCAGATATAAGGAAGAAGTTTTCTTTTGGGGACTTTGCAAAACAAGGTTCAGGAAGAGATCTCAAGATTGAAGACATAGAACTAAGTGCAGAGGAACAAGAAATGTATATTGATTTACATCCATTCTGCAACACCTCACCATACACTGTTGTGGAGACCTCGTCATTGGCAAAGGCATTTTTCCTTTTCTGGCATGTAGGCTTGCAACATCTTTGCATGGTGCCTAAAGAATTAGGGGTAAGTGTTCATTGACAGAATCACATTTACATTTACAAATCTGTATGCAGAACCCCCATACTAGCATACATTAAGCATCATTGGAATATTTAGGTTTGAATTCATGAACTGTAGTTCTCACTCTCAACTCCTTGTCGTTGTCGTTGCAGAGAGATCCAATTGTTGGGATACTAACATGGCATGACTTTATGCCTGCACATATTTTTGGTCTCTATCCTTATCTTGGAGAAAGAAGACCAAAAATGTTGGGATCTTAGCCATCTATGTTAAAATGACCACCTAAAGGAAATTCAACTACAAAAATGGAAAAGTTGTGAATAAAAAAGTGAGTGTCAGATGCAAAATAAGTATCAGATGCCATTTATTATGAATTTTTTTGCAAGATTCATTTTCAATAATGTATGTATTGGGCACCCTTAGACAGCTTGTTGTCACATAGCAACCAAAATTCTGTTCTAGAAATGTGTTTTTTAGGATAACGAATCTCTATATTCTTAGGATGACTCTATTATAACCTTTGTTGTGGTGATCCTTAGTTTGAATGGAAGAATGATCTGCCCACCATCAGAAAATAAAACCTAAAACACAAGCCCGAGACTGCAAACTCAAATTGTTGACTCTTCTATATTTTGTGAATCAGCTTAAAATGTTTTCACGTTAAACTTCTTCTTTAAAATGTGCATAACTTGCAAATGGGTGAATGAAAGTGTTTTAAATTTTAACCTATAGTATGGCCAAGCATCGAAAATCCATTTCCAAGGTCTGGGCTCTTTGTTTAACATAGAATGTCCTTTTAGAAAATTTGGCTCAACTATCAATTCACCAAGGTTTTGACATGCTAATAGCTTTCTGGGTCTTTTAGTTTATGCATGTATGTATATATACATAAGGAATTCTTTTTTATTTTTCCAATGATTGTGTTGGTCTTTGTGTTGGAAATAAATTATGTTCAATATCTATGCATGGCCTTTATCGTTCATTAAGAATTCCTTGTGAACTCACCTGCATAAGGCTCTTTTTATTAAAAACCAACTTTAAGGCGACCCTTAGACTAGCCCATAAAGTTTCTTTCATGACTTTGTCAACACAGTTCCATGTTCTGGAAACTTCTGATGACATCCATAGGATGCAGTAGATCTTATGGGTAATGGTGACCTTGTTTTCATAGACAAGGATGGTTTTGTTGCATGGTGAGCCCATTTTTTATTATTTGATTGTAAATATATAAGGCTTGAATTTATACATATATTGATGCATGGTAATGTCAGTGTTTGAAATATAAGCCTGCATACAGGAGAGATTTCTTGTGCATGTTCTCTGTATGGGAGATTTGTATTTTAGCCTTAGTTCTCTGCATGGTAAAATGTTCTATATTTAATGCTTTAGATAGCAACATGCATGAACGTTTTCTTGTTTTTTTTCTATCTTATAGAGATATCTCCTTCCAGACAAAGATTTCTAATAGAAAATAGAAATGCCAATACTCTATCTCGAAACTTTATCTGCCTTTGTCTTGATTGTAACTTGGAGGTAATTGTGAAATTTGATTTTGACTTTGAGAGTTGGTAAAGCTCAGGGCTCAAATGTAGCTTTATGATTTTCCATGTTTACTAGGTATTCATGTTGTCACAGTGGATTGGGATATCAGGGGCTCATTATTCTATGCTTTCAATGCTTTGATGTATACCAAAAATGGTGATAGGGGCCTACCCACGTTCTCATCATGATTAAGAAAAGAAAGGGGTTCATAACTGTATGCTTTCCATGTTTATTAGTCACCCACGTTCTCACCCTGAATCAAAGAACAGGGTTTAAGCATGATTCCATTATTATAAGGCACTTGCATTTTTAACATGGCTTGAAAGGTTATTTAATATTGACATAAGAATGCTTGGAGAACATACTGTTCTATGTAATTGTTATGGCCATTTGGCATTATGCTCAAGTTAGCCGACATGATTGGCTTTCAAATATTTTCTTCATATGAAGTTGTTGCATTAGTTTATCTATGAAGGAAATATTCCATTGCATACTAACTGATTTGCTTTGATAAACTTGAAGGGGATCTTTGTTTTACTAGTGGAAGCTTTGTTATCATCTGAATGTTAAATAGATACATTTGTATTTATAAGGCCATTGAATTTGTACCACCCTTGTTCTGATTCCTCTGATAGAGCTGCTCTATCAAGAGCAAAGCTTGAATGATATGACAAGTTTCAGGGCTTCTATGTGCTACCCAGTGAATATCAACAGATTGTTTTTTCGTTAATATGTAAGAGTGGGTTTGAAGTGCAACAAGAATATTTCCTCGTAGTGCTCAGTAGTTTAGTTTCAATGGAATCGTTGTAGGATCCAACTTATCGAGGGGTTGTCTAGAAGTGGAGTTAGGAAACTAAACATGTTATCCATACCATTTTTTATTCCTTTTGTGGTAGGAATTACAAACAAATTTACTTCTATAGACAAGTGTCAGCTGGCCTTACGAAAGCAAACATCGGAACGTAACTCTGAATGTTATCGGTTTGGATAAAACTGTAATCCTAGGAACAGTTTAACTGTATCTGCCATTCCCAGGAAATTAGAATGTGTATAAAGAGAATACTGTAAAAGTTAATTTTGTGGACAAGTGACAATAATCAAGGGAGTTTTCTATAGAAGGTAATGACCATTTGGATTAATGCTTTTCAAAAGTGTTATAATAGGAAATCTATTTTTATGCTTCTATAGGCTTCTTTAAGTTCAAGCAAAGGAGTTAGGAAGCGGACCAACTTCCTGTCATTAGTTTCCTGTAGGGTCTCAGACGTTTCTTCTTTTGACTAAGCTTGAGTTCAATGTACATTATGTGCTCTATTCAATTTCCAACTTGCTTTCATTTACTGTCTAAGCCAACACATTTACAGTTGTATTGATTTCTATGTGACACTATATATAAACTTCACTGTTATTTTTTAAAAAGTTAATGGTGGAGCTTGCTTTATTTATGTTGTCAAGTCTTGTATAGGGTCACTACAGGTATTCCTTCCATTGATTTACAATCCATAAAACACGATGTTAAGATTCTAATTTGATGGTTTCTATGAAAACAAAAACATAGTATTCCTAAATTTCTATCACCTCAGATGACATGGAGGATACCTTTGGCACCATCGCCATTGGTATTCTATGCTTATTTGACTAAATGATTGATAAATTCAGACCTGACACCATATAATGTTTCATGGTATATGTGAAACCCACATATTAAATTGGTTGATATTGAAGATTCTAATTTCCCTATTGCTATCATCAGAATCTGAATGAGCACAACATATCCTGTTTCATTCTCGCACCATGTGAAACCCACATATTAAATTGGTTGATATTGAAGATTCTAATTTTCCGGTTGCTACCATCAGAGTTTGAAAGTTTGAATGAACACAACATATCATGTTTCACTTTCATGGCACATGTGAAGCCCACATATGAAAATGCTTGATATTGAAGATTTAAATTTTCCTGCTTCCTGCCATCAGAGTTTGAATGAGCAAACCTTTAACATCACATGGCATGAACTTATTCCTGCATATAGGATTATGAATACATCTTTATGGGCTACTTGAGTTATACATGTTGTTAAATGCTAGTAAAAAGTGCACCACTAGAGCAACAACTTAATTCACTTGTAAGATTTGCATATGCTTATTATCAAGAAACATTGTAGAGACTTCTCTTAACTCATCATTATGAATCTGTGTGCTTTTGATTTAAACAAGCAAAGAAATCTTCCCAATTATTCATTGCAAATCCACTCTAAATTCTAATATAGAGCATTCTTAATAACTGCAAGGTGCATGACCCATAAGGAATTCTATTTAAGGGTGCTAGCTCAATGGTAGAGCACCTACCTTATAGGCAGGAGGTTGGTGGTTCGATTCCTACGTACCCTATTTATATTCTGAAACCACTAAAAAGAGATAAATGACTAAAAAAATGACCAAAATTTGCATATAAACGACCACCAGTAAAACATGAGAGATAAGTGATCAAAATATGCATGTAAGTGACCACTTTTGAGTTGGCAATCGCTGGTAGCAAATTAGAGGTCATTTATCACGTGACAAAAAATGTGGTCATAAATTTGGTCATTAATTGTGACAATTAATGACCAAATATATTACCAAATTAATGACCAAATATATGACCACAAGATAAGCTATAAATGACCAAGCTAAATATGACTACATTTTTTGTCGCGTGATATATGACCGCTAATTTGCTACCAATGGTCACCAACTCAAAAGTGGTCATTTATATGTGGATTTTGGTCATTTTTTTTGTCACTTATCTCTTATTTTGTACTAGTGTAAAGAAAAAACACACTTCAATTCCTACTCAAGCTAAATCCACTAGAAAACTTATCTGATAGGAGGGATTAAGGTATGGAACCTCACAGGAGCATCAAGGCATCGTAACTCGTGATATACTACAGGGTCCAACAGTAATACTCGACCCAATATTTCAAAGCACCAACTAGGGAGGATTATGACAATACCCCTGACCATATATATAACCCGACTACCTGGAAGTACATGCGTAGTAGCTCCCCAAGTGTTGTTCTCGGTGTATTTCCATGCCAAGATGGCCAATGGTTGACTCGAATCGTTTTAGGAACATAGTGGGGTCTCCCTATATACACAAGGTATGTGGGAGATCCAATCCGTAGTAGTGTTTTCTAATGCACAATCGTACGATATGAGCCTTCCTATATACTGTGGAGTACGTGAAGTACCTTTCTATATACCCGAAGCTACGTAACGATCGTTCGATATATCGACTAGTACGAGGAAGAAATGCAAGTCCCTAGTATGCAATGCAGGTAGATAATGATAGCTGCTACATTTTAAGATGTCTGAACACATCTCTACCCTATCACACGAGTTTCTATAAATTTTTAACCTAGGCTACCGCTTGATTTTATCTTATACGGTTAGGTGAATGCATGAAGTGTAGACTTGTAAAATAAACAAGATGCACAACTAATCTAAATGAAGTGCAAGTCGTTCATTTTTCGATGAAAAATAGCTAAAGAAAGGAGAAATCTTTCTTTTCCAAGAGTAAATGAACAAAGTACCCTTTTTACTTTCTTTTCCAATCAACCCAAAATACTACAAACACTCTTTCATTTAACCCAGCAAAACGAAAACAACACACCAAACCAAAAATATTTTTTCTTTTTTCTTTTCAACTAGCTAGATCTATGAGAAAAAATGAAAAGATCCTCTTTTTTATTGCACTAACTCCAATTTGAAATCAAGGAATAAAAGAGGTGAAAGGGAAATCAAGAATATGAGAGCGTTCACTAGCTTTTATTAAATTTTGAGCATTAATTCACAATACTCTAGGATCTTCACTGAGAGAATAACATATACAGTATATCAATGCATAACAATCACAATAAGCATGACAAGCATCACAAGAATCAAAAGCATGAGAGACAAGAGACACGGAGTTTCCATGGGGAAAACCCTAAGGTGAAAAACCCCACAACTTCCTTAGAGATAAAGAGAGTAATGGCTCAACCAAAGTACAACCAAAATACACTTGAGATAGTATCCTAGTAGCAGATGATCCTCCTCCTCACTAGTGCGCCACTTTCTGAGTGAGAGAAATGTGACTTTCCGAATGATCAAAATAGAGATATCCCAATCTCTATTTATACTAACCTGTTTTCCAAGTGACCTTATGGGGCCAACTTATCTAGCTAGGTACATCCACAATATAATATATATTTTAGGGCTGACCCCACACATGGTGGTCTAATAACTCGTCGCCAAGTACACACACTTGCGACACTTGTCAATCCACATGACGACACTTCCTTATAGAGGAATAACCCATCTCTAATAAGGGTACAATAAATATATATGAAATACATAGATGAAATACATTCCGAAGTTACATATACATCAACACTCACTCTTAACTAGTAAGGTATTTCTCGACACAGTTCTGCTAGACAAGTCTTCTTCTCGGGATCATCGTCATCATCATCGTCACTGCTGCTGCTATCTCAACCAATCTCTAACTCTACTCGTCATAGGAAGTTCTACAAAGCCAGTCCTTTTTCATACTGGATGTAGGCCCACCACCTGCAGGTCTTCATCATCACTGGCCATATTGTGGAATCCTCAGGACTTATTACGTGCGTCACAAAACCTGGCTACAACATCCCAGGCTATTACGAGAACACAACTCTACCTGTTGGATCTCCTAGGAGCACATTACATGTGACCCTTCACAAAACCTAGCTGAAGCATCCCAAGCTGTTACGGGCACACAGCTCTACCTGTCGGATCTCCTAAGAGCACATTACATGTGATCTCACTACAAAACCTGGCTGAAGCATCTAAGGCCTTTTTCATCATGTCCAAATCTCCCAGGAGCAAATTACATGTGGTCCACCACAAAACCTGGCTGAAGCATCTGAGGCCTTTTTCATCCTGTCCAGATCTCCCAGGAGCAAATTACATGTGGTCATGGAAAAACCTGGCTGAAGCATCTGAGGCCTTTTTCATCCTGTCCAGATCTCCCAGGAGAAAATTGCATGCTATAGGACAAAACCTCGCAAGAGCATCTCAGGATGTTACGGGTACACAACTCCGACCTGAAGATCTCCTAGGGCACAAATTACATGTCCTCCCAGAGCAATGTCTCGAAAGAGCATCCCAAGTTGTTATGGGTACACAACTCCGACCTATAGGATCTCTCAGACATGCTCATCTACACAACCTGATCCACGACCACAAAGTATCATTTGATACTCACCATACATCATCCTGATGTACACATGATCATCCTTATCATCATCACTGCAACATCCTGCTACATGTCATTTGGAGAAGCTCATCATCCATGATCACCCTGATCATACAATGCATCCATCTGATGCACACCAAGTATCTACCTGAAACATATCATCATACATAGTGTATCCACCTGATACATAGACACATGATCCACACAATGTATCCATCAACATACATGATCTACCAGATCATACCTGATACATATCAATATACATGATCGACCTGATCATACAATGTATCCACTTGATACATATACAGATACATGGTCCAAGCATCCAACATGATGCATATACAAAATACATACAAATGATCCAACCGATCATATCCAACATCCAACATGATGCGTACATACATATAAATGATCCAACTGATCATATCCAGCATACAACATGATGCGTACATACATATAAAAGATCCAACTGATCATACAAAGCAGAAAATAGAACATCATCCTGATGCTCATCATCCAGTGCTTACATCCATAACCATGTGAAGGATCCTCCTTCCAACATGCTTGGAATGTCTTCAGCAAATGTGTCCATCACTTCTTCCTCGAAGTGTCCTCGATCTGAAGAACACCAAGCCTCTCCCTGAAGTACTCGAACTTCACCCTGGCTAGTAGCTTTGTCAGCACATCTGCAATATGCTCGTCCATCGCAACATACAGGAGATTCACAACTCCTCTTTGCACCATATCCCTGATATAGTGATATTTGATCTCTATGTGTTTCGACCTGTCATGAAACACTGGGTTCTCAGACAGCTTCACACAACTCTGGTTATCGCAAAATATACCAGTAGCATCCAATGTGAGATCAAATAACTCAGACAGTAGCTTCTGTAGCCATACTTCCTTATTACAACTAGCTGAACAGGCTGCAACATACTCTGCCTTAGCTATACTCAGTGCTACGCAGGACTACTTCCTTCTAAACCAAGAGATCACACCTGATCCCATACTGAAGCAGCATCCAGATGTGCTCCTCCTATCTGCAGCACTGTCAGCCCAATCTGAATCAACATAACTCTACAGGTTAAACTTTTGATTCGCTTCATACTTGAGCCCATAATACACTGTACCCTTCAAGTACCTCAGAACATGCTTTACTACAACCAGGTGAATACTCCTCGGATCCATCAGGAACTGGCTCAATGTGTTCTCAGCAAAGCAAATATCTGGTCTCGTGTTCATCAGGTACATCAAGGACCCTATCATCTGACGATACATAGAGACATCAACCAGCTCAGATGAAGCATCACATAAAAGCTTCAAATTCGATGCCATAGGTGTGGCCATGGCCTTGCAATCCATCATCCCGAATCTATTCAGGATATCTACTGTGTACTTCCCTTGACCAAGGAAGATCCCACCTGCATTCTGCCACACCTCCATACCTAGGAAATAATGCATCATTCCCAAATCTTTCACATCGAACTCAGCAGTAAGCTTCCTCTTTGTATCACACCAAGTTCTGGGAGCTTGCTACAAGCCATACAATTATTTCTTTAATCTGCACACATGTGACTCCCTGTCAGGTCTTGGGATTGCATCCCAAACATCATCTTCATGATCGACGAATCATGGCATTCCATTTCTTCATCCCAGATCCTAGGAACTTCAATATCTTCAATAGATATCTTTGTTGCTGGAACAAATGTTGTAATCCTTCTTTTGTAGGTGAAGATATACGGTCTTTCCTACAAAACAAGTTAAATTGCATGATTAGAAACATCTCATAATTTTCATAACAAATTCTTTACACATAAATAAATATGTCATGTAGTCATGCAGTTATCTTAGCCAATGCTTCAATACAACATTTATCCATGTTCCACAACTTTCTAGATGCCTTCCAGTCTCTACCAGAACATTGTTAAGAGTTTGCACTACTCCCAACATGTCAACAAAGAGGTTTCATTCTAGATAAGTAGCACTAGAATGTTGTACAGTGCAACAGGCCACTTACCCATCACATGCATATCAATAGTATACTGTTCATTAATGCAATCATTCTAATATGCACAATACATCTCCTAAGTCTAGGAACATAAGCATAATATTATTTAAACAAAAATAGGCAAGAAATGATAATTGAAATACTTATCTTTGTTTGTTTGTTGGGTGGACTCCCTCTGAGTCTTTGCTTCCTAGCAGGAGCTACTGAAGTAGCTTCTTCTACACCTTTCTGTTGTGGAATGCAGGAAGATGGTCAACTCCCTTTGAAAATCTGCATCCTTGCAGGAGCTGCTGGAGTGTGCTCCCTCTTGATCTTTGCTTCCTGGATTACCTGTCCTTGAACTTATATTCATCCTTGCTGCCATCAATCTTCTTGAACCCTGGAAAGTATATTCTGTAAGCCTTCGAGCTTTCACTGTAACCCACAAAGATACCCTTCTTTCCTGAAGGATCTAGTTTGGTCCTCTTTTCCTTTGGGACATGAGTGAATACTGGACAACCAAATATTCTGAGATGGCTGACTTCAGGTTTCTTACTAGAAAAACTTCGTCTGGTGTCTTGTTGTCCAATATCTTGTGGGGTGTTTTGTTCTGCACATATACAACTGTTCTAGCTACTTCTGCCCATAGATGCATAGGTAGATCCTGGTCATGTAGCATTTCTCTTGTTGCTTCCATGATTGTTCTGTTCTTCCTTTCTGCAACTCCATTTTGTTGTGGATTGTAAGGAGCAGTCAACTCCCTCTTAATCCCTGAATCACTGCAAAGCTTCTTGAAGTCACCTGAGGTGAATTCTCCACCATTATCGGATCTGAATGTTTTGATCTTATTGTCAGTTTGATTCTCCATCAAGGTTTTGAATTCCTTGAACTTATCAAACACCTCATCTTTGTTCTTCAAGAAGTATACCCAAGTCTTCCTGGAGAAGTCATCAATAAATGAGACATAGTAAACATACCCACTTAGAGAACTGGATGACATAGGACCACATACATCTGAGTGGATGATTTCCAGGATATCCTTTTCCTTGCTTTCACTGCTTGGGAAAGCCTTCTTAATGTTCTTACCTTTTGCACATCCTTTGCAAACACCTTCATGTTTGGTCTTGATTTCAAGAAGACCCTCTACAACCTTGCTTGCAATTGGAAGTGCCCTATAGTGCATATGAGCAAGTCTTCTATGCCAAAGTTCACTTGGCTCCATGGATTCATGCACCATGGCATGTTCAGTTTGTCCCTTCAATTTATACAAACCTCCCTCTTGCTCTCCAATCACTACTGCATCATTGATTGTTTTACCCTTTGGCCACATTAGGACTTGGCCATCTACAAATGCAACCCTCATGCCTTTTGCATCCAACAGAGATGGAGAGTAAGTTCTTCTTGAGTCCAAGTACATAAAGGACTTCTTTCATCTTCAAAGATTTTCTAGAATCTAGGTTGTAGGAGGCTTCACCACTTCTTTTGATTGGGTATTTATAATCATCTCCAAGTTTCACCTTATGGGGTGATTCATGTTCAGATAGGTTCACAAAAGATTCCTTAAACCCTGTCATGTGTTTGGAAGCCCCACTATCAATTAACCAATCATTACAACCATGGGAGATAGTACTTGTGAGAGCAGAGATCAGAACATACTCTTCTTCACTTGATGAGTCATCATTACTATCATCACTTTCTGCCCTAGCTTTCTTCTTGGGTGGTTCATCATCCTCGGCAGCATGAGCATGAAACCTTCTTTTGCTGCCCTTCTTCTTCTTGTTGAAGTTGTTGTTGTCCTTCTTATTCTTGGGACAATTTATGGCAATATGTCCTTTCTCATTACAGGTGAAACATATTCTTCTTTCTTTGAAGTGATGTGAAGATTTCTTGGAGTGAGATGGATCTCTCTTGGACTTCCCTTTCTTGGTGTGAGCTGTGAGATCTTGATCTTCATTCCCCATCTTTTCTTCTCGTGCCACAAGCCTTGCTTCTTCTTGTGAGCATTCTTCCCGTAGTCTACTGAAGGAAATCAACTTCTTTCTTGCACAGATTCCTTGAATGAAGGAGTCCCATGACCTAGGTAGGCCATTTAGAGTGGTCATGACAACTTCACCATTCTCCACCATTTCATCCACTGCTTCTAGTTTTTCCTTGATCTGGGAGACCCTTGAAAAATAAGATTAAATGGTTTCTCCATTCTGAAACTTTACTCCTTTCAATTGGTTACGCAGGGTCATCTTCCGATTTCTATTCTTCCCTTCAAATAGCTTGGTCAAAGAGTCAAACATCTCCTTGGGTGTCTTTAGAGAAGACATATGGGGTATGAGATGGTCTTTGATAGAATCAACAATGATTCTCTTTGCCTTGACCAAGTTCTTCTTATGCAATACCTTAGCCTTTTCATCCTCTGGGATAGGGATGTCTTCTTTTATATATGAGTCCAACTCATTCTCTTCCAGGATTAACCCAATCCTATACTTCCAAGCTCGGAAGTTATCAGCCCCTTCAAGCTTATCCTCAAGCTTGGTGTGGTGAGACATATTAAAGAGTACTTCAAATGGAAATAGAAAAGATTTAGGTCTTACCACTTGAAATGTTGAAAACTGGATCTGGTCCCGGATTAGGGTTTGTCAAAAAAAACCCTAAAAATTCAAAATGTGAATTTCAACTTTCTGAAAGAATAGAAAGATGTGCCTTGATGAGCTGATCAGTCTGGTGTATTCAGAATTTGAGATCAGCAAAGGTTTACCCTTCAGATTTGCCTTTTTGTCCTCCCGGGTTCACTAGGGAGAGCCCTGAATTAGGGTATGAATTTCCCGAAGATCTACCCATCCAAAAATATCGATCCAAAGCTCTAAACTTCGATTTTTGCAAGGAGCTTCTAGCTATGTCTTCATATTTCAGAAATTCCTACTTTTGTGGAAACCCTAATTTTTTAGGGCCAAATTTGAAAATGCTCAGAATTGAATTCTGATTGGACATATAGATTCTCCTTGATGAGTAGAGTCAATCTACTATACTGCTTTTCCAAAAACTGTGGAGAGAAACCCAATAAACAAGAAACTCAAGTTTTTGTCACTGCAAAATGTCTTCTTCTCAAGTTAGCTCTGATACCATGTTAAATTTTGAGCATTAATTCACAATACTCTAGGATCTTCACTGAGAGAATAACATATACATTATATCAATGCATAAAAATCACAATAAGCATGACAAGCATAACAAGAATCAAAATCATGAGAGACAAGAGACACAGAGTTTTCATGGGGAAAACCCTAAGGTGAAAAGCCCCACAACTTCCTCAGAGATAGAGAGAGCAATGGATCAACCAAAGTACAACCAAAATACACCTGCGATAGTCTCCTAGTAGCAGATGATCCTCCTCCTCACTAGTGCGCCACTTTCTGAGTGAGAGAAATGTGACTTTCCGAATGATCAAAATAGAGATCTCCCGATCTCTATTTATACTAACCTGTTTTCCCAGTGACCTTATGAGGCCGACTTGTCTAGCTAGGTACATCCACAATATAATCTATATTTCAAGGCTGACCCCACATATGGTGGTCTAATAACCCGTCTCCAAGTACACACACTTGTGACACTTGTCAATCCACATGACGACACTTCCTTATAGAGGAATAACACATCTCTAATAAGGGTACAATAAATATATATGAAATACATAGATGAAATACATTCCGAAGTTACATATACATCAACAGCTTTTTTAACACTTCGAGAAGGCCTAAATTCACTTAATATTTTCAAGGAGATGAAGAGGAAATTTTTCAAAACCAAGAAAATGTAAGCATTCAACTCTTTAGCTCTTCCAAATTTTCTTAAGCAACTATCCAAAGCATAAAACACTCTTCTCAATGGTTTCCAGCAATCCACTCGAAACGAAGATGGTAAAGAATTGTTGATTTTCTGGACTAATGCACCCAATAAATCTGAGAATGATATCACTTCCTTAATTTTGGTTCGCAATACTAGAGACTACTTACAACTACAATCTTTAAACAACCTGAAGTTCTCAAGAAGTCAATCACCCAAAAAACGTAATACAAAATTCACACCAATTTGCGCAAGAATCACAACAATCTAGTTTTTGGAGGACTTAGAAATCAGAGCAAACAAATCATGGATACTAAAAGGAGTCACAAGACTGGTTTCCCTCGCGATGGCTTGAAATTTCCCACGACTGGAGACACAATTGCTTAACTAACTAGGACTCAAATCAAGCTCTAAATTCTGAAATAACCCAAGGACAAAGCACATTGAATATGATGAATACTATGGCTGTAATGGGTAAGGCACATACCTCAGAAAACCATGCAAAACCAATTTTGTAGATTTTTTTGACCTTATGCACTAAGCTACGCAGGGTGGGGCACTCGACAAGTATACACCATGGCGTTGGAAGACTAGTGATGCGGGTTGAAAATAGGGTCTGCGAGTCAGTGACGCGGGTTGAACACAAACACAGAGCATCAGCGACGCAGTCTGCCTTAAGGATAAACGCGTCAGAATTATAGTGATACAGGCACAAAACTGCCTAGGTGCGTAGGGATGAAACCAACTTTGAAAAAATGAAAAATCCCAAAGCAAAAAAGGTAAATGGATAAGCTAAATTTACCAATCAGAGACTGGATCAGCCAATGACTCTATGAGAAACAGATCCAAGAGAAGGAGGCAATTTAGATGCTATTGGAAAAAAACCAAGAAAAACAAAAATCACAATCCAAACAAATCAAATACTATAGGATATATTCCTAGTGGAGTCACCAATTTTGTTTACGGACAATCCCTTAGTGCGGACACTAACCGATCTCCCTAGTTTGAATGGTTTGGATCTAGAACAAAAACAATACAGAATGCAAAGATCTTTCCTAGGTTAACCAAATTGAAAAAGGCATGAAGGAATGGCTTACCTTATCATTTTAGTTTTACCTCCTTGCTTGATGTAACGCTTGATCTTCAGTTGCAAACAATACACAAATGAGTGGAAACGTACAAATGCTAATAATATGCAATATAGATTAACCTAAACTAGTAGTCAAAGAAACCAATTCTAAATATCTTAATGCAACAGGACTTTATGGAAAGAATCTGTATTGCTGTAAATGAAAGAAATACATAGGGAGAGATTACAACCAAGCTTTGACTTTTTAACTTCCTCCAAATTATCCTAGCCTCAAAGATCTAAGCTTTTTCCTCCTAATGGATGAAAGGGAATAAGCTCCAACAGAATTTCACCAGCGTTTTAGTGCTCTATATTTCTCCTCCTTTACTATGAAGAGAGGGATTGCATATATAGGCCTAAAGGGATAGAAGAGGTTGAGGATTTTTGGGAGAAGCTCAAGGGATCATCCCAAAAGGTAAGGGGATCGAGTGCCACGTTTCCTAGTTCATAGGGATAAGCCTCCACGAAGCCATGGGTTCTAGAAGTCACTTGAAGCTTCTATTTTTCCTTTTAAACTAACAGTGTCACACTTTATCCATAGAAACATGCATATTTTAGGAGTGAAGCACCTTGTCCAAAGGCAGAAGGTGTCACCAACGTGCTCTGTCAATGTACATAGCGCGTCACTACGGATCTGACGCACTTTGTCAACGTGCAAGGTGATTTTGGGTGACAACAAAGGGAAAAATGATGACCACAACTCTTCCTTCAATCAAGTGGGATTAAGCACTTTAGGAATTAGGAAACTCAACTTTTATTGCCCTTATACCCAGGTGCTCCAAGACGGAGTCTTTGAATGATTATAGACCAATCTTACTTTGCAATTTGGTTTATAAAATTATTGCAAAGGTTATTTCTAATAGAATCAAGCATGTTCTTTCCAAAATCATTTATAAGGAGCAATTTGGATTCCTTTCAAATGGGAAAATCATGGATGCCATAGGGGTGGCTTAAGAGTGTCTCCACTCGATAAAAATTAAGAAGTTGAAGATCTTGATTTTAAAGATGGACCTAAACAAGGCCTATGATAGAGTGAATTAGGTTTACCCCAGGTTAGTACTCCTTCAAATTGGGCTTCCCCTATTAGTGACAGAGTGGATAATTTCATGCATAACCACTGCTCGGTTTGTTGTTCTCATCAATGGCTCCCCTTCCAATTTTTTGGGTAGCTTAGAGGACTTAGGAAGGGGTGCCCTTTATCTCCTTTTCTCTTTCTTTTGGTGATAGAAGGCTTCAGTAGACTCATTGGTAAATCCAAGAAAGAAAATAAGTTGGAAGGTATCAATGAATCAATCTCAAAATATCACCCATTTACTTTTTTTGATGATGTCCTTTTGTCTGGGAAAGGTTCTGAAGAGGAATGGAGCATGTACAATAACATTGTTAATACTTTCTGTCTTGCTTCAGGTATGTAAGTCAGTACGTTGAAATCATGTTTCTTATATAATGAAGTGGAGGAGGTAGTCTTACAGAGGGTTTTGGATATTTTTCCTTTATAGGTGGATAAATATTGACAATGGCTTCACTTACCTGGGATATTTCCTTAATCCCAACTATTATTATACTAAATATTGGGTGTGGCTACTTAGGAAAATTGAAAACAAGATTCATTGTTGGTGCTTGAAATGGTTATCACTTAGGGGTATACTAGTATTGGTGAAGTCTATTTTATTGTATGTATATGGCTGGGGTCCTATAATGTCCCTTGTTAAGATTTTTATTAAAATGACAATTTTTCACTTTTTTTCCTAGTTAGACCTTTGACTAGTTTTGAGCTCTAGGTCCCCAAATTGCTCCAATTGATACCAAATATTCTGAGAAGGTATATGGATGATGTTAGAACATAAATATGTGTTTTAGGGATGATTTTATACCTTTAAAATACTTTTGCAAATCCTCTTTCAATTATGGCCAATGTAGGGAACTTTACTAGTAATTTCACTTTAACTAGCATTGGTCTCTAGGTCTCAAATTGAATCCAAATGCCTTCAAATATTCAAGGAAGGTGTATTAATGATATTAGAACTTGAATATGATGTTCAGGGATGATATATGGCCACCAAAAGACCTTTTAAAACTTTATTAAGAATCTGGACCAAGTATGCAATTTTACTAGTAATTTGGGGTTCAAATCCCCCTGGGGTAAGTATTGAAAATGGCTTCCCAAATACCTCCAAACCCACTCAAATTTATGAAAAGAGGTATGGGGTGTCTCAAGTATGTTATTAAGGTCTTATTTGAATCATTAATTTATTATTATCTTTGTTCCAACCCTCTCCCATTCAGCTGCAAAAATCACCAATTCGACCCTTAGGGAAATGGCACTATTTCTTCTCCCAATGCAATTAAATTGAGTAAAAATACTTCAAATGCTCAAGTACAGTACATGAAACTTGTAAAATACATCCATGGCAGTTTATTAATCATAAATGTATTAGAGAACCATCCATTCATTCGAAATCATCAGCATTATCATGCTATACATCAATGTAGTGGGGAAATGGCACTGTTCTTTCATTAAAAATGAGATTTATACATTTATACTTGGAATTTAGACCTGAAACTTTCTTGAGATGAAGAACAGAGTATTTAATTAATATTAAAAAATAAATGGGGCATTATAAGCTCCCCCAAAGAGTACAATATCTCACCAAAAATGCCCTCCCTCAAGGATCAAGAATATGCCATCAAAACTGGAAATGGTTGAGAGAATGTGCTGCAATAGAAGAAACCATGAGCTTCCCTGTAGCTTAAACCTACAAATAAAGACTCCATTAAAGCTCCAAATGAAATGTCTGAATGGCCTTTCCAATTACCAACTTGGATGGGAATCTTTCACCCTCGAAATTGGCTAAGGCAAGAAACTAGTCATCCACTAGCTCTCCCTCTACACAAATGCAATTGCAAATTCTACAAATGATCAAAATCTGGTTTAATTCTTTTTTATTGACATTTATAAAGTTCTAATGTCCTCCATGGGTCTAATTCCTTCCAAGATACTCATGCCAGCTCAAGTTGGGAAGAGATTCAAAAGGACACCACTTGTACAACAATTCCTAGTCTCTCACTTCTACCAAATCACACGTGGAAGCATCTTAGCTGCCCTAACACCCTTTAGTGCCCTCTTGGAGTCTAGTTTTATCCCTAACATGTCATATGTCAGCTTTCAGGTCTGATTTGTGTCATAGGTGTCATAGCATCTTCATCATTGTTGTCATAGAGCTAGGGAATCTAGCCCAAGTGTCTCACTAGCTCCAAATTGCCTCTTCCTCTTCCATGGGAGTTACTCTTCCTCTATATTTCGACCTCATTGACTCATTCCAAGTATTATTGACCTTATAACTCATCCCAAGAACATTAGTCTTCCCATGGATTCGAAATTGCAAGAAGAGGATGCCATGTGGCACATAAATTCTAGCTTGTGTGGGTCCCACTTCCTCCATGTGTCTTCATGATCAAATGCCACTTTGATTTTCACTTGTATATATTTATTTATCTCCTTTATTAAATATTTATTCCATCCTAATGTTCCAACATCATTTATTATCCCCGTTATTCCAAATCCCAAAGCTTCCACCCCAAACCTAGGAAACTAGTAATTTTTCTCCTTGGCAATTATTTGATCTTTAGCATAAATTTGACAAACTCTAATGAATAGGGCCAATTTGCTTAGGCCATTGTGACCCAATGCCGAATTTGGGACATGAAAAATCCAACCTTACCAATATTGCTTGTCCTCAAGCAATTTCAAACTTGGGTGTTGAAGTACCTGCTTTTTGTATAATTCTTTGAAGTTGCCATTGAATTGCCCAACCTTGGGTCTTTGAGTTTCCATGAAGATTTTAGAGAGGAACCAACATGCTTGCTGCTACACTAATCTAATAAAAATCACTTTATTAAGTGGGAAATCCATCTCCCATACTTCTTGTTTCCCCAAAAAATTGAAACCAATGAGACAAAAATTATTCCAAGGTCCCATTGCTTGTATTGCACCCCAACAATTAAGAGTGCTCTCCAACCCACACCGTTAGATAAGAGGATTCCTGGATCCCATTTTCTTGTATGCATTCTTCCAAACATCATGAGTACAAAATATATATCATCAAAGTACATAACAACATAATGAAAATGTACATTAAGGAGGTGCTTCATCAAAGAATCATGAAAGTGCTTATACCTCCAAGCAAGTAGACCACCATTTTCCAAGTGCATACAAGCTTCAAGTGACCAATCAAATCTGCTCCAATGACATAGGTGAGGAACCCATGTCCTATAATGCTACTCCAAAAGGATTTGATATGCATCAAAATATTTAGCCATGTATTCTTTCATCCAAGAAGTGAACGAAGAATCTCCACTAAAATCTGAACCAAATAATCAACAGAAAAAACAAAGAGACTTCAAATGACTCAAAGAAGTCTCACCCATACATCCCTGAATGTGAGAATCATAAATATATAACAAAGTATGTGGCTGCCAAAAAAAATGTTCTCCAATCATAAATCTATTCACCCAAGTGTTGGATGAAGTTCCTCCAACATCAAATGAATTAAGTGTTGAGCAAGAAAAACCATGAGTCTTCAAGTGACTCAAATGCATATCATACGTGCATCCATGTAGATGTGCATCATCATAAAGTAACAAAGGATGCTGCTGCAAATGTGAATAATAATGTGCTACAACCATATCATCATAAAAAGTAAATATAGGAGTTCCATACTCATGTGGCACCATCAAAAATAACCCTTTCACCCATTCTTCATTGAGACTAATGTTGCAAAACATGGAATTGTAGGATGTAGGAGAATTAACTAACTCACCCAAATGATCAAAAAGTGCAGAAGTTTCATCATGGAAATGATCCATATGGTTAGTATCATGCAACTCCTTCAAAAGTGTGAAACCTTTGTTGTAGATTAGTTCCAATGTAGAGGAATCATGTTCTTCTTTAAAAATTGCATAACCTTCATCAAGAGACAATTCAAGTTCCTCTTCCACAACATCAAGTGTTTGGATCTCTTCAAGTTCATCTTCAAACACATTAAGCACATTCAAATTTTCACATTTCTCATGATCCACCATGTCATGAGAATCCTCCAAACAATCTACCATTTGACAATCTGAAATATAGGAGGAAAAACAAGTATCTTGCAACTTTTCAAGAAGTTGCTCATTTTGAATTGTGAGCTTATGATTATCCTCATTATTCTTCAAGTATGCATCATGTAACAATTCATTAAGCTCAAACAAATGGTTTATATCAAAAAGCAAAGACATGAAATTGCCTTTGATGTGACACATTGCTCTTTGAATCTTCTCCATGTCTTCAAGAAAGGATGTTTCCTCCAATGAAGTAGCTCTCCAACAAGAATTTGACACCAATGCTTGAGTGTCATGGAGAATGTTGAGGGACTCTTGGATCTTCTTTTCATTCATCTTTAAGGATCCTTCAAGAAAATGAGGCTCTTGCAAATGAACCTCCTCATCTTCTTCATTTTTGCTTGGACCAACTTCATGAAGCTCAAGTGGTGATGGGGAAGTTGATCTTGGTTCTTCTTCAAATGCTACAAGGTTTTCATTATCATGCTTAATGGAACTTGGGCTTGCAGCAACACTTTCAAAAGTGATCTCTATGTCACCAACATAGAGGTGCGAGCACCCATCAGTAGGTACTCCTTCATAGTTTAAGCATCCATCAGTAGATGCTCTTTGGTTCATGTCTAAGCTAGAAGGTGTCTCGAATGATCTTCCATATTCTCAATAGAATCTTCTTCATGCTCTTGTGATGTATCTTGCTTTTTCTCCTTCAAGCAAGCTGATGCATTTTGCCCCTTTTTTTCCTTAGGATCAATATCTTTGGAATCTCTTTTTGAAGAATTCCCAAAAGCTCTCCTCAAGTAGGACATCATTTCTTGCACACATATATGACATTCTCTCCAAGGTTCTTTACAAGAAGGGCAGAAACCTTTCTTTACTAACTCCACATATTCATCTTTGGGCCTATTTTCAAAAATATGTTCAGCAAAGTACTCAAAAGACATGACATTTTGTGTATTTTTTGCTCAAAGCAAGCTATTCTTGATATTTTTGATATTGTTGGGGTAAGGTGTTATATGTTGCTTTCCATCTTTGGAACTCATTCATAGAATTATCCTTGGTTTGTGTGACACACTCATATTCATTAGATTTAAATTCATAAGAATAATCTTCATTTCTCCTGAAATTGTAAGAATTTTTGCATGATGGCACCTCTTCCTCGTACCATTCACATTATGCTTCATATTGCTCATAAGCATCTACATATTCCTCATAAGAATTGTACTCATAGGATTCATCATAATAGTAAGACATGGTTTCCAATTATTCTTGAATGTATGTACCTAATCCATAGGTGCAAGGACCATGCTCTGATACCACTGTAATGTCCCTTGTTAGGATTTTTATTAAAATGACAATTTTTCACTTTTTTTCCTAGTTAGACCTTTGACTAATTTTGAACTCTAGGTCCCCAAATTGCTCCAATTGCTCCCAAATATTCTGAGAAGGTATATGGATGATATTAGAACATAAATATGTGTTTTAGGGATGATTTTATACCTTTAAAATACTTCTGCAAATCCTGTTTCAATTCTGGCCAATGTAGGAAACTTTACTAGTAATTTCCCTTTGACTAGTATTGGTCTCTAGGTCTCAAATTGACTCCAAATGCCTTCAAATATTCAAGGAAGGTGTATGAATGATATTAGGACTTGAATATGATGTTCAAGGATGATATATGGCCACCAAAATAGCTCTACAAACTCTATTAAGATTCTGGACCAAGTATGCAATTTTACTAGTAATTTGGGGTTCAAATCCCCCTGGGGTAAGTATTGAAAATGGCTTCCCAAATACCTCCAAACCCACTCCAATTTATGAAAATAGGTATGGGATGTATCAAGGATGTTATTAAGGTCTAATTTTCATCATTAATTGATTATTATCTCTATTCCAACCTTCTCCCATTCAGCTGCAAAAATCACCAATTCGACCCCTGGGGAAATGGCACTATTTCTTCTCCCAATGCAATTAAACTGAGTAAAAATAATTCAATGCTAAAGTACAATACATGAAACTTGTAAAATATATCCATGGCAGCCTATTAATCATAAATGTATCAGAGAACCATCCATTCAGTTGAAATCATCAGCATTATCATGCTATACATCAATGTAGTGGGGAGATGGCACTGTTCTTTCATTAAAAATGAGATTTATAAATTTATACTTGGAATTTAGACCTGAAACTTTATGGAGATGAAGAAAAAAGTATTTAATTCATATTTCAAAAGAAATGGGGCATGAGAAGCTCCCCCAAAGAGTACAATAGCTCACCAAAAACGCCCTCCCTCAAGGATCAAGAATATGCCATCAAAACTGGAAATGGTTGCGAGAATGTGCTGCAATAGAAGAAACCATGAGCTTCCCTGTATCTTACACCTGCAAATAAAGACTCCATTAAAGCTCCAAATGAAAGTTCTGAATGTCCTTTCCAATTACCAACTTGGATGGGAATCTTTCACCCTCGAAATTGGCTAAGGCAAGAAACTAGTCATCCACTAGCTCTCCCTCTACACAAATGCAATTGCAAATTCTACAAATGGTCAAAAGATAGTTTAATTTTTATTTATTGACATTTATAAAGTTCTAATTTACTCCATGGGTCGAATTCCTTCCAAGAGACTCATGCCAACTCAAGTTGGGAAGAGATTCAAAAGGACACCACTTGTACAACAATTCCTAGTCTCCCACTTCCACCAAATCACATGTGGAAGCATTTTAGCTTCCCTAACACCATTGAGCGCCCTCTTGGAGTCTATTCTTAGCCCTGAAATGTCATATATGTCATATGTCAGCCTTCAGGTCTGATTTGTGTCATAGGTGTCATAGCATCTTCATCATTGTTGTCATAGAGCTAGGGAATCTAGCCCAAGTGTCTCACTAGCTCCAAATTGCCTCTTCCTCTTCCATGGGAGTTACTCTTCCTCTATATTTCAACCTCATTGAATCATGCCAAGTATTATTGACCTTATAACTCATCCCAAGAACATTAGTCTTCCCATGGATTCGAAATTGCAAGAAGAGGATGCCATGTGGCACATAAATTCTAGCTTGTGTGGGTCCCACTTCCTCCATGTGTCTTCATGATCAAATGCCCCTTTGATTTTCACTTGTATATATTTATTTATCTCCTTTATTAAATATTTATTCCATCCTAATGTTCCAACATCATTTATTATCCCCGTTATTCCAAATCCCAAAGCTTCCACTCCAAACCTAGGAAACTAGTAATTTTCCTCCTTGGCAATTATTTGACCTTTAGCATCAATTTGACAAACTCTAATGAATAGGGCCAATTTTCTTAGGCCATTGTGACCCAATGCCAAATTTGGGACATGACAGGTCCCAGTGTCCATTCTTCACTATAAAAGAAAAAGGATGATGAATTTCCTATGGGGTGGTCAGGATGATAAAGTCTTCAAGTTCTATTCGGTTAAATGGGAAAGGATTTGCTTACCTAAGAAACTAGGGGGTTGGGGCATTAAGAACCTCATATGGTTCAATATGGATCTAATCCTTAAAATTATTTGGAGAGCCCTCTCTAGAATAGGACTTTGGAGTCAAATCATCAGATCAAAATACCTTAAGAGGTCTTATGTTGAGGACTGGTTTAGAAAAGATAGAAAATCAATGTCTCAAGCTTCCAATATTTGGTGTGCTTTTAACGATACTTTTCATTGGTTTGGTTCTTGGCTCTCTTGGAAGATAGGTAATGGAGAAAATATGGCCCTGGGGATTGATCCTTTTCTAGGAGGAGAGTCCTTCTATAAATTCTCATCTTCTTTGGTCTCCTTCTTATTCGGTTCGAGATTTTCCAAACTTGCGCATGTTAGATCTGCTGATGTTATTTTTAATTCTTGCAATTATTGGTATATTGCTTCCGAATTGGGGTTAACATGTGAACTGGCCTTGGAATGGTCTCATTACATTGCAGGGCTCAATCATATTGGTATCAACCTTATTGAGGAGGCAGATTGCTTGGTTTGGGAGTGGAATAAAAATGTAGTGTCGATCTTAGCGAAATTCAAGGCTTATGAAGCTATTTCTGCCTCATAAATAACTATGGGTAATCACTGTGGTAAAATAAATTATGGTATTGGTCTATGCCTCCAAAGATCAATGCTTCAGCTAGTTATGCTTGGAAAGGAAGATCCTGACTTATCAAAACTAGATGAAGAAGGGCTTTACTAGCCCTAACTTTTTCATTTTGTGTAAATCTGTCGAGGAGAACATAACTCACCTATTTGTGGATTGTGTTTTTGTCATGAGTTTTCGGCCCATATTCTTGAAAAAGTGCAGATTCATTTTAGCTGGAATCTTCCCTCTCTAGAGGAAAACTTGGCATGTTGGTTTTTCAGTTTGTCTCTTTTACAAAATTATGCCCTTCTTTATCATGTGGGGTAATGGAAGGCTCATAATTCCCTAGTTTTTGAAGATCACTATCAGTCTCCAATACATGTGGGCATTATGTGTTTGAGTTTATTCAAGGAATACTACAAAACACCCTTAGTGAAAAAGCCTCGGTACCTTTAGGATCATGTCACTAGTCCAGACATGCCTTGTGGTTTTTTTATGGTGCCTCCAACAATGAGATGTGTGGAGGGGGCATGGTCCTTCAAATTGACTCAAACCATCTTTTTTAATTGATGATTAGTACTGCTACAAGGACCAACACCAAAGATGAACTATTATCTCTATGGGGTCTGTTAACCTTTGCACTTCGAAAAATATAAAGGGGATTCAGGTATATGGTGACTCCAAGATTATTGTGGACCGGTGAAAAGGTCCTTCCTCTCTCTAGGTATCTATTCTCAAGCATTGGTGTAGCAGGATCAAACTATTGATTAGCAGTTTTAGTAGGTTCCACATTTCTCACATCTATAGGGAGCTTAATACTTTGGCAGACTAAATCTTCAAGAAAGCATCATGCAATACTAAAGGCCTTCTCCTTTATGAAGAGTTCTTTGGTTTTGATTTGATTAGCTCTAGCTCTCTTAAGTTGTATTAGCATATTTTAGTGACATTTTTGTAAGGCTCTCTTTAAATGTATTAGCGTCTTTTAGTTACATTTTGTAGTTTTCTTCAGCTCAGTTGGGTTTATAGACAAGGATCTGGTTGTAACTCTTAATAGAGTTGGGTTGTTCTAGATATTTGGTCTAGGGTGGTTTGATTAGAAAGTTCTTGTGAGTGGTACTCAATTAAATTGTTATGGCGTATTAACTTTGATTATGCTTTAATATCAAGTTAATGTTTTTTTCCTGTTTGAAAAAATAAATAATAAATGTATAAAAAAAAAATTACAATTTTCACGACTTAAAAATATTTTATTTATAAATATTTAAGTTACCCTATGCATTGTCATTATGATGATGCCAATATCTCTGCCATATGTTTGCATAGTCTTTATCGTCGTTTGCTTATTCCTTCCATGCTTGCTAGGATTGTAATTCGCTGCTTTGAGTATATGTGGCTTGATCGTTGTTGAAAGATACCTGCCATTTATTTCCACCTACTATTACGCCAGCTTGTGCTAGCATCGGATCGCTGGTCAGAAATGGCACGTCCCTTAATAGCCATTGCATCATTAGTCGCAAATGGAATCCCATTAGAACCCCAAGGACGGATTCCTTGCCGCTTCTGACAATATCCGTCAATTGACATAAACTCGACATTTGTTTTGGATGGAATCTGAAACATAAAAAGCATTATTCGTTCAGAAAAACAATCTAACGCCAAGAAGAAACATATTACACATGAAATAATAATAATATCATGTCTAGGATGGTCCATTAATATGCAAAGCCACACTAGCACTAATCTCTAGAGAATGGAGAATGGAGATTAAGAACGCTACTAAGCACTAGACAATGGAGATGAAGGAAGTTGGCCCTAGCCCTACCCTTGCCTTTGCCCTTGTGAATTGAAGGAGGGACATTCTCTCAATAACAAGAGTAACATGCATAGCATAAGTGAGGTTACAACAGGACACAAGTAGGTTGCAATTTGATCTTGTGCAGCAGCAATCCTGTGGTGGTTGTGAGTGTGAGAGAGATTTTTTGATTTGGTAAAGAGAGAAAGGTAAAAAGATATGAAGGAGGAGGATTTGTTGGACAAATGGGAAGAGGAGTTGTCGTCAAGGGGACCTTCAAAATCAACATGTCCTCTGCCTTTACCTCTGCCCCAACAAAATCTAGTTTTGTCTTTCTAAGATCCAGTCAGCAACAGCAATTTCCAGGGGTCTAGCTGCCAAAGAGGATTTAATTGGAGGAGTCATCGGTGGGAGGTATTACAAAGAACGTAGGGGAGGAGCTAACTCGAATGTTGAAACTACCTGGTTGGTCTAAACCCCTCAGCTCCATAAGTGATTTTTGGACGTCGTCACCCACCTGAGCATCAAGAACATTGTCCCCAAGACCATAATGCATTTGATGAACATAGAGGTCAATATTATTATTCCACTCACTGGAATGACGTCGATATGCAATGTGAGGGTCTAGGTCAACATTAATTGGTTCCATAAACTCCAGCTAGATAAAAAAAAATGAATTTTTGTCATCGGTCAGACCATTTGTAAAGTATCAATACCAGGTACCAGGTGGCATGTGTAGGAATTCTAGTTTTATAAATTAATTTTAATTATTTTTTAATTCTAACAATTAAAATTGCTACTACAAAGATTTATGTCCCATCGAAATTGTACTACACCAATGAAAAAATCATATTATTGTATTTTAAAAATTATTAAATTTATTCTAATTTTTCAAGATATTGTATTTAATATTAAAATTATGCATACATTATAAAACGTTATTAATATTTATATAAAAAAACATACTAATACAAAGTCAATGGACTTTGACTTTCCAACGGAAAGTATATCCCCACCCTAGTAGGGATAATAAGAAATCTTCTATTCAAAATTAATAAATAAACAAACAAATACACAAGATATATCCAAATACATGATAACTACATAAAAATCCTAAAGCAAACAATTCAACATATTCCCATATTACAAACTTTAGTCCTTCTTTAAAATTATTACTTAAAAATGAATAAAAATAATAAAAAAGCATATAGAAAAAGCAATTTAAGAAATCTTCCGAGCTTGAATGGAAATTTTTTTCTATAAAATGCATAGAATCTAATGAAAATCAAATCAAGGTGCATGGTAGAGGTGGGTTAAATTAATAAAACATAAATCAAGACATAATGGATATACATATGAGATACACTCAATATTGAGGACATATCATTATGGTTCACATATATTAGAGAGACACTCAATATTGAGGAGATAACATCTGATCTATTCGAGCTAAGCAACTCGAATTAAGTAAATGTTAGGGGCAGATTAGGGGGCTGGTCATTGGTTGGCGCTGTCAAGGCTTGAAACTCATTAACTCCCGGGCTTTCGAATCTAGCCTAGGATCGACCATATTTTCCCAAGAGATAGGAAAGGAGTTATTGTTCATAAACATCTATGGTACTTATAGTGATAGAGTGAATTAATGAGAGAATTTGTTGTCAAAATGTTTTATGAAGCAGAAGGATCTAATTTTGGGCGGGGACCTAAAATTTTCCTTAGGGTTCTTGGAGGTTTGGGGACCATCAGCTTAGGTTGATAGCCTCTCAAACTTTTTTCCTAAGGAAATTGGAGGAAAGCGGTTTGCTAGATGTTGATCTAGTCAAATTTAAATCGACTTGGAGAAACCAGCAGGTGGGCCTTGATAGAATTGGGAAGAGACTGCATCGTATTTTGGTAGCAAAAGGCCTGATGGACTCTCCAGACAGAATTCGGTAATGGGTTAGTGTGGGGGAAGACTTCGATCATATTCCGGTGGTTCTAGAATTGGAAAAATCAAGATATAATGTTAGGAACCCATGTCTTTACTTTGTTAGTATATTGTTGTTGGACGCATATGCTTTGTAAGTCGTCCCGTAGTATTTGTTGATCAATAGTTTATGTTATTGTTGTTGGCGCATATGCTTTGTAAGTCGCCTGTAGTATTGTTGATCCATAGTTTGTAGTGGCCCATGGTTTTGACCCATAGTATTGGCGCCTAGACTTAGTATATAAGTGTGTGTTGAGACCTATGAAGGCACCATGAAGTTATTTGTATTGAGCTTGCTCATAGGAGGTTGCCCCCTCGAAGTGGCCTGTGATCAATATAAAAGTGATTATGAGTTATGTCATTTCTGCTATTTCGCATATTTTTATTAATTAATTGTTGCAGGTGCATCACATCTAGTATCAAAGCACTTTCTTGGGCTCGCTGGGTGAAATTTCTGCCAAAATTTTTTCACATCTGTTGCAGGTTCGGATTTGGGAATAATCCCTATCCGCTTAACCGTGGGAAGTACTTGGGCATAATCCCTAAAACTCATTGTAAGGAGTACCACAGGAACCCTGAAGTAGCTGGCCCATTGAGAGGACCTTCCAGCGAAAAGGGCAACGACCCCTACCTGATTGACTAGTTCCCACCCGTGAGGTAAACCAAGAGCTGTTGTTTGTGGCAAAGCGGTTATCAATTTTACCTAAGCCGTGGAGTGAGGGGTACTGCCCCAATACGCAAGCCATCAGACAACATTGGTGGCCAAGTGAAACCCTTGAACTGTTAGGAATCCGCACATACTTGGGGTCCATATCTATTTTCAGCTGAACTGTTGTCGATCGTTGCTGCGCCGTTTTAGATCCAGTCGTTCAGATCCATTTTGCAAGTCGTTCCAGATCCAGCCATTTTCAATCCTTTCGACGTCGTTTCAGATCCCTTCCGAGCTGTAGCCGTTTCATATCTCCCTTGTTTTCACTCTGTTTCCCTTGAAATTTTTGGGGAACCCCTGTCATCCCATTTTGCATATTTCATTCCTGAGGACCCTATCCCCAATTCCCCTTCCCAAAGCCCGAAATCCCACATTTGTCTATTTTTAGGGTTTTCCATAACTTCCTCAGATTTCACCCAATCACCTTCAAATTTTACCACAGAGTTCCTTTCTGAATTCTGCTTCTTTGTTCCCCTCTGCCAAATTTTCCCATTCTTTCACCCCACTTTTGAAATGCTCATTTTTGCTTCCTTGTCTATTCGACAGTGTCCAAAACCTAGTCAAACCCCAATTACCCTTCAGATTTTTTCCCAAGTCCAGATTTTCCTTTACTGAAGTAGTTTCTGTTTTTGTTTTCCTACCCAGTCAACCGAAAAAAAAAAAAAAAAAAAACTCCTGGTTATAGTTGTCACCCGTGCAGGAGCAAAAACCATGGAGGACGCACTTGTAGCCATCCAAGCCAAACTTCAGGATCTGGATGAAAAATTTCTCATCCTCCATCTTGAACATTCAGCTATGAACAACAAATGGCAGTCCGAGTCTTCATCAGACAATGGGTTCTCTTCTTCCAGCAATTTCCGTGGTCCGAAGCTTGATTTTCCTCGCTTCAATGGTACCGATCCAACTGGATGGATCTATCGTGCAGAACAGTATTTCAGTCTGCATAATACTTTTGATGTCAACAAAGTTCCGCTGGCATCCTTTCATTTGGAACAGGAAGCTCTTCAATGGTACTGTTGGTACATCAAGGCTTATCCAGAGCCCAAATGGCCAAACTTTTGCTAGCTCCTTTTGCAACGATTTGGTCCTAGTGCTTTTGATGACTTCACAGGATCCCTCACTAAACTTTGCCAAATTGGCACTGTGAGAGAGTATCAAACCAAATTTGAGAATCTATCCAACCACACCGAAGGATTGTCTGATGACTTTTACCGGAGTTGTTTTATCAGTGGTCTAAAGGATGCCATCCGCTCTGAGGTCAAAATGTTATGTCCCAACACAATGATGGAAGCCCTAGGGTTGGCTAAGTTGGCAGAAGACAAGATTGCAGCCCAACAACACTCTAAGCCCACTTTTGTTCCCTTCCGAAATATGGGTTCTCAATGACCACCTATACCGCAGGCTCCTCGACCAACTCCTATCAAGCGTTTGTATGAAACAGAGATGCAAGCACGCAAAGAAAAGGGGCTTTGCTATAATTGTGATGAGAAATTCACTCGGGGACATAGATGTGTTCAACAAAATCTCTATCTCTTGGATGTGGATTCTCCGCCTGCCTCTGAAATTGGTGACGAAGATCCAGAAACACTGGATGCTCCGGTCGACATTCAAGAACCGCCTATTGACCCTCTGTTTCAGGATGACCAGCCAGAGATATCTCTCCATGCTTTCGCTGGAATCACCACCCCCCAAACAATGTGGGTCAGGGGTTACTTCAAGAAGCTTCCTCTTACAATACTCATTGATTCTGGTAGCACTCATAATTTCATTGACCCTCGGATCGCCAAACAAGCTGATTGTTTTATCCATTCTTGCTCCAACTTTGAAGTCATGGTTGCCAATGGGGGCACCTTACTTTGCAAAGAGAAGTGTCGAAATGTGCGTATCTCAATGGGAGTTATACCTTGCGCTCTGACATGTTTTCCTTGACCTTAGGCGGATGTGATGTGGTTTTGGGCGCTCAATGGCTACGCACACTTGGCCCTATCTTATGGGATTTTGCTGAACTTTGGATGCAGTTTTCCCTCAATGGCCAAAAACACACCTTGACAGGATTACAACTAGGTTCTCTCAGCATCATCAGTTCACATCGCATGGAAAAATTCCTCAAGAAGAATTCACATGGTGTCATCGCTCAGCTCCATTCCATTCAGATGCAACCTTCAGCGGTCTCCACTACTCCTTTGGATCTACAACAAATTCTGGATTGATATACAGGTGTTTTTGCTGAACCAGTGGGATTGCCACCTTCCAGGCCAGAAGACCATCGTATTCAGCTCCTTCCTGGCAGCGTTCCTCCCAACATCAGGCCCTATCGCTACCCATTTCACCAAAAAACGGAGATTGAAATGCTCGTTCGGGACTTATTGAAGCAAGGTATTATTCACCCAAGCACTAGTTCCTTTTCTTCTCCAGTTATTCTTGTCCGAAAAAAAGATGGGTCATGGTGCCTCTGCATTGACTTCCGAGCACTTAATCACCTCACCATCAAGGATAAGTTTCCAATTCCTGTTGTTGATGAGCTTCATGGGGCTCACTTTTTCTCCAAGTTGGATCTTCGTTCTGGGTATCATCAAATTCGAGTTCATGAGGATGATATCCCTAAAACAGCTTTCCGCACACATGATGGCCATTATGAGTTTTTGGTCATGCCCTTTAGCCTCACTAATGCTCCTTCCACATTCCAGGCATTAATGAATAAAATATTTCGACCCTACTTGCGGAAATTCATTCTGGTATTCTTTGATGATATCCTCATCTACAGTAAAACATGGGATGAACATCTCCAGCATCTGGATCTTCTCATGCAACTTTTCTCTGACCATCATCTCCATGCCAAGCAGTCTAAATGTGTTTTTGGACAGAAGGAAGTTGAGTATCTCGGGCACATTATCTTAGCACAAGGGGTTTGCATGGATCCTGCCAAAATCGATGCCATGAACAATTGGCCGCATCCTCAGACACTCAAGAGCCTTCGTGGTTTTTTGGGGTTGACTGGATACTACCGCAAGTTTGTCAAGGATTATGGGAAGATTGCATTTCCATTAACTGCTCTATTGAAAATGATGCTTTTACATGGACACGTGCTGCTCAGTGTGCATTTGACAAACTAAAATAAGTTATGTGTACTACACCTGTTCTAGCTATGCCCGATTTTTTCAAGCCCTTCACTATTGAGAGTGATGCTTGCGGCAATGGACTTGGTGTTGTTCTCCTTCAAGATGAACACCCCATTGCGTTCACCAGCAAATCCCTTTCAGGTAAGAATTTAGCTGCCTCTACCTATGAAAAGGAAATTATGGCTATTTTGCATGCAGTAAAAAAGTGGCGCCCATACCTATTAGGGAATCATTTTTGCATCAAGACTGATCACCAGAGTCTGAAATATTTCTTGGAACAGCGTGTCTCCTCCTCGGCACAACAGAAATGGGTTAGCAAACTCATGGGTTATGACTATGAGATCACTTACAAGAAGGGTAAAGACAATATTGTGGCAGATGCTCTTTCTCGCACATTTGATGCCCAAGGTTCTCTTTCAGCTATTTCTATGCCTGTTCCAAATTTGTTGCAATTTGTTCAACAGGGTTATGTCAATGACTCTTCCTTATCTCAAATCATCCAATGCTTGACCAAAAACCCTTCTGTTGTACCACATTACTCTTGGGATGGTGCTTCTATGAGATACAAGGGTCGTCTGGTGCTTCCCTGGAGCACAAATCTTCAACAGGCTGTCTTCTATGAACTCCATGCTTCTCCATCGGCAGGGCACTCTGGGTTCCTCAAAACGTATGAACGAGCACGGCGTAACTTCTTTTGGCAGGGCATGAAAAGGACAATTCAACAGAGGGTGGTCGAATGTGATACCTGCTAGCGCAATAAGGGTGAAACAACACTCCTTCCAGGATTGCTCAAACCCTTGCCATACCGACACGGATTTTGACAGATATTTCTATGGATTTCATTGAAGGGATCCCTAAATCTGGTGGGAAGACAGTGATTCTCGTTGTGGTTGATCGCCTCTCCAAATATAGTCATTTCTGTGCTCTTAGCCATCCCTATACAGCCTCTTCAGTTGCTCAAATTTTCCTAGACCAGATCTTTCGTCTTCATGGCATCCCTTCTTCCATTGTCTCGGATCGTGATGCGACTTTCACCAGTCATTTTTGGACTGAACTATTTCGCTACACTGGCAGCAAACTGAAGATGAGTTCAGGGTATTACCCACAAACAGATGGTCAGACTGAAATTATCAATAAATGTTTGGAAACTTATCTTCGTTGCTTCACCTCTGAACAACAACATCAGTGGGCAAAGTGGCTCCCTCTCGCTTAATGGTGGTACAATACCTCTTACCACACTGCCTCTAAAATGACCCCATATGAAGCAGTCTATGGTCAGGCACCTCCAGTTCTTCTTCCATACACCCCCACCAGTTCACCAGTTCAGGAAGTTGACACGGTCCTTCTAAACCGTGATCAGATTCTTCGCATTTTGTGGGACAATATTCACATGGCACGAAATCGCATGAAGCAACAAGCTGATCAGCACCGTTCTGAGCCCACTTTTCAAGTCGACGATAGGGTTTTTCTTCGTCTCCAACCGTATAAGCAGTCCTCCCTAAAACTCAAAGGGCGTCATAAGCTCACTCCAAAGTTCTATGGGCCATATCGAATTCTTCAGAAGATTGGGTCCGTTGCTTATAAATTGGAACTTCCTCCTTCTTCCCGCATTCATCCAGTCTTTCATGTCTCTTGTCTGAAGAAATTTCTTGGCACCAACATCAGTGGACAAATGATTTTACCCGAACTGGATAATGAAGGATCCATCCTTTTGGAGCCGGAGGCCATCCTCAATCGGTGCACTCGTCAGCTTCTCTCTCGCTCTATGACAGAGGTCTTAATTCAGTGGCACGACATGCAACCAGAGGATGCTACATGGGAACCACTCCTTCAGATTCAACAACAATTTCCACATCTAAATCTTTGAGGACAAAGCTTTTTTTAAGGGGGAGGGGATGTTAGGAACCCATGTCTTTACTTTGTTAGTATATTGTTGTTGGACGCATATGCTTTGTAAGTCGTCCCGTAGTATTTGTTGATCAATAGTTTATGTTATTGTTGTTGGCGCATATGCTTTGTAAGTCGCCTGTAGTATTGTTGATCCATAGTTTGTAGTGGCCCATGGTTTTGACCCATAGTATTGGCGCCTAGACTTAGTATATAAGTGTTTGTTGAGACCTATGAAGGCACCATGAAGTTATTTGTATTGAGCTTGCTCATGGGAGGTTGCCCCCTCGAAGTGGCCTATGATCAATATAAAAGTGATTATGAGTTCTGTCATTTCTGCTATTTCGCATATTTTTATTAATTAATTGTTGCAGGTGCATCACATATAAACCCTCTAGACCTTTCAAACTAAACTCCTCATCGTTCGCTAAAGTATAATATATACAATGCATTAAGGATTCATGGGTTCCTTTCATTGGAACTATAGTAGAGTCAACATCTATTTAGTTTGCAGAAAATATGAAAAGGGTTAAGGAGGCATCTATTGGTTGTGTCATTATATGGAAAGCTCGAGAGGATAGAGAGCTAAATCATATTGATACTTGCTTGCCAGAAAAATATGGAGCAGAAGGGTTCGAGCTCCTTTCAGAGGTGTTATAATAAATCATGGATGATTTTTATTCATGAACTAGCTACTTATGTATACATTGGAATTGTCTCTTGGGATTTGGATTCCAAGAGATCAGTTGGATTCCAAGGAGACTCTCCATCTTCTTCTTAATAAACTGAAAAGTATTTACAATATTTATAAAATTAATTGTGGAACCATAATCTCGTAGGATTAGGTCCCCAACATTCCCCCCCTTATTCCGAAGGGGTGTTTGTAAGTCCGAGCATGTTTCTAAACTTTTCAAACTTTTATCATCCAAGCACTTTGGTGAAGATGTCTGCAATTTTCTCATTTGTTGAACAATGTTGTAGATGGATTGTCTTGGCCTCTACATGATGTCGAATCAAATGGTACTTCGTGTTGATGTGATTGGTTTGATCATGGAATCTGGGATTCTTGGCCAACATGATTGCATAAGCGTTTTCGATCAATAAGGGAGTGGATTTCTCTTGTTTCTCCTAAAAATATTCAAGTATCTTCCTAAGCCACACAATCTCTTTTGTTGCTTCTGAAGCAACCACACATTATGCTTATGTTGTTGAATTTGCTAGAACTAATTATTTGTGTGATCTCCAAGAGACAGTTTTTTATCCAAGAATCATTGTGTATCCAGAAGTAGGCACTCTTGTCTCTTTGCTGCCATCAAAGTCTAAATCAGAGTACCCAATAAGTTTGAATCCATCCATCTTAGAGTACGTGAGTCCCCTCCAAGTATCTTAGAACTCTTTTAGCAGCATATAAGTGTCCTTCGTAATTTTTGTGCATGAACCTTGAAAGGATGCCAACAACATATGAAATATCTAGTCTGGTGGCAGTAAGGTATATAAGGATTTCCACAAGTTGTTGGTACTTGGCCACATCCTGAAATTATTTTCATTCATTTGATGTGAGCTTCAACTTTGTTCCATTGGAGTGGAGAGATGGTTGCATTCTGTCATGCAAAATTTGTTCAACAATTCTCCAACATACTTCTTCTCGGAGATAAATATGTACTTATGATGTTGAGTCGCTTCAATTCCCAAGTAGCACTAAAGATGTCCTAGATCTTCCATTTCAAAGCCCATCTTGAAATATTTCTTTATGGATGCAATATAACTTTCATTGTTCCATGTCATCAAAAGGTCATCTACATACATAAGATACATAACAGATCTTCTAACTTTCTTTACAAACAGTGTTGCGTCATCAAGATTATAATGTTTAAAATTTAACTTTAGGAAATGATCGGTTAGCTTTTCATACCATGCGTGAGGTGCTTGTTTCAAACCATGCAATGACTTGATGAGCTTACATACCTTATGTTATTTCCCTTTCACAACAAATCCTTATGATTGAGACATTAAGACATTCTCTTTCAAGTCTCCATTCAAGAAAGTTGTTTTCACATCCATCCAATGAACTTTCCACCCATTTTGTGCATCCAAAGACAATAAGGTGTGGATGGTAGCCCATTTTGTTGTGGGGGTGAACGTCTCTTCATAGTCAATGCCTTCCTTATATGCATAGCCTTTCTCCACAATATTTACCTTGTGCTTGTCAAGTGAGCCATCTTATCTGAATTTGTTCTTGTATACCTACTTACAGTCGATTGGTTTGGTTCCATCTGGAGGGTTAACCAGCTTCCAGGTTCCATTCTTCATGAGCACATCATACTCATTATGCATGGATTCTTTCCACTCATCACCGATAGAAGCCTCTTCAAAGGAATTTGGTTCAAGGTTAGTAGATAAATTCAATTCATAATCAAATGAGACATCGATGTCATCACTTGAGTTATTTGCATCTCCTATATCTTCTTGTTTGGTTGAACTTCTTGTTCTCGTATTTCCAACTTCATCTGGATGGACACATTCAAGTTTCATTGTGACCCATTTTGGAACTTTTTATGATGGCCCAAGTTGATCAGTTGGTGGTGCTCCATTTTCTTCAAGATTCAGTGTTCCAATTCTTTCAATCACCTCATCCGGTTGAGCCTTTTGTTCAAGTGAAGTGGCGGGAACTTCTTCTTCATGAGTTTCTTCAAGAAGGGGTGTTGGTGCTTCAAAAATAAATTACAAAGATTGATCCAAGGTAGTTTGGATCCCCCCTTCAAGATATCGAATTTCATTATCAACTTCATAATATGTCTTTACATGGGCAAATTTCCCGAGATGATCAAGATGTCTTTCAATAGACTCATCATTTTTTTAATTTCAAGAAAAATGACATCTTTGGAAACAATAAAATTCTTGTTTACCTCATCATAAAGACGATATGCCTTGGAGGTTTCTGAATACCCCAAGAAAAATCATTTTTGATTGTGAGCACCAAGCTTGTCTCTTTGCTCCTTTGGTATCAAGGCATAGCAGGTGGAACCAAAAACCCTGAGATGCCTCACCGAAGGGATGTGTCCATAACATAATTAATATCGAGTCTTGTTTTCAAGAGCATGAGAGGGACTTATATTTATCAAATAGGATGCACATAGCACTGCATCACCCCAAAACATCAATTTAACATTCTTGAAAAACATCATAGAGCGTGCCATATTCATGATGGCTCTATTCATTCTTTCTGCCACATTGTTTTGTTGAGGGTTGTAAGTGTAGTGTCCCCAACCCCAAACCAAGGCCAAGGTCACCAGGAAACCCAAGGGAAGGTTGAATCACGGTAAATGCACAGTGGAATAAGGTTACCTAAGGCTAGGCCATGATGCCAACAAGCAAATTAAATAAAACAACTAGCCTTTTTAAACACAATACAAACTTGTGATACATATCGTTTTCCATATGCACATGCTAAGCAAGCAAAATGCAAGTATGAATGTAAACAGATCTGAACAAGCTTTTAACATGTAATCTACCATCAATTAATATGATCTTATACAACCATATAACCATTAAAAAAATCAGATTTTCAAGATAACTCTAGCAATATAAATAAAATATCTACAGGCTGCCATATTCAACCATATTGACAAGCTAGAAACTAGATCTATTGACTGCCACCTACAACCATATTAACATACCTAAAACCAAATATTATGGCTTCCATCTACAGCAATATAAAATCATATTTCAAGGCTGTCACCTATATCCATATAGATCATAGGAAAATCAAATCCATAAGCACATATAATTCTGAGAATGCAATAAATAATCATATAATAAAAGACTTATCTGATTAAGGGGAAACTAGCTTCAACCGAACAAATTTCCACCCAAACACATATACGGTCAATTAAATTCATACTTGAACTATTTACCCCTGAGATGAGTCCATGGATCCACAAGTAGAGGTGCTCTCAACCATAAACGGGGTGTGTTCTTTATGAACATTGTCAACCCTACCACACATAAAAGATCATATATCAACCATAATGAAAGTTTTTTCAATGAATCAAAAGGTATTCCTTACTGGAAACATCACTCTGGACATAATGGAATAGGTCTCATAACCCAAAAAATATCAGAAATAGGTGAACCAGATCATATAGTTGCGCCCTTCTCACCACTGTGAGGAAAAACCCTTCCACAATAAAACAACTATATCTTAGCCATTCAAAAATATTTTTAAATGAAACAAAAGGTGTACCTTAATGGAAACGTCGCTCTGGATGAAATGGTACATGTATCATAACCCAAAAATGATAATAAGTGGTTGAAATAGAACATTTAGTTTCGCCCTCCTTGGCTCAACTAGAGAAAATATAATATATTTCCATCACAGGAAACACAGGCCATACATCATGAGAAAGAATAATACATTTCCATCATAGGAAACTCAAGAAAAAGCACAATACATTTCCATTGTAGGAAACTCGGACCATACATCTTAAGAAATCACAATACATTTCCATCATAGGAAACTCGGGCCATGCATCATGAGAAAACACATTACATTTCCATCACAAGAAACTCAGGCCACACAACCCGAGAAAGAACTATACTTCAATAAAATCTATCTAGGAAACACTCTGGCATATATCCAACATCAAACTCTACCCAGGAAACACTTTGGCATAGATCAGTCTTCATACCTCATTACAAGGTCTTCAATATTTGAAATATATCCAGGAAAACAGTCTGGCATAGATCAATCTCCAATCTCTATCTAGGAAACACACTGGCATAGAGCATTCCTCCCATGATATCTATCTATGCAACACTCTAGCATAGACCATCATTCCAATTCACTAGAGGTGCATGAAGATATGAAATAAGAGCCCCCATGAAGCCAATTTGAACACTCTTATATCCATTCAAATCCCTAGGTAGGAACTAACTCAGGTTAATTGGAGAGTAACCATATTAGTTACTGCAATCTTCTCCAACTTCTACTGTGACCATTCCAATTCTCATGAGAGTAATTCAAATTAGGTGGGGAGAAGGTTAAAAAAGCAAAGGATTCCTTCCTAGAATAGTAAAGGATGGGTTACACAAGGAATTACACAAATTTTGAGGTGTCAAGGATAAATATAGCCAGTGAAGGTTAGAAAACCAAGTGTAACCTCCAAAAAGGAGTTACAAAACCACCAAAGGGGTGCATTCAACAAGGAAGTCCCACTAAATAATGAATTAGGCTCAATAGTACCAACATAGGCTAAAATAATCAAAAATAGGAACAAAGAGTGTTGTAAGGGAGAGCCACAACTCCTAGTCCCCAACCCCGTCACATGTGGAGTCCATGACTCCCCAACCACATTAGTTTTCCATGTTGAGTTAGTTATTTAATCAAAAGAAAATACTAATACTAATAATAATAATAATAATAATAATGTCCATAGTCCATAGTCTAGGCATCTAGTGCCACATAGCAACACAAATAATAATCACAACATATGTCTAGGGCTTAAGACAATAAAGGCATTACGTCTCCCATCCCTTTAAATAATGCATCGTCCTCAATGCATACTTAATCATACTCACCTTAGTGCATGCTTTTATTCATACATACCTTCACGCATGCTTTTATTCATACATGCCTTCACGCGTTTTAAAAAATATGAGGGTAGGCCTCCCTCATAACAGCTTCCAGCTCCCAAGTAGCATCAGCAGAACTATAATGAGTCCTTTGGACCTTTACCAGCATGATCTCTCGATTCCGGAGCACCTTGGTTTTTCTTCACAATATGCATTTTATTATCTTCCTGAATCATATTGCAATCAATCACATTATTAGCATCACATATATACTTTTTCATCAAAAATACATGAAATACCTTATGCACTTTTATGCAAGCAGGCAATGCAAGTTCATATGCAATGCAATCTATCCTAGCTAATATCTCAAAGGGTCCATAGTGTCTTGCATAATGTACATATAGTCTATAGACCCATAGCTATATCACATATTCCACATGAGCATTAGTAACTTTTAGTGATGACTAGCTACAACATAAATGCTAGTCCTTAACATAGTAATTACAAGCATCAAACTATAAAATCATATTCCAACCATTAACATTGACTCTTTACAATCATCAAGACATATGCATTACTATTATAAAGGCCAAGCCTCACCCAATGATAACAAATAGGACTATCAGGTCCTTTCTAATCAAGCCAAGCTGAGCCACATAACACCATTCATTTATCAATCATGCCTTTACACAAGAAGGATGACCATCAAGCATTATTACAGGATTAAGGACTAGATGTGATACCCTCTAGTTTATCCCCTGGACACATTATTGTTATTGTTATGTTGGACATAGTGGCACAAGATGCCTGGACTATGGCTTGCACATTATTATTATTTTTATTATGTTGAACTTATAAAATAATTAATAAAATAAAAACAATCGAACGACGGATGCCACGAAAGATAGTAAGAGGAACCATGATGTTACGAGCAAAGGGTTGTGGAAAGTGTTTACCTATGTGTGTTGAGCCTATGTTGATGTTGTACACCCTTCTTATGTACTTGATGGACCCTCTTGGCTATGCACCCCCGATGTGTTATGTCACTCCTTGGTTTTATTTACCCTGAGATTAATTTTTTATTTGAGGATTGGAGTCCCTCTCTCACCTAGTGCGCCCTCATGAGTTGGATTAGTGTGTCCCTTGGTGTATCCACCTGATGTGTAAATCCAATTTACTATTATGGGAATGTAACTCTCATGCTTGTGCCCCTCTCTCTCCCAATTCAAATTGCTCATGAATGAATTCGATTTGCTTGTGTTGGCTAGTCACACTTGTGTGTTGGTTCATGCTTTTTCTCTTGTGCTTTTGTTTGGAACTTGTAGTTCGATTTTTTTCTCTTGGTATGAGATCCTTCCTGGTCATTGCGCCCTTTTGGAGCCTATTCTCAAGCTGAGTTACTCTGGAGCCATTGGCGTATGTCCTGGAATTGCCTCTGGAGATCCTGGATTGGCACCAGGGGTAAGGTCCACTGGCGTAGTTCGATTTTTTTCTCTTGGTATGAGATCCTTCCTGGTCATTGCGCCCTTGTGGAGCCTATTCCCAAGCTGAGTTACTCTGGAGCCACTGGTGTATGTTCTGGAATTGCCTCTGGAGATACTGGATTGGCACCAGGGGTAAGGTCCACTGGCGTAGTTTGATTTTTTTCTCTTGGTATGAGATCCTTCCTGGTCATTGAGCCCTTGTGGAGCCTATTCCCAAGCTGAGTTACTCTGGAGCCACTGGCGTATGTCCTGGAATTGCCTCTGGAGATCCTGGATTGGCACCAAGGGTAAGGTCCACTACCATTGGATTTGATGTTGGACAGAGTTGTGTATTTCCTTTGGATATCTTAGTTTGGCAGTAGGGGTGAGGTCCACTGCCTTGGATTTGGTTTTTTCCTGGAGCCATTGGAATTTCCATGGATTGGAAGTTCTACTTGCCATTGGGTTGTGGTTGTACTGTTGTCCTCAAGCCACTAGAATTACGTTGGAGTGGAAGTAGAAGACACACTTGCCATTAGGTTGTGGTTGGACTGATTTCTTGAGATAATTTGTGGTTGAGTGCACTATTTCTTGTGGCATCATGGTTCTATATCGAGGGTGACCATTGCAAAGTGAGTTTTGGCTTGCATTGTATCTAAGTCTGGGTGGAACGTGGCACGATCGATTTTGGTTGCGTATTTGGAAAAGATAAGTGATTTATTTAATTTTTATTTAATTTATTTGGCTCTGATCTGATTTATTTATGGATGCACATGAAATCTTTGATTAGCTTTATGAGCTAATTGTGGAAGAAATTTCTCATGGAATTCAATCTATTTATGCAAGTAAATTTCGTGAAGGAATTGGAAACTAGTTTTTGGGATTTTGTGCACAAATTGCTTGAGGAAATGATTCTTTGGAACCTATGATAAGAACTGATATTTCTTCCCATGTTCATTATATAATGTTTATTTTGATGGTACAGTAGCCTTGGAATGGTTTAAGACATTTCTCTTGATGCTTCTACCTTTTATTCGAAAACTAGTTCTTCGATTGGATTGTTTTGCATAGTTTGAGACTTGGCACATGAAGTGTTTGTAAAAATTCCTAAGTGTTATTTTTATTCTTATGTATGATAAACACTTTAAATGTGTGTGATAATGTGAGGGGAAATATTCTTGATATTTTATAGGAAATGTCTGCCGAAATTCTAGATAAATTTCCAATTTCTAGCTCCTTCAATGGAATTATTTTGAGTATATTTGTGAATTTGCATATGAAGTGTTTGAAGAAATGTTCGAATGAGATATGCCTTTTTATGACTGATAAAACATGTTATTTATAGTTGGAATGGAATTTGAATGATTCTATGAGTTGTGGATTTAATTATTCTAGCGATTCCTAGAATTACTAGTCAATTCATATGAGTAGAATTAGCTAGTTTTGTGAATTATTTAATGGAATGTATATGGGAGGAAAGCTACAACCATATGAATTTAGGTGACCCCTGATGCACTATACATGAGATATGGTAGTCATATATTTATATTTATTTGGCATTTGGAAAGTTAAATTGGAAACTAGGTACATTGCGGTGAAAATTGATAACTAGTTGTGGATTGAAATCTCTGTTTTCGTAAAAACGGACATTCAATCTGTTCCTAACATGTTATTCTGAGGTAGATGTCTAGTTATCAGGTGTGATACTTTACTTATGTATTCATTTCATTTTGGTTTAGTTATTTAGACTCAATTCCTTGCAGTGAATGTTAACTAGTTTCATTGGAATTGATGGAAAAGATCACCTTATGTGCAATTGGAATAATATGCAAATAAAACTTTATTTGGTTGTAGGTGCACACTTAAATATGTTTTTAATGGTTGTAGAATTTATTTTGGGTTTAATGGCATGGTTACAAGTTGATTTTGTGCAAAAATAGTTGCTTATATTGGAAAACTAGTTAACTAGTCTTGTGGACTCTCTTTCATAATTACCATGATTAATTATTGTAATTTTTTTAATTAGGACTTATTTACATGTAATTGGATGTTATTAATCCATTGGGATTGATAATTGATGATTATTTGTTAAACAATTGGAATTGTGATAAGTGTCTTCATTTGCGCACTAAGTGGGGTTAAGTGTAGTAATTAACACCTTAATTACTACTTAACAATGATTAAGAATAATTAGCCTTTAGAAGTGGTTATCATCTTTGATATGGATTGTATTGAAGGTTTGATAATTTTAGATGATGTTAAGAATCCTTCCCAACCCTTAGATAAAATGTTGGATGTGTTAATGAATTTATAGTAAATTATTGTTAATTATTGGATTTTGTGTCGCAATTAATTTTGGAAAAATAGAAATTAAATGTTTATGGTTTATCCGCTACACTAAAAATCAAGTAATTAGCCTCAACGAGTTAATTATATGTTCCTTAGACACTCTGATAGCCCCAGGGTACATTACAGGTGGTATCAAAGCTGCGGTTGCAACACTGCTGTTGTTGGGCCTATTGGTCGCTTTAAATTTGCTTGCTTGAATAAAAGTTAAATGTTTCCTATAGGAAATTTAATTGTGAAAGTGTTGCTATCTTTGTTAAATGTGAAAAATTATTTGTTATTTTGAATATTTAGAAGATTTTTGAAAATAATTATATCATTTTATGCATTTTGTTTAGTTATTTATTTCAAAAATTGAAGACTAGTATAGTATGCTTTGTTTCTTCTTAACTAGAAAATTAATTATTATTTGAGAAAATAAATAAATTTGATAATGGAATGTTAAAAAACATTAGAATGAACATGTTGAAGCTCACTATAAATAATTTAACCCAAGAAAACCCCACAGAGAAAAACAGTAGAGGATGGAAGATAAACAGACAGCCCCTTATGGCCCTGAAGAGGAGTATGTAGGAAGGAGGAGGAGGAGTTCATCCCTTGAATTGGAAGACTCAGTTAAGAAATGTAATGAAAGGATCACTCACCTTTAAGAACAAATCGTAAAAGATCTAAGATCCTTAAAGACTACCCAAGATAAGGAAGAAAGGAAAAGCATAAAAACTTACACTATGATGGACTTTCCCCCAGATAGTTACTATACATCTCTCTTGACAAAAAGAGTTAGAAGTCCTTAGATTAGTTCAAACAGATTTTCAGATGACCGTAATAGTAGAAGGATAAGGTATAAGCATGATCAGTTGATGGGAGAATTAAGAAATATTAAACCTCCAACCTTTGATGGTGAAGTTAAACAAGGTGAAGAAGCAGAAACATCGTTAGTAGGGCTCCGAAAGTTTTTCCAATTGCATAATTATTCATCAAACATGGAAGCAACAATAGTTATCTATCATTTGTAGGTAAGAGCCTCTATTTGGTGGGAACAGTTGGTTAAATTTAAATATATTGATGAAGAAAATATCACTTGGAAAAAGTTTAAAAATTATTTTCAACAAGAATACCTTTTAGAGAAATACTATGATAATAAGATGGAAGAATTCTTTGAACTTAAGCTGGAAATTTAACTATGGATGCACATGAGAAGAGATTGCTTGAACTGTTAACTTATGAGGACTATATAAAATATAAAAAAGTTAAGATTCAAAGATTTCTAAGTGGACTGCCAACTTTTTACAAGGATAAGATTCAGTATGATATGGCCAAGACCCTTAAAAGAAGTAATCTGGAAGGAAAAACATTTGTATAAGTTATATAAGAATAAGGAACATAAGAACTTGAAAGATAAGAAGAGTGTTAAATAATACCAAATAAAGAAGGGAACCAAGCCTCCTGTCAACATAAGTGTTCATTTTCATAAGTAGCCAGATTCATATAAGAGACCTCCTGTTAGATGTTGGAATTTTAATGAGAATCACTATGCAAGGTATTGTCCACATAAGAAAGAAGACAACATTCTCAACATTCAGGGAACAACAGTAGGTGATGTTGGTAAGACTCAGAGGATTTATACAACTTTGGAAGGTAGGCAGGCAGATCATCAGTATCACATGATAGAAGTGGCAGGTAAGATTGGTAATAGAACCGTGTCTATTTTAATTGATTCAGGAGCTGGTAACAGTTATGTTGCACCTAGTGTAGTTTTGAATTGTTCTCTTACGAAAAGTAACCTTGAGGTATTAGGCCTTGTACAGTTAAGAACTGGAACTAAATGAAAATTCACAAAAATAGTAAGACCGTGTTCTTTGGAAATGAAGGGTTTAAAGACTTTATCAGATTTAAATGTTATCTTCTTAGGCTCTTGTGATGTTTTGATTGGTATGTACTGGTTGAATACACACCGAGCTATCTTGGATTGTTACAATAAGACTTACACATGTCTAGATGAGGAAGGAAACATAGTAACAGTTAAAGGAATACATAAACCGATATATTTAAGACAGGTTACAGCCTTATAGTTAAAGAAGTGTTTTAGAAAAGGGTGTCAGATTTATACAGCTCACATAGAAGAATCTAAGGAAAAGGAACCTCAATTACAGATTCGATATTACAGAAATTCACAGATATATTTCAAGAGATACCCGGAATGCCTCCTATAAGAGATATAGACTTTACTATTGATCTAGTGCCCAGTACAGTTCCTTCGTCTAAAGTCCATTATAGGATGAGTATACCTGATTTGAAAGAGTTACAGATGCAGTTAGAGAAATTATTAAAGAAGGATTATATCAGACCTAGTGTATCACCTTGGGGAGCATCGGTTTTGTTTATAAGAAAGAAAGATGGTACCTCGATACTTTGCATAGATTACATGAAGTTAAATAAAGCAACTATCAAGAACAAGTATCCTTTAACAAGAATTGATGACTTATTTGATTAGTTAAGGGGTGCCACAAAGTTTTCAAAGATGTATCTAAGGTTAGAATTAAGGAAGAGGACATCAGTTAAAAAACTTTTAGAACAAGATATGGTCACTATGAGTTTACAGTTGTTCCATTTGGTTTGACGAATGCACCAACTACCTTTATGTGCATGATGAAAGCGATTTTTGGAAAATATTTGGACAAGTTTGTGATTGTTTTCCTGGTTGACATACTAGTTTACTTTAAGACAAAGAAAGAACATGAAGAGCACTTGAGACTAGTAATGTAGGTACTCAGAGAGAATCAAATTTATGCTAAGTTAAGTAAGTGCTCTTTTTATCAGAACAAAATTCACTACTTAGGACACATTGTATCAGAAGAAGGAATCTTAGTTGACCCCAAAAAGATAGAAGCAATTATGAATTGGCCAATACCTAAGAATGTGTCAGAGGTTAGATCTTTTATGGGATTAGCAAGTTACTATCACAGGTTTATAGAAGGATTTTCAAAGATTGTACATTCGATAACTTCTTTACAAAAGAAAGATATAAAGTTTGACTGGACATCTAAATGTGAAACAATTTTTCAGAAGCTTAAAGAGATGCTTACTAGTGCACCGGTTTTGAAAATTGTGAATCCCGATGAAAATTTTGTGGTATGTACAGATGCATGTCAGCAGGGTATAGGTGGTTTGTTAACTCATAATGGATAGGTTATTTGTTATGAGTATAGGAATTTAAAGGAACATGAACAAAATTATGCTACACATGACTTGGAAGTAGCAGCAGTAGTACATGCTTTAATGATATGGAGACACTACTTAATGGGAAAGAAATTTGAATCAAGAACTAATCACCATGGACTAAAATACTTATTTGAACAACCTATTCTAAATGTAAGACAAAGAAGATGGATGGAACTACTATGTGAATACGATTTTGACATTAAACATAAAAAAGGAGAAGAAAATAAAGTGGTGGATGCACTCAGTAGAAAAATGCATGTGATGCACGTAGCTATCAGTACTAGCACTTCAAATTTAAAGGATAGAATAAAAGAGGCAAACAATACAGATGAATTTTTTCAACATGTAAAAGTAGGTTTGCAGCAACAAGGAACAACACACAAGTTTGAACACGATAAACTAGAAGATGGAATACTTAATTATAAGAACAAGGTCTACATTCCTAACTCATAAAAAGTAAAGTAATTGGTTTTAAAATAAATGCATGATGTACCATATGAAGGTCACTATGGTTATCAAAAGATAGTAGCGGCAGTTAAGAAGGATCATTACTGGCCATGAATGAAAAAGGAAATTGCAGATTACATAGCTAGATGCTTATAATGTCATAAAGTAAAATTTAAACATAGACACCCTACAAGTTTGTTACAACCTTTACATATACCATAATGGAAATGGGATGTAGTTAGTATGGATTTTATCACGAAATTACCTAAGACAAAGTCACAACATGATGCTATTATGGTAGTGGTAGACAAATTAACTAAAGCAACTCACTTTATACCAGTTAAGACTACAAATAAAGCAACTGAAATAGTAGATATTTATATGAAATAGGTAGCTAGATTGCATGGTATTCCAAAGGAAATTGTGTCAGACATGGATTCAAAATTCACAAGTCATTTTTGGAAAGGTTTGTTTAAAGGTTTTGGAACATATTTGAATATGAGTACATCACATCATCCTCAGACAGATGGACAGACAAAATGGGTTAATCAAGTTGTTGAAGACATGTTAATAATGTATGTAATGGATCAACCTACCAAATGGGAAAATTATTTGCATCTTGTGGAATTTGCTTATAACAATGGTTATCACTCTTCTTTGAAAGTAAGCCCTTTTGAAGCAATGTATGGAAGAAAATGCAACACACCTATTAGTTGGGACAATCTGACAGATAGAGTCATAATTGGGCCAGAATTATTAAATGAAATGGAAGATCAAATGGTCAGGATTAAACAGAATTTGAAAACAACACATGATAGATAGAAAATTTATGTAGATAGGAATAGGATTGATAGACAGTTTTAGGTTGGGGATCATGTGTTTTTGAAAGTGAAACCGAAAAAAGAGCACCTTAAACTTGGGGAATTATTCTAAACTTGCAACTAGATATTGCGGTCCCTTTGAGATTTTGGAAAAGATAGGGACCGATTGCTTATGAACTGGCTTTTCCTCCTAGCATTAACATAATTTGTTTCATGTCTCTTTGTTGAAAAAGTATGTGCATGATGGTAGGCATATAATTAACTAGAATATGATACATATAAATTGTAGAGTAGATGATTTTGTTTTACATTAGATGATGATGCAATGATATGATATATTGTTGCTTAGATTATTTTGATACTGACATATGATCCTTGTTAGCATGTTGGTATATATATGATTTCATGTTGAGAGGTATAAGTGATGTTGATTATGTTTTGTATATATATTTGATATGGATAGGTGGATTTGGAAGGAGACTTTATGGTAGATCTTGTTTCCATTGTAGGAAAGAAGACCAAGTTGCTCAGGAGTAGAGAAATCCATCAGGTTAAGGTTCAGTGGAGCCACTATACTCCTGAGGATGCGACTTGGGAATTGGAAGATATGATGAGGGCGGCATAGCCTCATATGTTTTCAGATTTTGCGGCATGTATGTGTATGCATTGAGGACGATGCATGGTTTAAGGGGGGAGGGTTGTAATACCCTCTGGTTTAGCCCCTGGACATATTATTATTGTTGTTATGTTGGGAATAGTGGCACAAGGTTCTTGGACTATGGTTTGCACATTATTATTATTTTTATTACGTTGAACTTATAAATTAATTAATAAAATAAAAAAAAATCGGACGACTGATGCCACGAAAGAGAGTATGAGGAACCATGATGTTACAAGCAAGGGGTTATGGAAAAGTGTTTACCTATGTGTGTTGAGCCTATGTTGATATTGTACACCCTTCTTATGTACTTGATGGACCCTCTGGTTATGCACCCTGATGTGTTATGTCACTCCTTGGTTTTATTTACCCCAAGATTATTTTTTTATTTGAGTATTGGAGTCCCTCTCTCACCTAGTGCGGCCTCATGATTTGGATTAGTGTGTCCCTTGGTGTAGCCACCTGATGTGTAACTCCAGTTTACTATTCTGGGAATGTAACTCTCATGATTTTGTCCCTCTCTCTCCCAATTTGAATTGCTCGTGAAGGAATTCGATTTGCTTGTGTTGGTTAGTCACACTTGTGTGTCTGTTCATGTTTTTTCTCTTGTGCTTGTGTTTGGAACTTGTGGTTCTATTTTGCTGCTCTTGGTATGAGATACTTGTTGGTCATTGTGCCCTTGTGGAGCCTATGCCCAAGCTAAGTTACTCTGGAGCCACCAGTGTATGTCCTAGAATTGCCTCTCAAGATCCCGGATTGGAAACAAGGGTGAGGTCCACTACCATTGGATTTGAGGTTGGACAGAGCTGTGTATTGCCTTTGAAGATCTTGGTTTGGCAGCAGGGGTGAGGCCCATTGCCTTGGATTTGAGGCTGTCCTGTAGCCATTGGAATTTCCTTGGATTGGAAGTGCTACTTGCCATTGGGTTGTGGTTGGACTATTGTCATGGAGCCACTAGAATTGCCCTGGAGTGGAAGTAGAGGCCACACTTTCCATGGGGTTGTGGTTGGATTGGTTTCTTGAGAGAATTTGTGGTTGAGTACGCTCTTTCTTGTGGCATGATGGTTCCGGCTTGAGAGTGACCATTGCAAAGTGATTTTTGGCTTGCATTGTCATGTCTAGGGCTAGGTGGAAAGTGGCACAGTCGATTCCGGTTGCGTATTTGCAAAAGATAAGTGCTATATATAATGTTTATTTAATTTATGTGGCTCTAATATGATTTATTTATGGATTCACATAAAAATTTTGATGAAATGTATGAGCTATTTGTGGAAGAAATTTCTCATGGAATTCAATCTATTTATGCAAGTAAATTTGTGAAGGGATTGGAAACTAGTTTTTGGGATTTTGTGCACAAATTGTTTGAGGAAATGGTTCTTTGGAATCTCTGCTAAGAACCGATATTTATTCCCATTTTAATTATATAATGTGTATTTTGATGGTACAGTAGCCTCTGAATGGTTTAAGACACTTCTCTTGATGCTTCTACCTTTTATTCGAAAACTAATTCTTCGATTTGATTGTTTTGAATAGTTTGGAGACTTGGCACATGAAGTGTTTATAAAAATTACTAAGTGTTATTTTTATTCTTATGTCTGATAAACACTTGAAATGTGTGTGATAATGTGAGGGTAAATATTCTTGATAGTGTTTAGGAAATGTCTACTGAAATTCTAGATAAATTTCCAATTTCTAGCTCCCTCAATGGAATTATTTTGAGTAGATTTATGAATTTTCATATGAAGTTTTTGGAGAAATGTTCGAATGAGATATAGATTCTTTATCACTGATAAAACATGTTATTTATAGTTGGAATGGCATTTGAATGATTCTATGAGTTGTGGATTTAATTATTCTAGCGATTCCTAGAATTACTAGTCAATTTGGATGAATAGAATTAGTTAGTTTTGTGAATTATTTAATGGACTGTATATGGGAGGAAATATACAACCAGATGAATTTAGGTGACCCATGATACACTATCCATGAGCTACATTAGACATATATTTCTTTTTATTTGGAATTTGGAAAGTCAAATTGGAAACTAGGTACATGGAGGTGAAGATTGATAACTAGTTGTGGATTGAAATCTCTGTTTTCGTAAAAACGGAATGCTTTGCTCGGTTTCTAAAATGTTATTCTACTGTGTGTGGATACTTATTAGGTGTGATCCTTTACTTATGGATGAATTTCATTTTGGTTTAGTTATTTAGACTCAATTCCTTGCGGTGAATGTTAACTAGTTTCATTGGAATTGATGGAAAAGATCACCTTATGTGCAATTGGAATGATATGAAAAATAAGCTTTAATTGGTTGTATGTGCATGCTTAAATATGTTGTTAATGGTTGTAGAATTTCTTTTGGGTTTAATGTCATGGTTACAAGTTGATTATGTGCAAGACTAGCTGCTTATATTGGAAAACTAGTTAACTAGTCTTGTGGACTCTCTTTCGTAATTACCATGATTAATTATTGTATTTTGGTAATTATGCCTTATTTACATGTAATTAGATGTTATTAATCCATTGGGATTGATAATCGATGGTTATTTTTTAAACAATTGGGTTTGTGATAAGAGTCGTCATTTGCACACTAAGTGTCGTTAAGTGGGGTAATTAACACCTTAATTACTAGTTAACAATGATTAAGAATAATTAGCCTTTAGAAGTGGTTATCATCTCTGATATGGCTTGGATTGAATTTTTTATGATGTTAGATGATGTTAAGAATCCTTACCAACCCTTAGATAAAATGTTGGATGTGTTAATGAATTTATATTAAATTATTGTTAATTATTAGATTTTGTGTTGCAATTAATTTTGGAAAAATAGAAATTAAATGTTTATGGTTTATCCGTTGCACTAAAAATCAAGTAATTAGCCTCAGAGAGCTAATGATATGTCCCTTAGACACTCTGATAGCCCCGGGGTACATTACACTAGACTAACAAGCCACCTAAGCATTATTCTTATAGGATTATCATGGCTATATATGTTATGCTATCGTTTATCATACCTTCATGTGCATCATGTTCAATAACCATTAGAACATCACCAATTATCATATACACCCATGATGCACACTGCCTTCATAGTACTATCATAACTTAAATGCATTTATGATGATGTCAACCCCCTCATACTGGAGACACCTATAAACATGATCGTAAGATGGATACAAAGTGTATGCATGTACAACATAACTACATAAGCACATTCTTACGTAACCATATGCATACCCATAACATGCATGGACAATATGTATTAGTGCCAAGTACATCATAACAACATGATCACATGCTAATATATACAACATTAATCATTATACCAACAGATACATTCTTGTGGATACCAAGCTGGGAAAAACCACGGAAAAACCAACAACTTACATGAAATCATCAAATATAAGGACTGCATATACATCCTAACAGGTCTTTTAATGCATCAAGACCACAACTTAAGAGCGCTTGACCAATTAAGGGCAACTAGGTGTCCAAGCTCTATGTTCCACCCAACTGTAGGCACTCATCAGACATATACTCTTTATGTCGTGAATCCACCCCCGAGTTGGGAAACGGTTCCACTAGGACCAAGGGAAGACACATAATTCTTCCCAAGCAGTCTTATCATCAATCAGACACCAATTCCACATCCATCCTAGGCTAAGAAACACAAGGATATACTTGGATTTGATCCTTCATAAGTAGATTACTTTAATCCTACTTAATAATACATAAATAAGACAAGCGAGGCAATACATTCCCAATCAACTTATCATGGCAACAAACATAGTTAACACCAATCTGTTAACTTACCAAGAATTAATAACATGCTTTACTTCATGAGGCTCAATCCCTTATCCCACTCAATGGACTTCACAACAAAAGCAACATGGATGAAAATTCGCCCATAGCCAACCAAATCATATACATCTGTTAATGCATAGATAAAATTCATTGCACCCAGAAGACTCTTATTGATCATATCATTGCCACTCAAGGCAATGCCTTCTCATTTCAAACACATAGGAACAAATCTACTACAGGATCACATATATTATGGGAAATGCCCTCTCCCTTGGGCATAGAACAACACTATAAGAGATTCATCAAAGGCAGAGCCCTCTCTTCTTCCAAAATATCCCATTATCATTAGTAGCAAGGTCATAGGGCTAATCCCTCTCTTGCACTTCTTGCAACAGAAAGTTAAGCACACATTCCTTTCATCAAAGAAAATTAAAATACTTAAGTAACTTCTATATTCAGAGTCACCCTCTACAAGATCATGGAGGGGCAAATCCCTCGCTCCAGCCTTAATGTATCTAAGAGATCTTACACATGATAAATATAAAAGCAATTACCCATCCATCCAACACATAATACATATGTATGCAATTACTTACACACGCATGACATACACTACAAGTATACAATAAAATTATCAGGATAAGACAATGATAGGGCTGCACCCTTTCTCTACCATCAAATGCATCTCATCATCAACCCACAACCATATTAGACATGCATATGCATTACATCCAGCTAAAGATGGGCATAAGCCCTCTCCTCCAAACCATGCCAACACAATTAATTATAGAAAATAATCAATCCAATACAACATTGAGAAGAATAGGCCCTTCACCACCATACATATTTATGTATGCAAGGGAAAAGAGATCATTACCACAATATATATATATATATATATTATTAATACCATCTTATATACTATATTGTATATGTACACTATTCATCATATATGCATACATTACCTATTACACACACGCACACACACACACATATATATACTACACTAATCATACCATAACTATTATTATCATTTACATTATACTATATCACATATATTACTATCTTATATACATACACACTCTTATCATTACTACAGATATAACTACATTGATATCTATATAATATATATAATTTTTTCACACCGAAAAAGCACTTACTATTAATACTGGTAATAGTAGCATAGAGTAACAAGCACAGCTCAGTACATAGACCCTATAACGTCCCCATCTTGACCCTATTGCATTAAAATGTAAATGACGTAATATTGTTATAAAATCATGGTGAGGAGCTCAAGGCCAAGGCCCCGCCATCGATTTATTAATGCGTATGGTTCGCGTGCTAGCCAGGCACGTTGGAAATTCAAACATCATGTAAATATGCATTTTTAATAAAATACCCACAACTAGCTATGCAATGCAACAAGAGATGGGGGCATGATTTTACAAGGAATTGGGAGGAAAATATTCAAACCCTTGGAGCCAATCAAGTCAAGCCAAGTGTCAATGAGAGAACCCATCAAACCCTCAACTACCCATGTTGACTTTTGTACCCAATCATTGATTTCTCCCAAGAGTTGGTTGAGGCAGTTAATGCCTTGGGGAATGGGAGGTATGGCTGTCCAAATTCGAGTATGGGAAATCCACCTTGCATGGAAAAACGTTTTTGGCTTCTTGGGCAAGCAAAGAGCCATGAATTTCTCCCCAAGCCATCACCCATCAACTAGTCTTCCTCCCTCACGAGTTTGGAGCTACCAGGGCGTTTTCCAGCCATGGGTGTCTGTGTTTTACTTCAATCTCAGCTGGGAGAAGGGCGTTTTTGTGTTGTATACCAGTGGGGAAGAAGGGGAATGGAACTGGGGTTCCATAGAGACCGTCTTTGCTATTAAATGCTTAGAGAGTTGGGGAGAAAACGTTTTTCCTCCCTGTGGATGCATTTCCCTTTCCACAGTTCATTTTGGGTGAGCCACGATTTGGGGAAAACCCATGGCCATCCTGTTTGTAAACCCCATGAATGGAATGTGTATCCATGCCCAGTTTTTGAGTTGATGTGTGTAAGAGTATGTTGGGGTATGGGTTATGGGTCTCCATTGTTTTGGCTTGAGCTTGAGTGCAAGCATCCAGGGTTCTGATGTAGCCTGATTAACCCAGCTATGGACTGGCTTGGCTCAAATGAAATGCTTAATTGGCTGTGTATGAGCTAAAGGCCCCCTTTTCCTTGTAAGAATCATGCCCAGCTCAGGGGTGGCCTTCGGACGGACTAAGTATATGTCGTCGAAGAGCCTACGGTTGGGTGGAACGTTGCAACGACATAGCTAGTCGTTTGGGATAATTGCACAACGAAGATAAGTGTTTTCTGTCTATGTATTTACTTCTGAAATGTTATAATTTGATGGCTGATTTAATATGTTGAATGCATACAAAAGATGTGTGTGGATGAAGTTTTAATTTCGCTGTGCATATTGATTTAATTTGCATCTTCACACCTCTGAATTTATGTGTATGAATAATATGAATGGGATGAATTTTATGAAAAGTCCCAGGAATCGACATCACGTTCTCTCCCTTGCTGGGTCTGATGGGAGGGTATGTGACAAACCCCCAATCGGCCAACCGGCCCAAAAAGGAGATAAAGAGACACCATCATAGCATCATAAGAAAAAATATGCAAGATTGGCCAAATTACACCAGGCCAATCCCCCCAAAGTGATCAGTCCATAACACATAAAACCAGCATAAGAGCAGCACAGTTTGATACAAAGGGTTGACCAAATTACATCGGGCCAGCCCATTGTTAGAAAAACAGGATCGCAGAGCAATAACAATAAACAGAAATGCAAATATAATCACACATACACATTACAAGAGAGACACAGATATATCGTGGTTCACCCAACTTGGGCTACGTCCACACTGAATTTTCCAGTCCTTTTTATTATTACCGTCCAGCAAGTTGAAGGGATACAACCTGCAGCACAACCGCTGCACTTCCTCTTCTCTGTTTTTACAGTCTCTCTCCAGATCTCAAAGATCTTTACAATGCATAAAACCTAATCCATCAACCCTAGCCGTATTACAATGTCTTTCTTTTATAAGGGAAATACAATGGGAAAATACCACGGGATACCCAAAACCATGGGCCCGCAAAACAGCTGGCGAAAACAGCCCCAAAAATTTTCTTCGGGGGCGCTGCCCCCGAACCCCAGCCAGGGGGGATGGGCCCCCCACTGGGGTGAGTGTACAGTCCACCTACACATCATATAGAACTGGGGTACAAACACGGCTAATACAATATCATCTATGAGACTAGAAGATCTGGATCCACAACCAACACCCATCCCATGTCAAAGGATCATCACCCAAAACATGAAAACAATACAAGAACCAAAGTAACCATAACCAAAAATAAACACCAGCATATAACAACACTACTGACAGAACTGAAAACCATGCGCCACCAAAGCCAGAAAGCATATAACACCATCTCTGTAGAGATCAAAAACCTGCACAATGATGAATGCTTCACCATAACCATGACTAGCAATCCAATAAAAGACTCAGAAAAAAGGTAGAGTAAACCGGTCCAGTGACTGATTGTCCCGCCACTCCTCACAGAAAATGGTACCCTCAGGAACCGAAAGAGCCCTTTTGGATAAGAGATCAGGAAGTGAATTGTGCTCACGATAGACATGTTCAAAATAAATATGGCCGAAGCAATCAATCAATTGTCGTGTATCCCACAGCCAAAATTCCAACTGAATGATCTTGAGAGCACATTCCAAGCGGGCCCAAGAAATAATAACCCAAGAATCCCCCCAAGCCACGTGTAGAGGAAAACCCCAAATTGAAGAGAAATACAAAAGTAACCACAGAGCAACAAGTTCACTCTTTGTATTAGTGCCCATACCACAATTCATCCACAGGTGAAAAGAATGAGTGGCAGAGAGAAAAATAACCGCCCCAGCACCACTACAACAAGAAGTAGATTGAGAAGTACCATCAAAAGCACCCCACGGGAAGGTGACAACAGCACATGGAGCAGGTCGAGGGTCACGAACCGCAGTTACCCCAGCCATGGAAAGGTGACCCAGTGATTCCCTAAAACAGACCACCGCCAGACAACACGTCCAATGAACATATGGAGTAGTCCCCTCAAAAATAACAAGATTACTGGCACGCCACACTTTCCAAGCTGTGAAAACAGGAAGAGCCATAGCAGTAGATCCCACCGGATCCCAATAACGAAAATTCTCCAAAAAAGAAGCCCAGCCCCAAGGACCCGAGTACCTAACCTCCTTCCGAACACCCAACCAAACCGACCGTGAGAAAGGGCACAAGAACAAAAGATGGTCAATTATCTCATCAGCTGCACCACAAAGCACACAACAGCCAGGCCCAGCAAAACCCTGACATTGCAAGTTGTCCCAAGTAAGAATGCTATTATTCAGGACCAACCACAAAAAGCATCTAATTTTGAGAGGTGTATGTAACTTCTATATCACAATAGACCACCATTGAGGAGCACACCTCGACTGAGAAAACAGAGAGGAGTACGCCAATCGGGCCGTGACCAGGCCATCCACAGAGTCTCACGGCCAAACCAACCTGTCTGAATAATCCCCCAAAAGAATCCTGGACCGCTTGAGGTACGAGGTGTACCTGGTCCATTCCGCTGCCAAAAGACCCGAGATACCCAACTGCTCAGCATTTATCCATGAGGGCCAAACTCTGCCCAACAAAAGGGGAACAATATGATTAAGAGAAAAATATCCCTTTGATCTTAGAATCAAAATGAGGTCATCTGATAATTTATATTCACATGGACCACCCAGGATATGGTCTTCCCCCAATCTGATTAGGCACCCATTTCCTGGAACCCAAGATAGCCAATTCGCAACCGTCTGAAAAGCATCCACATTCCAAATATTAGAGACACCTCGGGCCGAAGGCTTGCCAAAACGAAACCATTGTGGAATCGTGCGATTCTTTATGTATTTATTTTTTATGATCATACCCCAAAGATAATCCACAGTCAGTGCACGCCAAAGACTCTTTGCCTTAAGCGCAGTGCCAAAGGACACCATATTCTTGATACCCCAACCCCCACATGAGATGTGCTGAGCCATTTCCTTCCATCCAACCAAATGGAACCGGTGTTTACAGCCACCACCCTCCCAAATTAATCTGAATATTTTCTGACGGATCCCATCAAGTATCGCTTTAGGAACTTTACACAAAGAGAGCCAGTAAACCGCTAAGTTCTGAAGCATCGATTTAGCAAGGGTGATATGGCCCCCCATGGATAACCACTTCCAAAACCAATGGCCTATCCTTTTATCAAAACGAATAAGCAGCCAACGCCAGTCCTTAGTCTCCCACCATTCCTCCAAAGTGCCACCCCCATACAGCAACACATCATCCACAAACAAAGTATGTGTAACCACAGTGTTTGGAGCAACTAATAAACCTGGAAGTTTCAACTCAGAGCATCCCTTTATAATGAGTTTACTTAATCCTTCAATAACCAAAATGAACAAAAGCAGAGAAAGGGGACATCCCTGCCGTATCCCCCTTGAGCCTTTGAATAAATCAGAGATAGTGCCATTGATTATAACCGCAAAGTTTACGGAGGATACACATGCCATGATCCATTTCATCACCCCCACGGAAGCCCAATCTGAATCAGAATTAATTTCAAAAACGACCAATCCACCCTGTCGTAGGCCTTCACCAAATCCAACTTTAGCAGAATAGCATTTAGGTGTTTAGTTTTGATAGTATGAAAAGCCTCCCGAGCCACACCCACCGCATCCCAAATTTGACAGCCATGCAAGAAAGCAAATTGTTCCCTCAAAATGAATTTGGACAGACCAGGCTTTAGTCGAACAACAATGATCTTAGCAATGACTTTGTAGATTAAATTACACAGTGATATCGGGCGAAAATCATTGGAACCGTCAGGATGAGCAATCTTAGGAATAAGAGTCAGAAAAGTAGAGTTGATCGAACCTGTGACCGAACCCAGAGTTCTTGACTCTTCCACAGCATTAAGGATATCCAAACCCATGATATAAAAAAAATGAAGAAATAATTCCACTGACCACCCATCCAGGCCAGGACTCTTGTCCTTCGCAAACCCCTTAAGGACCGACTCAACTTCAAAAAGAGTCACTTGAGAAAAGATACAGTCACCCTCTACATGAGAGAACATCCGCGGATATTCCTTAATAACCTTGAATTTATCCAACATCGGACATGATCCAGTTTAGGCAAAAATATCTCTAAAATGGTTGACAACAGCCAAATGCAAATCTTTTTTAGAAGAGATTTTCCGCCCAGGATTATCATTAAGTTCCCAAATAGAGTTCTGGATTTTCTGGGAATCAGCAAATTTATGAAAAAAATTAGTATTATTATCCCCAGCTTTGATCCAAAGGGCTCGACTCTTTAGACGCCAAGTCTCCTCCTAAAACCGAAGAATTTTCAATTGATTCCCCTCCAATTCCAACAGCTTAATACTAGTTAATCCCTGGATAGGACCAAGCCGATGAGCTGATAAAATAACCTCAATCTTAGCCTCCACCCCCGTCAGATCCAACGCCATCTGAGCCTTACGTAGTCGCTCCCATTTAATAATATGTGATTTAAGTCGCTTCAATTTACTAGAAAGGTTGTCCATAGCAGAGACCCCAATTGTCGGCCTCATACGACCCCAAAAGGAAGATACCTCCTTATCAAAATCCACATCTGAGAGCCAAGATGAATTAAACTTGAAAGGGTATGTAGCTTTAGTCTCCTCTACATCGAATTGAAAGAAAATCAGAGAGTGATCACTGATGTGAAGGTCTTGTGACCATGTTCTATATCTGGAACAGCACGATAATAGACTTTCTGATATCAAAAAATAGTCCAGCCTTTTGGCTACAAAATGGTCACCCTGACGGCCATTCCTCCATGTGGGGGATAAAGGAGCAAAAACAATGTCCACTAAATCCCATACCGAGAACAAGTTTTGAAAAAAGGTGCCCAAAGGGTCCACATTATCATGTTTACCCCAAACTCCACCCACAAACCAAGTAAAATTTAAATCCCCCACAAGTATGAGATTTTCCAAAGACAATAGATTGTCTGCACATACACCCTCCCAGAAGGAGCGCCTATCCACATAAGGCCCATAGCAGTTTATCAGATTTAAATCCGCATCGAACCCCACCAGACAACCTGAAAGGAGAATCCATGCACTCGTTACAAAAGGGTTGAGATTAAGAACCCACGGATTTGAGGCCGCCAACAAACCCCCAGAAAGGCCAACAACACTGATAGCACAGATACACCACCCAGGCCGAATTTTGGTAAAGAAAACCCAAGCCTTCAGCTCAGATACCATAGTCTCTTGCAGAAGAACAATATCGAGATTATGTAAAAGAAGCAAACACTGGAGAGCAATATGTTTAGGGAGGCCCCCCACTCCTCGCACGTTGAGAGAGAGACAAATCATTTCCTCACCCTGGCAAGGGATTTAATATCTCTAAGCGCCCCAGAATCAGAAGAAGGAGAATCCTTAATAATGCCCAAAGGGCCCGCCAAATTATCAACAAAATTTCTTTTGGCACCACCCCGTCTAGCACTGCGAGTTTTCAGTGGAGATAAATCCAAGGCCAAACCCCCCTCCCAATCACCTCGCACCAGGTTATTGGTGGACGGAGGAACTGTAGACATATTGGTCTCCAACCCCACGCCCTCATTGACAACCCGATTTTTTTTATAACAGGGAATGGGTTTTTTCTTAACCATCTCCGAGAAAGAGGGAATATGAATACAAGTTGATTGTTCTAGGGGTGAAAGTGTCACAAGGGGGGAGGGTTTTGTATCCAAAGACTGTACATAGTCTAAAGGGGCTGAGGCGTTCGAATCCATAGTGGGCACCGAAACAGTCGAGGGAGAGACATTAGCGTCAGAAGAAATGAGAATGGTATCTATAGGAGATAAGTTCTCGGGACCAACCCCATCACTTGAACAAATATGGTCTGAAGGCAAAGATACAGTATTCAGGTCAGCCACAGATCGAGGGGAGGAGCCATAAAAAATGAATAAGGTATTTAAAGAAGATCGCACAGAGGGATAAGGCGGGCCATTACAAGGATTGGCAGTATCAATTACTAGACCAGCATCAACAAACTTCTCAGGGACCAATGATGAAATATAAGCCTTTTTCAGATTCATTTAAAGATAGGAAAAAAGAAGGGTCATGGGATTGAAGCTTACCCAGGATATCTGAAGCCAAGGATGACGAGGGAGAGATGCAGTTTGAGAACCCATCCAACAAACCAGTCGCATCCACATCCCAGTCACTAAGATCATCGGACGACCAATATGAATCAGCAACCACCGTCAAAGGGGCATCCAAGGGAACCACAGGCCTCGAGCAATTCCTTCAGCGATGCCCAACCTCCTTACACTTGGAGCATCTGAAGGGTATGCCCCAATAATCAATAATTTGGGTGAACTTCCGACCCCTCCAATCAATATGAAGAATATCAATAAGTCCAAGCGACATATCCACCTCAACCAAAATACGCCCAATACGCTTATCCACACCCAAGAGAACGTCATTTCCCAAATGAAGGAAGCGTCCCAAATGGTTTCCAACCGCCTCAAAAAGCTCCTAGTTCCACATAGCAAGAGGCAAACTAGGTAACATAACCCAAAGATGCCGCATCCTGATAGATGCATGGTCGGGGTCAAAATCCGTGTACCATCTCTCCAACATGAGGCTGCCTGTGCCTTTTAGCCAAATCCGCCCCAGAATCACATTGGCATGAGCCTCCTCCCTAAACTTGAACCCAAACCACCCTTTTGATAGAATGGAGACCGTTGGAGCATAATTCAGAATCGAAGTCCATGTGTAGGTAACCCATTTAACAATATCCTTGCGATGCATAGCACTGTAACTGAACTTCCCAATTAAGCATGTCATGTTCAACTCCACTAGCTGCTTGAGGCCAGTATCACGACCAATGTTGAGCCAATGCTCCCCCGACCGCCTGTTCAATTTCCTTTGCCGAGCGTTTGGGCGAATAATGATAGTCGATTTATCAGAGGCCCCCTGTTCACTGCTCAAACCACCGTCAACACCCAAAGGGGTATTCCCCGCCACGGCCGGAGTATCAGTTATAGAAACCCTACCAGCATCCCCCGACGGAATAGTTTCCAAAATACCCTTACCAGATGCAGCCCGGGAACATGGCCGCGGCTTCTTTGAAAGGCATATACCAGCATCAGCCTCCTTTTTTTCCAACAACATATCCTTGTAAAAGGAATCAGGCGGTAGCATAAACCCATTCTCCTCTATCCACAAGTCAACCTCCACCGGGGGAGATGAACCCGAACCACCAGGTGTTGCCTTATCACCCATAACCTCTGGCAGAAATAAAGATGAAGACAGAGATATTTTTAAAAAAAATAGAGGGTTCCACCGATAAGCCCAAAATCGACCACCAGAAAAAGAAACCCCAGCGAGACGTATACAATACACATATACTATATATAGTCCAAGATCTCAATTAAAGAGGGATTTACCCTTACTGTTGTTGCAACATCAAGCACAAGCACAACAAGATAGAAAACCATCTATGGAGGGAGATGCCCTCACCACTTGTAACATCCAATCAATTAAACCATTAATAGATGTGTAGTGCAACGGAGGGGGATACACCTTCTCAACAATAAACTAATAAGCAAAAAAATCATTTCAATGATGCAAAGAAGCAAAATCCCTCCAAATCTATTGCCAACAAACAATAATAATATATGTATATACATACAGGCAATCAAGCCTTTAGACACGGGTGGAAAGAGCAATAGGGTATATACCTGTACAATATTTAAATAATATGCACATGATTATATATACACAACTACATATATATAATATAATAATATAATATTATAACATTATACAATATATTACATATCAATAAATGAATCAAAATCAAAATCAGAAGAAGATGGAGCGGCAAAAGCCTGCAACTAGGGTTTGTAGGTGGGGTTTTTTTTCTGCGGCTAGGTCTTCGAAGAATCGCAAAGGTACTGGGGTTTTGACTTTTGATACAGGATGAATTAGCCGTAGGAGGTGCTACCTGTAGCTTCTTGGGGGGATCATTTCTCAGTCTACGGTTGTTAGGGTTATCTTTGACCGTTTCCTTTTTACCCCCGATTTACCCTGGGGTCTTTTACTATGAATTACTTTGTTTCTATCCGACAGTGGAGTATGATGATATTGTCGATTATTCTACCGACCACTTGGAGGAGGGTGATATTTGGGTTTCACCAACTGGAGAACTTCGGGCAGAGGTGGGAGCTCTGTGTCTAGATAGGAATGTGGGTATAGTGCCCGGGTATATCTAGCTACCCCCTCCCTTTTTGGGTTTTACTCCTTCTGCCTTTTTGAACCTTCATTCTTCATCGGTACTGGAACAAGGGGCACCATTCTCGTCTAGTTTTGATGAAGGGTTTCTCTTAGATATGCTGGGGGGGCATCCTAGGATTTTTAGGTCTACAAATCGCTCTATCAACCTCTCAAGCTCTCCTGTTAGGCCCGCATGCTCAGCTTGGATTTCAGGAAGGTTTCGGTGTGGGTTTTCTCCCAGGATCAGGCAAGTCATGGGGAGGTCTTTCGGATTCTCAAGGGAGTTCTGTAGTAGGATCAATGCAGCAATTTGATTCTGGTTTTCTAGCAAAATTCATTGGGGCCCTATAACACAGAGGTTTCCCTAGCCCGCTTTCAAGTAAGGATTCTAGATTTGAATTCAGAAGGGTCTATGAGGAGGAAGGTTTAAATTGTAATTTAAGGAAAAGAAACAGGAGGAGATGGTTAAAGTCTAAAGGGAAGGGTTCCAACTATACCTTAAGTGAAGACATCAGCTTTCACCGGGTATTATAGATGGCCAACCAGACCTTAGTTGGTCGGGCATATGGGCGCTCTTTCGCCTTTCGAATAGTGGTTGGTTGGGCAGAGGAGAATTGGAAGGAGAATCTAGGTTATGTTCCAGAGGTGGTGGCCCTTTCAAGAAATTGGTTTGCTTTCAATTCTCTTTAGGCCAAACATTCTCAGTGGGTTTTGAGCAGGAATTGGAATCTGGATCATTCCCCAATTTTGCTCAAACCCTGGAACCCCCTTTTTTATGCGAGTAGGGAAAGGATGGACATAATCCCTCTGTGGGTTCGTCTCCCTGGACTCCCTCTTCATTACTGGTTTGAGGAGCATTTCAAAAACATTGGTAACATTCTTGTTACCTTCCTAGAGGTGGACTTATCTTTCTTGGAATCCAAACAAAGTAAGGTTGCTCATATGTTGGTTAGCATCAATGTCATGGAGGGTCTTGTAGAAGAGATGGATCTGTGTTGGGGCCCTTATGTTTACTCTTAGAAGCTGGACTATGAGAAATTTCCTTTTTGTTGTCGTAGGTGTCATGAATACGGGCATCCTTTGGAAGAATGCAATCTCTCGCTCAGGACTTTAAATGGATTTCGTCCTTAAAAGAAGTGGGGATTTGAAAGGAAATCGCAGACTATTCAAGAACCATCATCTCAGCCAGAGCCTTTCTAGGAACCAGTCAGTGATCCAGTGTCAGAGACTGGCCAGGAAGAAGGACTTTCATTTCCAGAGGAGGGCTTTGGGAGTCATACTTTTCATAATCTTCAAGGGCCTTCTTTTACGGGTATTTCTTCTCCCTCTTTCCCTCCTTCCATAAATTTGTTTCTGAATAATGTTTCGCTTTTGGGTCTTGATTGGGTAGAGGGCCTCAAGAATCTTTCCATTTATCCCAGACACCCTTTGGCTCCCCCTCCATTGATTGTTCCTCCCTCTGAGAACTCGATGGAGTTTTCTCCTCCCCCAGACTCCGACCCTCCTTTGTCGGAGGAAGTAACCCCATCCTCTCCACTTGATTCCATTGATTGCGGGTATTTCCTCCACTCTACCTCCAAAAAGGCCTCTTGGGGACTTGGGAAAGGTAGGAACCATCCTACAAAAGGTAGAGGTTGGCAGTGCTTTATTTCAAAGGTGCAGACCAAAGCTAGTAAGGACCTTCTAGAAGGAAAGCAACATTCAATTGAAAGGGTGCTTAGAGCAGTGCGAGCCCAAAAGAAGGGTCGCAAATGAAATTGATGTCTTTCAACTGTAGGGGTCTAGTTGGTCCCCCCAAAAGATCAACACTCAAGAGGGTGGTCAGTATTAAACACCCTGATGTAATTTTACTTCAAGAAACAATGGGAGTTGGGGAAGAGATTAAAGCTCGTTTGGAGAGTTGGTTTCCTGGATGGATTTTTGAGGCTTTGGATGCTAGAGGTAGGTCTGGAGGCCTGGATCTGGGTTGGAATGTAAGAATAGTGAAGGCTTCAAATCTGTGGGGGATGGACTCATTCCTTGGTATGACTTTATTTGCCCTAGATCTGGGAGAGGATCTAACCATTTTTAATGTATATGGGCCCTATCAAAACAGGATTTCCTTCTGGGAAACTTTGCTCAACAAATTTTCTTAAGAGGTGATTCGGTGATTCTGGGTGGAGATCTTAATTTTTCGTTGGGGTAGGCTAAAGTCTGGGGACCTCATGCAATAGTAGACAACTTAACCTTTTTTTTCACCCAGAACTTAGCTGAAAGGAACTTGATAGATTTAGAACCCATCCGAATCAAGCCAACTTGGAAAAAAAATAGAATAGGTGAAAAGAGAGTTGCAAAAAGGTTGGACAGGTTTCTGGTTACAGAACAGTTGGTGGACATATTTTTTCATATCAGACAATGGATTGGTAGTGGGGGGATTTCAGATCATTTACCCATATATCTGGAATTAAAGAAAGGTCTATATAAGCCTCCAAGCCCCCTAAAATTCAACAAGAATTGGATAAAAAATGAGCTCTTTGGGTACCTTTCAATCAGGGGGATCCTCGCTCTACAACCTTTCAGTTTGCAGCAAACATTAAAAGATTGAAGGGTCCCATTAAATATTGGGCTCTAGCAAAAAGACAAAGGGAGGATCGGGAGTTAAAGCAGATTGAGGAAGCCCTCTCCAAAATATATGAGGAAGAAGGAGAGGGACACTTGAATCAGGAATCAAAAGAAAACTTGTTCAGACGGGAAGGAAGAAGGAAATCCCTGTTACTGTAAAAGGAAGAGACCTGGAGATTGAAGAGTAGGGAAATCTAGCTGGAAAGCGGTAATGATAGCACAAAATTCTTCCATGCCTTCACCTAAGGCAGGAAATATTCCAACACTATTTGGAGTCTGGACAATTTTCAAGGGGTGACTCAAACCACTTTTGAAGGTATGGCTAGGGCAGGAGTAAATCATTTCTAGAATCTTTTCAAGGCTAACAATATGGTTACAATTGAAGAGGTCATTAGGCTGGCCAAACTTTTCCCACGTTTTGTGGAAGAGGAAGACAACAGAACTTTGATGGAAGAAATCACAGAAGAAGAGTTGAAAGAAGCCTTGTATAGTTTCCAGAAAGATAAAAGCCCGGGTCCTGATGGATGGACGATTGAATTCTTTCAAGAACTTTACGATATCCTTGGAGCTGATATTTTGAAAGTGGTAAAAGACTCCAGGAAAACAGGAAGAATCCCTGCAAGTTTCAATTCAACTTTTATATCTCTGATCCCAAAATCGGACTCTCCCTCTTCTCTGAATGATTTTAGGACGATTTCCCTTTGTAATTGCATCTACGGTGGTTACTAAAATTATTGCTACACGAATCAAGGATATTCTTTCAAACCACATTTCTGGGGAACAATTTGGTTTTCTGGAGGAAAGACAGATTCATGAAGCAATTGGTGTAGCTCAAGAAGGCATGCATAGTATAAAAACCAAGAAGCTTAAGGGGGCAATTCTTGAAATTGATTTTTCTAAGGCCTATGATAAAGTGCGTTGGTTGTATATTTGTTTATTTCTCACTCATATAGGTTTTGATATAGTTTTCATCAAGTGGATTATGAGTTGAATCACTACTATTTCTTTCTCCGTGTTAATTAATGGGGCATCTTCTCCCTTCTTTCATTTTGAAAGAGGTATGAGACAAGGATGTCCTATGTCTTCCATGTTGTTTCTTTTGGTGGCGGAAGGCTTGAGTCCTGTGATCAGAGAAGCCAAATGGTAGGGCTCTTTAAGGGGCATCCAGATTTCTCCGGAGCTCCAAATAAATCATTTACTTTTCTAGATGATGTGCTTATCTTCTGCTCTGGTTCGGAAAGGGATGCAAACAAGCTGCGGGAGATTCTTGAACTTTTCTCAAGTGCTACTGGGATGGAAATCAATGTTGGGAAGTCTACTCTCTCCACAAATCTTCTTAGTGTGGAGTAGGTGCTAGCCCTAAACAAAAAATTTCCTTTTAACCACATTCCTTTGCAAGAAGGCCTGAAATACCTGGGTTTTAATCTAAAACCCAATGATTATAAAAACAAGATTGGAAGTGGATGCTAGAAAAGCTTGAAAAAAAGACTGAAGGCATGGAGTCACAAATGGCTTTCCTGGGCAGGGGGTTTGGTTTTGGTAAAGTCCATGCTAGAATCTATTCATGTGTACTGGATGTCCTTGTCTTGGATACCAAAAGGCATTCTGGAAGCAGCTAGGAGGATTTTCTTCCTCTTTTTGTGGAGTGGAAAAGAGGATGTTTTTGTTTCGCCATGGGTTAGGTGGGAAAGGTTAGCCTTCCCCAAAGCATTGGGAGGTTGGGGGTTGAAGAATATATTTCTTTTCTCAAAATCCCTAGCAACAAAAGTTGGATGGAGATTGCTAAAAACCGATAGTCTATGGACTCGGGTGCTTACTCAAAAATACATAGCTCCGGATTCGATTGAAGGCTGGATTAGACATCCTGGAAAGACACTCAGGAGGTTCTATGATCTGGAAAGCAGTTGTTTCTTCCTTCCAAGTAACTGAAAATAATCTGGTTTGGAACATTGGTAATGGCAGGAAAGTAAGAATTGGAGAAGATCCTTGGGTAGGGTGTGTACATCAACACCTTGTACCAGATCGGACAGTGGACGCCCTGAGGCAAATGGGTTATGTATATTTAAATCAGCTCATTGATACCGTAGCAAGAGTTTTGTGGACACAAGCTTGGAGACCGACAAGCACCTTGGGGATGAATGAAGTTGATGAACTTGAACTCAACAGATACTTTGTGGATCTCAACGGAGCTCAAATTTGTTTCAGTGATAGGGAAGATGATATTATTTGGGATGTAGACCCACAGGGATTTTACACTCCAAAAGTGGGTTATCTTTGTCTCATTGAATATTTACTTCCAAGAGACCCAGTATGGTGGTGGAGAAAACTATGGAAAATCAAAAGCCCCCCAAATACGCATCTTTTTATGTGGAATTTTTTGGAAAATAAAGTTCCTACTTGGGACAACCTTCAAAAAAGACACAAACAAGGTCCTAGATGGTGTGTTCTTTGCAAATTTGAAGGAGAGTAAATCCTGCATCTTTTTCTCAATGCAATTACATCAAAGAGGTCTGGGTAGAATGCTCCAGAGCTCTTGGTCACTAGTGTAGATGGGATAGAAATACAATTGAACAAGCATGGCAGTCCTGGTGCTCTGACCAAAATTTCAAAATAATAAAAGCTCTCCCATTACTAGTTCTCTGGGGGGTCTGGCTGGCGAGAAACAACATCATTTTTTTTATTCTGAAAAAGCTAGTATCCCATATTTTACTGCAGCTCTAAGATGTGGCTTTCTTCCTTCTTTACCTCAACACACCAGAGCCTTTAGTCAAAGGAATGTGCAGGCAATGGAAGTCGACAGATCAAAGCCACGGGGGTTCTTTGACGGAGCTTCACAAAATAAACTTTGTGGGGGGGCCTCTTATTTTCCTTTCTGACTCTCGTTACTTCGAGATGTCCCTGGGCCTTAGGGAAGGAAGCAACAACTTTGCAGAATTAATGATTCTTAAATACATCCTTATTTTTGCTGTTGAAAAAAATTGTAGAACTTTTTCTGTTTTTGGAGACTCTTCAAATGTTATTAATTGGAAAAGGGGCATACAACAATGCATAAATATTAGATTAGCAAACATTTTGACAAGCATCAGAGAATTTAAGAACACCTTTGATACTTTTTCCTGCCGTCACATATTCAGGGAAAATAACCAAGAGGTGGACATGGTCTCGAAGGAAGGGTTGCAGCTGGCTTTGGGCTTATGGAAGATAAAATAATTTAAAAATGGTGATACCCAGGAATTTTACCACAGACCTTTCATAGAATGATCAGATCTGGCAGACGCTCTACATCAACTACAGGAACTGCACTTTTTTGTTTCTTTTGTTACATCTCAGTGGTTTCTCTCACTTATATCGGCATTATTTTCAGTCCACATAGTCCTTCTCAGAGGACAATTTTGACATAATGTAATGTATTCAAACAGATAGCATTTATAAGGAACAAAAACAGAATTGTAAAAATCTTAATTTGTAGGAGCTTAAAAGTAGATCTAGGTCTGTCAAAAAGACAAGAATTAGCATCAATACACTCCTCACAAAGTGTATCTACAGAATGTAATTTTGTTCTCATAAGATGAAATCAAATTACGTTTTTTTTCCCAAGGAAAAAAATTACATATCAATACATACATATATATAATGTTAATACATATATATATAATGTTACATATTATATATAATATTAATACAACTTACGCACAAATACATCATATCATTAATGCATATATTCAGCAATATACATAATACTTATTTACAATTATAAATATATATTATTATATTTATATCACTCTTTGGACAAGTGGCCCATACCCCAAAAAATAGACAAGGAGAAAAATCTAGAATTATTAAATGAAACATGCCACATATATTGAAAAGGAAAATAAAAATGGAACCACCATTAAGACAAGTGGTCTATTTCCCCAAAAATAGACAAGGAGTTACTCACATACATTGAAAAGGAAAATGGAACCACTATTAAGACAAGTGGCTTATTTCCCCAAAAATAGGCAAGGAGTTACTCACATACATTGAAAATAAAAAGGAAAAGGAAAATGGAACCACTCTTAAGACAAGTGGCCAATTTCCCCCAAAATATACAAGGAGTTACTTATCAATGTAACCACTACCCTCCAAGTGGCATAAATAGGCCTATAAAAGTATAGTCAATTATTCGCTTATCAATTAATAATAATATTGCTTACTTATCATTAAGATAATAAGTGATAACTTATCTCTATTGTAGCAGCCACATATTATTAACCCATTCTTACTATAGGGAATGCGTGCATTAAGCACTCATTAGATGCCAGAAGGTCTTCATTGCTTTGTTTGGGGTTTAGAAATTGTATTCATATAACCACACTACATGTTCATTCATTAACTGACATAATTGGGGATTCAATTTGTTCATTATCAATCACTGTTAGCACGTCACAAATATCTTTCACAACATATGTATCATAATTCAAAATCAAATACACAGAGTTTCAAATTTGTAGAAGGCCCAACAATCACAGTGTTGAGACCTAAGTTCTGATACCACTTTGTAGTTTCCCCGATCCCAAACCAAGGCCAAGGTCACCAGGAAACCCGAGGGAAGGCTGAATCAAGGTAAATGAACAGTGGAATAAGGTTACCTAAGGCTAGGCCATCATGCCAAAAGGACAATTAAATAAAACAATCAGCCTTTTTAAAGACAATACAAACTTGTGATGCATATCATTTTCCATATGCACATGTTAAGCAAGCAAAATGCAAGTATGAATGTAAAACGATCTGAACAAGATTTTAACATGTAATCTAACATCAATTAATTTGATCTTCTACATCCATATAACCATTAACAAAATCAAATTTGCAACCTAACTCTAGCAATATAAATAAAAGATCTACGGGCTGCCATATTCAACCGATATTGACAAGCTAGAAACTAGATCCACTGACTGTCACCTACAACCATATTAACATAACTAAAACCAGATATTATGGCTTCCATATACAACATGTAAAATCATATTTCAAGGCTGTCACCTACAACCATATAGATCATAGGCAAATCATATCCATAAGCACACATAATTTTGAGAATGTCGTAAATAATCATATAATAAAATACTTATATGATTAAGGGGAAATTAGCTTCAACCGAAAAAATTTCCACCTAGCCATAGACACGGTCAAATCAATCCATACTTGGACAGTCCACCCTAGAGCCGAGGCCATGGGATCCATAAGTAGAGGTACTCTCAACCAATAAACAAGGTGTGTTCTTTCTTAACATTGTCAACACTACCACATAGAAAAAGATCATATCTCAACCATAAGGAAATCTTTTTCAATGAATAAAAAGGTATTCCTTACTCGAAACATCACTCCAGACACAATGGAATGGATCTCATAACCCATAAAATCTCAAAAATAGGTGAACCAGATCATATAGTTGCGCCCTTCTCACCACTGCGAGGAAAAACCCTGCCACAATAAAACAACTATATCTTAGCCATTCGGAAATCTTTTTCAAAGAAACAAAAAGTGTACCTTACTGGAAACGTTGCTCCAGACGCAATGGTACAGGTCTCATAACCCATAAATGCTCAAAATTGGTTGAAACAGAACATATAGTTGCTTTTTCCTCGCCTCAACCGGGAAAAAACACAATATATTTCCATCACAGGAAACTCAGGCCATGCATGCTGAGAAAGCACAATACATTTCCATCACATGAAACTTGGGCCATGCATCCTGATAAAGCATGTTACATTTCCATCACAGGAAACTTGGGCCATGCATCCTAAGAAATCATAATACATTTCCATCACAGATAACTTAGACCATGCATCTTGAGAAAGCACAATAAATTTCCATCACGGGAAACTTAAGCCATGCATCCTGAGAAAGAATAATACATTTCCATCACAGGGAACTTAGGCCATACATCCTAAGAAAGCACAATACTTCAATAAATTCTATCCATGCAACACTCTGGCATAGATCTAGCATCAAAATCTACCCAGACAACACTATGGCATTGAGTAAACTTCATACCTCATTACAAGGCCTTCAATCTCTGGAATCTATCTGGGAAAACACTCTAGCATAGATCAGTCTCCAATCTCTATCCAAGAAACACATTGGCATAGAGTATTCCTCCCATGATATCTATCTAGGAAACACTCTAGCATAGACCATCATTCCAATTCACTATAGGTGCAAGAAGAGATGAAAGAAGATCCCCCACAAAGCCAATATGAACCCTCTTATATCCATTTGAATCCCTGGGTAGGAACTAACTCAGGTTAACTAAAGATTAACCATACTAGTTGGTAGAAGCTTCTCTAACTTCTACTGTGACAATTCCAATACTCATGAGAGCAATTCAAATTAGATGGGGAGAAGGTTACATAAGCAAAGGATTCCTTTCTTGGAATAATAAAGGAGAGGTTACACAAATAATTACACAACTTTTGAGGTATCAAGGATAGAAATCGCCAGTGAGGGTGCACGTGTTCAAGTGGGGGTTACAAAACCAAGTGTAACCTCCAAAAAGGAGTTACAAAACCACCAAAGGGGCACATTCAACAAGGAAGAGACACTAGATAATAAATTAGGCTCAATAGTAACAACATACGCTAAAATAATAAAAAATAGGAAACAAAGAGGGTTGTTAGGGAGAGCCACAACTCCTAGTCCCCAACACCCTCACGTCTGGAATCCATGAACCCCAAGCCACATTAGTTGTCCACGTTGAGTTAGTTATTTAATAAAAGAAAATTAATACTAATGTCCATAGTCCATAGTCCAAGCACCTAGTGCCACATAGCAACACAAATAATAATCTAGGGCTTAACACACTAGAGGCATTGCAATAAGGAAATGTAGTTTGATGTGCAATCCCATGTTAAAGAAGATAGTATTCAAAATCATTAGAAGTGTATTATTTTCCATTATGAGTCCGAAGTGTTCCAATATGAGATTGTGCTTGGTTTTCTATCCATGCATGAAAATTTTTGAATGTTTGAAATGCTTCAAATTTTTTCATCAACAAGTATACCCAACACATTATGGTGTAGTCATCAACAAATATCATGAGATATTTGTTACCATTGGCAGAAGGAATAGGCATGGGGCCACATATGTCAAAGTGAATCAACTCTAACTTTCTACATGCTCTAAATTTTGACTCTTGAAATGGATGCTTACTATGTTTGCCTAATATGCATGCATCACATTTGTTCATGTCCTTGGGAATGGTGGGAAAACCCAAAACAATGATTCTTTCTCAACAAGCAAAGAATGTTATAATTTAGATGACCATATCTAGAATTCCATAACAAACTGTATGACATATTTCCTTCTTCATGCTGTGAGAGGTTGGCAAAGTTTCGAGCTCTTGTAGATGATCCCTTCAACTTCAATAGTTTTCCATCTTCATATTCGGCCACGATGACCTGGTTGTCAGAGGAATTCCTTATCTCTACAATTCCATCAAACATCTAGATGGAATGGCCTTGTTGTCGAATTGCACCAAGGACATCGGGCTTCTCTGCAACTCTGGAAGATAGAGAACATTATGCAACAAAAAAATAAGGAATTCCATGTAGTTTGAGCCTAATGGAACCAATTCCCTTTGGTTTGAGATTGGATTTGTCTACAAAATACACTTTATCATATACATTGAAATTCAATTCTTCAAAACAATATTTTCTAAATGTCATGTGGGATGCTGCACCAATATCAAGCAGCTAAGCATCTTTGTAAGATGAAATAGATGTGAGTTCATTTATTCCAATATTACAATGTGCAACAATGCAATGAGTAGATTTGTTTTCAACTTTCAGAGGTCAAGGATGATTCAAATCAAAGACTTTAGTATTTAGGGACGACAATGATAGCAAATGAATGGCTTACATAAACAATCTACAAAGTTGTCATATTCGACTTCGGAATGTTAAGGACACACTTGTCTAGGCATCTTCCCCTTCCAGGAAATACTCTCCAAAAGATGAGTACAATATATATTTTATGGGAAAGGAAACGATAGATCATGTTTGTTGGTGGTGGGCAGTGTGGAGGTTTCAGTGCCCATCTTTTTTTACGTGGTTCCTATTATCAAATAAAGTATTTACGTGGGACGTTCTTCAACGGAGGAAATGGGAGGGGCCTGGAAAGTGCATTCTATGCAAAGTATATGAAGAGTCTAACTTCCATCTGGTAGTGACCTGCTCCTACACGATGCAAGTATGGAAGGGAATTGAATAGTAGATCGGGATGCAGGGTATATGGAACAGGTCAGCTATGGAAGAATGCCTTAGGCACTGGTGCAACAACCAAGCTTTAAAAAACATTAGTGCCCTGTCCTTAGTCATCTGTTGGGGCATATTGTTAGCAAGGAATGAAAGGCTCTTGGAAGATAAATAAATTCCCATATTTCAATGTGCTTGGCAGAGTTTATGGATATTGAAAATTTTCCCTCAAATGAGGAATATAGTATATGATCGAGTGGTGAAGAAGGAAGAGGTTAAACAAAATTTTCAATGCTCTTTCTTTGATGGGGCCTCCAAGGGAAAACCTAGAGAATGTGGAGCAGGAGGCATTTTATATTTGATAGACGTGCATAGTTTCAATTCCATAGCAGGGCTGGGAAAGGGAACAAATAAATTCATAGAACTAAGTGTACTCATACTTATGTTGTGGTTGGTCATAGAAAAGGGCGTTACTTGTATACAGGTATTCTAGGATTCTATGATTATAATTAATTGTATGAACGATGAGTCACATTGTCTTTTTTTTTGTAAGGTTTGAATTCTATTAAATTAAAAACTAAAATTTGTACATATCAGAGCAGTCAAAAAATCAGATGTCGATGAAAGCATGCCTGATGAATGTGCTTAGAGTCTATCAAGTGCAGAGCTAGTCAAAACTAGAGAAGTCTTAAGGTTTTAAAGCTACAAAGTTCCCCCACAGGTCGGGGGTTATGACCACAGTAACTCAAAATATCAAGAAATTTAAAACTAAGAAAATTAATCCAGTGATTGCTCCACATTAAACATAATAGTAGAAGAGGAATTCACACCTAGCAGGGCACTGGTCTCCTTGTTGTTGATAGTGTCTGGGCAGTGCATGTAGACCAGTTGGGTGGATGCCACCCACTGAGGCTGTGGGAGAGTGAAGGTATTACTGGTAATGGCATAGGTGAATGCGTCCACTTTCACATTGAGGCAACCCATCTCGTCGCATTGATACTGAAACAAGGAACAGAGGGTGGCATTCAGGTTCGACACCTGGGCAACGAGTGACAGGGCTCCACATTCAGGAGTGAGAAGTTCCTTGATGTAGTCGTTCTTGGCTAATGAGAGCAGAGCTTTGGTTGTCTAGAGTACCTGCAACGTCTTGGTGTGACAGGTTTCACGCATGCTAGTCGAGCCAGAGTCCTCAACAAGGCCACCCAATTCCGCAGCCATCAATCTAGGAGAGGGACACTCTCTCTTTCTCTTTAGACGATTTTCCAGGCACAAAGTTCTTGCACGAGAAGAGTCTGGGACCTCATGTTCGAATAACCCCTGCACCTTACCAAGCTCCTTCAAAGCCCGCGGCATATGAGTGTGACGCATTCCATGCTCAGATTTACACAGGGTGACCTTGGTTCGAAGCATTTGTGCTTTGAAATTGTGGAAATACCAACAAGAAGGGGTAGCTTGTGAAAGAACCAGAATGCAGAAAAAGCGACGGGATGAAGAATGGCGGTGCAAAATAATTCTATTTCGGGGCCAGGCTTTGCGTTTTAGCGATCTTGTGTTAAGTCCGCACACATGCAGTGCATGCGAGATGCCATTTCCGTCACCTTCCTGCATTATTACCATTACAAACCTGACTTCCAAATCGTTGAAGCTTTGTACGGGGTGATATGGACTACTTGAAACATGATGGGAGTCCCGTCCTTGGAGTGGGCACTCTTTAAGCAGGTGCCTACAGTCAGAAATCCTAGTTCCACGCAGCATGCGGCATGAAAACCTACTAAGGTGGTGGATGAGTGTGGCCACATGCATCGACGTTGGCTTGGGTGGGGCACCCATCGTGGGGGAATGACGAGTCACATTGTCACAATATTCTTCTAAATCCTTTATTTGAAGAGGCCAAAAGGATAAAATCGAGTTGGGAGAAGTATCATTGTCTCATGTTTACAAAGAAAGAAATCTGGTAGTAGACGCATTAGCAAAAGAGGGGGTATCGATGCAATCTGGGAGGTGGTTCATCATAGAGGAAATGGTAGGTGAAAAATCAACGTACTATGACCCACCTTTCTGTGATATCAATGGGTTATCCTTCAATGGATAAAACCACAAGCTTCATCTTGTTTCAACCTGAGTAATGGAATGACATGTATGAACGCAAAGGCATATTTTAACCGTTACACAGTAAGTTACAAGATAATGATTAGAACAGTTTTGAGATAGTGTTGTTTATAAACCGGGGACACTTCTTAATCTAGAATGTTTATAATTGGCATATATGATCAGTGAATCAACTTGATGGTAAATATATAAACTGAAAGAATTGTTTTTGGTTAGAGTAATTGACATGCATACAACATTTGAGAAATGTTACTTCTTTTTGCAATAAAGTTACAGTTTTTTTGTCGGAAAAAAACTACGAAAATAAAAATCGGATAGAGAGATCCATAAAGTTCATGAAGAGTGAAGCTATTGTTAGATTAATTAGTGTTTAATGTTCGTTAAACTTATTCTTCATATAGGAATTCATTCAAATTTCACATGAGTGAAGTTATTTTTATATTATTATTATATTATATTGTAATAATGGGCAATGTTTATAATAGATTGAAATAAAGAAAATTGATATATATTAGACAAATTACAATGTAAGAAAACCTTTAATGTCGTAAATATATATAATTTTATCTTTTTAATACTAGTATGTGTTTATATATTTCACGTTTGAAATTGAATTTATTTACACAGTTACAAAACATAAGTTTTAGAAAAAAGTTAGTGCTTACGTATTTCTAGTTTGAAATTGAGTTTATTTATAGAATTATAGACTATAAGTTAAAATAGATTTTGCATGTCATTTCCAAATGTGTATCTAGATCAGTATAGATCCATCTTAAACCCATATTTGTTAAGCACCGAGAGGGATCCAATTTCTTGAGGTGTAATTTTTTAATCTTTTTACACGTCAAGGAAAAATTTACCCCTCAAGAAATTGGATCCCTTCGAGTTTAGGATGGATTTATGTTGGTTTTACTTTTTTTATTATGAGCCGATATGAAATTTTTTAATCACTTTTTATTTTTGATAAGTTATGAGCCGACGTGGGAATGTGTTACATAACGTGAAACACGTGACAACATCTCCCTCATACTGGATTGTGAGCACCTCGCTACACTCGGTGCAATGACATTTGTCTTCTTTGTATTGCCCAAATCCCATGCATTGTCATGTTAAGGTAACATTTGACCTACCTCTATGCTTTCATACCCTATATTTTAGAGGAGACATTATACCTCGGACATGAAATAATCTGCATGTGACCATCGTGGGTGTAATCTATATAAATCACAATGCATTTTTGTTTTTTAGTTTGAAAAAGTGGCCATGCCCTCTGTTTAGGAGGAGTCATTATACCTTGGAAATGAAAGAATCTGCATGTGATCATCATGGGTGTAATCTATATCATTGCATTTTTTTTTTAGTTTGAAAAAGTGGCCAATAATTACTCGCAATGACATTGAGCATTCTAAACAATAATGGCACACATGAAAACAAAGTAGAATCCTCTTTCACATACAAAGTTTGGTCATGACTCTCGGTATTTTGGATGTTGAATATGTTAAGGATTTTAGTGCTTGCATCCCCACATCAAATCCACAGCTCCATGGCCTCTTGAACCAAGGACTTTCAAGTTCCAAGTAAAATGTCATATTCTTTTTCTTTTGGGGAAGAATTATTATATCTTCATAGTTGGTGGATGCAAACACATTGGAGAATGTTGTGGTGTGGATTTTCATAACTGAAAAGTTCATAATTCCGATTTCTTTCATCGTCATTTATCCTAAGGGATTTTGGATTCATCACAATTCAGGATTCAACATTTTTAGTGTAATATGAACATTACGAAGGAAGGCATCCAACTCTCCACCATAGTTCATCTTGGATACCCATTAAGGAGAAACTAGAGCATGTTGAATCCCTCGCATAAATCAAGCTTCCTAGACGCCAAGGCATTATTACCTATTATTGTTGCAAGTGAGGCTTTAGCATTATTTCTCGCTAATAACGAAGGATGTGTGAGGTTGTGAGTCTCATTTTAACAAAGTGTGTGTCAGGTATGATATGCATGCATGGTGTGTCTTCAGGTCAGCAAATCCAAGACATAAGGTTTTTCACATGTAGGAGTTATAGATCACAACAGAGAATAGGTGTTCTATTTCATTTAAAATAATATTTTTTTTCGTGTAAAATTTGAAATATAAATACGACAACTTTAAGCTTTTTAAATGATTATGTATACAATGGAAGTAAAAGGAAGTATCAAAGCATAAAGGTTGCAAGGTTTCTTTGGTGATAAACCTTCCCTGAAGGATATAATGGATATCACGGAAAAATTGGCAAAGACTTACAACTGCAGAAATTAGCAAAGTAGATCTTAAGGTAAGCATTCAACCTTTTCTTCTCAAGTGAATTTGGTCGCTAGCTTTAAGGTCATGAGAAATCTATTCAACCGAGGGAGGGAAATGCTTGAATGACCTTTTTTAATTAGACTGCAATAACACCACCACCACCACTGGCACCCTTGTCACCACTGATGTTATCTTCAAGAAACTATTCGATGACATCAATACAATCAATCTCCCTTCACTGGATCCTCAAGCTCGCTGGGTGCTTCTGAAATCTGGTAACAATCTGATCTCTATAATAAACCCTATTTCTTACTAAAATTCCCAATTTAGTTGCATGGATCATGTAATTAGCAATAGTCCATATTGGAATGGAGGCTTAAACACTATACAAAGTTAAAATTCTCCCATTTGTGAAAGCCAATTCAACTCCACCTCTCGTTAGTTGGGATCCCATTTTTTTTATAAACTTGTCTAGCAGGGAAAAGGGGAAGCATAATAAGCATACCTAGCTTGAAAGAGATGGCTTGCCCAAAGTTTGTATGCTTGATTTGTGCCAGGGAATTTGATGTCTCCAGTTACATTGTTTGTATTATAATCTCCTTACTTTTATGAAATTTTATGTCTTAATATTGCTTAATAAGATCATTTTGGATCATTTTGAAAAATAAGGAAGAAGAATCCACATAATTTCAACATGCATCTTTCATCTCATCAAGTAACTACTACTATATTTTTTTTGTCTATATCAAAGTTTTTTTTATTATCTCAAACCCTATACAAGGGGACTGTCAAAAGAAATATACAACTTATGGTAAAACTAGTTACTTTACAATATTATATGATAAGGCTTTGGCATTAAGAATGAATTGAGAGTCTAAAATGTTTTTAGTTTTTGGAAGGAGTAAACATTGTTACTTTGTACACTTTGTCTCGTACTTTTTTGGGCTTGTAAATGGCAAGAATTTGAACTTTGTATATCATTTATTTGATGTAATTTTAATTTGAAAGAAATAAAATTGAGATTTTTTCTTCGGGAAAAAAAATAATTTAAAAAATATCCCTATATATGAGTAGGGTAAAGGGCCAGAGTTTTATCCCTTTTTGACATCCTCTCCCTTCCCATTTTTGGTGTTCTCATCTCCCGATGGATCCATCGTCTACTCTATTAACCACATGTTGTTTGTTGACTCCCAAATAGGCATTACAATTCATCGACATCCCACCTACATTTGTATGCATGGAAAGAGGCCTCCATCAACCTATATTCTATACAATTTAACATAATGGGACAATGAGTACATCCAACATTCAATGTAGACATTGCGATTCTTTACACCCTTTGCAAATTTCAAATAAAACATTCCAGGCCTTCTCCTTCTGAACATGACACCATATATCTATGCCTTCTTTTTCCATGGTTTCTTGATCTCCTTTGGCATTTGTGCTCATTGCATAACTTTGTAATATCTACAAACTATTTAACTTGCTTTTACACCCATTTTAGCATCCATGTGTTCCATCCATGTGTGCTTTATTCTACCTACTGCATCTTCTCACGTAGTGCTTTAATTTTTTTTCTTTGCCTTCAGTCATTGCAAATCCTTTATTTTTAAGTCTCTACACACAAACATGCATGAAGGGTCTACAACTATTACATGAGGTTTTAATCCTCCCTATGCCAATGACCAAAACTAGCTATTGTCATCTTCATGTGTGTTATGAACATTTACAATCCCTTCCATGGTGATATTATGGAGTTGTTGCATGAATTATTATACAATCTAAAATGGGCATCACATCACTATAAAGCTTCATACATGTAGAGTTGTAGTTTTTTCTTAATTTTTTATTATGAATTATTTTAACAAATGAAAATAGCCACAACATCTCTTATAAAAATAGTAAAATCACTTTCTTCCCATTAATATTGACTCACTAACTTGATCTTTCATCCACAATGGTCATGTTCACGTGTCCTCTCATCCATTAACAATGTAGCATGATTATCCAATAAACCAAAAACCTCCTAACCCATTAACCTTATTAACCCATTAACCTTCCATATATTGATCACCACTGAACATTGTTGACCTATGTTGACCATATTAACTACAATTCAACATATTAACCACATTGACCAACTAACCCTACTCCCTTGGTGCCCACCAACAATCAAACTTGAAGGGCTATTCTTAATTTCAATTTAAAGGGTATATATATTCATGTAACCTTCTCATGATGGAAATTTGGAAAAATAGTGGTACTCCAATTGACAAGAGTAAACTAGGTATACACTTCATAAAACAAAAAAAATAGTTTAAAAAAATATTGTTGTTCCAATTGTTTACAATATTAAAAATTAAGCAACCAGGACATAAAGAAATTGTAATTTCAAAGAAACTAAGAATAAGCATACTTTAAAATTTCAAATGTAACCTTCTAATGGATTATATGTACATTTAAAATAAATAAATTTCATAAAAATTGAACCATTGTTGTTTTCTTCAAAGAAATTTCAAAGTGTTCAAAATGACATTATAAAGCTTCATACAAAATGTGAGAATAATACATTTTCATGGACACCCACATAAGAGAGAATTTGTTCCATGTGTCAATTCCCAACATCGACATGTTCTGAAGTGTCGGAACATAATGACTAGGATGCCAATATTAAACGGTGTCGCCTTGCCATTCCGTCTTCATTATCATGTCCATCGCGATGTACTTGTCATGTATGTATCTTGTTTTGTCATTGTCACTTTTGTTTGACCCATTTGACAAACTTGTCAAGTTTCAGTTCATGCGTTGTCATGTCATGGTCAAGTCAAGTCTTGGGCATTTTGGTTATTTCTTGTCTCATGCCAAGGATTTAATGTCATTACGTTTAGTTCATTGCACTGATCGTGCTCATATTTTGTTTAGCCAAAACCGTCGTCATTTGATCCTTTCGGCACTCGGTCAAAGTTTCGGCAATCATAAGTCTTTTACGTCTTGTCAAGGAAATTCACCAAGTTTTTGTCCTCCGTTAATTCATCAATTATACCTGTTTTCTAGTATTCTCATCGGCGACTATGTTCAAAATGTCAAAAAAAAATCCTTGGGTACCTATTTGTAAAAAGAAATCACCAATGTCCACCTTATATATATATATAATAATAATAAAAACCTTCCCCTTTGTACATTAAATTCTTTATTATAAATCCATATCTCAGAAAAGGCTCCCCTCTCATTTTCCAAAACCCCTTTTTCAATTAACATTTCCCCTTTCCCCTCTTCTAATTCCATTTCCCTTTCCTTTCTTATTACTACCCATTTCTATAGTCCCTGCCACAGGCTGCACGGATTATAGAAATCGGCTTGCCGTAAATCTTCTCAACATAGCATTAGTTTACATATTATCAATCCATGTTAAGCCTAAGTTTTAACCAAAAAGTAAACGAAAGTTTTTTTCCAACCAATGGTTGACTTCTTCCTCTTATTTGGCCTCATATCGAGGCGTGGCCTTGGATCTTATGAAATTTAACATTTAAACTTAGGTTTATCTCATTTCTCATGGGCTTCAATTATGAAAGTTTCGAAATTGATAGTTTCGCAGATACATTAATGTTGTCTCGAGTTAACATTAGTTAACTAACATTTTATGTTTATTAAAACTTTCATGATATGAATTTTTAGGCAACCTCATGTTAGGCATGCGAAGGTTGTATTAAGCTGACAACTCCGAACATGCAGGTTGTATTAGGCTGACAGCTCCGAACCTGCACTTATTTTGGCATGCTGAGGTTGTAACACGTACATTGTACATCCACCAGCAGATTTCGCACTATGGTTACCAGTGTTTACAAGGTCGCAGGGAGGAGGAGCGTCCTCTATTCAGAGGCGCCATCGCCTGTACATCCCCCCAGTGTTTTCAGGTCTGGGGTGGGGTTGTGTTAAACTGCTTTGGAGGTCCAGGGATAAAATCCATTATATTTTCCCATACATTAATCAAAGAAGTTCCATAATAAATATATGATTTGCATATAACTTTTCCATTTGTTGATTCAAGATTTGAAATAGTTGCTTAAGCTCAGAGTACCTTAAAATGGATCCTTCAAATGAAGCTTAAAAGTCTGTATGGCTTACTTTGGAGCTGAAAAATGCTATTGAAGCTAAAAATGCCATGTATCTTTCAAATGCAAGAAACGTTGGACAAAATGTGAATCGATCCATGGATCTATGGATTCTTCCTTGCTGTGATGAAGGGAAGAGAATCATTTACAAGTCCAAATAGTGGGATTCGTGGGATATTATCTCAAATACCAAGCAATGTATGTACAATACATGCATGCCCACTACAATGGATTATGATGGACAATGTTCGCTATCATTTCCTGATGTTAACCAGTCTCATGGGCCTGCAACTCAGATGAACCTATCTTGATTATAACTTTAGGGCCAAAAATGTTGATAACATGTCTCATGTGACCACAACTTCAGTTGGTTGCACATTTAGTGATGAATTCAGAGGCAATAAATATAAACTTTGTTGCAATCATCCCTTTTTTCTTTATAGAATGGGGAATCGAATTGTTGTGTAGAAGCATATTTAGCTACCTGACATGGGTTTGTCTAAGCATGCTAAACCAAAATCACATAATCCAGAAATATCTTCCTGAGATTCGCACAACGGTGCCACATACTAGGCACTAGAAAACCCCCACAATTGCAATTATGCTCATTGAATCACCTCGGCTCTTGGTCATCCTCAAAATACTCTAAGAAAATTTTGGGCATCGACTTATTTTTTGTCGTCTCCATCATCCTCTTTCGAGGGATCATCCTCGATCTCTAATAAAAACCTCCTTAAAATCCCTCGCAACCCTATATTGTAGATAGATATTTGTGAGCTGCAGATGTTCCTCTTGAGTCAAGTGCCCGGCCACAAATCTACTCTTCCTTCTTCTCTGAGTAGTTGCTCTTCCCCTCCTTGGAATCTATGTTGTCCATCCTCAATATTCCATGTCTGTATTGTGGACACATCAAGAACAAATCCATTTTCCTCTCATGCTCGTCTTCCTGTAGTAGATATTTGCGAGCTGCAGATGTTCCTCTGGAGTCAAGGGCGCGGCCACAAATCTACTCTTCCTTCTTCTCTGAATAGTTTCTCTTCCCTTCCTTGGAATCTATGTTGTCCATCCTCAATCTTCTATGTCTGTATTGTGGACACATCAAGAACAAAGTCCATTTTCCTCTCATGCTCCTCTTTCTGTAGTATATATTTGTGAGCTGCAGATGTAGTATATATTTGAGTCAAGGGCACTGCCACAAATCTACTCTTCCTTCTTCTCTGAGTAGTTGCTCTTCCCTTCCTTGCAATCTATGTTGTCCATCCTCAATATTCTATGTTTGTATTGTGGACACATCAAGAACAAAGTCCATTTTTCTCTCATGCTCCTGTAGTTTTAAGGAAATCCCTCGCAGCTGATATTTCTGAATTCCTAATTTGGATATTAAGGGGGCATATAGTCTAATTTTGGATGTAAAAGTCATCTGTTAAAGCAGGTAGGCTATCAGGTAAGTTAAAACCGAGAAACTACTCTAGAAACCGAGAAATTGGAACTGAAATTGAGTTCCAATTACTGAGAATTAAAAACGACTATTTGCTTGAACTAGAGACAGGTTTTAAATTGTAATTTTATTTTAATTGGGAACCTTGAAATAGTAATTTCAAGTGTACTCTTGTGATTTGATTGGGATTAATGGAAATAACTAAAAGATCATTTTTTTGTTCTTTTCTAGTCATGTAGGATCTGAGCAACATAAGAGAGGTTTCGGATCATCAGGTGCCACATTCTGTTGATTGCTTATGATGAGAGATCTCGTCTGATAGTCAATGTGTACAAAACGTAAATTATATGTCCAATTTTTTAATGAAGTCGGTTTGTTGTGGATATTAGTGGTTCGTTATTTTAAACTAGTTGTCAAAATTTTAATATTTGCATAAGTGGTTTGTTCTAGAGGCCGTTGGGGCACTTTTTAGGGTAGAGGTAGTTAAATTCTCACATTATCAAAGTGCACGAAGGGTGATTCCATGAAGATGGGTAACTCTTTTTGGTCAAATATGATAGTGAAAAACAGAAATTTTACCCATGTATTAAATTGAAGCCCTCGAAACTCATACTTGTCACATGAATTTTGACATGTGATTGAAAAACGAAATGTAGAGAATTATGTTGGTTTTCCAATGATATTTTTTTCGAAATATACCAATCTCATATATAGAATTTTCATTTAATGAAACGTGTGTACTTAAAAATTTGAAGAGCAATTAACATGCGCACAATAATTTAATGTTAAAGTAAAAAAAAATTAAAATGAAATATGTGAACATGATCTAGACAGAATGCACTAGGGCTTACATTTTTTTTTTTTAATTTTTTTCGAAAAAATATATTTATTATTATTTTTCAAAAATGACCAATGAATATTTAAGTCGCATTTTGCACACGTGTGTGTGCACGAAATCTTTTGATTTTTTACATAATTTGAAAAACTAAAAATATCATCTTAAAGATGACGCATTTATCTAGGGCTTGTTCATTTTTTCAAATTTTTTGGATGTGTATTTTGAATATTGTGGATTTATCTTTGAGCTTAATCGAAGTTGTCTGCAGGGTTTTTTAGGGCAAGTTTTAGTAGAAATTTAAAAACAAAAGACATATGAAGATAAAAATTGGTAAATTTTATATATCTATATAGAGAATTCGTTGACGAATCCAATGGTATCAAGTCCACTCATTAATGAGCATTTAATGATATGGTTTAACTCTCTGGAAGACAGACAAAACATCCATTCTGGAAGGAAAAGGGCTCTCGGCCTGTTTTTTAAGCCCTCAATCAATCTATTTGCTCGATCGAGGTATTTTAAATACCTCGATCTAGGGCTTAACAGCACCTCGATCGAGAGTTTAACAATACCTCGATCGAGGCATTTGCTCAGGGTCTGTCAAATAGGTTCGATCGAGGGTTCTTCTGTGTAAAAAAATATATATAAACAAACCGGAGCGAAACCGTGAAAGGAGTTGGAAACAATTAATGTTGCCAACTACCCTTCCCTCGTAAAAACATCAACCAACCTGTATATAACCAGCAAACAATTAATCAAAAACAACAATTTAACTCATTGCTAGTTTTTTTTTTCCATTAGAGCTTTGTCATTTTGATCTTGTTGAATTAGAGCTTTGTCATTTTCATGTTGATGAATTAGACCTCATAAGACATGTAAGATTTCTTTGTAGTTTTATTTCAAGATTTCATACTAACATATTGTTGTTTGTTATAACAATTTGAAATTTTTTTTGTTTGTTTTCATTGCAGATTGATGGGGGAATATAAAAAAAAGACAAAGAAAACATGCTAGACAACAAAATGACAATGAAGAGCGTGAGAAGAATAAAGAACGAATGAGACAACAAAGAGCAAGGTTGAGAGAAGAAGAAGATGCACATTTGGTGCAACAAATTCCAATGGAGGACAACCAAGGTAAATTATTGAATTACATGGTATCATAATTTAAATATCATGCTACATAATTTACAAAATTAGTAACAATTTTCCAATAAATTTAACTAAATTTCATAATTTAATTTGTTTCATATTTATTTGTAATGATATTCTTATTTATTTCATCCATTTGTTATTTAAATTTCAAAGTTTGCAACAATTTTCAAGTGACTAACAAATGTTAAATTGGAACAATTTTCAAATGAAACAAGTAAATTTAGATTATATTTTCATGTCAATACATGTACATATTTTTAACTATTTTCAAATTACTTCAAAATTGCTAACAATTTTTGAAATTATGTTTCAAAGTTGCTTAAATAACAATTTACAAATTATTTCAAAGTTTACTAACAATTTTCAATTTTATTGTCCAACAATTTTCAAATGAAATCTACACTTAGATTCTATTTTCAAGTTAAAATGTATGTACATATTAATTATTTTCAAATTTCTAAACTTTACTAACAATTTTCAATGTTATTAGAATAATTTTCAAATTAAATGTACACTCGGACACTATTTTCAAGTTAAATTGTATATATTTAACTAATTACAATTTTTTAAGTTACTAACAATTTCAAGTTAAATGTAATTTCAATTCTTATTTTGTTAGAAAATTCAATTTCAAAACAAATGAATGAGTATTTTGAAATGAACATGTTGTGATAGTTGTGTATTAGTTAGAATTTATTCAATTTGAAAACAAATGAATGGATATTTTCATAGTTATAGTGGTTGGCAATATTTTCATAGTAATGAATATTTGAATACAAATGAATGTTCAAAGAGCTATTTAATTATAATGTTTACTTTAAAAAAATTGCATCTATCACATGTACTTTTATTTACATAACATGACATATCACGATGATAAGATTAATGATTAGAAGATCATATATTTTGTTAGGACAAATTGGAAATAATTATTTGCAATGTTTGCAACCTTGTGCATTGATATGTAAAGCATTATTGATAATAAAAAAAATCATTAAATTGCAATTTATGATAAAAATTACAATTTCCATAATTGTCTATTGTTGAAATTGCAAAATCATCAACTAATGAAAATGTTATTTTGCATTAAAAATTATGAATTTCTCCTCAATCATATCACTACAATGTTTTTAATTAAATATCGTATTCATCTCTAAATCAACATTTTTTTCCCCACATTTAGAATATAATAGGTATGTTATCATGGATAAAAAGACAATCTTAAATTTTTATTTCACATATATACAACATGGGATGCATGATGTTGTCCTTGAAATTCTAGGGTAGAAGTGTTGTAATCATTTATTCTTTGTGGTGATTTGCAACTTATATTTTAAATATTTATTTATTTATTTTATACCATAAAGTTAAAATTACATTTTTCTTGTAATGTAATTTAGTAAAATGGACATAAATTGCATAAAGAAAATTTGTCCACAATTATATAATGTGATGATTATAAATGATATTAATTTTTATGCCCACAATAATTTTTATCAAGTTATTAATAATTATCTTGACTTAAATATATATAGTTGATTTTCAAGTTACTAGCAATTTTAAAGTTAAATGTACAAGTTACTACCAATTTCAAGTTACAAGCAATTCTAAATTTTACTAGGAATTTCAAATTTTACTTTTAGAACAATTCTCAAGTTTAATTAAGTTAGCAATTTCAAGTTACTTGAGCAATTTCCAATTTCAAGTTACCTGAGCAATTTCAAATTTCAATTTACTAGCAATTTCAAGTTACTTGAACAATTTCAAATTTCAATTTACTAGCAATTTCAAGTTACTTGAGCAATTTCAAATTTCAAGTTACTAGCAATTTCAATTTTTACTTAGAACAATTCTCAAGTTAAATGTATTAGTTGGAAAATTCAATTCACATGCAATTTTCAATTTTTCAATTTTTCAATTTCCACATCAAATTTCAAGTTACTAGCAATTTTAAAGTTCAATGCACAACTATCAAGTAACCAATTTTCAATTTGTTAATTTACATGTTATGTAGGGAGAGATTATGGTCAGACATCACATCATGGTGATCAAGAATCACATGACCCTGTGCCCCCTCATGATCTTGATCAGCCATCACATGACACCTTTCCCTCTCGCATTGAAAATATAATTGGGAGTTGCAGTGGGGTTGCAAGGGGTGGAAATTTTCTAGAGGATTGTGCAGTTTTTTCTGCACAAGAAGAGATTAGGAACTCGATCCCTGGTCGGAGAGTTAGAGAGCATGTCAATAACATAATCAAGTCATATTTTGAACAACATTCAACGATGACACAAGCTCAAATCCTACATAGGTTAATAAAACACAAAAAATTGAAATGTGCCACAAAGTTGTTGGGTTTTCAAGATGTTAAAACAAAATAAACATGCGAGAATGCAATAGAAAATGTAAGAACTGCATTATCTTCGTTTGGAAAATCAAGAAACAATGATACCCGAGCTGCTCGTAGGGCAATTACAACGGCTGTTGTGGCACAAAGCACCTCAAGAAATCGAATGGTATCAACAATGGCATCATTGCTCAATGTTTCAAAAAGAACATTGCTCAAATATACTAAATTCAGGGTCCGGATAGATGAAAATGATGAAGCTGCTTGTTGGGATCTTATTTGTAGGGAACCCTATCGAGGCAGGATGGCAGCAAGCATTAGAGAGAAGGTGATAGAATTTTGGGATAGACATTCTCGCGCTATTCCAGATTGAAAGCATGTCCTATGACAATGTTTATCCAGAGGCATTTATCAGGAGCACTGTAAGCATGTGATGGAGATGACGGGAGTTGCACTTTACGAGGAATTACAAGAAACCAATCCTGGTGTTCAAATATCATTTAGCATGTTCAACAAATTGAAACCGTGGTATATTAGGCCGAATACGATTCACGACACTTGTTGCTACCGGTACCACGTTGAATTTCAACTATAATATGACACATTTCTGGATTTTTGCAAAAGGCACTGGAACGGTGTACTAGCTCCTCACACAGTGCGAGATTTTATTTGTATGATACTATGCAACAGGAATCCTGAACACGTGTTTTTCAATAAGAGGTGTGTAGGTGGAAGAAAATGCCATGAATGCGGTGATTTGACATTGTTCCATAGGAACTTTCCTATCGATCCAACACACCATGGATTGTCAGATATCATCGTTAGGTGGAAGAGGTACGAGTACGTCACCATGAATCCAACATCTTCTTCATCCATGCCATCCAAGAGGATCGACTTGCTCGATGATGAGATTCATGTTTCAGATTTCATGGAGAAGTTTCAAAGTCAGATTTATAAATACATAAAGCACTCCCATAGGTCCAGGTGGCAAGCTTCAGAATTCAAACATTCTCGTGACGTATTTGAGCCGAGCACAATCTTTTCAATGGTAGACTTTGCGGAGAACTACACCTTTGCTCCTCAGAGAGAGATACGGAGTGAGTACTATCACTCCGACCAAGTGTTTATCTTCGTACATGTATTGTACAGACATGCTTAGGAAAGCATTGATGGTAGGGATAGCACTCCCCAGTCACGTGAAGTGATCAAGGAGTACCATTTTTATGTTAGCGATGATCGTGAGCATGTCACATTGTTCGTTCAACACTGCTTTTGGTTGATTTATGATTCATTCAGGCAGAGAGGCGTATCATTTACTGAACACTGGATTTGGTCAGATGGGTGCGCAAGGAAATTCAAATCGGCACGCTCATTTTATTGGTTGAGTCGCCTTCACAAACAGACAGGAATCTGACACACCTAGAGCTTTTTTGAGACAGGGCATGGAAAGGGTGAACATGATGCGGCAGGTGCATGTGTGAAACGAGCACTTCGGAGGTACCAGATGAGTCATGGTGCAACTCGACTCAAATGCTCCACTGAAGCAGTTGATTGGTGCACATGTCATTTGGGACATCAAGGTCGCGAACAAGCAAGGCTGGTGTGTAGGTAATAAACTCCAAACTCAATTAATAAGCTAATAGCATTCAATATCATCATTTCCAAAAGAACACATACTCGATAGGAATTTACATATGACAAACTAAATTCCATGCAGGTTCGAAGTAAAGACATGGGTGACATATTTTCCATTGAAACGAGGAAGTATGCATGTTTTTGCGATTTTTGCATTGATGCAAATGGATGCGGGCTTTATCACCGTGAAAATGATGTATATGTCAAACCATGGAAATATGTATCTCTTAATCCAAAGGGCCCACATCCAATTCCAACATGGCAAGAGATGCACACTGAAGAGGCAATGGTCTCATTAGATCATGATCGAGTTTCCGATATGGTTAGGGAAGGTACAAGAGTCTTCATTAAGTTAATTAGTTCATTATATATTACACATATACAAATGTTGTAGAAATGCACGTAGGACATTTGAATAATATTTGTAATGTATCTTGCAGGTGATGTGTTCGTTGTCATTGCACCCCCCCACAACCAAGAAAATGTGGCATACTATTTGATGCGGTGCACGCAAATAAAAAGTAGGTTGGTGTGACCCTACCAAGATGGGGAGTTCACATACCAAACAGGAGACATGATTCTAATGGGACACTTTTTTGAAAAAGTGAAAAAACAGAGTGATCATATTATTTACAGAGATTTTATGCCTGGATATATATCATGTCAATACAGTCATTTGGTGGTGGCAGCTCGGATACATCTAACAAAAATCAAAGTGAAGAGAGGTGATCCAAAGAGATGGAAGATGACAGAAGCTGACCATGATCGTATTATGGAGACTTGCATTCCTATAACCCATTGGCCAGATGAATGAGTTACATGTATGCCACTTGCATCATTGGCATAGTTTTCATGTTGTCTTGTGTAATATTTTTTTGGAGATTTTTGTGGAGGTTGTTTTATAAAGGTATTTTTGTAGATGCTTTAATGTCAAGAATACAAATACTAGACGGGAGGCTTTTGCGAAATTTGGGTCATGGTGCTCCAATGTGGATACACTTGAACATGTACATGTTTTAATTTTAAATTTTGATTTCAAATACAATTGTTATGTAATTGAGAATTTAAAATACATCTATACAATGTGGAATTGTAAAATTCAAATTTTGAATTGTACAATCTATTCTAATTTTAAATTTTGATTTCAAATTTGCAAAATTTTATACATTATAATCCATTCATTGTATTTCCTCATCAATTACATCGTATTTCATTATCAATTATATAAAAATATTATCAAATACCAATGTATTGAAAAAATGTTTCATTCAACAATAATCAATTAGTTTTGTTATCAAGAAGATATCAAAGTTAGGACCAATTTTTTTTGCCTCTCCTCATTCCATTTAATACAAATATTGGCACTTGGTGCTATATAGAATATAACATAGGAGATAGAGGGTACAATTCAACTAAAGGGAACCTACACATAATCTTTGAATATATTTTCATGCAAACAATACCCATTGTTGGCACAACTCACAAACATTCACTATAATTTCTAACCATCAAACCTTCTCAATTTTTGGATTACATGCATCAAAACCATCTTTATCATGCAGTTTTGCACGCATAGGCATGGAACCTCTTTGAGAGAAATTAGTTAGTATTATATGGCCTTGATTGCGTAAAAAAACCTCAATTATCAAACCAAAACACAACTTGTACATGCCTTTGTTTTTGATAGACATGGATTACATAATAATGAAAGTTGAAATGTAAACGTAATAATAACATGAAAAATATGTACATATTCGTAATGAAAAATATCTCATGCTTATCTTATTTGTAGTGTATTTGTCTTGAACATTGCATGTTCCAATAGTTTTATCGTGGGTTTTGTGGCTAGTGATCTAACATGGAGATTGCATTATTGGCTTTATTTGTAAATTGACTATAACGTATGTAGGTATTCAAGCAAAAATACAAGAAGCATGGGTGTTGGTAGCAGTGCCCTCCACATCAATCCATGGACATGACATAGTTCTTTCCATTTTTTGGTTCATATGTTGATTTGGTTTCTCTATGGGAAATATAGGGGTGGTTACTCCATACTTCTTAGATAAATAAAAGATGTGGATAAATGTCAGCTATAAATCCCTATGGTGAAATCTAAATGGGAGGTATCATTGTAACATATAAAAATTGTATATGATATTATAAAAATATATTTTATTGTATGATATTATATAAATATATTTTATGAATATTGGTAAGGTAAATAAGTTTTTATTTTAGTTCAAATGGTTAGTTTAATTCAAGATACTGCTCTCATCTCAACCCAGTTTTTAGATTTTATTATTAATTTAGGAATTGAGAATGTGATTAAAAAAAATAATTTATTGATGCTTTTACATAATAGTTATGGGTTCATATTTTTTATACTTTACACAACTCTCTCATATTTAATTGCAGAAATGTCTCTCCTCACTTAAATATTAAAAAACATTATTGAATATATGTGGAGAGGATAATAATATTTCTTCCAATCATCGAAGTTAAACTCAATTCACACATTGGAAAGATCTTGAAGATAATTTTATGTTAAGCATAAATAATTTATTATTATGAAAGAGAATATAAAATGAATCATTGAACCATGATTGATACCTCAAACCACCACATATATTTGACCTCCATTGCTAATATGGGTGTGCTCAGAATGTTTTGCACATAAGGGGTAGGTCTCGGAGACTTGACCATTATAAGGGAAGGGGAAATGGAATTAAGCTCTAAATGAAGCTTTTAGGGATCACAAGCCATGAACAAGGATTCAACCCACCATGTGGGGCCTCTAAAAGGTATATTCGACCTCGAAGTGGAGAATGGTTTCTATAATAATGCCTTGGATAGTAAGGATTGGTCTTAAAGCCTTTTCAATCGATGGGAGAGGAAAATAAGGGCGATGAAGCTTCTATGGACCTAGGGTCATGAACAAGACCACAAACCACAAAACATGCCCTCTAGAGGAGATCATTGTCCTTAGAGTGGAATAAGGGTGCCAATAAAAGGTTTTATGTAGTAGGGATGGGTCTTGAACAATAGTTGGAGGAGAAATTAAGGGAATTAGACCCTAAATTATAATTCTTGAGCTAAAGGGTCATGATCAAGGCCTTGAAACACAACATATAGACCCTTTAAAGTGAATTTTCGGCATAGAAATGGGATATAAGTTCATGATCAGAAGTTTTTGCGTGATAGAGCCGGGTCTTAAGACCTTGAACATAATAAGGAATTAGGAATTAGCCATGGTCGAGGGAGGAAAATAATGCCTTGGTCCCTATATGAATCCTTTAAATATCAAGGGCCACAAATAATGTCATAAGCCACATAACATGTTCTATGTAGGGGCCACAAATAATGTCATAAGCCACATAACATGTATCCTTCAAGTAAGATATGGGTAATATTACAACATTTTGTGCATTAGGATCAATCTCAAAGCCTTAACCATGATTTGGGGATAAATCGATGGAATTAGACCCTAAATGAATATTATTGGGATAATTGTGATGATCAAGGCCTTGAATTGTGATGCAGGCCCTCTAAAAGTGATATTTTACATGCAAGTTGGATAGGGGTACCAATAGGAGTTTTTGTGTAGTAAGGATGGGTCTTAGGTCCTTGACCGTTGTTAGAGAAGGAAAATAAGGCCATTAACCCATAAATGAATCTTACAATTTTTATGGGACATTAAATATTCTTTTAGCCACCACAAAAACCCTTTAGAAATTACATTTGTCCTTAAGTGGGATATGGGTAACATTAAAAAAATTTGCACATGAGAAATGGGCTTTGGGCCTTTGGTCCAAAATGAAGCTAATAGGGGCTCAATCCCCTAAACTAGACCTTAGGCCACCACACATACCCAAATCACTGGCCTCTCAGTGGGACACATGCATCGTTAAGAGATTGTATGTAGTAGGAATGGGTCATGGGGTCTTAACCATGGTCGAAAAAGGAAAACAAGGGCCATAAGATACAAATTGACAAGGTGGTTATGCTCATTGCCAAGAAAACAAACCATACTTTTATGACTTTAGATTAGAACACACACTTAAAAGAAAAGAACACAAAGATTACCTAATAACACATTGAATTTTCAATTGAAATTACACATTAAATTTTCCATGTAATTGAATTGGAATGTGGAAATTGTAAATGAATTGTAATGTGTAGACAACATAATGCAAAATGTTAATTTCAATTTTCAATTTCAAATGTATTCTAATTTTAAATTTTGATTTCAAATACAATTGAGTTCATTTAAAATACATCTATACAATGTAAAATTGTAAAATTTAAATTTTAGATTGTACAATGTATTCTAATTTAAAAAATTTATTTCAAATGCAATTGTAATGTAATTGAAATTGAACTTGTAAATTTTGGAACAACACATTGAATTTTCAATTGAAATTACACATTAAATTTGAGATTTTAATTTTAAATTGTAATTGAATTGGAATGTGTAAATTGTAATTGAATTGTAATGTGTAGACAACATAATGTAATTGCAATTTCAATTTTTAATTTCAAATGTATTCTAATTTTACATTTTGATTTCATTTATGCAATTGTAATGAAGTTGAAAACGAGCTTTTAAATTGTAATTGATTTGGAATTGAAATTACACATTAAATTTGAAATTTTACATTGTAATTGAATTTGAATTGTAATTTCAATCTTAAAACGTAATGTATGTATTCAATTCTAAATTTTGGAAGATGTTCTGTAATGTAGTCGAAATTTGCATTTTAAATTGAACTAAATTGTAACTACACATTAAATTTGCATTTGAAACGACAAAACATAAATTTGAAACTGTAATAACTATATCCAGATCTAATATAAAAAACAATCGATTTCAAATCAGATACAAAATACACATGAAGACATCAATATGATAAAATATACAAAATATCCAAAAGTCCATATCCAAAGTCCATATATGATAAAAGTCTATGTATAAATGATAGAAATCCATATCCAAAACATGAAAATGTATACATAGTCATCCAAACACATGAAAATATATAAAATATGAAAATATCCAAAACATGGAAATGTATAGATCATCAACTCATTGGCCACTACCCCCACGAGGCCTGTGATCGTCCCTCTGACTGCCCTCGTGTGCAGTAGCCCGTTGTTGTCTATGAGACGCTAAACCCTCAAGGAATTCCTCCACATCCATCATGTCAAAGGTGATATCTGGGATCTGGGTAGGAATACGGGTAGATGGCCCTTCATCAAGACCATGTACTCGAGCTGCATCCCAACCATATGTGAAATCCATTGTAGCATTGACACCCTCCCGTAGCGATGCATGTGTAATATTGCATTACATGTAATAAGTTAGATTTATTAAAAATTAAAACCATTTAACATAATTTAAAAGTTATCCATCAAAAATTGAAAAATAAAGTAAAAAAATCACTTACTAAATGTGACTATATAACATGAATTGGAACATAAATTAAAACTCACATATGTGTCTGAACTCGGCTCGTGAGGACTTTCGCGGTCCTCATGTCCATAATCAGGATCTACCCCCTTTCCTTTTCCCTGTACAATTTGAAATTCATTTGAAGTTAAGATCTAAAACATAAAATCTCGAAAATTAAGAAATAAAACACAAATTATTTAAACTGAGAAATAATATTCAAACACAAAATTAAATTGGAACATAAATTATAACTTACCTCGACTACTGTCGTCTGCAGGTGGGGATGAGCGGATGGACCAACCGATGGCTCGCTACCAAAGAGTTGATCCATGAATGGGGTCCCCTGCATGGATCAATAGAATACAGTTCTCCCCTAAGTATTATTGACCATTCAATTTGCGACATTAATATGATGTAACATGAAGAACATATATACATAATTGTACAAAAGTATACCTGTCCCGTAGCGATGCATCTACGATACAACTGAAAGTATGCATCTCGAGCTGACTCAGCATACCTCAGTAGGGCCCACGGGGGGGGTCAGTTGGTAGGCAATATCCTATCACGTCCATTCATATTGGGGAATAAACTATGATACAAAAATGAGAAAATATATTGCCATGTATTAAGGGGCCAAGGGGGCTTAATTATGTTATATGGCAATACAAATATTTAGGGTATATTTTATTACATTTTGTGTAGAAGCGGTGAAGGGGAGGCAGAGGGAAAATTAGGGGACAAGGGCACGAGGTATTGAGTTTGATGGACAACGGATACTTAATCGGGATGTAGGATGGTTGATTCTAGTGTTCTATTGAAGGGTTTTCATGTTGTTCATGTGCTTTCTTAGTTAATGAATCTTCAAATTGTCAAGGGAATTGAGGTAATGAGGGATTAGTATTTCTATATTTTATGTGATTGTTATCAATTGGAAGTGTAGTTTAGGTGCATATTTCATAGGTGAATTTTTAATATTACAAGTCTAATGCGAGATTATATAATTATAGGAATAGAGTTTAGGTGGGAAGGTAACACTCTATTTAGAAAAATGATTGAGATTCACTGCATTTCACAATGATTGATTGAATCTCAACAAAAAAATATTAATTGTAAAAAATTGAAATTTGCATCGTAAAACCAATCCCGTCTAACCCTTTTGAGCATAGAATACATTACCCAAGTATATGAAGGGAATTATGAATGAATGAATGAATAGAAGCATGGTTCCACCTATGTTCCATGCACAATGCACACACAACCAAAACACTTACAATCCAGTCAAAGAATTGTGCGTTTTTTGCAGCGTTGTGGAAGCATAGGAATTATATTAAAAATAAATACACCAAATAAACATGTTCTATAGCCATGAGATCACAATAAGAGTACTTCACGGTCATTTGGTCAAAATAATTTCATGAAACTGGAAATTTGACCTTTAAGTATGTTTTTAAATGGTGATATTGGTCATTTCAAATCCTCTTCCTTGCAATTTTTTTTTCTTACACACAAATTTTATTTTGGTCAGCTTCCAAATCTTCCTCCCTGCAACAAATTTCTCATACACACAAATATTATTTTGGCCAATATCTAAATCCTCTTCCCTACAACAAATTTCTCATACACACAAATATTATTTTGGCCAACTTTAAGTTACATTAGAGGATTCAACATTATTTTTACTCATTAATAAATAGCATCAAATTCATACTTCTAATGGATGTAAGATGTAAATTATATACACAAATGATTGGATATCATATATAACAAGTTTCAATAGGCATTGATATATTAATAATAATAATTTGTCTTTAAAGCTGAACACCATTTTAGTATACTATAAACAATATTAAGTATCATTTCCCTATAATAAGACTTTAGGATAATGAATAATTCATAATAATAATATTAAGTTAAAATATTATAAAAAATTATAAATTTTAATTTGATTTGTATTTTTATTAATTTATAAATATTATGTTTTGAATGAAATTGTAATAAAAGAGGTAAAAACCTAACATCATATTTTTAATTTTTTTTAATTTTAATAATATAAAACATGATTTTTAGGGTGGCAGGTTCTATGGGGCATTCTCTTAGATCTCGATGGGCATATAGTTGTGACTTATGAATGGCGCTTGAGACTGACCACAAACAGAGGCTATGCTCTTTTATGGGCCTTGAAATTATTTTCTCTTTGGGTAATAAAAACATCATCATCACCGGAGACTCATTGAGTCATCTCACAAGCAAGGAAGAAAGTTTGCAATCTTGACACCATTATAGGGAGGTTGCAAACTCGAATCGTGGATCTTCTAAGAAGAATTCGAACCCCAAATCTATTGCATATTAGACAAATTAACAACATCGTGGCGGCCAAATTAGCTGACAAGGTCACTTACTTGGATCGTGGAAGCTTGGTTAAAAATTGGAGCCACTAGTATTGTTGGTGGCTCCCCTGGGATTTAATTTGGATGTCATTTCAAAATATTTCCAAATCGCATTGCATCCATTCCAACTACTACAGTAATTCCATCATCGGTATGTGAGCCATCTCACATTTACATTCCCACATGAGTGAGTTCTCCCATTGGCTCTCTTATTCCGCGGTAAGCATGACTCTACTCTTCCATTATAAGGTGTCTATTGGTTCACTGCTTGTTCGTTATGGGATATTGTTGGAGGTCAACCATAGGTTTTTGGTATATGAAAATTATAGGGTAGTCACACGAGGACATCTCGAGATTGGGTGGGGAGCTACATTTTGTATTCCACAGACGAGCCTACAACTCATTCCGACAGGTAATTTGCTATAGGTTTTTGATAGAGGGTTGGTATGGGAGGTTCCTTTGGTGTTCCTTCTTGCCTTGATCATGATAATGTTAGAAGGCATAGTTCTGGAGGCATTGGGATGGGGCACAAGTATAAGAGAGGTCAAATCTGATACCATGGACATGAAGATCATCATGCAAATAATTATTTCAAAGCTTGAAGTGGTTGTGTCAGGTATTCAGCATGTGACCAGTCATGTTTCTCATTTGGATGGGTGAAAAAAGGAGGCATGCACTACATCGAACCCAAGACAAAAATACGTGGACCCCTTACCTCTTAAAAGAAATACATTTAGATGCAAATATAAGGAAACAAAATGACAAAGTCAATTGGGTGGGATGAGTGGGATGCAATGGATGAAAATCATCCACTGGAAGGGAGTTTTAATGTGTTAAAGGTGATAGAAGACTGGGAAAGAATGAGTCTTGTAATTTTGGAGATACTTAAATCCTGGTGTTGGAATGGTGAAATTGTAATTTCATATCCAATCCATAACCCATTTATAGAAACAAAGTGAGACTGAACCCATGGATGAAAATAGGATCCTCCCCCAAAAAATTGTGTGTGCTCTGGTAGTGACTAAACACATACGAGACACGAAGAAAGACCGACTAATATCTAAAATGTCATTTTATAATGAATCAGTAAATTCATTAGACCTTACTTGCCCCCTTAAGTAAATAAGTAACTACAGGGAAATGACGGGGATTGGGATGGACATGAAAGAAAAGCCTTGGAATCTTTTCGCTTCCCTTTAGGAATTACTACAATTCCTTCTTCAAATGTCGATTCTTTCCTCGAATGTCAATTAAAAAAAGATCAAATATTACAAAAAGAGATCAAATCTAATAGATCCACTATCTGGAATGAAAGAAACGATTTACAAAGACCAAAACTATAACAATTCAAAAAAAAAAATTTAACTAAAAAAAAGTTATGTGACTAATTTGATTTTTGCTATCAAATATTATGGTATTATGTTTGGTTTAAACCTATGATAAAATACATATACATTACCTTGGTATTATGTTTGATTTAAACCTATGATAAAATACATTACCTTGATATTCATATTAGAGAAATACCTTTGATGGGTGTCTTGTAAAGGTTTAACAAACTTTACTATTGTTAAACTAAAATATCTGTAGTCTAATTATACTCATTACAAACTTTACTATTGTTAAACTAAAATATCTATAGTCTAATTATACTCACCATATAGTATTAGGAGATTAAAACTTTATTCCACCTCCATAACAACCTATATTTTTTTATTGTAAATTATACTTTTAAACCTTATACTTTTATACTAAAGGTGGCAAGCACCAAAGATATTATTGTCAATAATATTTTTATAGGTTATCATGAGGTTGGACTTGCTCAACTTAAAGCTTCTCATTATACCTTCACTCCCGAGTTACATCTCTTTTTTCACTAGGGTTGAATGTAAACACATTCATGCAACATTTACTTTCAAGTATTATATATATCACAGATTTTACGTTAGGAGTAAATATCCAATTGCAAGGATCACTACATCAACCTTTTCTTTTAATACTCTCATTGACTTTACCATAATATATTAAGGTTACTTTGTGAATAATATATCTCCACGAATATCATAATATGAACCAATATATATACTTTGTAATGTTGGAGGTCAATGGCTAGATAAAGGGTTTTTACACTTCTCTAGGTTATAATCGATTAATTCAAGAAAATTATTATGATGAGATAGTTACTTGCTAATTGAGATTCCGTCAAACCATCTGCTGGTTTGTACAGCTCATATTAATGAGACTAGTACTGAGTAGTGAGTATCTAATCCTTTTCATGTCAGTCCTCGATAGAAGGACCTCGTCTAGCTTGTTTTACACTCATTTTTGGGTCGGTCGACTTTGAATTTTTGTTTCGCTTGGCACTAGGGTTGGAATTTGACAGGAATTTTTCCCGTCATAGGGCATTTTTCCTGTTAAATACAGTTAAATTTTTTATGAAGCCGTCTTCTTAAACGACCAAGGAACTACTGAAAACATGTTTTAGATGGTTAATATTTTTAGTAAAACGTCATTACTTCAGATTTTCCAAGTTTGGGTGATCCAGCTGGATGCCTATCCATGATCAATTTCCAAATCCCGACATGTGGTGTACTGATGTGATGGTCTCACTTCTCGCATCTTTCATTAACCAAGTGGTGGCTGGAGACGTGATGATGTTAATGAATGAATTAATTGCTCTTTACTTATCCATCTACCCAACAGTAACCGGTCACCGGACCACCTCTCCATTGCTAGTTGTTACCCATCGTGAGTAGACCACACACTGGTTCATGGTAATAGACATCATAGTCAAAGAACCAACGCACCAGGCAAGCAGGCACTCGATGCCAGTGTTAGCCCAGTCTCAACTACTGAATTTCAAAACTCAGAACCACAGGCACTGCTGCAGCTGCTAGCCTATCAATCAAGGTGATCTCCTCAGACCTCCACTTATATGGTAAGTCTTAATGTGCTCTCTCCAAATTGGGAATATCAATTTACAAGAACAGTAAAATGGTGCTTTTACTTTCTGCTCACTTTCTCTTTTGAAATATGTTGAAATGTTATTATACTCTCACGTTTACTTTCTGCTCGCTTTCTCTTTTGAAATATGGTGAAATGTTATTATACTCTCATGTCCCAGTCCTGGAGTCTAGACTCTGATGTCAACCACGAAGCTTTCCTCTATAAATTGTGCCAAAAGCTCAAGATCCCATTGCTAGAAATGAGCTTCTACTTGTACATGATTTAGGGATGATGCAAGGATTTTTTTGTCTACGAATGAAAATTTAGCATTCATGGATTATTCTATCCGCGTTCGCTGTAGGTCTTTGGCCATCTTTCCTTCCCTTCCTGGCGGCCCCATGAAAAGAGTCATATGAGGCAAAATCTCGTCCCAGGTACAGTTCAGAGGTGGGTTCGGAGGTAGTGGTATGCTGGTGGTTTTCTGTAGCAAACTAAGTAAAAAATGAGACTTCCTCTCTACAAAACTTGCATGTCGGGACTTGTCGGCCCTTACTCGGGTCAAGCAAGAGTAAGATTGAAAAGTACCCATGCCTGATGAAGAGATTAATATTTTGCAGCATCTATGCCAGGTTCATGGAGTAATTTTTCATGGTATCTGAAAGTAGAGACAACCGAAATAAGGGCATGATTAGATCCGGGTTCCATTTGGATGGATAACAATCGTATAGAGAGGCATAGACGAGAGCATACAAAATAGATACGGTGACATCCACATTGACTTTACCATGTAGGTGAATACAATAAAACACCATCAAAGGGGTAGATCTAGAAACATGTAGGCTTTGCGTGCGCAGGTTCTAATCCTATTGTCCCTGCTTGAAATTGTTGTGTAATACTAATTAATTACTAAAATGGCCCACGTAGGTTCGAGCTTTATCACGCTCTCCCCTTAATTGTTGGATTATTAACGAAATATAAATGCAATTCTAACATATATGGAAAGAATTTTGAGAAAATACGAAACAGAACTATACATACTCGACGAAATCCAGACTTGGCTTTGTAGATCCATTTAAATCTAATGATATTCTTCCACAAATATTTCATTAAATATAGCATTATCTTTATTAATTTAGATCCGATAGACTTTTGCAACCCATATTTTAAATTGAGTTTTGAAAGATCATTAATGGATACCTTACAGATATAACCCATGACACACATCTACCGCTGTCCAATTTTTCCATTCATGCTGGTTCGATATCTGATATTGCATGATTATGATTACTACTTTTTACTCATTTTAAAAGTTATTAGAGTAAAAAGGTAGTCATTTTAAGTGTTGAAAGGTAGCATGGATTCATGATTTGATTATGCAAATGGGTTGAATAATAGTTTTTAATTAAAAATAATAGTATTCAATCTAATTCACATTCCTCAAGAGTCAAATCAATGTTCAACTTAAAACTTAAATTTAATTTTAAAAGAGTAAGTTTTTAATTAAAATTTCATTATGAAAGGGTTAATTTATATGAAAACTTTATTGTTGAAGGTCAGAAGATTAGACAAAACGTTCTTTGACGGGGAATATAAGAACACAAAACGTTAAAAAAAAATTGTATAACGGCCAAACATGAATACAAATTCCAACCTTGCTTGGCAGAGAGGGTTTATCCCTTCTTTAATCTTGAACAAAGGATTACCTCAAGGATTAGAGGTATTTGACATCATTGTTACCTGAAGGAAAGATGATAAAAATAAAGATGATTTTAAGTTGAAAGGTAAACCTATGTCTCAGTGGTGTTTCGGTCTAGTCTGCTTTGCTTTGATTTATCTGCGAGGACTCTGAGGAAAGAGTTGATCAACTTCATAAATATCCAGGTAAGATGTTACTGTAGGTTTCTAAAATACCAGTTTTATTTTCTTGAAATTATACTCTTTTCTTTCTGATGTATTTTATTGGATGCATTACAGATAGCAAGTGGGTTTGTCAAGGTGTATATATATATTCCTTTGTACTTCGAATTTTTATTTTCATTTACAGTTCTTCTTGTTGCCAACAATAACAATATGTTCTTGTTTGAATGCATGTCCCTCATTGACAAATTTGGGAATTATTGGCAACTGTTTGGGGATGCTTAATAGGTAAGCTCACAAGCCAAGAACTCATGGTAGTGAATATGGCTTTAACAATAATCTCAAAATGGATTTTTTTTTTCAATCTTTATTAAATTTTGGAATTATTATCCAACATATTCCCAGAACAACCACTTGGCTTAACTTTATTCCATTATTAATGATTATCTGTGCAACCCTTTGGCTTTACAGACACAGTGATGGTAAAATTAACCCATATTTGAGGAAAAAGCATTTGCCAGAAACTAGTTTCCAAAGATTTGCAAACTAATCATTTTGTTTTAATATGCAACCATAAAACTACTTTGGGTAAGAAGCATAAAGCTCATTTTGTTAAACCATAAAACTAGTCTGGGTAAGAAGCATAAAGCTTATTTAGTTTGATCTCTTTGAACTTTACAACTCATTGTTTATTCTTATTGTGCTTCACCAATAACGCTCATATGTTTTCACTTAAAATTATCTGTTCATATGTTTTTCCTTTAAAATTATCTATTTTCTAAGCTCATCAGAATAGGTATTTAAAATTGTATTATTTTTATGTTTTTCAATAATATATATATTTTCAATTATGCTATTTTCAATATTTGTATTAAAAATTATCTTGTTATTTTATATTTATTGATTTCTATAGATATTGTATAGATTATATGACATGGTTGTTTTTATTTAATAAGTTATAAATATATTTATCACATTAGTTTTTTAGAATTGTATTATTTTTATGTTTTTCAATCATATATACTTTTTAATTATGTTATTTTTAATATTTATATTAAAATTTATTTTGTTATTATTTTATATTTATTGATTTCTATGGATATTGTATAGATTATATAATATGCTTGTTTTTATTTAATAAATTATAAATGTTTTTAGTTTTTTTTTTTTCTTATAAATATCTAAAGTTTTAATTTGCAATCTTCACAGGGACTGTGTATATTCGAGTAAAGTTTCTTGGTTGAATATCATATTACTTCGTTTCTTGTTTTAGGAAAAACACTAGTTCACGGGGTTTAGAAATCTTAACGAAATGATCATTCTCGTCTTTCATGTTCAATAGTAGGCATAACTCGTTTTATTTCATCCTTCAATAATTTTGAATGTGTATTCGTTGTTGTTTATATGAGTAGAATGTAATGCCCTGCAACTATTTTAGTTCCCATCTCAAATCATTTTATTTAAACATTGAATTTTAGAATATAAATGTATATAATTATATATTTAAATATATTTTCCTTTACACTAACTATTGTAAAATCAAACCTATTCAGAAACATAATTTATTTTCATATTTAGATACAGTTTCATTTTTTGTTATAAGCAAGGGGCTGTTGGTCCAAAACCAACTCAACTTTTTTTTTTTTGCTCGAATCTCCTTGACCTACCAGAGTGGCCAGTGGTATGAAAAACCACGACTTAGGGGCATCTAAGTCTTCAAAATCACTAGGACATCGCACCCGGCCTGGACTGCACCAGCCTCAACTTGACTGGGTTTTGGGTGTCGCCTCCCAACTAAGTCTCCCCCAAGGGGAAGTGAACTCGAGTCTTCTTGCTGACGAGACCCACACCTTAATTGAGTGAGCTAGCGGAAATTGACTAGAACCAACTCAACTTATTTAACTTCAAACCTTGTATATAATTTATCTTTCAGTGAAAGGAGGACATAAGCTTAACCAATGAATATATTAGGGTTAGAACATCGATTGCGTTCCATACATAATGGTTCAGTTTATCTACTCTATTTTTTAACCTCAATATCGTTAAGATTATTAATCTACATTAACAATGATTCTAGCAAATATCCCTTCATTTTACTACTATTATTGTTAGAACTAGCATCAAGGGGATAGTCTAATTATATTATGACCTGAATAGAATAAACATAATCTTTCTTTCATGTACAAATTTTGTAAAAAAAAAGAAACAACATTTCCTATTATTATTCAATAAGAGTAATTGAGAACTGAAAATCTTTAATTCTATGCTAATCTCAAGTATCTTTAAAAAAACAACAACGTTGCTTCAGTATAACATAACTGAAAATAGATATTCCATTTAAATTTCTAATTAGCAAAAAATAGAGTTAGAATCTTTCTCTGTTTATTCATCATAAAATCCATATCAACAAAGACAATACACATTCGTTAAATTGTAATCTGTTTTATCTGCGACACAACAAATAAAATAGATATTTTATTAAACATAATAGTACATAAGTAAAAATACTTATTTGTTTAGGAGGTCATCGATAAACTAAGGAATAATCATGTTCCACCCTTCCCTGGACCTTAGAACTTCTTTCAATGTTCATTCAGTTCCAGTGGTCACCTTTGTGCTTAATCGAGCATACTAAGAGTAGTAATACATTTTAGTAGAAATTCATGTTGACAAATTTTATCTGTTAATGCAGGGAGTAAACCAAGATGCAACCTAGTCACAAAGATAGTACGTACAAGTTTCCTTTAGTAACCCTCTTCGAATTCATGTATTTAGCACGTAAGTCATGGGCTCCAACCCAATACTCTAAACCAATTAGAGTTATATCAGAATTCGAATGAACTTGTTACTATAATCATGGGTAATTGCACCTAGCAATACCTCCTCTGCATATGTTATTATTTTTCTTTCTCCTTCCTCTTAATTTTGTCCGAGTCTTCTTCTTTTCTAAAAAAAGAAGTCATTCACCATTACATAATAAATTGTCTAAATGCTTTCAAGCGACAACATAATAGTTTTAACTTAAGAAAATATTAAAAAGGCATTCTTGAATGAAAGAAATGATTTGCAAAGACAAAAACATCCAATCTACATCAATCATGTACAAGTCTGGGAAAATATTTGAACCAAACCAAAGCACCACAATGCAAGAACACTTCAATTTTCTTCTCAGATTCTTAACTCATAGATTGTTGGCCATCCGAAACGTTGGTAGGTTTTTCTCATTGATCAAGAGATTGTCATATATTTGATGCAATTCTGAGAGCTTCAACCATGTGATCGTGTAGTTGTCAACTAGGGAGGTCGAGCACTCTAAGGCCACGTGTAAGAGAAATTGCTCATTGTATGGATCTCATATCTAAGTATGAAGGCGACGATCAACACCAAAAAATAGAAAGAAATATTCTCAACACAAACTGCAACACAATCATATCTAAGGCTAATTCATAGATGTTGATGGTCATATGAGTGGGACGGTAATCCCAAAATAGAAGTTGTGATTGGAAAAATTGCACGTAATATCCATGGTAACAAGGAAGGACATCTCACCATTTGGTAAAAAGGACACAATAATCATCAAGATTAACTCTAAGCCTATAGAACCCCTTGAAGCAACTTGATCAATGAATCACCCTCACTAAAATGTCTAGAAGGGATTGCAACCTTCTATTATGTAGGTCTAGGATAGAGAAATCCTCTAAACCCAAGTAAATCCTATGTTGAAATGCACAAAACAATCACATTGGATAGTATGGAAGTGATTCTATGTAGAAATCCACAAAACAAATATGAGCAATGTTGAATTACAAGCGATTCTGAAGCTGCATTCTCAATGGTATGGATATGAGGACTGGAAACAAAATATCAGACTCAAGATCACCCAAGATCCATTCAAGGAAGGAATTGCACAATTCTTTCCTCGAATGTCAATTTAGAAGTATTACCCAAACTCTTCTAGCTCATTATAAAGCCTATTGAACAACAAGCTACTATAGTGTAATAAGATCTTGACATTTGGCTCTATATAAATTCGTTGAAGTTCATTTGCATAGGTGTGCAAACTTGTATGGACATGGTATAGTTATTTTCTAGATTATTGTCATGATGTCATTTTTTTATAAACTCGTCTTAAGTATAATATATTCAATTGCTTTTCATTACTTGTATCTTATTTTTCTCCGGTAAATATGTATGCTTTCATCTTCTTAATGATTACAGTGTTATTTTGGGTAGGTTTGCAGTTATCATGCTAGCTAGCACATTTCTTGGTTGTTCAGCGCTCAAGTATTATGTTACAGGTAACCACCATCCATTTGTCGTTTAGAAAATTGTTGTTATAGTTTATCACTTGTTAGCCATTGGTCTCATTTCATGATTTGCATGATTGTTTTGCAAGCTGTCTTGTCACCTTAAGCACCCAGCTAAGTGGAGGTGGCAAAGTGCTTCTGGAAAAGGTACCTCATGTTCTCTTTGTGTCCATGGCATTGGGTTTTCTTTGTGTCCATTGTAATCATTATGCAGTTAATTACCATATTTATTAATTTAAAAAATATATACAATTAATATCATCATAATAGACTCCCTGGTTGAATGCAAACACGTCCCTGCACCACAAGAAAAATGGCATTTTATTCTCACATAAAAATTTTGTATATTAAAATATTTAATTCAAATTAATATTTTTATAATATTATAATTAGTTTATAATATTTTTATTATTTTTTATATAGCTTTTAAATACAAAATATTAATATTATTACATTATATATATAGGGAAGTCCATCCACAAAAGGGTTTCAATTTTGCATTTTTATGGAATTTAATTTATTATGCTTATAGAAAACCTGAGCTCTGTATGGATATACTTGTATTTACATGATATAAAATTGATAGATTGACAGACTATGGTGTGAAACATCTGCAATTCTCATCTTTTGTAAGCATTGAACTGACTATTGGACTATCAGTCTTTTACATTTTGTGTTACATTGATCTCTTGTCTAGGTTGCATTTTACACATTTTTGCCTTCCCCATTACTATTTTGTTGGGTCTTCCACTATCCAAAGCTATAAATTGATCAGTCGCCCCTGCAATCTCGGTGAGATGATTATTAGTATTATAATATTACTTTATTTAGCATCCTGTTTTCTCATACTAAGATGCGTTAGGGCTCCTATTTGTTACATCGTGATAATACGATATAAAGGGGGTATTAAAAATGAGTTGATAAAAATGGATACCTACAATATATGGTGAAACTAGGGGTTTTATTAATTGGAAAGGTATATTGGGAGGGGGGTTCAACAATGCAACTTTAGGAGGCATTTTCCAATATTTAGTGAAATTAGGGATATTCTTTAATATCCTACGAACGATCGTGCTATGTAACAAGTTCACTGAGTGAACCCCCCGTGGTAGGGCCTCGCCATCGAAACTCCTGAGCATGTCACTATGGACATACTCTATCTCTGGCTCTGCAGGTGGAGGGGATGTTCTAGATGCCTCTCCATGTGCAACAACAATAGAACTGCCCATGGCAGTGAACAACGACTCTGCAAGGTCCTGTCTAGCCTCTACAGCAAGCTGGGATGATTGTGCCACATCCCCCGACCTGATAACCATCCTATCTAGAAACGGTACCAACCTCGGAGCGGGTGGCATGAAGGCAGGGTCTCTCCGAGCTCCGGGACGTTGGTAGGAGCGTCCCCTACCATCCCATAGAACGGGGACCCTGTGCTGGTGTAATCCGGATGCATGTCCAAAACAAACTCTGCATAAACATGTTTTGCAAAGTACAATGGGACCTGGTCATGGTGGGGGAACATGCCCCACGCTCTGACAAATCTATCATATAGATGTGGTGCAACGACCTCCAACTTAAACTCCCTGAGTCTAAGCGGTTGGCCGGCAGCACGGTCAGGTGGGATGTCGAACACAGAACCCTTGATGTCATGCCCTCTTATGGCAACTTTGACATCATCCCATTTGTGGATCCCAATGACATCTTGTCTTCTCCTCTGGCATGCATGACGCCAAATGTCACTGAGAGGTCCTACCCTCCTGTAGAGGGCCAACATCTCATCAACTGCCGAGAACATCATGGACAAAGATCTCCATGTGGGAGAATCCTCCCTCAATGTGCAGATACATGAGGCCACCCACTCTCACTGGGAAGTGATATCAGCGAGAGTGATCTGTGCGACGTCATCGTCGTACGATCCCCCTGACGGGGCACCTGCGATCCAAACCAAAACACAAATGTTACTAAAAATATATATTATAACATGCAACTGAAATTCAATGCATTATGTACTAAAAATTTACTGAAAATGTGCCAACAAAAAATACGCACCTGATGCACTCGTGTCCTGTTGCACATCCTCCGCCAAGGGATCCACATGTATGTCGTCAGGATGAACTGACACACTACCTCTCCTGCTGCTGCCACCAGTGGCAGCCGACCCCGGCCTGGCATCACTCCTCGATGAACGGGAGCGCTGTCGATGGCCACCCTGCTGGGCGACGTCAGATCCTCTCGTGCTTCGCGGAGCACAAAGCAATGAATCTCTCTTTTCAGGACTCTCTGCATCACATTTCAATTTCTAATTCTAATTTTCTTTCAAATTTCACATTTAAAATTCAAATTCAATTTTCAAATTCTATTCCAAATTTCACATTTCAATTTCAAATTCAATTTTCAAATTCTATTCCAAATTTCACATTTCAAATTCAAATTCAAATCCATTTCAAATTTCAAATTCTATTTCAAATTTCACATTTCAAATTCAAATTTCAATTTAAATTTCAAATTCAATTCCAAATTCAATTTCAATTCCAATTCAAATTCAAGGCCACCACTGGACTAGAGTTTGCTCCTATTGATCCTTAACCATCGAGTGAGAGGAAGGTTCCTACAATCATTGTTTTAGATGATGACAATGTTTCTTAGTTTAGCATTATTTCTAAGGGATCATAGGCATATATGAATTGTGGTTTTTTTAAATAATCTTTAAAACATAAGAGAATGGAGATGAACTCATATACTTGTAAAAAAAGGAAATATCTAATTATTTTCTAGTTCACTAAATAATTAGTTATTTACTTCTTAGTTTAGTCTTGTGTGTTGGTGTTTGGAATCATTTGCATCTATGTTTATAGATTATGTCTTGATTTTGTGAAAGTATCAAAGGAGTTCAATGTTATGTTTTGGATTTGTGAAAGTATCAAATAAACATTATTACATAGAATACATTGAGTAGAAATTTCAATCAAAGTCTCGACTCTTCATGCACAAGCATGAGTCCCACTAGGATTGGGAAAGAACTAAGAAGAAGAAAATTGGGGTCATTTGGTGGCTTTAAAAGTTTTTTGACTAAACCAACTTGAGATGCTATTTGACTAAACAAAATTGAGGTGTTGTTTGGATAGATCAATTCACATCAAACCATTGTCAAATTTTCAAATATTTTGACGTGATTTGGATAAACTTGGTAACTATGGAATAGGGATTTCTTCTATTCTATCATGATTTTCTCCACTGCAAATCTAGAAATGGAGGTTTATGGAGGCATCTTACAATCACCAATGGTTGCAAAAAAATTGCTACCGCATCAGTGGCTTAGAGAGGGCTTAGAAAGTAAAGGATTTAAAGAAGAAATAGGTCTAAGAAGCAATTTTTTTCTCTAGAAACCATTTCCTAACTCTACAAATAAGAATGGGCACAACAATGAGGTTGTTCATCCCATCCTCACTTTTATGTTGTTTCCTTAGCAAAATGTGAACCCTTATTATGTTTCTAGTAATCGAGCTTTGTCTTCCTCAAATCTTATTAAATCCTTTAAATCTTCAATTTATATCCAATAATTTATTTCCAAATTTTCAATCAATTAGTTCTTGTGAAGTTAGGGTTACATGGCACTCGTGTCAACCTAATCCTTTCTTTCCCTTTTCCACATCTCCATTGGGATGGTTTTTGGTCATCAAACCATTAAGGGGTCTATTTCTATCTATGGATTTTAGCTTCTCACATTAGCTATGGATTCTTACTTTGTGTAACATACCTAGTAGCCTCTTTTCACTATTGATTCCATGGGGCACTCCATAATCCACCATCACCACACTGAATTTCTTCACTATGGTACCATTATGTAACCTCAACATTCTTATAATAAACTAATTACAAAATACATATGTACGTTAATGGAGATTATGCAAAGTTAATTTAACAATGCACTCCATTTATGAACCCATAAATATAAATACAAACTTATGCATGCAACCATATGTCACATTCAATATAAATTCCACATCATATTTTATAATTAAAAGAGCATGCATGCATTAGGAACACATGTGCATTCTTGAAAGTGTTACATGATTCTAAGCATACAAATAGTAGGAACACGTGCATGTTACTTTGTGTATATACAAACAAACAAAATAAGGTTGATTACTATTTTTTTTTTACCCTCCCATACCAACAACAAATTTTTTATAAGGAGGTAATATGAGCTTGTTCTAGGAGGACCTATAGTCATCCATTGCCAATTTCCAAGGAGCATTTCCGTAAGTTTTATTTGTCTAGCCATTTTTATAATTTTTACATTTTAGAAATGTCCATATTTTTAAAAAGGTGTTTCTATTGTTGAATTGCAGTTTGTATTCCACAAAGATGGTGGAAAAATTTAATCCAAACACATGTAGTCTAGTCCAACAAAATGCATTTGTAGTGGCTTATCATTCAGAGACATCATCTAATGATGTTAGGCCACCTGATGTTGAGAATTTTTCCAAGCTATCCATTATGGTTCCAGGCCAATTTATCTTCATTAATGCTCACATTGTGGACATACTTTTCATGGCTTAAGAGAGGATCCTATTTAGGACAATTTCTTGGATGAGGTTAGTATGCCATAATTTTTATACTTTCTTTGCTTATATATTTATTGTTGCATTTGATATTTAGTATACATGGATTTAAAGTGTTTGTAACTGTGTTTGTATTTGGTGTGTGTAATTGCTATGAGATAACACCCTTACATCTAGGCGACATGATGCCCCATCTCCTGGACTTTATGTAGCAATCAATGGATCTTGTTCCCTTGGGGATCCTCACTCCCAAGTATTATACACAATAAAATAACTATTATACTTTTAAACCTTTTAACTATTTTACAATTTTATTTTTTAATAAAAATAATCAATTACTAATAATCATATTTGATGATTATTGAAAAATGTTAACTATGCCATGAAATCAATGTAACAAGATACAACTTCCATTTTTGCCTCACATTGATTAGGAATGGCACTTTGATAAGGAGATGTCTAAAAACTTGACGATTTGGCTTGGACGAGGGATTTTCACTGGAATCCAACATTTTTTATTTTGCAAAATCTAAACTGGTTACAATATTAGGTGGTTGGATGATGCTACATGAACTGGTTATGGTGGCAAGTTGTTAGGTTATGGTTATGATTAATAATATATGATTATATATTATTAACATTAATTTTTTATATTATATTATTAATATTAAATATTTTTTTTTAAATAAATGAAGTAAAAATTAATAAATAAATATGATTATATATATTATTAATATTCATTTTTTAATTTTTTATATTATATTATTAATATTAATTTTTTCTGATGTTATATTGGTTTTTTCAATCCTCTTGGCGTTCTCGGAAGATTGAAAAAAAATGGGCAGCATTTTTGCTTGTAAAAACACATTTTAAAATAAAACCGCTAGCATTTATGCGGTGAAATGCTACCTGTTGATATAAACAAAAATAAATCAAATAATTTAAACAAATAACTGCAAACTAAATTCAAAACCCTAAATCTATTTCAAATTTCAAATGGTTTTGGTTTTTGTTTTGGTTTGAAAGGGGTTTTTGTTTTAGTTTCAAATGGTTTTTTTTCAATTAATTTGGTTTCAATGGTGGTTTTCGGTTTCAATCTTTGTTTAGTTTCAATGGCTACATCCTAACCAATCCATAAAAACCAAATAAAAACTAGATTTTATCAAAAACCCAATTTTATACAACACAAACAAAATATAATTTTTTTTAAATAACAAAACATTGGATGAATTCTACCCACCTGGTGGATAGAAGACATGGTGGAGGCCATGTGGTGAGGTGGCGTCGCTGTGGTGAGGTGGCGTGGGCGTGAGCTTGGTCGAGGGAGTCTGGATGCCTCGCTGTGGCCGTTGCTTTCGATTACCTGCAGAAATAGGGCCGGTCGGCCCCAGCCGGGCCCTGTTTTTTTTTTTTTTTCCTGTCGCATACCCTCGGTCTAGCAAACCCTCGATCGAGGGTTTGGTTAGACCCTTGATCGAGGGTTTGAAACACCCTCGATCGAGGTCCGTTGAAGCCCTCAATCGAGGTATTTTTAAACCCTCGATCGAGCATTTGAAACCTCGATCGAGGGCTTTAAAATACCTCGATCGAGGGTCCGAAAAACAATTTTCCCCCATGCAATCTGCCAAAAATGGTGAACCACATTCGTGGATTCACCCACGGACTTAAGCCATATACGTGGCAGTGGCTAATGCTATTGGTGCATCTACTTTGAAAGGTAGCACCGTATGAAGCTCAAAGTTACTACTCACATGTAAGTTAATCTATTAAAATATTATGTCTGATTTGTGAAGGGGGCATTTGCGGATCCGAATTGTGACGAAAGCCTGATTGTTGAGCTACTGGACCTAAAACATGATGTTTTAGATAACCAAAGTGCATTATGCTTTCTTCAGGACCTTGCTAATGAATAAGAGAAATGGACTTCCACTATCTGAGAGAACAAGTTCATTAAATGCATAGTTAGCATGGAAAAAGTACACCAAAGACAAGGGTATGCTTATAGAGAAAATCCATAAGGGAAGTTAGTGACATTATCCGGAAATTGGATGCCTTTTCAAATTGAAACAATGCCATTGCAAAAGAGAGAACTTTATGCAAGTTGTTTAGTTTGGGATTGAATTTGAGTTTTTCCTATTAATGGTGGTGCCAGGTGATAGAAAGTTTGAGTGTTGTTGCTCCATATGATGCCCCTTTCCTTGATCCAGCAACTATTATCACGATTGTAGTTGGGAAAATGGTAAGCATTCAACTTGAAGAACATTTATGTATTTGATTGGGGTTCTAGTGAAGTTCTTGTGCTATTTTAGATATTTGGTTGTTCATTTTCTTTAATATATGGATATTAACAACATTCTTTTTACTTTATTAATAGGCTGTATAGAGCGAGATGATTTGCCCAACAATAACTCTAGCGTAATTGACAACTGTATTTCAAATTTATTAGAGCTAGAACTGGACCATAACTGTTTTGCCACAAAATTATTAACTCGAACTGGATAGCCTAAAAAAATACCAACCAGACCTGACGAAAAACTGGTGGAATAAAGAGTACATAACATATTCAAACTATAATAATAATTAATAGTTGTGTACATCAATGTTAATCCAAACCATTAGATACCAAATATGCAAATTTGCTTATTTATATTGCATGTAAGGGTGCAAACAACAAAATACATTGAGATATAAGTTCCAAGATACATAATAAAATGCAGTGAGATATAAGTTCCAAGATACATAAAATTAAAGTTCTAAAAAAAATTACATAAATGTAGATAAGATAAGATAATTTTATTAATGTTTGTTTGTGTGTATTAATGCGGGACCTTGAACTGGACGACCTCATCATTTAGATGTTCAAGCATTTCTTTTCGGTAGTCTCTCAAAATCCTTATTTAGCAGATGTGTATGATTCCATGCAAATAATTATGAGCATGATTTTGAATGAAAGCTATAATATCTTTCATGAAGTAATGACTGTTGATGATCTAGTGTTTGTTTTACAAATTAACTTAACAATTGAAATACTGGAGTCTTCACCCGCTGCACATAGGTTAGCCAGTAATGTCTTTGCATCTTGTCCTAAAAAGCTTCAACCTTTCTGCATCTAATTGTACTATGAAGCTTCCACGTTTTTTCTGAACGATTAAGAAGAGAAATGATAAAGCATGTAAGTAGATGGCCTCTTCTCATGAATTAATTTCCATGCTTTGAGCATTGCACTAAACTTTGTTATCTGAGCGTATTTTTCAAATTACATCATTTGAAGTGTTTGAATGGCTCCATAAAATTGACTTATATTCTGATCCTAAGTTTCTAATACATTTTACTATGCAGGAGTATTCTCTGATCCTAATTTTCTAATACATTTTACTATATAGGAGTATTCAGAGTTCTTATTAGTCCCTTCCACAGGCTGCAGGGACTATAGATACCCAACCATCATCTATTCCAAAATATTATTGCATGCACCATCATGATCATCGATTTTGAAATTATAATTCCTATGCAAATCCCAACATGGCTTCCTCCTTCAATCGAGCAGGTGCCCATTACAATCCAAGCTCTTGTTTTAACAGCCATGGAGGTTTAAAGTGTATAAGCCCCATTGCACCCTGTAGGTGGTGAGTTTTGAATTCTTGTCTTCAATCCCCCAAAACCTTGCCTTTGCCTCCCGTACATGGATCATCACCTGACCCTTGGCATGGAAGATCAAGTTCTACTCATGAAGGCAATTTTGTGTCTTCTTCTCCTAATAGTGTCTTGCAGCAGGTGCTCAACAGTCCACATGAATGTGATGCAATATTAATTCAACATGTCCTTTGGAAATGAGTGATGATTTTTCTTTTTCTGGAACCTCTCCTACAAATGGGTTAATGAGCAAGTCCTGTTAAGTCTTCTAACAATTTGTATTGTGTCAAAATGGATTTCAATTTTTTCCATTTTGAATGCCACTGTAGTTTGGGTGTCCTTGGAAGAGGTTGTTCATGCTTAGGATGAGAATACAGTCTCATCCCTTCCACTCTATATCTGATCGCGTCAATGAAAATTGTTGGTGAGTACTTTAGGGGTGAAATTTAGCCCATGGGCTATTTTTCCATGTTTTCCATAACAAGATTCGCCAATTTGCATTTTTTAAAGCCCTGTTTCGCCCAACTTTGATAGGGTAAAAAACTTACTCTAAAAATCACCAAATTATTATATAAACTATATAAAATCCTTAGAAATTGAAATATTTTTAGAAAAATATCGCCAAATATTTTATAGTTGACATTTTAAGAATTGATAAGCTTCGCCAAGGTTTATACACTTTTAAATAAATATGTAGCCTTAAAAATTTCCCTGATTTTTAATTGTTGAATTGAGCATAATAAAATATTTCTTTTTACCCATTAAAAGTTGCTTCGTAAATCTACTTAGTCATAAAAGAAATATAAAATATTAATGCATTTTTGTACTCACGAAAAAAACGCTAAGTTCCTACTTTATTTCACATAAATAAGTTCGTTAACTGAACCTAGACTTTTGAACGCATTTAAAAATTCTAAAATTAAGTGAAATTGAAAATTTATTTCCATGCATTGCAAGCAGGTGTCATAATTTAGTTATGCAGCAAAATAGTTTTAATTGTATATCCATTTTCATACTAACGACTAAAGCTTTATTTTCTTAGATAATTAATTGCATAACGCATTTTCATTTAGTAAATATTTTGCATTAATTTATTTTTGTTGAATTAGTTAGTTAATCAATTGCGCCTCCAAAAATTAATGTACGCATGGTTAGATAGGCTACATTTAGTTTTCTTAGTGGACTTACATTATTTTTTCTAAAAGCATCCTCGCATTTAATAGCAGATATCATATCATGTTCTTAATCATTTATGTGTTTAACTCCATTGGTCAATCCTTTGAATCCTATCTATCTGAGGGCTCTAAACGCGACCTGGGATTCCATCCCCATCCTCCCTTAAACAACATTCCAAGGGTGTTTACAGTGTTGTTGCTCGAACCTTGTCATTTTCATCATCAACATCAACATATAGGCAACCATACTGGGGAATATTTTCCTCTCTATCTTTTGAATCTTCCTAATACAAGCCCTTGCAATTCCATTGAATCCTTTTGTTGTTATCATCCAATCACAACCGATTTGTGGAGCTTGTCAGTCATCAATCTGCTATATAGGTCTTTGATCTTTGTTCATCTCTTCCTTTCTCCATAGCTCTTTCTGGTTCCTCGATATTAAGGGGTATGTTTAGTCATTATAATCATATCATTAACCTTGATAGTCCTCATAAATTCATGAAGAGAGTGAGTATTTTTCAATATGAATTCGATGTCGATCCTAGACCTTAGTGCATACCTTCGCCTTTGAATTTGACCCGACCATCAATCCTTTTTCAAATTTAAGGACCATCTTCCCAAGTTCTCGAGAAATGGCATGACGTCTTTGAATGAGCATTTGCTTTCCTTTTCCAGTGCTTGTGAGAACGTAAGCGCACACGACAATGATACTTGCATATGCCTATTTGACAAATCATTAGAAGGGAAGGCTGCCACTCAATTCTATAACCTACCTGATAAGATATTTACTACATGGGACGAGCACATCTTTTGGTTTGAATCCACTTTTGGGAGTGTCAAGAACCCAATTGAGTATCTAAGGAGTTTTAACTGCATATCTTTCAAAGAGAATGAATCCATTAAATCTTTCAACCTCAGGTTTACAAAGTTGTATAACAAGATTCTTGAAGTTATCTAACCTTCTCAACAAGTTTCCCTTGTCAATATTATGATTGTATTCCTCCTCTTTACTGACATCGATTAAAAGAAAGGAATGTTAATTCTATAGAGTATGCTCTATAGGCATGCCTCAAATTTGAAAAGCAAAGCCAAAAGACAAGGTTTCCTGTGGATCAATCCAGTACTAAGACCGACATGTCCACCATACTCCAAATGATGCAAGAATTGAAAAATCGGTTGATTTTGTTAGTGTGAAATTCTAAATCATAGCAGATCATGGACTTGAGTATACCTCACAGAGAAAGAATGAGCAGAAAAGATGAATTACAATGAAAACCATAGTAAAAATGAGCAGACAATTAATCATGCATGAGAACTCATATAGGAACAAAATAATGTCACATGACCCAATAATCAGTATAGTCAACAATGATGTTACAATGGAGAGAATTCGAATCACCTAGGAGAATTCGAGTCTCAGTTGATCTAGCGTAGGAATTGTCACCACTAGAGTGCTCCGGAAGACCCAAACTCAACTAAATTGAACCTAAACTTAGTTAATTGAAGACACAATCAGTTAACTGACCAAGGAGGGTGCATCGGTGAGTTTGTCATGCAAATCACTCAGAAAAGGGCGTATGAGGCCACAATCAGTGGCATTCGGAGCACAAACCCCCCACAAGAGTTAGCTAACTCAGGTGAACTGAACTGGAACACTGACTAGGCTCCTAAAATATAGGGAACTGACTTAAGTGGTCCTAAAATGATGCATGCAGGGCGCATAAGGTGGTATATGGATCCTAGATGACATCTGCACACCACTAGGGAGAAAATGACATCATCAACTACTAGGAAAAATAAATAATCCTAGGTAGGACAAGGATGGAGTATTAATAATACTAACACCCCCTTAATCCAAACTTGTGCATCCTAGGCCCTGGTTACTAAGACCAAAGGTAACCCATACAATCAAATAAATGATAAAAAGTAAAATAGTTGTCCATGAACCAAGGAAATGGGGAAAACCTCATGGGAAACCCCCCAAAAAAATAAGACAGCAGGAAGCTCAAACAGCTTTCACACCAAGTAGAGATCTGAGATAGAATAATATCTTCTGACTGAAAAACTTAGTGAATATGTCTGCAATCATCTCCTTTGTAGGACAATAATATAGTGAGATGGTCCTGTTGTGCACTAGCTCCCTGATGTAGTGCATGTGTACCTCAATATGTTTGGTCCTTTGCTTCTATACTGAGTCACTGGAGATCTTAATGCCACTTTGATTATCACAGAATAGGTCTACTGAAGGAGAAGTGCGAATGGAAAACTCAATCAAAATCCCATGCAACCAGACTGCCTGGATGGTTGTATTCATAGCCCCTATGTACTCTACCACTACTGAAGAAAGTGCGAGTGATGCTTGCATCTTGCTTGACCAGCAGATTGGTCATGATCCCAACATGAATATGTACCCTGAAGTAGACTTCCTATTAGTATTGTCTCCAGCCCAATCTGAGTCAATAAAACCAGCCATATCTAGTGGAGCACCAACAGAATAATGTATACCAAACTCTCGTGTACCTTGCACATAGTGCAAGATCCTCTTAGCTGCTTTCCAATGCATCTCATGTGGCTCCTGCATGTACCTAGCCACAACACCAACAACATATGATAGATCTGGTCTCGAATGTGTCAAATACAACAAGCTACCAATCAATTGTCTGTAAAGAGTCCTATTAGCCAAGGGTGTGGAACCACCTTCTTCCAATCTAATGCCAGATAGGAAGGGAAAGGATGTGGCTTTGCAATCAGCCATATGAAACTTTGTCAGTAAATCAGATGCATACCTTGACTGTGAAATCATGATCCCTTACGCATTTTGAGTTACTTCAAGACCAATGAATTGTCTTAACAGTACCAGATCTGTCATAGCGAGTGCTTTGTTCAAAGAAGACTTGATGTGCTTAAACCCAGTAGCAGATCCACCAGTGATGAGCAAGTCATCCGCATACAAAACAATCAACAATAGACATCCTCCCTTATGTTTCATGTACACATTGCAATCAGATTTGCATCTTTCAAACTTTTTTGACAGTAAAAAGGAATCCCCATTGGCATACCATGCCCTTGCGGATTGCTTGAGCCCATATAGTGATCTCCTCAGTCTGCATACCAAGGAAGGATCATTAGTGTACCCCTCAGGTTGTTTTATGTAGGTCTCTTCTTCTAAGTCACCATGCAAGAAGGCACTTTGTGCATCCATGTGATGTACCTCCCATGCATATGAAGCTGCAATAGCCAAAACAACCCTTACTGAATCCATTCTTGATACAGAAGTGAATGTCTCATTGTAGTCCAAGCCTTGGACTTGTTAGTACCCCTTTGTAACCAATCGAGCCTTGTACTTCGTTGTATATCCATCGGATGCAATCTTTTTTTGTAGATCCATTTGCACTAAAATAGTTTCTTCCCTGGTGGAAGAGGGACAAGATCCCATGTTCCATTTTTTTGCAAAGACTCATTTTATTCATCCATGGTTGCTTCCCATCTCGGATCATGGCAAGCCTCTTAGTAAGACTGTGGATCATACCCCACCATCATGAAGCACCTCTCAAGGAGAAGTGGATCTGTATGGAAAAGTGCAATGTTTGCATCTTAGTATTGAGATCTTGTTCTTTTGTAGTCAGATGGATCTCCAGCAATGTCCCTAGTTGCCTCAATAAGCTTTTGATCCCATTTAGGCTTTGGATTAGGAGTAGGTGTTGGATCTAGATCTTCATGCTCAATATCTAGATATGAATCATATTGATCTTCTTCTTCGGAATCTGAATGTGGATCACCTGTAGAAACATCATTAGGAGCGAATGGAAGAGGTAGATCATTTATACCTTCTTCATCAACTGGTTGTCGATCATGCAATGGATTCTCATTGAATTGCACACTTATTTCAATGAAGCATCTCTTAGTTGCAATCTCCATCAGCTTGTAATCATTTGCATCTTCTGCATATCCAAGAAGGAGGCATCCGCTACTTTGAGGTTGAAGGGCTTTCCTCTTGTCTGAGGGGATTATGGCCCATGCCTTGGATCCAAAAACCCTCAGGTGGGAGACATCAAGTTTGTGTCCCTTCAATGCTTCGAATGGAATGACCCTATCAACAGATTTGTGGGGTACCCTATTCTGAATGTATGTGGCACAGTTCACTGCTTCTTCCTAGAGATTTGATGGGGGATCTCTTTCTTCAAGCAAGCAGGTAGCCATCTCTTTCAATGACCTATTCTTCCTCTCTGCTACACCTTTTTGTTGTGGTGTGTATGGGACAAAATGTTGCATTTAAATGCCTTTGGAAGCACATAGTTGTTGTAGCTCCGTCTTGATGTACTCCCTCCATTATCTGATCTGAGTGCCTTAATATTCCTTCCAGTAGTGTTCTCGACTAAGGATTTGAAAATTTTGAAGCTTTCAAACACCTCAAATTTATGTTTGAGGGAGTAGATCCAACAGAACCTAGAGTATTCATCAATGAAGGTCAGAATATATCTAGATCCATTCATTGAAGAAGTGGGAATAGGTCCTAAAACATCACTATGAATCAGATCTAGGATAGAGGAAGCTCTCTTTTCCTTCCCAACATCATAATTTCACTCTAGGTGATTCCCTACCAAGCAACCTTTGCAGATTCCTTGAGAGAATTTTATGTTCGGTAAACCTTCAACCATCTCTTCCTTGTGCAACTGTTGTAGGTATTTGAAGTTTAGGTGTCTGAATCTTTCATGCCAGAGTCTACTTGTCTCATTTGCATGAATTAAGAGAGCACTTTGATGTGAGTATGGCAAGAAGCAGGATAACTCATATGTCTTGGAGGCATGATTTACAACTCCTTTGGCTATCAACTTCCCAGATGAGATCTCTGCAACCTCGACTGTGTCAGGTCCAAATACTACTTTCTTTGGTGAACATGTGCGTGTCATCTAGTAAACAGACAATAGATTAGTTGCTAGAGAAGGCACATATGGTACATTGTTGAACCTTCCATGCTCAAGATGTATAGTATCCTTCCCTTCAACAAAGATTTGAGATTCATCTCCCATGTGTATGCTAGGTCCATCAGTGAGATCTAATGAAGAAAATGGCTCTCTGGAGGCAACCATGTGGTTGGAAGCTCCATAATCAATAACAAAATGGCATCATCAACCACTAGGAAAAAGAAATAATGCTAGACAGGACAATGATGGAGTATTAATAATCCTAACAGTTAAAGCATAAGCGTATGAATGAGCCTCAACCATCTTTCACTCAGCCTCCTTGCTTTCTAATCCAACTTGAGAGGACGCAATATGCTGACTCTTACGCACATTATTTGTGCAATTTTTGTGACAAGGGCCATAATCCTTCTACTTATGAACTATACCAATCATACATGGAACAAGTAAAGAAGGGTATTCCTTTGGTAGCTAAGAAACCTACCAACGAATTCTATGCTATTGCAACCAAGTTTCAATCTCAGTTTAGACCAAAATTTTTACTTGATCCCAATCTTTCAATCAATAAGGAGAATTTTAATCATGAGAGTGTTACACCTTATGTCCCTGAGTCGAGACCCCTTCTGCTCAATCAAGCCAATCATTCTAGTGTCACATTCCAATCCACACCTATATTTCCTAATAGTTATGCTCCTTACAATGTGGCCACTGATTTATCATATGTGAAGGCCAACAACAGCCTCATAGATGTCCTTAGAGCGCCTGAGCAACAACAAAATGTGAATAGCGCTCTTGTGACCCCTTCCCCATCCATAACTTGTTCTGAGACTATCACACAATATGTTCATGAGGTCTTCTCTTTTAATGATGGCATCTTTCCATCTAATTCCAAGCATGATCCTCAAATCTCTCTCATCGGGGAGATGTCATCCCGCCTTGACTTAATGCTCCATGTTTTTCCAACCTACAAAATAATTTCTTAATTGAAGACGAGATCTATAATTTGCAATGCGATGTCTCATAATATCTTAATCATTTGAAAGGGGAAGTTGATTATGTTGAGGAGGTGATTCATATTAATGTTTGTCATGTCCCTAGCGATAATGAATTTGTAAACTCAGATGATGTTGTGATTGATAATTTTCTCAAGTCTCTCACTATTCCATCAATTCACGAGGAAGATGCACATGAGTATACCCTTGAGTCCAAATCTAATGTTTTTTAGGCTAGTCCTCATTTGATTCACAGTGATTGCTTTGATGGCTTAATTAATGATGCTTGTTGGCTTCATAAGAATTTTAAATTCTCGCCGCTTCCAAATGAGCATATCATTCTTTAAAGTTTTGGCTTGTCTCAGGTTAACTTGCAATATATTCCTGACAAATGTCCAGTGTTTATCATTAATCAACATAATCATGAATAAATCAATGGACATTCTATTATTATTAATTTGGAAGAGGAAATTAAATGCATTTATCCTGATTCAATCAATGATGAACCATTTGTTTTCATGGACAATAATAATGATAAAGCAATCAATGAGGATTTAATTAATTCAAACAATGCCGATGATATTAAATGCTTTATTCCAAAACAATTCAACATGGGCAATGAATCAAACTAGGAAATTCTTGGGTTTATTTTCAAGGATTTTATTTGGGATTCATGGGTTGATTGAAGTTTTATAGTCATGCTAGTACTAACTCATTTTATTTTTGCTTCTTTTTATTTGGTTCAATTAGTGCTAACATTTATTTGTCGATTTTCACGATCATATCCATCTTTATTTCAAGACTTCAATGAAAAATATTTAACGGATATGAAAATCTAAACAATAATACCATTTTGTATGCATTCATACACAATAAATGCCACCCGAAATGATTAATTTTTCTTTTGCAAAAGTAGGAGTAGGCTTGCATTGTTAATCTAGGTCATTTTACTTTCTTGCTTTTGCATTTTAATCTTGTTGCATCACATCAGTTTAGAAGTCTTTATTTTTATAGTTTAGTTGTTTTATTTGACTAGTTAGTTTTTTCATCGTTTACTTTTTGCAGTTTCTGAAATAAGTACTCATGGAATTTCACGGACCATTAAGTGAAATTTGCCACTATGCTCTTTCATCGGATTGTTTTGTCGATAAACTCTGACATGATGACAATCAATTTCGATATACATGAAGGAATGTGAAGTGGAGAGGGTAGAACTATTGGATGGTTGCTAGTGATCAGCCTACAGGTATGTCGAACTGTTATTTGCTTTCTATTTTGGTTTCTCGACACGTCTTTCATCCCTCTACTTCACGCATTGTGGAATGGTAGACTTGCTCTTTTCGCTCCCTACTCTTTTCAGGGATGAACATGAGCACATGCGCCTGCTTCATGGTTACGAATTTGTCTATCGGTCAATCATTCTCGAGTCATTCTGTGTTGTTGTGTTTTGTTCGTTTTTTTTGGCTAGATGTTGATTCCCAACATCAGCATGTTCCGAAGTGTCGGGACATATTGACTAGGATTTCAATATTAAACTATGTCGCTTCGTCATTCCATATTCACTATAATGTTTGTGGCGATGTGCTTGTCATGTCCATATCTTGTTTTGTCATTGTCGCTTTTGTTTGACCCCTTCGGCAGACTTGCAAAGTTTCAGTTCATGTGTCATCATGTCATGGTCGAGTCAAGTCTTGGCATTTTGGTCATTCCTTGTCTCATCCCAAGGATCAATGTCATTACGTTCAGTTCGTCGCACTGATTGTGCTCATATTTCATTTGGCCAAAACCGTCGTCGTTTTATCCTTTCAGTACTCAGTCAAAGTTCCGGCAAGCATTAGTCTTTTATGTCTTGTCAAGGAAATTCACCAAGTTTGCGCCCTCCATTAATTCGTCAGTTATACCCATTTACTAGTCTTCTCATCACGACTCTTCAAAATGTCAAAAAAATTCTCCCAATACCTCTTTGCAAAAAGAAATCACCAATATCCTCCACACACACACATATATAACCCCTTCCCTTTTATGCATTAAAGTCTTTTCTATATATCCATATCTCAAAAAGGGCTCCCCTTTCATTTTCCAAAACCCCTTTTTCAATTAAAATTTCCCCTTTTCCCTCTTTTAATTCCCTTTCCCTTTCCTTTATTATTACTTACCCTTTCGTCCTTATTATTTTTATATCCCTATTTAACTCCTAAGGTCCCTTTTCCAAGCCCTTTTCCTTTTCCCAATATTTTAATATAAAATCAATAAAACACCACATTAATGCATTCTCACCCTTTCCCTATTCCCTTGTCCTATCCCTTTTCAAAACAAAATACAAAATAAAAAGGGGGCACATTTATTAGAAGTGGGCTATTCTCTCGACCGAATGCACCGTCAAGAGTCGAGCCCCCCTCACAGCGTTTTCCTCCGCCGTTTGAGTCCATTTCCTTCTCTGTTCGCCGGTATTTCTTTCGGAGATTGCAGTCGGCACTACGTACTTGATGTGGACCTGGATCAGTAAGCTGTCAGTCTCATAGCCTACGGTTGTTGCTATTGCAGGTCAGTGATGTACTAAAATTGAGTGAGTAGTGTGCCGACAAGGCTCTGCAGGAAATCGATATTCCTATCTAGTTATTGGCCTACCAGAGGACCGATCAATTGTTCTACTTCGGCCTTGCAGTTCTTCCATGCATCCTCCTCAACATTCCTCAAAGTTTTTAATTTCTTGGTAGCATCACTCTAGTGTTTATTGTGTTATTTATTAATTATTTTGAAGATATCTTCTAGCTCTTCATCATAAGCCTTCATCGTGGAAAAATGCATGTAGTTGATGTAGTCTTGGTTGACTTCTAAATAGGTATTGTAAGTGTAGGTCATCGCTTATTCTTCTTCTTCTTTCCCTTGTTTACCTTCTTTAATTTGTGTGGCTAATATGCTCTGCTAGGTGGGGGTAATTGCTATGTTGATGATGTAGACATAGTCGAAGGAATGGTTGATATAGTGGTCAATGGAAGGGTCGACAAGATGATCGAAGGGATGGTTGATAGGACGATCGAAAAAATGGTCTAAGGTAGAACATATAGGGTGGTTGATGGAGGGACTATCAAGATAGAATTTATTGTAGATGTTGGTGTTGGGATAGTCGGTAATATTGTTGACCAGGTGGGTGTTTTCGGGGAGATGTTATTGGGAGTTGTAACAACTTTAAGGATGGAAATTTGATAGGTGATGGGGTAAATGAGATGGGAAAAGGGGATTCTTTGAATAACACAAGTGTAGTTAAGGTAAATCTAGGGATAATGACTATATAGAGCCCGATGGTGGGTTCATAAGAATTTGGACCAATTGCAGGCTAACAGAGGAAATTGATGGTAGTGGAGGACGAGTGTCTTCTATGAGCAGGATCAGTGAGGCTAGCAGGGTTTCTTGAGTTAAGTCTATTTCTTGTTCCATGGTGGGCTTGTTTATTGTTCTACGTTTTGTGGGGACACAAGCGACAGGGGGTTGAGTCATTTTTACCTTCTTTGATAGTGGCATGTCCAACTGTTGTGACACTGTCTTCTCTATCTGATGCTCGATTTTTACTTTGTCTAGTGATGCTTCGACTATTATGGCTTTGGCCTTTTCCTACGCATCAACTATGTATTTCCCTGTAGATGAGATCAAAAGCGGCTTCCTTTTTCTTGGCTACTTCCAGGTTGATTTCCCCTTGGAGTTTTATTCATACGCCAGTGCCTGCTCCACAACTGAGTCAAGCTTTTTCCTTCAACCAAGGTTCATTGAAGTCTAGTTCTACCCTTCCTAAATTAAGCTGTCGAAGTTGTCCTTGTTCCACTAGCTAGAGGACTCCTACACTTTTTCGTGGAAATGACTTGTGGTTGGTACTATAGCTAACTGTTGTTTGAAAGTTGCATCTTCTGGGGAAAAGGTAGCGATGTACAAGGAAGCTTCATATTGGTCTTCCTTTTGTCCATTTGTTAGTGGCAAGAGTAACTCAGCTTGGGTACTTTTAGGCAATGTGGGCACCATAGTGACTATATTTATCTACCGAGGGAGGTCATAAAATATTGTGTCGACAGGAGGATAGTAATCCAACTCCTTATGGTTCTCCTCCTTGACCATGCAGATACCACACTTTGGTGCGGTCTCTAGGCCCACCTCAATGTGGGCAATTGGTGGCAGACTTCGACAAATAAATTATGGGACTTGCCACTAGTCGCAGGTAATCTTTAACAATTGGAGCCAATTTTTGAACAAAATTTTGGGTTTGGTCGACCCAACCGACATGCCTTTTGGAGAAAATATCCTATAGTTGTTCATTAATGGTGGCTATGTGTTGGTGAATTCCAACTCTTGGACTGGAGGTATCTTCGTCATCGCAATCCAAATAAGCGACGATGGGACCTGGATTGTTTGTTTGGTTTCTTGGCATTTTTCATAGTTACTTTTCACAATGTTGGTGACCTGGTTGGCCTAGTTGAGGATTTTTCCTCGATAGGCATCTTGTTTAACTGTCTCGATCATCTCTAGCTTGATGCCAGATAGTTAGCTAGAGTTGGTGAGACATAGGGAAACTATTATAGAGGTCCATTTTATTACTGGGTATGTTACTTCACTGATGATCAGTCCTTTGGAATTGTTGCCCTTCATGCTCTTTGTGAACTCCTCAAGATATGAATTATTAGGGAGTTGAATATCTCGATGGGTTCGTTGAGCTAAATTTTGTTTTGGGTGCCATTAGAATTAGCGTGTCTTTTTAAACAAAAGTAGAGTGGATGTGTTTTGCGTGGAAACATTGAAATGGGAAAACAATAAAATTGACATATTGTTATGATTTAGTTTTAAGTATAGTTATCAAGTTCTAGTTCTAATTCATTTGATATAAAAAATAAATTGTTATCTAAAATTCAATACGGAAAAATTAGTACTAGACATTTTACAAATACACAATATTGGTCTCATTTTCCTTTTGTGCCTTCATTGGTCTCTTTTACTGCATGAAACTTAAATTTTCCTTAAAATCGTGCGCCTGTGGGTAGATAATTTCAACCTTATGATGTGGGTAGATAACTTCAACCTTATGATATCTGTGCAGAGAATTTTGTTTTCATTTCTTTGAATAGCTGAGAGAAATGCACGATTTGCAGAAAAACCATTGTAAATTTTGGGGAGCGTTTAGTCTTTTGCTTGTTTAAATGACAAAAATGCACGATTTGCTTTTTTGGGCTTATTTTTTTGGCAAGTTGTAAAATATTTTGAAGGCGAATTCGATTTTTTGGGCCAATTGGGATATTTTGCAAATTGTAGAAACTATTGCAAAATTTGGGGGAGAATTGAGAGTTTTTGCAAATTGAAGAATCTATTGCAAATTTTTGGGGTGTTTCATCTTTTGTTTGTTTAAATGAGAGAAATGCACAATCTCATATATTATTGCATTTTTTTTAAGCAAATGGCATTTTTTTTTAGGGTGAATTGGGATTTTTTTTCGAATGAATTGAGATATTTTTTCATATTTTTGGAATAAATTAGCAAGCCCAGCTCTTCATTGCGCACCGAATTGGAATTAGGTGAATTTATAAGCAAATCAAATCGAAATTAATTTACAAATTTCCTCCGAATTGTTCAACCCAATTCAGCCGAATTCTGTAACTATGGTTCTAAGATATAAGAGGAGGATGAATGTCACCTCCATTCTTCACCCAGCTCTCATCACATTTTTAAAGTTCACACGAAGAATACACATGCCTTAAAAATTGAAGACACAAATAGAGTTTGCAAACAGTGACTGAACATTTCGTTGGGTAACATTATTTGTGCAGTCTGCAACACGGTTTGTTAAGATGTCTTTCAAATATCATCACTTATTCACTCACCCGGAGGTCCCTTCACCCATTTCCAGGAACTTCGAGGTTGCCAATATGTACCAAGTCGCGTGTTCCATCCCATAGTCTACGTTGGTCAATGGACACGAGACGCTCAAACATTTTGCTATTGATCTAACTAGTCTTTCCATTGACCACGCGTAACTAAAGGAAATCATCATATCGGCTTCAGGGATGATTTTAAGAACCCCCCCCCAAAATTTATATGGTAAAAAAATTGGCGAATCTCCCCGATATATAGGAAAATTTGAAAGCGATTTTATCAATAATATAATATGTATATATAATTTTTTGGCGAATCTTTCATTTTATTATATGATATTGTAAAATCTTGGCGAATCTTTCACTAAATTATAAGATATTGTAAAATCTTGGCGAATATTTTACTGAATTATAAAATATTGTAAAAAGTTGACTAATATTTCACTAAATTATAAAATATTGTAAAAATTTGGCAAATATTTCACTGAATTATAAAATATTGTAAAAATTTGGCGAATATTTCATTGATCTATAAAACACATTGAATGACACTCTACTTGTTAATTATGAGTTCAAGGCTTCTTCAAATGTTGAGTTCAATTGCTCTATTTCAAGTTTTGGTCTCAATACCAAATGGTGGTGGCCTTAATGAAGCCTTGATATCCAAGCAAAGCCGAGTAGATCTTGGAGACATGTATTCTAAATGTGGGTGTTTGGAGGATGCACATAAAGTGTTTGGCCAAGTGCCAAAGCGAAATACAGCCTCATTGAATGCAATGCTTTCAAGATGTGCTCAACATGGACATGGCAGGGAGGAACATTATCAGAGGGGTTCTTCGGGTGGTGATTGTCATTCATAGCTCTGATGACGTTAGCATTGCATCTTCTTCTTACTTACAATTTTTTCCTCTACTACTTGAGTTTCTAGAATCTATTTGTAGTCCTCCCTGCAATTATTAGAGATTTCTTCTTTTTCTTCTTTAATAGTCTTTGGAGATGACTTTTTTGAATTGCTTAAATCAACAAAGGAATTGCACCCACAGACTATCCTTCAATAGATTGTGTGGCTACCCTAGACTGTTTTTGATACTTCAAGGCAAGTTTGTACATAGGTTTTAAGCTAGGCATGTTCCTTAAGTATTTTTCTTGGCACATACTTTGAATAACATTATAGTGATTTTGTTGGCATCCTGTAGTGTCGACTATTGGGGGCTATCTTATTGTTGTGTCATACTTTTGGACAATGTAACTTTTTTCCATCTAAATTCCTCAACACTAGTACCATATCTAAATGTTATACCATTTGTTGATACCATATCTAAATGTGTCTAGTAGTTGATTTTGAATGTAGATGTTGTATTGTTTGTTGATATTGGTGTGTAGATGTTATTATAACCCATGTTAGAGCTTTTATTACAAATTGTTTTTTTCTATTGATTAGAGTTTCCATGACATGTGGGGACTTGGACCTTGACAAACCGATAAACTAATAGAATCAGACATTATGCATCATTTTGGCCTTCACTAGCCAATTATGCCCATGGAGGCTAGGAAAATTTTGAGCCAATTGGACTAGAGGAATGTTGGTCTCGTGCCAATAGGTCTCCTATGATCAATGCATAGGAACCTAGTGCATAGACCATTTTTCTCTTCGCTTAGCTATGTAGAGCTCATTTATTTTTCTGAATAACGATAAGTATTTACAAAGAAAATATACAATCAGCATAAACAAATCGAAAAAGTGAAGACAATTAATTCATGCAAATAAAAGTTAATAAAAACTTATTTTCTCGAACCCTAAATCAATGGAAATCAACTAAATCTAATATTGATTCAAGCTACAACAAAGGGTTAAATCAAGCATCAAATGAGAACTAGAAGCATTCAAGGGTCTAACACAATAATTAACCAAAATACATGCAAACTCCACAAATCGACAAAATGTTTCAAATAAAAGCAATAAACAAACCATAAAAATTTGCACAAAATATTTGAGATAAACACCAACATGGTTTCATGTACTTGAATGAGCTCATTCTTGCTTAGCGAAAGTGTAGTCAAATTAGTTATTTATCCTTCAATGTCTGGACACTATCTATGATAAGAGATAGCTCCTAGGCCTAGCTTTGTCAAATTCCAGTGTCATTTCCTATCACATAAAAAAAGAGACAATGTAAAAGATAAATATAAAAACAACAATCTTAAAATAAACTACATCAAGGAAATGTATGTCATATCATCAATGTTATAACAAAAAAGTACAATGTAGAATCTATTTTTAATTAAAATGCTAGCTCAAATTTACATATAATGATCACCCGCAAGGGTCCATGGAACACCTATACCAAAATAAGACTCAAGAGTCTCTCATGTGTATTGGATCATATACAATCTTAGGTGAAATCCATTTCCCAATTCACATTCTGGGACTGGTCCTCATTTTCGGCACTCTGAACATGACCTTCTTCGAATGAGCCGTCATTATGATCCTCAACAACATTATGTTCCATATCAAATTCATTAGATAAATTTGCCAGATTGTTTTCTCCCCTTCTTTCACAATTTGATCGCCAGAGAGCTACTGCTCTTTCATATGGAAAATTGTCAACCTCATACTTTGTTACATATAATCTTAAGCATGTATCCACATTTTTATCAAGCTTATTCCTCAACTTTGACTTCAAAAATGTTAATGCACTAAACATTCTCTCATCCTCCACTGATCCCAAAATCATGGTTTGACATAAATCTACTAATTTGAAATACTCTGACATATTTTGCAGTAGAAATTCACTACCACTGAGTGTAGTCCACAATTTTGTAATTGCACCATATTCTAGAGCATTATCCAACTTAGAAAATTGCTCCCACATTGTATCAGCAAAGCATTGGGCTTGATCTTTCAATTTTTTTCCATCTAAAATACCTTGAATATGTTCTCCTTGTATCTGGTCTCTCGACAAAAATTGCTCTGCAAAATCTTGATTTTAGCTATAAAGTCAACCTTTATAGTTGTTGAACCTTGACGATGGTTCCAATATTGAGGGTATACCACAGACATGGCCTCCAACAATTCATCTCGAGGAAATCGTTCTCTTATCTCTGATGATAGTGATTTTGCAATTTCTATCAAGCTGCGCCTCACTGAAATCACAACATTGTCAAATTGTTCTCTTGACACAGGGCACTCTTTGGTGGTTCTTCCTATTTTGTCATTTTAATAAAAAGGAACCATATACCCACGCACTGCCATACATAGAAACCCTTTTTCATCAAACTTCAATAAATTTTCATCATTTTCAATATTGATTATCTTAGCCCAATTTGTAAATGCTAGACCTGTAAAAGAATCTGCCATCATATACAAATTATCTAATGCAAGGCATGCTAGTTTTCTAGCATTTGTGTATTCAGCAATATACATCATGCGACTCTGAGACATCTTCACGAGGCTATTCATTTCATGAAGCAGAGGAAGAACTCCAGCCAATGTTAAATATGTCTCTATATCAGTTAATAGAAAGAGAAGAGTTTGAGCTTTTTCTACACTTAGGCGATGTTCATACATCACCCCTACCAAGGATGCATATTCATCGAATAGTCTTTGAGCTGGTCCCTTCAGTGAGATCCATCTTGTATCAACATCTTTTAATAGTTTGTTTCCATTTGTAACACCATCGGCAAATTTTTTAAACTCTGAAAACTGTTTGGGACTCCGACAAAAGTATGCATGAACCTCACATACAAGATATTCAACTTTTGAAACCAATGGAAAGTTGCTCACTATTTTCAATGCAAGATTCATTCTGTGAGCCATACAATGAATACCAATCATATACGGTGAAGCTGAGAGTTGTAGTCTAGCACAAAGGCTGTTCCTTTGTCCCTGCATTACTGATGCCCCATCTGCTCCAACGCATACCAACTTTTTTGCAATCATTGAATGATCCATACCACCAGTTTCCTTCAAAGTATTAATAACAAGTTCATAAATGTTTTCTGCTGTAGAACTTTTGCTCATTTTATGAATTCCAAGTAGATAGGAATTCCTGATATGGTAATTGACCGTATAAATACTCATGCAAATCCATGCAGTATTATCAACAGCTGTAACTTCATCCAAGGACAGTGACAAAAATGTTGCATTCACAATCTTCTCTTTCATATCATCCTTTTCTACTTGAGCTAGATATTTTCCCCATTCCCAACCACTCGTTAAAGACCAATGAGAAGATGGAAAATTTGGCACTTGAATAAAAGATAGATATTTCATCATTTTTGGATAATCTGTCATAGGACGACCATTGGATAGGATGTGAAATACAGTGCTTAATTGTATCGACTTCGATAACAAATTTTTTTCCATCATCTTTCCGAATTGAGAAGTGATGGTTCCTCCACTTTCATCTAGTTTTCTCTTATTTATTAAGTATTTATTGTATTCCTCTTCACATTGGAGATGTCGGCTATCAGATTTCCATCTAGCAGTAGATTTCTTCTCATCATTTCCAGTTTTCTTATCATACACCTTCCCAACATGCTTCTCTATTGTGTCCAGCTTCATTTGCAATTTCACTACTTTGCCAAGTTTCCAACTACATGAAATGCATTTAACTTCTCGTGAGGTCTCATTCTTATTTGTTGGAGGTATCGGTTCAATAAATGGGAATCTTGATACCCAATCAGATTGGAATTGTCTCCCAAAGTCCCATCGGCCTTTTCTCCTCTTCAGTGAATGGTCTATGTCACCTTGCAAGGAAAAATCTTCAACATTTGAGCTACCAATTTCTGATGAAAATGCATTTGCCTCACTTTGATCACTAGAGGAATGTATTCTACCATCCATTGTATGTTTTGCAGATGCATCCTCCAAAGTGTTGACATCTCTCTCACCGATACCTTGCTCAAGAGAGCTTGAACCATGAATATGATGTGGATGATTGGATTGATGTTTTTGAAAATATGACATTACATCCTTTTGTCTTAATGTTTTATTTTTCTCTCCATGATCCATGTTTGACATCTTGTTTCTTACTTAATGTTCCACAATTGATATTCCAAATCAATATAGAAACCAGAAGGAGGCCTGCATGAGAAAAATGATATAAAATTAGTACAACTGCAATTCCCTACGAGGAGGTTGGTCCTCCACAATTACACCAAAAATATACTAAGTGATTAACCTAGGGGCCACTAGAACAACAGGGAAAAAACAACACACCACAATAAAAAATTTCCTAAGGTTGTGGGGATCCGTTGAGTAATTTTGTGAATGGATTCCATTATGTTCCTTGGTGGCTCCTTGAGTAAAGATTGTTAGAAGGAGACTAACTCTCTCTATATATCCTCATGTTTAACTAGCTTATTGACTTGGCTACTAAGAAGAAAACTAATATGATTATGATGTTAATATTGGATCATTGATCGATGAAATAATTTGGAATTTTTTTCTCCTTTCAACCATCTAATTTGGGATTTATGCTTCCAAAGGGTTTCCTCTTGTCTCTGTCACATTTCTATTTGGGATTGGAGAGAGACATACAGTGAACAGCTTGGGTACTATTGATATCTAGTGAACAGCTTTTCCTAATAAAATTCTATAAATTTGATGCACATATTATGAATAAGGAAAAAGGGACATTACCTGTAGGCATACTACATTGATTCACGTTAGGGCCTATAAAGGTATTGAAACCAGTAGAAGCTGATGTGGACGGTGCAGTCATGGTGCTCATGACTGGCATGGTTGCAGAAGCACTTGGTCCTACAACAGGTGTGGAAATCCAAGTACTAGGTATCTGATATAACGGTTGAGAAGCAGGAGGTGGTGCAAAGTTGGTTGTACTACTAGGTCCAACAGTAGGTGTAGGAATAGATGCCATCGTTGTTGAACTTGGCATACCTAATGTACCAGTATTGAAACTGAAAGACGGAGTGGTTCCTCACCCCCTTAAGCCTCACTTTCCCAGGCCTTCTAGCCACCTCAACCTACTGTAGATGCCATGTTGAAAACTAGACATGCCAGGATACAAACCCATGACGTATTCTTGGATGATGGGCTGCCTTATCATTTGATCTACATGACCCTTCATCATGGACACCCTCAACAGTTTGTTCTAAAGATGTGGATTGCTACCTCCAGGCTCCAACACCCCCCTTAAGTGCACAATTTGGCTTGGGCTTTCCAGCCATATAAGCCTACTTGGGTATGTTGCCACTTTGAAAACTGGGCAAGTTATGAATCAAACTCAAGAACTACCCTTGTCAACAAACTGTTGTATCATTGAGCTACATACCCCTTCATGATGAGCAGCTTTAACAATTTGATCTAAGGGTGCAGATTGCCACCTCCAACACCGCTCTGAACCCTCCCCTCTCCCACTAAGCTACACTTTGGCTTAGGCTTTCTAGCCACCTCAACCTACTTGGCTTTGATACCATGTTGAAAACTGGATAGGCTAGGAGTCAATCCCATGACCTACCCTCGACTGACCATTGAGCTACATGCCCCTTCATAGTGGGCACCATTACTGGTTCGAAACTTTAATCTAAAGTTATGCATTGCTACCTTCAACAACACTCTTGGACCCATCCTATGAATCTAGATTGTCAACCTGCTGCCAAATGTCTTTCATAATTTATACCTCTCTGGGAGAGAACACTCTTATTTCATCGGCAGTATTCTTAGTCTCGTGTGGTGTATCACAATCATTGAAACTTGAAAGGTTTACCCGCTGTCGTCTAGCTGGCTGAAAAGGTTTTGTTCTAAGTGGTGGAAGGTTTTGAAACCTCCTCGATCTACGAAGCTCATGATTCTCCATGATTATAAATATAAAATAACAGACTAGAACCTGGTGGCCAGTACAACTAGGGGGCAAACAGCACGCCAACTAAAAAGTCCTAAGTATACAAACCAGGCAAACAAAGATGCCTTCCGGAGAAGAGTCTGGGATGATGAGGGCCCAGAACAGATCAACGAAGGAAGAAAGACAGTTACCCGGGGTCCACAATACAATGACTAAGGGTGCAAGCGCTGGAATCACCCAACCGCCCTCCCAAAGACCTGCAAGGGATTTCCTCCCACGTCTGTCTTAGGTACAGCAGATATACCCTCTACTGTCACCTGTGTATGAACCTAGAGTCAGATACTAAGGATACCACAACACCGAAAACTCCTGGGGGAACAGTCACCGGTCGAATCAGAAAGCGTGGGCAGGGTAGCTAAGCCCGAAACTCGAAAGAGTCCCCAATACGCAATCCAATCCTGGCGTATGCTCGAACAGAGAGTAGGAGGAGTATTCCCAACAATCTGATCTCGCAATGACCTACTGCATAGATCCCAGGCAAGTTTTGAGTGAAATGGGTTTACCTGTGATAGTCTCACTACGATTTTTGCGTAATGTGTGATCTTGAGTGGTTTAAGGTGATTTAAACTCAAGATCCTAACCAAAACTAGTTGGTGTAGTGTACCCTAAAAAAGAAAAATGTTTCTATTTCATTTTATTAAAAAGTTTTTAGGGCTGTTATTACTCAAAAAGGGTAGTGCTTTTGTGTGGCGTGGTTGCAACAAGGAAACAAAAGTGCCATAAAATCAAAACTTTCTACAACAAAGCTCTTTTTCATTTTTTCATTTACTGGAAAGAATAAAAGAACAATCAACTAAATTATGATTCAATAAACTGACCACAAACAATGTTTAAGTACAAGAATCAATCACTAAACAAAGTGCTGGAAAATGGACTAAATCGAATGCCAAAGAAGGATCGATTTTAATGCAAACCTACAACTTAAAATTGAGTTGGAATAAATCTATTCTACAGGAATGAATTATACTATGATTAAGGCCTCATGACCCATCCTCTATGTATAATATCTCCTATTGGCATCCATACCCAACTATGATGTTGAAGACACCCAAGAGAGAGCTTATATTATGGTTTGTCAGTGTTGTTCATGGTGATCAAACTTGAGAATCTACATTTAATGACTAAGGCCAAAGTGATTTCTTCCCTAACCATGGGGATGGATATCAAGAAGTTTCATTTATGACGTATGCCCTTTGTTCCTCCTCTTCAACCATGTTTAGGTCTCAAGATTAATTTGTGTTTAAACAAATGGACACACACTTTACATAACACCCACACATTTTTTATAATACATATTAAAATCTAAGTGAAGGGAAATGTGGATGTGTGCATGGGGCATGTGTGGAGGTTTATAAAAGATTGAAAAAATTCAAATAGAAATGAGTGGGCATTTACAAAACATATGCAAATTCCTAAAATTTTAGTTATGGTTTATTCACTATTTCTAGTATTAGTTTGAGATACCTTGATCCTTTTCTTGGTATATTTGGACCTTTGGTACCTCTCCCTCATTTTTGGTCATCCAAAATATTAGAAAAAAATATGAAAAGTTATCTCATGTATATAGACAATTTTAAATGTTTACATTTACAGTCAAGAACTATGATGTCATTACAAGGGTTCAAATGAGCCAAGGGACATTTTTAGGGGTATATATTTTGATGTTAAGGAAGGGAGAAAATAATGCTAACCACAACAGTTTGGGTAGTAAGGAAATTGAGGAATGGGAGCTAGAACCTAAACCTAAATAGAACAGGGGCAAGAATGAGCTAGTATTGAAATAATATGCATATTAGGGTTATAAAAAAGAGACAAAGATTTATCAAAAAGGTAATTAGAAAGAATAAGGAATTAGAAGTAGAGTACAAGATTTAAGCATTATAAGACATTTCAATGGCCCTAATTGTTTATCCTACCATAATTTTGGCTATAACGTGGACTTTATGTCCTTAGGGTATATGTACTAAATCATTTCTAACTAGTATCGATGACAGACCAATGCTCAATTTATATAATTAGACTCTAGGGCTACCATACAAGGTGAGAAGTTCACTTCATAGTAGTAGAGAGAAAGATAAGGAAGGCATCAAAATTTATCCATGTCTAAAATTCAATAGAAATATCTGATACATATGCTGTAACAGTATGCTTATTTGTTTTCGGATATGGCGGGCTGTATGGACAGCTGTTTTCAGTTTTTAAATATCTGATACATACAGGTATTAACTCAGACCATTTTATGAAGCTTTGGAGGCACGGAACTGAGCATTAGCTTAGATTTCAAACGATCGGTGATGGACATCCTGTTACAGTATGTTTTATTGTATTCGGATATAGGCGGGCTGTATGGACAGCAGTTTTTAATCTCTGATATTGTATTTGTGAATATATAATCGGATATATGCGGGCTGAATGGACAGCCGTATCCATGGTATTTGTTTTCGTATGAGGAAATAAACTTGATGTCAATATGGGACATAAAATTTGTGAAAATGTAGGGATCTCAGTGATTCTATTACATGTGCAGAATGTAATTTTGTTCAATTATTTTTGAAATAAAATTACAACTTTTTCCAAGGAAAAAAAAAAAGTTTCAAGCCTAAAGAAATAATCATTAATAATTTAATACAAACTTAATATATATATATATGCTACAAATCCACTGCTTCTATGAGTTTTCAGCAACCAAACCACTGCCCAGCAACAGAAAAATGATGGCCCAGCACTAGCAAATGATCAGTGATTACTTTTGTGTTTGTTGACAGTTTATATAGTAGGGGGTTGGTAGGACCAAGTAGAAAGGGCAGGAAACTAGTAACTAAATTTTAATGATTTTTAAAAAATTTATCCTCAAAGACAGGTGCCATGGGTGAGTAATTCTGTGCACCTCTGGAGGGTGCAGGGTACCTCTGCATACCCAAACCCACGGGATGTACTCTATGAAACTATCAGCAGAAAGAAAAATATTTAAAGGAAAAATTGTGTTATATAACTGTAAATCATCTGCTATCAGCTTTGTACATTATCAATTTTCAGGGATTCGGATTTATAAATTCTAAATGCAGTGAACCAAGCCTTACTAGATGGTGTTATTTCTGATCTGCAGAATGATATTATTCTTGGAGATATTCATAGAGAGGGGCATGATTTTACGAAAGGTCTTGTTCTCTCTAAAGTTATGTTTTAGGATTCTTACCATTCAGATTCCTACCTAGGATTGTCACCCCTCTCACATTCTAAGAAAGAAGAAAAATATTCATGCAAATTTTAGATGGTTTGTGAGAGTATTGAACCTGTTTCTTAATGCTACATTACTCAAGTAGGAGGTTCCCTTGTCTGGGTAAAGGGAGAAAACATTCTTGAATGACTGTACTTAAGGAGTGGGGCTCATCTCTATCAGCATTATCCACAAGACTTCAATATGAATCCCCCTTCCTTTTATTGGTCATGACCTAGAAATATTCATCAACATGCATACCTTAGGTCTATACATAGACACCTAGAATAAAAGTCAACAAAGTGCTCTTATCACGTGAGTTATCAATTGGCCCATGGTAAAAAAATTGCAGTGGATGTGAAATAGAAGCCCTATTATTCTTGGAATGCTCCTGAGTTACCCCCCCATTAGTACTATCTCTCATTCCTTATAATGAATGATATATAGCGTCACCATCTTAGGTTTGTGTATGAACCTACTTGGTCAAATGGCCTAAGCCAATTGACACCCCACCCTTTTTTACTTGGGTGGTCAATTTTGTAGCACCTGTACCTTGAGAGGATACCAGGGATGGTTTCCAAAATGGTATGTAACAAATAGGATGGTCCTAATATTGATAATAAAAATAATAATTACATAAATCAAGATAACACACTTTCTACTGATGAACCCCATCCATCACCATAAATGAAATAAAAGGAGGAGATTTCTTCTTCACGTCACTTCTACACACACCCTAGGAATACCTTGAATTCCATCATCTGTATGGGATCAACCCTTCACCAAACCTATTGGAAAACAAGTCTACAAAAGGTGATAGTAGCATTAAAAGAAAACCGAACTCTAACCACAAGGGGTAGTGGGATTGAATTGCTAACCATATGATAGAGAACTAGCAATGTTCCATGTACCATATTGCAACACCACCTCATTAAATCATTAGAATTGAACAAAAAATGAACATAATTAAACCCCAATCCCCAATATGAAATTAATGCCACCCCATTTTCTTCACAATTCAGGAAGCATGATTTCTTAAATGCATCTTCATTAGCCATTCAATTAAGAAATTACATGATCACTCCTCTACACTCTAAACTTTTTCACCTTTCAGAAGTATTAATATTAGTCTTTCTATTGATAATATGGAAGGATGAATATTAATGATGGAATCACTAATGAAGGAAGAGCCTTGGGTGTCAATTACTTGAAAATATTTTTAAGTTTCATTTATTTACCTTGGTCAAGACCTCAAAACCAATACCTAGTTCAAAAAAAATCAAATGGTGCTAATATGCCGACTTAGAGTTAAATGATCCCATTGTGAGGTCATGTGCATTAGTTTGAGTTGTTTTTTTGGCATTGGATACATGAAAGCTTCATTTAGGGCCTAAGTTGTATGCTACACCCTTAATCATGTTGAGGATCCTATGAATTATACCTTATGATTTAAAACTCATCATCCCCACTTTGAGGTAAAATATCACGTTGAGAGATCATGTGACTTGGCTCAAGTATTATTCTTGGTCTTGGATTGCTTTAATATTCATGTACTAGGCCCTAGGGCCTAGGTTTTCACCCTAACCATGTATATGGCCCACATTCTAAAATCTATTTCATAAACCTTAAAGTAATTCCAATATCCTCACTCATAAGCCAAGGATGTGCTTAGGATGTCATATGTGAAGGATTAAGGAATCATTATTAAAGGTAGATGCTTAAAATATTCCTTTAGGTTATAAGGCCTAGACTCCTTAGGGTATATGTACTAAATCATTTCTAACTAGTATCGATGACAGACCAATGCTCAATTTATATAATTAGACTCTAGGGCTACCATACAAGGTGAGAAGTTCACTTCATAGTGGTAGAGAGAAAGATAAGGAAGGCATCAAAATTTATCCATGTCTAAAATTCAATAGAAATATCTGATACATATGCTGTAACAGTATGCTTATTTGTTTTCGGATATGGCGGGTTGTATGGAAAGCTGTTTTCAGTTTTTAAATATCTGATACATACAGCTATTAACTCAGACCATTTTATGAAGCTTTGGAGGCACGGAATTGAGCATTAGCTCAGATTTCAAACGATCGGTGATGGACATCCTGTTACAGTATGTTTTATTGTATTTGGATATAGGCGGGCTGTATGGACAGCAGTTTTTAATCTCTGATATTGTATTTGTGAATATATAATCGGATATATGCGGGCTGAATGGACAGTCGTATCCATGGTATTTGTTTTCGTATGGGGCAATAAACTTGATGTCAATATGGGACAGAAAATTTGTGAAAATGTAGGGATCTCAGTGATTCTATTACATGTGCAGAATGTAATTTTGTTCAATTATTTTTGAAATAAAATTACAACTCTTTCCAAGGAAAAAAAAAAAAAGTTTTAAGCCTAAAGAAATAATCATTAATAATTTAATACAAACTTAATATATATATGCTACAAATCCACTGCTGCTATGAGTTTTCAGCAACCAAACCACTGCCCAACAACAGAAAAATGATGGCCCAGCACTAGCAAATGATCAGTGATTACTTTTGTGTTTGTTGACAGTTTATATAGTAGGGGGTTGTTGGGACCAAGTAGAAAGGGCAGGAAACTAGTAACTAAATTTTAATGATTTTAAAAAAAATTATCCTCAAAGACAGGTGCCATGGGTGAGTAATTCTGTGCACCTCTGGAGGGTGCAGGGTACCTCTGCATACCCAAACCCACGGGATGTACTCTATGAAACTATCAGCAGAAAGAAAAATATTTAAAGGAAAAATTGTGTTATATAACTGTAAATCATCTGCTATCAGCTTTGTACATTACCAATTTTCAGGGATTCGGATTTATAAATTCTAAATGCAGTGAACCAAGCCTTACCAGATGGTGTTATTTCTGATCTGCAGAATGATATTATTCTTGGAGATATTCATAGAGAGGGGCATGATTTTACGAAAGGTGGATTTAGTGAAAGTGTTTCCGAGCCATCAACAGTCCCTTATAATACCATGGAAATGGATCCTAGTTCTGATCCTAAGTTGTCCTCTTCATCTGCAAAAGAATTGCAATCATTGGAAAGAATGAATGCAAATCCTTTCCGCAGTATTGGTGATGCATTGAAGGACTGGAAAGAGAGAGTAAAAATATCAGATATCAAATCTGAAGATCATAAAACAAATGAAATTTCTAGCAAAATAGAGGAACTGGAAATTGATGGAGGAGATGAATTCCAATTTCTGTTGGAAGAAAAAAGGATAATTCCCAAGCATTAGGTGTTGCAACTGCTGATCAACTTGATCAGAACATAAATGTGAACAAATCGAGTACAGTGGAAGAGGATCTAATTGAGGAAGAGGCTGCACACCCTGTAAATGAGATTGAAGATATTGTAGATATAAAAGACAATGGTACGTTACAGCAAAATGTTAAAAGTATTGGTATGAATATGAAAACTGAGAAGCAAGTGCAGAATAAATTTGTTGATAATGTTTCGTCCTTTTCACAAATTGTGGAGGATGAGATGGATATTGAGTGTGAAAACCAAGATAGAGTTCAACCAGAAAGTTTTGTTTCAATTGAAAGACAACATCAAGGTACAACTAGACAACCAAATAGTCAATTTGCAACTAGTGACCAGACTTGGAGTGAAGAAGATGTAAGAAAGATAAGGAAGGATATTGAGATGATATTTAAGGAACATCACAGTAGTAATGAAAATGTTGCGATAGTTTGGGCAAAGTACAAGCAGCTTACTACAAGGATTTCCTAAGACTTGACAGAGCAGTTGAGAATCAGAGAACTGTGTTCTTATGAGCTTTTCTAAAATAATGGCATTCAAAACCCTAGCGTTACTATAAATTAGTTTCTATAATTTTCATCTTGAAGAAATTGTTTTTAGGGCTAACCAACGTTTTTATTAAATGCATCAAACAATTGAGAAACATCTCAAAAATATTTCCTAGATGGTTTTGTTTCTTGATTCCTAGAAACATCAAGCAAGTGTTTCCCACTGTACACTGGGCATTTTTGAGATATTTCTTGTTAGGGAAATGTCTGAGGCAAGAAGTATTACTTGCCCAAGAAGCAACATTATTTAAAGGTGGTAAAACTGCCAACAAAGATCTAAGATGATTCTTGGTGATATTTCCTCTTCTTGCATGTTGATGTGATTGTTTTATGTTGGATTAACTATCAAATTGCATGATTTTTTAGCTAGGGCTTGTGATTCTATCAATAAAGGTCTCAATATTATAGAAATCCCAACATACTGACTGGCCTTTAAAGCTTACAACACCACACAAACAAACACAAGCTGTCAAAGACCGTAAGATAGGAGAGCAAGAGAAAGGTTACAACTATGTGTCATGAGCAAGAGAAATAAGCCACAAAATAGTACATTGAGGAAGAGCCTCTTCTTACCTTCAAGACTTTAAACTGAATGTAGAACCGAGTCAATGAATGAACCAGGTATTGCTTTCTTCCCTTGAAGCGACTATTTATATGCTTCAATGGATTCATGACATAGTAATAATAAAGAACAAAACTTATACTCTTTAGCATGGAATTCATCCATCCCATGATATTCAATTTTGACTCATTATTCAAGGCATGTGGCTATTTTGATTAATATTCAAAATTTTAGAGCCTTTTGTCTTATATTGAAAATTGCTTCTAATGTGACAAATACCAGGAATTATCATGTGCAGCCAGGAGATAACATTTTGTTTGTTTGTTTGAGAAATGCTTCTCATAGAATCGCTTGACTAAGATGTTGTGCTATGAGGGGTGTATCTATGCCATCAAATTCACCTAGTACATGCACCTGGCCTGATCTGCACGATGCACCCATTTGGGATGTTTTTGAACTCGGGTCTATGTGTTAGTACGAGCCTGATCACCTCACTCAATGTGACAAACCAACGCTTCACAGCCCCGTCTCTCAGAAAATTTTAAGGGACTATCATCTCACATCACTACAGAAAGGGGCATGACATCCGACCCCTGCCAAATGCACTAGGAATGATTGAAATTTCTTGGAATCCTTTTCCAAGGAAGTGTCACAATGAGTAGCAATGGTTGGGCCTGGTTACATCTGATCCCCAAACACAGCACTTGGTAAACATGGAACTAGAGACCTGCAACTGGCTCAGCTTGTCATTTGGGGGCAGGCCCATTTGCCAATTTGATTTCTCAGATATGATTTATCTCATGTGCTCCAATATATGCAATCTCACCTAATTTGGGGAAGCACTAAACACGGGACTGACAAATAAGTATGCTAAAGACCTAAAATTAACTTCACAACACACATAAAATCATCACTTCCAGGCATACACTAAACTCATAATGCATTTATCCTCACGTTCTTTCCCTCCTAATTTTGATTTTGAGCTGACAGAGCTCAGGTCTCAAACATAACTCTGTGCTTATTAGGCACCCGCATTCTCACAGAGGTTTGGTCGGTCAACACAAGCAGCCACTTGGCCCCATGATGAACCCATTTTTTACTGTGAAGAATAATAAAGACCATGAAAAACATAAAATCCATGTCTAGGTATTGTTTCACCAGTTCTCTTTTGGACCAAGAACCCTCAGCAAAGGGACTACCATCTCTCACATCACTACAGAAAGGGGCATGACATCTGGCCCCTGCCAAATGCACTAGGAATGATTGAAATTTATTGGAATCCTTTTCCATGGAAGTGTCACAATGAGTAGCAATGGTTGGGCCTGGTTACATCTGATCCCCAAACATAGCACTTGGTAAACATGGAACTAGAGACCTGCAACTGGATCAGCCTGTCATTTGGGGGCAGGCCCATTTTCCAATTTGATTTCTCAGATATGATTTATCTCCTGTGCTCCAATATATGCAATCTCACCAAATTTGGGGAATCACTAAACACGAGACTGACAAATAAGTATGCTAAAGACCTAAAATTACCTTCACAACACACATAAAATCATCACTTCCAGGCATACACTAAACTCATAATGCATTTATCCTCACCTTCTTTCCACTCCTAATTTTGATCTTGAGCTGACAGAGCTCAGGGCTCAAACATAACTCTGTGCTTATTAGGCACCTGCATTCTCACAGAGGTTTGGTAGGTCAACACAAGCAGCCACTTGGCTCCATGATGAACCCATTTTTTACTGTGAAGAATAATAAAGAGCATGAAAAACATAAAATCCATGTCTAGGTACTGTTTCACCAGTTCTCTTTTGGACCAAGAACCCTCAGCAAAGGAGTTATCATCTCTTCCTAAACCCTCCATTTGTGCTAAGTCTAGTTCTCAAAGGCAAAATAAGTATCTATCCTTTTAATGGTGAAAGAGCAGAAAGCGAAATACTAGTAATTGAAACAAGAAGTGAAAGTGTAGCTGGAATTGGAATTGTTGGGAATTCATGCCCCATCCAAAATCATATTATGGAAAAAGTAAAGGATGCTTTCAAACTAAAATTTTTCTTCTTCACTATACAACCAAAATATCAGAAAACAAAGGTAAGAATAGTGGGTGGGTCACACAAGTGGTTCCAGATGTGCAAAATGGATACATGGATACATTTAATAGTGGTAAATATATTTATTCATTCTTTGATCTCTTTAATTCTTTCCTGATTACTAGGTTTCATAACTTTATTTAATGATAATTTTGAATCACCTTTCAAAATCAACTCTCATCCATTTAGGCTTAAGGCTATCTTAAGGCCTTCCTTATCTGCAACTACCTCCACACAATTGTTAGAAGCTTATAAGAAACTTGATGAGTTGACATAGCTCACCAACCTGTTTTGAAACTTGTCATGCTGAGTAAGACTTGATTAAGTTTAGTCAATTCTTGGTCAAAATCAGACAAACTCGTGAGACAAACTTGGTCAATTTGGATCAAATTTGAAATGGTCAATTGTCGTCAAACTCACTAGTGATTTTCTCTTTCAATGTTTGTATTATGCAATTTGCAGTTTGTTCTTTAAGTTTGGTGCATGAGGGCTGTTGGAAAAATATAATTGATTCTTTAAAACATGATAGCAGAGAGAGTGCTATGTGAAATATCAGCTTACAGGGGAAAATTCTGTATGATGTAAATGCAATCTATGTACTTTATGAAACTATTACAAGAAAGAAAATCTGAGAAATATTTACAGGAAAATATGTGTCATATACAACGGAAATTTCTGTGTCATGTAATTGCAATCTATGTACTCTATGAAACTATCAGCAGAAAGAAAAATATTTAAAGGAAAAATTGTGTTATATAACTGTAAATCATCTGCTATCAGCTTTGTACATTATCAATTTTCAGGGATTCGGCTTTATAAACTATCATTGAGGTACTATGTCTACAATTGTTTGTCTATTTACGGAAGCATATATCTATTTTGATGTTTGAAAGGGCCAATTCTTATGAAATTGATTTGTCTTATGTCAAACTTTGATTTTGACATGGCAAGAGGACTTTTACATGGTCTTTATTTTTTACTATGTTGAGATCTTGTCATGGCAAGATGACTTTTACATGGTCTTTTAAGTTGTCATTGAGTCTGCGAGCTTGCTTCAAATAGAGAGATTTCTATTAAATGCTCAACTTTTGTGCAACACAACCTACTAAATACTAAATAGCACTGTCAAGATCTCCATCAGTAAATGAATATGATTATAAAGGCCACTATAGCTAAATCCCAATCATATCAAGTAAGATGGTTCATGAGTTATGCATGCCACCACATGTCATGTGGTTTGAGATTTTCAATGGGATCATTTTATATTCTAATCACATTCTCATCTCTTGAACAGAGGTAATTACAATTAAGATAGAGGAGCATTCTATATTTTTCTGCTAAGCTTATTATAAGATAAGAAACAGATAACATTGTTCATCAACATGAATTTCACTTTGATCATTACTTGTACATTCTGGATACCATTATAATCAATAGATTATGTATGCTTCCACATATAACATGGGTTGAGAATAAGAATGTCCATGATTGGGAGGAACTACCACCCTTTGTATGTTGGGGCGTGTGGAAGGCCAAAAATGGTTTGTTGTTTCAAGGAAAGGGTTTTTCGACCACTTGGGTGGGAAGCAAAGCAATTGCAACACTTAGGGAATTGATGTAGGACCAGACTGTTGTCAAGATCAAACCTATTCAAAGACTAGTGACTCCTATTTTCAATCTAGTCCGGGCTAGGAGATATTTTGATTGGGCCTCTCAAGATATTTGTAGGCATTGTGGTGCGGGAGCAGTCTTATGGTTGGATGATATAAGTTGTTACAATTTGAGAATGAACTGTGGATCCAGTACAAATACTAGAAGTGAGTTATTAGCTCTATGGATGCTGGTATATTCTGCTAGATTTAAAGAAATTACTAATTCGCAAATTGCAGGTGATTCGAAAATCATCATTGACTCTGAGACTCTAAGACCTACTGCAAGGATTCGTAGAAGGAGATGACAACATGTTGAGAGTCAGAACATTGTTGCTCACTATAGGGTGTATTGTCATAGAATTATCTGAAAATTCTGTTAGAATGAATGAAATCTTTGCTCTTCTTTCTGGGACATTATATATGTGACTCTAATTTATGAATAAATATTGGATAGATGGGTGACATTATGGCATTATTGCAGGTTACTATTATGTGTAGTTACAACTTTGAGGGGTCTCTCAAAATGCGAAAATAGCAACTTAGTTGAAACTAGTTCCTAAAATTGTGAAGCTATGACTTTCCCAAGGAAAATGTCAAATGTGGAGCTTGTTACACTGAGAATTTAAATACTTGCTATACAGAAATGATTATAATATGGAGAAGTTGAAACAGGACGAGTTGCTAGCAACCAAAGATTGCAGGATTCTACAAGGTATCACAAGGTATACATTTTTTATGGCTTATCACAGAACATGCCTTTGTTTGCTCTATAGGCTATTGATGCTATTAATGTACATCTGTAAGAATGGAATCTGACCTAAAAAGTAACTTCTTTAGCTTGAAAAAACAAAGCAATGTTTTACTGTGAGTACAATGGAAAAGTTGTAGCATATCTTTGAACTTAAACATCCGTCAATACTGGAATTTGATGTAGAGATTTCTTCATGATCGAAAATTGCTGGGTAAAAGAACTGAGACGCCCATCACTACAGAAATTTGGATACAGGTCTGAATTAAATCGGGCAGAAAGTAGATCGTTTTACAGTTTCATCAATAGTCTAAACATCGGCGTGTCCAATCCATACCAATGCTCTGGTAATGCTAGGATTTGAATACTTACTTCTTTATGAAATCAAGAAAACATCCCATAGGGAATACAGGTGGATAAAGATTATAAGAGAGAAAAGGTACCCCTTCCGGAAGACACTCTCTCCCTGATATATATTATACTGGGTGGATAAAAACCCCAACAACAGAAGTATCAGGGAGGAAAGTGACAGCATCTTACTAGGATTAGTTACAATTCTAAATCCAAAAGATAAGTCGGATACAATTTTAAGAAGACATCGCCCAGAAACTGCCAAAATCATTATCAAGCAGCTAATAGTATAGTAAAAAACTGTGATCTGCCCAACTTCGACACATTGAAAAGAAATGAAAGAGGCAAAGCATAGAACTAAAGAAGTTGAGCAGTACCAGAGGGAAAGGCAAGCACAGATCAGCAACCTTCAAAAAGTTTACCAGCAGACCCTCATGAATTATGTCTCCATGCCTACAAGGTATGCCCGACAAGTAGAATTCAAACTCAATTCAGCTTCCATCGGCTATGAAAAACGAAGGGCGAGTTATAATAAAAGATTTCGAAGGGCGAGTTATAAACGAAGGGCGAGTTATAATAAAAGATTTCGAAGTCTGACAGCATTAAGAATTTGGGGATTAAACTCACAGTGTAATCATGGATCGAAATGAAACACGCAGGGTCTAAGATGGCAACAAAAATTGAATTGCAGATATTTCACATTGTCACATACCTCTTAATGCTCGAAACCCTTCTGAGAATCTGAAATGTACAGCCAAAGCAGTTTGCAAACCTCCAGATACACGCTACAAACTGGTAATCTTTGAAACAAACAGTAATTGAGCCTCGTATGGGTGAAAATCAAGAATTTTACCTCGTATGGGCGATGCTAGGGGTTGTATTGGCACTCTAGCAGCCAAATCGCGGGCGAATCGGACTCCAAAACCGCTATTTCTTCAAATCGAGGGCGAACCATAGCTCCAAAAAAACCCATGCCAGAATCGAGGGCGAACAACAACTCCAAAAAACCGCCATGCCAGAAATCACGGGCGAATGAGTTTCCAGGAAACACCATCCCTAAAAATCGGGGGCAACTGGTGCATCCAAGGAAAAATCACGGAAAATAAACTGACGAAAATCGATTTTTCCCTATTTCTTCCACAAAAATCGCGGGCTATTGGTTTCTCCTATAAATTCTTCCTAAATACAATTTTGGCTATATAGTTTTTTAATATTTACAAAACAATAAATAGTGGGCTATTAAAATTAATTCTCAAAAACCTCTTTTACTTAAAAATTCGCCCTAAAAAAAATTAGAGACCTTCTAAATTCGCCATTGGACTAAATTTCGCCCCTAAAATCATCCCTGATCGGCTTCAAGTAATTAGTCCAAAATTCTGAGAGTTTTAGTCCTCGGACGAATATTTTAGTGTTGAAACCCGCAACTTGAGATATTTATTCACATCAACTCTTATCGCCCTTTGGGTTGGCAATGCCAAGATTTCCAGGTGTAATTCTCGAAAAGCAGTATTTTCATTTTCAGAGATATTTCCATGTTGGAAGAAGATTCATTACTCGTGGGCTGATGTTTAAAGCCAAATTCCATAAAACATTGTAACTCTTGGAATTCCAGATTCATTACTCGTGGGCTTGCGAGATCTGACTCCTTTACTATACCATGCCGACCAACGACCGATTCGATTTCTTCGAATGAAATCTCTTCATTGGTTGAGGATGTCTTAACAGCTCACGCATTGTCCATTCTAACGTTTGTGGATGTCTCCATTCCGACGGAGAACAAATCAATCAATGAGTGCTTCAAAAGGAGGAAGAGATGCAGAGCATGTATTATGGAATTCTTCAAACGAAAGCCAAAATATTTATATAACAATATCAACATCAATATATTACACCACGACTTCATATGGAGTACAGGAACTTTTATCGGTTCTCCTTCCACAACCTGGTGTAGATTGCTTTGAACTGCAACAAAATTATTTATCAGGATTCGCGTTGTTATAAATCAAGACAATTAATAAATGAACAGTCATACCTATCAATGCCGGGTAAAAAAATTGTGGCGAATTATCATATGCCCTCTTGTATATCCTGCTCATCTGCTAATCAACTTAACACTGCCACCAGCGTGATGAAGAACTTCAAGCTCAGACTCTAGCGAGGTGGTAGCTGTGTCGAGGGCACAATGTGTTGCGCAGAGAGAGGCCTTTCTTGAAACAGGGTGGGAGGGAAATGAAAGAAGTTCAAAGTTTAAATTTGAATTTGAAAAACACGCAGTATTTGAAACAACCGTATGCAGGACTGACAGCTTACTGATCCAGGTCCACATCAAGTACGTAGTGCCGACCGCAATCTCCGAAAGAAATACCGGCGAACGGAGAAGGAAATGGACTCAAACGGCGGAGGCAAACGCCGTGAGGGGGGCTCGACTCTCGACGGTGCATTCGGTCGAGAGAATAGCCCACTTCCATTTATTACCCCACCTAGTGTCATCTCCATGCAAATTTAAAATAAAAATACAAAATCACAACCCTAACTAGCCAAGTGGAAGACCACCCATGCGCTAGCAAAGAACTGATCGTTGGGAGGATAGCGCGGCCGCTCCATGAGACGTAAGGGGGCAGTAGTGAACATGGAAAACGAAATATAGGCAGGCTCCTGCAAACCCTAATCTCAAAATGGACAATTGGAGAACTCACACAGTAAGAACGTGAAACTCAGCTGATGGTAGAATAATGGTAGAATAGGTAGACAACATTGCATGGAAGGGTCAAGAAGGAGCATTATCGCACACAAACCGGCAAGCAACAACAAAAGAAACCATGCCAATGCCAACGGTCACACCACACAGAACAAGTGAACGTGTCATGACGGGCAGCCACCAGTGCAAGGAGAATGATTAACAATGATATTAAAAAACTCAGAGTTTCTAGTAAAAGCTGGTAACTCCTCCTCATCTCCAAGAAAAACACGATAGGCAGGGCTTGTTTCGGGCAATTTGTTTTCCACACCGTGTGTTGGAAGAAAGCTGCGTTCAAACCAACAGAGCGAACTAGTGGGCGAGAGGAAAATGATGAGTATTTTCGCACTGGTACGAAGTAGTTCTGTTAGATATTGTATCCACGATGGAGGGTAAAAGGAATCACCCAAGCAACTAACATACATTAATAAATTTCAAATTTCATTCCATTAATAAAAATCTTATTGGGACATATTTGAGACTTTCCTTCATTCAGCTTCATTGTCATTTTTATATTTTTTTGCATTTCAGACATTGTACTATATGTAAATAAAGTGGAATGTAAATACTATCTTTTTTTTTATTCTCTGTTTACTAACCTGTTCATATTATTTCCGTTTTTACTAACTGTGTAAAAAGCCTGATTTTCATCTTTAGTCATTAGGCATTCACATAGTGCATTTTTTAAGCTAAGGTAGTTTTTGCACATTGTTTTTCACAATAAAGTTGCTTCATAAATATACTTAGTCGTAAAAGAAATATATAATATTAATGCATTTATGTACTCACCACAAAAACACCTAGTTCCTACTTTATTTCACATAAATAAGTTCATTAATTGAACCTAGACTTTTGGACGCATTTAAAAATTCTAAAATTAAGTGAAATTGCATATTTATTTCCATGCATTGCAAGTAGCTATCATAATTTATTGTTGCGGCATAATAGTTTTAATTATTTATGCATTTTCATACTAACGTCTAAAACTTGCTTTTCTTAGATAATTAATTGCATAACACAATTTTGTTTTGTAAATATTTTGCATTAATTTTTTTTTTTTTAAATTAATTAGTTAATCAATTATGCATTCATAAACTAATGTACGCATGGTTAGATAGGATTCATTTAGTTTGTGTAGTGGAATGACATTATTTTTTTAAAACATCCTCGCATTTAATAGCACATATCATATCACTCTCTTGATCATTTATGTGTTTAATGCCATTAGTCAACCCTTTGAATCCTATCTATCTGAGGGCTCTAAACACAACGCGGGCTTCCATCCCCATCTTCCACTTGAACAATCCTCCAAGGGTGTTTACAGTGTTGCTTCCGAAATCGTGTCGTTTTGAGCATCAACACCATGTATACATATTATACTTGAGAAGGGAATACATCTTCAATTCATATATTAAGAGTATCGCAGTCATATTTAACCATTAAATCCAACATTATTTAAACTCCCAAGCACATTTGTGATGTTCATTGTAAATTTCATCATAAAATAAGAAATTGTAGTAAACCTTGAGGTTTTTGTTGGGGGGTTACAATCTATTAAAACACTATAAGAGACACGAAGAGAGCCTACTTCCTTTATATGTCTCTTAGAACATGCAAATATAGCATGATTGCATCAAATGCTTATTATTTAGGCTAAGATGTCTATGATGTTGGGTGTGTTATATTCTTTGCATGTAAATTAACGGTCGAAGTCGCTAATCAACTGGTTAACAGGTTTACTAGAGTTGGAAGTCAATAAATGGTGGAAGTCTAGTCGATTGGACGACCAAAATAATTGTTTGGTCAATAACAATGACTAGTCGATGGGAATTCGACGAACAACAGAACAACCATAATCTCAATGGGCTATCGACCAAGGTTGACCTAGTCAAGTTGACTGTAACAGAATAATTAAAAGTGTTTAGTAAGTTGTGGGCTGCCATTAATGAGTAGTTGGTTATAACTAACTCGGGTACCACGAGCTAGTGTATGTATTGCATATATAAATAAGATGTAATGGTTATGTAATAAAAAGAGAAGAAGTGTAGTGTGATTGCTATCAAGTAGATCATTGTTGTAAATGATGGTTAAGAGTTTTTCTAATAGATGGGTGGTAAATCTCATTGGTTTGTTGGTTTTCTTCGATAGAGGGGTTTCCAAGGAAATTTTCTATGTACTATGTGAATGTGTTATGTGTCATTGCTTAATGTATAATTGTATTTAAGTAGATGAATCATATGCATGCTTGTTGAATAGGTATTCGAACCCAACAGTTGGTATCAGAGCTATATTTGGCTTCAAGGGGACACTTTGTTGTTGAGGGTTTGGCTTGGTCCCGGATCTGTAACATACCCAGTAGTCCATCTCAACCATTGGGACTATGGGGTACTCAGATTATGTATCCAAATTCAACACTTATGTCCAAATTCACTTTTCATACATTCATTCAATTTTAATAGTGGAATACAAACAAATGGTCGCCCAAATTATCATATGCAATTATTAATAATTACAAGCAATTTCTAACATGAAACCATTCATACATGCCAATCAATCCATTCACATATACAATCATATACAGTAAATTGAACAGTATGCAAACACAAATTAAACCATGGCATTCATACACACTTAGATACTTATATTTTTAATCAAATATTCTCTAACTGGTTGTAGGTGAAGGATGTTCCTCCCATCCATAGGCTTTGCCAAGCCATACATTTATTTGACAGACCACCCCCGATTTGTGGCTATCAATCCACAAGGTAAAGTTTCTTCCCCAATACCTCTACTCTACGCAATCTCCCATACAACCTCCTGGTGTATAAACCCCCTCCACAACTGTCCCACTCCTCAAGTCTCCTTCCCCATCAACCTGCACAACGCTGGGAACAAGATCCCTTCTACAAGATAACAGTCCCTTGGGTAGCCTCTAGTTCCATTCTAACACTCTTGCATAGGTTGAACATGAAGTCTCCGAGTTGGGACTCTAGGGCATAAGCTACAGGACATGTTTCTCTCACGCACCAATTTCTTCTCGAGGTCAATGGCATGAATAGCTTCATGGTATTTTTGGTCATCATTCTCTTAGGTACCAATACCAGGAAATTCCTTGGTGATGGAAAGCTTAATCATGAGTAATGGAATTCGAATTGTTGGAATGAATGAGGAACAAAACCCTCCCAGCTTGAATTCTCACTTTTATATGCATCTTCCTCCACATGGAACCACTTTTTCCCTTTTAATCCTCTCTTAAGATAATTAAATAATGCTTTATTTAAAGCTTGACTCTTAATCATGGTTTAGTAACTTTGGGTTAAATTAAGCTAAGGATAAGGATATAAGCTTATCCCACTAGGGTCATTTCCCTTAGCCCACTATCACTCCCCCACTTGTGGAATCATAGCCCCCCATCTCTTCTTCGTCCTCCTTCCTCTCCAACCATCAAAGACTGAATATTAACATTGAAAAATGTACATATTTATGATATCTTGGTCATCCTGGACCATTTGTTTATGGCTTCTAGCCTTTACATCAATATTTACAAAATTACATTATGGGGTCAAAATCGGGGTATTACGTTCCCCTCCCCATTAATTTATGCATCGTCCTTGGTGCATCATCAGCACTATGTACATTTACAATTTTTTAATCAAAACGTCAAAATAAGTGTGAGTATGCCTCCCGCGTCACTTCCTCTAGTTCCTATATTGCTTCTCCAGAACTGTAATGGGTCTATTGGACCTTTAACTGTCTAATGGCCCTATTCCTCAACAGCGCAACTTCCTTGTCTAGGATGCATGTCACTGACTATACCGGAATATCACCTTCCGGTTCCACCTATATCATAGCCCAATCAATTATGTGGCTAGGATCAACCACATATTTCTTTAATAAATAAAAATGAAATACATTATGCACACGCAGACAAGCAGACAATGCTAATGCACAAGCTACATGCCCTATCCTATCCAAAATTTCAAATGGCCCACCAAAACAAGCTAGAAACTTTGGATAGATTCCCAATTTTAGGGAACTCTTCTTTGGCCTGACTTTGAGGTAGACATGATCTCCCACTTTAAATTATTTTACTGTTATTCCTTTATCTGCATAACTCTTCTCTCTGTCTGTGCTATTTTTAAATTATGCCTCATTTTTACCATATGCTCTTCCATTTCTTTGATTAATTATGGCCCAATCACTACTCTATCAAATGGATTATCCCAACTAATTGGAGTATTGCACTTTCTACCATACAAGGATTCAATTAAACTCATCTTTAGAGAAGCATGATATCCCTTATTATATGCAAACTCCACCAAATACATGTAGTCTTCCCATTTTGATGGCTAATCCATCACATATACTCTTAGCATATCTTCAATAAATTAATTGACTTTCTTAGTCTGCCCATTTGTTCGTGGATGATATGTTATGATTAGATTCATGTTTTTTCCAAATTCCTTGAATAATCCCTTCCAACAGTTTGAAGTAAACTTTGGATCTTTATCTAAAACTATGGCCTTAGGTATCCCATGTAACTTGACAATCTCTTTCATATAAATATATGATATATTAGCTACCTTATGAGTTGATTTGACTGGTATAAAGTGAGCAGCTTTTGTTAACTTATCCACCACCACCATTATGGAATCATGTTACTTTCTCGTCCTAGGAAACTTGGTGATGGAGTTAATGGTCACCACATCCCATTTCCACTCGGGTATTGGCAATGGTTGAAGCAATCATGTTGGATGTCTATGCTAAACCTTTACTCTTTGACATTCAATGCACCTTGCTATATATTCAACAATATCGTTCTTCATTCCTGGCCAAAAATATTGACTTCTTACTGCTGTAATTGTCTTTTGGTATCCAAGATGCCCTACATATGGACCATTATGCATCTCATTCATTGCCAATTTCCTTAATTCCCTTGAATTGGGAACATAAACTCTACTTTTGTATATAAGAATTCCATTGTCTTCCAACCTGTAACCTTCATATTTCTAATGTATATTTTCCTGTTGTAATTCTTGATTTACTTGAAGGTAATGTTCATCTGATATGACAGCCTCAAGAATTATGGTTTCTAAATCTAATTTGCAGATGCTAATGGATTAAGCATGCGTAGCATGAAATCCTCTATTAAGTGCATCAACAACCTTGTCTCCTTGCCTTTAATATGTTTGATATCAAATTCAAACTCACACATAAATTCCAGCCATCTTGTTTGTATTGCATTCAAATTTTCCTTCTCAAATAAATATTTCAGCCCACTATGATCTGTCCCTAACTCAAATTTTATGCCCATGAGATCATTCTTCCACATCTTTAATGCATGCAAAATAGAAACAAGTTCCAAGTCATGTGTGACATACTTTTTCTTATGCTCTTTAAGATTTTTAGATTCATAACAAATCACATGTCCATTTTGCATAAGGACTCCACCAATTCCCTCTAGAAAAACATCTGTGCACACCACAAAATCTTCATTTGGATCAACAATCTTGAGAATTGGTGTACTAGTGAGCAATCTCTTTAACTGTTGGAAACTTCTTCACACTGTTATGTCCATTGAAACTTGACTCCTTTCTTCTGCAATGATGTATTTGGATGTGCTACTTTGGAGAAGCCCTCTATAAATCTCTTGTAGTATCTAGCTAATCCAATGAGTGACCTTACTTGGGATACATTCTTGGGTGTAGGACATCCCATAATAGCTTCTATCTTCTCTGGATCCACTGCTATTCCTTCTTCAGAGAAGATATGTCCCAGGTAATGAATTTTCCTCTGATATAAGGAAAATTTACTCAGCTTGGCATAAAGTTGATGTTCTCTTAACACTTGTAGTACCAGTATCAAATGTTCCTTATGCTCCTATTGTGACTTTGAATAAATAAGAATGTCATCCAAAATACAATAACAAACTTATCTAATCATTTCCCGAATATCCCATTCATTAAGCAAATAAATGTAGTTGGTGCATTTGTTAACCTGACCTAAATGGCATCACCATAAACTCATAATGACCATATATGGTCCTAAAGGTTGCCTTTCTAATATCTTCATCTTTTATCCTCATCTGATGGTAACCAGATCTCAAATCTATTTTTGAGAAAATCCTTCGCTCCTCTGAGCTGATCAAACAAGTCATCAATTCTAGGAAGTGCATATTTTTTTCTCACAGTGACCTTGTTCAGCTGTCTGAAGTCAATACACAACGTCATAGTTCCATACATTTTCTTTACAAATAGTACTAGTACTCCCAAGGAGACACACTTGGGCGTATATACTCTTTCTTCAACAATTCTTCCAACTGCATCTCTAGCTCTTTTAACTCAGGTGTACTAATTCTGTATTGAAATATGGAAACTGGGGAAGCTCCAGGCATCAAATCAATAGAAAATTCAATATCTCTTTTCGGTGGAAATCCTGGTATTTCTTCAAACATATCTGCAAAATCTTGCAATGCTGGAAAGTATTCTAAACTTGGGCTTTTACACTTCGTTGGTTCTTGCACATGAGCTGCATACAACTGACATAGGCCTTTGAATGCCTTTAAATTTCTCTTATGGAAATGGGCCTTTGAATGACTTTGACTATCTTTTGCTTATGTTCTTCATCAAGACAAGCAAATGACTTATTATGGAAATCCAATATCACATGGTGTGCATCTAGACAGTCCATCCCAATAAGCAAATCATATGAACCAAGTGGTATTATGTTCAAATATGCAAAAGTGTTCAGTTCATTCATATCCAACGAACAACCCTTTACTAATTCATTAATATTCCTTTTTGTTCTAGTAGCCAATTGAACCATCCATGATCTATCATGCTTACTTTTCTTTAGTTGAAATCTTTCAACTAAATTAGGAGCAATATAACTATGACTTGCTACTGAATCAATGAAAATAACAATAAGTCAATTGGCAATTTTATCTTCAACCTCAATCATGTTGGACTGATGATTTGCATGTCTGTTATCCAAGGTTGCATATATTATGGGAATGTTCCTGCCTACATCCTCCACAGTATCTACTTCTTGTAAATTATGTACATTTATCATGTTGTCTCCCCTTCTTGGGAAATCTTTATACAAACGGTTTCCTTCACATCTGCAACATTTTAGTTGTTGTCTAGTTCCTTTTCCAGCAGATTTCGTCATATTGGGCCCATTTTAAGTTGGATTACTTTGTTGATATGAATTTTGTTGGTTCTGGAAGAAGGATGCTTTTAATCCTTTCTTCCTGTAATCATGCTTATAATTTATCTTATCTCTCGAAGACTTCTAAAATTTTTTCCTTCCTTTGTTCTAAGCATACATGTGCTTGGCCTTCCGAATTGTTTTTTCAAGGGCCTTGGGTTCATCATACTGAATTTTATCCATGTAAATGAAGGCAAACCATTTGAAAACCTTTGTATCTTTACCTCCTCCTCCTTAATAAACCCAACATATCTTAGCAGTTCTAAAAATTATTTCATACTCATCCATGCTCATGTTTCCCAACTTGAGTTCAAATGACTCTTCCATCTTCTTATCATAATAATGTTCTAATAAGTACATTTTTTTGGAAGTACTTCTTGAATTGCCTCCATGGAATTCTCTTTTCATTGATATGCTTCACTTGAACCAATTGGCCCCACCAAATGGAAGCATTTACCTGCAAGTTGTAAATGGAAATCCTAGCTTCCACGTTAGAGGAGTAATTATGTAGTTGAAGATATTTTCTCATTCCCAATAGCCAAGCTTCAACATCTTCTCCCTTCCTGTGCTCACCATCAAATGTGGGTGGCTTAATCAAATAGGACATGTAGGTTCCTTTCTGCTCATTTCCCGAAAGGCTCTGTAATGACTTATTATGGAAATATATTTATTTGTATTCTTATTTTGTTAAGCTTTCCAGTGACTATGGCCATGTTCAATTATGATATTGGAGCTAGAAATTACAACTATTTATAATCCACAATTCCATCGAATTTTATACTGTCCCTATAGCCACACTTAAACTTAGAAACTAACTTTGTAGATTTAAAAAATAATAATAGGTGTTAAGGGGGCTTTCCCCCTTGCGAACTGAGTCGAGGGCATGGCCCTTTTTTTAAATCCTACGATTTCATGCAATCTGGCACATGAGATCAACTGTGTTTTTCAATTTCGAGCTCCTGAAAACAACAATTGAAATCATTGCATTTTTTTATCATTCCTATACACTCACGATGTTATTTTACCTCTTTTCCTGTAAATGGTTTTTCGATCATCGATGAATGGTTTTATAGTAGGTCGTAAATGGTTCCACATGTCAAATTTTGGTCGGAGATGAATTTTTTGAAAAAGTCATATGAAGTCAGCATGACATCATAGTGGTCCCATGGCCATGTGTCAAATCTCAGTTGGTCCCCGTGGCGCTTATTTGTCCTTATTGGGCCCTGGTGGCATACTTTTGTCCTAGCGGCATGTGCCATCTTGGACCTTTTTCCATGTGTCCATATTCAATTAGCTCTTCACTGGCCACATTAGCTAAACTGCCCCTTGTACCCTCTGCTTCCTTTGGACACCTGTTGACACTCGACAGGATGACCCTTCTACGTCATCTCCTAGCTGGAAGCACGTTGGTTGAGCAGCTTTGGAGGGTTGGGTAAGTGGTTTCAAGGGGGTGATAGTGGTTTTGAAAATTGGGTTTATGCCCCTGTATACACTATAAAACAAACTGCTATGCTTTGGTAGTTTCAGTTTTGGGGGGATCCTCCTTTATTAACCCTTGGTTATTTCATGCCCCCAAACTCATCTAGAATCGTTGATCTCCGGTGAAACTTGCTCGATGAATATAGGTTTTTCGTGGTAGGACCCCTTCCAATGTTTCCACCTATCCCCTTATTTCCATGTGGTTGGTCCATGCCACCCTGTTACATGTGGTTAGCCCATGTCATACTTGTCTACGTGGAAAATGTGGGGCCCACATGAAATTTCTTAAATTTTTTATATACACTTAAATTTTGAATTCACACACACACACACACACACACACGTGTGAACATATGGTTTTAACAGGGTTATACTAGGTATATTCCTGTCAACAAGTGTCTACCCAATCTCGACTCTTGGCTAATAGGAGATTACATATGGCGTTTCCTTTAACTGTGAAAATCCTCTCCTTCTACCAACGAATCTGGCGTTTTTTGTCCAATAACAGAACTAGTAATTTCCAACTATTAACAAAACTACAATAATTCCTCTGGCCATGGTTCGAATTTGTTAGAATCTCCTTATACACAAATTGTACCATTACAGATTTTTATCTCACTCACCTCCATGTCAAATCTAATAATGCTTTTGGTCATTTTAAACCATAAATTTCATAGGAGCATTTTGTCGAACAACTAGCATGCAAACTGTAATTTTTCTCTCAATTACACAAACCACTCTGAAACTCTAAAATTTTCCTTCAACTACGAATCCATATTTGCCCCCAATCATCTCCATTGTAGTTCTTCCGGTTATTTAGCTACCCAATTTAAACATTTGTAGGATTTCCAAATGAAAATTTACCAAAATTTTCTCACACATTTCTTCAAACATTTCATGTGCAACCTCCAATTATGCCTGTAAAGCCAAATTTCAGCCCATGCAGTCCTAATGATAAAAACCTTGGCTCTGCTACCACTCTGTAACATACCCAGTCGTCCTTTTCAACCATTGAGACCACACGGTACTCAAATTATGTATCTAAATTCACCACTTATGTTCAAATTCATTTTTCATAAATTCATTCAATTTTAATAGTGGAATACAAACAAAATGGGCACCCAAATTATCATATGCAATATTAATAACTACGTGCAATTTCTAACATGAAACCATTCATACATTCCAAGCACCGTTCACATTTATACAATCATAGACAATAAATTAACAATATGCAAACACGGATTAAACCATGGCATTCATTCACAGTTAGAGACTTATCTTTTTAATCAATTATTCTCCAATTGGTTGTAGGTGAAGGACGTTCCTCCCAACCATAGGCTCTGTCAAGCCATATCTTTCTTTATCAAGCCACCCCCAAGCTGGGGCTATCAATCCACAAGGGAAAAAATATTCCCCAATACCTAACGCTGCTTAATCTGTCATTCAATCCCTTGGTGTAGAAACCCCCTCCACAGTTGTCCCAATGCTCAATTCTCCTTCCCCATCAACCTGCACAATGCCAAGAACAAGATCGCTTCTCTGAGATAATAGTCCCTCAGGTAGCCTTCAATTCCCTTTTAGCGCTCTAACATAGGTTGGATAGGAAGTATTCAAATTGGGACTCCAGGGCACAAGCTACATAACAAGTTTCTCTCATGCACCAATTTCTTCCCAGGGTCAATGGCATGAATAGTTTCCTATGGTAACTTTGGGCCTCGTTCTCTCAGGTACCGATCTCAGGCAGTTCCCCGATGATGGCAAGCATAATCATGATTAATGGAATTCAAATGGTTGGAATGAATGAGGAATGAACCCCTCCCAAGCTTGAATTCTCACATTTTTTATTGCCATGTAGCCCCTCCACATGGAACCACTTTTCCCCTCTTAATCCCCTCTTAAGATAATTAAATAATGATTTATTTAAAGCATGACTCTTAATCACGGTTTAGTAACTTTGTGTTAAATTAAGGTAAGGCTAAGGATATAAGCTAAGTCCACTAGGGTCATTTATCCCACTATCACTTCTCCACTTGTGGAACCATAGCTCCCCATCTCTTCTTCATCCTTCTTCCTCTTGTTAGATTTTCATCATTTAATTCAATAGATATAGGATCTTAACTGAAAGAACAACATGTACAGCATATCAAGCATAAGAGACAAGAGACAAGAGACACAAAACATTTCACCGGGGAAAACCAAGAAGGTGAAAAACCCCGCTACTTCCTCAGAGATAGAATAAGCACCAATACAAATATCACAAAGATCAAACCCAAGAGATAGATATCTTCAGTAGCATACTCCTCCTCCACTTGTGCGCACTCCTCCTCTCTCTCACTAATGGGAAGTGAGTGAATGAGAGAAATGTGTCAAATGAGACAGTCACACTCTCTATTTATACTTTTACTTTCACTTGACCTTTACTCAACTAGGTCGGCCCCAACTTAACCACTTAACATAATACTGACTGGGCCGACCCCACTAAGGTGGTCTAATAACCCTTTAACCCACATGACTCATACAGGGCCGACCCCATCAAGGTGGTCTAATAACCCATCAAGTATAAGTTACGACACTTACAATATAACTTGCGACACTTGCAAGTACAACTGACGACACTTCCAATCGGAGGAATAATACATCTCCGTTGGGGATACAATAAATTACAAATGTAATACATACAATATACAAGTGAATATCTTCCGAAGTTACAAATACATCAACACTCCCTCTTAACTAGGAAGGTATTCTCTTGACACAAGTCTTCAATTCTGGAGTTAGATCATCGTCACTGGATCACGGAGCTTCATCGTCACTGTTGTTGTACTCATCATCTTGATCACTGGTGCTATCTCATAATTCTTCTCGTCATACAAAGTTCTACAGAGCCATCTCTTTTTCATGTTGGTTGTAGGCCTAGCCTCCTATAGGTCTTCAATCATCTCTGGCCATCCTGTGGAATGTGCATCAACAAAAGCTCGAAAGAGTATCCCAGGATCCTTTATGTGCCTAAGCACGACTGACAAGATATCCCAGGGAATTATTACATGTGACCACCCCAAAACCTAGAAAGAGCATCCCAGGACTGATTACGAGCACACAGCTCAACCTATCAGATCTCCCAGGGCGCTATTACATGCCATAGGACAAAACCTAGCAAGAGCATTTGCCAGATCTCCCAGGGAGCTATTATATGCCATAGGAAAAACCTAGCAAGAGTATCTGCAAATCTCCCGGGGTGCTATTATATGTCCTCTCAAGCAAAACCTCGAAAGAGCATTTGCCAGATCTCCCAGGGAGCTATTATATGCCATAGGAAAAACCTAGCAAGAGTATCTGCAAATCTCCCAGGGCGCTATTATATGCTTATCTGCACAACTTGTCCATGACCAACCTGTAGCAAAAGCTCGCAAGAGCATACTAGCACAGACTATAGGATCTCCTAGGGAGCTATTACATGCTACCTGCACAATCTGTCCGCAACCAACCTGTAGCAAAACCTCGCAAGAGCATTTGAGCTTAGACTATCGGATCTCCCAGGGAGCTATTACATGCTACCTACACAATCTATCCATGGCCACGGAGTATCATCCTAATACTTGTGATCATACTGATCATCATGATATAGTACATCGTCCTGATGTACATCATCATCGCATGATCAACCTGATCATCGTCACAGCATCGTCCTGATGCACATCATCACATGATCATCATCATAGCAGTAACCAGAGCATCGTCCTGATGTTCATCACACATTATCATCCTCTTCATATCATCTCATCGTCCATGGAACACAACCCAGATGCACATCATTCAGCACTTACACCACCGACATGGGAGAACACATATACCACCATTCGGGGAAGGCTCCAGCCCTTACTTTTTCACCATGGGAGAACACATCTACTACCATGTGAAAAATGGCTCCAACCCTTACATCTACACCATGGGAGAACACATCTACCACCATGTGAGAATGGCTCAGCAATTACATTCATGACCATGGGAGAACACATCTACCACCATGTGAAAAATGGCTCCATCCCTTACATCTACACCATGGGAGAACACATCTACCACCATGTGAGAATGGCTCAGCAATTACATTCATAACCATGGGAGAACACATCTACAACCATGTTAGAAAATCCCATTTGCATCTGCGTCTTCCGGACTCATCACTTCCCCTTGGAAGGAACCTAGATCTGAAGTACACCAAGCCTCTTTCTGAAGTACTCAAACTTCACTCTGGTTAGTGGTTTGGTCGACACATCTGCAATCTGCTCATCCGTTGCAACATACAGGAGCTTCACTGCTCCTCTCTGCACCATATCCCTGATATAGTGATATTTGATCTCGATGTGCTTCGACCTATCATGGAACACCGGGTTCTCAGACAATTTCACACAACTCTGGTTGTCACAAAAAATACAGATAGCATCCAACTGGAGATCAAATAAATCAGACAGTATCTTTCTCATCCATACTGCCTCACAACTAGCCGAACAAGCTGCGACATACTCTGCTTCGACTGTACTCAATGCTACGCAGGACTACTTCCTGCCAAACCAAGAGATCACACCTGATCCCATACTGAAGCAGCACCCCGAAGTGCTCTTCCTATCTGCAGCACTACCTGCCCAATCTGAATCAACATAACCCTCCAGGTTAAATTTTGATTTGCATCATACTTGAGCCCATAATCAACCGTACCCTTCAGGTACCTCAGAATATGCTTTACAGCAATCAGGTGAACATGTCTAGGATCAATCAGAAACTGGCTCAAGGTGTTCACCGCAAAGCAAATATCTAGTCTCGTGTTCGTCAAGTACATCAAGGACCCAATCATCTAACGATACACCGTGACATCAACCGACTCTGATGAAGCATCACTCAATAGCTTTAGGTTTGATGCCATGGGTGTGGCCATGGCCTTGCAGTCCATCATCCCAAACTGCTTCAAGATCTCTACTGCATACTTCCCTTGTCTAAGGAAGATTCCATATGCACTCTGCCACACCTCCATACCTAGAAAGTAATGCATCATACCCAAGTTCTTCATCTCGAACTCGACAGCAAGCTTCCTCTTCATGTCAGCAATCAATCTATCCCTTCATTCAGGGAGAAGCCATGAGCCACAAACCTTGCCTTGTATTTCTTTATGCTACCATCTGCAGCATGCTTGATCTTGTAGATCCACTTGGAAGTCACAATAGACTTCTCTTCTGGTCTCGGGACCACATCCCAGACATCATTCTTCATGATCGGCTGGTACTCTTTGATCATGGCATCCTTCCATTACTACATCCCGGATCCTGGGAACTTCAGATTCTTCAATATCTTCAATAGATAGTTTTCTTGAACTTCGTTGCTGGAACAAATGTTGTCCTTCTTTTGTAGGTGATTGTACACGATCTTTCCTACAAGTCAAATTCAATTGCATGATTATAAACTTCTCATGGTTTTTCAAAACAAATTCGTATGCATAAAGACATATGTCATACAGTCATGCAATTGTCTTAGCCAATGCTTCAATACAACATTTATCCATATCCCGTATTCACACGGTAACTTTCTAGATGCCTTCCATCTCTACCAGAACATTTGTTAAGAGTGTGCACAACTCCCAACATGTCAGCAAAGAGGTTTCATTCTAGATAAGTAGCAATGGAATAGTGTACAGTACCATAGGCCACTTACCCATTACTTGCATATTAGCAGTATCTTGTTCATTAATGCAACTTTTGTAAAATGCATAATATTCATCCTAAATCTAGGAACATAAGTATGTACATGACTGAACAACATTATTTAAGTAATCATATATACAAGAAATGACAATTCAAATACTCATCTTTGTTTAGTTGTTGGGTGGACTCCCTCTCAATCTTTGCTTCCTTGCAAGAACTACTGGAGTGTGCTCTCTCTTGATCTTTGCTATCTTGCAGGAACTACTGGAGTGTGCTCCCTCTTGATCTTTGCACTTATATCCATCCCGGACCACTATGCATGCTTAAGTGTGCACTAGTGTCCTCATTGTGTCATCCTCAAGATCTCATACATAATAATACATGCATTAGTATAATTTGAATACTATCAAAACATGATTCTAAATATGTATGGTCATGATCATTTCATACACAGGTAATTTGTCACAACTATTAGTATTCAAGGTTTTAGGGAGTATTTCTTTTTCTCGTGCATATCCTTATTTGACCATAGGACTCTTCATTAAGAAGCATAATATGCATAAACCCATGATTACTCCAACTTCTAACTTCATGAATAATCATAATCAATCATACAAAAAATATACTTATATAAGATCCTAACACAAAGTAGGATTTTAACTCGATATAGGAAAACATACCTGGATTATCATTCTTGACTAACATACCCAAACAATGTCTTCTTTGTTCTCTTAGAGACCTTGTGCTAGCAACCTGCATATCTCATAAATTAATAATTGTAGAACCAAGTTATACATACCTCGTAAGTAGAGCTTCTATGTGATCCATGACTATGGATGAGTCTTTGTCTTCATGTCACCATGGTCATATGCTCTTGATCTAGAACTTGATTTGTCTTTCTTGATATACCTTTCATGTTAGCAGACAAAATCATCCTCATACAACAACACAGTGTATTAGTACAATCATAAGTGTCATACCCCTAATCAATGAATGTATTCACGTGCATTCATACTTTTACTAGGGTGATAAGAAAAGTCTAAAATTAATCAAGATTGTACTAACCTCAATAATATGAAGACAAACATATCATAAACTTAATCATGAACAGATTTCAAAACATACTTGTATCTTCTCAAGTCATACCTGTCGAGATTGCTTGTAGTCTTCTTATGTAAGGCCTTAGCCTCATCTCCCTTTGGAACTGGAACTTCTTCACTTATGCAGGTGTCCAATTCATTCTCTTCTAGGATTAACCCAATCCACTTTGATTCGTTGAGACTGGATCTGGAGCTGGATTAGGGTTTGTTAGAGAAACCCTAAAATTTTGAATTTCAAACTTCTGAATGGATGGAAAGATGTGCCTTGTTGAGCTGATCAAGCTGGTATACTTCAATTTTGAAAACTGCAAAATTTGACCCCTCAAAGTTGCCTTTGAAACTTCTGAATCTTCTAGACAGGATCCCGAACTAGGGTTTAATAAAGTCCGGTCTTATGCCCAACCAAAAAATTCGATCTTGTATCCTAAGCTTTGATTTTTCTGAGGAGCTTCCAACCGTGATCTCAAATTCCAAAAATTTCAACTTTTGTAGAAACCCTAATTTTCCACCTTACCGATCAAAATCTCGAACTAGGGTTTGATAGATCCCGAGGTTCTACCCAACCAAAAAATTTGATTTTGGTCTCTAAATTTTGATTTTTCTGAGGAAAGCAATCCTATGCTGAGGCCACTCCAAAATTCCACTTCTGTCAAAATCCCTAATTTCCCGCAGTAGTGATAAGCCAAAAATGAGAATGCTCAGAATCCCATTCTATTTCACAGAAATATGTGCCTTATTATTTCTGGTGCATCTCTAAAATTACGAATCCACAGGGTCTGAAACTTTGGCCTGTGGTAGCCTGACCCGTCATCTTTCGAACCCCACAGTTCTAACCTCAAATGGATTCTCTGAGAGAGTTATGCCAAGTGTCGCAATGTGACCTATTTATGGGATAAAACATGATAGCGAACTTGTATGGAGTGCCACGTGCCACTGGTTCAACTTCGGCCTTTGAAACTTTTACCTGTGAAACTACAGTCCGTGCTCTTACTATCACTTTTTACAGAATTTCATTTGGAGCTTTCTAGCCCAAGTTGTGACCTTTTTTCCTAGGTCACATGTTTATGACTGAGATTTGGAAGAGGCAGAAACCCTAGATTGTACCGATCATAAAACAAAAAGTACAGCGAATTAGATTATCTGCTTCAGACATAAGGTGCATGGGGATGTTACCTTCGACCTGTAAAAGTTTCAGATTTTGAACCTTCGCAGAAATGTATTTATAGAGAAAGTTCAAAGATGAGTGGTTTTTCTATATCAAGCCCTAGCTTCCAATTTGTTGCAAGTGCAACCAATGTCATAAATGCCATACCATGCCTTCCTTCAGGCTAGCTCTGATACCATGTTAGATTTTCATCATTTAATTCAATAGATCTAGGATCTTAACTGAAAGAACAACATGTACAACATATCAAACATAAGAGACAAGAGACACAAAACATTTCACCAGGGAAAACCAAGAAGGTGAAAAACCCCGCAACTTCCTCAGAGATAGAATAAGCACCAATACAAAGATCACAAAGATCAAACCCAAGAGATAGATATCTTCAGCAACATACTCCTCCTCCACTTGTGCGCACTCCTCCTCTCTCTCACTAATGCGAAGTGAGTGAATGAGAGAAATGTGTCAAATGAGAGAGTCACACTCTCTATTTATACTTTTACTTTCACTTGACCTTTACTCAACTAGTTCGGCCCCAAATTAACCACTTAACATAATACTGACTGGGCCGACCCCACTAGGGTGGTCTAATAACCCATCAAGTATAAGTTATGACACTTACAATATAACTTGTGACACTTGCAAGTACAACTGACGACACTTCCAATCGAAGGAATAATACATCTCCGTTGGGGATACAATAAAGTACAATTGTAATACATACAATATACAAGTGAATATATTCCGAAGTTACAAATACATCAACACCTCTGCAACCATCAGAGACTTTATATTAATATTAAAAATGTACATATTTACAATAGCGTGGTCATCCTGGACCATTTGTTTTTGGCTTCTATCCTTTCCATCAATATTTACAAAATTACATTATGGGGTCAAAAATGGGGTATTACAGTATCCATCTAATACATGGTCTCAGTGGGAGTTCTAGAATGTTGATTCATAGTTAGAATGGAAAACACTTTGAGGATAGAAATTGAAAAGTTTAATGGGAAAAATTTTGAGTTGAGGAAGCTTAAAATGGGGGATTTCCTTGTAGGTCAAGAACAATGGGTTGTAGTTAGCCTTGGTACAACTCTTGTAGGTATGTCGTCGAAAGATTGGAAAAAAATTGTCAGAAAAGAAAGGAGTACAATCCGACTTTGTTTAGCAAATTTTGTATTGTTGAATGTGTCGGGCGAAGACATTGCAAAGAAGCTATGGGAAAAGTTGGGGAACTTGTACCAGTCGAAATATATGGTTGACAATTTGTTTCTTCAGAAGAAGTTATATATTTTAAGAATGGGTGAGAGTGACTCAGTTATAGAGCACATGAATGCGTTCAACACTATGATTAGTCAGTTGTTGTATGTGGATATTAAAATCACAGAGGATAAAAAATGTATCAGTCTATTGTGTCCTTTTCCAGATTCCTTGGATATCCTAGTCGTGGCTATTGGAAGCAATAATACCACATTGAAGATCGACAATGTGGTCACATCTCTACTATCATAAGAGATGAGGTGGAAGAACATGGAAGGATCGACCCACGATGCTCTAATGGTAAAAGGTCGACTGGTTGATAGAGGAAAAAGTAAATCCTTTGGTAGAAGATCAAAGTCAAGGGGTAAATCTAAGACTAGATCTAAATCTCTTGGTTTGACGACAAGAAGATGTTGGAAATGTGATCAATTATGTTGATGTATTTGTAACTTCGGAAGATATTCACTTGTATATTGTATGTATTACATTTGTACTTTATTGTATCCCCAACGGAGATGTATTATTCCTTCGATTGGAGTGTCGTCATTTGTATTTGCAAGTGTCGCAAGTTATATTGTAAGTGTCGTAACTTATATTTGATGAGTTATTAGACCACCTTAGTGGGGTCGGCCCTGTATGAGTTAAGTGGAAGGGTTATTAGACTCCCTTAGAGAGTCGGCCCAGTAAGGGTAAAAGGCAGGTCAAGTTAAAGTATAAATAGAGTGGTTGCACCACTCTATTTGCTCATTCACTCACTCATCCAGCTCGCATAGTTGAGAGATAGGAGTGCGCACAAGTGGGGGAGGAGTAGCTGTTGAAGACATCTATCTTTTGGGGTTTGATCTTTGTATTGGTGTTTATTCTATCTCTAAGGAAGTTGCGGGGTTTTTCACCTTCTTGGTTTTCCCCGGTGAAATGCTTTGTGTCTCTTGTCTCTTGTGTTTGATATGTTGTACATGTTGTTCTCTCAGTTAAGCTCCTAGATCATATTGAATTAAATGATGAAAAACTAACATGGTATCAGAGCTAGCCTGCAGGAATGCATTGTATGGAATTTACGTCACTTGGTGCTCTTGCGACAAATTGGAAGCTAGGGCTTGGTATAGTAAAAACTGGTCATCGTGGTACTTTCTCTATAAATCAGTTTTGGCAAAGGTTCAGGATCTAAATTTTTTACAGACCGAATATCAGACATGGATGTACCCTGTGTAAAAATTTTAGCCTCATATTCGTTGCACTTTGTGAGATATGATCCGTACAAGTTAGGGTTTTTGCCTCTTCCAGAATGAAGCCCTAAACAGGTGACCTAGTCACAAAGGTCATATCTCGGGCTAGGAAGCTCCAAATTGAATTCCGTAAAAAGTTGTAGTTAGGGAACGGGCTTTAGTTTCACAGGTCCGATTTTCAAAGGCCTAAGTTGAAACAGTGACACGTGGCACTCCGTACAAGTTCGCTATGTTGTTTCATCCCATAAACAGGTCATGTTGTGACACTTAGCATATCTCTCTCATGGAGAATCCATTGGAGATCAGATCTGTGGGGTTGGAAAGATGGTAGGTCAGTCTACCACAGGCCGAAGTTTCAGACCCTGAGGATCCTAAATTTCAGAGATGCACCAGAAACAATATGGCATATATTTCTGTCAAAACATAATTGGATTATGAGCATTTTCATTTTTGGCTTGTCACTACTGTGGGAAATTAGGGATTTTGACAGAAGTGGAATTTTGGATTTCTCTTAGAACAAGATTTCTCTCCTCAGCAAAATCAAATTTTAGAGACCAAGATCAAACTTTTTGGTTGGGAAAAACCCCAGGATCTATCAAATCCTAGTTCGTGTTTTGAACCAGAAAAACCAGATTTTGACAGAAGTTGTATATCCGAAATTCGTAGGTCATTTTGGAGGGTTGTTACAGCTTGAAATGACACCTCTCCGTCCGTGACAACACTTGCTTCCCTTGGTCGCATGACGACACTTCTTGAGATCAAGTTTCAGTCACACATCAGGACATTTGTGGGTGGAGGAGTCATTTGGGACACTAAAAATGGTTGAAATTACCTCATTCTTGACCCACTTGATGTATATGACCCTTAGGAACATTTTTCTAGACCAAACCATCTCCTGAAAATGAGCAGAAAAGCATGTTTTTGGCCATTTTTTAACATGAGCGTTGGTACACAGGCATGATAGTAGCATGTGTACCCTACTCTAGTGTACAATAGTAGCGCTCAAACCTTCTGAGCGCTACTCCACTGTGAAATAGTAGCACTCAACTCCATATGTACGCTACTTTGTCTACTGTAGAGTAGAGTACACCCCTGTTTTGGTCAAAATCTCGAAATTCGAATAAGTTAAGTTGGTTGGGAAACCTCTTAAGCGGTTATAACTTCTTTTTCTCTTTCTCACTGACTATATAAGGAGGGTAGAAGGGCCATGTGAGGGGACCAAGTCTACAATATTGTTATGCTGGAGGAATGGAGACCCTCATCCCCCTCTCTTGTGCTTAGTTTCTGGTAAACCCTAGCACAGTTGATTAGCGGCTGGAATCCTTGGAGAACGGAAGCAGGAGACCTTGAATCTAGGTTTCGTGAAGTGCCAAGCTTGAAGGAAGGTGTAACTTTATGTACTTGCTTTCATTCATCAATAAAGATCAGACATTCTTCTCTTTCCAAATATGACCTATTAATGTGTCTCAGATTTGATTACAGTTTGTTTATAATCTGATGTCTTCTTCTATTATGAATATCAGTCTTATATGTGTAGTCAAATGTATTTGAGAAAGGTATCAAGTTGTTTTGCAGGTCTGGGCATTGCGACACTGGATAAGTATTGAAGAGTGAGGGAGGCAAAGCTAGGATCAACCTTCTGAATAAGGTGCCTACATATATAAACCCTAATCTCTTCATTTATTTGTTGTACTTGCAGAATGCTTGTAAGTCTATCTTTATCACCGTAAGTTGGTAGTTTCTCCCCTGAACTATAGGTGCATTTTCCCCACAACAAGGGTCAATTTTTGGAGTTTTCAAAATCTGAGCACACCAGCTTGCTCACCTCAGTCAATTGCATCTCCATGTCCAGACATAAGTTTGAAATTCCAAGTTTGGATTTTTAGGGTTTCTCTGTCAAACCCTAGCCGGCTTCAGATCCAGATTCAACAAATCAAGTAGTAAGACCTAGATCTTTTATTTCCATATGAGTTTCTCATTAAGATGTCTCACCACACCAAGCTTGAGGATAAGCTTGCAAGGGCTGATAACTTCCGAGCATGGAAGTATAGGATTGGGTTAATCCTAGAAGAGAATGAATTGGATACCTACATAAGTGAAGAGGTTCCAGTTCCAGAGGGAGATGCGGCTAAGGCCTTACATAAGAAGAACTTGGTCAAGGCCAAGAGGATTATTGCAGATTCTATCAAAGACCATCTCATACCACATGTGTCTTCTCTAAAGACACCCAAGGAGATGTTTGGTTCCTTGACCAAGCTGTTTGAAGGAAAGAATATAAATCGGAAGATGACATTGCGGAACCAATTGAAGAGTGTGAAGATCTAGAATGGAGAGACCATCCAATCCTACTAGGGTCTCTCAAATTAAAGAATAACTTGAAGCTGTGGATGAAGTGGTGGAGAATGGAGAAATTGTGATGACCACTTTGAATGGCCTACCTAGGTCATGGGACTCCTTCATCCAAGGAATTTGTGCAAGAAAGAAATTGATTTCTTTCAGTAGACTGTGGGAGGAATGCTCACAAGAAGAAGCTAGACTTGTAGCTCGAGAAGAAAAGATGAATAATGAAGACCAGGCTCTCACAGCACACACCGGGAAGAATAACATCAAGAGGGAGCATCCTCATTACAAGCAAGGTAAGCACCACTACTAGAATCAGAGGGAGAACCTTGGAGGATCCAAGAAAGATCTTTCTCACATTCGATGTTATACTTGTGATGAAAAGGGACACTATTCCAGAGATTGTCCCAGGAACAAAAGCAGCTCCCACAAGAAAAGACATCATGCTCACACTGCAGAGGATGATGAACCTCCAAGGAAGAGAACCAGAGAAGACAACGAAGATTCTTCAAGTGATGAAGAATATGTATTGTAATGAAGAAGAAGCTACTGCAGAGTTGGATTCCGGAAGACAAATAATCTATGGAAGAACCTCTCATCCATTTTCAGCATTGGTTAAGGTGCACACTATCAGAGACTCCAGTAGTTCCTGCAAGGAAGCAAAGATTGAGAGGGAGTCCACCCAACAACCAAACAAAGATAAGTATTTGAATTGTCATTTCTTATATATATGATTACTTAAATTATGTTGTTCAGTCATGTACATACTTTTGTTCCTAGATTTAGGATGTATATTATGCATTTTAGAAAATTTGCTTTAATGAACAAATTACTATTAATATAGTAATGGGTAAGTGGCCTATGGTATTGTACAACACTCCATTGCTACTTATCTAGATTGAAACCTCTTTGCTGACATGTTGGGAGTAGTGCACACTCTTAACAATGTTTTGGTAGAGATGGAAGGCATTTAGAAAGTTACTGTATGAATACGGGATATGGATGAATGTTGTATTGAAGCATTGGCTAAGATAATTGCATGACTGTATGACATATGTCCTTGTGTGTAAGATTTTGTTCTGAAAACTATGAGAAAGTTCTAATCATGAAATTGAATTTGACTTGTAGGAAAGATCGTGTACAATCACCTACAAAAGAAGGACAACGACATTTGTTCCAGCGACAAAGTTCAAGAAAACTACCTATTGAAGATATTGAAGAATCTGAAGTTACCAGGATCAAGGATGTAGTAATGGAAGGATGCCATGATCAAGGAGTACCAGTCGATCATGAAGAATGATGTCTGGGATGTGGTCCCAAGACTAGAAGGGAAGTCTGTTGTGACTTCCAAGTGGATCTACAAGATCAAGCATGCTGCAAATGGTAGCATAGAGAAATACAAGGCAAGGTTTGTGGCTCGTGGCTTCTCCCAGAAAGAAGGGATATATTATGAAGAAACTTTTGCACCTATAGCCAGATACACTTCCATCAGAACAGTACTTGCTCTGGCTGCAGTGATGAAGTGGAAGATACACCAGATGGATGTCAAGATGGATTTCTTGAATGGTGTAGTCGAAGAGGAAGTATATGTGGAGCAACCACTCGGTTTTGAGACACATGACAGAGAGTCACATGTGTGCAAATTAAAGAAAGCCTTGTAAGGTTTGAAACAAGCACCCAGGACATGGTACGACAGGATTGACAGCTTCCTGACTAGTTTGGGATTTACCAAGAGTAAAGCGAATTCCAACCTTTACTACAAGGTGGAGGAAGGCAATCCAGTGATACTCCTACTGTATGTAGATGACCTATTTGTGACAGGTGAGAATGGGTTGATTGCTGATACGAAGAGGAAGCTTGTTGTCAAGTTCGAGATGAAGGACTTGGGTATGATGCATTACTTTCTAGGCATGGAGGTGTGGTAGAGTGTAGGGGAATCTTCTTTGGACAAGGGAAGTATGCAGTAGAGATCCTGAAGCGGTTCAGGATGATGGACTGCAAGGCCATGGCCACACCTATGTCATCGAACTTGAAGCTATTGAGTGATGCTTCATCAGAGTCGGTTGATGCCACAATGTATCGTCAGATGATTCGGTCCTTGATGTACCTGACGAACACGAGACCAAATATTTGCTTTGCGGTGAACACTTTGAGCCAGTTCCTGAAGGATCCTAGACATGTTCACTTGATTGCTGTAAAGCATATTCTGAGGTACTTGAAGGGTACGGTTGATTATGGGCTCAAGTATGATGCGAATCAAAAGATTAACCTAGAGAGTTATCTTGATTCAGATTGGGTAGGCAGTGTTGCATATAGGAAGAGCACTTCAGGGTGCTGCTTCATTATGGGATCAGGGGTGATCTCTTGGTTTAGCAGGAAGCAATCCTGCGTAGCACTGAGTACAACCAAATCAGAGTATGTCGCAGCTTGTTCGTGTAATTGTGAGGCAGTATGGCTAAGGAAGCTACTGTCTGATTTGTTTGATCTCCAGTTAGATGTTACTTGTATCTTCTGTGACAACCAGAGTTGTGTGAAGTTGTCTGAGAACCCGGTGTTCCATGACAAGTTGAAGCATATCGAGATCAAGTATCACTATATCAGGGATATGGTGCAGAGAGGAGTAGTGAAGCTCCTATATGATGCGAGGGACGAGCAGATAGTAGATGTGTTGACCAAGCCACTAGCCAGGGTGAAGTTCGAGTACTTCAAAGAAAGGCTTGGTGTTCTTCATATCGAAGATACTTCCAGGAGGAAGTGACGGGACACAGATGTTGGAGCCCTTCCAAGCATGGTGGTAGGAGGGTCCTCCCCATGGCTGTGGATGTAAGTGCTGTGTGATGAGCATCCGGACGATGCTCCTCTATGAACATCCGTATGATGTTCTGTATGATGATGATCAGTATGATCATGAGCATCCGCATGATGCTCAGTGCGAGGATGATCAGTATGATCATGAGTATCCGGATGATACTTCGTGGCTGTGGATATGTTGCAGGTTGTGTAGTGGCATATAATCACTCCCTGGGAGATCCTATAGGTTGAGCAGGAAGCTCGTAATCAGTCTTGGGATGCTCTTTTGAGGTTTTTCCTGGTAGCATATAATCTCTCCCTGGGATATCCTATATGTTGAGCAGGAAGCTCCTAATTAGTCCTAGGATGCTCTTTCGAGGTTTTGCTTGGTCGCATGTAATCAGTCCTGGGAGATCTGATAGGTTGAGCGGGAAGCTCATAATCAGTCCTGGGATACTCCTTCAAGGTTTTGCTTGGTCGCATGTAATCAGTCCTGGGAGATCCTATAGGTTGAGCAGGAAGCTCATAATCAGACCTGGGATGCTCTTTTGAGGTTTTGCTTGGTCGCATGTAATCAGTCCTGGGAGATCTTATAGGTTGAGTAGTAAGCTTGTAATTAGTCCTGAGATGCTCTTTTCAGGTTTTGCAGATGCACATAATCAGTCCTGAGATTCCACCAGATGGGCCGCTCGCAAAGATGATGAAGACCTACATGGATGCTAGGCCTACATCCAGCATGAAAAAGGGTTGGCTCTGTAGAACTTCCTATGACGAGTAGAATTGAGAGATAGCACCAGTGATCGAGATAACGAGTACAACAACAATGACGATGATGCTCCGTGATCCAGTGGCGATGATCCAGCTCCAGTATTGAAGACTTGTGCCTATATGTATTGATGACCTGTGTCAAGAGAATACCTTCCTAGTTAAGAGGGAGTGTTGATGTATTTGTAACTTCAGAAGATATTCACTTGTATATTGTATGTATTACATTTATACTTTATTGTATCCCCAACGAAGATGTATTATTCCTCCGATTGGAAGTGTCGTCATTTGTATTTGCAAGTGTCGCAAGTTATATTGTAAGTGTTGTAACTTATATTTGATGGGTTATTAGACCACCTTAGTGGGGTCGGCCCTGTATGAGTTAAGTGGAAGGGTTATTAGACTCCCTTAGGGAGTCGGCCCAGTTAGGGTAAAAGGCAGGTCAAGTTAAAGTATAAATAGAGTGGTTGCACCACTCTATTTGCTCATTAACTCACTCATCCAACTCGCATAGTTGAGAGAGAGGAGTGCGCACAAGTGGAGGAGGAGTAGCTGCTGAAGACATCTATCTTTTGGGGTTTGATCTTTGTGATCTTGAATTGGTGCTTATTATATCTCTGAGGAAGTTGCGAGGTTTTTCACCTTCTTGGTTTTCCCCGGTGAAATGCTTTGTGTCTCTTGTCTCTTGTCTCTTGTGTTTGATATGTTGTACATGTTGTTCTCTCAGTTAAGATCCTAGATCATGTTGAATTAAATGATGATAAACTAACAAATTCATGCACTATAAGTGATCTTTTAAGTCAATGGAATTAGAGAAGCAAATGGTTTGAGAAAAGTCAATCAGCTGACGATAAGCCTTCACAAGAAGAATAAGGAAATGTATATTTGGCCTCCATAAGTACACAGTCGAATCATGACTCCTGGTTAATCGAATTTGGTGCATCATATCATATGACACCACTCTACAAATGGTTCTGTGAATATGAGAAGTTCGACGATGGTGGTGTTCTTTTGGAAGATGATTCACCAACCATGATAGTCATAAGAGGTAAATTTCAACTACTATTAAAAGATGGAAGGATAGGAACTCTTCCAGGAGTGCTAAATATCCCAGGTTTGGCACAAAACCTTATTTATGTTAGTAAGATGGGGAATGTAGGTGTGTAGTCTGTATTTGAGAAAGATACATGCAAGACCATATGAGGAGCATTGGTACTAATGAGGGGAGTCCGGATTGGAACTTTGTACAAAATATTGGGAAGAACAGACACCAATGGGTGTGCTAATACAATATATCTTGAATCCGACAACATATCTTGTTGTCTAATCGACTCAACCATGTTGTGGCATTAACAGATGGGACATATTAGTGAGAAGGTCTTTGTGCTATGCACAATAAATATATGGTCAAATGTCTCCCTAACTATTCTGGAGAAGTAAACTTACATGAACATTGTATTTATGGTAAACAAAGTTGCATGAGTTTCTCATATGGTGCTACTAGGGCTAAGCAAATATTTGAGTTGATACATAATGATGTGTTTGGGCCAGTGTCAATTCCATCACAAGGAGGATCACAATATTATGTCTCTTTCATATATTATATCTCGAAAATGACATGGTTGCATTTTATGAGGAAGAAATCTGAAGTCTTTGAGAAATTTCAAGAGTTCAAGGCTCTTATAGAAAATCAGACTGACAGAAAGATCAAAGTGTTGAGAATTGATAATGGAGGATAATTTTGTGGTAAGGTGTTCGATTAGTTGTGTAGACATCATGGTATAGCTCGACAAAACACAACTCCATACATGCCTCAACAAAATGGAGTTGCTAAAAGAATGAATAGAACATTGATAGAGAAAGCAAGGAGCATGCTAAGTGGTGCGTGAATCGCACAAGAATTATGGCCAGAGGCAATCAACGCGACATGTTACCTGGTGAATAGGTCACCGTCGACAACTCTAGTTGAAAAGACTCCATATGAGGCATGGAATAGTAAAAGTACCTCTCTTACTAATTCCTTTGTGCATGCCCCAAAGGAGAAAAGAACAAAACTCGACATCAAGTTTGAGAAATGCATCTTCATCGGGTACACGGATGGAGTGAAGGGGTATAAGCTGTGGAACCCGGTCATAAGGAAGGCAATCTATAGTAAAGTTGTGATCTTTAGACAAGTCACAGGTACTTCCAAGGATGAAGAGGTTATAAGAGAAAAGGAACTAGAAAAGCTAGAGTTTGAAAGAAACGACAAAGGTTTGGATTTAGATGAGTCAACTGAATTCAACAAAGAGGTGGAACAACATACTTCGATCATCAAGAGGTTTAGTTGAGCAAGGAAACAACCTAAAAGGTATATTCCACCCAAATTTCACTATGATTTTGCATTATCCACCATAGAAGATGATCCCAAATCGGTAAAGGAAACAATCAACTTGATAGAGGGTGAACTCTAGAAAAGGGTCATGCAAGAGAAGATGGAATTCTTGAGCAAGAATGAAACATGGGATCTAGCCGCATTATTGAATGGAAGGAAACTCGTCGACAATAAGTGGGTGTTCAAGAAAAAGATGAATGTAACAGGTCGGGTCGAGAAGTACAAAGCTTGAATGGTAGTGTAAGGATATTCCCAAGTCGAGGGAGTCGATTTTGGTGAGATCTTCTCTCTCGTTGCTAAGTTAACTTCCATTAGGTTACTAATGCCTTTAGCTGCAACATTTGATCTTTAGATATAATAGATGGATGTAAAGACAACATTTATTCATGGTGATCTTGAAGAAGAGATTTATATGAAGCAGCTTGAGGTATTTACAATGAAAGGAGAAAAGGAGTTGGTTTGCAAGCTCAAGAAGTCTCTTTATGGTCTAAAACAATCACTTGGAATGTGGTACCAAAAGTTTGATATGTATATCCAATCGCTGGGGTTTGTGATAAGTCAAGAGGATCACTATGTGTATGCCAAGAAAGCCCATGAACAGTTCGTATATGTAATTTTGTATGTCGATGACACGTTGTTGGTAAAAAATAACATGGATTTGATCAATGAGGTAAGACTACAGTTGTCCTCCAAGTTCAACATGAAGGATCTCGATACAATAAATTTCATTCTTGGAATGGAAATCAAAAGAGATTGAGCTGGTAGAAGGCTCTAGTTAAGTCAGAGTAAATACGTTGAGACATTTTTGAAGCACTTCAACATGCATGAATACAAACCGGTTAAGGTCCCCATTCCCGTATGAGTAAAACTATCTGCTGAACAATGTCCAAAGACACAAGAAGAAATAGAGCACATGGCACATGTGCCCTATGATAGTGATATATGTAGTCTGATGTATGCTATGGTCTGTACTCGACCTGATATATCCCATGTAGTGGGAGTATTGAGGAGGTACATGTCAACACCTAGAAAAGAGCACTAGACCATAGTCAAGAGAGTATTCAGGTACCTACGTGACACAACAGATTATGCAATATGTTATGAAAGGGTACCTGAGAACACCAAGGAAAATAATGTACAAGGTTTTGTTGACTCCGACTAGGATGGAGATCTTGACTGCAGATGGTTGACTAGTGGATAAGTTTTCAAGTTATTCGATGGAGGCACGTGGTCATTGCACTGGTAACTATTGAGGCTAAATACATGACAGCCACTCATGCATGCAAGGAGGTTGTTTGGTTGCAAAGATTGTGTTCAGAGGTTGGGTTTGGTCAGCATGTTGTTAGGTTGGATTGTGACAATTAAAGTGCAATATTTCCGACAAAGAACCCTACATACCATTCAAAGACAAAGCATATTTATGTGCAGTATCACTTTGTGAGAGACATAGTGGAAAACCATAAAGTTTGATGGAAAAGGTAGACACTGTGAAGAACATTGCAGGTTCATTTCCAAGTTTATGAGCACTAAAAAGTTTACTTGGTGTAGGGAAGCGATGGGCTTGTTAACCCTACTTAAGTGAACTAAATGTCTAAAATCTCTTGTGTGCATAAAGAAGATAACAAGTGGGAGAACGTGGTGTGTTATATTCTGTGCATGTAAATTGATAGTCGAAGTCGATTGTCGACTGGTTAATAGGTCGATTGGAGTTAGTTGAATGGCCAATTAGAATAATTATTTGGTCAATAACAACGACTGGTCGATGGGAAGTCGACGAACAACAGAACAACTAGATCAATGAGCGATTGACCAAGGTTGAACTAGTCAAGTTGACTGTAACATAATAACTGAAAGTGGTTAGGAAGTTATGGATCGCAATTAATGAGCATTTGGTTGTAACTAACTCGGGTACCATGAGCTAGTGTATGTATTGCATCTATAAATAAAATGTAATGGCTATGTAATAAAAGAAGAAGAAGTGTAGTGTGATTGCTATCAAGTAGATCAAGTCTGTTGTAAATGTTGGTTAAGAGTGTTGCCAATAGATGAGTAGAAAAGATCATTGGTTTGTTGGTTTTCCCCGATAAAGGGGTTTCCAGGGCAATTTTATGTGTGCTATGTGAATGTGTTTTGTGCCATTGCTTAATGTATAATTGTGTTGAACTATGTGAATCATATGTCTGCCCATTGAATAGGTATTAGAACCCGACATATGATTTGGAGTTTCTTAAGATCCATACAAGCATAGAGATAAATGACATTATTCATCAAAACCATCAAGTATGTAATTCTTAGTGTGGATATTGATTGTTCACTTTCTCTCTCGAACCATGCAAAAATGCATGTCATAGTGCAAGCTACAATGTAATCCCTAATGCATAGATTTGATGATAGCAACAGTTATGTTACACTCTCCATGATGAACTTAAGAACACCCAAGGATAAAAAATGTTGCTACAAGAATTAGTTCTACAAATGATACATCTTATAGATCTTAGGTGAGAGGAATAAGGAAGGGGAGCCATGGGCTATTTTAAAAATATATGATATGTAAAGTATCGTCACATTGATATCCATGTTGCTAGAAAGAACAAGAAGAAATTGAAAGAGCGTGATAGATAAATATGTCTAGAATTGAGAACAGAGGAATGATCAACCTAGACAACATAGAAGTGAGGATTTGATTATGTACAAAATTTAATGAATACAATCACAATTCTCACTATTGTTAGCCCAATTTTAGGTTTTTCGATGCTGACAAGATTCATTATTTTTAGGTTCACATCTAATCTTAATCAAGAGTATACAAGTTATAAAATTTCATTGTGCTTAATAGGGATTTTTATCTCAAACAAAATCTATAACACACTTATGTGTAAAGCAAAGCAAAACTTTGCACTATCTTTATAATAAGCTAGACCAAACCCGCAAAAGATTGACGAATTGTTGAGAGATTTACTTTCAAGTATTAAATATGTGATTTGTCACCATTAAGTATCTATTACATTAATGGGGATGACATGACTTACATACTCAGTTGTTGAGAAGCCAAAGTAAAATGTGCTTGAATAATAATAAAATATTAGATACCAATACTATAACCATTGCATGGTTCATCACAAAGAGACACATATCCTTACCAATGCAACAAAATAACTATGAACCAACACGTTAGAGAACCTTAGAGAAAAACAATATGTGAACATGAAGAAAGAGAGATAGCCTCATTTCCTTTGGTTCAGTCGATGTCTATTCTTTGCCATTCACAATTATCATTAAGTCACATATTTGTAGTTAATATTACTAATAAGCTTGCAATTCCATTACAATTCACAGTTACAACCCATGACTAATTGTTTTGGTGTTTTGCAAAGCCAAGAGTGTGGGAAAAGACAACAAATTCAATGACATTATGGCAAGGGTGAGATCCAAACAAACTAAATATGGATAGTGAAGTCAATGCCAATTCTCATATCGACAAGGATTGAGGGCTTATGCTTGTACGTGGATTGGCAAATCTATCCTCCTCTAGTTCACTAGGGCTCCAAGAGGTCTGAGGTTCAAGTCCAAGTGTTGCAGATTTGAGCTTAGATCTGTTAGTTGGGGTTTTGAACAAGGTGGCCGACCCTCATATGTAATAGGAAGGCCATGGATCCGTTGAATGGTACGATCTCTCAAGTTGTAGCCGACGAGTCATTGATGACTGCCCATAGGACTTAGACCAAAGCCAATATGTGGAGGTTAAATCTCCAACGAAAAAAAAGGATTGATAATGTACAAACACATTTCAAATGGGGATTAAAAAAGACAAGTTTTAAAAGCTTATTTAGGAAGCTTTCATTAAGTGACACTTAAAATGGTGGATATGCCAATGTGGTGATAGGATTATGTGGACATGAGTTGTTTCATGGATTTAATGTTGTAGAAGGATTCATTGCATTGGGGAATAGATGAGAGCCAACAATAATAAAGATGATTTTAATCTTTAGATGAATAAGGCAAGTAATGTGTGTTGAACCTTGAATATTCATGAGTTGTTCAAAATGTAATCCTTCTTTTTAAAAAATTATAATATATGTTACTATTCATAAATGACAAATAATTTGAAAAATTCACTTTTTTTTAAAGGAGATTTTTAAATTTCCCTTATTTACATGACACGTTGAACCCCTTGGAAAGGCTCTCTAAAGGATTTGATGAGTGGTGCCCACGTATCCACTTATAAATTAACCATGTACATAGATAATCATGTTTTCAAAATATGATAAAAATATTGTTTTAAACACTACAAAAGTATAAAAAATATACCACTGTAATAAATATTGATCTAGAAGAATCCATTTATATATATATATTTTAAGAAAAATGGTTGAAATTGCATATCACTTCTTACTTATTGAAATTACATAACATATGTACTCTAACAAAAATATTTAAAGATATTAAATTTATTTGTACATTAAAAAATACAATTTCAATACAAAAAATATTTTTGATATAATTTAATAAAAATAATCCAAACACTACTGAAAAGATAAAAATAATTTTTTTAATACAACATAGATAACAGAAAATAATAAATTTTTACCCTGAAGGCATTTTCTCAATAAAAAACGATTTCTTACTGTAGCTAGATTCCTCGTCTATGGAACGAATAGAATCTAGCCACGTGCTTCGCGGAAAAAAAGAATCTAGCCACGTGCATATTTACCTTTTTGTTTTTATCCGTGAACACATAACACTATTCTTCTCCTCTTCAACGAATAGATAACGGATACGCATGCTTTTACCTCCTATTTTCCTGTCGTCCTGCATTAATTGTCCCTCGCCCATCAGAGTCCGGCGAAATTTCCGCCCTCATTTGTGTTGGCGCGATCTACAACAAGATTTTGTCAGATCCTATCTATCTGTAATGCAATCACTATTAACTTGCAGCAGATTATATGAATAAAATATGGCAACTCTGCAAAAGAATTATTTCCGAGATAGCTGGTGTGAGGGCATGTGCGGAGGGGCATTGTCTTCCCGGTGAGCTATGCCAGATTTTCCCTCAGAATGAGATCCGAGACCACGACTTCAAGCATAGAAAACCACCAACAACCAGGCTACCGGAGATCTTGCATAGTCTAACGGTGGTCTTTCTCAGTTTTGATAGCCCCATTATGAGTAAACTTGTTTTAGGTGAATTCAACCTCTCATTCAATACCCAAGGTTCATAGCTTGCACAATTATATGGTTCATGGAAGGTCGCCACTCCTTTGAGGTTTTACGTTCATGGGTAAGTGTTGATACTCCACACCCATGCCGTCCACAGGGTTCAGCTCATGCCGAGTGCTGAAGGTTTAACTTAGGGATTCACACTATTGTGCTTGAGCCGTAATGGCCCATGAGCGTGGCCATGCCATTGGGGTTACTTGTAAACTCTGTATGCACTAATTGATGGGCTTGAACATACAAATTCATCGTTTTGTAAATGTGTTTTTTAGACTTATAAATATATAAATACATATTGTTGTTACAGTGGAATTGCTCGTGTATGGTTATTTTGTTCTTGAGTAAATGTTGTTGTCGTTGCTACCTGTAGGTGCTAGAAATAATGTATCTCTTTTACAGTTTGTTATGTGAATTGATTACAGGGTGACGCCCTTAGGGTTTCAACCCTCTGTTCATTGATAGCGTTAATAGCATGATTTCTTACATGTTTACACGGTCAATATTATTTACTTCCTTTACAGTTGAATAGGGGTTAGAGTTCGGGTATTTTCCCTAGGGTTTTGACCCTCAAATCCGTTAGTAGCATTCACAATTTATACAATGCTTGCACAGTTAATATATTGTTTGTGTTTGAGATTTATCTCAGGGCTTTGACCCTCAATCTTAATTGTTTTAATATATGTTAAGTATGACGACCCAAGCTTCGTCGGCGTCGTTACTGTTAATGACTTATCTTCCCTAGGCGCATCCGTGTTTTTGTGCCTGTGTTTATTTTATTGGTCGCAGGGCTATCAAACCCTCTGCTACTAACTTCGTCAGTTGTTCTTCTGCACCTGGCGCTATCGCAGGTTCAATCAATACTCGAATGGAGATTCCGCAAAAGAATTCAAGGAGGAAATCTAGGACATTGTTCCATCTGAAACCAATACCAAAGATTCCAGGCTCCAATCCCGGGAGATCAAGATAGATTCGGTTGGGTTTTTGTATCCATAATTATATCCCGTTATTTTTAAAAATGCATATTTTTTAATTTTTTCTGCAAATCTCTCAAATAAAAGGTAAGTTTGTGATCGTTGTTAGTGGATTTGTGATAATTGTTTGTGGTTTTTGTGACATGTTCTCCAGTGCACCTGCAAATGCTAGAACAAACAGTTACACAAGTTTTTAGTGGATTGCATATTGCATACACATGGGTTCAAATCCATGCAGTTTTTCTATGTTTTTTGGTAACAACCCGAGTTTTCATTCTGAGCATTGAGATTTCATGCTTTTTATCATTCACTGAGCCCCTAAGTCCTTGTAGATCCATCGAAATTGTTCCATGTGATACCCTGACGTTGGAATTCAGTGATAAATACGGCTTCCATGTCTGAGGCCAAAAATCAAGAATCGGGAAGCTGACGAGGGTTGTAAGCAGGAAGCTACCTAATCAGGCGTTTTATTGAAAAATCAAATAAATCCAACGCATATTTGAAGTATTTTATAGGCACTTTCAGCATGTCGAGCTGATTTTCTTTTTCCTCGCAGAGTTCGTGTCACTTTGAGCTGAATTTTTAGCCATTTTGAGCTAAATTAGAGCCAACTCTAGGCAGGCGACTTTGTGTAGTTTTACAACAGAACTCTGGCTGAATTTGGTTCACAATACATAAACTATAACCGAATTTGATCAAATTTAAGCGGAGTTTCGGCAAATTTGCCTCACATCATTTATGGTATTGTTGTCCTCAACTTTCTTGGTTTTTTTGTCATCCTCGCAAGTTTAGTGATTTTCTGGTAAAGAACTCAGTTTGCACTAGGGCTTTTATAGTATTTGTTCTTAGTACCGGAAAAAACACAGATTCTGGAATCTTATGGAAATGTCTTAAAACAAAATTTGCTTATTAACCCGTGTAAAGAATCTACTTTTTGGCCCTGAAGTATCCATTATGGGGTAACTGTATTTAGAGAGTTTGAAAATTTAGATTTTAGTTGATCAAATATGACCAATGGCAAGGGAGAATGGATGTTTGCAGTAGTGACTATTGTTGCATTTGGATTCCTCATGGTCATTACTTTAGGTTGGTAACAATTAACTTTTCAAGGTGGGGACAACATTTTGACTGAAAGTTGAGAGAAAACAGTAGAGCACTTACAACAATTTCTTGCAAATTATATTCATGCTCTATTCTGGTTCTGTCGGATTACTTTCAGCAATTTATGATTAGGGTATTGTAAAGCAATTTCATTATCCGTTCTATGTGTGTGTGTGAAACTATGTATTCTTATATTATAAGAATATGGCCCATACATTCTTCATATTTTGTTCTATGGCAGCATTGGTCCTCCTTTTGAATTCTATTGTGTCCATTTAGTTACATAATTAATCATGTTTAATTCATTTACGTTGATTGGACTTTGGTTTAGCCATATAGGTTGGAGTTTAAGCATAACAAGCCCATATTTGATACTCATCCCATTTCTGTATGGAAATCTCCACGATCTTAATGAAAAATATAGGATAATTCAATTAAAAAATTAATAATCAACTACTACCCCTTAGCCAAAAATATTTTATATATTATAAGCTTTGTTAACCAAGTACGTAGCCTCTTGTTTAGAGTCAAACATGCTTTTGTATTGGTGATTTATTTTGTGCAAGGAAAATGAGGATGTTGTCAACTGACCTTATTTGATTCTTTGTAGAAACATTTTTGCTTTCCTTTTCAACCTCCCTACTCGCCCAAGTCTAGAATTTGTGTGTCACCATAAAAAACTTCCACTTGCCATAATCCCCATAAGCGATAGTTTTTATTATTAAAATTTGTTATGGCTTGTAAAACCTATCATAAAAGCATCCAACACAAATTTTATATAATAAAGAACAGATTTACACCTCATTGTATCTATTTGGTCTTCTACATGTTTTCAAGGTAAAAATGTCTAGTTTTCGCTGCCTACACCTCATTTTCTTGGTATTTGATGCACAGAGTATGTTCGTCGTTGATCTATATGATGGAGATGATGTGCGACTTGGATTTCCATGAATTCTTGATCCCTTCATCACCTTCCATCGTAGTTATTGAAATTTATTTGATTAGTGGGAGCATGCCGTGCTTTTTTTCATCGATTTTGGTAATAAGTAATTGGAATTCCATTTCCTTCACTTAGCTCTGCGACGAGTGAAAATCCTTGCTCTGTAAACTATTTTGGATGTTTAGGTGGCTTGAGATATTGTATCAGGGCTGGAACATTGTACTCTCTGTCTTGCAGCTGAAACAAGCGTAAAACCATAAACTTAGGTATGCATAGTGCCATGGTTTATATACTACATGGTTTAGTTCTAGTTTGATTCCTCTGTTGTCAGTTTTGATTTTCCTCCACACATCCTTTTTCCCTTTGTTAAATTTTGTTTATAAAATGTTGTCCATCCTCCATTGTCAAGCTTTCACACCATATTGCCCTTTCAGTTCGATCATTATTATTGACTGGAAATTTGGAGATTTTCGATGAAAGCTTGTGGCTTGAGATACAATGATGTAATGTAAATAGTTTAAGCTACCACTTTCCTCAGTCATCCGACTTATTTCTGTGGGTCATTATTAATCTTGTGAAGGGTATTCTAAAGAAAAAATATTATTCCTTCTCTATTTGGTCTTCTACATATTTTCAAAATTGCTCTGCATCTAGCTATGGCAGAAGGGAGAGCAGGAGTCCAAGCTCTTCATCTCCACGAATCGGATTGGCCTAGGATCACGATTGAATATCATGGAGGATGGATCAAATGTGTTGCTGGAATAAAACGCCAATTCCAAGCTACTCAACATTTAATAATGGATGGATCGAATTAGCAGCTAAGTTCTGGTACGGCATCAACTTTGAACTAGCTCAGCTAAGATACATGGATCGAATTATCAACTAAGCAATGTACTGGAAGGAACATATACAGATCAAAGAGACACTACATTGGTGTATGCATTTTAGAAAATAAGCAGCTATGTGCCCAGCGCAGCCATGTTTCCACGCGATAACTATGCATCGCTGATGCGGGAGAACAGAGAGCTGAAGCTGGAAATAGTGCGGATGTGAATGAGATTGAACGATCTTGAGAAGGAACAAGTCTCCATGAAACGAGGCATGGAGAAGTCCCGCTACTCTTCCAAGTTCTTCAGTTCTCTGTCAAAGAAGTTTGGGAAGTTGAGTTTCTTTTGTATTTCTTCTAAATCTAATGACAAGAAATCTCAAGCATCGAATGCCAAAACCCCAGGAGAAGAGAACATTCGATATCATAATTGGGTTCTGTTGAAGTGCATATATATATGTGTGTGTGAGAATACGCTTGTACAGTTGCAGTAGCACATGCTAATGATACATACATACAATTTTTTCTTTTGGTTAGCAGGTGTACACATAGGGCAGCAGGTGCCCTCACCGAGGACGCAACACCTTTCGAGCACAGAAATTTGTGTAATGATATTCAAACGATCTCCAAATATCTTATGTCTGTATGTGCAAACGCAGGCATTGTAGTTCTGGTCGAGTTAACTAGGCAAGTGTTGGGATGGTAAAAGGAGGGATTAATGACTCTCTACACGGTGTTTAGGGTTTTAGTGCAAGATTGCTCTGCTAGAGTTCTTGTCGTGCTTTTTTTACATAGCATATCATCGTGGAATTGTTTAATAGCAAAATACTTTTGTATCATTGTGGGATCTTTTTTGGGAATAGTTGTGTTTGCTTTTATGGTGAATTGTATGTATTTGCAATGTTAGCAACTGGAGACTCGACAATAACCCTAGGTGCCCAAGCATGGGACACGGGTAAATCCGGGTGTGATTTGAACTCGTGACCCCTTTCTTTACAACATGTGACTTCATATCAAGCGAAATATCAATGAGCCACACCTGTGCGGCATGTTACTGAGATTTTAAAAAGCAAGGTGTTTGAGAATAAAATTAAAATTCGATGAGTTGATTCTGTTCAAATCTTGTTTTTTTATATATAAATAGATTCAACATCTTCAAAATCAATGATGAAAGAACACTAGATAGTGAGGTCCCAACAAGCGTCTTGCTAACCCCACCCCTGTTTGGATTCTCCAGTCACAAACAATCTTTTTGTTGCATGGGGTGGTGTGGCTCAATGTCCATATGAGAGACTTTATCATTTCATTAAACTGGAGTTACCCAGACGATCCGGGTCCATATTAGACTTTATCATTTCACTAAATTGGAGTGACCCAGACGATCTATAAAGGAAAAATATCAGCATTTTCATTTTTATTCCTCATAAATAATTAGGCCTCAGTGACTGATCATTGTGGAGTCATAAAGATAAGTAAACAAAAGCACCAACCCCATCAAATTCTTCATTAAAAAAGAGATGCACGATGAGCTTGTTGAAAGCTAAAATGAGAGAATCAGGATTCCATATCAATGCCATGTATTTGGTGGCAAGATTCATTGTTTAAATTGTATTTTTTATTATTTCAGAATAGATTCAATACCCTCCAAAACCTATAACCACCCTCCTTCTATTTGAACAAATAATTAATATTGTTATTGTTTATAAAATGCATGGTTCTTCAAGAAAGAACTAAACAATCTGCTTTTATGTATCTACTATCAGGTACCAAGACGACAGTGCTGCCAAGTGACATAAACAAAGAATAAGGTTCTTGGACTAATGGTTGGCCCATGTGAGCAAGGAAGCATTCGCTCTGGTTCAGTCAATTTGTGAATTCAAATCAGCAGTATCATAAATGACTCAATGAGACGAGCAAAGATTGAATTCCATTGAGAAAAATCATCCTTCTAGGGAATTCTGGAGGCCCTTGTGCATTTTTAATGAGCCTTGCAACATTGGTTATTTCATAATTAGATAACATATGCAGATGTTATCACTTTGGGCATTTGTTTCCTTGTATGATTTCATCCTTCTCAAGCGCACCATTTTGTGCTCACTCAATTCTTTACTTCATTTTTTCCCAGGGAGCAGTTAACAATGCTCATATACATTTTATTCCTGGGCCTAATTCACATGCGCAATCAATAATAGGAACAATTGTCCATCAAAATTGTACTAAAGCCGATATAATTCCATTGGGATGCATCCCAACTGGATATAAATTTGAGGCCCAGCTGAGATGCAATTTTAAAATTACTTGTGCAATTGTATTGTATTACGATATTATATAACTATATTCCTAATTATTGTGGAGGGAATTGTCATTGATAGACAATCAAAAGTCGAAACTAAGATATTATGTTGAAATCACTGCACCTTTCAAGTTATTAAGGATGCATGATAGATAAGTCCCACCAGATGTGCCCGTGTAAAAGCAACATCCATCCATTGCATGTTCCAACCATCTAGAAATTAAGCTTTCTATGAATTTTCTTAAACTCTATTAGTAATGATCCCCTGTTTATGATGTCATTTATTGAGGACTTATGAATTCTATGTTACGGGGATATCCTTTTGCAACCTGTGAATCTTATCTTCAATTGTTCATCTCGGTCACAGCCATATCTATTTGAAATGAACCTCACATGGTATGTCTTCTCAATATAGAGTGAACAAGTTACTTGCCCTGATACCATAATTGATAAAATCTATGTTCCTAGTTTGCATCCCCCAACATGAGGCAGAGGGTGTACTGGGGAGTGTCCACAGAGAAATATTGCTCTTTATTTCTTATAACTAATTGCAACATATAGTCCACAGTGCAATTTATAGATCTTAAGCTTAAATGTTGCAATATCATAAATGCAAATAAACCGAAGACAATTTATGAACATAATATTCCGTTTTCTGACTTTTGGCATACTATTGCAATGTAAAAATGGCGGGTTAAGTAGGCTTCTTGAGCATCACAACTATTAGTATTGACCAAGGAGGTCAACCAAATCATATCCTAGTCAATGAAAAGCTTCATAGGTAATCGTATCCTTGTACAACATATGGGGTATAAGCATCGGTTCCAATACAAAGATCGTTTTAGTTTGTTAATTTATTACAAATTTACAACCAATGCAAGTGCAAAGTTACACACATGTATATCGTGTGAAAAGTTTCTATGTATGACGTATGTGTGAACATCTGTACATCCATTAGCCAGACACTGTGAAAAGTTTCTATGTATGACGTATGTGTGAACATCTGTACATCCATTGGCCAGACACTTCCATAGATACGTATAAGGTTCAATGAGAGGGTAGCTCATGGCAATGCAAAGAAGATTTGATTACTTGTTGTTCAGGTTGTTCTTTGTTTCAAGAAATCTGAGATAAGGTTCTGAATTCATTGAGTTGCATGATTATACATTATAATCCACTAATATTTTATTTATTGATGGTCAAATTGGTGGGTCGAGCCCTATGTATGTCTAGACCAACAAAAAAGTGCAGTAAGTTTTTAATGTGAGATTTAATCATTTTCACGAGTCTTTTGTTACGGATTTGTTCAACCATCGTTTTTCAGTACTCCATTGCTCTGCGTCTGATTAAGTAGTAGTTATGGAAGTTTATGAAGTTGAAATTGATGGTGATTCAAAGTCTCTTTAATGGAGGTATATTTTATTATTTATTTTTTCAAGTAAAAGATCACAAATTCTATTGAAGGGGAGAATGGTCACTTTTCTCAAGCGCATAAAGCATGAAAACAAAAAGAAGCAGGGAACACATGTATGTCAGTCATCAAACAAACCAAATGAAAAGCTTCAAATTTCAATATATAGGCCTCGTATATCAAATATATATAATCAAAATAAAGGATCCAAGATGTCCAAAAAACTCCAGGATAAACCTATAGAAACTGAGAAAAAAAAAACAAAAGCATATAAATTATTGTTGTCTCCAAATCAAATGAATAAGAAATAATCATATATTGAGCAGAGAAGAAACAAGGAGTCCATCCCATAATTCTTCCAGAATCATGGAACTCTCAGTTAATCCTTGTCCTTTGAGAGAGTATTTGCTTCTGTATTAAGTTCCCGTTAGATATGGGTGAAAGTGATGCACTAAAAATCTTGAGAAAACTCCTTCAAATGCTTTGTTATAGGCCTAAGCTGATAATTGTAGAACCAAGAATTCCCTTGCATGCCATTGATGACCAATGAAGATTGAATATGCTTCACATTCATCGTCTATGCAATTTTAATCAAGATTCCGAAGGCATCAGTAATAGCTAAGAGCAAGTTCATCATCCAAGATTTAAAAAGGCATCAATAATAGCTAAGAGCAAGTTCATCATCCAAGATTTAAAAAGGTTCGTATTTGCAAATAACAATCAATGATGGCATAGCTATTCACAAACTTGACAACTAAATTATGATATATTTATTTCGTAAATAAATCCAACCTATAAACCGATAGAAGAAGGTGCAAACAACGCTTACTCAGAACTGTTCCAAATGTATTCCCGATTTAAATGAGAGTACTCTCGTTCTAGGTGATCTCTGCTATGAATTATAGTGTATGTTGGAATTCAAAGCTACGTCTAGAATGAACATTTTTCTGAAAGGACCTGGCGTTCATACAGATGAACGTTGCAGTATCAGTAATTCTCAACAGATTTTCGGTTAAGGTAGTGGAGGATCTTATGAAGCGGAAGATTCCTGTTAGAATCTCCATGATTAATGGATTCCTGCTAACTCTACAGACGGGCTTTCATTGTCAGAATTACTGCCAATTGAATCCATGATTGATTTTGGTGCACGACTCCAGCTACCTCAAATAGTCGATATCTGCTACCATGTGGTAGCAGATAAGATAACGTGTTAATTAAAACATTATTATTACTAAACAAAACATTATTATTAGCATAGTCGTGCTTCATTTCATTCCTAAGAAATTTAATTATTATTCTTCAAACATTTTGTTATCATTTAAAATAGTCGATATCTTAAAATTGCTTACCGCATCTTTTATGTACCATGTGCTTTGTCAATTGATTTATGTTGAATGTATTGAGTTTTTGGAGTAGGTCCTCCTATTATTTAAGGAGTTTTTGTGTTTTCTATATCATATATTGTGTAGTTGTGCTCCACTCTCACATTTGGTTTACATTGTATGTACTCTAGTTTATCATGTTATTTTAAGTATTTGTTACATAACCTTTTCCAAATTGTAGAATGATGATGAAAACTTAAAGATCTCATAAATAAATGTGATGATGATTCATTAAGATGCAATTTGCTAACCAAGCATTAATGAAGGAAGTTAAGAAATTATACAGAAGGAAAGGGATAATATAGATGAATTACATGGAAACACCTTAAAGAATACAAAAACTTCTTCCAAATACCCCAATGCATTTATATATCCAAATCACCTAGCACTTCATTAGGTTGACCACTATTACATATAGATTTACCTCACAATTATATATTTATTTAACCCCATATATGCCTTTCTTGGAGTCCTAAAATATACATATGCTATCTTTGGGTCATAACAATTATCCATGTGAAATCTAAGACATCATGGCTGATCATATGCACCAGTTGTGATTGTGCATCTATGTCCCTCCTCAGTTGATGTCTCCTCCCTCCATTCCTCTAAAAGGCTTGCTCTTGAACAATATTTCTGACGACAACAATCAAGATAAACTGTACAAGGCTATTGCACTATAGGTGATGCCTCCTCCAATCACATGTCATAGGTGCATTATGCTTCTCAACACATGACAAAATAATTGGCTACACTTGTTGGGAAGTTAACAATATCTTGTCAATGACCCCACATACCCCATTTCTCATATCCATTAAGCATAAAATAAACAACATATTCAACCAAATAATTACAAACCCCAAAACATATTCAACATTCAATTTAGCCACTCATGGGGGGCAGCTCAAGTGGTAAAGATGTGAAGTTGTAAATGGAAGGCCACGTGCTCGAATCCCCCCAATCTTAACCGTGCGCCATGGTTTGGGCCCTGTGGATGCACCTAGGGGTATAATGGTAGCGAGATTGGATCCCTGGACCCCGTATCAAGTGAGTACTAGCCCAACTCCAGTTGTCAATTCCCCTAGTACAAAAAAAAACATTCAATTTAGCCAAGTACGACATGTAGTGTGTAATGAGAATTTACCAACATAGTTGGTGTAATTTTGTAGAATGCAAACATGTTGTAACCAAATTCAATCGAGATTCATCCATTGCATGTGAGTCATTTAGTTATTTTAATAAAAATGTGTCATATTTAAAAAGGTGAAAATTTATCTCAATTATAAGAAGAGGTTATATATACATAAAAAATTGAAAAGTTAATTTTTTTTCTTATTTAAAGATAGGTTTAGATATTAGGCTCAATGGGAATTGGGAATGGGAGGAAAGGCTTTGAAAAAATATTGAATTTAGCTTTTGAGAAGTATCATAATTGACAAAGATAAAATATATCTTTTATAGTTGTTTAAAATATTTAGAAACTTGATTGATGAAACCAATTTAACTTTTGAAATGTTATTTTTTTTTTTTGACAAAAACGGTTAAAATTATAATTAAAGACTGGCAAATGGGTTGCCAGGACCATTACATAGCATATTCAAATTCATTGTACTGGTGTTCCTTTCCAGCTTGGTTCCTTTACAACTTCTGATCTTGATGGTCTCCCGATTCTTTGCTTTACGGGATCGCACAACGAGAGTTTCCTCCATTGACTGTTAGCTGACTTTTATTCATAAGAGCACCACGGTTGGCTTCAGCGTCCGCCAGGCTATTTAGGTTCCTTAACACATGCTGAACCTTATAATTTCTGAACTGAGAGAGGAGGAGGAGGACTTTCCTGAAGATTTGGGCAAGATACATATCCGAGGGCATCTTCTTGGTGTGAACAGCTTTAATTATCAGCCTGGAATCACCGAATATGTTAATCTTTTGGATGTTCAGATTTCTTGCCTGGATTAGGCCCTGCCATAACGCCAGGATTTCAGCTTGGTTGTTGGAAGCTTGTCCTAGGCCCCATGCATAGGACAAGTGGATTTTGCTAGAAGGTTCAAAAATAATACCGCCTCCTCCAGCTTGCCCGAGGTTCCCTTTCGAGGCCCCGTCGAAGAAGAGACACCATTCATTTAGCACTGATCTCCACTTGATAAAATCCATTTCAGCCAGTCTAATTTCCCAGCTGGCTTTATGAGGCGAGATCGTGGCTTCATTACTGTTATGAGCTGGCTGGAACTCCTTGAACCAATGCTCTTCTTCGCTAGAGAGTGGGGCCGTGTTACTTTTGGGAGCCTTGATTTTTAATGCTTCAGACAACATGACCCGGGCTTTGACAACAATTTGAGCTGGGACCCTATTTTCATCCTTGAAAATTCTGTTATTTCGCTCCAGCCAAATTTTCCATGATAGAAACTTGGGGATCCACATCCACGTGGTTTTAATGGAATTTTTATTGCTCAGTCCGTATGGATAAAGATGTAGCCAACTTGCCATCTCCACGACAGAGCTGGGAAGAGTGATATCGATGGGGCCAAGAATTATTTTCCAGACCTCTTGAGAGAAATCGCAGCCTATAAACAGATGATCAGCGTTTTCTTCAGCGATTTGGCACAGTGGGCATCGAGAAGGCCCAGCCCAGCCTTTCTTCTTGAGATTGTCAGTGGTAAGAATACTGTTATGAAATAATTGCCAGGTGAAGAGATCAATTTTTGGTATGGAAGGATATTTCCATAGAGCTTCCCACAGGCCTGGATTGGGTGGAGCCCAAGGCCGTTCCAGAATAGCATTATAACCAGCAGAAGCAGTATATTTACTTGTGCAAGAGCCCCAGCCCCGTTTATCTATCGATCTGGCCGTGGTAGGCGATTTTCCTTGCAAAATGTCCAACAGCATCAACGCTTCCTCCTTCAGCTCGTCCGGGTAATCTCCAAGCTTCCAGCTTACCCAGGATTCGTTATCATCATTTCCCCATGATGAGATATCCCACAGCGTGGTGCAATTCTTGTCAGTGAGCCAGGCTCGAATATTCCTCAGTTCGTTCAGGCAATTGAGGGGTTGATCTCCTAGAATAGAATCATCCCAGATTTTGATGTTTGCTCCATTCCCAGGGATCCAAGTGAGCTTGGCTGTGAAGAAGGGTGGAGTTTTTTGGCAAAGCAGGAAGATCGGAGAACCAATCTGCCTTTTAGGAGGCTTTTCTAGGCACCTTTTCCTGTTTCCTGTAAAGTATTTTTTCCGGAGGATCTGCTTGCTCCAAGTAGTCTTGCCAGAAACCATTTTCCAGAGGATTTTGCCACCCATGGCTAGATTTTGGGTGGCAACATCCCTGATTTGAAGACCCCCCTCTAGCTTTGGCTTTTTAATTTTGCCCCAGCTAACAAGATGCAACTTCTTTTCATTATTACGTCCCCCCTCCCAGAGGAAACGCCGGAGCAGCTCTTCAATCTTGTTCGTAATGGTTTTAGGAGCTAACAGGACTGAGCACTGGTAAATAGGAAGGCTAGTAAGAACAGAGTTAATCAAAATAATTTTTCCTGCCTTGTTGAGCCAGGATGCTCCCCAAGCATGGATTTTGTTTTTTATTTTGTCCAACAGGGGTAGCCAGTGGGTGACTTTAGTGGAGGCTTTGAAGATAGGGATGCCCAGATAGGTGAAGGTGTCCCAGGATGAGATGCCTTCCATGTCAAGGATTCGGGAGATGTTCAGCATTTCAATAGGGGAGCAGTTCCAGCCATAAATCTTACTTTTGTGGAAGTTTATTTCACTGCCAGAGCTGTTCATGTAGCAATCAAGTTCTGACTTAAAGTTCCTGGCTGTTCTGGTGTTGGCCCCTCCCAAAAGCAGAGTGTCATCAGCGAACTGGGCATGGTTTACATCCTTGACCCTGGGAGTTATTCTTATGCCTGAGAGAGCTCTGACTTGGAGACTTTTATTCAGCTGGAAACTTAGGACAGAAGCCTGAATGACGAAGAGGACAGGAGAAAGAGGGCAACCCTGCCTTAAGCCTCTTGAGGCCTGGAAGAACTTGGTAGGCCGACCATTGATCAGTAGAGCTATCCAGGGAGCTGAGATGCAGGCTTTAACCCACCGAATAAAATTCTGATTGAACCCAAAATTCCTCATGGCAGCAAAGAGGAAGTCATGCTTGACACGGTCAAAAGCGCTGGCTAAGTCCAGCTTGACAACCATTCCTTTCTCTTTATTCCTGTAGCTGGAGTGAATGGCTTCCTGGACTAAGATTATGTTGTCCAGAATCTGCCTGCCTCTAACGAACCCTCCTTGGTTTTCCAGAATCAACTTTGGCAGGATTTTTTTGAGTCTATTGGCCATTATTTTGGTTGTGATTTTGTAACCAGTGTTGCAAAGGGAGATTGGCCGGAACCTATTGAAATTCCTGGCCCCTTTTTCTTTTGGGATGAGAGCCAGGAAGGAAGAATTAGTGCTGCCTCCCAGCTTGGAACAGATCTGAGTCTTCTTGATCATTCTGTACAAGTCCCTTTTAATTATGTCCCAGCATGAGACATAGAACAGGGCGGAGAATCCATCCGGCCCGGGAGCTTTGTCCGGGTCCATGTTGAAGAGGGCTTTTTTAATTTCTCGGATACTCACAGGATAGTTCAGCAGCTGGTTGTCCTCTTCACTTATCAGCTTTGGGATCACTGAGAGGGGGAAGGAGTTTGGATCCACCGGGACCAGGTCCGGGGCAGAGTAAAGCTTATGGAAAAAGGAGTGGGCAGCTTCCTTAATACCATTGGTGTCCTTTATTGTTTGGTCTTGGATCTGAATTTCATTGATGGAGTTGTAGATTTTCCGAGCTTGGGTCTGCTTATGAAAAAAAGTGGTATTTTTATCTCCAGCTTGGAGCCAGAGCGTTCTTGATTTGACTCTCCAGTAAGTTTCCTCCTCTCTGCACACTTTTTGGTACTTCCTTTGGAGATCAGCTTCCTTGTTGAGCAAGGCAGAGGTGATAGCGAACTCTTCCATGGCCAGCTGGTGCCTTTCCAGAGCCTTCTCCATTCTTTTCCTTTCATCTGTAGGAGATCTTAGACTTCTAGCCCAAGCTTTCAGCTCAACCTTGAGCCTTCTTAATTTGCCTTCCCATACAAAGAAGGGAGATCCATGAATCGGTTCGTTCCAGGAATTATTCACAATGTCAAGGAAGCCTTCCTGATCTACCCATAAAGGGCTGAACCGGAAGGGTATGGGGCCTAACTGAGCTTCAGCGGAGAGGGTGAGTGAGATTGGTTTATGATCGGAGGTGTAATGCGCATGGATCTTGGAGGTAGCCATGAGGCCAAGGGTGAGGAAGGAGGAATGAATAAGGAAACGGTCAAGGCGGGCCGCAATGTGGCCCGGCCCGAATCTTTTATTGGACCAGGTGAACTTCCCTCTAGCAGGGGTGATATCTACTAGATCCCAATCCAGCATCAAGTCTTCCACCCACTCTCTGGCAGGGTCCCGGACTATAGATCCCCCTTTTTTTCTGCTAGAGCAAGGGTTACATTTAAGTCTCCAGCAATAACTAGGTTCTCAGGGTCATGCTGGTTCAAAAAAATAGCCAAAGAGTCCCAGCACTCTTTTTTTTCCACCAAAGAGACAGGAACATACAGGTTAAAGATACTTACAAAATGACCAAAGTCTTTATGATGCAGCTTGGTGAAAAGCCAATGCGTGGTGCCTTCTTCTTCAACCAGATCAAGCTTTGCGGAGTCCCAGAAAGTTGTCAAGCCTCCCGAAGCTCCTCTAGCGCTCACAGCCCTACCCGGGCCCTTTTTCCAAAACGAATTCCTAGCTTGGGGGAGAGCTTCCTCCTCCATTTTCGTCTCCTGGATTAGGAGGAATTCCGGCCTCAATACTCTTACTAAGTCCCTTATAGCTTCTTCTTTTAGAGGGGTGCCTAGTCCTCTGCGGTTCTAGGAGACGTACTGCATTATTTACCTATTTGAGAGGGATGCCCCCCTTTCGGGGTTTTCCCAATCTTCAACCCTGATCTGGTGTTCATCATTTCTGGGATAGTGTGCTGTGAGCCTTGAACTACGTCCTTGTAGGACTGTTCTTCCCTTCTTTTCTTCTCAGGCTTTCGTCCCCGCTTTGGATGATTTGGAGAGACTGACGGGCTACTTACTTCAGTGTCACCTTCCTTAGAGGAGTCAGCTCCCGTTTCCGAGCTCAAGCTGGTGTGTTCCTTTGGCAGGCTGGAGGCAGATCGGTGAAGGGCAGAAGCGCTTGGGCTTTGAGACCCCTGAGCTTCGCCAGCTTTTGGTCCATGTGTAGGGCCCCATTAGGGTTTTCCTGAGGGATGGGCGCTGGGTTGCCATCCTTTGGTGGATCTTGAATCGTTTTCTCCTTGTTTTTGTTGTTGCTGGAGGCTTTCCCTTTCTTCGCTTTCTGCCATCCTTCTGCATCTTCTTTTTCAGTAGCCAGCTTGGGGCAGTATCTTTGGAAGTGGCCGTGTTCTTGACAATTCCTGCATTTGAAGGGCAAGTGTTCGTAGTCCAATTTTTGATAGTGGGTCCAGGATCCTACTGTTAGTTTTACTGCCTCAGGTAAGCCGGCTTCAAGATCCACTTCAACACAAATTCTGGCGCAGGAATATTGACCTTTGTTATCTGCTTTGTCAATGAAGTGGCCAATTCCGTTCCCTATTCTCTTCAGGGTGTCAAAGTCCCAGCAATGCATTGGGAGATTGGGGAGTCTGACCCACACTGGCACCTCTTTGGGGAGGTCGATCGCGGGGTCGAAGTCTGGTGTCCATTTGTTCAGGTAAAGACCTTGCGTGCCCATGAAGTAGGGGCCGTTCCTGAAGACAAGATCCCGGTCTTCTTCTGAGATGAATTCAAACACAAAAAAGCCTCTTCCAACGGGGTAACAGGTTACGCCTTGTTTCAGGTTGGGTTTCCAGTTCCGCTGAATCCAGTCATCAGTAGTCTTAACAGACGGCCATAGCCCCATGAACTGGCCCACTAGGCCTCTCTTAGCCAGAGCCGTTTTCATTGGTTTTTCTTCAGGGAGAGCTATTTCTGGAATTTCTTCTAGTTTCTTGATAAACTTTGGAATGACCGGGGGAGAGATCGATTTGCCTCTGCTCTGGAGGAGCCTTCTGAAGGCATCCTCATCCGAGATCGAAGGGGGGGGGGCGTCCTCCCCTCCCCCAGATGCCGCCATGCTGAACTCTGCTCGCTACCACGCAGCCCTAGCACGCTGCTCCTCCTCTCGCTACCACCGTTTTGAAATGTTATTTTTAACCTTATTTAAAGATAGGGTTGGTTATAGGCTTATTATAATTAGTTTGGAGTGTGTAGGGATGAGAAGGATATTAGATTTTTCAAAGCATGATAGTATTTATTAAGGAAAATATATTTTTGCAACATCCTCCTTTGAGTTTGCCTACCTACTTTCTTGGATCCATTTGTTCCTTCATCATATTGTCATCCTTCTCATTTACTATTTACTATTGATCATATATTATAGCTTTTTATAGAATAAATGTTGCTTTACTGTAAATGTGAATCCCATACATAGTTCCACATCCACATAAAATCAAATTTTCATTTGAAAATGCTCAAGTACACACTTTTTAAGATGCTTCATTCACAAGACGACGATTTGTCCTAAGTAATCACCTCTCACCATTCTTTTTCTATTTAAATCATTTAAATTCTTAGCAAAATAGTGCATTTTGCTACATTATGTTTAAATGATTGCTTTTGCACATTTAAAATGTGTGGCTTGTTGGTATGTGGTGTTTATGGCCAATTGTAATGCTTCATACTCAAGATGAAGTCTTTCCTATCACTTGTTTATAAGGGTACCAAAAAAGGTCATAACTTTGGATGTTAGGTATGGTAAGACAACCTCACTAGATATAAATTCATCACATTTGAAAGTCAAGTAGAAATGGTCACATGTGTTATTCCACCAAAACATGGAAGAAGATCCAAAAGATCTCTATTGTCCCTCCAATCTCTCTCATTTTCCAAATTATCAATTACAGGAAGATACAGAATGTCTCGAGTGAACTCCTTTGTCACTCTTTGTAAGGATTTCCTTTCCTGATGCTCCAACGATTTTTGTCTACAATAACGAGCTTCTTCACCAACCCACAATATCATCCTATACCTCTATGCAAATGTCTAAGAAAATTCTGACACTAACTAAGTTTCTCCAATCCTTTCTTCCTTGGTACAAATGCAATTCTTCTACGATATAATAAGCCTAAATCCTTATCCCTCTTTCCATACCTTGTTTTATGCAGTATTAATTAATCACATGCATATGCATCTACTTTGTGCATTGAGGATGAAGTGGAAAGTATTTAAATGTTGAGAAAAATTGCAAATATTCAATTTCTCAACCTACTTTAATAATTGTATTTTCACTTCATCACATCTATTTTATTTTTCATTTATTTTTCCTTTGAGCATTCCTTTGCACCTTATAAGGCAATTGCTAGTTTGCAATACAACACTAACAAATACAACACTAACATACATAATATACGGTCAAAATGAAAACCCAATTTTGCAACATTCAGATTTAAAGGTTAAGGACTACGTTTTATTTTATACATTCGTTCATGTTTCAAATCGTTAGAGGCTTTAGGTCTTCTCTCGTTCATGCTCCCAATCCTACACGAGTCCGCGAGTTTCCTGCGCATTGTTTACTGCAATCCAGCAGCAGAAGGTTAGTTCGACAGGGTTATCTACTTTGCAGTAATATATTTATATATTTGTTTGTTGCAGGAATTTAATTAATGCATAGTATGCCACAATCGAAAACAATATACCCGCAGAGGAAGGCAAATGACAACGAGAATAACAAGCTTACATAGTGTTTATTCTGCAGTGAAAGTGAAGGGTGGGTTTAGTAGAGTGGCCAAATGCAGATGCAGCGCCATTTGGCCTTGGCTCATCTGCGCAGGATTAATACTAAATACCATTCTGCTCATCCTCACAGAAGCCTTTCATGGAGACCACTTAATGCCTTATTAGACTTATTGCAGCCAAATGCAAGCTGGGATAGTATAGGGTTTAGGGTTTATCACGATGATCCTCCTTCTCCTCATTCTAGGGTTTCTATCACAGAGCGGAGCAATCCAGGGTTTAAATCAGAAGACATCTACTCATTGGCTAAAGAAGATGGTGTTAAGATATGCTCCAGTTTGTGGATCAGCAGCTTCCGAGAACCCCAGAAGGTGATAACTAGTGTGACTGGTTATCTCAGGAGGTTCGAATTATGGGTATTGGCTTATCAGAAGGTCTGTGCTGATGAAACTGGCTCGTTGCCGCACCGCAATGAGATCCACATGTGTGTTTTGGAACAGCTTTTGGCCCTGAGAAATGCAGTCCTGGAGTCCAAGTTCCAATGGGGCGAGCGCCTCAATCATTATATCAAGTCTCCCACGGACAAGACTGCAACTAACCCATTGTCCAACAGGAAATTGAAGATATTAATGTCAACTACCCAGCCTTCTCCCTTCCAAGACAAGATTGTTCATGAGGTGTTGCTTATGATTATGGAACCGATATACGAAGCCCGTTTCTCCAGTAAGTCTTTTGCTTTTAGGCCCGGGAGGACTGCGCATACAGCACTCCGATATATCAGAAGCAATTTTGCAGGTTATCTATGGTATTTGAAAGGGGACTTGAGTACTATATTTGATGGTGTCAGGGTTGGAATTGTGATGAATGCTCTTGTTAGAGATATAAGAGATAAGAAAGTGATTGACCTTATCAAGTCTGCTCTCACAACACCTGTTATTACGAGTCGACCAGGGAGTGAAAGGGAGAAGAAGCCAAAGAAAAGAAAATATCAGAAAAAGAAGTTGTTGCCAGAGGGGGAACCGAAGCCTGATCCTTATTGGCTACAGACATTTTTTGGGTTTGCACCTGAAGAAGCAGCGAAGGTTCCATCTTGGGGTCATTGTGGAGTCCTGAGCCCCTTCTTGGCTAATATATGTCTCGATGAACTCGATCATTGGATGGAAGATAGGATCAAGGAGTTCTTTCTGCCTTCGAGTACTGATGTTATAGGGAACGATCCTGAGGGTGAACAGAAAGGCAATTGTGCCTGGCCAGAATTTCTTCCAACAAGTGGTCCAGATAAGACCAGGAAGGTGGACTACATTCGATATGGTGGGCACATCTTGATAGGAGTCAGGGGTCCTAGAGGGGATGCCGTGACAATTCGGAAACAATTAATTGATTTCTGTGAACGAAGGTATGCATTGAAGCTTGATAATGATAATCTTCCAATAGAGCATATAACTAAGGGAATTCTATTCCTTGACCATGTTATCTGTCGGCGAGTTGTTTATCCGACATTGAGATACACTGCAACTGGCGGAAAAATAGTGAGTGAGAAAGGTGTTGGTACCTTGCTTTCGGTCACTGCCAGCCTGAAGCAGTGTATTCGTCAGTTTAGAAAACTGGAATTGGTAAAGGGCGACAGAGATCCTGACCCACAGCCTTGTTTCCGCATGTTCCATGCAACTCAAGCGTACACCAATGCACAAATGAACAAGCTTCTATCTGCAATGGCAGAATGGTTCAGGTATGCTGACAATCGTAAGAAGGTCGTCAATTTCTGCTCATACATTATTCGTGGTTCTCTGGCAAAGCTTTATGCAGCAAAGTATAAGCTACGCTCTCGAGCCAAAGTTTACAAGATTGCTTCACATAATCTCAGCCGCCCTTTGAAGGACAAGAAGGGGGAATCACCACATTACAAAGAACTTCTGAGAATGGGACTATTGGATTCCATCGATGGCATTCAATACACAAGAATGGCTCTGGCACCTGCACCAGATTATACACCTTTTCCTCGAGATTGGAGACCAGATCATGAGAAGATTCTGCATGAATATTTAATGCTGGAAAATCCTAAAACCTTACAGGAGCATCAGGCCTCGTTGCGTGATCAAGGACTGATTACACCTCAGGATTACATGTCAATAGTGGTTTGGAACTACAAAAAGCATGGCATTTTCTCTGATCAGTTGCAACTAGACAAGAATGCTCCATCTGGAGAGGGTGATGGAGAAGGAAAAACAGATCCTTCAGATGATGAAGTTGGAGTTGGCATAAATAGAGCTGCACAGATGTGAGGAATGTGTAAGATATTCTCTCGACAGTGTTAAGGAATATCATTAGAAGTATTGCTGGAACCACAATAGAGAGGTAATATTTTCTGGTCTAATTTTGACAGTGCTTTGATATTGATCAGGATGGTTGACTTTGTCACCAAAATGCTATGTATAATTTTAGGTTTCATGTTTCTCCATAAGTGAGTATTTTCATCTTTACTTACGCCATTCGAGGAGAAATGCTGGTCTTGTAAGTTTTATCTGGCAAATTTGCATGGAATGTCATCTTTTTCAAATCCCATTTTGATTTTTGGCACTCCTATACCTTATCATCTGCCTTTGCTGATATGCCGGTCATGATTGTAAACCTTGTTAGGCCTATCATGATTGTAAACCTTGTTACATATTTGCCTCAGAAGTGAGAACAAGAACAGAATTGACTATTGCAACTAGAGTAAGTTTAGGTATGCCGCCTGTTATCTATTCAGGATAACATTGCGAAGCAGTGTCACATCATGTATAACAGCTTTGTGTACTTGTAATTGCTTTATAGCCATTCTCCAGAGCAGGGACTGAATTCTTCCTGAGCTGCAATGTTTCAAAACTGGTAAACACAATTAGCTTATCTTAAATGTCGACTTTAACATTTTAATATTTTATGATATGCCTTTCAGAAGATGTGCAGAATTACACCTGCTTGTCTAGGAAATATCCTCTGTTTATTAAATTTGTAAGCCATAGGCATTCATCCATTCACCATAATACTGGCTGAATTCCATCTTAAAACAATGTAGCTTATTTGTAATCACCAGGGTACTTTTTAGAAAAGATGTTGGCATATGTTTATAGTTCAGTTTTCCCAATTTGTTTTTCACTTGTGATGTCATGTAACTAGTTAGTATTTCAATATCGTTAATTTTAGTGCTATTTTACTGTAGTTAATGACTTATGGAAATGGATATCACATGACTTTTGCCTGCAAAGTTAAGCAATCTATGCTTGCTGTAAAATTTCCAATTTCTTCTCTGTCACCTGTTTCATAAATGAAGGATAAAAGTTCAGTTAGTAATCTAACATTCAAGAGTTTCAGTGAAGGAAAATTTTAGGGGCAAAATTAAAATTTTTACCCTTGGGCTAAATCTAAGGTCTTAAAACTTAAAGTGGGCAAATTCTTTACACTGAGATATTCTAAACTTTATGCCCAAAAATATAATAAAGAGTGAACGTAAATAGTTTTTAGCCAATGTATTTATATAGAAGGAAACTCTATGTCAACACTTTGCCCTCTGCTATTTATCCCTGCAACCAGTGTTCACCTGAAAATTTTAGAATATTTGGTAGAGTTTGTCAGATTTGCCCTGCAATTTTCAGAATATTGGTAGAATTTGCCCAATTGGCCCTCAATTTTTCAGAGATTTTTCTGGATTCGCCTTGACTTGTAAGAGTATTTATAACGTCTTTTGCCCCTTGCATTCGTGTTGAATCTCTAAATTCCCACCCTTGAATATCTTGGGTAATTTTTTTCTATTTTCTTCACAGGTTTCAATGCAGATTCCATGGAAAGTTTTTATATATTGTTATCTAGTGAATCATCAGTTCGATAGGCTTTTTGCCAATTATTTTCTGTTTTGTTTTATTTTTATTTTATGGGTTTGGTTCTACATCATGAGTATTTGCAACCGGCATGGTGCATACACATTCCCCTATCTTCCACATCTGCCTGGAGGCAATGGGCATCTTTAGAGAAACATTGTTCAGCAAGTATTTATCCTCTTCTCATCCTCACCGCCTTCTCCCTGCAAAACTGCAATAACCATTTCCCCAAAGCTTGTTGAAACTGTCATTGCCTTTCACAAGCAGAGGACAATCACACTCTTACCCAATAACAATATCCCATATTTCTTGATCACAAATGTGGGTTGTCTCAGTCTGAAGTATCAAATGTCATTGAAAAAAGCCAAAGGTCAGTCCTGTTCAGATTAAAATATGCCCAAACAGCCCAATAAGCAGTCCAGCTGCTGAGAGAATCAGGAGTCAGCAAAGATCAGGTAAGGAAGATCATTGTCAAAAAATAGTCTGTGACTCTGTTCTTTCTCTCAGAGTTGAAGCCCAAGATTGAGTTTCTAAAGGCATTGGGTCTCACTGGAAAGGACCTGGGAAATGTCATATGCAGAAACCCCACATATCTTGACAGTAATATAGACAGAACTGTGACCCCTAACATCCAATATCTTCAAAGCCTGTTTGGGTCGAGGGATATTCTCTCTAAGGTTCTCATAGGGCAACCTTCACTTTCGGGATATGATATTGAGAAGAGGCTGAAACCCAGGTAAGTAGAAACTACTTTTCTCTGGCTTGGAGATTAAATTTCATATCATGAATGGGGTGCAGCTGGCATTCATTATTGAAATGTCTTGAAAATCTGCTCACCCAATTTTGTTTGAAGAAGAGATTATGTTGAAAGACACAGGAAAGCATGACAAGACAGATCAAAAGGCATGAATTTTGCTTGGAAAAGATGGATCTGTAAAACAATGCCCTGTAGTGCCAGTTGAGCAGCTTATTCTAAAATTTGGAAGCAACAGGAAGTTATCAGGGGCCACTCAAGTCATCCAAGTTTCAGACAATGCACTCCATGAATGGATAAAACTTAATAGTTCCTAAAATGTTACCAGCACAAAATATTGTTTTTTTGGGTTTCCTTAAGCGATGGTATTTTAGAGCAACTGATGAGCTTTTGTTAGCTTATTATTGAGAAAGTTTTGATACAAGAACTGGATGCAGAGAATCTCCTGAAGAAGCCAAAACCAACAGAGGGATATTTCATTGAAAAACAGCTTGTCTTGGCTTTCCTTGTGAGCAAAGACAATTTTGACCAAGTAAAGAATTTCAATGTTTCTGACATGAAGAAGTTTCTGACCTATATATGGTAGCTTTGATGTTACTTTGGCTGAAATAGAATCTGGGAAAGCAGACCTTTCAATAGAGTTGCAAGAATCTTGTCTACAATGGCAAAGAAGTTTTCTGATTTTAAACTTGATGAGACTTTGAGCAGTGCTGTTTTTCCCCTCAACATATGGTGAGACTTTTCTTCACCTATCTAGATTCTACAGAGAAGGGAAAGAAGAATTCCGGGAAAATGCCCTCTCACTAATTAGAAAGGATATGCTCACTCCCCTTCAGGAAAAAATTCAATCTGAAAAAGATGCAGTGGAAAAGCTTCAGGAGCAACAATTCAAAAATTATTGGGAAAACTTTCTGATTGAAACAAAGGAAAAATTATCCCAAAGAAGTGCTCTTGGAAGGCTTATGCATATGAAAGCTGCGTCTTAATTCCAGAGTTATCTTATGGTCTTGGAAGAATAGGGGCATGAAAAGGTAATTTTTGGTTTTTGGAAAATCATAATGAAGTTCAGAGGTACAGTTGATAATTTCGAGTGAAGAAGAAGAGCCTAGTATACAATGGATGATTGTAGAGTTGGCACCAAAGAAAAAAGACTTAGATGAGTTAAATTCCAACTCCATGAATTGCTTTATACCTCCTACTCAGACTTGTTTGAATTAGTATGTTGTGATGCTGAGATAGAAGGTGAAAATTGTTGCATTTCTGAGATCTGGCAAGTTTCTGGTTTTAGTCAATGACAAAGTATTTTATAGGCTGAACTTGTACATCTCTCCAAAGCTAGGACCATTTCTACATGGGTGCAATCTTATTCACACATTTTTGATTTGGTAGCCTTTGATGAATGTACCAGATTCCTGGATTTATATGATGCTTAGTATCGAAGGTTCTAACATTACAGGTTTGATAAATCATTTTGGAATATAGATTGGACAGGTGTGGAAATCATGCTCGAATTGTTTTCTGGAAGCAGAAATATAAAATGGATTTAGTGTGTTCCAGGGAATGCTGAATTGATTTTAGTTGATGACATAGACAGGGTCAGGGTGATAGAACTTCTTCATTAGCCATTGGTGAAGCCTAAGCATATCACTCTCTCACCAAACATTTTAATTGCTTGCATTTCAGGAGATGCTTCCTTTCTCTTTTTTTTCAACAATCTGTGGATTTTTCAGATGACAAAGAAGAATGTGTTTCATCTTCTGCTCAAGAAAGCAAGGCTGCATCAAAATTGAGTCAAAGTTTGCAAGTTAGGTGCTGCCATGTCTTTCTTGTAGAACATTTTGTTGGATATAAATTTCGAAGATGCCCATGATTTACAGGTGAACCTTATATATTATGGTTGGCAGATTCCCTTTGTTGTATACTCCAATGTTGTGCCTGGCAATTTTTCTTCTAATACATTGAATCTCGTTTCGGCCACAAAAGTTTTGGAGTTTCAAGAATTAGCAAAACAGAAGTTAAGTTCAGAAAGAGATTGCAAGCACGCCATGGACCAGCACTCTCAGAAGATTTGTGCTACCTTAGACTACATCTATCACATATTTGATAAGTTTGCAGTTAGTATGGCACTTTGTAGAGGAAGTATCAAGGATCTTAACCTCCATGTTTTACTAAAGTTAAGAGATACTGTTGGAGAAGACCTTGAGCAAAGAACATGTAAAGAGTACTTGAAGAATCTTATTGGGTGGTTAGAGAAAGAAAAAGGAAATGATTTTTCAAATCTCAGGATTCAGTTCCATGTTCAAATGTCTGAAAGCTGGGACTCAAACATAGAATCTAGATTTCTCATTCCCTCTCCATCAAAAAAAGCCTATGGGAAAGTGGGTCTGTCAACTTATATGCTTTGTACCCATCCAATCAACTTATGCTGAAAACAATGGACTACAGCCCTTGCTTGATGGGCTTCAAATACCCCTCCACCCTACTTATGCATTTAGCATATTTCTAGCAACTCTGTTGCGCTTTGACTTGTATGATGCTGTGTTGAGTCAGTGGGATGGTAAAATCAAGGAAGTCTCATCAATGGGCACACAAAGTAGTGGTAAGTTGTACTTACTAAGCCATCTGTCTGGCTCCCTCCTTGATGTAGCAGGAGGGAGAATGCACTGATGGGCTGTGGATGACAGTTTGGATGGATTCAAAGTGCCTTTATGTATTCATGGAATTTGAGGGATTAGGGAGATTTGAAAGAACAGAGCAAGAAGATATGTTACTCTTGGTCCTAAATACTGCCTTAATTTGACAATATTCAACAAGGAGGTTTGTTTTGAGGACTGTCTTATTAGTTAGGTTTTGCTGGTTTGAACTTTGAACCTTGAATTTCTCATATTTGAGTTTCTTAACCTTTACCTTTATATTAATGTTGCTGCTCAAAGGTAAATTTAACAGTTGTGACACTTGGTTTTTAATCAGGATTTCATTTTGACAAAGAGACAGAAGTTATCTTCCAGCGTTTTCAAATTGGGGTGAGCTTGGTGAAGAATGATGAAGATTTGTTCCAGGGATTATTCTACAGAGCTATCAAGGATGTTGATGCCTCTGATGTGGAGGATTAAAAGATGAATTCTGTGTAAAACTTCTACAGATTTATACTTTCTGACTAAGGCATGGAGGAGTTGTTGAACTTGCTACAATGTCTCCTTTCACTCGATGGGAAAATCATCAGGAAAGGTTATCGTATATTGCTTTGACTGTAGAAGAAGTGTTGGGACATTATTATGAGTGTGGTCGTGCCTTTTTGAGGGATTTGAAGCTTGTTAGTGCTCAGATAGCAGCAAAAGATTGGATGGTTGTAGACTTGAAACGTTTTGCTATGAAGGTGAAGATCCTTCACATGAACTTGGTTTGTGCTGTTAAGGCAGCTTCCACCAAGGAGCGTATGAATTTTGACTCATAGGAAGAAGTAGGAGATTCTCCAATATAACTCGGGGATCTCCTCATCAATTTGCAGGACATGCCTGGAGCTTGCAGCTCTAGATGAATCTATATTACATGATAGAACTTTGTGTTATGTCAGATCAATTCTACAAGTATCTTGGAAAGAAGAGGTAGAAATGGTGATTTTTGGCACTCTAAATTTCAGGACTCTTTAGTGGCATTGGCTGATATACGGTGTGATTGTATTGAAAGGTGGCTTCCCTGCAACACTGCAGAATTTTCTGGGAATAATTGTGTACAAAAATTGCAACTGGAGGCAGTTCTAGCCCTTGCAGAACGGAAACATGGACACTCTGTATGTGGTTGTAAATGGTCTATATGCTTTTGCCAGTTTTTTGGCAATGTGTTCTGGAGAAGGCCATTCCTCTGATACTCTTGTATGGGTAACTATGTTTTGATGAGAAGTGCACATATTGCTCTCTTGAATCACACCAAGGAAATGATGTGGATGATTGTTGGAATTTGGCAGGTCATGATTGCAAAAAGAAAAATCATACATGTATGGAGATCTGTTCTTTATTTGACAAATCATCCATGCAGCAATTCTTGTTGCTTGAAGGTTGGACATGAAGGTCTTCATAGGTGTAATTCACCTCAACATATGTGTAAGATGACGTGTTCTCTTCCAAGCTGCAAAAATCTTTGTGTTATAAAATTAAGCCTGGGGATCATGAAAAACATGCTTATCATGAGAGATATTGTCCTAAAAAATGCATCATGGAGGGTGTCCCTGAAGCTGTGCTTACAAATATCACTTCCATGAATTGACAAGTGATGGATGAACATCTCTGGTAATGAGCATGCTTGTCATAAGAAATGTGAAGCAAATGGCATTTGTCAAATTTTCACTGAACTTGTGCGACAAACACACTCATTTCAGGGCAGAGGAGGTTCCTTCGAGCATGACCATGCCTCTGAACAAAATGGTCTGCGGAAGGATTGTTGCATTGCCATTCCACATTTTGAAAGACACCATGATGATGTGCATTATTGTAAGGTAAGATGCCAAACTTGTGGGTATTTTTGTTGAAGACCCATCAATCATTCTGGTTTACATCTTACGGTACATGGGAACACGAGGAATGTCTTTTTTGCAGTAGAACATGAGGAATTTGATATCCAGGTTAGGAAATAGACTTGGGGGAAATTTGGTATGGCAGAGATGTGTAACATGCATTGTAAAGCACAAGGTCAGGGCCACATTCATTTGATTCACTGTCTTATGCATGATAATTGCACAAGTCATATCTATGATGGCTCTCGGCTTGAGACAAGAAAATATGGCCCTGATGAGGATGTGCCAAAAGATGAACTTGCCCTTGAGACTTACTGGAAGCAAATGAGGTTTGAAGATCCCTGTACTGATGACTATCAGAAAGCATTTGCTCTATATAATTCTTCTGTGCAGGTCTGAGGAGCATAATGAAATTGATGGCAGTTCCTCAGGGTCTTACTGCACAGAGAATTATGACATGTTCCAGTGAAAAGAACCACCTCAATGGGCATCCTCTACTGGCCACACAACTGCAGATGGTCATGTTTTTGTCTCTGACCATTCCAAGTACACACTGCATCATGTGGTTTTTGTTATTGACAAGTCTAGACTCTGGTTCAAAACTTCAATGTCCAGTCCTGATAGAAAGCCAACCATGGCCAAATTTATGCCTCAACACAATTGTAGGCTGCGCTGTGTGCATGAGGCTATTGTTTGATTCTTTATCTGTGGTTCTGTTTGACAATACAGCAATTCTTGCTTTAGAAACACAAGAGATGAAGGAAGATATAGTGGACTGTTGCAATAGGGGGAACCAGTTATTCTTCTGGTCTGAAACTGGTAAGATAGGCAATTAAAATTTATAGGGGAGCCAATGATCCTAATGTGGACAAGAAGAAGCAAACAATTATTTTCCTTTGTGATGGTGCGAATAATGATGGAAAATATCTTGTTTATTTTGTGAAGAGACTGAAGAAGATAGAATCAGGGATGATATTTCATGCAATCATTGTTGAACAGATCCTCCAGTCGCAATTTTGGAGAAAATGGCAGGAACTGGGAATGGGTCTTTCCAACATAGTCTTGATGAAGTGCAGTTAGCATGAAGCTTTGAGAATTTAGCCACTGGTCTCAAGCCCAATGTTGCAGCTGATGATGTTTCTTCCCAATTTCAAGGTCAGTTATAAACTTCAGGTTTAGTATAATCTCTGCCATTCTAAATTCTAGTTTCTTGAACTAATCCGCAGAGGCCTTTATGAGTTCAATTTTATCCTTTGCTAGGATGTGGTCTGGTAAAGCAGTTAATGTTTATTATATGCACTCCATCTGTTGTGGTCTCTGCACTCTTGCTAAATTAGTTAACCCAACGCTGTGCTTCTCTTAGATGAAATAGGCAGAGTCTTGTTCATAATCCCAGTAGTGCAGTGTGATGGGTAGAAGCCAGACATAATGCTTTCTATTTTGAATAAATCACAGAATGTAGTAGTGGTTTGTATTTATTTATTAGATGCAGATGATATGAGCATACATTTACTTGAAAGAGGGAACTTGCTGGGAGTTTTGTGATACTATCTTTTGTTGCCATGAGTTTTGTGATAGCCTTGAAGATGGTGTCATGGCTTTTGTCTCTTTTCTTATCAGATATCTGCTGCTAAGTTTAAAGTATTAAAGAAAAAGATGTCTCCATTCTATTGCACAATCTCTTATTTTGCTTGATCATTTTGGCTGATTCCCAAAAGTGCTGTTGACCTTTAGATATACAGTCTAGACTTTTATCCACTCAACTTTTGTATCATCTGTTGCACCAAGGGAAGCAAGGTGCACTCCACAGCCCAGGTGAATGAGATGTGTCATGTCCATCTGTCTGTGTAATGCTTATAAACCGAAAGGATGTACCTCTGTTTAATTTTACCCCTTTCAGTGCTTCATACATACGGGTTAAATCACAGGGTTCACCGAACTTCAAGCTTGAGGTTCGAAGCTAGGCAAACCTTAAAAAAAATTTCGGGTTCGATCAGGTTCGTCAAACCTCCATCTTGTCTCATGCTGTCACATTTTCTTTTTTCATGGTGTCTAAGTGATCTGAGGCGGCATACTGGAGATGTATTTCTGTTGATTGAGGCCGCAGACGGGAATCTACAGTTGCCAACTCGACTCGCCTACAGCTTGATGGGAACCTACAGTTCATACTGTTAAATTTTTAATTATAGCAGTATAATTTTCATCTCTTTTAACTTATAAACCAATACAGGATCACTGAAAGAATAGCTATGCACATAAACAAACAATAGAGACACAATAGTTTACCCTGGGAAAACCCAAACTCGGGAAAAACCCAGCAAGCCTTTTTTACTCAAAGATTCAGTACATAATACAAGTACAACCAAGATAAGAGTGATGAAGATCACAAAGAGAATAGATGCCAAGAGAAACAGCTCCAAAAATGTCTTGTACAACCCAAAAGTCGAACTTCCTTTGCTTGAGCGAACTTGCTTGAGGTGAGTGCAAATGAGGAGGGCGACTCCTCTATTTATACATGATTTTTGAGTGGTTTTTCCAACTGGGCCGACTTGTCTCTTTTATTGGGCAAACTTGTCTTCTGTAAATATAAAAATACATTTTATTTATTTATTCTTTTGTATGTCGGCCCAAGCTAGTGAGGATACCTACCTCACGTAGCTACAACAACACTCCCTCTTAGCTAGAGAGGTATCATCACGCTGGAACACATCTGAGCATCATTTGATCATCACGATTGGTCTCATACATCTTGTCATCATAAGAAAGGTCAATATAGTCCATATAGGACAACATCCCCACATAGGGATATAAGCATACTCTACACAATAGTCTTCTCCACACAGGGGAATGTTCCACACAAGAAGAGGAGTTCACACGGAACTCATCTCGGTCTACGTAGGACCGCCTGTCCTAACTGGACTAAGCTCATCTCGGTCTACACAGGACCTCCTATCCACATTGGACTAAGCTCATCTCGGTCATCTCGGTCTACGCAAGACCGCCTGTCCTCATTGGACTAAGCTCATCTCGGTCTACACAGGACTGCCTATCCTCACTGGACTAAGCTTATCTCGGTCTACAAAGGATCGCTTGTCCACACTGGACTAAGCTCATCTAGGTCTACACAGGACCGCCTGTCCACACTGGACTATGAGCACTCCCTCTCACAGAGGGAAGCATTCTCCAATACTCCAAGCCGTTCATGGCAGTATGCAAACTTCACTATGGAAAGAGGCTTGGTGAGAATGTTAGCAACCTAATCATCAATCGAAATTTACAGGAGCTGAATTGCTCCTCTTTGTACCATGTCTCTAATATAGTGGTACTTGATCTCCACATGCTTTGATCTGTCATGAGATACAGGATTCACTGAAAGCTTCATACAACTTTGATTATCACAGTGAATCATAGTTGGCTCAAGTGTTTGTCCGAACAATCCTGCAAAGAGCTTCCGAAGCCATACTGCTTCTCTAGCTGCAACACTCACTACAATATACTTTGCCTTGACTGTGATCAATGCTACTGAGGACTGCTTCCTGCTACACCAAGAAATCACTACACATTCCAAACTGAAGCGACACCCGAAGGTGCTCTTCCTGTCCACATCACTCCCCTGCCCAATCAAAATCTGAGTATCCATGTAATTTCGTATCACTACTGGAAGCATATCTCAGTCCATATCCCACAGTGCCTCGTAAGTACCTCAGTACATGCTTCACAGCAACCCAATGTACCTGTCTCGATTCACACTTAAACTGACTGAGAGCATTCACTGCAAAGCAGATGTATGGTCTAGTGTTAACTAGATACACCAATGAATCGATCAACTGTCTATACATAGTGGGATCTATCATGTCTGACTTGGAAGCTGAGTCACTCAACTTCTTCAGGTTTGCCTCCATGGGTGTGGTCATGGACTTGCAGTCCATCATACCAAATCTCCTCAAGATATCAATGGTATACTTCCCTTGGCTCAAGAATATCTCATCTTGTCTTTGCCACACCTCCAAACCTAAGAAGTAGTGCATCAGACCAAGGTCCTTCATCTCGAACTTAGAGGCTAGCATCTTGCACCGCACGATAAGTTTCTCGTCTCCAGTGAGAAACAAGTCATCAACATTAGTACTAGTATCATTGGTCTACCATCCTCAACCTTGTAGTAAAGGTTGGAATCTGCCCCACTCTTGGTGAATCCCAAGCTCACTAAGTATCCATCAATCTTGGCATACCATGCTCGTGGTGTTTGCTTTAGTCCATACAGAGCCTTCTTCAGTCTGCACAGATGGGATTCCTTCCCATGAATCTCGAAACCCTTCGGTTGTTCAATGTAGACTTCTTCCTCAATCACACCGTTGAGGAAGGCAATTTTTACATCCATCTAATGTAACTTCCAACCCATAGCTAAAGCCAGAGTTATGATCGACGTGATGGTCGTGTATCGTGCAACTGGAGCAAACGTCTCGTCATAATCGACTCCCTCTTTATGAGAGAATCCTCTAGCCACAAATCTTGCTTTGTGCTTCTCAATGCTCCCATCTGCTGCATGCTTAATCTTGTAGATCCACTTGGAAGTCACCACTGACTTCCCTTCAAGTCTCGACACAACTTCCCACACGTCATTCTTCATGATGGATTGATATTCTTCCATCATGGCATCTTTCCAAACCTATTGGATGGCAGACTCCTCATAGCTGGAAGGCTAAGAATCAATGATGTGGGACATCAATGCTACATATCCTAAATATCTTCGAGGTCTCTTGCTCTCCTTGAAGCTACATGAGGGAGCAACATGCTTCTTTGTATCCTCTAGAGTCTGTCGAGCCTAGACAGGCCTCTTCTGGCCAACAACAATATCTTTAAGAACATATGTCGGCTCTACTGGATCAACATGATCAATCGGATCTACAGGATCAACTGAATTTGTAGGCTCCCTTTGAAATGCTAAGGAGGAAGGGGGAGATGACTCCATCTCGTTTGGAGCTTCTTGCTCGTCACTGTCCATGTATAATCTTCTAGCCCTTCTGAAGGCAATCTCCTCTTCAAAGGATACATCCTTGCTAACCTCAATCTGTATCTGACCTGGGATGTAGATTCTGTATGCCTTCGAGGAGTCACTTTACCCAACAAATGTACCCTTCTTTCCTGAAGGTTCTAGCTTTGTTCTCTTTTCTTTGGGTACATGAATGTATACTGGACAACCAAATATTCGCAAGTGACAAACTTCTGGCTTCACACCTGTGAAGGCCTCTTATGGAGTCATGTTCTTCAATATCTTGTGCAGGCCTCTGTTCTGAACATATACTGCAGTATTAGAAGCTTCTGCCCATAGAAACATAAGTAGTTTTTTATCGTGAATCATGGGCTTGACTGCCTCAATTATCGACCTGTTCTTTCTTTCTGCAACCCCATTTTGTTGAGGGTTGTAAGGGACAGTATACTCCCTCTTGATTCCTGCTTCCTTACAGAAATCACTGAACTCTGAGGAGGTGTACTCTCCTCCATTATCATACCTTAGCACCTTTATCCTTTTCCCGGATAGATTCTCAACTTGTGCCTTGAATTCCTTGAACTTGTTTAGAACTTCTTCGGATTCCTTGGACTTCAAGAAGTAAATCCATCTTTCGGGAGTATCATCTATGAAGGTCACATAATACCAAAATCCTCCCAAAGAGGCAACTGGCATAGGTCCACATAAATCTGAGTGTAGCAACTCTGATATTCCCTTGGACCTGGTATCACTGTTAGGAAAAGATCCCTTGGCATTCTTGCCAAGTGCACATCCTCTGCAAATGCCATCATGCTCAACTTGGAATTTGGGAAGACCTGTAACCATCTTCCTTAGAGGAGGAAGAGCTGTATAGTGCAGGTGAGCAAGTCTTCTATGCCATAGCTCACTGAAGGTGATAGAATCATGAACTAGAGCCTGTACTGGCTGTATCGTCAATCTGTATAAGCTTTCTTCACGAACACCAATTATTCTAGCTGAATCAATAGTGGAGTTCTTGTGCCATGCAAGAACCTTTCCATCTGAGAATGCAACTTTATAACCCTTGTCTTCTAGTGCAGAGATAGAGTCAAGATTTCTTTTCATTCCTGGTACATAAAATACTTTTCCCAAATCCAGAGAATCACCATAATCTAACTAGAAGGAAGTGGCCCCAGTTCCTTTCAGAGTATGTCTGGCATTGTCTCCAAGTACAACTCTTAGGTGTGATTCCCTCTCATTTAGATTTGAGAGAAACTCCTTATAACATGTCAAATGTTTAGAAGCACCACTATCTAACAACCAAGTATCATTATTGGTAGGAACAATACCTGAGAGGGTTGAGATGAAGAAGAATTCTTCTGCATTCCTTGATTTCTTTGGTGGAGTCTCTTCATCAACATCAATGGTAGAGGCATGTTCCTTTCTCTTCTTTGATTTACATTGATTCTTGTAATGGCCAAACTTTCTGCAATTGGAGCATTGGATTTGTGAAAGATCTTTCTTTTTCTTTTGTTCTAGGGCTGGACTTGATCTTCTACCTTTGTCTTTTATACCAAAGGTTTTTTTTCCTCTTTTCTTGGTGTGTGTAATAAGAGCTTGATCTTCTTCATGAGAGGCATGAGCTTTGCCTCTAGCCATAAGTCTGGTCTCTTCTTGTGTACAGTCTACCCACAATCGTTCGAACTTGGGTAGCTTAGATCTTCCAATTAACGCTTTGAATGAATGGTTCCCAAGATTAAGGGAGGCCATTTAGAGTCATCATGACTAGTTCTCTATCTGCAATAATTTCTCCAGTAATGCCTAATTGATCCTTGATCTCTGTGATCTTCGTGAAATAGGATGCAATAGAATCTAATATGGACATCTTGACATTTGAGAATTGTTATCTCAAGGCAAGAGCCCTATTGACATTTGTGTTCTCAAACAACTTCTTCAAGGTATCAAACATGGCTTTTGCTGTCTTCTTTTGATAAATTTGAGAAATCAAATGATCATTGACTGAATCTATTAGGATCCTTCTTGTCTTGGCATCACTCTTCTTCCACTGAGTCTGAGTCTTTTCTGCTTCTTCTTATGGTTCTGGTACTCCTTTTACAACAAAGTTTAGAAGGTCATTTTCTTCTAGAGCAATGAGCACTCTAGACCTCCATGAACGAAAGTTTGAAGCTCCATCAAGCCAATCTTCGACCTTGATGCTTGACATCTTGACTGAGAAGGACTGCAACCTGGATCAAAAACCCTAGTAGAAGTTAGGTCAAAAATGAACTTTGGATTCTTGGAAAACTGCTTCCACAGATGAATGCGCCCTTTCAAGGTGAGTTGAATGGGCCTCATTTTCTTCTTGATATGTGGCCAGGACAATATAAAACTGCAAACCCTAATTCTTGACCCGTTGTAGTAATTAGGTCAAAAATTGAAAATTTGCAGAATGAAAATCTGCTTCCACAGGAAGATGCACCTTCCTAGGGCGAGCTCAATGATGCTGAGAGCAAGCCTAATCTGTGGATGAAAGATGAGAAAACAAGAAACCCTAGTTTTCGACAATAGTCTCCTTCAGTATTGCCTTGAAACCATGTTAAATTTTCAATTATAGCAGTATAATTTTCATCTCTTTCAACAACAATATAAAACAATATGTGGCCAAAACAATATAAAACTGCAAACCCTAATTCTTGACCCATTGTAGTAATTAGGTCAAAAATTGAAAATTCTTAGAATGAAAATCTGCTTCCACAGGAAGATGCACCTTCCTAGGGCGAGCTCAATGATGCTGAGGGCGAGCCTAATTTGTCGATGAAAGATGAGAAAACAAGAAACCCTAGTTTCCGACAATAGTCTCCTTTAGTATTGCTCTGAGACCATGTTAAATTTTCAATTATAACAGTATAATTTTCATCTCTTTTAACTTATAAACCAATATAGGATCATTGAAAGAATAACTATGTACAGAAACAAACAATAGAGACAATAGTTTACCCTGGGAATACCCAAACTCGAGAAAAACCCAATAGGGCTTTCTTACTCAGAGATTCAATACATACTACAAGTACAATCAAGATAAGAGTGATGAAGATCACAAAGAGAATATATGCCAAGAGAAACAACTCCAAAAATGTCTTCTACAACCCAAAAGTCGAACTTCCTTTGCTTGAGATGAGTGCAAATGAGGAGGGCGACTCTATTTATACATGAGTTTTGAGTGGGTTTTCCAATTGGGCTGACTTGTCTTCTGTAAATATAAAAATACATTTTATTTATTTATTCTTTTGTAGGTTGGCTCAAGCTAGTGAGGATACCTCACGTAGCTACAACAACAACATGTACTATGCGTCCAAATCATTGTGACTCACTGTGGCTTGTGGAGGCCATTTCCCTCAAGCGATTCCATCAATCGGAAACAGGTTTCAACTGAGTTGACTCCTCTCAGCTCCATATTTTATCATATTTATTAATATTAAGTTATTTATCTTCTATTATGTTTAAATTTAAAGTTACGGCAGCACCACCCCTATTGTATACACCGTAATTTTTCCCAGCTTTTATATTATATAATATATACGTATGCATTATTTATTAATTATATGTATGTATATATAATCATATCAAACTTTAAATTCTATATATAATTTTAAAGCCTAATATATATATATATATATATATATAATTAATAATTAGTGAGGAAAAACCATATATTAATAATTAATATAATGATAAGTAATTAATAATTATATTTAAAGTTTATATATATATATATATATATATGAACCCAAATCAAACCTAAAGGTTGCTGAACTCGAACTTGAACCCGAACCGTGTGACATAGCATCCGGGATGTAATGTTGAAAAAGTCGGAATCGACAAAAAGTCGGCAAGGGTCCCGAATACAACTTCTCGGCAACATCGGCAAAAAAATCGGGAAAAATCGGCAAACAATAAAAAATACAAAATACATTCATTTTTTTTCAGAATTTTAAACATAAAGCAACAATAACATCAGATAAACACCTTGGAACATAAATATGGAGAAAGCGATGATATATAGATGTAGTGGATGCAAATAACTCGGAGCGGTTTGATTTCAATGACTCAAACTGCTAAAAAATACATAAAATTTTACAATTTTAATGAAAACAATAGATATTAAAGATACCAAGCTATGATTCCAAACCATTAGAGACAAAATATTATCAAAATTGCACCAAGTGCAATACATATCTAAATCAAAATTGAAAAAACATAATCATCAAAATCATTGTCTATGTTTGGGATCCTATTCATCAATAGCACCATGTTCCCCCACCTCTAGGCTCTAGCCCTTGCCTCTACCTCTAATCTCGAAGTTGATCCTCCAAGGACATCAATTAACACCCTACAATTTTGATGAAACTTCTTAATCCAAGCGTTAAAATAAGGTAGAAAGAGCTTCCCATGCTTAATAAGTGATTTTGCTTGACTGAACGGTACATTTTTTATTAAGGTCATGACGGAGGAATTCAATCATCTTCAACAATCAGGCATCGACACTACCAACATCAAGGTACATAGAGAGCTTGATAGTCCATTGGTTGTAACTTGGGTGGTTGGGAGGAAAGATTGTTGCCCTCCCCACCCAGGTTCAATTCTTGTAAGTGACATGATGCTCTTGTTGAGCCCTATTGTAATGATTGTATTTCAAGCTTTCCTTGATTCCTTTGGAATAGCAGGAAGCTGATTTTTCCGCTGAAAAAAAAAGGTACATAGAGAGCTTGATGTGCTTCATTAAATTCCAATCCCTTACCCACATACATGATAGAATCCAGTGGAAACGTTGCAATCTTGAAATCCTGAAAACCATTAAGTCTGTTGAATTTTGAATGGGATCTAAAATTCTACTTTTTGCATATGAAGTCCAATGAGGTTGGAACCACTCTCAAACATCCTGAAACAATTAATGGTAATGTTAAAAATTTAAGTAAAATGATGGAAAATGAAAGATAAAGAGAATGTCACTTTTACCATTTAGTATTGTTGACATCAATGTCACTTGTACAAAACTCATCAATTTTTTTAAAAAAAAACCTGAGTTTTTAAAACTGTGAAAAAGCCTCCTTGGCGATTTTTTCCATTTTGGAGGCCTGGGCGACTTTTTGGGTCGACCCAAGCCTCCAAGACTTTTTAAAAAATCGCGATTTTTCCTAGTCGATTTTTCAGCTTAGGGAAAAACTCATTACTTTTTAAAAAGGCACCGATTTTTCGACGAGGTTTGCAACACTATAAACTATGCTAGTTATATGTTGGAAATATTCAATGTTCCCCCAACGTTCCGAGACGGCAGGACGCAGGTGCGGGGAGACGCACATTCGGGACGTGTGGAGACCATCGCCAAATTTTAGAGAAATTCGGGGGGGGGACGGCGGGAAGCGAGAGTCATAAAAATTTTAAAAATATTAAAAATATGCAAAATATAAATCCCAAGAATAACAAACCATCCCATGCAAATTAGTGAATTACTAAACACTACATTCATCATTGTGCAATCATGCAATGTAAATGAAAAGTTCAAGCACATTACACGATTCATCATGATTATATCAATATATGAATCTATGATTAACATGAACATCATATTTCATGTTTGTCACTTTTGAGTCTTTGTCATTTGGTATTTCAGTTTTGAGTCTTGTCGGAGTTTCGGAGTTTCGAGCGAGACGCCCACAAGTCTCGCCAGAGTTTCGGAGTGTCGAGCGAGACGCCCACAAGTCTCGCCGAAGTTTCGTAGTTTCGGGCAGGATGCCAGGAAGTCCCCCCAAGTTTCGCCGCCCACCGAAACGTTTCGCTGTGCGTTTCGCCCAAAGCGAGATGTCCCGAAACGTTTCGCATGGAGTTTCGGAGTCCCCGGAACGCAAGAAACGCCGAAACACGTCCCTGACCCTTCGGGACGCGTCCCCGTGGAACACTGGAAATATTCATGTACCAAGTATTGCAAGTATTGCCCCATATATCAATTTAATTCACTATATATTTAGTGAAGTGCAGATTCACAACTAGTACCATTACATATTGTCATGTTGCAATATAGGGTCTACTAAGAAGATGATGAATTCATGAGATGGTATCTGAGAGTAAATTTGTCTAGGAACTTGTGCAAATTCCTTCCTAGATTTTTATTTTGCTTTATTCTTCTACATATGTGCTGTACTGAATACTTGCATATCAAATGCTGATCGTCCCATTGTTCCACGGGGATGCACCCCCCACGCTCCCCACGTCCCAGAGACAGCGGGACTCCTTGCGAAATGTTTCCCCTCCTTTCCCCCTTGAGATTTGTTTTTTTCATTATTTTTACTTTTTTACAATCCCTACTTGGTACTACAAAAATAAATCAATGTATTTAGTATTTACATTGCACAATCATGAATACACATCAAATGAATTATTAGTTTTGGTATTTTTATTTTATTTTTATAATTTTAGGTATGTTCCTCTCTCCCCCATGAATGTCCTCAAAATTTGGGGGTGTCTCCACACCTCCCCAATGTGTGTTTCCTGCTCCCGTGCTCCCATGTCCCGGAAACTTGGGGGAACATTGGTCATCATCCTGACACTAACCACTGATCATTGGTAACATCATCTGCTGGTACACCTTTAGAACACAACAATACAGACATAGAGTATAGCTTTATATTTGAGTTGATATAACTTATCAAGAGCTTCAGGGTATGTTCCCTACCAATATGCAGGTTTCCCAGAAGTTAGTGTGTGAAACACACACACATATCAGAACTACTGCCATTTTCTGTTGGGGTATTGCAGGGATTTGTTCATATTTGTATAATATGGCCAAGAATGTAATGTGCAAACATGATTATTACAGTGTAGCATGCAAAATGGATTTGACAGGTTAATTATATATTGCCTAGGTTACACGTAAATGATCTGTGTCATGATGTGAATACCCTTTAGATCCTGCACGATGTGAATTGAATGCAATTATGGAGATGTCGACTCTTATTTGGCCCAACTTTTCTGACATTCAACTCCTTTTTTTCCAGGTACTTATCCCAGGGCAAACCCCTGAGCGCTTCCCTTCATTTCGAGGATGGTATCCAAGGTAAACCCTAGATTCTTAAGGGCACAAAGCCAATTCAACAACAGGGCTTGAAGCCAATACAACAATATACTCATTATGAGCTCAACATGTCACTTACAGGAATAGAACCCAGGTGAGGACTAGGAGGATAACACTTTATCCCACAATCACTCGGGCTAGACTCAATTGACATCTAACATTCAACTTTTTGCATGCCAAGATCAAGCTATTGCTTATCTTGCTAGAAATCTGCTTTTGTAAAATTTAGAACATGTTAAGTTTTTGATAAACAAACAACTCTTATTTCAGAGAACTGTAAGTTCTCAGTGTATATTTTATTTTTCAGGAAAATGTTCACAGGTTTGAGAGAGATCCGCGACATCATTGGGTGATCAATTGCCCTTGCAACCCAGTTTTGGTACAATGCTGTATGTTGGACTGATGGATATTTCCCACTTATGTTCAGGTAGATTCTCAAAGTTTCAAAGGATCAAAGTAAATGTTTGCCAATAGAAAAAGCCAAAAGGGGATGGGATTGTCTGTAATTATTCTTTGGTCGATGAACAAATCTTGCAACCACATCTGTTTGTGGGAAGAAATTTGTTGCTAACTTCCTTTTGGCATCGATGCTAAAAGAAATGTTAATACAGAAGAGCTCTGGAGAGCTGCTCGAGTTCAAAGTCAATTTACAACATGTAATGATGTATAGTCTCTTTGTTGTTTTCCTTACTACTAATATTTTTTTGATTTTAAAATTGCATGTAACATATTAATCCAATCCTGAGGATTGTGACTCTTTGGATACATTGGATGTATGAAAGACGAGGAATAGAATCAAATTTCTACCAGCTTTGTTTAAACATCAAAATGGTATTTTACTGAGAGCTACGATCTCAAGAACTGTCACAACTAGAATTTACTTTGAAATGCAAATATAGCAGATATTGATGGTTGAACTGATTTTGGCATAATAGTTTTCTTCTTGTATCCATGAAATAGCAACTAGATGATTGTGAAAATGAATTGTTCATTAAAAGAATTGATTGTAATTCTTGTCCTTTCAAATGTTGTGCTGTTACAAAACTATAGCCATTGTGAAAGCACTCAATATATGAAGATATTAGAGTATCACTATAAAACTAGAACCATTGTGACTTTGTATCTGAAACCACAGCTGTAACTTTAAGCAACTTTGTATCGATTAGTCTATATCAGAGAGAAGAAATAGTCAATCTACGAAATTGCTTCCACCGGGGCCAAAACAACAGGGGAGACATTCTGACTTTTTCAGTCATAGTAGCAGAGGCATTTAAGTAGTGGCCCAAAAGGAGAAAGAGTAAAGCTTACCCACGAGAATAATCTTGTTGGCAATCCAAAATAGGAGATTATACCCTAATCATGTACGTGTTTCTTAAGTTAGACTTCTCTGGTGGGCTTGAACCTGAAATCAATGTTACCAGAGTCAGAATCGGCAATAAATCGGCAAGGCTAAAAAGAGTTTTAATCGGATTGGCAAAAACTCGGGAAAAAATCAGTGAATACAAAAATTAAAGATATAGACATATATTGAATTTAAAAAACATTTTTCATTGATATTCAATAAAGCCATGTCCAAACAATGCATAATATCAATAGATGTCCAAACTATCATGAATGAATAAGTATCTCATATATGTTACGAGTCCAAACAAGATCCAAAGTTACAATCAGTCAGTTACAGTCACACACAGTCACTAAAACCCCACTGTAACAGTCAGTAGCAGGCCTAGAAGCCTTGCTGTAGATGCCCTAGCTGCCTTTGCTGTGGTTGTGGGTGCTCTAGTTGCCTTGCCATGTCCTCCTTCAACTGTATTTGTCTTCCATGTACTTCCAGCAGAGAGAAAACTTGTTTACAAATGAAAAAATGAAGTTTAAAACCCACAAACAGATATTTAAAGGCTGCTGGCAATCCGTACTGACTTGCATTCCATAGTCAAATCGGCGATCCATAGTTGACTCGTGTGTCAAACTTGCGTTGACCACGAGTCAAACTCGGTCAAGGCGAGTTTGTCTCATCTGACTCAAGTCTGTTCGTTTAGCTGCCAGGCTGAGTCAGAGTCGCGATTAATCGCGTCTGATCAGCGCTTTTTGTTTCACTGCTTGAAATATCATTAATATATAGTACATTTCCTCCATGTAGATTGATAGCTGGAAAGGTTAGATACCTTGTTGCTATGATGGTTTTCATTGATAACTAGATTTCACATATGGAGCATTTTATTATTCGAGTACACATGAGACTGAACAAGAATGGGATCATTCAAGTACATGAAACTGCCTTTGATGTCCAACTTTGATTTACTAACTTTGATTTACTGGCAAAGTCTAATGGTTTGTTTGCTGTTAGCCATTTGGAGTATTTTGTCGAATCTGAATATTTTGGTTAAAGTTTGTGTTAGTCCCCTGAATGCTTTTAGTTCTTATTTGGCACTTGATTGAACCTTTTGTTCTAGCTTGATTGGTTTGATGTGATTGCCATTGACTGGGTTTGGATTAAAGGTAAAGCCCTTTGTTGAGTAAAGTAACTTTTATTCATCTTTTTTCATGTTTATTTGAGAAACATATGGTATTAAGTTTAATATATGGATTTGGTTATGCTCTGGGCATTCAATGTGTTTGGAATAATTATTATTGTTTTCTTTATATATTTGTTGGTTTGAGGAAATGTGTTTTTATTTCCTTTTATCTTTGTAGCATGGCTTAAACATCTTTATCTTTTATAATCTCCTATGCTTGCTTTATGTTTTCTTTGAAAAGACACATTGGTATTTGGAAAGGGAAATGAGCTCTTCTTAGCTTAACAAAGACAAAAAATGGTCTATGCACTAGGTTCTTGTGCAATCATCATAGGACACCTATTGGCATGCAATCAACATTCTTCTAGTTTCCTTGTAATGTTTTCTTTTGGATTGCAATGATTGTTGGATATTCATAGAATGGATATGTTGATAAGGGCTTGAAGCCCTTTTTTCAACAAGAAAAAAAACCTGTAACTTGATATTCCAGTTAGAATCAAAGTTAAAATCCCTTTACAAAGGCCCTCAGCCAAAACAGTAACTAATCACTAGAAAGATTCAAGATATGAAATGCTTCCAAACAAACAAGCTGAACCAAAAGTGCATCCTAAACAAAAAACATAAGGGCTACTGCTTACATAGTGAGCCAAAATGCATACATAATTAGTACATAACAGAGCCTGAAGATTTCAGGGAGAAGTCCAAGAATTCTTCATAATAAAGGGTCCCTTTTGGTAGACCAACAACCCGCTTAGATAAACTATCTGCCTGAGAGTTCAACTCATGATAAATGTGCTTGATAGACAACCAATTGAAGTTTCCCAAAAGTTGCCTGATTCGGAAGCACCAATGCTCGAAAGAGATGCCTAGAGGGCAGAAACACCAGTAGCCCAGTCCACGATGATCCTGGAATTGCCAAAAATTTGAACATGCTGAATACCTTTAAGAAAAACAAAGGATGGTAAGCCCCAAAGAGCAAGTAATTCATCTCTTGTATTTGTCCCAAGGCCACATCCCATCCATAAAAGGAAAATGTGGTATTCATCAATTTTCACGACCATGCCTCCACCATACTGCCCATCCTTAGAAGCACCATCAAAATAACCCGTTTGAATTCTAGCCACCAAACATGGTTCCTGAATTTGTCGAGGCAGAGTGATAGACTAGTTCGATTGGAATTCCTTGAATAAAAATAAAATGTTGTGGCACACCACAATGGCACTTTGAGCATAGTTTTAAAAAATCAACACATTCATGGCTTTCCACAAGCCCCACATAACAAAAAAGGTTAAAGTATGATGCTGAGTAAATTTTTTAATCCAGCAAAACAAATTCCTTTCTAATGAGGGAAGATCCCATTTGCAGTACAACCTCAAACCTTGAGCAACCTCTGCGGAAAGTCTCCTACAAAAAGATCAATTAACAAACAAATGTTCCACATTTTCTTCAGCCTTCCTACATAATGCACAAAGGTTGGGTCCGACAAACCCTCTTTTGATAAGGTTGTCCCAAGTCAATAATCAATTTTCCATACACGACCGAATAAAACACTTAATTTTGAGAGGCAAAGCCCACTTCCATAACCGTTTGAACCACCATTTAATACCAGAGACATTCAAAGAGACAGTGATGGCATTATATGCCTCTTTTGTTGTCATTGATCCAGAGTTATTGTTCCAGGACCAAACCAACACATCAACCTCATCTCTGAGTCTTATACCAAGATGACACAATCCAACAATGAAGGTAGATCACTCCACTCCTAAACTACCTGTCAATTCCATATCCATAGCTATAAGCCAATAAGAGACCTTTGATATTCCTGTACTAGCCTTATGAATGTGTGCTAATATTTTGAAACCCAAGTTATATACAAAATAAATCAAAGGATTAGAAAGTTTATAAAAGCTATCCCCCTCGATGAAGGGATAAACGCTCAAAATCACCTTCTCTCCATTACCGATTCTCTAGGACATCCTAGTGCCCAACCAAGAAACATACCTGGTCAATCCATACCAAAAGTTAAGCCTGGATGACATGAAGTAAATTTTTAATTCCACCCCCCCCAAATTTTGGGCATACAAATTCTTTCCCATGGAACAAGGTGGAACTTTCCCCTATCCACCTTCCAGGACCATAAAAAAAATCGTCATTTTCCTCGTAATATTGTGCAAAATAGACAGCGGTATTTTAGCCAAAGACATCCAATAGACCAGAATACTCTCCAAAACAACCTTCACTAGAATTAATCCCCCCCTAAAGCAGGGATGATTTTAAGAACCCCCCAAAATTTATATGTATAAAAAATGGGCGAATCTTCCCGATATATAAGAAAACTTGAAGGCGATTTTATCAATAATATAATATGTATATTTTTTTTTTGGCGAATCTTTCATTTCATTATATAGTGCTGTAAAATCTTGGCGAATCTTTCATTTCATTATATAATGCTGTAAAATCTTGGTGAATCTTTCACTAAAATATAAGATATTGTAAAATATTGGCGAATATTTCACTTAATTATAAAAAATTGTAAAAGCTTGGCGAATCTTTCACTGATTTATAAAATATAGTAAAAATTTGGCAAATCTTTTGCTAGTAAGACTCAAACTTTTGATAAAAATTCTCCTAAGGATGATAAAAACTCTCCATGCACTTCAATATCTTCCCCAAGCACTTCAAAATTCCCCTAAGGCACTTCAATACTTGCCCCATGCACTTGTAAATTCACCCAGTGATGAGAAAAATGCCCTGCGCACTTCAATACTTTGCGCGGCCACTTCAAAATTCTCCCAACAATGATAAAAACACCCATACACTTCAATATTTTCCCCAGGCACTTCAAAATTCTCGCGACTAAGATAAAAACGCCTCCATCCACTTCCATGTTTTCCCAAACACTTCATTACTTGCCCTAGACACTTCAAAATTCGTCCAATGATGATAAATACGCCCTAGGCAAGGGAGAAAAAACCCGACAATGATATAATCGCCTAGGCAATCACAAACATGCCTCAATCCACACAAATTTACCTCGGCAAGTGATAACTTTTCCCATTATTGTTTTAAAATGTCCCAACACTAGAAAAGCATCCATACATTGTAAACAACAACCACATGCACTTCTAAATTCACCTAGTGATGAGAAAAATGCCCCATGCACGTCTAAATTCACCAAGTGACATGAAAAACGCCCCATGCACGTCTAAATTCACCAAGTGACATGAAAAACGCCCCATGCACTTCAATATTTGCCCTGAGCACTTCAAAATTCTCCCAAGGTTGATAAAAACTCCCCACACACTTTAACCTTTTCCCCAAACACTTCAAAATCCCCCCAAGGCACTTCAATACTTGCCCCATGCATTTCTAAATTCACCCGGTGATGAGAAAAGCGCCTTGCGCACTTCAATACTTTCCTCAACGAGTTCAAAATTCACCCAACGATGATAAAAACACCCATACACTTCAATATTTCCCCCAAGCACTTCAAAATTCTCGCGTTGAAGATAAAACGCCCCCATCCACTTCTAGGTTTGCCCAGGCACTTCATTACTTTCTCTAGACACTTCAAAATTCGTCTCATGATGATAAAGATGCCCTAAGCACTTCAATACTTGCCCTAGGCAAGGGATAAAAACACCCGACAATGATATAATCACCTAGGCAATCACAAAAATGCCTCAATCCACACAAATTTACCTTGACAAGTGATAACTTTGCCCACCATTATTTTAAAACGTCCCAACACTACAAAAGCATCCATACATTGATAAACAACAACCCCAGACACTTCTAACTTCACCTAGTGATGAGAAAAATGCCCCATGCACTTCTAAATTCACCAAGTGATGAGAAAAACGCCCCATGTATTTCAATACTTGCCCCGGGCACTTCAAAATTCTCCGAAAGATGATAAAAATGCCCTAAGCACTTCAATATTTTCCCATGCACTTATAAATTCCCTCAAGGATGATAAAAACTCCCCATGCACTTCAATATTTTCGCCAAGCACTTCAAAATTTACCCCAGGCACTTCAATACATGCCCCATGCACTTCTAAATTGACTCAATGATGATAGAAACGCCCCATGCACTTCAATACTTCCCTCGGCCACTTCAAAATTCTCCCAACGATGATAAAAACGCCTATACACTTCAATATTTTCCCCACGCACTTCAAAATTCCACCCAGGCACTTCAATACTTGCCCCATACACTTCTAAATTGACCCTGAATGTGCAGTTGATCTTCCAAAAGGTGGCTGCTCCACCAACATGTGCCCACAATGCAACCAAAAATTCAGCTAGATGTCAATGTTCCAAGGAATTCAAAGAGGATCTAGGAATTTTCCAACAAAAAATGCTCTTCCAAGTAAGTGTAAATACGGTTCTCTTTTCCAACATGTCTCCTAAATGGCTGGGCACACCCTTCTTTCTGAACATAATGCGAGCATTCACTGTTACAAAGCATAGCTACTCCAACTGATGTAAACTCCTCAAGGCTTGAACCTCAATCAGGTTGGAATGACCCATATACATACTTCTAGGAGGTGTGGCCTCCCTCTGGACTGAAGTACCGTTGAACGCTAGCCTCCAATGATGATACAAGCCTACCCAAGACCATATACTGAAGCTTCAAGACTATTTGGAGGGGTAAATGGTTGATGTGCTGCCCTAATGCATAGGTCTTAGGCTCACTTGAAATGCTATCCATGCCCGGAATTACCTTAACGCTGTTGAATCAATGATTTTCACTGCTGAACCTCTTCAACAGACCACCCAGATCTGAGAAATAGTCTTATCCACCATTATTTAAGTGCCCATAACTGCTACAATACGTCCGAAATTATTGTATAAGGGTTGTCTTAACTTTCAGATCTACCCAGAAATTGCAAGGTTGGTTGCATGTGACCTATTGCAATGGAATCCCAATAATCCCATAGGTGTATGTAAAATACAAAAATCTAGGTACAGAAAACATTGCTCTAATTCCTAGCCCTGTAGACCTCATAGCATGCAACCTATTGCCAAGCTATCTCAACCTTTATGTAGGACCAACCAAAATTGCTAATTTTCAATGTATTTCAGCATTTACCAACATTGCACTAAATTATATGATCAACTTACATGATTCAAAGGAAAAGGAAAAAAAAAACAAAGAAAACTTGCAACTATTTTCAGATGGTAAGAGTCTATTGTCACTATTTTCTCCCCAATATGAACAGAAGTATATTTTGTTCAAAACAATAGAAAAAGATTCTATGAAGCTAGCCTTGGCAGCAACAGAAGCATCTCTAGGTTACACAAGCCAATCAACTCAACTATATATTTTTTGAGTCAATTGTCTAAAAGAATGGAAAAAAGATTCCAGAACATTGGAAGAGGCAACATGATGCATAGTTATGGACTTTATGCAACATGAGCACATAATATAGTAAATATTGAATTCTAGCAACCGAAGCCAATGACATAAGACATACAGGTTCTATAGCCATGAAATACATGGGGGCAAAAAAGTTCATAATTGTTCCTAACCTAGGTAGGAAAATAGTGAACACATGTTTTCTGGTTTTTAAGATGATGGTGAAGCACATACCAATGTTCCAATGCATTGGTCAATTGTTACATGCCCCTGAAGATATTTTGGGCAATAGAAACCCACCCAAATGAATGATTAAAATTACAAGGAATCTATGTTGATTATTACAAAATTCAGAGTTCAAGGGAAACATCCATTACACGATACAAGTCTGAACATTAGTGAATAACACATAGCAGTGTCTAGGCCAACATATACAATGGCTGGCAAATAGAATCAATGGATAAAGAAATGAGCTATTTCACAGTTTTCCAATTCTGAACATATTTATGAAACCTAATTCAAATTTGGATAACTGCAAAAAATTTGTTCACTGGATATCCTCCTAAAGCTATTGCCACTAATTGCAAGTTATCTGGAAAACAAACCAAAGATGAAAACCTATAGAAGTACCTAGTCCAAGGCACACAAACATTGCTAACTAGAATTAATCTATGGAGACACTAGTTACAATATAATTATGCAATTGTGACTGCAGATGCAAAAGCCAATTGAAGTTTAGACATTTGCTAATAGCCTCTTCAACAACGAAAATTCTATTACGGCATATGACTTTGCAGGCATTTGAACAGGGAAATAGGACCTTAGCACTAACCATCGTTGACATGCTCACTATCCATAAAGTGCAAGGCAATTGTAGCCACAAATAGCTAGGTTCCAATTGCTTTCTATCACTTTGGATTTGCACAGTTTCAATAGAATTATTTAGGCTAAGACTACATTCCCAAATAAATCTATTAATGCATCAAGGTCAAAACCTGTACCCAACAAAGAGACAGTATTGTACATAGAATTACCTCTTGGTTCACAAAATTCCTAAGGACATCAATGTAGCTTCTAGTGGAGAAAGAAAAAGGCTTCGTGTCTAGAACTAATTTTGGAATGATCAAGTATCCAAACTGCTACAAAAGATTAGCAACAACAAAAGTTTTTGGACAAATACATGGAATCCTACAATAGTTTTCCTCTCCCATTTCTGATTTTAGGGAAGGTTCTATCACTAGGTACGATATAGGTAAATTACTATACACTATTATACCAGTTGTGGTATATTCTCTGTGTAAATACCACCTATCATTTTTTGTTAAATTGTTTCGTGGGCATGACATATGTAGGTGTGATTTTTGCATTTTCTATATATAGAGCAAACTATTTCCTTTTACTAATATTTATGTATTGGCTAAGTTGGCTAGAGCCCAGCATGTTCAATGACATACAGTTGCCCACATTGTCTAGTTTGGCAATAAGGCCTTTTTAGATTTACCTTCAGTTATTACAACCAACATGAGGTACAAGAACTTTGACACTTTTATTTTAAGGTTAGGGTTTGAGAGGTCTTGCTTTACCTTTGTGAGTAGCAAGGTCTCTATTGTCTCTGATTTTTGTCAATCTTCTTGAAAATGCCTCTCTCATCTAATCTCTTTTATCTCTAATACATATGGTATTTTTTTCTAAAGTTGTTCTCGAGTGCCAAATAGAACAATGAACAATGTATCTTTAATAGATACAGGGGCTGATGAGACTACTCTGCTCATTTTCCCATTGAATGCGAATTTTTTTTGCTTTGGAAATTTGCCTATTGAATGTGAGAATGTGTGTTTATCGATATGCTTATTGAATTACATTCATGGAACAAATAATCATACTATCTATTTTTTGAAGTGGGTCACTGAAGTTCATTGCCAATGCTAGCTACAGATAATGTGGTGACTCTGCTCTGCCTCACTGAAGTAGGAGCTATTATAGTGATTTCATGGTGAAGGTAAACCAGAGCATAAGAATCTAGAATTTGTTTTCCTTTTATAAATTCTGAAATTCCTAATGATGCTCATGGCATTCCTAAAATAAAGTCTCATTTACATTCTCAAGAATGTACCTATCAATCAATTTCACATGTGGACATGAATCAATACCATAAATAAACCCTTTATGAACAAGTATTGTAGTAAAAGTTGACCTAATTTGAAGTATTAGCAATGTTGTTCATTTACCTATCTGGATTTATCACACAATGCATCAATACAAGTGCCCCCAGACTCTTGGCACTTGGCTCTTGAAGTAGAGACATGACATCATGTGGCTTTGCCCCACAACAAAAAGAAAAAGAAAAAAGAGAAAATGAGGCTTCTAAGGCAATTACATTGTCCCAACAATAGTGGAGCCATGCACATGAATTGGGCACCTATATACATTCTCCATTGCCAAAAAAATCTCCACAACATCATGCAATGAAGAAACTGGCCGGCCATAATTCAAGGAGGCATGTTTACTACTGATTTGGGGTGGAATTAATCCTTTTTACCTCTCATTCATGGCCCAGAATTACAGTTTAGGAGCTGCTTCAAAATAGGCCCAGCATTGAGATTGGATGCTTCTTTGATATCAAAACATGGTTGAGAATTGATTTTGAAAGCCCATAATTACTTGCCATGTGCACTTTTACATAATCTTAAAACTTGCTTGCAGGCTGCAGCCATGGTTGGCAATTCATAATAACTCACCCTGTACAAAATCTTGAGAACCAACTATTACTGGTTGAATTTAGTCTGAGACTCCCATAGGCTGGTAAGGAATTGCCATCCCTACCAAATACACTCTGGAAAATAGTAATACAAAAGATTTATTTTGATGAATAATTTATATAATAATATTCTGAGCAATTTATAATTACTGATTAATGGCAAGTAGTTTACATGAAAAGAATGCCATCTAAAAAAGGGAAGGAACTTCAATATCATATACACTGTAAATGATAAAAGATCTTGCAACAAGTTTCCATGCATAATCTTATTGCCATAGACATCTGGCTAGGGGGATTTTTCAAACACACACTCATTTTAAAATAAAATGAATTAATTCAAAAGATCTAAAATAGACTAAAACTACATAGTACTTGTTTCCATTTCTTGTAGACACTTAAAAATGGAAGATAATATTGCCAACCAGAACAAAGATAATTATTAAATACTTATAACTTATTTGGAAAACAAAGTTTGAATTTCTAAAATTAATATATGATGGTGGATTCAAGTATAAGCAGCTTATCTCGGGCAATGGAGTCCAAAACAATTCTATGCATTGGAAAATTTAGCATGAAGCAACATATTAAATCAGAAAACATGCCATAAACAACATTATTTCTATCCATAATGGGTCTACAATTTACACTTACAACCAATGTACAAAGCTCAAAAAGATACTATAGCAGTTCCATTATGTATGTGCCTCAAATTATTACATCAAAGTTGAATACATCCAGTAAAGAGACAATCTTTCATTGAATAATCAGTCCATACATTGCACAATTCAGACCTGATATTATCAAGTCTTAAGAGGACAAACATATCACTCTTCACAGCCCTCCTATGATGGCTAATAAACACTATAATAGCAAAAGCATTTTTCATCCTAGAAGTACCAAGATACATAGTACCAACCAGTGCTGGGAATCTCCTTTAGGATAGGTAAAAGGCAAATGATAAGCTGCTTGGCATGTATTACAAAGTATGATGCAATCATTATGCTCATTAATGCCACATGATGTACACTGAACTTGATGGCCTTATGAAACTGATTCTCTAACATTAGAAGGTTGTCTTCTCTATTTCCTGCATTGCCATAACCACAAAATATCTGTCTTGAAACTTTGTCCTCTTTTCCTGAGATTTCAGACCTCTGGCATGCATCTTCTTGTCACTAGCGGGCATTTCCAGCATGATTTATCTTTGGCGTGCATTTTTCTTTTCTACTATGGACATAAAGCCACCTCTCATTCATGGCTATGTTTGCTACTCTGATCTAGTTGCCATCAATGACAACATGCACTGCCATATTACCAACACATAGGATCCAAAAGGAAATGATAGAAATAATATCAGAGTAAATGAAGGCAGAGGAGAGGATTGGGACCTCATTGCATTGCTTACATTGCTATAATTATGGGTCACTGCAAAGCTAGCAATATGCATGAAGCATACAGGGTTCAAAAGGAAATGACAGAAATAAATCACAAAGTATATGAAGGCACATGAGAGTATTGTGAGCTCACAACATTGCTTACATTGATGCAATTACTGGTCAATGGAAAGCTGGCTATACAATTTAGAAACAATTGCAGAAAGAATATCACGGAGTAAATGAATGCACAGAAGGGTGTTGGAACTAGATCACATCATTTACTCTACTCTATTGCAATTAATGGTCTCTGCAAAGATGGCAATGTGCATGGGATTCTCACACTCTAAACAAGATGGCATAAAGCTTATCTCAGAGAATGAAGGTACACAATGTGGAAAGTTAAATGAAAAGAGTGATGTTTTTCATGGATCAGGTTATTTTTTGAAGTGCTTGAAATCAAGATAATTTAGAATGCTAAATTAATATTCTATTCCAAGGGTGCTTTTTCTGCTGGATGTGGTCTTTTATCAGTCAGCAGTGGTGTCTTCCTAGAAAAGACCTATTGTGCTCAAAATCAAAGTATACAGGGATGCCACAGTATATAGTAATGCTTGGATCTGGAAGGTTGCTATTTATTTTCTTATTTTTCACAAGTAACAAATTCTTTTTGCCCTCAACACTGCAGCTTTGATTCTCATCTATCTCCCATTGTCAATAAAGCAATTTTTCCCTATCATGCAAATGAGGGAGTAGATTGATTAACATAGGGACTTCTGACACAAGTCTTCTTACTTGTCAGTACTGTTCTTGTTTCAATAATCTGCAAGAGCAATTCTCACTGAAAGATCATAATTACAGTCACTTGGGATGGCATCATGGGCCATTGGGCCTATAGCCATCCTTTGCTTGTGCCAGTAAGGCTTATTACTTTTAAGGTGGACACGACTGTAGCCCTAGAATTAGAGGGAAAATGCATTCACTCTCGATTTCCAAATATATGTTTCTATGAAAGAACTAATTTGATGAAAAACAAGGGAAGATCTGAGAGATATAAACCTAAAACAAACATTGGATAACAAAGGTTGCAGGGTCAAACAAATATTGAGATGTACTTGAGGTTTCAACATCTATTTCCAAACATTCAAAGGAAGGGTGAAAATACTTGATTCAATAAAAGTTGAAATGTTTCCAGTGTCTAGATGTCCTTTTAATTTTTGCATGCCGGTCTGAGTTCTCAACCTTGCCTATTTGACCTTAAGCCATTGTTGGTTGCATGTTACTTTCTTGTTCTCCTTGCATATCAACCTTGGAATACTATTTGATAATTTTCGTCACATTGTCTGAGAGAAGCATATTTATTATATTTTTTTCTTTTTATACTCCCAACCTTTGGCTTTGTATACATCACAATAGTATTAGAAGCACATACCTGAACATATTATTTCAAGTTCTACTTCACATGCCTTACAATCAAGGGTGTGTTAGAGACCAACACCACTTGAATCTTAGAGGCTACATGTAATGTTCTTTTAGTCATGAAATAAAAGTATAATTTCATAAGATGAATGTTGGTCTCATTGCCAATAGGTATCCTACGATGGATGCATAGGAAGCTAGTAAGCCAGTGCATAGACCATTTTTCTCTTCTCTTAGCAACTCAGATCTCATTTCCCTTTCTAAATACCAACACATCTTAAAAAAAAAATACAAAATAAACATAGTAGATTCTAAATGGTGAAGATGCTTAAGTCATGCTACAAAGTGAAAGAAGATACAAGCATCTTTCGTTGAACCATCAAATATTTAAAGAGAGCAATAATTATTACAAAAAAACATTGAATGCTACAAAGGGCTACAAAGGGCTCAAATCATAGTCAAGTATCAAGGGAATACAAAAGCATAAGCAAAATAAATGCAAACTTCCAAACTTGAAAAAATGTTCCAAATGTAAGAAAAAAACAAATAATTTATGAAACGAATCAAACTAGTACAAAGGGATCAAACCACAATCAATTATCAAGGGAATAAAAATATATTTAACCAAAATAAATGCAAACTTGAAAAAATGCTCCAAATGTAAGAAACAAGCAAACCATTTGTGTTTGCCAAGATATCAAAGCTAGAAATACAAGCAATTCCATGTACTTGAGTTGTAACTTTTGAATGAGCCCATTCTTGCTAAGCAAAAGTATTGTTAAATTAATTACTTAACCTTTAATACTAGGACATTATCTATGGATAGATAGGTCCCAACTTCATTTCCTGTCACAAATAAGAAAAAAAACAATGCATTAGTTAACTATCAAAACATCAAACTTAAAATAGCTTGCATCAAGGAAATGTAGCTCTAATATTACTATATTTAATACAAAGTATAGACTATAGAACTTATTTTTGCCTGAAATGCAACTTCAAATTTATGTATGGTAATCTTTCTCCCATCAAGAATTTTCCTTTTCCAACCTGCTCCAAGAATAGAGGATCATCGAAGTCAAACTAAAAAAATCACATGATCTATTAAATTCCATTCATTATTTATACACTGCCAATGTATATTGGTTTAGATTATATCTTGTGGCATATCAAATTCCCAATTCTCACGTCGCTCTTCATTTTCTACATTTTGAACATGAACTTCTGTAGATGAAATATCATTATGAGCCTCCAAAACATTATGTTCCATATCAAGTTCATTGGAGACATTTGTTATATTGTATTCTCCTCTTCTCTCACAATCTGATCGCCAGAGTGCCAGTGCTCTATTGAATGGAAAATTGGTAATGTCATACTTTGTTACATATAATCTTAAACAAGCATCCATATTCTTATCAAGCTTGTTCCTCAACTTTGACTTCAAGAATGACAGTGCACTAAACATTCTTTCATCCTCCACTGATCCCAAAATCATGGTTTGACATAAATCGACTAATTTGAAATACTCTGACATGTTTTCTTGTAGGTATTGACTTTCACCTTAAAGAGTCCATAATTTGATTACTACACCATATTCTATAGGTTTTGGCAAAGCATGATATTGATCTGACATTGTTTGAGCAAAGCAAGTGGCTTGTTGATATAATTTTGATGAATCTAATATACCTCCAATCTCTTCTCCTTCTACCTTAACGTTCCTGCCAAAGTGGTGCACTAAAGTATTCAATTTTGCTAGAAAGTCGACTTTTAAAGGATTTATATCTTTTTTCAGAGTTCCAATAATGAGGGTATACCACAGACATAACTTCCAGTAATTCATCTCGAGGAAATCGTTCTCTTATCTCTAATGCTAGTGATTGTGCAATTTCTATCAAGTTACGTCTCACTGAAATCACAATATCATTGAATTGGTCTCTTGACACATGGCACTCTTTGGTGGTTTGTCCCATCTTACTAACATAATAAAAGGGAACCATAAACCCACGCACTTCCATACATAGTCTCCCTTTTTCATCAAACTTCAAATAATTTTCACTCTTTTCTATATCAATGATAGTAGTCCAACCGTTAAATGTTTGACCCGTAAAAGAATCTGGCATCGATACAAATTATCCAATGCAAGGCATGCCAATTTTCTTGCATTTGTGTACTCTGCAATATACATTGTGCGACTCTAAGCCATTTTCACAAGGACATTCATTTCATGAAGCAAAGGAAGAATTCCAGCCAATGTTAATAATGTCTCTATATTAGTTAGTCGAAAGAGAAGCTCTTGAGCTTTGTCTACACTAAAGCGATGTTCATACATCACCCCTACCAATGATTGGTATTCACTAAATAGTCTTTGGGCTAGTCCATTCAATGAGATCCATCTTGTATCAACATCTTTTAATAGCTTTTTTCCATCTGTAACACCGTCAGCAAATTGTTAAAACTCTGTAAATCACTTGGGACTACGACAAAAGTATGCATGAGTCTCACGTACAAATTCTTCAACTTTTGAAACCAGTGGAAACTTACTTACTATTTTAAATGTAAGATTCATCCTATGAGCCATACAATGAATACTAATCATAAATGGTGAAGCTGATAGTTGTAGTTTGACACAAAGACCATTCCTTTGTCCTTGCATGATTGATGCTCCATCAGCTCTGACACATACCAACCTTTTTGCAATCATTAAATCATCCATACCACCAATTTCCTTCAAAGTCTTAATAACAAGTTCATAAATATTTCCAGCTGTAGAACTCTTCTTAATTTTATGAATCCCAAGTAAATATGAATGCCTAATATGATCATTAACCATATAAATACTCATGCAGATCCATGAAGTATTATCAACAGCTGTAACTTCATCCAAAGATAGTGAAAAAAACCTAGCATTTGCAATATTCTCTTTCAAATCATCTTTTTCTACTTGAGCTAGATATTTTTGCCATTCCCAACCACTCGTTATAGACCAAGAGAAGATGGAAAATTTGATACTTCAAGAAAAGATACATAGTTCTTGTAATCTGGATAATTTGTCATAGGACGACCTCTAGATAAGATGTGAAATGCAGTGCTTAATTGTGTCGTCTTGGATAACAAATTTCTCTCCATTGTATTTCCAAATAGAGATGTGATGGTCCCTCCACTTGCCTCGAGTTTACTCTTGCTTATTAAGTATTTATTATATTCTTCTTGATATTTGACATGTCGACATTCCTCAGAAGATTGCCATTTGGTAATAGACTTCTCCTCACCATTTTCAATTTTCTTAACATACAACTTTCCTGCATGCTTCTCTATTGTATCCAACTTCATTTGCATTTTTACTACCTTTCCAAGTTTCCAATTACATACAATGCATTTAACTTCTTGTGAAGCCTCTTTCTCATTTATTGGAGGTATTGGTTCAATCAACGGAAATTTTGAGGCCCATTCCGATTGGAATTTTCTCCCTATGTCCCATCGGCCTTTTTTTCTTTTTCGTGATAATGAATCATTTTTGTTGCCTTCCAAGGTAAAACCTTCAACATTGTCATTGCCAATTTTTGGTTGAATTGCATTTATCCCAATTTGTTCACTAGAGGAACCCATCCTATCATATGTTATATGGCTATTAGTTGCATTCTCAGAAGAGTTGACATTTGTCTCGCTGATGGGTTGCTCAAAAGAGTTTGAATCATGAAGAGAATCTAGATTCTTGGATTGAGGTTTCTAAAAGTATGATAATACATCCCTCTGTTTTGATGCTTTCTTTCCACAATCGTTGTTTGACATTTCGTTGAATATTCCACAATTATTAAGATATCAAATCAATTTAGAAACCCAAAGTGAAACCTGCATGAGAAAAATGATATAAAATTAGTACAATTTGTAAGTTATCCATCATGACATGAATTCTAGAGGCTAGAAAATTTGAACCTAGTAACCTAAACCCATCCAAGATTAACTTCAAAATTAGACATAAATCCATCACGATAAATACAAGTTTTTATTTCTTATGTGTTAAAAAACTAATTTTTTATTTACACTTTTCATTACCAAAATACCTAGTAGAAAAAGTGGCATTCATAAGAATCAAGATTCAAAATATACAATAGCATCACTTCACTGGTGCCCATAGCCAATAAAATTTAAATTTATAAGATGTAATGGTGTCCACAAAGTCATGAAAAGAAAGAATTAAAAACTATGTGAAATAATATCAATAATTTATTCTAAAATCTAAATAGTAATTCTTATATTGTTATTCATTCCCTAACAAAAACAAGATCTCATATGCACATGGAAAGTGTATGATCTTATGATGACAGAAATTGAAAAATGTGATCAACATAACCATTGCTAAACATTCTCATTCAAGGGTAATAATATCACACAAAAGAATAAGAACATCTAAATAATCAAATTCAAGCATGAAAACAAACTTGCAAGCCAATATAACAGCAATGAATTAATGCATAAAACCAGTCCTAAATAAACCAACTTCAGATCTGTTTGGGTTCATTAAAAAATGTATACATGCCTGGAAATTACTTGGACAGATCTGGAATATGGTGCTAGTTTGACAACATTATATGGCATTGTTACCATCTCCCTATTTGGCATCATAAAACATGCTGGAAACACTAATCATCTCTATAATATGCTATACAGGAAATTCCAAATATATTCCTACTCAATCAGATATGAAAGCTTAATGAAAGGAAAATGTTCCGCAAATAACACTTCTAACTCTTTTTCAGGAATATATCCAATGGCCATTTTATCCTTCCTTATCAGGGTTGCATTCCAAGTTCTCAAATGGTGGATGGATCATACTGGAATCCTGACCCCCTTGTTAATCATAATTATATAGAACGAGTGTTAATGGAGCTCTCTTCAAGTCAAGAAGGAAAGTGCATGCACTATTGTCTTAATGTTTACCTACTTCAAACCCTTGCATCATAGATATGTGTTAGGCTTCCATTTACCATTCACATTAGACCTTGACTTCAAAACACGCTCGATGTACAAAGCTAGATCAGTCCTTTCAACAGTTTTCAGGGAGCTAAAGAAGATGTAAGCCTCAAGGGCAATGCATTTCACAGCTCTTTCATACTCCTATCAATGTCAATAGGTTTGATAATCCTCATAGCTTACCCTTACAACTGGCTATAACTCAATGATATCAAACAGAATTAGTTGTTTATATAAGTGTTAGGACAAGGATGCATAATATCTCTAAAAATACAGATCCCTTCTTGTCATTAGCAATATCCATGAAATGGGATTAGGTTATCAACTTCATAGCATTATGCCACAAACAAAATTTATTCTCAATCTCCACTACTGCATAGCTGAAATGCATGTTTCAAAATGCTGAAATAAATCAAACTGAACTTTGCATTCAACCATTGCTTCCTTACTTTCTCATGTACCATATTGCCTTGATGAGAAAGAGGTGTCTCTCACACAAACATGTCTATTTCTAATATGGACCAAAAAAGGGGAACTCTGTTATTTTCAATGTGTTTTCCCTCTCTATGAGATATGGCAAGTCAAACTTGCATGTATTATACCCAATGATGAGATGGGGACCAAATTCACAAATGAAATCTTGTTAGGAATATGCTATCACATCCAACAAATGCCATGAAAGGATCTCATCCAAAAACGATCGGTAGCTTCAAATCAATCAAACGAGAGAAACATCTCTAAGCCAAAGCTCACATGTATCCTAGTCCATCAATTGAATAACCCTACAAGCTCGATCCTTGTGATAAAAATCACAAGTGTTGTCATGAAAATCACACGTGTAAATTGTAAACCTCATACAACATGAGGGTAACAAAATCATTCATCACGTTCGAGGCTATGCTAACTTGGTGAGGTTGAGCTCCTTACCCATACATAGGCTACTATTCGGCAGTCCACTGCTCTGGATGGCCCTTTCAGTCAAGTCCAAAATTGGTTTACAAGGGTTTTGAACCAATATATTGATCTGGCTGGCCCTTTCCATTAGGCTGCTCAATATAGAGAGTATGTTATTATCAACTGGATGAACTTTTGCTTGACAAAAATGCAAAAATATCTCAAATATACTTTTTCCACTCTTCCTTTTCCATTTCTTGCATTGCAAATCAACACTTTCAATATATGAAGCTCCCATGTCTTGATTTTTCTTCAAAATAGAAGAATACATCCACTCAGACATAAACATGCTTATTGCAGGATGAACCAAAACTGTTTTGATTACTTGTTCTAGTCTCTGCATGACTTGGCCACTCCAGAATGCTTCTATAACATACACCCGAAGATGTTTTAAAAGAGAGAAGAAGGTTTCAAGCTGCTCTTTCCAGTGTGCACCTTCTCTCCATGAAGATTCTAGTTGTAGAATCCAAAACATTATAAGGTGTAATGTATTGAAAAAACTATCAGAAGAAAGTTCATATATTTTTGCCTTAAGAATACCTTTCATTGATATAAATCCCAAGAGTCTTGACTGATACCTTTCATGTATGCATGACAATGACATGACAAAAATATGTTCAATGGTTTCTCAAAAATATGTTCAATGGCATGACTGATGTATATGTTCAAAAAATGACATGACAAGTCACAATGGTTGCTACGCCACATATCTGTTCTTTCTTCTCCCTACAACTCTTTTTCACCATCCTGTTGATTGCAGCTCCATCCAACTGTGTTGGATTTCAAGAAAAATAAATTGTTTTCTTTGGATAAGTAACAATGTCGTTATGGAATTCACAGAATAAAGTAGCAACACTTTATGGCAGCAGATGATCTCAAGGGGGTTACTAGGAATCTTCTTTGAAATTGCAAAGACAGTCTTGCTATTGCACTTCTTATTCGTGTTTGATTGTTTGTCGTACTTATGGATTATCAATGGTTTCCAAGGAAAGAATACTATTCTTTTTTAGAGGACGTCCTCCTATGTTACTTCAACAACTATAGACAACTTGAAAAATAGAACCTCAAGAAGAAACATTTTTGAAGAAGAAATAATGAATAAGATAGTTGAAAGGAGTCCAACAATCTTTTGCATCAAACTAAAAGCAAAGTCACAACATGATTTGTGAATGCAAAATCAAGGGTCACGATGAAGAATCTATTGGAATAGAAGCAAAACCTTTCACTTACTAAAAACATCTTTGTGAACTCTTAAGAGGAGATATCCATGTCAATTAACCAACTTGTTCATATATTACACCCATTAACAACAAATCAAAATCATAATTTATGTATCTAAAGAGGAAGGTTCTCAAGTAGCCTTTGATCTCGTCAAAGGTAAAACCTCTAGCCCATATGGCTTCCCAACTGGTTTCTCTAAACTATACAAGAATATAGTGGGCATCGATACATCTATTGAAGAATGACAACAAACTTGGACTGTTTTTAAAGTCTTGAATGTCACTTTCATTACTGAAACCATTGAGAAAAAATTGAATCAAAGCATCATAGATTAAGAAACCATTCACTCCATGCAAAATCATATGAAAATTCAAATGATGATGAAGTTCACTATGTCCTAAGCCTACAATAGACATCTATAAATTTATTAACCATCTTGTGCAAGCCTTCGGTTTAAGGATTTGTGCATTCAAAGGGCATTGCAAACCTTGAAAGGGACTTTCCATCTAAGGGCATTGCAAGCCTTGAAAGGGCCTTTCCTACCAAGGGAAGACTCTAGGATGTCTTTCACATTTCCTAAGCAATAAACATTATGAAATCTATAGAGTTTATGGGCATAATCCACAACTTTCCCATAAATAATTAAACAGGGAAAAGTGAATTCAAATTGCAAAAAAAAATCAAATTTCATTCTTGAATAACAAACACATAATGAAAATTTTCATTGCACAACATCTACGAGATAAGCTCTAAGCCAGGAAGCAAGGAAGGAAGCTAGCACTTGTGGGTCTACATCCACCAGACAGAATATGCCACTGATAATAGTCTATTGGCTAATATATCTTGTGATCAATTCTTGTCATCATGCCTAACAAACTTATTAACACTCATGAAATTGCACAGAACCGGTTGTACATATCTCTAAGCCAGGAAGCAAGGAAGGAAGCTAGCACTTGTGGGTCTGCATCCACCAGACAGAATATGCCACTGATAATAGTCTATTGGCTAATATATCTTGTGATGAATTCTTTTCATCATGCCTAACAAACTTATTAACACTCATGAAATTGCACAGAACCGGTTGTACATATCTCTAAGCCAGGAAGCAAGGAAGGAAGCTAGCACTTGCGAGTCTACATCCACTAGATAGAATATGCCACTGATAATAGTCTATTGGCTAATATATCTTGTGATCAATTCTTTTCAACTTGCCTTTAGCTAGTTACAATGGTAAATGGAAGATGACTTAATGGAGTGAAGATACAAATGGAAGAAGAGAAGTAACAATGGTTTTATGATGGCAAGACCTAGTGCCTTTGAGTTAGTGATTTTGTTGGGCTATAGGGTCAATTTTATCCTCCAATATGATTGATAATCTGAAATATTTTATGTTGATGGAAATATTCTTCCTCTTTGCTAGCACAAATTTGTAGTCCTCCTTTGCTCCAATTTCCTGAAGATAACCTACAGCAAAACAAGATACTTGCAGCAATCTGATTCGCCTAGGCTACACAAGCAAGAAACGTTGGTGAACAATTAAACAATATTATGAAAAATAAGACCATGAATGATGTTAGTAACAATCCATACATTAAATTTTAAAATCCATACTCCAAGTAAGAATGTCTAGAGCAATTCCTATATACAACCAGGGATAAACAGAAGTCCCTAAAACTCCCCGGAGTATAAGGACAAGGCGATGTTTTTTTACTGTCACCTGGTAGTAAGCAGCCAAACTTATTAACACTCATGAAATTGCACAAAACCGGTTGTACATATCTCTAAGCCAGGAAGCAAGGAAGGAAGGTAGCACTTGTGGGTCTGCATCCACCAGACAGAATATGCCACTGATAATAGTCTATTGGCTAATATATCTTGTGATCAATTCTTTTAATCATGCCTAACAAACTTATTAACACTCATGAAATTGCACAGAACCGGTTGTACATATAGAATAGCATAGTAAGTTGTCGAAATAATAATAAATGTAACATCCCTGTTATCCAGACATCTAGTTCTATGAAATTGAAAAAAAAACTAACCTCTTAGCCTCAGTGAACACTGTAAACCCCCAGAAACTTTGAACAACTGCAGAAGCCACTGTCAAAAACTCAAGCTTTGTCGAATGCAGAGATCTAATGATTTTTCATGTGGTTTTTACTGGCTCTTGCCCCCTTATATAGCGACTTTGACATTCTAGAACCTTCATCTCATTTATGGAGTATGGACCAATTCAAGGTTAAAATAATCTTTACCCAACAAAATTTGGTTGTTGAAACCTCAATTCAAACCCCTGTTAACCAAAATCGATGGGAGTTGGGGCGATTTGAAAATTTGAAATGAGATTTTCATAAAAAATCTCAACACCGGGCCGCCATTTCCAAAAACGTGGGGAGAGCCAGCTGCTCGTGGGCGTCATCACCAAAATCCGGGTGGGAAGTTCGAACCAAGTTACCAACTGATCGTGGCCTAGGCCCTCCATTAGCCAAATAATAAATTGCTGGCTGGGCGAACCAACTGTTCGCGGCCTCCATTACCCTAAATGGTGGGCAAACCAACTCTTCAAGGCCTCCATTACCCGAAATTCTGGGCGAATCACCATTTCACGATTATTTTACTTGGCTACATTAATTTTTCCTCTTTCGTGACCTTGGCTATTCGATTTCATTTGACTATGGGTTAAATAAATATGGGGCTAATATGTTAAATTTTAAAAAACTCATTTCATATTAAAAATTCGCCCAGGGTTTCTTGGTGACCCCTATAATTTTGCCCATGGGCTATAATTTGCCCCTAAAATTTTCCCTATCCTAGAGATAACCATTTGAAGCACCAACAATTGATTCTCCTTTCCACTTTCCCAAGGAGCCACTTCCAGTCCTTAATCAAATGGCAGTTTGGATTTAAAACAAACCCCAAGTATTTAAAGCCTTTAGAAATGGACGATAACTGATAGGGAAAGAGACCCAATACTTGAACAAGAACAGTATCCTCAACATCGTTGTGAAGGAAAGTGGATTTTTGATGGCTTGCCTCCAACCTTGAGGCACTGCAGAATGACTTAGTGATCTCATAAAAAGACTCCCAATCCATTTTAGTAACCAACCCGAATAGAAGAACATCATCCACGAATAGTAAGTGGGAAATGTTATGTTCAGTCGAGACCTAAACACCCTCTAGCTTTTTATCGAATTTGGCCCTCTCAATCAGCCTATTGAGCCCTTCAATCACTAGAAGAAAGAGCCAAGGCGACATACTTTCCTAAGGCCCCTAGAACACCTGGAAAATTTGGAAGGGGAGCCATTAACCAAAACAACAAATCGAGTAGATGGAATACAAGCCATTATCCAATTGGTAACCTCGAGAGGGTGTACAATTTGAATTATAACCAATTTTAAAAAGACCCAATCAACCCTATCATAAGTTTCTTTCAGATCCATTTTTAATATCAAAGCTTTTAACTTCCTGATTTTAATTAAATGTAAACATTCCTATGCCACACCGATTGCATCCAGAATCTCCCTGTTAAAGGAAAAACCGAATTGTTCCTTGGAGATACAATCAGCTAAGAGAGGCTTGATCCAATTAGAAATAATCTTCGAATGACTTTACAGACCAAATTTCATGGAGAGATGGGTCTATAGTTGTCAAAAGTATCAGGTTTGGAACTCTTAGGGATAAGAGTAATAAAAGTGGAATTTAAGGCCCCAAACACAGCCTTTTTGTCTGGATTCCTCCACAACGTCCAACAGATCCTTACCAATAATATAAAAAAACGAGGCAAAAAACTCCACAGTCCAGCCATCAGGGCTTGAACTTTTGGATCATGCAAACTTCTGCAAGACCAACTGGATTTCATCCAAAATCACTTCCTTACCAATCTTCAAGCCTTCATCATCATTGAAGAATCATGGATAGTGTTGAATAACTTTGAGTTGATCAACAATATTAGACAGACCTAGATCTCTGAATTTATGCTCAAAATGATTGAAAGATGCTTCCTCTAGGTCCCCTTGTGCACTAATTACGTTACCATTAGAACATTTCAAATCCCATATAGCATTGACAACTCTCCTGTGATTAGCATACTTGTGAAAAAATCTAGAATTACTGCCCCCTGTTTGATCCACACTGCCTTGCTTTTAAATCGCCACGTTTCCTCCTCAACTTTAAGGAGGATAGAGGATAGCCTTTCTACCTTTAAGCAAGATAGAAAGATATGATGAATCTTCCCCTCAATAGTAAGCAACTATTTTTTATGCAAATCCTTTTTATCTTTTTTCCCATTTAGCTACCACATGTTTCAATTCCTTGAGCTTCAACACTAATCTGTGCATAGCAGTGTCTTCAGGTGACTCAAATGAAAGGCAAAAATTCCGAACCAACCTTATAAACCTTTCATCCTCCAACCAAATGTGGTTGAATTTGAACGGAAACTTAACACCAAACTGTTCGGTCCAAGTTCTATATCTAGGTAGTTTATTAGCCAAGCCTTCAGAAATGAGGAATCTGTCTAACCTCTTAGAAACAACATACTCCCCCATCTTGCCATTCTTCCAGGTAGGTTTCAAAGGGATAGGTTCGTTTGGATCCACTGGCGGATCATTGCTTGAAGCCCTACTTACTAGAAACTTGAAATAATCGTGATTTTATTAAATTGCAAATTTAAATCTTTAGCTTATATTCAATAGTTGTGCATTAGTTTCATTGTATGACCTCAACTTTTGATGTAAACAGTTAACCCACAAGGGATTTCTACCTACAATATAAATACTTGGCAGCCACTAAAACCGAAGAGGCACAGTTCTGCCCACAAATGCATACACAATAGATCCACCAAAACAAAACAATAGAGACATAATGGAAGATGGAAGCGATTACAACTTCACCATACACCAACAGTTAAAATATTAGATCTTAGACAAACAAGAAGAGGCATCACAAAGGCTGCAATTGGAATTTGATTTGCATTAATACAGAGAAACTGAACTTTTGTTTGCATTCTAAGAATTCACATTTACACAACCCAGTGCGTCACACAATACTAGATTAATAATGCCACCCTGATTGATGACTTCAACAAGTGGATGCAGCTCTTCCCAGCACTCTAGAAAAACCCAGTCTCTCCCACAACACTCAATGCCCAACAAATTGATGGAGTGTTTACCCCATTGTCTTTTGCCTCCCACAACACAATCTCTCCCTTGTTTAATTCAGAGGACTTAGATGGCGATAAAACTTATGAACTACCCCATTGTTCATATATAATTCGCTGTCTCGCTCATTAAAAGAATTGGATTGCAGGAAAATTGTCCTCACAAAATCTTCAGTGGTTGCCTTTGTTCTTTAATAATGTATCAATAGTAGGAAGTCTATGCTTTAAAAGAAAAAATTAAAATCAATCTGACATTAGTGGCTACATTAGTGCATTCCTATCTTACATCTTGTAATTATATTTTTGATTGTGGGCCTAGTCTTTCTGATGATGAAGAAAGCACCCTTGCTTGTCTTGATCCTTCACTAAAGGGTTTCCCATCGCCAAGGGTTTCTATCTCCAACACTAATCGACCTTGGAATGCTTGGAAGCCTCCACACTAAACTAGAGTGCTTGTTTTGATCTTTTGATTCTGTCAATTTGTGTGCTGTTACTACATTGTCTTGTCTGGTTCCTTTGTTATGTTTGTTTTCATTATATGCATTTGGATCTTTTTCCATTACCATAGTAGTTGGTTGATCTCCTTGTTTGCTTATGTCTATTGGTTCTTGTTCTTGAATGATTATGTTGTTACTTTGTGATAGATCCCGTTTTGTCCATGTTTTTCTTGTTCTCTCTCCCACCTTTTTTGTCAATATGCTATTGTACATTTTCCAGTTGTAGATTTCATCTTCTTTCAGGTACATTTTCCAGTTGTAGATTTCATCTTCTTTCAGGTGCATTTTCCAGTTGTAGATTTCATCTTCTTTTAGTTTTTTTCTTGTTCCTCAATGTCTTACTCTGTGTTCTTTTCTATCTTATGTATTCGCCTTCATCATATGCATGTCCATATCATGTAATTTTCACTTCTCTCAGAATTCTCTTATCAATCTCTTACATGGCTAGTCATTTCATTTTTGGTCTCATATTTTCCAACTTGCTTCTTGCCTCATATTCTTTTACTATGGCTTCTTGTGGATTACTATTGCATGTTTACCAAGGTTTGCTCTTTATATGTTTTGCATTCCTTTTTTTCGATAACTTTAGTTTTTGTTGGTTTCGTTTGTTCTACTACTTCTGATATCTATGTATTTATTTTAATGATGGCTTTATTTGTACCTTTTTGCCCACTACTTTTTTCTCTTATGAACTCATTTCTTCCCATGCTTCACCTTTTTCCTCATTGAGTATGTATACGATTCTCTCTTCTTTCTCACCCAATCATCTTGTCCCTGCTGTCCCTATTGTCCATATTGCTTTTCATTTTTTCTTTATGTTCTTTCCTCTTCCCATCTAGCTCATTCCTCTTTTCTTTGTTCAGTTATCTAATTCTTCTCTTTCATCTAAGTTGTCTAAAATTCACTCCTTGCTTTTGACTTATGTACTCTTGTTTTTCTTATGTTATTCCCTTCCTAAGATTCTTGGCATCCTATGGAATCACCTCATTCTAGTTTCCCTACTCTACCCATGTATTGGGTTTGTGGATGTTGTTCATTTCCTCATATATCCTTGCTTTTTGAATTAGGAAATATAATCAATGTGTAACATATAAACCTTATTGTTGGGTTTTAATCCTACTTTTTACCCTTTTTAGATAATTTTTGCAATGGAAGGGTATTGTCTACATGACATAAGCTCCTTCTTTACAGGGAAACATTGCCATTGCATCATATTAGTAGAGTATCAATGAAAAAGTGGATATTTCACATATAAAAAGTAAATGAGAAATCGCAAGTTTGAAAAAAATGGTATGATATGATTCAAAATGGTGCATAATTTCATAATCAATATGGTCATGCTCACGATGGGGACTTCAAAAGAACAATCTAATATCAAAGAGTTCACATTGGGTTGAATTCTTATTCATGTGTCAAGCTATTACTTTTCTTTGCTATCATCTTATAGAGTTTGCAATGGCTTCCAAGGGTAGAAAAACATCTTAACAAATAAATCCTACTACCTAATTGGTAATCCCCACAAAACAATGGCGTAGAAAGGGTTTGTTGATATGTAGGAAAGAGTACTAAGATTATTATTAAAAGAGGATAGGGCCACCCTTGAAAGGCACCGATTTCTCATTCCTCGCCCAACGGAGGCTGTGTGTAAAGAAGGATGTTTCCATGGTTGTGGTTACACAATAATCCAACTGCGTCTCTTCCACACGAGATAGACCTAATGGGCTATGGCTTTTCAATTAAGGACGTTAGGTCTTGACTATGCATAGATGTATCCATAATAAAGGATGCCGAAGAAATTTATAGTATTCTTGATATATTTTAGCGTGGAGGCATGGGGAGTAGTCTTGTTGCACCTCTAGATCCAAGTGAATAAGATCTTTTCTTTTGTCTAGTTTTGCTTCCACTTAGTGAAATTTTTGTTATTTTATTGTTATATGTATCAATTTTTGATGTGCCTTTTGTATCATTTTGGTAATTCAAATAGTCATATGTGAGTTTTGGAAGAACTATTTTTTTGTGACAACTATATTTTGCTTAGTTGTAATATGGTCCCTTTAATAAGACAATATTGATGTATAGTTTAGTAAGTTTATGCCATTTCATTCTTTGGATAAATAAAACTAGATTTATTTCCCTTCATACAAAAATGTCATTGAATTGAGTATCTATGTGTAATCCTTATGGATCTCCTTATGGAAATAAGCTCGTGCTGTCCTTATTTCAAATTAGTTGTTGTGTATTTGTGTATAGCCTCATTTCTAATTTTTTAGCAAACAATATCACTTATGTAGTAACTTTGTTTACCCCTTTAGATTTTCAAATGCATGGTTGATATGTAGCTTTTGAAGACGGTTGATCCTTTCTTTTTTAAGGCCTTAACAAGTATACTAATGGTGTTCTCATTTCTATCGAAGCCTTAGGCCTGATTTATGTCATGGTTGTGTTAGTTTTTTTCTCAACATCGCCTTTATCTTGTCTTTCATAAATAATTGACACAATCCCTTTCATCAAAGATCCTTTCAAGATTTCCCCAATTTCCTTCCTCTGGTCTTTCCTAGTTTTGTTTCTTCTTTTTGCTAATATTTGATATTTCTTTCTCCTTTCTTTTTGATATCTTATATTCTAGCATGTTTGGTGCTTGTTTGCGAATTTCTAATGGTTTGGTCAATGGGGGATCCATATTGACACTGTTTGATCCATGTTTACTCATCATTCTTCCCTCATTCTTTATGTTCAATGGTCCATTTAAGACAACGAACCTATTTTCCCTTTTGTCATCAACAACTTTTCCTTGTCCTTTTTCATAGTTTGGTTAATATATTAGTTATTAGTAATCAATGTTGTTATAATAATCCGATTCACAACCTTAAAATCCAACTTAATTTCATCAATTTTCTGGATATTGGGACTTTCTTGGTTTAATATTTGATGCTTCAAATTGTTTTTTCTTTGGAATTTATGCATATCTTTTCCACAATATTGTGTCATTGGCTGCCTTCTTATGGAATATTGTTGGACTTTTCCTTAGCTTGATATCCAATGGCTGAGGGGTTTTTCATAAGGAATATTTTGTAGTGAATAAATTTTAAAACACATTTAAAATCTAGTTAATTTCCCTTAAACATCTAATCTATAAAAATGAATTGTCAAAAAACATATTTTTTTCATATCAAGTCTTAATTTTCTTTTTTTCATAAGTCTTAATTTTCAGGTTGATCATTGGCTTCCTAATCATTTTATCATGCACATAGTACCTATCATACAAGCATTACTTGTCATCTACCATAACAATTCACATGATAGCTATACACATCTAATCTATTTATCATGAGTGTTAACAAACCATTGGATCATCAAAATATGTCAGAGAACCATTACTTGTGTTATCCTTGCATACCATATTACTAGTTTACCATATTTCTTGTTATCATCTCATAGTTCACCACTTGTTTCAATATCTCAAAACCTATCTCAAAATAACATTATATCATTGAATCAATAGAAATATTATGTCACCAAGTAATTGAGTCATCATCAATTCATTAAACTCATTATCATGAAATCACATGCTAATCATCAAAACATCCTAGCATCAAAGCATGTTATGAAATATGTATATTCCTCATATGTTTGATTCTCACCTTTGCAATCTCTTTACCATGACTCATCATATACCATTTCTTATCCTCTTAGATTTTTCATAGTAAGTCATGATATATTGTCATATTCCGAAACACCCATCTGATCTCCCACCTAATTTTTATAGCTCACTATCATCACATGTTGGCAAAACAACATATCATAAAAAATGTTAGAAAAATCATTGCTCAACTTACTAGTCATGTTCTCACTCTACAACATACCTTGTCATCACTTGTCTAATCATCATGCCATCCTATCATCAAAATTACACTTCTATTCATTAAATGTATTGATATCATATAAAAAACTCACATGTCTCTTCAAAATGATGCAACATCTCATGCTTAATTAATTATTTAATAAACATAACTCATCATGTTATCCCATCCCTCATTTCCATAACATAGGTCACTGGTTTAACCATCACATGTTTTAAAATCATAACATAGATCATGCTACATGCGTATAAGTTATCACATGCCTCATAACATAAATCATGCACTCATTCATATTGTATGTCTTATCACCATAACACAAATCATACACATTCATTTCCATTGCATGACCTAATCACCATAACATAAATCATCTCATGTGCCTTACATGTCTTATCCTTGTAGGTCTCAGTAATTTTCACTAGAGCTCTTTCCATTAGGATATAGCTAGTATTATTCCTTAATTCAATATCCAATAGCTTATTCCAAGATAGCTATCAATGACAATCCTAACACAATCTCATCAAATGATACTATTAAATCACCTTCCATATGGAATTTAGACCTTTCCTTTGTCTTTACCTTCAATGGTTCTCCTAGGCATATTTCTAGTTAAGGGTTTTTCAACGGGGCTTGTGTCTGTAGTCGCTTGCTTTGCATTGGAGTTCATTTTTTGGGGAAATTGATCTTCCAAGATTACATTTGATGACGGTGATAAATGCATGTCACCAAAAAAAATGCACCTATCCATTAGAAATATAACCTTACCTTTGCCTTTTTCCTCGGATGACCTCTTCCAAGCTTATTTCCAATGGAAGTTAAATTGACCTGTAGATCATATGTGACCACTTTTAATTGGGTTACCCTATAATCAATATTTCAATATGGAGCAATTAATACCTCGATTCTCAATGACTTCTGATTCTTTCCAAAACTCATAACCTGGGCACCAAAACCATAACTCATAACCCATATCGTAAAGGTCACACCACATATTAAATACTCGTAGTCTAGAATTTTTAGGGTCTTGGATGTAGAACAATCCTTCCCACTCGACCTCTATATTAATACATAACCTACAAGAATATTCTATATACTTTATGAATACCATAACAAAATCACACTCTTATCTTTATGCATACATGGTTTTCTCCTTTCTACCCTTATTGTCCTTCCTCAACTTGGGCATTACTTTTTGTTATCTCATTACCTATATCCTTTGTGGGGCTTGTTGGGGTTCCTCCTAATCTCCACCCGTGTTTTAGTTAGAATTTGTTTCCACCTAAGGGGTGTTCTCCCATTGAATTCTTAATATCAATGTAGTTTTCTTCTATTGAGATATGTGTTTGTTTCCTCCTTGAAAATACTTTCTCTACTCCAATTGAAAACATATTTATAATATACCTCGAGTGAAGTTCATAGTTATCATGTACCCATTCATATAAGTCTCTATCATATTCTTCTCCAGATGGAACTTCAAGGTACAACACGTCTAATTCATTGGGATTGACTTCTTATTTTCTCAACTTGTATAAGTGTTCCATATCAAGATGTGATCATGATGGTTCCTCTATATCCATCACATATATTTTTGCTTCTACTACCTTTTTTTTATCCTTATAAGAACATATAATGCCTCCCATAGCATAAATCCATGGTTTGCAAAAATTACTTGTAGGCTTCTCTCAGTAACTTTGATGGTTCAAATGTGGAACATGTCTTTATTTTATATGCATTATTCTGAGCTGTTGTTACTCTTCCCATTGGTGTACAAGTCACATTATTAGTTACTCTTATCAATATGTTACTTTGTTTTAAAGGTAGCCTTCCCGAGTCTTCCCAAAATATTGAAGATATAAAATTTATTTATGCTCCCTCGTCTACTACTACATTGTAGGATTTCTTTCACACAGCTAATGCAAGGATATGTATTTCTTTGCTAATTAATGAACCAATCTTACATACCTGAACCATTTATGGATCTATATCTTCCTCTTACTTAGTGCAAAATAGGTTGTCAAAAAAATTCTTGATCTTCCTTATGTATATCTTATTATGGGCTAATTTCTTATCTTGGTGTTACTTAGATTCTCATGATGTTGCCTTTTCTTAGCATAGCTCTTTCCATGTCTCTCTTGTTATTTTTTTCCCACCTCTGATAGTCAATATTTCATCCTCATAAATACATTTTTGGCATTGAAAATCATATCTAATTTTCCCTTTCTTTTTCATCAAGTGTCTTCTAGTTTATCCATTGATTCTAGCCCTGGTTGCTATGAGTGCTTCTTTTGTCTTGGTCACCTTTGTGATCCAATTCAGCTTATGGTTCTTTTCCTATTTTTTTTAGTAGGATTTCACCATGACTGCTATCATGGTTGTGGTTTTAGCAAACAATAGCTCTTGGTATGCTATATATGCAAATATTTGTCTTGTGCCCCCATCTTTTGCAGGCATAGCATTAACAACTATTTGTTTCTCTTAGAAATGTTTGTACATTTGGGTTGTTTTGTGCTTTAGTTTTAAATATATTATAATTATTATACACTTGAATCCTTGATTCTTGGATGTTCTTCTATTTCCTTCCCTTGAGTATCTTGTTATAAAGGATCATTGTTGATTAGTACTTGGATTGTCAAGACAATTATTCCAAGAGTGTTCAACAATATTATTTATTTTCAAATTAAACCTTGGTAGCTTTCTAGAGCTTTCCTTAAATTCTCGGGTTTCCTTCTATGTATGGTCAAGCTTTTCCTTTGGTATGTGTTGTTTGGCTTCTTTCAGGTTTTGAAAATCCATCTCTAGCTTCTGCATTCTTTGGTCATTTTCTTCCTTTTGCTACTTCTTTTTCCTTTTACTAGTTCCTATCTCACTTTACATGTTAAGTTTCTTCTTGGACTGCATCGTTATAGCAACTTGCCATTTGCTGTCCATACACGTGCCCTTATAGTATATAGTAGTCCTATGATAAACTATTCAATCCTTTATTTTTTCTATAATGCCATATTCAAGTTGTTTGAAAACCTCTCTAAGCATACTATCATAGTGTATTATAATTTCTCTTGGTAGTTGAAATATTCCTCTAAGGTGTGTGAATGTTCAGGAATTTTGTGTTAGGTATGCATATACATCCTTAAATTTTGTTTTCATATCTTCCCATGTCTTGAATGTCTCATTTCTTTCACATGTTCAATACCATGCCGGTGTTGCTACCCAACGCGTTCTTTTGAACATGGTCCATTTATTCTTTTTAGTGATTCCATTGGTTTGACCCCATAATGATTATATGAGAAATAGTGGCTATCTTAATTCATAAATCCACCAAACAATTGTATTCTTATCATGTATGTATTGGTCATCTCCCTGTTTTTAGGTCATTCTAATGGTATCACTTTGTCTTCTTTTATGGGGTTCTCCTTTTGATTGTTCATTAAAAGTTTCTTCTTCTTTGTGTTGGATCATTCTATGATTCATCCATATATTCTTCTTTCCTTTCTTTCCAGGCATTCGAAAGATCGATGTCTTGACTTCAATTCAAATTCCTACGAGGATTGTTGTTCGTTCTTTTTCTTTTTCTTTTTAAAATCTCGATGCTTGACTCTTCTATAGAAACTTTAATCATGTATTTTGTTCAGTGGGATTTCCCCCCTAGAACTGTTATTGATGTTTTCCCAAATGATACTCAATCTTGATGACTAGTGGTATAATTCTTCTTATTGTGAGAAGAAATACAAATTCGTTGGAATGCCCCCATATGTTGGATGCTAAATAGTCACATCATGGTCACTTACTAAACCCATCCTCAACATCTTATCAATTACATCAACCTCTATCATTAACAATTATCAAATATTAATATTTAAACTTGTCAATGTTTAATAGTAAACAATATGCAATAATACACATCACATCCCATAATCTCACTTGACACAACATGCTTATAGTAGGAAAAGCCTCAATATCAATGAAAAGAAACCACTCTTCAAATAATGGTGAATAATACTTTTATTTTCCTTGGAAAAAACCTTTATATTTGAAAGAGAATATACATAGCGTACATTTGTATCAACAAAAAGATCCTAATACTTTCAAGAGTCTGCAAAGAAACAAAAGCACCTACTACCTAAGTACAACATTTATGCATTCCTTCAGAACCAAATAAGACCTCTATGCAGAGGACATTTTACAAAAAAATATTTGTATAACATCTACAAAATCAACGACTCTGATTGGGGACATAAGAGAGAGTTAGGAGTAGATGGAGATTGCAGCTTCTAGGTGAAGCTGCCTGCCCTTGTATTCTTCATCCACCGGTTGACCTTGTCAAAGCTTGTTTTGAAAGTAGATATGCCTCCTTATTGAGCTCTTTGTATACATGCACGAAAGATAACCACTCGAAATGGTCCATTTCTTCCTCAATAAGATGAAGCAAAGAATGTAGTCTTAAGACCTCAATCTTCATTTTCTTCTTTTCCCATCCAATCACAACCTCGGAATTTCCCAATACTTGCATTTTTTATTTTATTTTTATTTTTATTTTTTATCTTTGACTGATGAGCACATCTTAGTACAATCCATAAGGCACATAAATCCGCTCTAGTATTGGTGCCTCTCCCTGCATCATATTTTAGATGATGACAATTATTTGCAGTTTTAAAAAGGATAGCACCCACTCCACAAATTGGAGGGTGCCCTTGACTCGTGCCATCAAAATACCCCCATGAAATCTCATAATTCAAACTGGGCATGCTTACTATTCTTCCCCTTTTTTCTTTTGGGACATATTCATATTCATAGGTCATATTATAATTTTGTGAGCCAAAACTTCATTTGGGAAGCGTTTCTCTTAAAAAATTAACAAGTTTCTAGCCCACCAAATCCAATAAACCCAGATGCAAGGAAAAACCTTGAAATATGACACAACACTTTCCTACAACCATTCTCAGACACATTCCTCAAGAGAACCCACATTCCAAGAAGGTTTTGAAGAAATCTTAGCATTTACTAACCTCCAAATATCTTTTAAAAGATTGAAACTAACAAAAATATGATACATAGATTCCTCATTTTCACAATAGAGACAACATCTATTTGGCCCTTTCCAGCCCCACTCATATCCATTGTCCCAAGGAGAATCTCATTGGACAAATAAAACCAGAGAAGAATTTTTTTTTTATCTTAGTGGACGAGGTGTTTTCCACACCACATCCCACCACCACTTTTTCTCCCCCTCGAAAGAATCTTCCACCACAATGGCATACCCCAATTTAGCTGTAAAATTACCTATGGCCTGGTTTTTAGTCCAACATAACTTATCCTCTTCCATTGATGGTTTGATAGCCACCTGATAAAGGCTTCATATGTAAAAACGCCATTCTTCCGCCTAAGCGACAGATAGATACAACTCCTCAACGCTCTTCCAACACTAAACCCTGCCAACTTGATTATTTACAGCCAAGTCTTTTAAGTACAGAATTCCATGATCGTGAAGGCCATGGATCAAATCTGCTAACAAAGCAAAGTTGTCATCCGCTCCTAACCAAGGATCCTACCTGATACACATCTTTCTTCCATTCCCTATTTTCCATGCTATCCACATTCTGATCAATGGAAAAGCATCAACAGGTTCCTTCCAGACTATCAAGCCCCCCAAGACCCCCTTCGAACTCTTTTTCTCCTTTCTGAACTAGCCCTCCATCGAAGAGTTGATTAAGTACTTGGCCTTCATGATGCGTCCCCACAAAGCATCGTTATACACTAACCTCCATAAATATTTCACTGCCAAAGCTTGAATGAATGTATAAATGTTCTTGAGGCCCCAACCTCCCAAGTTTTTTGGTGTAGATAATCTTGTCCATTTTACTAGAGGGATTCTATCTACCACCCTCCTCCTTGTCTAGAGAAACCTAAAGCACTTTTTCTTGAGTCTAGTTAAGATGCCTTTTGTAACTTTTGCAATTGACATCTATGGGAGAGTTGTCTATTCTTGAACAGGGACCAGTAATTGTCATAGTACTGGTTCCACACAGCCACCACATATTGACATAAAGACACCCATAAATTAAACATACATATTCCATATTAAGTGTAGTAAATATTTAAATTATGTCCAAAAATTGCCCATTAACTGACTGGGCCAATAGGTGTCCATAAATAGTCTTTATATGAAAAACAATACAAAACATCTTGTCCCAACTAAGTACAGATCTGCTCAGGGATCCAAAAGTACATGAACAACTAAATAACCTAGCTCGTTTTTGCCACCTACTGCAAGGTACCTATCAAAGGAGGACCCACAAATATCTATTGGAGCCTAAATATACCATCATTCATTAAAACCTGTTCAAACATTCATTGAAACCTATTCAAGCAACATAAAGGATAGTGTCGGCCATAATTGCAAGATTATTCAACATTCCAACCCACTGTATTCAATAAATGACACCTACCCATTAAATGCACCCATTAAACAGATGGAAGCACAAGGATCCACCATGACAAGCTCCCAGCCATTGGATCACTTTTAAATCAATCCACAACACACATTCAAATTTGATAGATTGCAATCCATGTGCAACCTTCCTACCAATCCAATTCAACAACAAACAACTATAAATGAACCACAAGCCTTACTGAAGTTGCATTTCATAAATTCCAACTGCAGAGTGTGTGCACAGTTGCATTTCAGAAATTAGAACTGCAGAGTGTGTGCACAGTGGAGGCATACCATCAGAAGTGTGTGCATAGTATAAACAGGTTACTGTTTATGTTATTTATATTTCTCTTTATGTTATTTCCATTTATGTTATTTACATTTCTGTTATAATCAGCTTCCAGTTTCCTTCTATATAACCAGCTCCCCTTGTAATGTTATTTCCATTTCTGTTATTTATATTTATGTTATATCAACTTCCAGTTTCTTCTACATAATCAGCCTCCCTTCTAAATGTGTAGGTTGTTGCAGGCATGGAAAGAGTCAACAATGCAAGGAGAACAAGTCGTCGACTAAGCAGGGGTGCCCAGCTACGCTGCACCTCATCGGACGAGGAGAGGGTCGATCATTCAAATGCCAACAATGCTCCCAACAATGTTGTTGGGAATGACAATGTGGTGGTAGAGGACACTGTTGTCGCACCATCAACCACACAGCCACTTCCAACCACAGTTCCAGGAACAAGTTCAACCACCAAAATCAATGCAATAAGAGGTTGGACAAAAGAAGACATGCTAGCTGCCATTGATGATATAGAGTTCAATGGATATTCCATTCGTGCTGCTGCTAAAAAACATGGAGTTGCTACCTCTTCAGTGCATTATTGGATAAATGGGCTCACACATACAAAGTGAAGAGGGCCTGTTACAGTTATGAGTGAAGAGGAGGAGGCCGAGGTGGCTCAATGGTGTAAGGAGATGGCTGAAATGGGACATGGGCTAGAGCTGATACAGCTAAAATCCACAGTAGCTCAAATCTGTCAAGGGGGGACAAACCCCTTCAAAGATGGGTTTCCTGGTAAGTCATGGTGGTTTGGGTTTAAAAAAAGGCATCCAGACCTTGTGTTGTGTACAGCTGAGGGCCTAGATAGAGACATGGCTCTAAATCTACGCCCTGCAATTCTAACTAAGTTCTATGCCACCCTTTCTAGTGCATACGAGAAACATGGGTATGATCCAGACCATATATGGAACTGTGATGAAATAGGTTTATAGGAAAGAAGGAACTATGGCATGCGTGTAATTTCCAAGAGAGGGAGTCGTAATGTGCCACAAATTTTTCCTAGGAGCAAGGAGTGGATCACTATTCTATGTTGTGTCAATGAAATTGGTGCTTCAATCCCTGGATTTTATCTATTTAAAGGTAAGACTCAACTCAAAAACTATATACAGAATTGTGAACTAGGTGCATGCATGGCTACACATCCCCATGCTTGGATGACCAAAGAACTCTTTTTGAATTGGCTTACTCACTTTGCTGCATCTATACCAGGCGGTGTCTCACCTATAAATAGACACCTGTTGGTTTTAGATTGTCATGGAAGCCACATTGCTATGCAAACAATCAAGGAGGCTAACAATTTGGGCATCGAACTGTAAACACTTCCTGCTCATACTACTCACAGATTGCAACCCCTAGATGTCAGTGTGTTCGAGCCTTTCAAGAACTATTTCAGGGGTGAGCGAGCCTCGTGGATGGCAAAGAATCCAGCGGTGGAGGTAAAAAGGTTTGAGCTAGCCGAGCTTGCAAGTAAAGCCTTTAAAAGGGCTCTCACACCTTCTAATATCAAGGCTGGGTTTAAGAGGACTGGAATATGGCCACTGAATTCTGAGGCTCTCATGCATGATACTAGTTGTAGCAAGGCATTTGATTTGGATGGTCAGGAAGAAGGGCATGTCCAAGCACATGTTGATGGCCAAGAAGATGTGGAAGTAGAGGAATACGTTGTTGCTGCTGATAATATGATATCCCTCTCTTAAGGAGGACCATACTGTGGTGATGAAGAAGAACAGGTAAGTGAAACACAATATAACAATGAACCAATTGACAATAACATGGAGGTTGTTACACCAACTGAGACAACTGCAACTTCTGCTTATGATCTTCTTAATGTCTCTATGCAAGAGACAGTTGCAACTTCTGCTTTTGATCATGTCAATTCAAACGTTGATCATGCACCAAGAAGCAGCAATGGAGAATTGACTTTTCCAAGCCAGGTTACCCCACCATCATGGCTGGTAGAAGCCATGATGAATTTGGACAAAAATATTGTCTCAAGGACCAATGAAGAAAAAGCATGAACATGCCTTCACAGCCAAGAGAATTGGAAGATGAAATTGTTCATTATTTTGTGGACAATGGAAACCTAGAAGAAGATAGTGTCCACAATGAGGTTCCAGCCGAACAGGACAATATGGTTCAGATAGAGCAGGAGAACATTGACCCAAATATTGAAAGGCAAGTGTCAAGCAAGGAGTCGCAAGTGCCAAAGAAGGGCCAGTTGCTTGGTCGATTCCTAAAGCTACCAGTAGAGAGAGTCTCAGCAAAAAGAAGGCAAGCAACAACAGACAATCTTCGTCTATGCCGAAGTTCACAGTTACTCACCTCAGAAGACTATATAAAACTATTGGTTGAGTCTGAGCATAGGAAACTTGAAATCCAGGATTTAAAGCAGAAAAAGAGGGACTTAGCTAAAGAAAAGAAAACTGCAAGGATTTATGCAGTAGAACTTCGAGCACAGGAAAGGCTTGAAAGAGAGAAAGAAAGACAAGAAAAGGCTCATAAAAAACAAATGGCAAGGAAGGAAAAGGAATTGAGAAAGGCTCACCAATTGCTTCAAAAAGAACAAGGGGTGGCAGAAAGTTCTGCATTGATGCAAACATAGTGGATGGGAGTAGGATGATGCCAAACACATTGGAACATCTTGTAGATAATACTCCATGTTTCCAAGACCTCCTAAACATCCAAGTCCCCCACTATCAACAAGTGCGCATGCCCACTTTATTCCCTCCTACCAGTGCAGGTGTCAGACATATGTATGATTATCGGGGGGCTCAACCTAATGCAGGGGTTAGTAGCACAAGTGTGCATTGTGGCTACTCAATTCCTCCATGGATACAAGAAGCAAATTGGATATCATATGGAGGCAACCAACCACAACCTAATCAACCATTGTTAGGTAGGCCAACCAACCTGCCTCAAGCAGGAAACTCAACAATATTGGGCGCTGAAGATCTTGGAGGACATCAAGCATAGGGGTGTCATATAGGGGTGCCAATTTTTTTGTTGTGACCACATTGCAATGTGGATTTTGTAATCACTGGGTCTAACTACTGCAACATGATCATTTTGTATACAATCCTAGACCATTTTGGGTACAATCCTAGGTCATATCGTTCCCCAATGTTTGCGGCATTGTAATCAGGGGTTTATCATAAGGTTTAATATACAATTTCATCTTTTCAACAACACGCTGTAATGTTCTCTGATTAAACATTTCATTAACATTTTTTAGGGTTTATGAATTTAGTTTGTTGTTGGTTTATGTTGCAATCATAGTTTGGGCTGAATTATTGAAGGTTCTATAGTTTATGTTGCAATAGGGTCTATGGCTTATGTTGCAGTAGTTTGGGATGAATTATTGAAGAGGAAAAATTTGGGCTGAATTATTGAAGGTTCTATGGTTTATGTTGCAGTAGGGTCTATGGCTTATGTTGCAGTACTTTGGGCTGAATTATTGAAGAGGAAAAATTTGGGTTGAATTATTGAAGTTTCTATGGTTTATGTTACAGATTTTTATGTTGCAATCATAGTTTGGGCTGAATTATCGAAGGTTCTATGGTTTATGTTTCCCTATATTCCTTAAAGTAATAGTTAGGAATGGGGTTGAACCATTACCGGGGTGCGAAACCCATCCATTCGATGCTAATTGATTGGGAACATGCCCATATTTCTCTCCATGGAGGGCTCTCATGCATGACTTATTAAACCTAAATACAGTATCATACTAATCAACATAAATGCATGCTATGCTCTACATGGACAACTAATTGAACAAAATACCTACAACCAAATCAGAAGGAAAAACTGCAAATTTAACTTCTTCTATTTTGCACATAATGCAAGTTATTGGCCCATAATGCAAGTAATGACCTGATAAGATGGAGCACCCCACTTGATGTTAATAGTTAAAAGTTAAAACTGCATCATATAGTTGTAAATTAAAACAATAGCCAAATTTGTTCCCTACAGTCGTAATTAAAGTAAAAGCCAATCAACAATAGTCAATTTGGCACACTGGCTGATATGAACAACTGAATTATGTGTATTCTTCCAATAAGATGAGACAATGGACAAAAGTCACTGTTGTCAACTGGCATCCATCCCCTGTATGATGCAGTCTTGACTTTTAACTATTAACATCCTACTGCAACAAAAACCAAAAACATAAACCAACAACAAACCAAATTCATAAGCCCCAAAATAATTATAAACCTCGCTGCAACATAAACCATAGAACCTTCAATAATTCATGCCAAACTATGATTGCAACATAAACCAACAGGGAGCTAAAATCATAAGCCCCAAAAACATTATAAATCCTGCTGCAACATAAACCATAGAACCTTCAATAATTTAGGCCCAACTATGATTGCAACATAAACCAACAGGGAGCTAAAATCATAAGCCCCAAAACAATTATAAAACCTGCTGCAACATAAACCATAGAACCTTCAATAATTCAGGCCAAACTATGATTGCAACATAAACCAACAGGGAACTAAAATCATAAGCCCCAAAACAATTATAAAACCTGCTGCAACATAAACCATAGAACCTTCAATAATTCAGGCCAAACTATGATTGCAACATAAACCAACAGGGAGCTAAAATCATAAGCCCCAAAACAATTATAAAACCTGCTGCAACATAAACCATAGAACCTTCAATAATTCAGGCCAAACTATGATTGCAACATAAACCCACAGGGAGCTAAAATCATAAGCCCCAAAACAATTATAAAACCTGTTGCAACATAAACCATAGAACCTTCAATAATTCAGGCCAAACTATGATTGCAACATAAACCAACAAGGAACTAAAATCATAATCCCCCAAAAAATTATAAACCCTCCTGCAACATAAACCATAGAACCTTCAATAATTCCGGCCAAACTATGATTGCAACATAAACCAATAGGGAACTAAATTCATAAACCCCCCAGAAATTATAAACCATGCTGCAACATAAACCATAGAAACTTCAATAATTCATCCCAAACGATGATTGCAACATAATCCAACAACAAACCAAATTGATAAACCCTACTGCAACATAAACCATAGAACCTTAAATAATTCAGGCCAAACTATGATTGCAACATAAACCAACAGGGAACTAAATTCATAAACCCCAAAAAAATTATAAACCATGCTGCAACATAAACCATAGAAACTTCAATAATTCATCCCAAACGATGATTGCAACATAAACCAACAACAAACCAAATTGATAAACCCTAAAAAACTGATAAACCCTACTGCAACATAAACCATAGAACCTTCAATAATTCAGCCCAAACTATGATTGCAACATAAACCAACAAGGAACTAAATTCATAAACCCTAAAATTTATATAAACCATACATCAATGTAAACCATAGAACCTTCAATATTTTAGCATAACAACTTCGTATTATAACTCTGCATAACAAATTTGCATGATAATTCTGCATAAACCCTAACAACTTCACACACCCTAGCCAACAACAATTCATAAACCCTAACGAATTCACCTTAACCCTAATAAATTCATAAACCCTACTGCATCATAAACCCTACTACAACATAAACAAATTAATTATTCATTATTCACCATTCAAAATTCATTAAACAACATTAACAGTATCACAATTCCATGCTGCAGCGAATGCACTTCACCACTGCCGCCGATGCCACTTAAAAAACCACATGCTAAATGGATTTCACCATTGCCACAAACGCAACGTAAACCCACCACAAACAATTCAAACCCAAATCAAAGTGTGAGCAGGAAGGCACCATCGCCACCGCCGGGAGCAGGAAGGGACCAAACCAATTCACCAACAGAAATGCACAAATTCACAACCTAGAAATGCACAATTTCACAAATTCACAACCAAGAAATGCAGAATTTAACCTATAAAAGTAGAAGAAATGGTCCACGAAATCCCCAGAAGGTTGAGAGTGTTGAAAAACACTGACGCAAGAATGGCTGGTAGGAAACCTACCAGCGCCACCGAAGAAGTGCGAGCAGGAACAACCATCGCCACCACCACGAGAAGGAAGGGACCAACGCCACCGAAGAAGCACGAGCATGACGAGACCAACACCACCGAACGAAGGCAACGAATGCGTGATGGAAGCCACCATCGCCACCAGCGAAACCAACCGAGTAGGAACCCAACAACACCACCACCGAGCCGAGCAGGAACAACACAACAACACCACCCAGATGAGTTCATGGGGATGGAGCGAGCGTCAACATTGGGAGAACCAGCGAACAAAACAAACCACAGCGGCGAACGCCATCCGTCGGGGGGTAAGGCACCAAACATCAGCCACATCACAGAAGCACAGCAGGATACTGGAAGAACCAGAGCAGGAGTGGTGCAGAACAAGAGTGGGGGTGGTGTAGAACCAGAGCGGGAGTGAACAAGAAACGGGGTGGCAGAGCGTTCACAGACAGGGCCCGAGCAACAATACACGGGAGGAAGGAGAGGTCGCGGGAAAAGCGTCGGAAAAGCATTAAAACGCGTGCCATAAAGCCGCTTTATGGCGCCCACCCACCACGACAGGTGGTGGTGCCATATGGGCCCGGTCTGGCCTTGTGTCGACTCGCCAATGTGGCATGGGGGAGGGAGCCACGTGGGCTGTCCAACAACTGGCATCCCTCCCCTAATACAATTTCAATATTGATTTTATATTTTCAACATCTTGATAGTTTCCAAGCCCTAAAATCAAGATGTCATCAACTAATAAAATGTGTATTAGAGTAGTCATCTTAGATATACTTATTCCTTTGACTTCTCCTTCTAACTTGGACTTCTTAATCAACAGCCTTAAACCTTCTGCAACAAGAAGAAACATAAGCAGGGATAAAAGACAACCTTGGCACAATCCTATGGTTTCTCTAAAGAAGGGAGATGTAGACCTATTGATCAACACTGCGAAGTTTATGGACTGAATACATTTCCGAATCCGGCTAACAACCTTTAGACTCATACCCATCTGAGTGAGTAATAATCTAAGATAGACCCATATGACTTTATCATATGCCTTAGCCAAATCAATATTTATCACCACCACTTTAGTCTTGCATACCCAGAGTGAGTGAAGTCCTTCTTGGTCTATAGCTACCACGTCATGAATTTGACAGTTGAACAGGAAGCCAAATTGCTCCTTTGAAACGAAACCTGATAAACTACCTTTTAAACAATTATCTAGGATTTTATAAACGAGTTTTTAAATTAAGTTGCATAAAGAAATGGGTCGATATTCATCAAGAGACAAAGCATCTTGTTTTTTTGGAATTAAAGATATGAATGAGCTATTCAGAGCTTCTAACATCTTTCCATCCTCCCCCGCTTCATTTGTAACCTTAAGCAAGTCTTCCTTAAGACCAGCCTAGATCCAAATCCTAGGCTCTATCAAGCGCTGAGAGGGATCAAATCTCCCGAGGTGCAAACCTCTTCTCAAGTATTGCACTCAAGGAGCTTTCCGAGGAGAGGTTTGCACCTCAGGAGATTTTATCCCTCTCGGCGCTTGATAGAGCCTAGGATTTGGATCTAGGCTGGTAAGGGAGTATTGATTTATAGATTGTTTATTTGTGCATCTTCCTATATTGTAGCCAACAAATCTGGATGAGTTACCTTCAATTGCTTTCACATGGTCTTCGAGGGTGACCTTTTCCCTGTACAAGCCATCTGCTTCTTCAAAGGAATCACCAAGTTGAACCTAGATGTTTATATTTTCTATCCTCAATTGGGTAAGGTCTCTTTTATAATGTGAGTATATTCTTCCAAAATTTTATCATTCTTGGATTTATTAATTTAGGAGATTAAAAGCATATTTTTTACTTTTGGGTAATATGAGTAGGATGTCTTTTTCAAATTGAAGAGTTGACTTCGTTTTTTTTCAAATTATATATTATGATATAATAAGTTTAACTTTTAACTTTTTCGCTTTCCAGAAATTTACGGCATATTGAAAATTGATTAAAATACGTGAAAGAAGCAATGATAATAGAGTTTTGAAAAGCACGAAATGCACTTATATTAAAAAATGTGAAGCCGATAGTAGAACTGGTGTGTGCCAAAATTACTGCTTACTATCTGGAATTCAAAGGACAGGTTTGCTCCAAGGCTGGAGCTGCGAGTGCAGGTGAGCTGGAAGAGGTGCAGAAGAGTGGAGGAGGGGGCGGTCTGCAGAAGAGCTGCGTGAGAGTGGAGATCTAAAGCTAAATTACCTATTCATTCGCAGATCCGATTTTTTGTTCATTGGCTCCTACGACAGATTACAACCAAATTAATTTTTCTATATTTTTTTATGTTGTTTTGATTTCCATTATATAGCCATTGATTTCGAAGGTGTTTTTCAAACAAAAATACACTTAGTTTTAATGGCCGACCTAATATATCTTAATATATATTAATTTTTACATTTTATTAATTTTGACAAACATTACATGTTACTTTTTACATTTTATTATTTTCGAACAAACGTTACATGTTACAAGATCTCCCTCATACTATTACTTTTTACATTTTATTATTTTCGAACAAACGTTACATGTTACATCATTACGTGTTACAAGATCTCCCTCATACTACCAGCCTAGATCCAAATCCTAGGCTCTATCAAGCGTCGAGAGGGATCAAATATCCCAAGGTGCAAACCCAAATGATATTTCACTAGCTTCCTCAATGCTCCTCCACCTTCCTTTACCTGCATTGCATTGAACTCAAGAAATAAATAAATCACAAATGGAACCAAAATTAAACAAATAAATAAGATGCATCAAAATTAAACAAACACACATGGAACCATACATACCTCCTCCTCACACTTTGCCTTCATCGAATGCACCTTTGAAATCTACACCAACCTTAGGTCCTACCTTTATTTATCAACCTCCTAATTCCAACAAAAACAAACCAAAAAATATTATATAATCACCATGAAAATCTTATGGGAAACAACAAACATCTTTTGAGAAATATTAAATAGAGACTAAATGATATTATGGGCGATCTTAATCAAAGAACAAAAACCTTATTAGCAATCATATAAAAGAGCAAGTATATCTATATCTTATGGTGAGACCAAAAATTGTAGAAACTAAATAGTTTTGGGAAGTGTTAGCTCCCCACATGTGGATTTTTTCACAACTTCAACAAGGGGTGACAAGTTGATGGAGATCTGGGATGGCCTAGGTTCTTTGATGCTAGATTATTGCTTCATACTATGGTGATGTTGAAAGGTCCACAAGGGAAGCTACAAAATTAAAGGAGATCTTAGACCTTTATTGTAACGCCTCAAACATGCAGGTAAACTTGGAAAAATATACTATATCTACATCAAGGATTCCAGATGAAAACTAAGCTTACTACACTACCTTATTTCGTTTTCATATTCTTGAGTTGGTGGAGGGTTGAAAATATCTTGGTTTTGTTAAACCCAATTATTATCAAAAGTAGGACAGGTCTTTGTTGATAAAAAAAAGTCAAGAAAAGGCTAAATGTGTGATGTAATCATTGGCTCTCATGTGGGGGAAGACTAATTATTTTGAACTCTATGGTGCAGGCCACACCTTTGTATTGGACTTCACTTTTTTGAATCCCTAAAGGTGTTTTGGAGTCAATCAAAGAGACTCTCTTTCATATTTTTGTGGTCTAGCACTAGAGAGAAGAAAGGTTTTTCTTGGGTAAAATGGAAAAATTTAACAATTCTGAAGTCTTTGGGGTATTGAGGCCTAAAGAACATATTTCACTTCTCCCAAGCATTAGTTGACAAGAATGCTTGGAGGTTGATTTCGAGGTAAAGGTTATTGGTGCACTGTGGGTAAAGATAAATATATTAACCCCCAAAACTTTCCATAGTTTTTCAATATTTTGGAAAGTAGACCTACATACTTTCCCTCTGGTCAAGAATCAGATTTCCTTGAACATAGGAAAGGGTCAAGAGTTTAAGTGAAATTAGATTCTTGGATTGGGAGTGCACACAATTTTATACTTTCAATTCACATAATACTATATTTGAAGACTATGGGTATATATACTCTGAGAGTCTAAACCAAGTGTGGTAGATCATGATACTACTACTATTTGGAAACAAGTGTGGTTATCAACCCCACTCCCAACAAAAGATCTACCCCATAGGATAGATTACCTTACAAACCTTAGAAACAATAATTTTCAATTAAAGGATGAGGAGGATTATTTGGATTGGACCCTCAATCTCTGAGGCTTGTACACCCCTAGTATGGGATACAAGTCACTTGCTGCACAAAAGAATCAGGATCCTATTTTATGGTGGTGGAAATTAGTTTGGAAGCTTAAATGTGCACACAAGTCTCATACTCTGCAAAAAGGAAACATAAAAGGTCAAGCCTTGTGTAGCCTTTGTATGAAAATGGAAGAAACAAGTCATCATATAAAATGGTTTGGACGAAACTTGAAGGACTCATGGGGCTTAAGGGATGTTTGGCATGGGAACATTATTGAAGACAAGATTTTTCACTGGTGCACCATCACTGCTACCAAAGAATTAAAATCCCTATTGGTAATCACTGGTTGGGCGATATGGTTGGCTCGATATTAAAAAATATTTGAAGACAAATTTATATTCCCGATTCAATCTGTTGTACAAGGATGGAATATTCTTACTTTCTTCAAACAATCAAAAAGATCTAAAGCCATTGCAATTGGTGAATGTAGATATTGTTGTTAGGACAATTCCCTGGGTTTATTTCGACGGGGCCTCTCAAGGCGAGCCACTAGTTTAAATCAAGATTTTTTTTTGGAACTAATGACAAGGCAGATAGCAATCCTACATGATTTCACTCTGGTCGAGAACTAGCTTGCCTTGACAATAGGGAAAGAGTCCAGATTTCAAGTGAACTTAAATGCTTGGATTGGGATTGCACACAATTTTATACTTCCACTTTACATTTGAGGACTATGGGTATATATACTTTGAACCAAGTGTTAATACTACTATTTAGAAACAAGGGTTGTTATTTGCCACAAGACTAGGACTCCTAAGGAGGATTATTTGGGTTGGAACCTCAATATTTTGGGTATGTACACCCCTAGTATGGGATACAAGTCACTTGTTGCAAAAGCGAATCGGGATCCTATTTGGTGGTGGTGGAAATTAGTCTAGAAGTTTAAATGTGCATAGAAGTCTAGTAGGTGTAAGCTACAGGGCAGCTCATGGTTTCTTCTATTGCAGCTCACTCCTTCAACCATTTCCAGTTTTGATGGCATATTCTTGATCCTTGAGGGAGGGCGTTTTTGGTGAGATATTGTACTCTTTGGGGGAGCATATAATGCCCCATTTCTTTTGTAATATGAATTAAATACTCTTTTCTTCATCTCCATAAAGTTTCAGGTCGAAATTCCAAGTAGAAATGTATAAATCTCATTTTTAATGAAAGAACAGTGCCATTTCCTCACTACCTTGTTGTGAACCAATGTAATGTTGATGGATTCGAATGGATAAGTAAAGTACTGATGGTTTATTGATGAATGGAATTTTATTGATGTATTATACAAGTTTCATGTTCAGTGCTCAAGAATTTGAAGTCATTTTACTCAGTTTATTTACATTTGGAGAAGATTTGGTGCCATTTTCCCAAGGGTCGAACTAGTGATCTTTGCTGTTGTTTGGGAGAGGTTTGGACCAGAATTAATAACTAATGAATGGTGCATTTGGTACCTTAATAAAATCCTTGAGACATCCCCTACCTTTATTCAGAAATTTGAGTGTGTTTGGAAGCATTTGGGAAGCCATTTTCAGTACTTACCCCAGGGGGATTTGAACCCCAAATTACTAGTAAAATTGCATACTTGGTCTAGAATCTTAAGAGAGTTTTAAGATGTATTTTGGTGGCCATATCTCATCCCTGAGAATCATATTCAAGTCCTAATATCATTCATACACATTCCTTGAATATTTGAAGGCATTTGGAACCAATTTGAGACCTACTAGTCAAAGGGAAATTACTAGTAAAGTTCCCTACATTGGCCATAATTGAAACAAGATTTGCAGAAGTATTTTAAAGGTCCAAAAGCATCCCTGAAACAAATATTTATGTTCTAACATAATCCATATACCTTCTCAGAAGATTTGGGAGCAATTGGAGCAATTTGGGGACCTAGAGCTCAAAACTAGTCAAAGGTCGAACTAGGGAAACAAGTGAAAATTTGTCATTTTAATAAAATTCCTAACAAGGGACATTACAGTGGTATCAAAGCATGATCTTGGAACCTGATGTGTTATGATATTCATGAGGACAAGAAGTCAGGGACCACCATTAGACATTGAAACCAAAAGTGTTTTTGTTGAAGAGGAAAAAGTGAGGAAAATAAGCCAATGGGTGAGCATATTTTCTCAAGCACAGGACCCCATAATAGAGCAAATGAATTTCAGAGAACACCAAGGCATACTATAACAAAATTTATTGAATCCAAATATGTGGAATAAATTCATCTCGAATGGAAAAATTTGAGTGAAGGTTTCAGAAACACTATACCATTTTATGAATACCTCATTATCAAAAACAAGCCCAAGATGAAGGAAGGTAATAAGAATCCATTTCAAAATAAAGAGTCCAAAGATATTGATCCTATGGAAAACAAGGGGCAAAATGCATCAGCTTGCTTGAAGGAGAAAAATGAAGAGACATCACAAGAGCATGAAGAAGATTCTATTTAAAATATGGAAGATCATTTCGAGACACCTTCTACCTTAGACATGAACCAAAGAGCATATACTGATGAACTATGAAGAAGTACCTACTAATGGGTGCTCACACCTCTACGTTGGTGACATAGAGATCACTTTTGAAAGTGTTGCTGCAAGCCAAACTTCCATTAAACATGAAAATGAAGACCTTGTAGCAGTTGAAGAAGAAACAAGATCAACTTCCCCATCACCACTTGAGCTTCATGAAGTTGGTCCAAGCAAGAAAGAAGAAGATGAGGAGGTTCATTTGCAAGAGCCTCATTTTATTGAAAGGTACTTAAAGATGAATGAAAAGAAGATCCAAGAGTCCCTCAGCATTCTCCATGACACTCAAGCATTGGTGTCAAATTCTTGTTGGTGAGCTACTTTATTGGAGGAAACATCCTTCCTTGAAGACATGGAAAAGATTCAAAGAGGAATGTGCCACATCAAAGGTAATTTCATGTCTTTGCTTTTTGATAGAAACCATTTGTTTGAGCTTAATGAATTGTTACATGATGCATACTTGAAGAATAATGAGGATAATCATAAGCTCACAATTCAAAATGAGCAACTTCTTGAAAAGTTGCAAGATACTTGTTTTTCCTCCTATGTTTCAGATTGTCAAATGGTACATTGTTTGGAGGATTCTCATGACATGGTGGATCATGAGAAATGTGGAAAATTGAATGTGTTTTATGTGTTTGAATACGAACTTGAAGAGATCCAAACACTTGATGTGGTGGAAGAGGAACTTGAATGGTCTCTTGATGAAGGTTATGCAATTTTTAAAGAAGAGCATGATTCCTCTACATTGGAACCAATCTATGACAAAGGTTTCACATTTTTGAAGGAGATGCATGATACTACCCATATGGATCCTTCCCATGATGAAACTTCTGCACTTTTTGATCATTTGGGTGAGTTAGTTAATTCTCCTACATCCTACAATTCCATGTTTTGCAGCATTAGTCTCAATGAAGAATGGGTGAAAGGGTTCTTTTTGATGGTGCCACATGAAGAGTATGGAACTCCTAGATTTACTTTTTATGACGATATGGTTGGAGCACATTCTTATTCACATTTGCAACAACATCCTTTGTTACTTTATGATGATGCACATCTACATGGATGCACCTATGATATGCATTTGAGTCACTTGAAGACTCATGGTTTTCCTTACTCAACACTTGTTTCATTTGATGTTGGAGGAACTTCATCCAACACTTGGGTGAATAGATTTATGATTGGAGAACATTTTTGTTGGAAGAAACATACTTTGTTATATCTTTATGATTCTCACATTCAGGGATGTATGGGTGAGACTTCTTTGAGTCATTTGAAGTCTCCTTGTTTTTTCTGCTCTTTATTTGGTTCAGATTTTAGTGGAGATTCTTCATTCACTTCTTGGATGAAAGAATACATGGCTGAATATTTTGATGCATATCACATCCTTTTGGAGCAGCATTATAGGACATGGGATCCTCACCAATGTCATTGGAGCAGATTTGATGGGTCACTTGAAGCTTGTATGCACTTGGAAAATGGTGGTCTACTTGCTTGGAGGTATAAACACTTTCATGATTCTTTGATGAAGCACCTCCTTGATGTACATTTTAATTATGTTGTTATGTACTTCAATGATATATATTTTGTACTCGTGATGTTTGGAAGAATGCATACAAGAAAATGGGATCTAGGAATCCTCTTATCTGATGGTATGGGTTGGAGAACACTCCTAATTGTTGGGGTGCAGTACAAGTAATGGAACCCTGGAATAATTTGTCTCATTGGTTTCAAATTTTTTGGGGAAACAAGCAGTATGGGAGATGGATTTCCCACTTAATAAAGTGATTTTTATCAGAGTAGTGCATCAACAAGCATTGTGGTTCCTCTCTAAAATATTCATGGAATCTCAAAAACTCAAGGTTGGGCAATTCAATGGCAACTTCAAAGAATTATACAGAAAGCAGGTTCTTCAACACCCATGCTTGAAATTGCTTGAGGAAAAACAATATTGGGAAGGGAGGATTTTTCATTTCACAAATTGGCATTGGGTCACAATGGCCTAAGCACATTGTACATATTCATTAGAGTTTGTCAAATTGATGCTAAGGGTCAAATAATTGCCAAGGAGGAAAATTACTAGTTTCCTAGGTTTGGGGTGGAAGCTTTGGGAGTTGGAATAAGGGGAATAATAAATGATGTTTGAACATTAGAATGGCATAAATATTTAATAAATGATGTAAATAAATATATACAAGTGAAAATCAAAGTGGCATTTGAGCATGAAGACACATGGAGGAAGGGGAACCCACATATGGCTAGATTTCCCCACTACACTTGGCGTCATTCTCTTACCAATTCGAATTCAAGGTGAATGGTAACATACTTGGGGGATTTAAAAAAGGTATTATTAATTACATGAATCATCCAAGGTCGAAATGTAGAGGAAGAGTAACTCCCATGGAAGAGGAAGAGGCAATTTGGAGCTAGTGAGACACTTGGGTTAGATTCCCCAGCTCTATGACAACAATGATGAAGATGCTATGAAACCTATGACACAAATCAGACCTGAAGGCTGAACTATGACATATATGACATGTCAAGGCTAAAAATATCCTCCAAGAGGGTGCTCAAGGGAGTTAGGGAAGCTAAGATGCTTCCACATGTGATCAGGTGGAAGTGGGAGACTAGGAATTGTTGTACAAGTGGCGTTCTTTGGAATCTCTTCCCAACTTGATTTGGCATGAGTCTCTTGGAAGGAATTCGACCCATAGAGGACATTAGAAGTTTATAAATGTCAATAACAAAGAATGAAACCAGCTTTTGATCATTTGTAGAATTTGCAATTGCATTTGTGAAGAGGGAGAGCTAGTGGATGACTAGTTTCTTTCCTTAGCCAATTTCAAGGGTGAAAGATTCCCATCCAAGTTGGTAATTGGAAATTCCATTAACCTTTCATTTGGATATTTAATGGAGTATTTATTTGCAGTTGTAAGCTACAGGGCAGCTCATGGTTTCTTCTATTGCAGCTCACTCCTTCAACCATTTCCAGTTTTGATGGCATATTCTTGATCCTTGAGGGAAGGCATTTTTGGTGAGCTATTGCACTCTTTGGGGGAGCCTCTAATTCCCAATTTATTTTTTAATATGAATTAAATACTATGGTATTCATATCCAGAAATTTTCAGGTCTAAATTCCAAGTAGAAATGTATAAATCTAATTTTTAATGAAAGAACAGTGCCATTTCCCCACTACCTTGTTGTGAACCAATGTAATGTTGATGGATTCGAATGTATAAGTAAATTACTGATGGTTTATTGATTAATGTAATTTTATTTATGTATTATAAAATTTTCATGTTCAATGCTCAAGCATTTGAAGTAATTTTACTCAGTTTATTTACATTTGGAGAAGATTTGGTGCCATTTCCCCAAGGGTCGAACTAGTGATCTTTGTTGTTGTTTGGGAGAGGTTTGTAATAGACTTAATAACTAATGAATGGTGCATTTGGGACCTTAATAACATCCTTGAGACATCCCCTACCTTTTTTCAGAATTTTGAGTGGGTTTGGAGGCATTTGGGAATCCATTTTCAGTACTTACCCCAGGGGGATTTGATCCCCAAATTACTAGTAAAATTGCATACTTGGTCCAAAATCTTAAGAGAGTTTGCAGATGTATTTTGGTGGAAATATATCATCCCTGAGTATCATATTCAAGTCCTAATATCATTCATATACATTCCTTGAATATTTGAAGGCATTTGGAGCCAATTTGAGACCTATAGACCAACACTAGTCAAAGGGAAATTACTAGTAAAGTTCCCTACATTGGCCAGAATTGAAAGATGATTTGCAGAAGTATTTTAAAGGTCCAAAAGCATCCATGAAACAAATATTTATGTTCTAACATCATCCATATACCTTCTCAAAAAATATTTGGGAGCATCCATATACCTTCTCAGAATATTTGGGAGCAATTGAAGCAATTTGGGGACCTAGAGCTCAAAACTAGTCAAAGGTCGAACTAGGGAAACAAGTGAAAAATTGCCATTTTAATAAAATTCCTAACAAAGGACATTACAATGTATCCCTCTAACTGAATGGTGGTGTAATACAAGTTATCATGGTTCCATCAATATGGCACCATATGGAGCAGTGTACAACATTGGGAAAGTTCCCTATAAGCTTGCTCTACCAGACCACTTCAATATTCATCCCGTCTTCCATGTCTCTTTTCTTAAAAAAGTGGTGGGATTGATTTTCAACATACATGTAAGTTTACCAGAGTTGGATAATGAAGGCTCCATTTGGCTTAAACTGGTTTTATTATTGGCTTCCAGGGAAAGACAATTGCAAGGGCGCACCATTAAGGAAGTTTTGATCCAATGGCAATTATGTTACCAGAAGATGCCACTTGGTGAACCAACCAACATTTTAAAACAATTTCTGCACCTTCGACATTGAGGGAAAATCTTCTTTTGAATGGGGAGGGCATGTTAGGGTCGTTCCCTAATGCACCTTACTATAGCAAGTAATCATACATATTATAAGGCCATAAATTTGTAATAATGCTTAGTTAGTTAATGTTCAACAATAAATGTAAAAAGGGTATCTTTATTAATTAAGACAAATTAGGAGATAGTATTTGACCATGTCAAGTAGTTAGGGTTTTGGACATTTGAAGCCTATTTAAAGAAGCTTCAAGGATATGATATCTTTTGTGAAGAATATTTTAATGGAGTTCTACTCAAGTGAATGGTCGCCCTACCATAAGAGGCATATGAACATTGTTCCCATAGTAACAAAGCTATTTCCTACCATATCTCGTTGTTACTATATCATATTTCTTGTTTTGTGTTGCTTAATGCCGGTTTAATGCATGCTAATATTGGTATATACTATGTGATTCTCAATTTACAGGAATAAGGAACACCACAAAGTTGGATATGGAGTTTTTATTCGTATTAGACCTAATAAGAGTATATTAGATTTGGGAAGGGAGCAAAGTTGTCACCTTGATTTGTAGGGCCATTTGAGATTTTGGAAAGAGTTGGACCAATGGTTTATCGCCTAGCACTGCCACCCCAATTACATTAAACTCAGAATTTTTTTCATGTATTTGTGTTACGACATTATGTCGTTGACAATTCACATACGCTAAATTGGAAGGATTTGTGGGTTTCAAAGGAGGGAACCATTAGGGTCGAACCATTGGAAATATTGGATTGCGAGGTTTAAGAATTAGACATCGTTTGGCGGACTAGGTTAAGGTATGATGGGACAAGTATAACATAGGTTATACTACCTGGGAAGACACAAAAACCATCCATTATCCATCGTGATTTTCTAGCACTATTTTGACTATAACTTTAGGAAAAAATTTCCCAAAGGATGGTGTATGTAATGCCCCATTTTGACTTCGCCAACTAAACTACATTATGACCTATTTTGTATTTATTTGCTTATTACTTGTGGAACTCAATTAGAGTGATAACATTGTGTACACTGCAAGTTATGTATAAGTTTATGTTTAGGTTATTAATGACAGTTGTTATGTGATTTTATTCTAGCATGCAAATTAAAATGAAAGATTTTGGGTACATGGATACTGGTTTAAATTAAATCTAAAAATAACTCGATAAGGTACTAGGTGCATGGTACATTACGAGCTTGTTTTCATTGTTTGTTGGCTAGTAACATAGTAATCACATATAAACATTTATATACGTATGCATGATCTTGTGTTTGGTAAACTAACCTACAGGTTAAATGGGTTGAGTGACAACTAGATAAATATTGCACTATAGTGACATTGATTTCATCGACATCAAAGGAGAGATGGTATGCTACGAATCATCAATTCATGATTTATTTATTGGTTCGGTACATTGCTATGATATGTGGGTAGGTTTCCCAAAATGGTCGTTTGGTGATGTGGCTCCGAGAACAACATCAAATTAGTATGATCCTAATAGGGTTTTGACCCTAGTTCTATCAAGAGGGGTGGAGATATTACCCATTGTTTATCCTTTGAAACCTGGAGATGTGGGATAGTCATGTTTAGACATTCTCCCCTAGATGTGTGATGATGATTGTTAGTTTCCTGTTGGGGAAGCTTGGTTGATATAGTCGACACTTCTGCTTATGGTTTCTATCTAGGGTTAGGCACAATATAGTTGATGCTCCAACAAAGGAAATGACAAGATGTGGAAGATGGAAGTAGGTTAGGGAGGAAGGATGATTCAAGTTAGTTGATAAAAATACTTTCGATTGAATTGTCACTCTTATTTCCTTGCTAGGGTCATACCATGTCTACAACACTTATCTAATTCAATCATGATAGTCTTGGTGTGATGATTAATGAATGTTGAATTATTGTAATTTTGTTGGTACAGATTTATGGTGATGCATTTTACTTTTATTGTTGTGCATGCTTGGCTGTGAACATATAGGAACCATGCATTAGAGGCAATGGTTGTGTACGTTAGCTACACATACATACCTTGAACAATACTAGTACATTTAGTTGGTGTATTAATTAACTGGATTATTACTTACTTAACTAGTGACTTAATGATTATGGAAATTGGATTTGCATATAAATAAATATCTAGTAATATTAATGGCTTACTTGGAAAGTGTCTGGCCCACAAATTTAATAGGTTTGGAGGTTGTCAAATTTTAGCGGAAAAGTAAAAAATTCATTAATAAGCTTACATGGGAAGGAGGACTTTGCACATTGTTTAGTATTATTTTATTTTATTTATTTAGCATGTTATTTAAATAATAATTTCCTTAAAATATATAGGAGGATTGGTTGATAACCATTAATGATGGTGTTTTAGGAGACTTTGGGATATGGGGGATGGAAAATAAAAAAATAAGGAAGATGAAATGATGTGAGTGGTGGTTGATGTTGGAGGAAAAGCATTTTTTGAAGGGAGAAAGAGTAGTGAACTCTTGGATCCAATGGGTTGAACTATTAACCTGAATTATCTTGAACTATATGGATTCTCTATTGTTTTTCTTAGAACCAAGGGCACAAAGGGTTGGGAGAGTTAAATTTTTCCAGAGCTAGGTAGCCGGAGAGGCTGTTCCTAGCTAGTTGGGAGGATAATCCCAGTTTGGGAACACTTGACCATTTGAGAAAGCTGACATCAAGATTCTAACGGTTGCATAAATAAAATAAAGTTGAGCATAATTTGGTAGGACTCGAGGGATTCATTGATAGAAAAATCTAACATAGCTGCATGTATTCTCCCATGTTCTAGATTAATTTTAAAATTTATTTACTTGTTCCATATTAATTGTACTGATATATTCCTAAATTATCTAAGTTAGGTGGCTAAAAGAAACCATAAAATGATGTTAAATAGATTTATATTAATACATAAATATCGCACATGTGTTAACACATAAATCTCATACACATGCGACATTTTTGCAATTCACACAGTAAGGCATCATCAACATATATCGTGGAGCCCACCGAAGGCATCCTCATTAGATCCAAGAATCAATATGAGTCCAAAAATGCCAAAGAATAGTCAAAAGACAGGACTACGCGGTTTGACCTCTGTTTAGGTGTGCAACGACACATATAACTAGTTATGTGCCTGCGCGACCCCTGCATGGATTTCCCTTTAGTATCCATGCTATTGGAAAAAAACGTGATATCAACCATCGGTTATGCATTAAAGGATCATAAAATCCCATCACCAACACAAATTCGAACTTGTCTTATCAACATGATGGATTGGCAGTCAATAGCCCCCATTGTGTACCTTGAATCTATTTCATGAGGTGATGGGATTCACACTTGGATCTAGTTGTTTCTTGGCCATCTCTTGGTATATAAAAGGGATCCATGGGCATGCATCTTAGAAGAGAAATCAAGAGCAAGGTTATGTCGTTGAAATTGTATTGGAGCTTCCTTATAGCCCATCTCTTTCACATTAATTGGAATTCTCCAAGATCCTTTGCCTCCTTCCTTCAAGGGGCAAGTGCTTCTCTCGATTGGTTATTTAAGCTTTCTAACATTTAGTGTGGACAAAATAGGCCTCCCTAAGGGATATTTTTAGCTTCCCTTTGAAGCATTCACCTCCTAGTTGACACTACATGTATTTTCTTGACCATTGGGCAATCTAAAGTGGTTCATGCATTGGTTCTTTGTTATGGTTTGCACTTTCTTGTTATCTTTTCCTATTTCAAGTTATTTTTGTTTTGTTTCACTAACAAATCCTAGCAGGATCTACTTTGGGGTTATCACATTTTCTTTATGTTTCTAAATACTGGGCCTAGTCAACAACCTCAAGGGATTTCATCCAATGTGGAAAAGGTTGCACACATTTGTGCATAATTTCCCACAACAATATTTATGGCGACTCCACTTCATTTTTGTCCATTTTCTCATAACTAGATTGTTAATTGTTAGATAGCTAATTTATGGTTTATTGTTCTTTGTAAGTGAAGAGGTTCATACCCTTCAACCCAGGAATTCGACCTCCTTTGGGCCAATTAAGTTGTTTACACAGACACACAAATCACAGTGCCCTGGCCAGGCAGTTTGCGCATTGAAAACTTTTATAGTCACACTGTCGGTGTATTTTAACAGACTTTTGCCCACGTAGTTCATCTTTCATTGGCTGTGCGACATCCTCGCATTGTAATCGCACTATTGTGCACTAGTGAGTGTTTTTTCTACGCTACTACATACTTGTCTCTGCTTTTTGTGCGTTTCTGCTCATTTTATTTGCTTTTTATCAGTTTTTCACAATCTTGCAACCCCAATGGCTGCTCACCAATGAACTAGAAATATTTAACTTGCAATAGTTACATTTTTCTATAGTAATTATCCCACCTAGACTAAGATTAGGGAGTAAAGAGTTCTTCTCTCTTGAAATATTCTTGGTTAAACAACCTTGAGGCTTTCAACTAGTCTCATTGTTGTCACTAGTATTCAAGACATCTCGTGTTTTTTGTTTACTTTTTATGTTTTTAGGCTAAAGTAGTGCAAAAACCACTTTGTGCACACAAGCAAGGATATAAAGACTCTAACCTCCCCAAGTGTGCGCTTCACCTCGCACTTCTTATGAGTTGGTGAATCAGAAAGGGGTGAGAAGTGTGAAATACCTCCATTGCACGCTTTTACTTCATTTGCACTTTGTTTTTGCAAGCACCATTAACATCTTTTAGAGTTAAAAATTTAAATCTCCATTGGTATTTACTTTATTCTCTTTTAGTTAATTGCAACAATAAATTTAATTACCTCACATGTGTTTTCATCACTAGCACACACTAAGGAACCTAAAATCTCTTTCATTCTAAGTATGCTCTTCACCTCACATTTCTTGTGAACTTGGTGAATAAAAAAGGAAGGGAATTGTGAAATACCTCCCTTACACTCATTAAGTGAATTAAGACCCTTAAATAAGCATTTGTAAATTTACAACCAACTAAAATACTCCACAGGAGGTCACAAAACAAAATTTTAGTTAGGTAGGATTGATTGGGATAGGTATGCATTAATGCCCACCAATCTAGTTTCATTAAGTTTTTGAAACCTGACATTATTGAGTACTTATAGGGTACTATCAAAATCCTACTATCAACAAGTGTTAAAAGAAAAACCGGATATGAAGTACACCATTCCCAAGGAGGTCAAAGCCGAGGTATCATTTCCCTACCCTCTCCAAAGAGCCACTCATATTTTTGTGGAGGCAACACTATACCACCTAGGAAGAACCACATATCCACACTTGACACAAGGTATCTTAGTGGTCAAAATTAAGATATCGCAAAGGAGCAATTGTGAGTGCAATTGACTCTTGAAGTTAGATATTTCCATTGGGAAGTGTTTCTAGTCCTTTCAGAACAAAGCCCCATTGCTGGTATAACTGAATATTTGTTACCTTCACTAGTCAATTGGTGAGTGGATCCCATTGTCACCATCAATTGTGATTTTGGAAGGCAGACTATATTTAAGAGGAAGGAAATGAGGTAATTTAGGGAATTTACATTTATTTTCTCTTTAAATACAAGTTCACTAACTCGTAATTAAAAAGAACCTACATGTGGGGACTCTTGCACTAAACCGACATAGCACATATCAATCACTTTTGCACCATATTGCATATGTCGTGGTTGGAATATTTTTGCATTTATTGAATTGTGTTTATTTTCACCATCACTCTCACTTGACACTAATATTTCACCATTGAGGAACAAAACAAACACCTAATGCAATCTCGAATAATGTTAGGTCTTTCCCCTCTCTCGAGGGGTGTATACCCACTTTCTCCACGTGGTTCATGCGAGAGATACTCTAGTCGGAGAAACTCCCATGCCACATTGATAGGATCATTAGGGAGAGGCCACTCCTTGATTGATTCATTTTATCATCTTGGAGAAAGTGTAGACCCATTTTTATTCATCCTCTCATGGAGGAGGAAATACTCCCTCTTCTCCCTCTCTCGGAAGAGGTTCTCCTTTGTTTTCTCCCCTCGAAGGTCTGTTGAACCATTTTGATCCCTCCTCTCTTGTAGGATTCCCACTCTTTATTCTCGACACCACCTTGGTCTCCACCTCATGGAAACCCCACACAGCATACAATGGTATGACCTACTCCCAGCTTACCTGTCATGGCTAGCCTAAATCTCCCAGATTTGGCCAAAATGATCAATGACCCTATCACGCATCATCCAACATGGCCAGCTATGTCATATAGGATCCCCTCTGATATTCCTAAATTTGAATGGAAACAAGGAGATGACTCCGCCAACCATGTCATGTCCTTTCACTTATGGTGTTCCTCCAACAACATAATGGAAGACTTAATGAGGCTTTTCCTCTTTCAGCGAACCCTCACGGGTACAACAACAAAATGGTATGTGAACTTACCAAGATCAAACTATTACAACTTTGCAACATTGGACACCACATTTCTCACATACTTCCATCTTCCTATTCACCATGTCCGTGGCCTCAAAATTCTCACTGAATTTTGACAAAGCACATCTACACACATCGTAGACCATATCCACAATTGGCGTAGACACTAACAAATGTGTAAAAATGAAATACAACCTCCATTTTTTTGGAGTATTTTAAATCGCATCCATGTCATTTAATACTTAGGATGGCATTAATTGATCTTTTTTATTAAATCCTAGGTGTTAGACTAGGTAGTTGGCCAAAATCATGCATTATGTGGACCACAAGCCTTCATGAGTCACCTGGGCACATTTTATGAGATCCTGGATAATATTTGCTGAGATCTGATTAGATTCTGGTAGATTTGATCCAATCCTGGAATAGAAAGGTGCTTTCTTTCTTTTTATTGATTTTTACTACTTTTTGTGAAAAGGTGAAAGCTAGTTGACTTGCCTTAATTGTTTTTTGGCCAAATCATCCTCCATGATGTTTTCACTTCCTAAATTATGTACTTAGGATTCTTTTCCATCATAGATCACCATCCAATCACTAATTTTCCAATTCATGAGCTTTAGAGGTGACTTGGAAAGCACTCTTTACACCTAGGGGGGTTTTCATAGATTTAGTAAGCCTGCTTTTGTGAGGATTTTGAATGACATATTTAGCCTTCAAATATATGATGTAATTATATATATGGAAAACCATTACATTACCTAAGTTTGGCTGATGTAGACTTATTCAATAGAGTTATACTGTTTGCATCAATTCATGATTGTTTTCAGTGTTTTATGACTAGTTTTTGCAAGGCAATTTGTGAGAGTTTGTAATTGCTTGAGTGGATCTTGGTGTGTACAAGAATTTCACACATTTTTGTTGGATTTATTCATAAAATCACTCCAACCATCCATTACCAAATATGTAGCCACATCCATGCCACAAAATGAGGAAGAGGCGATCCTGAAGGCCCAACATTTCGATCTTATCTATGCACAATCTGGGTATTTATACACTATCCTTCTTGATGCCCCTTTGCATCGGTCGTTGGATGGACTTATAGGGTCTATTTCCCAACAACGAAATGTTCCTCCAACTCCTACTTCTATGCCATTAAACATGGCATAGCAGTACCCACACATCCCTCATGTATCGCCACCCCATGCTCTTGTACTAACTCCTCCACTTGGTCAGTTACAATATGGAACCTATAGTCCTTCTTATCCCAATGCAAGCAAAGCATTGGCTGTACCTATACCACCAATGGCACAAGTCGCTCTGACATCCACATCCTATGGAGCACAAACCGCATTTATTCCACTGCTAGGGTTAACCCTTATTACCCGTTTCCATGTCCTACTGGTCAAATCCCCACACCTCACATGGGGGTAAATATAGTTCAAACTTATTTCGCAAAACAAACTCAACAGTTTGAGCATTTGAACACATCAAATCCCTAGAACCCTCAAAATCAGGGGAAGAAGAAGGGAAAAAACAAACAGAACCAACAACAGGGGCAAGGGGTCAATTCCCCTCCCCAGTAGAGCCAAAACCTGGGTAACCAAAATGGCGAGGCAAATAACCCCCCCAAACAAGCTAAAAATGCTAACCCGAGGACCAATTTGTTGACCTTTGGTTGAGATTTGATATTTAATTCTTTTAGATGCAGAGACTTGAAGCAATGAGACAATTCAATCCATGAAATTCATACAAACATAACACAAAATATACCTTGGGGAAAATCCTCAAAATTATGAGAACAAAAACCCCAACAATTCTTCTCAGTATAATATAATGGATAGTAGAGAATGCTTTCTTTTACAACATACCAAATTGCTTTCGAAAGATAAGAGATCACCAAACTTCTTGGTGAAGATACGGAAGAAACAAAGAAGAGAGATCAATCGAATGTGTGCCCATCATACCAATAACAAGCACGAACAATACCCTGCACAAAGAGAAGCGCCTTTCCTTCATTGGAGAAGAGAATTCATCACATTGGATTCAACAATCCTGTATATCAAATTTATACATTCTTCTCTTCTCATGCAGTGCTTCATCTCACTGAGCTGTCACTTAGGATGAACTCACCTCTTAATTGAAAGCTTTCCCACTTAGTTAGGTGGCTAACTTAAGTGTCGACATGCAAATGTCACAACTCGCATGTTATCTTTTAGTTTAACATAAGTGTCATCATGCAATAACTTAGTTAACTAGATCTTCTTTTTTGTCACTTAGTTAACTCTCTTTAACTGAAGTGTCGTATTTTAGTTTAACTAAAGTGAAAATACTTTAGTTAACTAGTCCGTTTTATTTAACACTTAGTTAACTGAAATCATTCTGATTGATTTACTTGAAGTGTGGAACTGTGAGTTCTTTAGTTAACTGAGACATATCTTTAATTGATGCTTTAACTGAAGCATTGATATTTAACTAAAGCTTTATAACTTAAGCTTTAATAATTCGAGTTATCTTTAATTAGCTGAAGTGTCTGCATGGGAAATTTTGAATTCTCTTGATATCTATGCTTTATCTTTTATTTATTTATATCTTACTTCATGGTCAATATGTGCTAACTTTAATTATCCATCACATTACATTATACTAAGAAGAATTATTGGATGTTGTGATCATATTATATTATTCCAGACCAAATGATCATATGATAAATTGATTCACTTTAGAGGTGATCAATCTCTAAAGGAGACTTAATAGCAATCTGGTGATCATGGTTAATAATATATCACACAACATTAAATTCTTTTAACAAGGATGACCTTTATACGGAAGGTCCACCTCTATACGGGAGGTCCATCTCATGGATACCTTTACGGAAGGTTCACATGATAATCATGACTTGATACACACAAGTTCGGAGCCTTGTCCAACAAGAATTTACAACATCATTACTTTGATCAATTACCTCTATATGGGAGGAATAACCTTTACACAGAAGGAAATCAAAGTGCTCAACACTGTGTCAACTCTATATGGGAGGATCAATCTTGACTACACAAGATTGGTTTGGAGAATGTCTCTTGATGTTGTATATTTAACACTCTCTCTCAGCAAGGAAGGCATTCTCTACCATACCAAGTTTGTCTCGAAAGTACCCGAACTTCGTCACTGACAGAGGCTTTGTTAACACATCTGCAATTTTCTCATCAGTAGAAATGTATTGAATTTTTACTATACCTTTATGGACCATGTCTCGGATGAAGTGATACTTCATTTCAATGTGCTTCGACTTGTCATGAAACACTGGGTTTTCAGAAAGCTTGATGCAACTCTGATTGTCACACCTAATAATTGTAGGCCCAAGATTTTCATTGAACAACCCTGCAAGTAGCTTTCTAAGCCACACTACTTCTCAGCAGGAAACACTAGCAGCTATGTATTCTTCTTCGGTAGTGCTCTGGGATACAAAGCCCTGCTTCCTGCTGGACCAAGATATCATAGTTGATCCTAGGCTATAACAATATTCAGATGTGCTCTTACGGTCCACAATGCTTCCTCCCCAGTCTGAGTCTGTATAACCGAGTAACATGACTCCTCCAATGGAGACATATCTGAGTCCATATGAAATTGTACCTCGAAGGTACCTAAGCACATGCTTAGTAGTTGTCCAGCGTCCGTGTCTCAGATTAGACATAAATTGACTCAGAATTCTCACAGCATAACATATATCGGGCCTCGAATGTATCAATTACATTAGCGATCCTATAAGCTGTCTATACAAAGTGGGATATGATGGATCTTATCTAGAGCTTGACTCATGAATTTTCCTCAAATTGGAAACCATCGATGTAGTAATAGATTTCCAATCTATCATGCCAAACCTACGCAATATATACACACTATACTTCCCTTGAGATAGAAAAATTTCATCTTTTCTTTGCAAGATCTCAAGGCCAAGAAAGTAGTGCATTATGCATAAGTCTTTCATCTCGAACTCTGAGGTGAGATCCCTCTTGCACCAATCAATCAGATGTTCCTCTCCAGTGAGAAACAAATAATCAACATACATAACCAATATCACTAGTTGGTTCTTTACTACTTTTAATTACAAATTTGGATCAGCTTCACTCTTACAGAAACCCAATTTCTGAACATAGCTATCAATTATGGAGTACCAAGCCCTGGGGGCTTGCTTAAGCCCATATAGAGATTTATTTATCTTACAAACATGGGACTCCTTCCCATGCGCCAAAAATCCTTCAGGCTGTTGAATATAAACCTCTTCCTCAACCTCACCATTGAGAAAGGCTATCTTCACATCCATTTGGTGAAGTTTCCATCCTAGGACAGATGCAAGTGAAATAATTTCTTGGATTGTGGTGTACCTTGCCACAAGGGAAAATGTCTCATCATAATCGATGCCTTCTTCTGAGAGAAACCTCTAGAAATGAATCTAGCTTTATATTTCTCAATGCTACCATCCGCGACATGCTTTATCTTGTAAAGCCATATGGAATTCACAATGGACTTCCCATCAGGTTTGGGAACAACCTCCCAAACATCATTATTCATTATAGAGTTGTACTCTTCTATCATTGCATCTTTCCAAACTTTTTGCTTTGCAACTTCTTCATATGAGTATGGTTCTGAATCACTAATGTGACTCATCAGTGCAACATACCCTGAATATTTGTCAGGTTGCTTTCACTCTCTGGATGAGCCTGATGGTGCTCCATGTTTCTCTGCATTTTGTAAGATGTCTCGGCATTAAGAAGATCTTATTTTAGCGGGAGGTTCATTAGGCGACCTCTCAAAGAGTTCTACTAGTTCTTCAGGAGCTATCGAACCTGAGGCATATTATGGTTTCTTCCTCTCTAACTTTGAAGGGGGGGAATCAGACTTGGGATCCTCCATCTTTGAATCACATTGAATCTCTTTCGATCTTTTGAAAGCAACTTCCTCATGGAAGGTAACATCTTGACTGACTTCGATGTGTCTCTCACCAGATACATATATTCGGTATGCTTTTGTAGTGTCCCTTTTTAATAAATTTGGTAAAATTGCAAAAATTGCAAATTTTAGCCAATTCGACCCTTAGACTAGTATTGACCCAAATGCCTCCAAATGGCTCCAAATGCTTCCAAATTGGTTATGAATGTGTTTGGAATGTATTAAGACATAAAATTGTGATCGATTTATGCTTGGACACTCTCAAAAGACTTCTACAACATTCAATTATAATCAGGGAAAGATAGGTCAATTTACTAGTCAAATCGAGGTTCAAATTCCCCAAGGGTAGTGGTCAAAGATGGATCTCCAAATGATATATGACCTTACAAAATTTCAGAACAGAGACATGGTATTGTTAAAGGACTTCAATGGGCTCCCAAATACATTATCAATCAGTTCCTAAAGGCTTCTTCAACTTCCATAAATCAGATGTTTGTATACTAGCTTTAACATAGGGGGAAATGATAGTAAATATTCACAAATGGTTATGGAACTTCAGAATATTGCTCCAAATTCTTGTCTAATGAATAATAAAATTCTTTAGAATATTAATGGAGCTCCATACAACAATAATATATCAGAGTTTGACTGAACCATTCGAATTTGATACCACTTCAAGTGCTTATAACAAGGTATTGGGTAAATGGCACCATTTAATCATAGTTTAGCATTTGTACATAAAATATATTGGATTTTCGATCTGAAAGTATTCTAAGCAGTAAATACAAAGTATATATATAAGATTACAAAAATATGGGGCCTCAAGAGCTATCCCAAAGAGATCATCACCTCACCAAGTGCGCCCCTCCTCAAGGAGAAAGAATATGACAAGAAATGGACGAATAGTTGTAGAAGCAAGCTAAAGGAGATGTGATCATGAGCTGCCCTATAGATTCAACCTGCAAAAAATGACTCCATTGTATCTCCAAATGAAAGGTCTGAATGGTCTCTCCAATTTCCAGTTAGGATGGGAATCTTTCACCCTCGAAATTGGTGCTAAGGCAAGTAGAATAACACTCTACTAGCTCTCCTCTCCAAATGAAAAATGTAAAATGATCAAAATCCACTCTCCTTATTTGTTATTTTCTTTTATAAACTTCTCAATTCCTCCATGGGTCGAATTCCTTCCAAAATCCTCATGCCAACTCAAGTTGGGAAGAGATTCCAATGTGTGCCACTTGTCCAACAATTCCTAGTCTCCATCTTCCCTAAATTTGAATGGGTGTTCCTTTGGCTTCCCTAACTCCCTTGTGCGCCTTCTTGGAGGCTATTTTTATCCCTGACATGTCATATATGTCAGATGTCAACATTCAGGTCTTATTTGTGTATAAGTGTCATAGCATCTTCATCATTGTTGCCATAGAAGCTAGGTAATCTAGCCCAAGTGTCTCAATATCTCTCAAATGCCTCTTCCTCTTCCACTCCAATTTGACCTTCATTGAGTCATGAAAAGTATATTGAACTTCCAACTCCCCAATATCATTATACTCCACCTTGGATTCGAATGGGTGAGAAAAGAATGCCATGTGGCATGAGGAATCTAGCTTTGTGTGGGTCCCACACCACCAATGTGTCTTCATGACCAAGTGCCACCTTATTTTCCTATCATAAATATTTATTTAACCCATTTTAATATATTTATGTCAATCTAATGTCCATTTGGGGTTTTATAGTCTCCTTATTCCAAATCTAATGTTTCCACCCCAACCTAGGAAACTAGTAGATTGGTGGAATTTTCTCTTTTGAGATTTATTTGAATGGGGACATTACAGTCCTCCCCACCCAAGATTGCTTGTCCTTAAGCAATTTCAATTTAGGATGCTGCAAAATTGTTCCTCCTCTATCAAGTGTCCTTCCAGGAGGAAGGTCTCCCAAAACCTTTTCATTCTTGTGTTTCATACTGTGGGAGGACACTACTTGATTCATATAGGTGTGCATTCCTCTCAATACCCTTTGTTTTCCTTCTGAATCTTTGAATCTCATTTTAGGGATTTGATAGTTCACTTTATGTTCCCCTATAGAGTACAACCATTGCACTCCCAAGACCACATTAGTATCAGCAACATCAACCAAATAAAAGCTATCAAAAAATGTGTAATTACCTATGGTGAGTTGTAGCTTTGGAATCCATGTTTTGCACTCCATAGTATGGTAACTGTGAAGCCATATAATGGTTCAGCAGGTAGCTTTCTCCTCTCCACCATGGCTGCATCAATGAATTTATTTGTGGCTCCTCCATCTACCAATACCAAAACCCTTTGTCCTTGTACAACTCCTCGACATCGAATAGTGTGGAAACGAGGCACTCCTGAAAGCACTACTAGTCTCCCTTTGTCAGGTAATGGATGATATTCTTCTTGATTCTCTTCTTCTATTGTGGCATATCCCTCTTATTGGGTTGAAATATGTCCTCCTTCCTCCATACCCCCTTCATACTCATCATCAGAAAATACTTCAATGAATTGTGCCTTTCCCTTAGCACATTTATGCCCCGGTACCCATGGTTGGAAGCATGTGTAACATAGTTTCTTCCTTCTGAGTTCTTCCCTACTTGGTCCCTCTTTCTTATCCTTTCCAAATGCATCTTCTTGCCATGGCTTCTTTTCAAATATGAATTGGGAAGGAAAGTTGGGCTTGGGAGGATACCTTGTCTTGGGTAGCACATTTTGCAGATCTCTTTCCAAGTTCATGGCATCTTTCAAGAAGTAGGTTTGTGGACCTTAACCAAACCCTTAAATGTTCTTAGAACATTTAAATTAAATCATAGAAATTGTATGTTAAAATTGCCTCGAAAACTATAGGGTAAACATGAATTTAACTAACTTGTACATGCATGTAAAATATTATGTTATAATTCCTACTTATAATTTCAATGGTTGAAGTTTAAAAAAATAGGGACCTCATAGAGATACTCAGGGGCACTAACAATATGTGTAACTGATTTTTTGTGTTGTGTGATTTACATAAATCAATCCATACACGTTGCTAAAAACATAGAAAACTAATTCAGGTTTTAACCCTGCCTAAAACTTTGTTGCCTACCAGAATGCTTGCTGAAAAACTCAGCATGAGCTATGATGAAGTAGGGCGATGGATATTCAATTCTCATTTGTTGTGTAAATGAACACTTCAGGAAATTTAATACTATAGTAATACTTTTCGAATGTATGATCAAACTATAGAGAACAAGCAACACTTTTCTATGTGTACCTTGCATTTTCATCTTTCTTGATGGCAACAGCATATGCATATTCTATTTTTGGAGGTATAATTAATGATGAGCAAGCTCTGGGTATTGTATTTTTTGAGTTATAATTTCTGATAACATGATCATGGTACAAGGTCCTTTTGATTATATTCAAATATACATGTTGAAAGTAATCAAAGTACTTGTTAGTAGTTCAATTCATGTTGTAAATAAGCTGGAATGTATTCTTAATGGAATAAAATTCCAAATATATGCTAATGTGTATAATGAAAAGTCCTTAGTTATGAGGATTGCACGATAAAATGCTAAACAACATCATTTATTGGGAAAATTAAAAAATGTAAGGCTTAGAAGGTTTGTTATGTTCTATAATTATAATGCTAATTCTAACATATTTGTGTTCTTCCTAAAATTCTAGTCATTGCAAATTCTTTCTTTTGAAGTATTTTATCTCAAAGGAGAGATTAAATGACACCCTTGTCGATGATGTATTTTATAATTGTAATAGTGAAACATTATCCTCATGGATGGGAATGAATGAGAGGGATTATATCATACTGAAAATAATCTTACCATCACTAAGATTAGACATTAACAAATAAAATATTTCATAAATCATGATAGACTTGTAGACCATTAAGTTTGAGAAAATGAACAAAACAAAAATAACTACTTATGATTTTCCTTTTCTATGTACATTAAGTACAACTTCACCAATACATGGCTAGTGTAGATTCATTTTAACCTTGGATTTATAAGCACTAAGAGGGATTAAAAGAAATTGAGGTGTGAAACTTTATGGTGATTAAAAGATGGAGGTTAAGACAGATTTACAATGGTTGCATTTCATTATTTATTATCGTGGTTGTTCGTGTTTTCACAATTACATTACATAAATTTGTTTATTTTTTTAGTGTTATGTTACATTACACATCTAATTCACACTAGACTATAGGGTGCACCTTGCTTCTTTTTGTACAACAAAATTACAATATATTATCAACTTCTACAACAACATCATGTGGATACAACTGGAATAGTCAACCATCATCAACATTCCCTAGTAATTTTCTATTCTCTTTATTGAATGTATTTTTGACATTATATTATGGACATTGATTATATCTTTAAGAGAGCCAAATGACGAGTGCTTGACCTTGTAAATCAGTGGGTTGGCTCAAGACATCCATTATAACTAAGATACATAGTTTTGTGTGTTTTTGGTAAGGTATGTCATTTCCAATACAATTGATAATGAGCCGATGAGGCTATATCTATATTATGGCAAGCCATTCATTTAAAAGGTTGCAAGAAAATGCTTAACAACCTTGATTTTTGAGAATAATCTAGGAGCTACCAAGGGAATTTGAGAACACACATGTTTATGTAAAGTGTTTTCAAGTGTTATATTGTTCACTAACTAGTTTTGTGAAACTATGAAGAAATTTTATTCTGACCAAGGTATGTTGGTTGTTCTATCAAAAACAAAGAGGCAAGATTGCCATGGATAGAGGTAGGCTTTATCCTCTCTTTTAGGTGAGCTATTAGGATTTTTATCATCTGATCTTGTGAGTTGTTGGAAATATTTTTAAAATAGAGCAATTAGGAGAGTGCCTCACCTTATTGATTGAACTTATAATCCATACCTGTAGTCAAGCTCAATCATAATGGCACTCTTGAATCACTTATACATGGACCTAAAATCATGGAAACATGTAACCCTAAAACAACTTATAGGGTGAAATTATGCTATGGATTGGAGTGGTCGAAGGAAAGTGGGTGGAGGTTGTATCCATGGAAAATTTCAAGGATGCCATATAATATAAATATAATAGTTAAAATATAGCCAAAATTTGGAGGATTTTTCATGCATTTGCCCAAATTTGACCATGGGGAGGGGATATTTTTTAATTGAAATATATCAGTGATTTACAAATTCAATCCAAAGGACTCAATTTCTCTTTGATTGCCCCTTTGGTATATCATGAACATGAATATTCTAATGGACAATCTAATAATAAAATCCCACATGCAAATATGAAGATATTGTGAATCGAGGCACGATAAGCTTGAAAAGAATTAACAAATGAGAGGAGAGAGTTTATAGGTTAAAGTACACAGAAATAGTTTCATTTTCAATTCTTGATAATCTTGAGTATTCTTTTATGTTTCAAATTCTTGATAAGCTTGAGTATTCTTTTATGTTTCCAAGGAAAAGAGTCTTTGAGTTTTTTATATTCAAGAGGAAGAAAAGATGCACTTAAGCATTACATCAAAGGCATATAATGCTTATGCATATTTGATAGTGCCAAGGAAAGGAAATCAACCTCTACAATTTCCCATTTATGTGTATCCATGGTCCCTTACTAGCTCCTAGCTATGAAGATTTGTGAATTGAGATATATAGTTTTTAATTTTTTTGCATACTAACACATGTATAATTCAACATTCCTTGGGTGAAAATAAAGAATGAGTATTGAGTCAACAATTTAAAACATGTCTTGAAATATGGAAATGATTAGCTTATAAAATGGGCATTGGATATTTAGCCAACCTAGAAATCATTGAGAGTAACTTTTAAAGTACAAAATATCTTGTTCACCAAGGACGTAGGAACATTGCCATCTAGTAAATCTTATTTAGTTATATGAAAATAACATTACCACCACCCTCAGAAATTAATAATATTTCAATTTTAAAAAATATTTATTTAATTCCAAAATAATAATAATAATAATTTCATACTTTTAAAAATTAATAATATTTCAGTCTTAAATGATTGAGTGTTATAATACAATGATAAACTTTGACTACAAAGGCATGTAGATCAAATTCCCATCTTCACCAAACGATATGTGATTAATCAAATATTTTGAAAATTAAACTATTACTAATTGTGATAATGTGTTTTAATTGACGGAGTATAATGAGTTGAGTTTTAATATTGATTTTTATAACTTAAATTATTAATAAATAAAATTTCGGTTTATTAAATTTCTGATACTGCCACGTTAGTGCAGTATTGAATATGCCACATAAAACAAGAAACTAATACAACATCTGTCAGATTGCCGGCGCAGTAAGTACATTCCTGTGGTTGACAAGTGAGTGTGGAGTTAAGGCTCTCGAGTCTCCATGACACATCGTTCATTACGAGATTTGGGCCATTTTTTTCAGGATTGGAGATCCGAGAAGCTCTTGGTAATGGAGGGGAAGAAAACCCAACGAACCATACAGCATGGCGTAGATCGAGAGCAGCAGTAAAATGCAAGTTGTAGGCTCACTTTGAATCTAAAATTTTAAAAAATGGCCTCTTACAGAGCTTTAAATAAAAAAATTTGCACTTTGGGCCGGCGGGTTCGAATTCTTGTAAGTTCTGTCCGAAAGACGCGGAATTTGTAGCGGCTGACAGTTAATCTAGTAAGAGTTCAGCATAAAGTGGACCTGAATGATAGATTTGTGCATTGAAGATCTCTGTAATTGGTGAAAAAATGTGAGTGTTTACCCAAAGATTTAATTTCTGACAAGAAAACAAACCCTTTTTGTTCTCTTCCTGTAGCCCAATTACAGAGTTTAATCCTGTGAAAACAAATGAAGGCAATGTGTAATATTAACAATGTGTAATTTGTATAGATGCATGTTATCTGTTATCTCTGTTTTTGGAAAGTGTTGTGAAGGCAAGGCATGAACTTGCATGATTGTTATTTTTCGGTTTGCATGTGTATCTACCAATGTGGTTCAGTATATTTGTTTAGAAATTGAAAAATTCATGTTAACAAGTGATCTGCAAAAGTTTTGCTATGTGTCCATCATTTGTTCCTGAAACAAATTGGCATAAATACCACACAGCGCTTTATATAACCCATGCCATTCACATTTTTCGAAATAAGAGTTTGTCCAACCTCTATTGCCTTCTATGAAAGAAATTAAATCAGATTCGCCAATTTTTCTGCCATTTTGTTTGGCCTCCGGGAAGGGATTTGAATGAGGAACTTGAACAACAACTCTGGGCACTAGATTCTCCAGGGAACAGCAATCTGACACTATCTGCGAATTGGATCAACTTTTAGTCATTTCTCAAGCTACCAACTTAACGCTTCCCCCGTCCACCTCAGATGCATGTTGCCAAGTTAACGCAGTACCGACTCAGGAGTACTTGCGGGTCATGACTTCTCCTCAAGTAGAACTTGCAGGTGGTTGTTGAGTATAAATTCCTAAAAGAAAACCCTCATTTTGAACAATTTCTGCTGCTGAGATTTTGCAGAGACACAGTCAGACTCTTATTACACTCTGGCCTTGCAGAGTTTTTCAACGTTGCTCTGATTTTAGAGAATCTACAGCATCTTAAAATCCGAAAATAAAAATGTAGCCTAATTACAGTGATGATAGGTAAAACTAAATTCCAATATGCATGTGGTATCCATCTGGGTTCCAGCTTCTTCTTAAGACGTATTCTGTTAAGCCTCAAGATTGATTCTTGAAATTCCATAAAAGTTGAGTCTTGACACACAAATAATTTGGAGTGTGGTCTCCCATCATTGGGCTGTGTTCTATAACTCTTCTCCTATGGATAACTTTTCGCTATAATGGCATAAGTGTTTGTGGGGTGACATACCCTAAATTTGGGGGACCTCTTCAGAGTCTGGCCATCCACAAAGCTTGTCCTCCTGTCACTGCATCTGCAAAGCTTGACATAAGATAGGTAAAATCAAACTTTCCAGATTATACCCAGCTTCCTATTGCATTCCAAGAGCAATTCATAAAACCCTTAGTTTGGTGAACTGTTCAAATTAATTAAAAGCAAAGAATAGCATTACAAAAACAGGACCAGAGTAGGGTTCAAGGGGCTTGCAATGTTACATTGGATAATGGATATTGTTGCAAGCTTGAACATCAAATTAGAGAAATTTAGGAGTGAAGTGGACTTGAAAATCACTGATCGATGCACAGAATCAAATATGTAACATGTCGACGCTCATTTTTATATGTTAAAACCTTATTTAGAAGCCTCTTGAAAAAGGGGAAAAGAATTTCCTTAAACTGCTTAGTAGGCTTATTTCTCAACATTCAGATGCATTAACTCACCACCACGAACTTCGACATGGGAGCAGGATACAGTAGTATGATGTTTTCTAACAATGGAGCTTTTACTGTACCCTAGTGTGATGCGACTAGGGTCGATGATGTTAGAAATCCAGTTTCAGCCCCATAGCCGGATACAGATCCAATTCCAGTCCCATATCATTGGTTTATAAGCTGGAGCCGGTTCAATTGACATTGGTCCATAAGCTGGTGACTAGCTACGATTCAACAACTAGCAGTGGAGAATGGAAACTCATTATCCATTAATTATTGTGCAAGAGCTGTGCAACAAGGGGAGGGGATTTAGGGGAATCTAGCAGCGTTTTTTACATGTTTATTAAGGCGAACGTTTGATATGGATATCGTGCAACAGATGTTCCAAATTGAGGGCAGTATATTGGGAAGTATATGCGTATAAGGTGGCCCACGCCCCGGCCATGACCATATCTCCAAATGAAGAAAATCTAATGAAAGCTTCTGGTGTGCTGCTGTCGAAACACCCTTCTTCAGTAACTCACTGATACTAGGGCTAATTTAATGAAAAGACCTTAGATGGATTCATTAAGGGAAACTCGGGTGAATTTGAAGAAGATGAAACGCAGTAGAAATAATAGAGAAGCGGAACTGTAGCAACGCCGACAAACTATCTCTGCAAAGTAGCCGGAAAACCAGGTTCAAATTTCTAATTTGGAGTTACCGTGTTTTGTTTCAGACCAAGCCATCTAACGTCTATGTCCGTCACTTCATACAACTTAGGAGGAAACGTCGATTCGTTCCCTTCAATCAGGATTAAGAGTCGCCGAGATGCAGGAGGTGGGTTGCAGACGGCAGAGGGTCGCTCGGCCCTCGTGCGTCCACGTGGCGGCCATCGAACGGTCTAGATCGAAGGGCCCTCCTGCGTCCACGTGGTGGCCATCGAACGGTCTAGATCGAAAGGCCCTCGTGCGTCCACGTGGCGCCCATCGAACGACCTAAATCGCAGGGCCCTCGTTCGTCCACGTGGCGGCCATCGAACGGCCTAGATCGTAGGGCCCCGTGCATCCACAGGGCGGCCATCGAATGGCTTAGATCGGAGGCCCTCGTGCATCCACGTGGCAGCTATCGAACGGCTTAGATCGGAGCATCCACATGGCGGCCATCCAACGGCTTAGATCGGAGCGCCCTCGTGCGTCTACGTGGCGACCATCCAACGGCTTAGATCGGAGGGCCCTCGTGCGTCCACGTGGCGTCCATGGAACGGCTTAGATCGGAGGGCCCTTGTGCATCCACGTGGCGGCCATCGAAGGGCCCTGGTGCGTCCACGTGGAGGCCATCCAACGGCTTAGATCATAGGGCCCTGGTGCGTCCACGTGGCGGCCATCCAATGGCTTAGATCGGAGGGCCCTGGTGCGTCCACGTGGCGGCCATCGAACGGCTTAGATCGGAGGGCGCTGGTGCGTCCACGTGGGGGCCATCTAACGGCTTATATGGGAGTGCCTCGTGCGTCCACGTGGCGGCCATCCAACGGCTTTGATCGGAGGGGCCTCGTGCGTCCACATGGCGACCATCCAACGGCTTAGATCGGTGGGCACGTGCGTCCACGTGGCGGCCATCCAACGGCTTAGATCGGAGGTCCCTCGTGCGTCCACGTGGCGGCGAGGCTAGCCCAACCAGAATGTGCCACTTGGAGGAGAGAGGCGGGCCCAACCAGAACGTGCCACGTGGAGGTGATAGGTTGGCCCAACCAGAACGTGCCACGTGGAGGTGATAGGTTGGCCCAACCAGAACGTGCCACGTGGAGCTGAGAGGCTGGCCCAATGGCATCGTGCCAAGTGTCATTGCGATTGGCCCAATGGCATTATGCCAGATGGCGGAAATAGACTGGCCCAATGGCACTGTGCCGTACAGTGAATGTTGTCCGATTAAGCGTGCCGTACAAAGAATATTCACTTTGACGTTTTCAAAGTAGTTTTAATGTGACTTGCTTGTTCGATGTTGTAGTTTGGGAATCAACACTGTGCGATGCAAGCCTGGGCGTCGATTTCTTCTTTGCATCTGGGAAAGTGTCTCCGATAACTCCACCTGCAACACGTAGTTCGTCGGCGCTACGCAAAATGTAATTCCTTGGCGTTTCTTTCAATCGTATGCATTTCCTATAAAACTCTAAAGAATGTTTTACTGGTTGTGATTGCATATAACTGTTTATGATGACGCAGCTAAACAAACATTAATGGTTCTAATTGATGGGAATTGTTTCACGTCTCTCAACTCCCTCCAAAATTTCGGATGCCTTCTCAATCATAAGCTTCACCATCACTTTTTGGCCTGCAATGTAATGCGCGTGTGTATTACAAAGCGCTGACAGCGTATGTTGGAGGTTCTTAATGTGACACCCGAATTGCAAGTAAGTAATACTCGATCAAAGTTTTCATAAAACTCAGACCAAGAAAATTTATAATGATTCCCACACGCCTGAAATAATCCTCAGCATCATTGGATGTGAAGGATATATTTTGGTCGCGCTTTCCCATTTCCTGAATGTCTCGCTATTGAGCGGAGGCCTTACTAGCGAAGCCGGACTTATTATAGTTTATAATACAGATATAAAATATACATTTCATCCCATCCCATCATTTAGTTTATATCTTATTAGTTTATAATCCAGATATAAAATATACATTTCATCCCATCATTTAGTTTATATCTTATTGTTTTTGGAATATTATCCAGTAAGTCGAATTTAAATATATCTTCTATTTTTTTCATGCTTATTAAACAATTAAAATCATCATTCTATTAAAAGTTAAATAATGTTATAATTTTATTTAGTAAATAATGTATTAAACTACTTTAAAACAATTTTATAAAATAAAAAATGTTTAATTCTATATATTCAATTTATTTTTATATAAAATATTTTTCCTATAGTTTATGTTAAAATTTAATTATTGAATAAATGATTTGAAAAAATATAATCTATCCCTAAATTTCAAAAACTTTGATAATCTAATTTTTTTTATAAAAATGTTTAATTTTATATATTCAATTTATTTTTATATAAAATATTTTTATTATAGTTTATATTAAAATTTAATTAATAAGTAAATGATTTGCAAAAGTACAATCTATTCCTAAATTTCTAAAACTTTGATAATCTAAAAGCTTTTAAGGACCTTAGCGCAAACACTTGAGTTGATCTTTAATGCACCTCAAATATTAATCCTCTTCCCTCTAAAAACCCAAAAATTTGACTTAAAGGTCTCTCCTTCTAGTATGCATTTGAGAAATAAGGGGTATTGTGACGATGATGAGTTCGTATTTAATTTTACATGTGCTCATAGTCATGCACTCTAGAAAAGGCGTGGATAACTTTTCAAAGGTGAACATCTAAAGGTGTTCTTCACTTTAACGGAATATTCAAGGGTACATATTTGAAGGGTAGTATGTTGTGTATAGACAAGTTCCAATATAATAACTATTTTCAAAGATAATAGTTATTAAGTGACTTTTCTTCTTTTGCCTTTGATTTCTTTAGAACATTTGACTAAACCTTTTGAGATTACTAAATTGATAATAGGAAGTAATTTAAGGTTTTATGTTCTTTCTTTGAAATTAGCAAAATACACATTAATCTAAACATGTTAAGGTTTAGTTTCCATCCCATAAATGTAAAGCAAAGACACCAACCTCCTTATCATTTATACAGGGGCACAAGCAACACCCAATACCTCCTCACTCCTACACACTCATACTTTGATGAACTCTTATCCAAAACATTTTTATGTGATTCCCAGATAATTATCTTGTGCAAAATTTGCTCCAACTTTCTTGCCACCTACCAATAGAAGTTGCGTCCGATAGGCCACTAAATCTTCAATGAATAGTTGAGGCAATGCTTTCTTGCCACCTACCAATAGAACTTGCGACCGATAGGCCACTAAATCTTCAACGAATAGTTGAGGCAATGCAAAAATGGAAGTCTCGTCTTTTTATGTTGAAACCCATAAAAACAACCCTTTTACATTATCTACCATCGTTGTGAACTTAGTTATAGAGAAGTGACAAGAATACAAAGCTAGCAAAAATTCAATGCCCAAAATTTAATGTTATCAGCTAGCTTTGGGAACTTAATTATGGGGAATTGATGGAAGATAAGGGTCTGCAGAAATTTAATGCCCAACATACATCATGCTAAGGTTTGTTCACTGCCACATCTCTATAACCCAAGGGCCGCATCAGTAGGGAAAAATAGAACCCAAGGGCAACGCTAGTAGGATGGAACCAATCAAATGTTATAAAAACAATTTCTACCAAACTCCAGTTTAAAAAAAACTTTGGCCACATGGTTTAATCGATTGACCATTAGAGCTCCTTGATTGATCTATCATAATAATTTATTAATTGTGAGTGGTAATAATTAATGACATCCTAAATAAAAATATTCTTAGCCACCAAGAAAGTTGATAAAATTCTTTATCTAAATTGAAGTTTATCAAGATTAGGCATTTATGGATTAGATTCACTAAAATCGAAGTTCTTCTTATGGCCTAAAACAACCATCACGTAATTGTTTAAGGAGGAGTCAAAGTAATTATCATCTTAAAAACAACTTGATAAAGGCCAAAATTGAGATAATCTTTGATTGGCTCAATGTATCAAACTAAACAAAATTATTCTGAGTCCAAATCTACATTTGCAACTTGGTTTGTCAATCTGTCAGTTATCATATTCTTTGATTTCCAATATCATTGCAAAATTTCCAAAGAAATTAAAGTAACCTCTACTTCACAAGTTTCAATTTTAACAAGTTGGGTTAAAATTGAAATTGTTTAACAAATTTCAATTTTAAAAGTGGAAGGTAAATTTCAATTTTACCTTCCACCGCTAAAAACTTATTCTCATTTCCGTTGTCATTTCTAGGAATTTCATTAAAGCCATAATTTTTTTGAAAGTATTGGTGATTACCTCTATCAAATTTCAATTTTAGATAAGGTGGGATCATTTTTTTGAAAGATTACCTTCAAATTATTGGTGATTGTCTTTATCAAATTTCAATCTTAGATAAGGTGGGATGAGTAAATTTCACTTTAATTTGATGACGTATTTTGACTTAGTAAAAATGTGAGATAACTTGAATACCTAAATTTCCTAATATTAAGTACTTTCCATAATATTTCTTAATATATAATTTTTATACATTACCATATTCGATATAGGTTCTTTGTCCATCTTTATATGATACCAAGTTGAGGAACACGTTGAACCTTCTAAGATGCCTACCACCCATATCACAAAGTCTAAGCTAATGAGATGTATAAGCACATAAGTTCAAAATTTCAAACCTCTTAATTAAAACACTATGTAGCATAGTTCCTAAAGTTCAACATTTTCAAGGGACACCATGATGCATAGACTATAATATTGGGTGATGCAATGAACATGAACAATAAATCTTCATCCTGCACTCAAAAATAATTCATAGGTGTTACAAGAAAAAAAATTCCAATTACATTCCTCAACATATTAGAAAGGTTGATAAGATCTAGGTTCCAAGGAAAGAGGAAATCAATCCTGTAGCCCACTAGTAACCATGACCAAGAGATTGCAACCCAAGATCTGGCAACTTAAAGGAATTGTAAAAAATCGAAGAGTAACGATACTTATAGATTTTTCCAATACTATATATAGATATCAATGTTACTGAACAATTAAACATTTTTGTGTACCCCAACAAGGACCTCAGGGTGACGGTTGTTGATGGACAAGAAATCAAAGTAGGTAGAATGCATGATGCAATTGGAGACTAATACCACAAAACTTGAAGAACAATTCATGGAGTTTAACTAGCAAGGTCAACATTATAACTTATATGGTTCCACTTTTAAGAAAGGTGAATTACAACAAAATAAAAAAATGCATGAAACACATACAAACATACAATGGACCCGGGTGGATGGAATGCAATCCATCTATCCCCACCAACGGACCACTGTATCCTTGACTTAGGTAGTGCTAATCCTTAGTTGGGCATGTAAAATGTTCAAGATCTAGATACAAGGCTAGATGGTAAATCATGCCTCTAACTCTAAGCCAAAATTATTAATTTTTTGTTCCCTTGTGATTTTGGGAATTGGCGAGTCTTTATTTTGCTAAGACATATCCAAAGCTAAATGGGTCTCTTATGGGGAATTAATGAATGATGTTAAGTATGTTAAAGAAAAGTAATCTCATGCTTAAGGTTATAGAAATCACCCTTGCCATATAAAGACATGTTTGTAAGAGTTTTGATAAATGATATTCATATCATACATGCTCATTGGATTTATGTTTAAGTGAAAATGAGAAACACATTTTCATACACATAAGTCCAGTATAGAGGCTGTGGCAACGATGATCCATGATCAAGACCTACCCATGTTCTTATGGGTAGAAGCATCCAATGTCGCAGGTCGCAAAGCAGAGTGGCTTCAGGGATCTTCTTGCAGGACTTAATCAGAGACATGGTGCAGAAGGGAGCAATGCGGCTCCAGTACATATCCATAGATGAGTAGATTGACATATACTTGATGAAGAACCAAAATTTTCAGAAGGAGTTGGCTTCAGATCCCAGGACAACAAGATGGATTCTATGAAGAAGGAGCAAGATGCTTAGATGCAGAAGGAGCAGGATGATCATATGCAGAGGAAGCATGATGCTCCAACACAGAGGGATATGTGATGAGCTTGAAGATGTGAATCAGGCAGGTGTTCCCCAATATTAGCCATGTGACTTATCTAGGGTTAAATGGGTCAAGATGGGATAATTCCTTCTCCCAGACACCCTATGACAGGGTGGGTAGATTAGTGCCTTCTCCCATACACTCTGCGACAGAGTGGAGAGATATTCAAAATGGGGTAGTTCCTCCTCCCAAACATTCTATGACAGATTGGGGAGATCTCCCAGACACTCTAAGATGGAGAAGGGAGCAGTGAAGCTCCAATATGTCTCCACAAATGAGATCTTCTTGAGTCAAGGGAAGTATACCATTAATATCTTGAGGAGATTTGGTATGATGGGTTGTAAGTCCATGATCACACCCATGGAGGAAAACCTGAAGAAGTTGAGTGACTCAGCTTTCGATTCAGACCTAATAGATCCCACCATGTATAGACAACGGACCGGTTCATTGATGTATCTAGTTAACACTAGACCAGACATTTGTTTTGCAGTAAGTGATCTCAATCAATTTTTGTGTGCATCGAGATAGGTACATTGGGTTGCTGTGAAGCATGTGCTGAGATACTTGCGTGGCACTGTGGGATACAGATTGAGATATGCTTCCGGTAGTAATATGAGATTGCATGGATACTCGGATTCTGACTGGGCAGGGAGTGTTGTGGATAGGAAGAGCACCTATGTGTGTTTCTTCCGTTTGGGTTTTTCCATGATTTCTTGGTGCAACAGGAAGCAGACCTCAATAGCACTGAGTACGACTGAGGCTGAATATATTGTAGTGAGTGTTGTCGCTCAAGAAGCAGTATGGCTTCGAAAACTCCTTGCCATATTATTTGGTGAGATACTTGAGCCGGACGTGATAATCAAAGTTGTGTTAAGATTTCAGTGAATCATGTATCTCATGATAGATCAAAGCATGTGGAAATCAAGTACCACTATATTAGAGACATGGTACAGAGAGGAGCAGTCCAGCTCTTATATATTCCGACTAATGATCAAGTTGTCGACATTCTCACCAAGCCTCTCTCCATATTGAAGTTTGTATACTTCCGTGAACGACTTGGAGTTGTGGAGTATGCTTCCATCAGTGAGAGGGAGTGTTGATGGTTCTATGTGGACTGGGATGGGTTTTGTGTGGACCCCTAGTCTTGTGAGGGATGTGGTTCTTTATGGACCAAGATGAGTTATGTGTGGACTCCTAGTCCTGTGTGGACTATGGTTCTATGTGGACTAAGATGAGTTATGTGTGGACTTTGGTTCTATGTGGACTGAGATGAGTTATGCGTGGACTGTATTTCTGTGTGGACCGAGATGAGTACCATGTGGAAACCTAGTCTTGTGTGGATTGTGCTTCTGTGTGGACCGAGATGAGTTATGTGTGGACTCCTAGTCCTATGTGGATTGTATCCATGTGTGGGATGGTTCATGTGTGGAACGTTCTCATGTGTGGAGAAGACTCCTTTATGGAGTGTATCCCTATGTGGGATGGTTCCTGTGTGGAGAAGACTCCATTGTGGAGTGTATTCCTATTTGGGATGGTTCCCGTGTGGAACATTCTCTTGTGTGGAGAAGACTCCTTTGTAGAGTGTATCCCTTTGTGGGATGGTTCCTGTGTGGAACGTTCTTCTGTGTGGAGAGTACTCCTTTTTGGAGTGGATCCTTGTGTGGGATGTTCTCCTATGCGGAGAGTGTTCCAGTGTGGAGCATGGGCCTAGAGGGGTGGACTAGCTACAGTCATCACCGCCTTCTAGTTGTAATGACTGGTAAATTGGAAGAAGAGTCTTCCTGAGGAGTGCAACCTCTTTTTGGTTTTAGACTGATAAAGTGCATGAGGAAGTAATCCTCTGTGGTCTAGGATGACCAAGTTGAGCAAATAGATCAAATATCTTCTTTGAGAAGATGATGTGGTTCCAATGGGGACAGTTGTTTTGGTCATAAGGACTTGATTAGAAGGGACAAAACTTCTCTTATATTTAGAAGACAAGAAGAAAGCCAATGTTGAATATCATGCCTTGGAGATCTATAGAGATGCCTTGTTCTACTCCTTAGAGGGAGTGTTCCATATATGATGACATGGAATTGTCATTCAGTTGGAGAGATTTCTACAAATGAGAATACCTCCCTAGCTAAGAGGGAGTGTTGATGTTTATGTAGCTTCGGGAGGTATTCCTGTGAGCTCATAATATTGTTGATAATTTATTTATTTAGAGAAAAGGTAAAATCACGTAAAGACATGCCTTTACGTAAAAGTTACCTTGAAGACCTATTTATTGCTAAAGGTCAAATCTTTAATGTATGAACATAAAACAACAAAGTGATATTCATATTTATCTCTCTCTAAAACGAAAAACCAACAAAATATTTTCATATTACAACTCCTCCATTGCTATGATAGATCTTGTACGTATATCTCTGATTGCTTCCATATTCATTCCGATGACTAGGAAATATCCCTTGGTGCTTCTCTTGATTTGTTGGAGAAAATAGGGAATTGGAAATACCAAAGAGCTAATTACTCTAAGAAGAAGTGATTTCAATAGACATTGTTACAATACTTGAGCACAACATATCACAATTGACAATAAATCAAATTGAATTGTTCATTATCTATGATAGATATTCACTATACCACATGACCCATAGGGTCATATTTTTATAGAACCAAGATGTAATGAACTTCTTTGAAGTGAGGAAGAATGTGTCCACATACTTGCGTCATAACACATAAAGGTATCCTAGATTTCTTCATTATTTGTGCCATAGTCGACGATTATGTTCTAACTATCCAACTAGCTAGTCGATTATTCAACTCCTCCATCGGTCGGTTGGTGTGACTAGTTGAGAGACTAGTTGGCTTGTTAATTGACCACTCAGCCAACTCTTCTAGTTGACTACTATTTGTCTATTGTATTTCTCCAACAGATATAGAGGTATGATGAACTAGCAAGGCTTACGATTCCAACACCCCCCCATTAACACAACACTCTAGAAATTCAATATGTGAAATTACTTCTATACACCCCCCATAATTGCAACTTCCTAAAGCCCAAGAATAACCCAAAGTTTGAGAATCTTGGATTTTGGTAAAGGATTCATAAAGATATCCACAATCTGATCATCCATTCTACAATAGACATGTTTTCCAATAGAATCTTGTATGAATTGTCGTTAGTGAACATGAAGATCCACATGCTTCATGTTGTTGTCTACGACAAGATTACCAACATGTATTGCACTTTGATTACCACAAAATATTATTGTAACTAAGTCGATTGAAAAACCAAGCTTTAACAAGAACTATCGAATCCAAATCACCTCTGTTTCGACATTAACTGTGCTTGGATATTTAATTTATATGGTCAAAATAAAGACCACCTTTTGTTTCTTACATGACTAAACCAAGTGTCTTAAACCAAGACAAAACACATAGCCAAATGTCAACTTTATTTCATCATTGTTGAAAACCTAATTCAAGTAGGTGTAACCAACTAATAGGTCTGTGCCCTTGATATAACAAACAATTATCCAAGGAAAATTTCAAGGATACATAATTTTCTTAGAAGTGTAGAAACCTTCACGAATTTTACAAATCCTTAAATTTCCCACCATAAATTGTTTGGTGATATTTTTGTAAAAATATTCAAATTTATAAGGATTTTATATAGTTTTTGGACATTTTTGGCGACATTTAGAGTAAAATATTTTTATCCTATGGAATTTAGGCAAATCCATTTAGAAAAAAATGGAAATTAACGAATTTGTTTTGGAAAAAAGGTCGAAAATTAGCCCATGGGATAAATTTTGCCCCTAAAATTTTCCTTGAAATTATCTTTGTGGTGTTTTAACAACTTTCTCGAGTATCTTGCATAAATTGAGAAGCCACACTAACACCATAGAAAATATCAAGTCAGCTATGAGTTAAACAAATTAGACTATTGACCAATTGTCGATAAAGAATTGTGTCAATTGGCGGTGAATCACAGTCCTTTGTCAACTTTACTCCCGATTGAAAAGGTGTAGGATAAGATTTACAATCATCCATCTTGAATCTTTGCAAAATATCCATTACATACTTAGGTTGAGAAATAAATAAACCATCATCCATTTGTAGAAATTGAATGCCCAAAAAGAAATTTGAAAGACCAAGGTTAGTCATTTCAAAAGTATCAACTAATTGTTTCTTAAAACCCAATATCATATTTACATTGCTATCAGTAATTCCTAAATCATCTACATAAAATGCAACAATTAAGATTTCAACATTTGCATGTAAAACATAGATTTTGTGATCTGATTCACAACATTTGAAACCAAGATTGATAAAGGAATGATCAATCTTCTCACACCAAGCCCCTTGGGCTTGTTTACAACCACACAAGGATTTATAAAACCAACAAATAAGGTTGGAATCCTTCTCAAAACTAGGGGGTTGCTCCATATAAATTTCTTCACTTAGATATCCATGAAGAAAAACACTTTTGACATCCATTTGATGTACCTCCCATCTAAGTCAAGTAGCAAGTAAAAGAATCAATCAATCCAATTTCATCTTTGCAATAGGGGAAAAATTTTAGTGTAGTTGATGCCTTCTTGTTGAGAAAATCCTTTGTAACCAAATGAGCCTTATGTCTTTCAACAACACCATGAGATGTGAATTTGGTCTTATAGACCGATCGAAATTTCACTACACTCTTTCCTAGTAGTTTAGGAACTAAATCCCATATTTTATTCTTCATCAAGGATGAAATTATTCATCCATAATGTTCCCCATTCAGGTCGACCATGTGCATCTGCATATGTATCCGGATCACATTCCCCTAGCACATGTGCCATTTGAGCAACACTTCCACACAGTTTTTTACTTCTATCATTCCTTGAGTCATTAATATCTCCTGGAACAACTCCAACAACTTCAAATGTCTTATCAACCCAAAGAAGTATACACATATTCTGGAATGAAGAATTTCCTATATCAATTAGTTAACCAAAAGGTAGATCAAGGGTTCCAAAGCTGGTAGTCAATTCCATAGTCATTGGTTGATTACAAGTTGAGGTAGGCAGGTGAGTCAATTGTCCAGCCAAAACTCCAAAATAGGGTTCGGTCGATCTTGTTTCTGTGACAATTTCAAAAGGATCATTGCTCATCAAACTAGAAGAGGAATTCAACAATTTAACACCTATTTTCATCAATTAAGACGATATACCTTTGAAGGATGTTATGTTGTTTGACTGCATCAAACAATTTGTAGGCCTTCAATTCTTTAGAGGATCCCATCATGATGTAAGCATGACTTTTTGCATCTAATTTATTTCTGCTATTGTCTAGGATATTCACCCACAAAATACATCCAAACATTACAAGGTGATCGATTTATGGTTTCCTTCCACTCCATTTCTCAATAGGATTCGTATTAAGTACAAATTTAGTTAGGATAAGGTTTAACAGATAGTTTGAACAATATACAACTTCTACACATAAACTAGTCGAAAAATCTTTGTCCTGCAAGAAACAACATGCCATGCTTGACCAAAGTCTGATTTTTCCTCTATGCAATTCCATTCTACTAAGGTGTGTGAGGTATAGATGTCTACCAAGAGATTCCATTTTGTGACAAGTAGTTTTCAAAATCTCATCCCACATATTCTCCACCATTGTCTACTCTTAAACATTTCATAGGTCAATTGCATTGCATTTCAAATAATGCCCTAAATTCCTTGAATTTTTCAAAAGCATGACTCTTATTATTTAAGAGATATTTAAGAGATATACCCATGTACCTCAAAAAACCATCAATGAAGGTTAAAATATACCTCGCAACTACTAGTGATGGTTGGTTCATGGAGCATAGATCATTGTGAACAAATTCCGCTTGAGTAGTTTGCTCTCCATGCCTTTCGTGTCTCAAAGCGATCTTGGTGATGATTTACAAACACATACCCTTCGCATAATACATCACGGGGAATGATTATAGGTATTCTAGCAACCATATTATGTTTCACCATCAATTTCAAGCTTCAAAAATTTAAATTTGTGAGTTATTCATGCCAAACTCTTTTGCGGTTGTTAGTTTAAGCTATGAGTGCAGTTGGTCCTATCTCTTTCTTGGGACGTCATGGAACGTATACAAACCATATTTAGGATCAAGGAACCCTTTAGCAACAATTTCTTAATTGTTCACATCCTTCGCAACAAATTGACTTGACCATAATTCAAACTTTTTGTTAGTTTGGGTAACTTGGGGTACCGCCAGCAAATTTTCACTGAAGTTGGGTACATGACACACATTGGTGATCACACCATGTTAACATTCAATGTCACCACAACCATCAATAGTAAGTGCATAGTCTTATGCTACAAATATTTCCTTTTCTGCAACTTCTATTAAGGAAGGAAAGAGAGAAGCATCATTATCCATATGGTGTGTACAACTAGAATCAACTATCCACTCACTCTAAGTAGTATGAGCATCCAGAGCTTGCAAAACACTAATAGAGAATGTATAATTGTTTTCCATACCTTCAAGAAGTCAATAATGAGTATTGGTTGATTGTCTAATCGACATGTTTGGTTCAAGTTTCTTGACCTTCTCTTCCAGATCATAGGTCTTCTTCCAACAAACATTCTCCATGTGTCCAATAGTGTCTTCATCTTCATCTTCCTATATTTCTTAGTCAAAGACAACTTAACATGCTTATTCTTCTCATTCTAGTTGACACACTCCCAAATTTTCTCTAGGTTACAATGTCGACCTCTTCCCTTCAATAGATGGGTAATCCATACAAAGAGTCGAACGTATAGTCCATACTGTCTTTCTTTTTTTCCTTGATGCCCATCTAGCACATAATGTCAAACATAATATATCATAAAGTATCTTTATATTCATGAAAATTGGTTCCATGAGATGGCCATCTTTCTTCAAAAAGATCGTTCCATATTCACCCAATTTCAATTGTAACTCCGTGAAATGAGCCAAATAATCCTGAATCCTTTCAAAGGAGAGGGGATCTAGAGATATAAACTCTTTCTCAATTTGCATAACCTGTATTTCTTTGAATTTATCAAACAAAACATTTAGTTTCTTCTAGACCTGATGAGGAAAATTGATCCTACTTATATGAAAGTGGATATCCCTCGAAATGTAGTTGTAATCATTCCAATGGATTCATCCTTCTTTCCAGCAAGGATGAAATTTTTCTGATCGTCCCATGGAACTAGGATTATGGTATTGGTAAAATTCTAGAGGGCCTTACTTTTCAACAAGGTCTCCAAAACTTGTGCCCATATTCCATAGTTGTGACCATTCAAGATCATTGGGTCTTGCTTGGAAGCCATAACACCGAAATGTCAATCTAAATCATAATACATTATGGAAGTCGAAACCCACAGCCAATCACTGATAGATCTAACTCAATAGATCATGTCTAGCCGAGACCTCAAAGGAATTGTAGACTAGAGGCTATGATTCAAAACAACAACTTCGATACTATGTTGGAGAAACATGGAATTAGAAATATCGGAGAGTTAATTACTCTAAGAAGAGGTGATATCAATCTACATTGTTTTAACACTTAAACACAATATATCATAATTGATAATACATCAAAATGCATTGTTCACTATCTATGATAGATATTCATGATATCACTTGACTCGTAGGGTCATATTTTTGTAGCACCAAGATATAATTAAATCCCTTGAAGTGAGGAAAAATATGTTCACATACTTGGGTCATAGCACATAACAATCTCCTCAATTTTTTCCATGTTTGTTCCATAGTCAACAATTCTATTGTAAATGTCCAACCAACTAGTTAATTAGTTGACTCCTTCATTGGTTGGTCCATTTGACTATTCGAGAGCCTAGACGACCTGTTAGTTGACCACTTAGTCGGCTATCAAATGTCGATTGTCTTTATCCAAAATATCTAGAGGTCTGATGAACTAGCAAGTCCTATTGTTCCAACGTGATCCTTAGCTAAAGGTTTCTGGCCCACTGCTAGGGGATTTTATCCCCAACAATCTATATGGATAAAGGGCTTTTTCTAGTACCCAGAGTGTGTTAAGGCCTCAACTAGTTCCAAGTCCTTAGACTTGGGGACCCCCATTTTTATGATTCATTAATTTCAATGAGATGTTTTTATTGTTTCATGAGAGGTAGGGATCTGCTTTGTTAGATGTTAATTTATGGTGGTTTGTTGTGTCCTTGATGTTTACACTTTTCTTACATCTCTTTGATGGCACTAAATGAAGCTATATATATATATATATATTCATATTCTTGGAATGTTAATTGAGATTGGATACCAAGCAACATATTAGCATCACATTAACATTAAATGCGTTCCATGGAGAACAATTAATGCACACAATTTTAGGTAAACAATTAATCCACATACACATTTAATATTCAATGAATATCATATTAGCATTAAAAATGATCTTAATAAATTCCTAACATGTCATGGATGAATTTAATATTCTAATCAAGTTCGTGGCAAAAAAGGGGATAATAATCAAGGAATTTATTCATTTATCTACAATTAAATATGCATAAGTTGGGTAACCAGGGCATGAAAGGGATCAAAGGATGAATTTTGGGTTTCTCATTTCTTTCCTATCTTGTCCAAATTTTATTCTTTCATTATTTGTCTTTCCTTATGCATTTTTGTAGCTTCTATGCTTAGCTTCATGTCCATACCTTAGAACATCCAAGAGTTTGCTTATCTTGTAGGGTATCAAAATGAGTTGGTTGGTCATTTTCTATTGCAAGTTGAGAAAAATGGAGCCCATAGCTAATGTGCATCACATGAAGATATCCAAATATGTTTTAAATCTTTAAGGATGGGCTTCTACAACCATGAATTCCTAATGAAATGCATGTTGTCTCCTACAACCATGAATTCCTCATGAAATGCATGTTGTCTCTGACAATAATTTTAGGTGCATACATGCAAATTTGAGGTCCAAGACTTGTTAGCATTGAATGGAGGATGTTGGAGTCTAATCCTCAGGTATACCAATAGTCACCTAAGAGTCCAAGAGTCCACTTGGGAATATGAAACCCAAGGGAAATTTCTTATTGTATTTATATGTACAATTAGTTAATGAGAAATATATTGAGCTTTCACGCTTATTCTGTTTGTGCATCTTCTTGTATTTGGTTGTGTGTTAGCCAATCTCTCTATTTTCCCATAAGGGAAACCTAACAGTGGTATCAGAGCCAAATACACATATTGCCACTCCAGAAACACATAAGCAAATCAGTGGCACGCCATCAGAAGTGAAAGAAAATGAAGATGAAGACATGCATGCAGAGGTTCTACTTGCTCCTTCCAAGTCCATCATCAGACCATGGGAAGAGATCATCCATAAAAAGCATAGAATCGGCGTTGGATACGACAAGGAAGTGACAATTCACATTCCCAATTTCTTCAAGCCTATCTAGTTTCAGAGTGCTGGATTCATCCACGAGAGTCCATCTTCATCCACTTCAGTTCAAATTTCAACATGCCAACACTGTGATTGAGTTGGCCATATGAAAGATCATTGTTTTGATCTTCATCCTTGTAAGCAATGTGGAAAACATACACACTCATCAGACAGATGCTTCAGTCTGAACTTAAACCTGCAAAAGAGAATATTCATTATGGGTGGATCACTTCTTGGCAATGGTCATCAACAGCCAAGAAGATTTATAAGTCATACCGGAGAGTTCATTCACGAGTATTGACGCATATTGCAGTTGAGACATCTTCTCCTCCTCACTTTGTACCTGACAGGGGGGAACATGATGTCAGGTGTCAAGTTTCCCCCTGTCAGGTACAAAGTGAGGAGGAGAAGATGTCTCAACTGCAAGATATGTCAATACTCGTGAATGAACTCTCTGGTAATACTTATAAATCTCACACTTCAACTGTGTAAGATAGATTTGAAGGATTGTGGAGAGAATCCAACAACAAGAAGTTGGTGACACATGAATATCTACAACAAATCAGGTAAACCATTGATATTTGAAGACCATTCACATTCAAATTTTAACTTGCAAATTGTGTTTTTGGAAGTTCATTTGCAAATTGTTGAAACTGCATTGTACTTGGGTGCAATTTCGGCTGAGACTAACACCCCTCACCTTTTAAATTTGAATCTGCTAAGTCTTATTTGTGAAGGGTGGAATTGCAAGAAGCCCTTTTGTGTTTGCGTGAGTTTTCAATGGCGAGATTAAATGGTCTTGTAGAGTTACTGAACACTCTACTATTTTACTATGTCGACAACACTGTCATGATCGACAAGAGCACTCTCACTCACATCCGAGATTGTATAAAAGAGTCACAAGACACACTTGAGTTTCTACATCTTGAGTCGCGGCTCATACGAGAAGAGAAGCATTCTGAACTTGTTCACGTTCAGAACAATCCTCTTTATGATTTTGTTCTGCAGCTTGCACATATTGACGCCACTCCAGAAGCACATAAGCAATGCCACTCCAGAAGCACATAAGCAAATCAGTGGTATGCCATCAGAAGTGAAAGAAAATGAAGATGAAGACATGCATGCAGAGGTTCTGCTTGCTCCTTCCAATTCCATCATCAGACCATGGGAAGAGATCAACCATAACAAGCACATGATCGGCCTTGGATACGACAAGGAAGTGACAGTTCACATTCCTGATTTCTCCAAGCCTATCCAGTTTCGGAGTGTTGGATTCATCCACAAGAGTCCATCTTCATCCACATCAGTTCAGATTTCAACATGCCAACACTATGATCGAGTTGGCCATATGAAATATCATTGTTTTGATCTTCATCCTTGTAAGCAATGTGGAAAACATACACACTCATCAGAAAGATGCTTCAGTTTGAAGAAACCTACAAGAGAGAAGATTCATTATGGGTGGATCGCTTCTTGGAAATGGTCATCAACAACCAAGAAGATTTATAAGTCATACCGGAGAGCTCATTCATGAGTATTGACACATCTTGCAGTTGAGACATATTCTCCTCCTCACTTTGTACCTGTTAGGGGGGAACATGATGTTAGGCATCAAGTTTCGAATCCTCCATCTAACAACAAGAATCCATGGCCCTCTACAAGTAAGTGAGATCAAACAAGCATGATCCACATCCAATTTCAGAGGCCAGATTCAGTGATATAGACACTCAGACATAAGAGAACCATAGCATAGAGTACTCATGTGTTTTGTGTCTAGTTGTGACACCATGAGACGCTCCTCTCCTCACATTGTTCCTGACATGGGGGAATGAAGACCGTTAGTAACAAGCGAACTAGTGAAAATGAGCCGGAACAAGAGAGCCTATGAAGAGCTATGTTCGACTGAGCTCCAGAGTTGGTGGTCATCCTAAAACCACCAGTATCGAGAGCACCTTCATTCAATAGAAGCATGTGCAAGCTTCTAGCTAACTTGGCAAACTGTTATCAAGATCGAAATGTTCAGCAAGTTGCAACTGTTCACTTCCTGTTTTCAACTCTCCAGTTGGTTTGGTGTCAGCCCATCCCAACCATTCCAGAGAACCTCTCAGCCTTCGAGCCAAGTTCCAGAGAACTCTGAGCGATTTTTATCGCCAAGTTCAAGAGTTTGTGGTCAGCATTGAACCACACACATAGTAGAAGATTTCAGCCTTCTACTAGCCCATTTCGGTTGATGGTCAGCCTAAAAACCATCCCTTCAGAGAGCCATTGTATTTAGCAGAAGCATGTGCAAGCTTCTAGCTAACCTTCTTAGTAAAGGATGTTCAAGATGGAAATGTTCAACTAGTGGTAGTTTTCCACTTCCACTTACTCGGCTCTCTTCTTTTCTTGGACTCATATACACCCTTCGGATTAAAGGGGGATTTTTTGGAGTCTAATCCTCAGGTATACCAAGAGTCACCCAGGAGTCCAAGAGTCCACTTGGGAATATGAAACCCAAGGAACATTTCTCATTGTATTTATATGTACAGTTAGTTAATGAGAAATATATTGAGCTTTCACGCTTATTTTGTTTTTGCATCTTCTTGTATTTGGCTGTGTGTTAGCCAATCTCTCTATTTTCCCATAAGGGAAACCTAACAGAGGACAATAAAGTAGGGAAATACGACTCATTCAAAATTTTCTCCAAGAGGGATAAGTTATCATGATATTGATACCAAGTGACTCACAAATTTCAACCCATTATGAGCAATTTGGATTTTTTGGCACAAATCCCAATAAAGTAGGGAAATACGACTCATTCAAACTTTTCTCCAAGAGGGATAAGTTATCAGGATATTGATACCAAATAACTCACAAACTTCAACCCATTCTGAGCAATTTGGATTTTTTTGGCACAAATCCCAAGGTTGTCAATTTGAGCCATATAACAACCTAATTTTGCCAAATTTTGAATTTTCTTATAATATATAATTGATCAAAATATTTAAATATTACTTCCCACCAAATTTCAAAAAATTTAGGGCATTTTTCTTTTGGGCACAATTCCTAATGTGTTATTTCAGGTCATACAACAATGAAATCCTATTGTAACCCAAAAGGGAAAACTGTTTAGAAATTAGTGATCAATCTTTTCTACAAATTTTGGTTAATTCTATTTATTTGTATAATTTTCTTGTTTTCAACTCCCCTAGAGTAAAATCAAATTTATTAGGGTAATTTAGATGATGGTTGGCATGAGCAAACAAAGGTGAATGAAAGTGAATGAGCTGCTACAATCATAAAATTATTTTTCATCACTAAAACAATAATAGATGTACAAGTTCACATATCACACTTTGCTTCATTTAGTAATTGTTAATTTTAGTGGTAGAGATATTTCATGATTGAGTTTTCATTAACCATTACCATCCATGCCATAAAAATGTTATTAAAAATTCTTTGTTATTCTTTCATTATTTGGATGATTGTTCCTGCTACAATCATAAAATTATTTTTCATCACTAAAACAATAATAGATGTACAAGTTCACATATCACACTTTGCTTCATTTAGTAATTGTTAATTTTAGTCGTAGAGATATTTCATGATTGAGTTTTCATTAACCATTATCATCCATGCCATAAAAATGTTATTAAAAATTATTTGTTATTCTTTCATTATTTGGATGATTGTTCCATGTATGGGGTGCCTTTGATGAATTCAATAGCAGAGTGATTATTTTAGAATCCTTTGTTTCAATTTTTGCCCATTAAATAATTAATTAAAAATCTATCTTAGAACAAAATTGGTAGTTGCGTCGAGAGGTGCTCTACAGCCCAGTATGAGGGAGATCTTGTAACATGTGTCGAGTGTTTGTCGAGTTTGTCGAGTGTTTGTGGAGTAACAAAATAATACAAAGTAAACAAAAAAGAATAATACAAACTAAAAAGTAATAAATATTATGTCGGCCATAAACAAAAAAGAATAATACAAAGTAAAAAGTAACTTATGAGACTTAAACTAGAGACTTTAGAGCTTAGGATTAGAAAGTAAATATTATGTCGGCCATAAACAAAAAAGAATAATACAAAGTAAAAGGTAAATATGAGACTTTAGAGTGTTTGTCGAGTAACAAAATAATACAAAGTAAACAAAAAATAATAATACAAAGTAAAAAGTAATAAATATTATGTTGGCCATAAACAAAAAAGAATAATACAAAGTAAAAAGTAAATATGAGACTTAAACTAGAGACTTTAGAGCTTATGATTAGGTGGCTCAGGTATTGTACTCAAGGAGCTATTCAAGGAGAGGTTTGCACCTCGGGAGATTTGATCCCTCTCGGCGCTTGATAGAGCCTAGGATTTGGATCTAGGCTAGTTTATACCAATAGTTATTTATAATATAGTATTATTTGTATTTAATGATTGTGAATTTTAATGCATTGGACACCATTTGAAATTCATTATTGGGCGCAAGAATTTCAGTACTAGATTACTCTATAAGCAACCAAGCATGAATGTTTAGAGGTGCATTGCTTTTCTTCTTGGTATCAAGTAATTTCCTCTCCCATATTTCTTCGTTCTTAGTGTATGCTCACTAGTTTTCTAATGGTAGTCTTTTATTTTGATGGATATGAACAGGTGCAAACCAATGATGTCATCGAAGCATAGCATATTCCTTTTGTGATTCGAGGCTTTTTCCTCAAAAAATTGCACCAAATTTGTTCTGTTTGAATATGGGGGAATTCATTTCATTCCTCTTGGACTCAAATGTATGAAATAAAAGATTTTATGGTTATCCATGTTATTTTTAGTTAATAAATTAATTGATTTTAATTGTAATAAAAGAGTTTATGGTTATTCATGATACTTTTAGTTAATAAACCAATTGATTGGGCCCAGAAGTCCTTTCTACAACCCAATGTGGATGAGATGTGTCGCGTCTCATGTCGGATCCAAATTTAAATTAACTAGATTGTAAAACTCATTTATATAAATATACATTGAATTTCAATTTTAATTTCCATTTATGCATCCTCACATTTTAAATAATTTTTTCATAAATAGTTACAAGAATAACTATTTTACTTCATAATCAATGAATGCAGGCAATTTTTGCATATTTGTAGGGTTTATGTGTTATTGTTTATGATCAGAAATTGTAATAGTTGGCACGTGGATGAATATATTGGATTGTGTATTGTTAAGTTAATAATAGAACAATAAGTAAGATATTAGTTTTGTGATAATTGCAAATTAACCAATAATTGTGTAAATTGAAAGTTTACTTCACAATTAATTAATTAATGCAACTTTTGTGTATTTGTGGGATTTATATGTCATAATTTACAACATGAAATAGTTGGCCCTTTGACAATTAAATTTGGGTAAATAACTATTTTACTTCATAACCAATAAATGAATGCAATTTTTGTCTATTTGTAGGATTGATGTGTTATACTTTAGAACATGTAATAGTTGGCACTTCGACCATTAAATTTGAGTAAATAACTATTTTACTTCATAATTAATTAATTAATGAAAAAATTGCGTATTTGTAGTATTTATGTGTTAGCATTTACAACATGATTCCAAATTGGAATAGTTGGTGGTTAGATATTGGTTTTGGGTGAATATCTATTTTACTTCATAATTAATTAATTAATGTAACTTTGGCCTATTTGTAGGATATCCAAATTGGAATAGTTGGTGCTTGAATAATTATAACCTAAAATACATTAGATTAAATGTATTTTAAGTTGATAATATAACAATGAGTTAAATATTAGTTTTGTAATAATTTCATATTAATAAACCAGCAGAGATCCATCTTAACACTCTATCAAGAGCCAAAACCAAGGATCGAATACTTTGAGGTGCAAACTCCTTTTTAAAGTCCTAAACTTCCTCAAAAGATTTGATCCCTATCGACCCTTGATAGAGCCAGAGTTAAGATGGATCTATACTAGTTTTAATTGTAACAAATATACCAACAAGAATGTTAACCACTTGTTTGTTGAGCTTGTTTTTCATATGAATTGTTATGTGAAAGGGATAACTTGCTTACACCTGGTTATGCAAATACAAGAGTAACACCTCTCATTATCATTATTTCCTCATTTAATTTCTATCGCATTCATTAGAAATTATTCCCACTCATTAAAAAAAAACAAATAGTGTGTTATGCTAAAACTAATGTGCTTTCACTTGTTGCTTTGGATTTAATATTTAAAATTCTCCTTTCCATTTTAATTGTAGTTAAGGTAATCTCTTGTATTATCCCTCTCATAGCTTGGTTACTACTCATATTTATTTTTAAACCTTGAGAATGTTTTAGTATATTTAATCAAGAGTCGTCAATTAACTTTAGCTTGAGTTGTTGTGAGAAGGAGTGTTATGATCCTCACCCGAGTTGAAATCTCTGTTGAGATATGCTTGAATAAATTGTTGGAATCTTCATTAACTAATAGTCGGTGAACCAATTGTTGACAAAAGCTTCAACCTTCTACAAAATCCAGTTTACCCTGGGTACCATCCTTGAAATGAGGGTAAGTGCCTGATGGGTATCTCCGAGTAATGCATTTCATGAAAAAATAAAAATATTTAATGGAGGGTTGTGTATGTCTATAAATGTAGTAAATTATTGAAAAAAGGAAGAAGAATGAAGGAAAAATGTTCACTTCAATAAATTATTTGATGACTAAAATCTCTTCACTTTCAACAAAACTCCAAAGTTCTTCCTAGTAAGAGGAAGGAACCATCATTTAGATACAAATATCCAACCTTTCTCCTCATCTAGGAGACAAAAGCAGAGGCATATAAAATTATTCAAACTAAAAAGAAAATCTATAGAAAAAGAGCGAAAGTGTGGTGTTGAGATCTCCAGGGGAATCCAAGGGTATTTTCACACTATGGGGTGCCTCTCTATTTATCTTGGAATATACACACCAAACCAAACATTGGATATGTACTAGATTCCACTATATTCAATTAGGTAATCAAATTTGTATTATAAATATTTACATACGCCTAGTTTATAGAGAATTTTTTTTTGTTGGAACTCTCTACAAGATTTAAAAGGCTATGGGGAAGTCAAGATTTGCATCCTAGAAATGGAATTTAACCTAGTTCTCTCAAGAAAAGAAAAAAGAGAAGGATCGTTTGTTAGAGATCCATTCAGACAACAAATGGAGGATCTTATAACCATGTGGGATCTAATGGACATAAAAAGGGAAATATATGTGGTCTAAAAGGCACCTTCAACATGGTCACATAGCTACTAAGTTAGATTGGTTCTTAATCCATAGCAATCTACTCCTTAATTTCTACACCACTTCTCATGTTTTTCCTTCTAGAGTCTCAAATCATAGGCCCAATAGCTTCTATTTTCATCCTTCTCAAAACTATGGGTCCATTCCATTTCACTTCTCTACCCTATGACTACAAGCCCCCAATTATGGAAATAATTCCCTTTGTATAGCAACAATTCATCCTTAGCTCCCATCACTTTATTTGGGATCAATAGCTCAAAATGTTTCAATATGCACTCAAGTATTGGGCCAAAAACTCCTTTAAACAATAAGGCAAAGGGAGAAATGAACTACATACTCAATTGGGAACCTTCAATTCCAAATGGAGAGCTTGGAGATAAAAAAAAATCTCCAAAATGAAGAAAGATCCATCTACTTCAAGATCCAAAAGGTAAAAACAACAAAGGAAGAATTGTCGTGTCTCAAGTCTCAAAGCACCTAGCTGAAATCTAGGGACCAAAATACCTCATATTTCCATTGTCAAGCAAAGACGAGAGTAGTGCAATAATGTCAAGGAGATCAAATTAGAATATGAGACCCTTTTAGAGGACTTCCACTTAATCAAGGATGCAACTCAAAACCATTTTGAGGCCCTCTACTATGAAGAGGGTGAAGTGGGTAGGGAATTGACTAGAGTGATGTTGGAGCATGTCTCCCATCTCATTAGTGATGAAGACAATGAAGACAATGAAGATATTGACAAGATAATTGATGAATAAAAAATTATTGGTGTCATTTGGGGTCTTGCACCTGTGTAAGGACTCTCTACCTCATTTCGTTAAATCAATACCATACTATACTAACGAATATTAGAAACATTCTTATAACCATCACAATAAAAAATGATCAAAGTATAACATAAATTTAAGCTTTAATTTACTGAAAAATACATGTTTAAATGTTGAGTTTGTCCAAGAATGTAGTAGTTTTTCACAACAACAAGCCTTTCCTTCCTTTGATGCCCAAAATGGAATTAACCTCCTTACCAACTAGGAGCCTATCTGTCTTCCTAGATCTAAGAAACCTTTTGGTTTCTTGGCAATATGTGTTTGTGACTCTAAGAACAATAATGCACATATCTCTAAGAACTTGTTCCGTGATAATATTTCTTCCAATAATTCCTCTATAAGTTCTTCCACCTCTCAACAAAAACAACCTCTCTACAACTTTAAATAAAAAGAAATCCGCCCAACTCCTCTTCACTCTTTCTATTTATTAAATTCTCATGCACGTATCCCCAAGTCTCCTCAACCACCCTCATTTATGGGCCATCGACCACCCCTTCTAGATTTTAGGAAAAATATATAAAATAAAAATAATGAATTAAATAACAATAAATATAAAATAAAAAGTCTTTCTTTTCATGCTAGCTTATAAATGAATTTGACATTTCCCCCAAAATTTAGTACACCCCACCATACCTATTTAATTCATCATATCAACAATTAATGAAAGCCAGGGGTATTTAATGCTACTATATATTTATATGTACTCCATATACTCCCTACAATTAACAACCTACATTCATTCAATAATTAATACATCAATTAATCATACTAGTGTACATGTACAATGTAGGTATACGTAGCTAGTGTATACATACCTACTTGTGTACTAATTATATACAATCATTCTTCTAATGCATAGTTCATGTATGTTCTCATTCTCATCCAAGTATGCTAGATAACAAATATAAATCTCAACTTCTAACAATCACACTAGTTTTGCTATATCTTTTTTGTATGCATGGTTTTAGATAGTGAAACTCGAAACCCATCTAGGAAATAAACTGAACTATCTATGGTAATATTTTCAGATCCTGACCCATTACAGGTTCGGAGTTATATCCTCGGGAACTTTGGGTTTCTGACTAGCCCAAAAGCTAGTCTCAAATAGGTGTTCTAAGGAAAATTGTTATCTCTAGAGCATGCGAGATCCAAATTGAGTGAGACCTATTTCATCAGAAAGAAGACAGACCATAGTATTTGTGGTAGAAATTTCAGAACCATATTCAAAAAATTGGACACATGGCAGGCCATACACTCTCGCTCTTCTAAAAAAGCCAAAAATAACAAGTGTTGGGAAAATTGTCACAATTTTTTTTGGCACATCAAAATTCAACAAGACCTGTGGAATTGGAAAGACGAGATATCAAGATACCACAAGCCGAGGTTTCAAACTTAGAGGGCCGAAAATTTAGGATTTCCTAAGTTGGAAATCAGTCTTAAAATCAAGTTGAAAAAATGTACACCATTTTAAATTTTGAAATAACTTTTAGTAGAAGGATCTATTTGAGGTGAACATAAGGTGTGCTATATTTTTCTATTGTTCAAAATGCCACCAAAAGAAGTGGAAAAATTCATACTCCAATCAAGCCACCTGAGGATTCATCCCTGACCTATGATGAAAGTGAAGACCTGTCTTTCCGAGTGTCCAAGTTGGAAGACATGATTAAAGGGTCTATGAAAATGATTGATTTACGTAATTTAGAGGAGAAGATTATGGGACATATGGATAATAACATGTAGGAGAATATGAAAAGGATTCCTAATCTCCTACAAAATTCAAAGGAAAATATCCCTATAGGTGATGATAAAGATAGTGTCCATGTTGAGCAACCTTCCATTAATAAGAATATTCCAAGAGGAATTGATTCTGATAATGGAAGTAACCTGAGATGGTCCCCAAGGGGTATCCAAATCCCCAAGATTAACATGAGTAATTTCGATGGAAAGGACCCCATAACATGGATTTTCCAGATGGAGCAATTCAATGATATACACTAGGTGCCAAATCCCCAAAAGGTACCTATTGCATCTTTATATTTAGAACATGATCAGTTTGTGTGGTTTCAATGGCTTTGTGAATGCAAAAAGAAATCCATTATATCTTGGTCCATTTTTATAGAAGAGTTGATATCATATCCTGATGATGTTAAGAGCAATTCCTCCTTTACACAGTTGATCAATCTAAGGCAAAAAGGTCCAGTAAGCGAGCACATTCAACAACTTCAAAATTTGAGTCTCAGAGTGGATGGCATACCCGATGATAAATTGTTGGATCTCTTTATTGGAACCTTGAAGGATAACATCCAACATGAGGTGATCCTCTTCGAATTAACATCCTTAAATAAGGATTTCATGTTGGCAAGGAAGGTTGGAAGTAAAAATATGGTGATGGATACAAAAAGGACCACTTCCAACACATATAAAGAGAATAATGTTCCTTCTTCTAACCCACCTAAAAGGTTGACACCCCAACAAATGGATGAAAGAAGAGAAAAAGGTATATGCTTTAATTGTGACAGTAAGTACAGTAAGGGACATAAGTGTGGTGAGGAGAAATTATTCTACATAGATTGTGAAGAGGAGGAAGCAAAAGAACATGATACAACTCAAGTTGAAGAAATAGAAGAGATTACTTATGAAGAGATTACTCCCACCATATCTTGTGATGCATTTGGCTGGAATTACCACTCCCCAATCTCTCAAGATTGAAGGATATATCAAAAATAAAATGGTAATGATGTTGATTGATTTTGGTAGTACTCATAATTTCATTCAATGTAAACTAGCCAAAGCTCTCAATTGCTTTGTATATCCAGCACCAGAGTTTCAAGTAATGATTGTAGATGGAGGAACTATCAATTGTTCAATGAAATCCCATAATATCAATCTTACTATGGGGAAATATGTATTGAATAGTTCAATGGTTGCTATCCCAATGGATAGTGTTGATGTTGTCTTAGGGGTTCAATGGTTACAATCATTGGGAACAATGACTTTTAATTTTCAAGAACTTTTCATGAAATTTTCATGGGAAGGAAAAGAATTTGAATTAAGGGGTATCACAGGGAAGCCAAGCAAGGTGATAATCTCTAACAGTATGACAAAATTGTTGAAAAAGGGACATCAAGGTATAATTGCACAATTATGCTCACTAGATCATGTTCAAACATCTTAGACTCCTATTCCCATGGATCTCCAAAGGGTCATTGATAAACACTCCAAGGTATTTGAAGATATTCCAAAAGGTCTTCCACCTACTCAATATTTTGATCATGTTATTCACTTAATTCCAAGAAGTGTTCCTCCTAACATTAGACCTTATAGATACCCCTATGGGAAGAAGAGTGAAATTGAGTGTATGGTTGCAGAAATGTTAAAGGATGGCATAATTAGGCCTAGCCAAAGTTCTTACTCTACACCAGTGGTAATGGTACAAAAGAAGGAGGTCTCATGGCGCATGTGTCCATATTATAGAGAGCTCAACAAGATCACCATTAAAGATAAGCTTCCCATTCCTGTCATTGATGAATTGTTAGATGAACTACATGGATCAACTTACTTCACAAAGTTGGATATTCGTTCAGGGTATCATCAGATTACAATAAAGGAGGAAGATATCCCTAAAACAACATTCAGAACTCATGAAGGTTATTATGAATTTATGGTCATGCCTTTTGGCCTTACAAATTCACCTTTCACATTTCAAGGTTTGATGAATTCCATTTTCAATACCTCCCTTAGAAAATGTGTGTTAGTATTTTTTAATGATATACTAATCTATAGCAAGTCTTGGGAAGAACATGTTCAACATGTTGGCAGGGTGCTACAACTACTAAAGGAGCAACAACTATATGCAAAGCATTCCAAATTTTTCTTTGGGGTAAATGGGGTAGAGTATCTTGGTCATATTGTATCTCATGAAGGTGTCAAGGTAGACCTTAATAAAATTAAAGCCATGATGGATTGGTCGATTCCCAAAAACTTGAAGAATCTTAGAGGATTCTTAGGTTTGACAAGGTATTATCGCAAGTTTGTTTGGAACTATGGAATAATAGCAACACCTCTAACACCATTATTGAAGAATCTCTAACACCATTATTGAAGAAGGAAACATTTTATTGGACTCCAGAGGCAACTCAAGCTTTTGAACAACTTAAAGAGGCAATGTGCAAAGCTCCTGTTTTGACCACACCAAAATTCACAAAAACCTTCATTGTGGAATGTGATGCCTCAATAAATGGAATCGGTGTTATTCTAATGCAAGAAGGATGACCCCTTGCTTTCGAAATTCAACCAATCAAGGGAAAGAACTTACAGAAACCCATTTATGAGAAGGAAATGATGGCAATACTACATGCACTTAAGAAATGGCGTCCTTACCTAATAGGTATGCCCTTGAAGGTCAAAACAGATCATGATAGTCTTAAATACTTCTTTGAACACAGACTATATTTAAAAGAGAAACAAAAATGGGTAACCAAGATGTTGGGATATGAATTTGAAATCATTTATAAAAAGGGGAAACAGAATGTGGTGGCAGATGCACTCTCCAGAGAAGATGAGGATGTTGAGGCATTACTTTATGTGATTTCGATTATACAACTCAATTGGGTAGTAGAAGCAAGGGACGAATGGAAGAATGACCAATCTATGTGGACGCTCATTCAAAATCTAAAAAAGGATCCTAGTGTATCAGATACTTTTGTGTGGAAAAATGATTCACTATGGTATAAGGATCGCTTATAAATATGTAAGAACTCCCAACTCAAACAAAATATCTTTTTGGATTTACACACCTCTCCTATTGTTGGGAAATCGGGATTCCTGAAAACATACCACAGGGTTAAGAAGGAATTCTTTTGGGAAGGTCTTAAATCTTATGTTCAAAGGTTCGTGGCAAAATGTTTGGTTTTCCAACAAAATAAGGTTGAAACAGTGTTGAGCCCTAAATATGGGCACATTTCCCCCTATATTGTGGTTCATTATATTAATTTTGATGTCGGAATTGGTCCATTAGTTGTAATTTTCATTAGTATGGTTAATTAGTTACGTCATCTTGGCTCAGTTAATTAGGATTGGACCCCTTAGTCTCCTATATATAGGAAGGAGACCTTTCACTTGGAGTATCTTGTCTTGTCTTGTCTTGTCTTGTGTACTTGGTACATTGTATAAGGAGGTTTCACCCTCGAAGAGGATTATGATTAAGCTATTTTATTCATTAAATTCATGGAGTACACTTTATGATCTATTTCTGCTCTTTTTGGAAATTTGTTGCATAACATTTGGTATCAGAGCTCTTTCCTTGGGACTGGGTGCTTCAAAACAAGTCATCTTGGAATATTCGCTATAAAAACATTTCTACAAATTTTAAGGGAGAGAGGCTTGGAGCCGTTCTAGGTAAAAGGTCGAGCTATCTGTGGTATAAGTTTCATATCCTAAACCCTAATATATTCGTAGTTATTCACATATCAAGTTAGATTTTCTGACTAGTCCAAAAACTAGTCTCAAATAGATATGTTGGGAAAAAATATTATATCTGAGGCATGCAAGATCCAAATTGAGTGATACATATTGAATCAGAAATAAAATGGACCAAGGTATCAATGGTAGCATTTTCAGACTCGGATCTAAAATATTGGACACATGGAAGTCCATACAAGTTCGATCTTCTGCAAAGACCGAAAATAACAAGTGTTGGTATATTTTCCATATATTTCTACTGGCATATCTAAATTAGGTCATACCTATGACATTGCAAAAAGGAGATAGCAGGCTACTTCATGAAGGATTTCCAAACTGAAAGGGTGGAAAATTTCATGTATATCCTAGTCTAAAGTTCGACTAGAAACATAGTCTTCAAATCAAGGTTGATAAAGGTACGCCATTTTAAATTGGAATATTTTTTTCTATAAGGATCTATTGGATTTCAACCCTAGGGTGTGATATATATTTATATTGTTCAAAATCCCCCCCAATGGTAGTGTAAAAAATAACACTCCACTCAAAATCCCCCGGGATTCATCCCATACGTATGATGAAATGGAAGACCTATCTTTTTGAATGTCCAAGCTAGAGGAAAATATGAAAGGGTATATGAAAACTGTCGATTTACTTAATCTAGAGGAGAAGTTGATGGGACATATGGATGAAAATATGAAAAATATTGCTAAGCTCATCCAAAATTCAAAGGATACTCTCCATACAGGTGATGATGTGTTCCAGGGTACTCAGGAGGACAAGGATAATAAGCCTTCCCATAATGGAAGTTATCAGGGATGGTCACCAAGAGGTACCCAACTTCCCAAGATTGACATGAGAAATTTTGATGGCAATGATCCAATAACATGGATATTCCAGATGGAGGAATTCTTTGATCTACACCAGGTGCCAACTTTGCAAAAGGTAACAATTGCATCATTATATTTAGATCCTGATCAGTTTGTGTGGTACCAGTGGATTTGTGACCAAAAAAAGGACTCTATTATATCTTGGTCTATATTCACAGAAGAATTGATTTCACATTATGGGGATATTAATAGCAACACCTTCTTTATCCGGTTAATAAATCTTAAGCAAAAGGGTCCAGTTACAGAGCACATCAAGCAATTTCAGAAGCTAAGTCTATGAGTGAAGAACATTTCATAAGATAATTTGTTTGATCTCTTTATTGGAACCTTGAAGGATAAAATTCAACATGAGATGCATCTCTTTGAACCACCATCCTTAGACAAGTCTTTCATGGTGGCAAGGAAGGTTGAAATTAAAATTATGACGATGACTACTAGAAAGACCACCTCCAACACTGTACAGAGAGAATAATGCTCCTTCTTCTAACCCACCTCAAAGGTTGACACCTCAACAACTAGATGAAAGAAGATAAAAATGCCTATGCTTTAATTGTGATAGCAAATATAGTGAGGGACATAAGTGTGGTGAGAATAAATTATTTTACATAGATTGTGAAGAGGAAGAACCAAAAGAACAAGAACCATCTCCAAATGATAAAATCTAATGGTATGACAAAATTGATATAAAAAAAAGGGGGCATCAAGGTGTAATTGCACAATTATTCCCATTAGATGTTCAAACATCTAAGCCTCCTATTTCTCCATTTCTCCAAAGGGTCATTAATAAGCATTCCAAGGTATTTGAAGATATTCTGAAAGGTCTTTAACCTGTTCGAGATTTTGATCATGCTATTCACTTAATTTCAGAAAGTGTTCCTCCTAACATCACAACTTACAATACCCCTATGGCCAGAAGAGTGAAATTGAACGTATGGTTGAATAAATGTTAGAGGATGGCATAATAAGGCTTGGACAAAGTTCTTACTTTGCACCAGTGGTAATGGTACACAATCCAGATGGATAATGGCATATGTGTCCAAATTATAGAGAGCTCAACAAGATCACCATTAAAGATAAGTTTCCCATTCATGTCATTGATGAATTGTTAGGTGAATTACATGGAGCAATTTTCTTCACAAAGTTGGATCTTCATTCTGGGTATCATCATAATAGAATGAAGGATGAAGACATCCCAAAAACAACATTCAGAACTCATGAAGGTCATTATGAATTTCGGGTCATGTCATTTGGTCTCACGAATGCACCTTCCACATTTCAAGGTTTGATGAATTCCATTTTCAAGCCTTTTCTTAGAAAATGGGTGCTAGTATTCTTTGATGATATACTAATCTATAGCAAGTCTTGGGAAGAACATGTTCAACATGCTGACATGGTACTACAACTACTATAGGAGCAACAACTATATGCTAAACCTTCCAAATGTTTATTTGGGGTGAAGGAGGTAGAGTATTTGGGTCATATTGTATCTCTTCAAGGTGTGAAGGTAGACCCTAACAAAATTAAATCCATGATAGACTGGTCGATTCCCAAAACCCTGAAGAATCTTCGAGGATTCTTAGGTCTGACAAGGTACTACCACATGTTTGTTCGAAACTATGGAAGAATAAATCCTCTAACAACATTATTGAAGAAAGATGCGTTTTCTTGGACTCTAGAGGCAACTCAAGATTTTGAACAACTTAAACAGGCCATGTGCAAAGCTCCTATTTTGGCCACACCAGACTTCACAAAAACCTTTATTGTGGAATGTGATGCTTCAGGAAATGGCATTGGTGTTGTTCTAATACAAGAAGGACACCCACTTGCTTTCACAAGTCACCTAATCAAGGGAAAGAACTTACAGAAGCCCATTTATGAGAAGGAAATGTTGGAAATACTGCATGCTCTTAACAAATAGCATCCTTACCTAATAGGTAGGCACTTCAAGGTCAAAACAAATCATGATAGTCTTAAATACTTCTTGGAACAGATACTATCTTTGGAAGAGCAACAAAAATGGGTAACCAGGATGTTGGGATATGACTTTGAAATCATCTATCAAAAAGGGAAACATAATGTGGTGGTAGATGTGCTCTCCAGAAAAGATGAAGATGTTGGGGCATTACTTTGTGCCATTTCCATTCTACAACCAGATTGGGTAGTAGCAGCAAGGAAAGAATGGAAAAATGACCTATATGTGTCGACGCTCATTCAAAAGATGCATAATGATCCCAGTGTATCAGATACTTTTGTGTGGAAAAATGATTCACTATGGTATAAGGATCGCTTATATTTATGCAAAAAATCCCAACTCAAGAAGGTCCTCTCAGAATTACACACCTCTCCTATAGGTGGGCACTTTGGATTCCTGAAAACTTACCAAAGGGTCAAGATGGAATTATTTTGGGAAGGTCTTATATCTGATGTTCAAAGTTTCGTGGTTAAATGTTTGTTTTTCCAACAAAATAAGGGTGAAACAGTTAAGACTCCAAGACTTCTACAACCATTAGACATACCTTGCCATTGTTGGGAGGAAGTATCCATGGATTTTATCACAGGTCTACCTAAGTCAGAGGAAGTATCCATGGATTTTATCACAGGTCTACCCAAGTCAGAAGGAAATAATGTTATTATGGTGGTTGTTGATAGACTAATGAAGTATGCACACTTTTGTGCACTCTCTCACCCTTTTAATGCAAGTATAGTAGTTGCATCCTTTATGGAAACTGTTCAGAAGTTACATGGAAATCCAAAGATTATCGTAAGTGATAGAGATCCAATTTTCATTGAAAAATTTTGGACTGAATTATTTTCTTGTTTGGATACCTAGTTGGCTCACAATTCATCTTATCACCCTCAATCTGATGGGAAAACTGAGATAGTGAACAGGTGTTTTGAAGGCTATCTTCGTTGCTTTGCATCTGATAAACAAAGACAGTAGGTGAAATGTTTGTCTTCGGCAGAATGGTGGTACAATACTTGTTTCCATACATCATCAAAAATGTCTCCATTTATGGCACTTTATGGGTACCATCCTCCATCTATCACATCTCCCATGAAAGGAAAATATAAAGTTCAAGCCATGGAAGATCACATAGAGCACCAACAAGAAGTTCTCGAGATACTTAAGGACAACCTGACTATGTCAAAAAATAGGATGAAACAACAAGCTGATCAACATCGCAGTTAAAGGAGTTTTGAAAAAGGGGATTGGGTATTATTGAGGCTACAACCTTACAAGTAGATGTCTCTCAAGCAACTAAATAAGGACAATAAATTATCACCTAAGTATTATGGTCCTTATAAAGTGTTGCAGAAGATTGGTATTATGGCTTACAAATTGGATCTCCCTTCATCTTCAAGAGTACATCCATTTTTCCATGTTTTTTGCTTGAAGAAGGTAATAGGAGACAAGATCCCAATCCAAACAATATTTTGGAGCTTGATGAAGAAGGAAAAGTGATATTGGAACCTGAACAAATCACTAAAACAAGGACCAAACAACTACGAAATTGGGCTATTACTGAGTACCTCATAAAGTGGAAGAACTTACCAATTGAAGATTCGACATGGGAAGATGAGTCCTTCATACAAAGGCATCTGCAATTAATCAAGCGTTGAATACAACACTTGTTTGAAGGGGAGGGGCATGTTAAGCCCTAAATATGGGCACATTTCCCCTATATTGTGGTTCATTATATTAGTTTTGATGTCGGCTTTGGTCCATTAGTTGTAATTGTCATTAGTATGGTTAATTAGTTACGTCGGCTTGAGCCAGTTAGTTGGGATTGGACCCCTTAGTCTCCTATATATAGGAAGGACACCTTTCATTTGGAGTATCTTGTCTTGTCTTGTCTTGTGTACTTAGTACATTGTATAAGTAGGTTGCCCCCTCGAAGAGGATTATTATTCATCTATTTTCTTCATTAAAGTCATGGAGTACTCTTTCTTATCTATTTCTCCTCTTTTCATGCTCTGTTTGGAAATTTGTTGCATAACAAACAGTTAATACCCCGAGTCTTTTAGAACCATTAGAAATACCTTGTCATCGCTAGGAGGAAATATCAATGGATTTTATCACAAGTCTACCCAAGTCAGAAGGGAAGAATGTTATTATGGTGGTTGTTGATAGACTCACAAAGTATGCACACTTTTGTGCACTCCCTCACTCGTTTAATGCAAGTACAGTTGTTGCAGCATTCATCGAAATAGTTCAAAAGTTACATGGAAACTCGAAGATTATTGTCAATGATCGAGATCCAATTTTCACTAGAAAATTTTGGACTGAACTATTTCATTGTTTGGGTACCCAGTTGGCTCATAGTTCATCCTATGATCATCAATCTGATGGGAAAACTGAGATAGTGAACAAATGTTTTGAAGGCTATCTTTGTTGCTTTGCATCTGACAAGCAAAAATAGTGGGTGAAATGGTTATCTTTGGTAGAATGGTGGTACAATACTTCCTTCCATATGTCATAAAAAATGTCTCCATTTATGGCACTTTATGGGTACCATCCTCCATCTATCACATCTCCCTTAAAAGGAAAACCTAAAGTTCAAGTTGTGGAAGATCACCTAAAGCACCAACAAGAAGTTCTCTAGTTACTGAAGGAAAACCTGGCTATGTCAAAAAACAAGATGAAACAACAAGCAGGTCAACATTGAGGTAAAAGGAGTTTTGAAGAAGGGGATTAGGTATTTCTGAGGCTGCAACCTTACAAATAGATTTCCCTCAAGCAACTAAATAAAGACAATAAATTAGCACCCAAGTACTATGGTCCTTATAATGTGTTGCAGAAGATTGGTAGTGTGGCTTATAAATTGGAGCTCCCTTCATCTTCAAGGGTACACCCAGTTTTCCATGTTTCTTTCTTAAAGAAGGTAATATGAGACAAGATACCAATTCAAACTAGCTTGTCGTAACTAGATGAAGAAGGAAAATTCATATTGGAACTTGAACAAATCACGGAAACAAGTACTAGACAACTACGCAATCGAGCTATTACTGAGTACATCATCAAGTGGAAGAACTTACCAGATGAAGATTCGGCATGGGAAGACGAGTCCTTCATACAGAAGCATCCACAACTAATCAAGTGTTGAGGATAACACTTGTCTCAAGGGGAGGGGCATGTTACGCCCTAAATGTTGGCACATTACCCCCTGTATTGTGGCTCATTACATATTATTGATGTCGGCTTGGGTCTATTAGTAGTAACTGTGATTGGTATGATTATATTAGTTATGTCGGCTTGGATCCATTAGTTGTAATTGTACCTCTTTATATCCTATATATAGGAAGGAGACTTTTTCATTTGAATCATCTCAACTTGTCTTGCCTTGTGTACTTAGTACATTGTATAAGCAGGTTTCCCCCTCGAAGAGGCTTGATATTTATCTCTTTTCTTCATTATTAAGGCATGGATTACTCTTTTTGGTCTATTTATGCTCTTTTCATGCTCTTTTGGGGAATTTATTGCTTAAGAAGCTCGAGCTTTGCTTGATTTCGAGAATAGTCTATTTTCTATTAAACAAGGCCAACCACATGAAGGTGGAGGCTCATGTAGCCCCTCTAATCCCCTGCCCCTCCACATCACTCTCAATACCGCATACCCCATCTATCTATGGAAAAAGAAATGAAATTAACATAAAATAATGAAACATGGAGATTCCATAAGATGTATCAAGACAAAAAAACATTATACGAAATATTTTATAATAATAAAATTGATCTTCAAAGTGAGATTCTTTCGAGTTATCCACAATGACCATTTAACTTGTCGACATTTTGAATCCAAAGCAAGATTCATCCTCATGACAAAGAGTCAAATGAAAGAGTTGGGGGTTTTGATCAATTAATATCAGTGATGTAGAGACTCTCATTTTAAAGATAATTCTTACGGTGGTTGTAGTAAATGTCCAATTTTTAAGAAACCTTATTAAAGTTAGGGTTTTAAAAATTGTCAAATTAATCTGAGCTTAAATTTTCTAGGATGACTAATCCTTACTAGGTTTTTTAATGTTTTAAACAACTTTTTGCTTTATTAATCAAACGATGAGATAGAATTTTATATTAATGAATTTTAGATTATTAATTCTCTATTAATAAAATGTTAGATAATTAGAATTTTGACCTAATTTAACTATTTTTTTTCCTTGGAACAAGTCACGGGGAAACCCTCAAATACTTTCCCTAATATAATCAATATCAATAGCCAATCGAGGGATTTGACTCTGAGACCTCCTGCGTGCAAGAACAACTCTCAACCACTTGAACTAACCCATCAGACTCTAATTTAACTATTAATATTGATAGCAATTAAAATACGTGATCATAATAGTAAATATTAAAATCATTGTTTATATTTTTATTTTAACTAAACTTGTCGTCCTCTTGACTTTCACTATCATTAAATTGCCATATGGACTAAAAGGTCCTAATTACTATAAGACTTTATTGGGGTCTTAAAATATTTTTTTGTTCCTAGTCACTATAAGACATATTATAGTCTTAATCACTATAAGACATATTAATAAATTTGTTCGTTAATCACTTACTAAAAGGTTTCTTATTTTTATAATAATTCATGAGTGGCATGTTTTTTTGTTTATTCTTGTTACCTATGGGAACATAATGTACGTCTCGTTATGCAAGCTACATGTTGATTGAGACCAACATCCAATGTAAAAAAGTTAATATACATATAGTTTGTACTCGTTACTACAGTTTAATAGTTCAACGTTAATATTAAATTAATGTTTATTACCTAATCAACGTGGAGAAATGGAGAAATTGTGGTTTGGGAAATCTCCTCCTCTGGTCTCTTAGTATCCTCATGTACAACCTCTACCCCTAAAACAAAAGAAAATATATAATTATACCAAATCTAATCTAAACCTTCAATATCATTCTACATCATATAATTGCACACTCATACTACCATCAAAAGGTTGCTCTCCTCTATTAACAACAATACTTCCCACTCTTTCTTACATTGAAAACATGAAGAGATTAAATTATAGGTAGTTGATTTTATGAATCATAAGTTTAAGTTATATTTTCAAAACTAACATTTGATTGGTCCTCGGGTTCCCCCCCAACTTGTACACGTTCAACCACAACTTGAAACCCATTCTTGAATATGAGCTTTATTTCTTGTTTAGTGGGTGCTTAATTGTAGACATCCCCTTGTATTCCATAACAAAATTAGTAATGAATTGGTTGGAAATTTTTAGTAAAGGAATGGTTTAATTATTTTTATTCTTACAAATCGGGCAAACAATTTCAAGTATCCACCATGGCCAAGTTTGTGTTGGTCGTACTTCTCTAACCTGGATCGGGTGGCCTTGGAGGTATATTTGAGCCTATGAAAAGTTTTAAGGTATTCTCATTCCCTTCTCTTTTGCATCCTCCTAGAGAACCTTCCACTCTCTCTCAAGAACTATAGAAGGTCAATCATACCTAAGGTTTTTTTCAAGATTAACCCTATATGTATCTTTGATGGGTTTCACATATCTACCCAAAAAAGTGATTACTTGAGTTTGGTTGAAAATGTCACCAAATAGACTAACCATGTAACCCATAAGCTCCTTCAAATGAGAAGGTTGTTGGTTAAATATGGTACGAATTGTTGTCCCAAAAAGATCTAATGCCTTCTCATTTAGGAACTTCTAGAACATATTATTTCCTACCAAACTAGTAGTAGAATATCAAAAAGTACTACAATTATATCAAATTATGGTAGATAAAAACATTAATAGTTACTTGGGAGTTTTACTTGCTTTAGTAGGATTATGTTTTCATCCATGGGAATCTCAATAGACAATATCACTCCAGGAACTGATTCATGCAACCTAGGTATGGGGACACCATGAGGGATTTCTCCACCAACATATACATGTTTTTTCATGCCATGTGAGCCATCAAAAGTTGCATTGGGAGCATCAAAGACAAGCGTAGTAGTGACAAAGGGAGAAGACAAGGAAATGTGAGAAGAATACATGGAGGAAAATAATATGATGGCTATGTGACTAGTGGTGGGTGGGGGATGTGATTGAATAGTCAAAGGTGTTGCAAAGTGCCAACACCAACCTCATGAGGCTCAATCTGATCAAGAAATCTCAAATACTACTGCAATAAAAAAGACATATTTTGTTCCGAGTTGATATAAGATTAGATCACATTGAAAAATATTGAATAGGATCAATTAGACAACTAAAAAGTTAAAGCATACTTGCAATTGCCTTAGTTTATCAACCCAAAATCTATGCCACTTCATAGAATCCTTTTAGTTAAAGTCGAATAATGAAAGCAATTCTTTTTTAGTCTTTATGATAAACTTAAAGATCGTGATTCACGAGTTTGGGTCATCAAGAAAACCATCATCATCACCAACATTAGGATGATGGGTGGATTCCTACCAACACAAAACATGTGAAGTGCCTCTACAAGTGCCTATACAGTCTATGTAGGTCCCTTCTTGCAAGCATCCTACCAAAATATCTCAAAAGAAAAGGTCTGAGAATTTTTTTAAAAATGATGATTTCCATGGATATTGTGCCTTGTTCAAATTTTTTTTAGATTGCTACAATTAACTATTTCATTCGCACAACCAATTTGCTATAGAACTTCCTCTGCTATAGGAGTATGTTTTTTATATAGAATCTACTACATGATTCGTTTTTGCTGCATAATCAAAATCAAGCTACAAACTGTATAGTACAACTCTATTTTATGCTTTTGTTATATAGATTTCATAAATCAATTTCAATTGCAGGATTTATTCTCTGATGTGTTTCTATAGATTCTACCTTTTCTACAACTTCCAAGATTTTATTTTTGCAAAAGTTTCATGTTATGGTTTATGAATTAAAGATATGGTTTATAGAAGAAGAATATGCACGCTTTGGAAATTTCATCACCATGTCATTGGAAGCACCATTTACTATGTCTTAGCATTAAAAAAAATATGTAGAATCATATGAGTTTTCAAGCTAATTCGACTACCACTGTATAGGTTCAACATGAGCAAAGATTCTAGGATACGTATGACTCTCTTTTACAGTTTTTTCTATAATCTTGAAAAGATCTTATAGTTAGTCCTACAAAATTACCTATTTCTTGATTGAATATCTCACTATTTCATAATCCTTTTTGTAATGTTTAGAATGCAATTTTTTATATGATTTGATACTCTTCATGTGCCAAATCTATTGGTTGATTTTCTATGTTTTATTCATATGATTCGAATGAGACATATACTTATGAATAATCCATAAAAAAATTCATGGGTTAAATCACACATTGGCCCAATTATGGTTTACCCATCCATGATTACATTTATAGATCCACGATTAAACAATCGCACTATGATTACATCACATTCATACCCCATTTCATTTCATTAAACAACTATTTGACCCACTCCAATTTGAGGTTCCACTTTGTGCCTTGAATACATAGACTATAATTGTCTATTCTTTGTATCTCTCTATCCAACCATTTTCCCCATTCTTGCAATTGCCCATCTTCTTAGTTAGTCATGGGGAGCACTATAAAATTATGAGAGCTAATGGTCACTGACCTTATGGCATCCAATGCTAATGTTATGGAGTTTTTTGGCCAAGGAGGTTGGCTTGTGTTATTTGAAAGATTACAGGGTTATGACCAGTAAGTGACCCTCGAATTCACTCAAATGTTTGATGATAACCATGCTCATGTCAAGGGATTAATTGTATCAGTTTCAAAGGACACAAGTTGCACATGCTACGAGGCTCCAACAAAGTAGTGAATAGTGGTCTAAAAGCAAGAAAAATCAAAAGAAATTTGGTAACAATTCATTCCAAGGCATGCACAATTCCATGATTGTAATCGAGGGCTAAGGGGTCTCATTGTGTCCGTGTGGAAGTAGATGGAATTATTTATCCAAAAAATTATAACATGTGAAATCCAATTCATCTTTCTCTTTCATTGCTATATAAGGCTGATATTACATCTTAAAAATCATAAGTATATCAACTTATTTTATTTCTTGTAAAAGAGCTTTTCAAAGATGGCTATGACTCTGTAAAGGCGTGGGAACCCTAAAACGGGGCTATACCACCATGGGATTATGAAACTATTGATTGCATTTGAATTAATGAAAAGTGTTAGTTCATGGGATGCTTTTATCACAGTTCGCGTGGCTCACGGTAACCCTACAACCAAGGTTATGGACCTAGGCATCCAAGAAGTCATAGGACTGTGCCTCAAATTTATCCTTCTTCCTCAACACAATCTATATAGTGTGCTTCAAGAAGTCAAGCCACAGAGGCAACAAGAATCCATAGCACAAAAAAAGCATGCACAGATGGTTGAACCCTTGGAGAAATTTGCAGCACAATCCCCAATTGAGGGAACGACACAATTTGATATGCATTCCATGGATGAATATATACCCAAAAAAACCCTTGATGAAGCTCCTAGATTAGGAAAACTAAAAAGAGGTAAGATTGTAAATGCTCCTAAATTTTCCAAGCATTTTTGGTCAAAGAAACCTACCTATGAAAAATTACTTAGGGCCAATAAGAAGTTGAAGTTACAAAATAAAAAATTGAGAAGAATGTTCTTAAGAATACACAAAAGACAGGGTTGTACACCCATGGGATCATAAAACTTTTGATTACAACTGAATTAATGAAAAGTGCTAGGTCATGGAATGCTTTTATCACAGGTTGCATGGTTCAAGATAACCCTACAACCAATGTTACGGACCTAGGAATCCAAGCAGTTAGAAGTCTCAGACTCAAATTTTTCCTTCTTGCTCAACACAACCTACACAGTGTGCTTCAAGAAGTGAAGCCATAAAAGCAACAAGAATCCCCTCTACATTAAAAATAAAAATAAAAAATGCATAGATGGATTAACCCTTGGATAAAGTTGTAGCACAATCCTCAATTGAGGGAACAACACAATTTGATATGCATGACATGGATGAATATATACCAAAAAACCACTTAATGAAGCTCCTAGATTTGTGAAAATCCTCACAGTAGATCTAAGAGATGATGTGTACCTCACAAGAAGAAGAGTGAACAATACAGTATAATGAGCAACAGAATAATATGGTACAGTAGAACTCAGATAGAAACAATAATACTTCACACACATTAATTAATTAATCACAATATGGACAAATAAATAGTACAATGATAGAGAGGATTTGAATGCCCAAGGTGGCAATTTGAATTAGCCTCTCAGAGTGATCATAAGATCAATAGAGTGTCATCGGAGCACAACTAGGTGTCCTCATGATCATCGGAGCACAACTGGAATTCTTCATCATCATCAGTGGAGTCATGAATGCTCAAGTAACTGTCAACCATTAGTCAAACTGAGTCTGGTAGGTGTAACTGAGTGTAACTAAGTGTAACTGAGTGTAACTAAGTATAAACTGAAGACAACTGGACTGGTAGGTGAAGAAGGGCGAGTTGCTCCCTAAAATCAAAGAAGAAGGGCACATTAAGCAACTAGAGGGCTAAAACTGAATAGTGAGAAGCTCCTGGGGGCTGGCTAACTAAGGGCTAGGTGTTGGACTGATGACTGGGATGCATGCAAACCCTAGAAGTGCATGCATGACTGAAAATGTAAATGATCAAAATACTGGTGGGACTAGGATGGAGTATAGGAATATCCTAACACCCCCCCTTAATCCATCCTGGGCCCCTTAATCCATCCTAGGCCCTGGTAACTAAGACCAAAGATCACCCAATACAATGAATAATAACAGTCAATAAACCAAGGAAGTGGGAAAATTTCATGGGAAACATACCCCCTCCTCAAAAACAGACTGTAAGGCACACACAAAAATAAATGCTCCAAACTCAAGCAGGTGTGATGCTTGGTCATATGTCTGGAGGTATCTTCTTCTTGGGAAGAAGTGGATCATGCTCAAAAAGCATGTGTTTGTACTTGCTCTTCAATTCGAATGTGATGAGAACAAATCCAACAATATGAGAATGATCCTTGAACCTGTGATTTGAATCAGCTGAGGTAGGATCAAATTTTTGAATGTGCATATAGTCTTTTGCTTCTCCTTCGAACCACCATGGGTGAGATTATGCCAAAAAGAACTATTACATGTTTGCTTGAAATCAAAATCAGATTTAAGACTTAAAAAACAGTTTCTTGAGATCTCCTTTGAACCAGCAGGGGTGAGATCAAAACTATCATATGCATGAGAAATTATCTCAAGCAGTAATTGCTTAGAACCCAAATTAGATACAAGACTTGAATCATGGTTTCTTGAGATCTCCTTTGAACCATGAGAGGTGATATCAAAACCAGTAGATGCATGAGAAATTATCCCAAGCGAATGGCAATGGCCATGTTCTTCAATGACCTTCTGAAAGCATGAATTAATGATCATATAGTAGTATAAAAGAGATGATTGCTTGAGAGGAGCGAATGCATTCCCTCCAATAGCTGATTTCACCTCCGAAATAATCATGTGATCATGATGCAAACCAACAGACTCTGGTGCAAGAGAGGATTTAGGACCTTCTGCAATATCTAGAGTGTGAGCTGGCACAGAAAGAGAAGAAAGTTTGAGCATGAGTGGAGAATCTGCAAGTTCTTCTTCTTTGTGGCTAACTTCAATATGATATATGTTTGATACTGATTCATGATCAATGAGATCATCAAGGAGGGCGAATGCATCACTTTGCTTTCTCTCGAAAGGGTTTGGACCAATCCCTTCATCCTGCTTGCCAAAACTTTTATCCAGGTGGGCCCATAGCTCTTTTGGAGATTTAACATATTCATCATCAAGGGAGTAGAATGCCAAGCTTCGAGACATAGCAAACATCATGGCTGCAATAGCTCTTCCACCTTCATCTAACCAGTCATTCTCTTCTTCAGAGGATTCGAACTCTCTTTCAAAACAATAATCAAAGAGATCATGTCTCTTCAAATATGCTATCATTTTTAGTTTCCATTCAACATAGTTGAATAGATAAAGAGGAGGATCTTTTGAAAACATTGAAGCTGTAGAAGACCTGCAAAAACAATAGAGAATATCTGCAACTGCTACTGCTCCATAAATGCATAAACTGTTGCAACTGCTGCACTCGAAATCTTGATAATAACCTGCAAAAAACTCTCAGGAATGGAGATAAACAATACTCTCAACATGCTCTGATACCATGTGAAAATCCTCACAGTCGATCTAAGAGATTATGTGTACCTCACAAGAGTAATTATGATTAAGCAGGAAAATAGAAGAAGAGTGAACAATACAGTATAATGAACAACAGAATAATATGGTACAGTACAACTCAGATAGCAGCAATAATACTTCACACACACTAATTAATTAATCACAATATGGACAAATAAATAGTACAATGGTAGAGAGGATTCGAATGCCCAAGATGGCAATTCGAATTATCCTCTCAGAGTGATCATAAGATCAATAGAGTGTCATCGGAGCACAACTAGGTGTCTTCATGATCATCGGAGCACAACTAGGTGTCCTCATGATCATCGGAGCACAACTGGAAGTCTTCATCATCATCAGTGGAGTCATCAATGCTCAAGTAACTGTCAACCATCAGTCAAACTGAGTCTGGTAGGTGTAATTGACTGTAACTGACTGTAACTAAGTGTAACTGAGTATGAACTGAAGACAACTGGACTGGTAGGTGAAGAAGGGCGAGTTGCTCCCTAAAATCAAGGAAGAAGGGCACATTAAGCAACTGGAGGGCTAAAACTGAATAGTGAGAAGCTCCTGGGGGTTGGCTAACTGAGGGCTAGGTGCTGGACTGATGACTGGGATGCATGCAAAATGCATGCAAACCCTAGAAGTGCATGCATAACTGAAAATGTAAATGATCAAAATACTGGTGGGACTAGGATGGAGTATAGGAATATCCTAACAAGATTAAGAAAACTAAAAAGAGGTAAAATTGTAAAAGCTCCTAAATTTTCCAAGCTTTTTTTGTCAACGAAACCTACCTATGAAAAATTACTTAAGGCCAATAAGAAGTTGAAGCTACAAAATAAAAAATTGAGATTATTGTTCTTAAGAATACATAAAAGACTCACGGATCACAACCCATGACATCCTCTTGGATTCCATTGAGAAATATAATACCCCTATTGAAACTTTCAGCAAGGGAATAGAAGAACATCTCACTAGTGAACAACAAATTGTTAATTCTATCCTGGAAGATATCCTTACCAATACCTATGCTTTCATCCAGCTAAAGTTGATCTTAAGAATTGGAGGGGAAAAGAATAATCATATGACTTAGTTATTGTTCACAAGGATAATCATCAAAAGACCATACAATAGATGCAAGAAATATGGGTAGATAAATATATATTGGTTCAATAACAGAGGTGGAAAGAAAAACTAAAGGCAAGCAAGGAGTAGGCAAAGCTCAAAGAACAAGAGGTGCAGAGACCCTATGGTTTGGCACTGCAAGGACTCAATTGTATACCCCTTCAAGGATTTATTCTATTTTCTTGCATGAGAGATGGTCTATGTTTAGATTGTGTAGATTGGCAACATGACAACTTAATGAAATACATGATAATTATGATTTTGATGTGATTTACTCCTACACACCTCAGGGGTAGAACTTATTGTGTGAGTTGTATCAATTCAACTTCTTATTACAGTGAAAATCTAGGTGGAACCCCAATCACTATGTTGTGGATGTACAACTAATGGAATTTTTCTCATTTGTTTTCAATCAAATCAAGTGGAAATAAGAGTGGGAATTTCACAACAAAGAAGAGATGATTAATGGTTTGGTTATTAGAGATGAATATCCACTGCAAATGGTATCATTAATGATCATCATTTTTTTTGCCAATCCCAAGAATACAACAAGAATGACGATAACCAGTCATGAGGAGATACTTCACACCTATACCATCGATGCTTTACTAAATAACATGAGAGATGGGATGATCTATCACTTGTGTTGAGAAATAGAGATCCTACATCTTATCCACTCTTCAACATTGTTTTGGAAAGACTAGTGCATTATTTCAAATCCTTAAAAAGAAATGGAAATATATGAATAGGGTTGGGATTCCACTTACCTCTTCTATGGTGGTCCGTCATAATATATAGACCTTTGGTTCAATGGAATCAATTTGATGAATCTACCTACTGGGTACAAGTTGGAAAAACATCATGATACTATGTAGACACATAATTTGGTATTATAACATTCAATTGGAGTCCCCTACATTCAAAAATCCCTAAGACAACTTTACTAATTCCACAAGGGACATGCAATATCATTAGCAAGGGAGAGATCAAGAGGTCACGATTTAACATCATTTTGAAATCTACCTACCTATCCTATCTATCATTTTTGCCTCTCATTTACCCACTTTTGCCTTAGATTTCGAATATTTCCATATCCATCTACTGATATTCAAACTACAAGTAATAAAGGTACCTTTTGGACTTAATATGAGATTTTTCTAGATTATGGATTAACTTAAAAGTTTCGTTATATTGTTGCATAGGTTCTTACTAATAAATGGACTAACCTTTGTTGACAATGAAGCTCCACTAAGGTCTTTTGCAGTGTTACGTCTAAAGTCAACATCATTCTCTAGCTATCCATGGGCACAATTTGCATAGGTGCCATCTAGTATCCACTTTAATTCCAAACAATTTTTGAAGATGCCAACAATTTATTTAAGGCTCATAACTGAAGATACATTCCAAAGTTGTGTTGTAGTGAAGATCCTTAAGTGAATTTAAGGGTAATATGCATTATTTAAATGTAACCATCTTTCATTTAATGCATATATTGCGATCTCTACAAGATCACATCTATGCCTATCGCTTTTTATCTATATGCAATAGTAATTCAATGTAATGGAATTGAACATTTGAATCTAAGATAGCATATTTAATATTCTTGTTATTTGTATTAATAAAAAGTAGCCCCAAACTTCTATAAATAAGAGGGGAAAACACTCACTTCAGGATGGAGGAGACATGTATATATTGATGCTTTGAGGGACTGTTTTTGAAGTATTTTCTTTGTACTAATAGAAATATACCTCCAATTTGACTTCATGCATTGATTAATCTCATGGTGATGTGATCAATCATCAGCTTCATGTGTTTTGTTTCTGTTTATTAAAACTCGTTTATGTTTCCATTGCAATTTTTCATGTCAAGATCTGTCATTAACATCCAATTACATAATTATTAATATTATTATATATTTTTAATTTATCAATAATTTAACTTCACAATTTTGTTGAAACATCTTGATCATTAAACATAAATATGAGTTGCCAAAGGGTTTCACGGAGGAAAGTTGAGCCACCTAAATATTAATCAATATACAATCATATTTTAATTTCACAAAGTGAATGTTGTGATAAAAAGAAATCAATATACAATCATATTTTAATTTATAGGTAAGTTTTCTTAATATTATAATCTACAATTCATTACCATAAATCTTAGTATCATTTAACATTTGTGTAAAATGTTTTTACAAATATGAGAAACTAAATTCAATTATAAAGATTTACTTTGATGATTATTAAGAAATGAAAACAAAATTATAATAGTAAAATAATTTCTTTTATAATAAAAAATTAGAAAAAATAAAATATTTTATTTTATTTTTAATATTTTAATGTATAAAAGACTAATTCAGTAAATGTAAATAGACATTGCAAATGACAAAATTATTAAAATTGATCTAATCTTTATATGATAAATGTTTTTTAAAGGATTTACTTAATTTATACTTATCAATTGAAATACAATTACAATTATTTATATCACCATGTTCAAAAAATATATACCCTTGAAATTGAAATTAAAATCCACCCTTCAAATTTGATCACTGCTTCTATCCCTGTGAGAGGCTGGCCTCTTACATGATAACAATATTAATCATTTGAAAGGACATGCACATAAAACTCTTTTATCAACTCATCAAAGCTTCAAGAAATAACTTTAAATTACTCTCACGTTGAAACCAACCCTCACAATTTTACTCACGATACTCACGACTATTGGAACTCCTCGCAACTTCTAACTCCTCTGACCTGTCACGTGGCAACAATATGCACATAAAGGCACCTTTACAAACAACTTATCATAGCAACCTTTGAACCCCACACCTCACAACTATTGGAACCTTAGAACTTCGTCTGGCCCCCTCCCCTATCATTAAAAAAATCGAAACCTATGCTTAAAATTGTTATCCATAACCTATCACTGGTACAGTCCAAAAATGTTGAATCCTCCTACAAAATACAGATATAACATTCAATAAAATGTTAAAATTATCCCTCTATTGTAGACCTGAGGAATCATCGGCTTAAGCTTTTAGTCCTGGAAAATGCAAAATCCTACTAAAAATATAAATTTTAGGAATTCAAAGTCTGGAATTGCAAAGTACAATTGTCTTTACTTCCATTTTAGAAACGTGGAATCTTTAGATTGAAATTATGCTTCTGGAAAATGCAAAATCACTACTCAAAATAACTTTCAGGAATTTAAGTTTGGAATTGAAATGTACAACAGTCCAAATTTCATTTGACAGCATTGCAAGGTTCCAGAAATCATAATATGTATTGGGGTTATGCAGTGGAGGGATCGTATGAACATGGAAGTAATCTTTTCCCAAATTTTCAGGTCTTGAGACGCATAAATTAAGACGTTTTAACGAAAGGTATTTGGCCGCTTAGGAAACTCAAAACCAGCAGATCATTATCCAAGTCCTAAAGGCTTGCTTGCCCCAAAAAATCGTATTAAAATCTCAACACAATATTCTCGCGCCTATAGAACTTTATGGTGCTTCATTGTTAAGATCCTAATGGACGGCCTTCACTAACACCTCGGGGTTTTGGTGTAACGGTTTGTATCATTTGGTATCAGAGCCTCCACCCAGGTTCAAGTCACAGAGCGGGTGGCAACGTCGGCATTGCAGTGTTCGCCCGAGGCTCGTACGGCGCAAAGGGGACACCACCGTACGGGCGCACATCCAGCCCAGAGTCTGGACTGCAGAGCGTGGTGGAATGTTAAGATCCTAATGGACGGCCTTCACTCACACCTCGGGGTTTTGGTGTAACGGTTTGTATCATTCATGTGCACATCACATGCCTAAAAACGTCACATACTCCATTTCTTTCTTTCGGAAATCCAAACACCGAGAACTGTAGCAAAATAAATTTGAAAAGTAACCTCTGTAGGTGCCTAAACAGTAAAATCGTATCACGGCAGGCGAGCTAATGAACTTCCGGAAACAGATGGATTATAAGGCATTTCCAGTACACATTTGAAAACATAACATACAATATGCGATCTATAGTAAACAACATCTCATTGCAAAGTAAAATGAATCTACTTGTTAAAATGGCATCAAGATCCCAAAAGTAACAAATGATCGACTTAACGACGGATGTAAGTCTGAAGATGATAATATTCATTTTGTTCATTATTACTTTTGAGATTCGTTTATCAACCAGTTATTTAAGAAAACATGAAAGCTCCACTCAAAATACCATTAACTTGGCTCTTTTTAATCATGACAGGAAAACAGTATCGAAGCAAAAAAAGTACTATCATCTGCTGTAACTCCAATGAACGTTCTCAGAATATAAAATGAAAGATATAAAGGTTTATAGTTACAAACATAAATATACTAAAAGAGAATTTCCTACTGAAATACCTTTAACTGTCACTACTACTGTCAGCATTGAAATATCCTCTCAAAGGTGATTTAGGCATGGCTTTCACCACATTTGTCGTATTCACAAAAAGTATGAGCCTCCTCACAATAAGTGTAAAATTGAACCCGCATTGCAAATGGTTTATTGCTTACATGACAGATGCGACTTCTGATTAAAAGAATAATTGACCTTTCTTCTTATTCGGCAAATGAAATCAACTAATTGCAGTTTCAATCTGGATGATTGTAACCAACTCATCGATAACTGAAAATTGGTTGACAGCTGCCACTGTCCTTACAGAAAATTTGGTTTACAAAAATCAAGACTGCACAGCTAACCTTTGAAGATGCTCGACAAACACTTGCAAACTTACATCGTCTGTGAAGATTATGTCTCCTCCAGGAGGTGCCTCATTAGCCGAATTATATGTTGCTGATGGATTTAACTTAGCAAGCAAAAAGCGTGCCTATACCAAGAAATGCAGTTTTATTACACTCGTAAGAATTATCTTTTCATCTATAAGATAGTTTGCATAAATATACGCAAGTTCATATCAGAATTTGGAAAAGATTAGCTAAAAAGCATTTGCTATTGTGAAAGTTGAAGGCATACAACATACAAAGCTCGGGACAAGAGTAGACTCAATACCTGCGATCCATGTTGATCACAGACAACCAATCTAGGTGCAGGGAATCGTTCCTTGATAATAGCCTGTGCATCATCATGAGGTGCTTGCAACAATTGAGCAAATGCCTGCAGCAAATAGAATGTCACAGAAGGCATGTGTACAAGCATGTTAGCAAATATGGCTTAGTTGCAGTTATATTACACAAGATCCATGACCTTGATTTATAATTCCTACATATGAAGTTGGGATTTAGTCACCAAAGGAAGCATACACAATTTCTATACCCCAACCATCATAACCATGTCAGCTAACAAAGGCACAAAGCAAAACCACCAACCCACAATATTTGTTGTCAGCATTATAAACATTTAATGCCTGGCTATGAAGGCTGTAATATGCCCAAAGGAAGGATTATAAGTTACAACAATGTATAAATAGTTAGTTATTATGAATAATAATAGTGTAGGAGTCGTGAAGTTACTATGACTCGTCAGGGAATCATAAAAATATCTAGCCATCAATAAACACTGAAAACTGGACAATCCAAAAACCTAAAGGTTGCATCAACTGGGAAGTTTGGTTGGTTTTCTTGTAAGCATTAGAATCAGTGATCAATCGGAGTAATCCAGCAGCTTTGTTTATTTTTCAAAGTAGAAGTGATTATCGATCCTGTAGTAAAAGCTAGTCAAAGGGTCAAACCCTGAATATCAGACCGTATAACAGACCACCAAATCTGTATGATAGGTATGCAATCTATGACACTGGTCTTTTTTCAATAGAATTTAATTTATTTACCAAAAAAATAGTGTAGAAGTCATGACCTTTGGGAAAAGGTTTGAAAAAATATACATTCTCACCCTCCTTTCCTGTACCATCACCAAGTTTGCAAATACTATATTTTTGTCTTCATGACTACTACCCCCCGAGTGACTACTACCCCCCAATAATGCTTTTGTTTGGTTGTAATTTTTTGCTTCAAAAAGCTTAGAATGGCAAGTTTGTTCCATATACAGAGAAATATTTTTACAAAATTGTTAAGTCCAAACAAATCCAATATTCACATCCTATCATTTAAGCCCAAAGGTATAATTATGCCCAGGCTTGCTTGAGCAGCCAGTCAGGCATTTGGAGATTCTTCCTCCAAACTTGATCGTTAGGAGTGATGCGATCCTCCATCTAGGGCCCCTTCCAGGAAAGCACAGCCAAGCCCCCTCAACCCTGGGTCCTGTCTGGACAACATTCTCAGACAGTGCATCGGCACCTTCACGGGATTGATGATGTGGGCCTTCTTCTCTCCCCCATTCTTGAGATTCGGCTTATAACTCCAACATGCATTCGCTTGTTCTTGCTGTGATTGCATTTCTGCATTCTCTCTCTCATCACTTGTTATAGCATCCCTCTACATTGCAAGAATTCCTCTATTTTCTCTGTTAAAGCATCAAATTTTTCTTTGTTTATGTTATTTTTCTCTATTTTTTTCATTTTGTGGGCCATGTGGCTGTAGTGGATGTCGGGGCACCAGCTGCTATTGTTGTTGGTGGTTCAGCCACCCTCCATCCAGACATTCCAGGGAAGGGGGGATCCACAAGGTTTTCCTTGGAATAAAAAGAAATCAGCACAAATTTGTGTTGTTATAGTGGTCCTACAAATATGTTATATTAATTCCTTTCAGTTGGTTTTTAGTCACCATATTGAAGTCGTTCTAGAATTCTGGCATCAGTTGACATGTCATTCCACTTTATGCCAATCAATGCAAATTATACCTTTCTCTTTCACATATCAAAACTAACAAGTTTTGTGTTGGTTAGCCTAGATTCTTTCTATCTTGTGCTAGTCAACACATACTTAAAATCTGTGTCCATCGTTACATACTTTCTCTTTGTTGGGTCAGTCCACACCTACTTTATTTTTTTTTCTTAATTCAGCCAATTCATGGTTCCCATCCTGATGATTTTCTCAGTATACAAATGTCATTCAACACATCTTCTTTGTTGCATGTGCCAATTGACACACTGACAACTTTCTATACTCTCGGCCTTCCTCACCCTGGTATCATTCATAATAAATATATTGCTTGTGCTAGTTGGAACATACTTGTTTTCCTAGGTATGGTGCTAAAGCGTCTCTCCTTGCATGAGGATCCCTGAATTTTGCTTAATCATTAATTAGTTTTATTGTATCTATTATTCGTTGTTTCTCAATTTTCATATTAGTTGCTCCATTCTTAAACTAGTTTGTCACCAACTCTGTAACTTTCAATTCTACTTCAACCATGTTGACTTGATTTCTAGTCATTCACTGTCATAGTGATCTCCAGGTCGACATTTTTCACTCATTTTTGTTGCCTCCTTGCATGGACAATTCTTAGTAAAATGTCGCCATTCATTCCAGATCCAACATCTTCTAGTTCATATTTCTTTTATATTCTATTTGATTCTTTGGTTTTTATTATAGGATCTTATATTCTCATTATTACTTTAATGTTGATTCTTGTATCCATTAGAGACAGAGAGAACAAACACAAGTAGGGGGCCTCTAGAGTTCGTTGGTCATCTGCCCATCCAGTGATTGGGATGCTATCCCTCTTGAGTTATCAATACACTTTCCAAAGTTTGATACTTAATTAAGGTTCATCAGGTTGTGGTCTAGTGGTTCAGACGATGTGTTGCCATGGAAAACACATAGGTCAAACCCCAGCAGGAATAGGTATTTCTTGGCCGAGATTAACAACCCTCCAGGTTATTGTGGGCTCACTAGTGTGGACAGCATTCACAGCTCTCCATGATTAAAAAATATTTCAACTAACCAAAAAGAGAGATAGAGAGAGGATAAGTTGAGTCCAGGACCAAAAATAGCAACGGGCATTTTAGCAATGACCTCTAGGATGTCGAATTCAAGTTTATGTCCATGAAGGCTCGATAAGGATGCTCTTGGCATGTGCATGATCATGAGAAGTCCCATGGGAAAGAATCCCATCTATTTAGCAATAAAATTAAGTCCAGCTTCACATAGTTCACAATCTCTTCTATTTGGCATGTTTGGTCCCCAATTTCTGGCTGTCCTACAGATTTCCACACATGAGGAGAGCCTTGACCTTGCCACTTGAAAAATTATTTCTGTAGCATAGAGATTCAGTATGGTTGCTTGGCTGGACGCTAGGGCACCCATTAGAACATCTATTTCTAATTGCAGGACCAATCTCTCATTGTTAGCTCATCTGCTTCACCTTCCATTTAATTTGTGGTTGATTATCTCTCAAACCTGAGTTTCTTTGATTTTTTCCATACTCTACCAGGTTCCCATTTCAGGTTCTGTTTCTTTCCATTTCCATCTATGTTCTAATCATTTCTGTTACCATCTAGGGCATTAACTGTTAGCATTTGATAGCTCGGTGGCACTCCTGCATCAGGTGCCTAGGTGCAGGGGTCAATAACTTGAAGTCTCAGATATATTCTTAAAGTGACTTTAGTAATGTGTTTTTTATTAAAGTACCTTTTTTATGTGACTTTATGATTTTAAAGTGAGTTGTACTTTATTATGTTTTTAAAGTGACTTTAAGTCATAAAGTGTACTTTTAAATATTTAGGGTTAAGTGACTTTTCAAAAGGAAAAATTTAGTGTAAAGTTCACTTAGGAGATTTAAGTGAACGGGAGATTAAATCCCAGCCATAGATCTCTTGGCCAAGATCTAATCTCGTCCATTGAAGTGAAAAGTCATGAGAAAAACCCTAATAGGGTAAATAAAAGTGCATGAGACTTCATTTGTGGCACACACATTTCCCAAGAGAGAGTCTTTGGAGGGTGGCTCGATTTCCAAGAGAGAGTCTTTGAGGGTGGCTCGAATCCCAAGTGAGCAGGTTGAGGAGAGCATGACTTTCTAGAAAAATATGAGCAGCAGAATAATGGAGAGGAGCAGCAGCTGAAGTGGGCACGTTTCCCTAGGTGAGGGCGCAGTTCCCAAGACAGCTCTTCAGCATTTAAGAGGGCCGTACTGCTGAGTTGGTGTGCACAGAAAACAAGGCAAAGTGGGCACAGTTTTCGAGGCAACCAACAGTACTGATTTCTGTGAGTTCCGTACAGCACAGGAAGAAGGCCGTACTGCTGTTTTCTGGCACGAATATCGAGGTAAACAGTCTTGCATGTGACTGTCCTGGGATGCACTGTTTGCATGTTTTCCTTGGCTGAATATTGCACTGTTTTCAAGATAGATTTTATGCTCAGATTTCAAGAAAGATATTGTACTGTACTGAAGATTAATGCTGTACCTTACAGCTGATGTAATTCTGAGATATTCTGCTGCTAGCCAATATATTTTTCTAGAACTGGTTTTCCCCAAGGGTTGGGGGGTTTTTTCCAGGGTCAAATTTGACCAAAATACTGTGTTAAATGTGTATTACAGTCTGCTGTAAATGTGCTTTATTCCGCTGCTATGTGTGCTTCATGAGTAGTATATTCACTTCACAGTATTCTCTAATCAATGCCTGATAAGTGTGCATGATTATTCTCTGCTGTTGAGGTTAATATCAAAGTTTGTGAAGGATTTGACATCATTCTCAGTTGGCTGTTAGGTGCACAAAATTTCTGAGTTTTTGTCATTATTTCAACATTAAGTAACCTCAAAATAAAGATTAGTTAATGCCCTAACATATTGTGTCGATTTTATGACCCAATAGACTAGCTTCACCATGTCTAGAGTTCGTTGCCATAAATGTGGTCAGGTTAGAAAACCCTGGGTATTTCAAAAATATACCTATGTCACTCATTTCCCAAAAGCAACTTTGTTTACTTCAACTACTTGATTGATTCATAAATTGCTAATAACAGAATAAACACTCTATATTTTAACAAAATAACTAGCTTTCTAGCATCTGTTTGTAATCTCAAAAGATTTCAAAACCTAATTTTAGCTGGTTGATTATCTAAACAAAAAATCATGCTGTAAAGGACTAGGAAGAAATTAAGCAAAAGGAAAACAACAAAAAGGAGAAACGAATAATTTTGCAGCACTTCCAAACTCATGATGCTCCTAAAATCTTACCTGATGCTCTGGCTGATTATGATAGCCCATGTTGCGCCACTGAGCAATAGTCATACCATGAAAGACAACAACACTGAAGTACGCATCCAGCAAAAGTATACGGTCTGCTGAAATAGAAGCCACATCTAACAATGCTGGCTCAGGAGGTGCATTGAAAGAATAAGAAATCAGAGATGGCTGGATCATAACTACAGAATTGGTGACATTCTCTCTATTCAATAGCATGCGGAAGTAAGCTGTCTCGTCTGGGCTATTATTAAAAACCTGCACTAGTCACATGGAGTTATCTTAACCACGGAAAATAGATGCTGTCTCAAACATGTGTCCTGTTGTAACTCAAAGCAGACATCTGATATTACCTGTACAAACTGAGAACGTCTAAGATTGAATATGAACTGTGGCAATATTGCAAAACTTGAGTTCAAGCTGAAAGAAGAGACATCATCCTTTCGGTAATCACCAAATCTCGAACACACACGAATTAAACACCTGTCTAACCATCTTGTCGCATTAAACTCTTCCTGCCGGAAATATACACAAAAGTGAGTTAAGGATACAACAAATTGCTAGTGACAAATTCCTTTAAAACATTGATAAACATAAACAGAAGATTTCAATACTACAAAAAATGCTACAGTTCTTGTAAGGACTGCTTCAATCATCCTTAAATGTAAAACAAACTAAAGTGCATATCATTTTCCTGGGATGAACTTGCATCACATAAAAAGGGATTCAAAGAGATTCAAGTAATGACAGCCTTCTATCTCTCTCCCTGACGTGACCTTGGTAGGAATTTTAACAGTAGTCAACACAAATAAAATTGCTTTGTAAGCCCAATAGATTAGCTCAATCAGTTCAAATCGACTGTTTTAAGGTGTAGTTCAACATGCAGCCTCCGGTTCTGATCCCACCACTGAATCCAGCTGGCTAATGTGGCTGGCAGTTGACCTTCCCTTCATCCCGATATTCCGGGGAAGAGCAGGGGGAAGGGGAGGGATTCTGTGAGGTTTTCCTTGAATTTTGACAGCTAATTGCTATTTGGAAAAACACTTAGTTGAAGCGTATTAAGTTGCCTCTACATCTTGGAGTAACTTATAACTGCAGTTCGAAATATTTTTTATGTAGTTTGAAGGTATAATTTCAAGGTAAAGCATTCGGGAGTCAAAAACTGTTTTCTTTAAGCACACATTTGCCCCATATTATCATTTTTCAATTTCCCATTTTCTCCCTTACATCTCTTTGATGCAGCTTATCAATTTTGATTTCCTTCCCGCTTTTCATTCTCAAAGCATAACTTTCCTCGTATCAAATTTTTTCAATGTCACAGAATCAGCTTTTGCATGTTTCACAAAAGGCATTATACATACAAATAAATCACTGCTCAAAAGTTCTACCCTTCTACTTTTCAAGAGACAGACACCCAAGTTCCCAACCTTCTGCAAAAGTGTCCCCATTCTGATTCCAACAACAAAAATAACATCTTAAACAATTCTGGGTAACAAAAGAATCACATCGCACCTCTGTCTCCATTTTAAAAGAAGCTTGCCTAGCCATCACAACAGCAGCAGTCTCTTGGTCGAATCCTGCTACAAGCTCCTGCAATAGAACAAAATATGCTCAGAACATACTCTTCAAATTTAAATTTGATGTCTGGCTCCATAAATTTTTTCCCACAGATCTTCATACAAAGTTTTAAAACAAATAATTCCAAAGTCTATTCAATGTGCTTTAACTGCTTACATCAGAGATATTTCAATGTAAATCAATACCATTTATTCAGCTGGAAATTTTGATCTAACCAAATTTCCAAATATTGCTTTTCCCACTGAATACTCATGAGATGTTTTAGTTAATTCAGCAAACACTTCGAGGAATGTGGAAAACAAGGGCATGTGAAAATGAGTTTTCCAGCCTGTGAGAAGGCTTTGAAAAGGCTTAAATAGGATAAGAAGGTAAAAAACATTTCAAAAAAAAAAAGACAACCATGAAGCACCTCTTTCCTTCCTATGAAAATCAGGTAATATATTTTGCTTGTGTTCTTGGAATGCTGGCTTTAGATAAGGAATATTTGAAGAACTAGTGCTTTCTAGAATTTTATCATCAAAACCCATTGTACTTCTTGTAGTTGGTTGGTATCTACATTTTAACTGTAATATACAGTTGAATCAGGAGAACCGCTTATTCTTTGCAGGGAATAGCATTCACGATACCTTGAACAGATGATGGTAAATACTTAGATAAAGGAACTAAGAAGCTTTTACTGAGTACAGTATTTCCTTGGCCTTCACAAAAATAAGACTCATTGTTATAGTAGTGGCCTTCTAAACTTTCATAGCCACTGTAGCCTTCTACACATTCAGTAATGCTAAACTTGATTTGACCATGGAACCACACAATAGCACACAACCATAATCACATCATCACAAGTATAGCATACTTAATGGGAAGATATCTACAAAGAATGATGGATGACATGAAAAATTACTTGACATCTTTGCCAGCTCAGACCATTGTTTAACTTCCATTTCAGAACTCTAAATTGAATCAACTATCAGAACCATGCCTGTCAGTGGATCACAAGCCTTCTAAAAAAGCTAACTAGTAACTTCTTAGATCTTTCAATCTTTTATGTTCATCTTATAAGATATTTAAATGTCAAATGGCATCTTTAATCGTGACTATTCTAAATACTGTAACAACTCTTCTGTCTCAACTCTCTTCTATACCACACTATCCAAATTTCAAACACACTTGATAAAATAAGGTAGTTCATAATCATGTATGGAATCAAATCAAAGAATTGTGCCAAACCTCAGTAGTTGCACTGCCTTCCACCCATGTCCTTGTAATTGTTGTAGCCCGGAGCCTCATTTGACCATCAGAATGCTGGTAACTGCATGCAAAAAGGATTTGCAACATAGTCTGATGATTTTTTTCCATAATTGTTCTATTTGACACAGGCAAGGACATGGAACAAACAAGAAACAGTTTAAATGGACAGAAAACAACATACTGTGTTAGAAACTGGATAAAAAGCTGCTGATTGGCAGCCTGTAATGCTGAGCTAGAGCGTTCACTGGGTGCAACATCAAAGAATACTGTCAAGGAGGTATTTTTGTCAAGTCCACACATCTTCCATGATGTCGTATTGCCCTGACCAATCACGATATCTGCACAAGATGGCCCTTTCTGCAAAAGGGCCCATGCAAATGTCATTGTTAACTGCAAGACTCTTTCAAAATGGAACTATATAGGTTAGATCACTTTCTCACAGCTCTGTTAATTAACACAAGTCGCTTTAATAAAAAATGGTATAATTAAGAGCCCTAAGGGTTAGCTCAAGTGGTCATAAGGCAGACATAAGCTCTCTCTCCCCCGGTAGTTGGGGAGGTCACAGGTTTGACTCTTTTAATCCCCTCCGGATCAGGCTCTGTAATCAGGGCCAGCGGTTTACCCCATTTACCATCCATGGATCACGGGAAGTACTCGGAGGACTTTCCACAATGTGCATTTCATCGGAAATTTACAAAATATAGATTAAAAAATGGTACAATTAAAACATATGGAAGATGAAATTGGGGTTCCAATTCCAAAGACCTTCAAAGACTTACTAGAAGAGAAGACTAGAGTTTATTTATTTGGCCTCAAACTTAATGTATCTAAGCTTTAGCCCAGTTTATCAACTATTTGAGCATTAGCTAGGTAATATACTAAACATAAAAGTTTCTGAAACAAGAGAAATAATATATCAGAGATAGATAGGCAGAAGGGAGCCAGGATGAACCTTTTCCAAAGACGAACAAGGTCCTATAATACCTTGAATCTTTACATCCTTAGAACAGTTTACTTCAAATGTGCCACTGCAATAAACATAGTATGTCAGTTTTAATTTAGCAAAAATTTTCTTACTTGCAAAAGCTTTGCTAAATCATCAAATGAGACAGACAATCTGGAAGGCATGTTGCAACTTCTGACAAATTTGTAAAAAAAAAAAACGCGGTACGATTCCCGTCTTTTAAAAAGTAAAACTTTCACTAACCGGATGATAGATATCATCAAGTTCTCATTCTATATCATTATAGCAACTCTCCAACTCTTCAGACACATTATTTCAACACAATCAATAAACGATCACAAACAACAAATAGGTATGCCGGATTTAAAGCAAAATGTGACTTTGTTAAAAAGAAGAAAAATATAATATAGCATACATAAATATTAAAGACATGTCAAAAAAAGAAAAAAGAAAAATATTATGCTAACATAATAGCACTGACACTTGCTACTGATCAGTAACTGAATAATAGATATCATCAATTTCTCAGTCTAAATCATTATAGCAAGTCTCCAACTCTTCAGACACATTCTTTCAACGCAATCAATGAAATTGCAAACAACAGAGGTACGCCAGATTTAAAGCAATTAAAAAGAAGAAAATGTTATTGGCATACATAATGACATGTCAAAAAAACAAAAGTTTATTATGTTCTCAGAATGGCAATGGTGCCTGGGGCTGATCACTGAACATTGCTAGGTATTATTACCCCAGGAACAAACTATGTTAATGACTTGATGTATTGTGAATGGCCAACATCTATAGATCGGGCACTTATCTGCACATCAAATATTATTAATTGATGTACATCAGTTTTCCTGGCAATTAGCAAGTGTGTGCTCCCTGTCATCCACTAAAATTGCACTTAGTGGATTCCAAGTGAACCGCCAAAGACTTGAACAATCTAATTGTTCATCATTAGTGTTCTGAGATCCATCAGGCCAAGTTTTGGCCCTTTTTGAAAAAATTGCATGTCCATACCCCCATGGTGAATTGTAATAAGTTGGTCTAAGCATGGTATTTTTGTAACAGGCTTGGCTTACCTTAGGTTTATATGTCAAGGGGATACTCTAGAGTGGTTTTTCCTCAGGAATTATGCGTTTCGTTTCAGTGACATATAATTACTGAGTTTTTCACTTACACCTCCAAAGCTGGAGTATTTTCCTTGGCGGTCAAACCTTGGGAGGTTATTAAAACCTAGGTGTCTACGTATTTTTACATGCTAGCCATCAATAATAAGTCGTATGGACATGCACTAGGTCCCCTAGGAGTTTGAGTCGATTCCAACAAAAATATTTGTTTTCGTAAACTTAGGCCATTTTTTAATGGTTTAATTCGCAAATTTCAAAATGTAATAAAAGTATGGTCTGGAGGCAAAATTTGGCACGGGGGTGCTCGTTTTCACGCTCAGAGCATCCTCTTTATCCAAGAGCCTGCTTTTCCTAGGTTTCAGGTGATTAAATTGTCACTTATGGCATTTTTTCCTAAGGAGACAACAAAATGTCACAGAAATGCTAAGCACGCGACAAAATGCACCAAAGTATCAAAAAAAAATATAATAAAAAAAAACTAATGGCATGTGCAAAATGACTTGGCATTTCATCCTAAGTGGTGGGCAACTTAGTTAGAGGCATAAGGCTTGTGTTTCAAAGTCAAATCATAGAGTGGGTGAGTATATCAATGAGAGAGGAGCGCCCCTCTTCACGTGGGCCTCTTTGTCCATATGGCAAGAAAAGCATTGAATTTGGATTTGACATGGAGGTCAACGTTTGTATTAAATTAAAGATACGCCCATCATGCCATATGGAGGGCGAGTTGTTTTAGAATCAAATCAAGATGATTTGACCAAGATTTAGTGTTGGGTGACTTGGCTACCATATGGAGGGCGAGTCTCATTCAAAGAAAGGCGCATCATGTGAGATGGCAGCCTTGTGTTGGGCGTTGGAGTTTCCTATGTGAGGATGCGCCTACCTCATGAGAGGTGGCGCATTCCTCTTTTGCTCAACTCTCAATCAAAGCTAAATCAAGGGAGCAAGATATTAGTTAACTCATCCTTCACCCATGTGCCCTCTCTTCATCTAGTGCGCCCCTCATATTCTCCAAACTGTATTTAAGCAAGAGGTTGTGCTCTCATTTGGCAATGGTCAAAGAGGACCGAAGGGCTGTTGGAGTATGTAACTGTTGCATTGTAATATTTTTTGGAATAAGAAGGCTTTGGAGGCAAATCTCTTGTGTCAGGCATCGAGTGTGGATGAACATTGCATATTCTTATAAGGTAATCTATATTGCTTTAATTTCTTGCATCTTGTGGTTGAATATTGGCCTTTGAAGGAAGCTATCTCCCGATAGGTAGGATCATTTCTAGTTTAACTATTCTCTTTGCTAACTTAATTTAGATCTCTTAGATGAGCATGTGTATTCTAGTTTGATTTCCATGCTTTCTAAGTTTCCATTGTAGGTGGCACCAATATTCGATTTAACCTTTGTATGCAAGAGTTTATGAGTTGATGTAGGTACCTAGCTTGAACGCTTGGTGGATCTAGTTTGACTCCTCCGATGTTCAAACATTTTTTCGCATAGTCCCTCCGCCTTCTACTTGCAGGCTCCACAACTCAAATTTTCCCAAGCTTATGGCTTTTCTGCTATCTCTCTCCCCTTCACTTTAATTAAATTTTCTTTTGGTTACGATTACTAACATGTTTGCTTTTTTAAAAAGAAATCTAAAGGCTGATTTATTTGAGTATGTTGTTAGATCTAGGATTTTAAAGCCTATTTTTGAGTAGATCTAATTTGGTTAAGTACTTAGAATTATTGTTCATCTTTTAGTACTTAATTTTTATGCTTTTAACGCTTATTTGGGCACATTTGGTGTATTTCAGGTGGCTGGTTTCACAGTTTTATCGCCATAACAAGAGGAAGTGTTGCCAGAAAATCAAAGATCTAAAGCCTTCCAAGGCTTCCTGGAGCAATAAACTTCCATCTTGCATAAATTCTAAAACTTGTAAGGCCTTTGGATCCAGATCTATAAGGACCAAAGCCATCCGCCTTCTTATTGTAAAATATTAATAAAGGCAAGTGGGCTATTCAGCGCCCACACCCCATCCCCCCTGGGGAGATCTCGCAAGCTCAATTTTGTGGTTTGCATTTTTTCTAACCTTTCTTTATCTTAATTTATCATCACATGCACACAATCCGCCCCAATAGGACTATATAGTTAGTTTTATTTTTTACTACTACAATCTTGCTTTTACAATCTTGTACTTTACAATTAACGAATATCAAAAACTAAATCCGGTTGTGCATTCCCGAAGTACCAAAAGGGAAAAGAGATTCTCAACCGTCAATAATTTTGTTGTTACAATTTGTGTACATTATTAACAATAAAATCCAAGGCCGTGTATTCCCGAAGTAAACTGAAAGGGTTTATCCTCGGTAAGTGAAAGAAATTCTCGGCCCTAAAATAAAATTTTATTTTTGTTTTAATAAAATTGACCAAGGCTTAAAGTTCCAAGTATGCTCTTGGCCACTGCAGCTCAGTCTGATCAGTTGGTCAATCAGAAAGGGACTTGAGTGACTAGTTTAATAGGGAAATCCAACAAAAACTGGAGCTCTAGAACTCGAGAGGTCGCGTGAAACTAACTACAGAGTCAGTGGGTTGCTTTAAGCAGGTCATGCCTCGCCCAGTTGACCCTTGGTTTAGTTGTCACTACGCTCAGTTCGAAGGACTAAGTTGGAATTGGGCCAAACCAAGAACTAACCCACTCCCTAATCCACACATTATAATAAAAACATTTAAAATTGAACAACAAAACTTGCATCACTTTCACGACACAACAACACTCCAACTTGTGTGACTCCATTTGGCATTGGTCTAATCTGCAAACAATCAAACATTAAGTGAATCAATGTGTTAGATGGATGTATCTTTATTCATGATGTTGTAATTCATAATTGCATTTCTTTGGTTCAGTATTAATTCACCTTCAAACTCCTAGATTAATTTCATAGAGGCCATAGTTTTCTTTTCATAGGGACCACCCCCCTTGGCTTTGCTAGGAGTTGGCCTAGACGGAGGAGTTGAGTGTTGAGTGACAATATCTCAACTCTTTGCTTGCCCCCAAGGACGCACTCAGTGACTTGAAGATTTATGCCATGCTAACGATTAACCCCTTTTCCCTTGTGGTGCATATCCGACGGCAACATGTTTTGGCATATTTGTCGGGGATAAATCTTTTTATTCCCGAAATTCGACTTTTGTTTTCTCCTCTTTTGTTTTTGCTTTGTTTGATGAATGTTTAGAATAGATCTTTAATTTTCATCTGGTGACTCCTTTAACTTTTTCCTTTTTATAAAAATTCAAAGAAAAGCAAAAAATAGAAATTTTTGTGAGTATTTTAAAAGGTATATTTTGTATTCTCACGTGGCGACTCCATTGAAGGGATAAGACCCTTGTATTTCATATATATTGTTGAGACTTCTTGTGTGTAGATGAGCCCATACAAATACAAAAAAAATTAAAGGCTCATGCTTGAACCAAGGTCACTCATTTACTTTGATATGTATATTAAGAGAAGAGAAACTACTACTCGGATCTCCCTTGCATGTCCACCAATTGATTACTTTAGAATTCTTGGCTTTCCTAATCAGTTTAAGGGCGAAAAGACATTTTATTCCCTTCCTATTTATTATGGTCATGATGGGGAACACTCAGCAAGATTTAGGTCTCAACCTTAAATTAGCACATTCCTTCAAGCAATTTTTACTATCTCAAAATGTATTATAATTCCACTAAAGCACCTTCATCTCCATTTGACTCATGATTTGAGATTTCACCTTCACCAAATTGGCTACAAACGAAAGGTTGTCGATAAAATCTCAGGACAACCATATATGACAATTATGGTCATTAATGTTAGAGATATGTGTATCTCGGGATGTCCTTCATGTTGTGATGCCTAGCATGAAGGTACATCATCAGTATAGGCATCAGGTTGGATAGAGGGTGAGATACACTCTACCAGGTGTCATGGATCCAATGGTGGAGACATGCGGAGATTTCAGTGACTTTTGCTTTACGCATGCGATATTTTTTAATGCACAATGTTATTTTACATGCAAAAGCAGGATTTTTGGAAACCCTAATCATGTTGTGGGTTAATAAAAGGAGGCAAGGGGCCACGAGAAAAGGTTACTCGTGTATTCTCTTCAGAGATTGAAGAGAGAGGAGGGTGAATCAATGCATGCAGAGGGGCGCATCCTTGAGAGAAGGGGCGCATTTTCTGAGGAGAGAGTGGATAGATTTGAGAGAGATCAGGGCACACTTGATCTAAGGCACTAAGGAGCATCATTACTGTGTAGTGAGTTCATCCACACACAAAGAACTCAGTGATTGAGCTAGGGCGCATTCCTAAGGAGAGGGGCACACTTCAAGGGGGAGAGAGGGGCGCAAATCTGAGCAGAGATCTAGCTCTATTCATCTGGATCAGAGGTTGCATCCATTGGAGACAAAGTCAGCTTCCGAGACAGACAATATTCATCAGTTGTGAGATCAGAGATTGATCATTCAGTGAGGGGTGCATTTCCCTGATGAGGGCGAGCTCTAAGATAGATCTCACCAGATCTGAGAATAGGCATCACTGAGACAATGATCCTGAGGCAAAAGGACAAGAAGCTCTAATCAAATAGCAATTTAGAGACAGATACAATTAGAGCAGAGGGGTGCATCCATTCAGAGTGAAGGGCGCAGTCAGCCAAAGAGGCACATCACCCAACCTTCCATAATATCAGACTTAGAACCTGTGTGGCTCAGAGATAAGTCCATGTTGGATTACTCTATTGTATTGATTGTAATTGCTTAAGATTATAAAAGCTGCTTCCATCTCTCACTAGTTTTCCCGCAAGGGTTTTTCCAAGGTTTTTTACCAAAAACATTGTGTCAATTTCATGTGTGACTGCTATATTTGTTGAGTTGTAGATAGATCTCTTGTGCTTCAAGTTATAAGTAATTGTATTGCTAATACTTTGTGATTGCTATATTTGTAGAGTTATAGATAGATCTAGTGTGCTTCAAGTTATAAGTAATTGTATTGCTAATACTTTCTATGAGTATTGAGAAGTTGGGTTTCAATATATGCATGTGGCTTATTGAGACTTAAGGCCGTATTGGGGTATGAGATTTCCAGAGAGTAGTGATCTCTAGAAAATTACAATTAAAAGTTCAAAAAGGGAAGCATGTTCCTTTTAATAGTATGGTTGATCACAAGTTCCAAGGTGTTGGTATTTAAAAAATAAGAGATCATAACATGCACATATGTTTTATTAGGAGTCATCAAATCCAATGTACATCAACATGCCTTTCTTTTATAGACCATGTAATAAGAGTTATTTAACCACTTCTATAACTAACCTATAGCTAATGTGGGTCAATAATGCTAATTGACAATCAACATTAGGACACCTAACAACACTAATTAACATTAGGAGACTCCTAACAACACTTTATTTGAGTGTTTCGAGTTCCACTATAATGCACATGAGAAATAGATATGAGAGAGATATGGAGAACGTATGTTTTATTAAATAGGTGTCCTCAAATACATTAACATGCCTTTCTTTTATATCAAAGTTACATATACCGTGTCGGCGAATATATCGTCAAGGATCTGGAATGTAACTTATCGGCATCATCAGCGAATATATCGAAATGTTCCCCAAGTGACATTTTCCTAATGTCACTTAGAAGGGGGAAAAAGGTGACCCTCACATTAAGTGCACTTAATGAGACTTTATAAAATGAAAGTCACTTTTTGATAAATTTAAGTGGGTGAGTGAATTTTACTTATGAGATTTAAATAAAAGGTATTTTCACTCTCATTCAATCTCAACCATCAGATTAGATCTAATCTTGACCGTTGGATTAGAACCCACTTAAGGTTTGATCAAAAAAGCTTGAGGGAGGCAAGGAGACTCACTTTTGAGAGATTTAAGAGAGAAGAAGAGTGAGAGAGAGCAAGAGAGCTTGGGCACGCAGTTCGAGGAGGTATTTAATGCATGTATCAGCTGGCACGCAGTTTGAGGCAACCTGTTGGGCATTTAATGCACTGTACGGATTAGTAAACAGCAATATTTCTTCATAACAGCATGCATCCCGAGGTGTAAGGTACAGCAGCCATTTTTGGCACAAGTTTCGAGGCAATCTGGGCACAAGTTTCGAGATAAATCTGGGCACAGATTTCTGGACAATTTGCATGCAGCCCGAGGCACTTTCTAGGGACATTTCCCGAAATTATCAGCACGAGTTTCGAGGAGATTAAATGGCACAGATTTCGAGAACTGCTGCACACTTCCCGAGACAGATTTAAGGTGCAGATTTTGAGACAGCAGTTGCACAGGTTTCGAGGAGGACCATACAGTACGGTCACTGTACTTTCAGCACAGAAATCGAGGCACCCATTGCACAGAAATCGAGGTTGAAGTTTGGCACAGTTTTCTAGAAAATTTGCTGGGTGAAATTTCATGGTGGAGATAAGTAAAACTTTGTTGTAAAATTTATGTACTTTGATTTACTGAAGAAATAAGAAACTCTCTCTCTCTTATTGGTTTTCCCCGTGGGGATTTTTCCAGGGCACAGTTGCCGAAAATCCAGAGTCTGAAAACTTTAATGGTGTGCATGTGATTTTAATTTTCTGCCTGTTATTATGATTTTACAGCGTGTTTAATTGTTAAAGAAAATTTCATAAGTAACTTTCAGCCTATGCAAAACCGGCTGAAGGTGAAAACCACTGAAATGTTGACATAAACCAGCAAGCAGTAAAACTCAGGAAAATTTACATGGTATCAGAGCGAGGGAGCAGAAAACAGTGATATTTTCCAGACACACAGAAATTTCCAGAACTCATAAATTTTAGTGATTTTCTTCTGTTAGTAAACAGCACTCTGTTGGGTTGAAGTAGAGATGGCTACACGAATTAGGTTGGAGGATAGGCTGAATGGGACGGTGAACTTTGTGCCATGGAAGGCCAGAATTTTACTGATATTAGAGGAGAATGAACTTTGGGAGGAGGTGGTTAGGAATACTACAGCAAACCCGGTTCAGATTCCCGCTGCTACAAATGCAGCAGCACTATCAACCTTCAACAAGAAGGACTGTAAGGCTAGGAGGATTATCCTTGATTCAGTTAAAGACCAAATAATCCCTCACATTTCAGGCAAGACTAAGGCACACTTGATGTGAACAGCTTTGACCAGTTTGTATGAGAGTGCCAATGAGAACCGAAAGATGGTTCTCAAGAAGAAACTCAAGAGTATAAAGATGAATGGAGGAGAGGGAGTCACAGCATACTTCACTAGGATATCTGCAGTTCGGGATGAACTGGCAGCAGTTGGGGAAGTGGTATCTGCTACTGAGCTTGTACGTACAGCAGTGAATGGGGCTTCAAAGCCTTGGGGTGCATTTGTGCAGGCCATAGTGGGTAAAGAGAACCTAACGTCTTGGGAGAGACTGTGGGATGACTTTGTGCAGGAGGAGACCAGGAGAGGTCTTGTACAGGGCAGTTCATCACAGAGTGGGGTAGATGAGGAGAACGTGGCTTTGACAGCCAAGTGGAAGAAGAAGAAGGGTGGGGCCAAGCAGCAGTAGTAGGGTGGACAGAAGAAGGACTTGAGTAAAATCAAGTGCTATGGTTTTCAGACGTTTGGGCACTATGCTTCACAGTGTCCAAACAAGAAGAAGAAGAAGGGACAGCAGACAGCAGCCTCAACTGAGGTTGATGACTTTGGAGACAGGTTTCAGAGGGAGTTTTCCCTATATGCTAGACAGATTGAGAGAGAGAGAGAGAGTCTCTTTAGCCACCAGCACAGATATGGATATGGAGATTGCGCATTCATTGTTGGCAGGCCATCAGACGAGTCCATCCACCACTAGTACTTGGTACATTGACAGCAAAGCCTCGAGACACATGACAGAAACTCGAGAGTTGTTCACCGAGCTATCACATACAGGTAGAGATGTGGAGGTTGTACTTGGTGACAACACCATTGTTAGAGCAGTTGGCCAGGGGACCATTACATTTCAGAGGGAGTCTATGAGTCCCATGACTCTGAAGAAGAACCTTGTTTCAGTTTCCACTATTGAGGACAGGGGTCTTGGGGTGTGCTTCTCAGATGGGAGAGTGTAGGTATTCCTCAGGACTACAGGTGTATCTACCCCCATGGACATTAGAGTTAGATGTGGAAGACTGTACAAGTTATTGTTTCAACCGCAGCACGCTCTAGCACATAGCAGCAGCAGTGAGCTATGTGAGCTATGGCATCGAAGGATGGCCCACTTAAATCACCCAGCTCTGAGATTGTTGAGGAGCATGGTTACAAGTTTACCTGAGTTCAGCACTGAGCAAAGTGATGTGTGCAGGGCGTGTGCTTTGGGAAAGTACACCAAGACTGCTTTTCCGAGCAGTGACACGAGAGCAGCAGGAGTGCTTGACTTGATCCATTCTGATATTTGCAGTCCTATGTCATCGGTCTCTTTGACTGGTTTTGAGTACTATATCATCTTCATTGATGACTACTCCAGGAAGACCTGGATCTACTTCTTGAGGAGCAAGAAGTCACACTTAGTTTTGAGTGTCTTCCAAGGGTTCAAAGCCCTTGTGGAGAAGCGGGCAGGGAGAAAGATCTGGATGTTGAGATCGGACAATGGGGGTGAGTATACCTCCAAGGACTTCGATGCTTTTTGCAGACAGGAGGGTATACAGAGACAACTGACAGTTCCCTACACTCCTGAGCAGAACGGAGTACCAGAGAGGAAGAACAAGTCGATTGTGGGAGCAACGAGAGCTATGCTTCATGATCAAGGGTTACCGTTCTTTCTATGGGCAGAGGCATGTAGCACTGCAGTTTATCTGCAGAACAGGAGTCCTCACCGTGCTTTGGGGAGGAAGACTCCAGAGGAGATGTATACAGGCAAGAAGCCTGAGGTGAGCCACTTTCGTATATTTGGTTCTTTGACTTACTCTCACGTCCCTTCTGAGAAGAGGACGAAGTTTGAGCCCACTGCTGAGAGAGGCATATTTGTGGGATATGACAAGACTTCAAAGGCCTATCGGCTTTGCCTACCTGGCTAGAAGAGAGTTGTTGTTAGGCGAGAGGTGAAGTTTGATGAGGAGAGAGCCTTCAGGAAGTCGAGAGAGATGGAGCAGCGGGAGCCACCAGCTCCCCCACCTCAGTTGACATAGGCTTCTCCGATACAGGTTTCTGGAGTGACTAGATCACAAAGTACAGGCACAGCTTCTACAGGTTCGGTGGTTCAGGTGACAGGTACTTCAGGGACAGGTTCAGGCACAGGTTCAGGTTCTGGTTCACAGGTTACAGGTTCTTCAGGCACTGGTTCATCAGTTACTAGTCCTCGGGGTGTTGGACCTTCTGCTTCTGGGAGTTCCTCAGATGAGAATAGACCAGTTTGGGAGGAGCCTTCAAGGAAGAGGAAGCCTAAGTGGCTTCAAGATACCTTGAAGGAAGCAGAGGCATTTAGTAGGCCCCAGGAGGAGGTCAGGACAGTTGTGATGCCAGGTAGATTGGGTATGGCTCTTGTTGCGAGTCTTCATGACTCTGAGCCTTCCACATTTGAGGAGGCTTCTCAGCATCAGGTATGGAGAGATGCCATGATGGAAGAGTACCATTCCATCATGAAGAATGATGCTTGAGAGATAGTGCCGAGACCTGAGGGGAAGTCAGTGGTGACTTCCAACTGGCTTTACAAGATAAAGCATGCTGCAGATGGCAGTGTGGAGAAGTACAAGGCTCGGTTTGTGGCTCGGGAGTTTTCACAGGTTGAGGGAGTTGACTATGATGAGACTTTTGCGCCAGTTGCTCGGTATTCTTCCATCAAAGCAATGATATCTATAGCAGCAGAGATGGGTTGGAAGATCCACCAGATGGATGTGAAGACCACATTTCTCAATGGTCTTCTGCAGGAGGAGGTGTACTTAGAGCAGCCACAGAGATTCGAGATTCATGGGAGAGATTCTCATGTGTGCAGGCTGAGGAAAGCCTTGTATGGACTGAAGCAAGCTCCTAGAGCTTGGTACTCCAGGATCGATGCATACTTGACTTCGATGGGCTTTCAGAAGAGTGAGGCTGATCCCAACCTTTACTACATTGTGGTTGGTGGAGATCCTCTCATTCTTCTGTTATATGTTGATGACTTGTTTATCACTAGAGATGAGCGTCTCATTGCGCATTGCAAGAGAGACCTTGCAGCTGAGTATGAGATGACTGATATTGGGCTGATGCATTACTATTTGGGGACGGAGGCTTGGCAGGAGCCTAGACATATTTTCCTGGGATAGGGGAAGTATGCAGTTGATATTTTGAAGAGATTCCGGATGGAGGACTGCAGGCCTATGTCTACACCTATGATCACCAACTGGAAGCAACTTCATGCTTTTGAGGGTAAGTTGGTGGATCCTACACTTTACCGTCAGCTCATTGGATCGTTGATGTATCTGGTCAACACCAGGCCAGACTTGTGTTTTGGGGTGAACACTCTTAGCCAGTTCATGGTGGAGCCTAGGAGTGTACATTGGACTGCCACAAAACATGTGCTGAGATACCTAGCAAGTATAGTGGATTATGGTTTGGACTACAGGGGTTCGGGTGGAGTCAGCTTGGTTGGTTTCACAGATTCAGGCTGGGCAGGTTGTGTGAGGGATCGGAAGAGCACTTCCGGTTGTTGTTTCAGTTTGGGCTCGGCAGCAGTGTCGTGGTTCAATCGGAAACAGAAGTCCGTTGCATTGAGTTCTGCCGAGGCTAAGTACATGGCAGCCAGTCAGGCTACTTGCGAGGCACTGTGGCTTCGCAAGTTATTCGTAGATTTATTTGATCAGTAGCTTAGACCTACGGTGATCTATTGTGACAATCAGAGTTGCATTCAGCTCTCTGAGAATCCGATGTTCCATGACAGGTCAAAGTACATTGAGATCAGGTACCATTTCATCCGAGACTACATCCAGAGAGGAGCAGTTGAGTTGCAGTATATTTCCACTAATGAGCAGGTAGCAGATATCCTAATGAAGTCTTTGGGGAGGCGAAAGTTTGTCTTCTTCAGAGATAAGTTGGGAGTGGTGCAGAACACCTTCCTCGATAAGAGGGAGTGTTACTTTTTGTACCTTGGGATGTGTTCCCCAAGTGACATTTGCCTAATGTCACTTAGAAGGGGGAAAAAGGTGACCCTCACATTAAATGCACTTAATGAGACTTTATAAAATGAAAGTCACTTTTTGATAAATTTAAGTGGGTGAGTGAATTTTATTTTTGAGATTTAAATAAAAGGTATTTTCACTCTCATTCAATCTCAACCATCAGACCGTTGGATTAGAACTCACTTAGGGTTTGATCAAAAAGGCTTGAGGGAGGCAAGGAGACTCACTTTTGAGAGATTCAAGAGAGAAGAAGAGCGAGAGAGAGCAAGAGAGCTTGGGCACGCAGTTCGAGGAGGTATTTAATGCATGAATCAGCTGGCACGCACTTCGAGGCAACCTGCCGGGCATTTAATGCACTGTATGGATTAGTAAACAGCAATATTTCTTCATAACAGCATGCATCCCGAGGTGTAAGGTACAGCAGCCATTTTTGGCACAAGTTTCGAGGCAATCTGGGCACAAGTTTCGAGATAAATCTGGGCACGGATTTCTGGACAGTTTGCATGCAGCCCGAGGCACTTTCTGGGCACATTTCCCGAAATTATCAGCACAAGTTTCGAGGAGATTAAATGGCACAGATTTCAAGAACTGCTGCACACTTCCCGAGACAGATTTGAGGCACAGATTTTGAGACAGCCGTTGCACAGGTTTCGAGGACGAGCATACAGTACGGTCACTGTACTTTCCGCACAGAAATCGAGGTTTCAGTTTGGCACAGTTTTATAGAAAATTTGCTGGGTGAAATTTCATGGTGGAGATAAGTAAAACTCTGCTGTAAAATTCATGTACTTTGATTTACTGAAGAAATAAGAAACTCTCTCTCTCTTACTGGTTTTCCCCGTGGGGGTTTTTCCAGGGCACAGTTGCCGAAAATCCTGAGTCTGAAAACTTTAATGGTGTGCATGTGATTTTAATTTTCTGCCTGTTATTATGATTTTACAGCGTGTTTAATTGTTAAAGAAAATTTCATAAGTAACTTTCAGCCTATGCAAAACCGGCTGAAGGTGAAAACCACTGAAATGTTGACATAAACCAGCAAGCAGTAAAAGTAAGGAAAATTTACAACACATTCAATATATCAGGATATTTTGAAAATGTCGTATATGTCGCGATTTTTTAGGGGCAATATATCGCCAAGGGGAATGACTTGTGATATATCGACGATATATGTAACTATGTTTTATATACCATGTAATAAGTTATTTAAACAGCTGACCACCTCCTTTTTCGAGGACCTGGGTCACCAGCCACCTTACTATTTAATGAGGATCACCAGATGTGTTGCATTCTTCCTTCAGAAGCTCTTTCTTCCCAGACAAAAGAACAAGAAAAAGGGTATAAAGACAGCATACAGGATAGACAGAGGGGACTGTGAGACATGTTCAATTTGTGAGTGATCGTCCTTATGCTGCTTATACTGACACGAGTACAGCTCATGGTGAAAAAATTTCAAAGTTTACAAGACTAAAAGCAAAATAAGTTCAGCAATGGCTTTGGAAAAACCATCTATCTTCCCTTTTTTTAAATGAAGTTAAAATTAAAAGAGAAACCTATCTTCATTAGAAAAAAATGTCCCTACAAAAAGAACACTGTGTCTCTGTGTAGAATGGAAAATATGGAGAGGAAGAAATGTATAGTGATAATAACATGTCCAGACCAAAATGCCGCAAGTACTTACTTGAATGAGAGACCAAGGGACTGATTTTCACCCTCAAAAATACGTTTAAAAGAGTCCTTGAACACAGAATGACCAAAACTTTCTGCCAATACAACAAGGCCACCAGTTCTTTCAACTGCTACTTTCATTTCAGCAACCCCAACCTGAAACACAAAAGTAAAATAAAACAATCATTAAACTAGTAAAGATAACTTCTCTCCAAAAATATTCAACTTGGCCATAGAAAACAACTTCAATGATGAACTCATGTATTATGCTCATTTCTATCTGCACTAACAAGTACAAGAAAATATTGAAAAACAATCAAGCAGATATTTTCTAAACCAGATACTCAGAAACTTAACATACACATACAAAGCTAAGTCACCTGAAACATGGACACAAGGATTAGAGTTTCCTACACTGCCACGTAGACTCCCCAAAACAGGACAAACAATATATAATAATCTAAGTTAAGTTCACATCCATAGAAAACAGCTTCATGATGAACTCATGTATTATGCTCATTTCTAGCTGCACTAACAAGTATAACTAAATACTGAAGAACAATCAAGCAGATATTTTTTAAACCATATACTCAGCACCTTAACATACACATACAAAGCTAAGTCACCTGAAACTGGGACACGAGGATTAGAGTTTCCTACACTGACACATAGACCCCTCAAAACAGAACAAAGAATATATAATAATCTACGTATGAGACCACTTGTTTGTGCACAAGGGAACCCCTCTGCACAGCAAATCAACTGTTTAGTCTATGGAGGTGCACATACCCTACCCCCCTCCAGATTTGAACCTGTGACCTCCAAGGAAGGGACGCATGTTCTTAACTATTAGGTCCACTCAGATTCTCTGTGTGTATTAAAATGACAGAAATAAAAATATAGAAGTAAAGATGTAAATATTTTGAAAATTTAGAAATAAGATCTACATAAAACACACAAGAACAAAGTTTAACTTTAGATCATACATGCAGAATAACAGAACAAAAACTCAGGAGTCAGAACAACCTCTTTTTCATTTAATGTCATAAGAATGTTTTAAATAAATAAGATGATACCTAGGATTGCCAAGGGGAAATACAAAATAGGGTAGATTCATTGAAGAATCTCTAGAATGATGAATCATTGGCTGTAGCTTATCCCCCTGCATCTCATAATCAAAATCATCAAGAAGCACCAGTCTATGAGACATCCCGTTCAGAGAAACAGAGGGAGAAGGCCAAGAAGCCTTCAGTTGATCTCATTAAGAAGCCTATTGAGAGGCTTCAAGGGTGCTCTAGTAAGAGCCATGTCACTGATTCAGGATCATCCACTTATGTGAAGGCATCCAAACATCAAGTTTGGAAAGATGCTATGATAAAGGACATCCCATTGACATTGGATAATGATGTGTGGAAAGTAATTCTCAGACAGCAAGGGAAGTCAGTTGTAACTTCCAAATGGATCTATAAGATCAAGGTATTTACTGGCATTCAGAGCTCCTTGAAGCTCTCAGAAAAACCTGTATTCTACGACAGATTGTTTTACCATGACAAGGACATGGTACAATTGTTAGATGTGTTGACTAAGCCTCTATCTTCGACAAGCTTAGCATTGCTGAGAATGCCTCTCTTGCTGAGAGGGAGTGTTAATTTTTTAGTGCAGCTGCGAGCCCATTCTCAGAGAGAATGGTACCCTAGTCAGTTAACTAGGGTTCCTAGCTACGTTGCAGGAAACGTCACCCCGCCTTGGCGTCCCCAGTGTGTTTCCATACAGAAACGTGGAAACCCGTACAGTACGGATGAGAAACGCATTTCTGTGACTAGGGCGACGTTTCACGTGATGGGGACGGGTTTCCGTTTCGAGGGGACGAGTTTCCTTCTCGTTTTCTTAAAAAAACACTTGCGTTTCCATTTTTATAGTTGACCGCCATTCATTTCACGAATTTGGGATTTTTTTTAAGGTAAAATCGAACCCTAGGGCTAACGGTGGAAGCTTCTAGATCTATTCTTATGCTATAAACTTGCAATCCCTACCTCATGGCTCGCTCACTCACAGCTCACACATCTCTCGAACTGTCGACTCACGGTGTGTTTTCTTTCGCGGGTAGCCCTCACGGCGTGTTTTCTTTCGGTGTGCACAGCGGTCACGACACAACGGCATGTTTTCTTTCGCGGGTAGCCCTCACAGTGTGTTTTCTTTCACTGTGCACAGTGGTCACGACGCAAGGCGTGTTTTCTTTCGGTGTGCACAGTGGTCACGACGCAGGGCGTGTTTTCTTTTGGTGTGCTCACAGGTAGCCCTCACGGCTCCCTCTTCCACGGGTAGCATCTTCCATCTACTTGCTGCCGCATCCCTCTTCAGTTGTCACGGCTTTGTTTTCTAGTTGTCACAGCTTCATTTTGCGTCTAGTTGTGGGCTCCCTCTCCCATTGCAAGGAACAGCCGGTCGCTGGACCTCACTCTCACAGTGGCTCCCTCTCCCAGCCTTCAACTCACGTTATTTTAATTATTTTAATTTGCTACTGTTTTTTTTTTGTCATTGAATATGCTTCACAGTTCACATAGATGATAAATTTTTATTTTTATCATTGAACAATGAACATGCTTCACATAGGTATTAGATGGTAAAACCTTAGCAATTTAGCTCACGGTGGACAGATGCAAGTGCAGATTTGAGGAGCAGCAAGGAAATTTTCAAATTTGTCAACTGTGGACTGTATTTTTGTGGTTTTGGCAGTGTTTTGGAGCAGCTTCACCTACAGGAAACTGTTTGAGGTGAGAAGCATGCTCTGTTTGCTATGGTTTATTTTTTATTTTTGTTATGTATTTTTCTCATTGAATATGCTTGCAGCTTCAGCCTTCAAGTGCACATAGATGGTAATTTTTTTTTTTTTTTTGCAGCAGCAGCCGCAATGGCTTCCAACCAAGCTCCTACTTCAGCCCCTAGGCCCAACAAGAGGGCTGAATACTATCCTCTTTGGGCTCATGTTCAAAAAATTGCAAAATATGGAGGTGGTGGCTCATGGGAATGGCAATGCAGTCTGTGCAAATTGCAGTATAAGGGCTCTTACCCAAGAGTCAAAGCACATTTCTTGCATGAAACAGGAAAGGGTATTGAAGGTTGCCAAAAAACAAGTGACCCAGCTGATAGGAGGAAGTATTCAATTGAGCAAGATGAGGCGGATAGGCTTAAAAAAAGACATGATCAGCTTGCTAATTCTTCCGTTCAACCTCCAAACATCGAGCCAAGGATTGTGCTTGAAGCAAGGAAGAGGAAAGCAGCTCAACAACAAGGACAACCATCAAAAAATACCAAAGGGACTTCTTCAGTGCAAGAGAGCAAAATAGCCAAAATGGTGAATGTTCAAGGGAGAGAAGAAGCCGACACAAGGGTGGCTAGGGCCCTCTATGCTTGTGGGATACCTTTCAATGTGGTTCGGTCTCCTTACTGGCATGATCTTGTGAGGGCAATTAACACAGCCCCTGCAGGGTACAAGGGGCCAAACTATGAAAAAGTCCGAACTAATCTCCTAAAAAGGGAGAAGGATCTTGTGGAGGATATCTTAGCACCAATTCATTCTTTATGGGGTAGCTCTGGAGTTACCATAGTCTCAGATGGATGGACAGATACCAGGCGCAGGCCATTGATAAACGTCATTGCCACTTCTCCAAAAGGAGCAATGTTTATAAAGGCTGAAGACTGTTCAGCGAAAGTGAAAGATGCCCAATTCATTGCTAATGTTTTAATTAAAGCTATTGAGCAAATAGGGCCTAAGAAGGTGGTGCAAGTTATCACGGATAATGCACCAATTTGCAAAGCTGCAGGTTTAATTGTTGAGAGCAGGTTTGATCACATTTTTTGGACACCTTGCATTGTCCATAATCTGAATCTGATCTTAGAAGAGATCGACAACAAAGTTCCATGGATCAAGGAACTCACAGGGCAAGCAAAGGAGATAGTTAAATTCATCACCAACCACCACTAATCTCAAGCCATATTTCGAGAGTACTCCAGATTGGAGTTGTTGAAAGTTGCCGAAACAAGATATGCCTCCAACTTCATCATGTTGCGCCGCCTTGTTGAGGTGAAGCAACCATTAGTTTCTATGGTGGTGAGTCAACTTTGGGTTGAGTGGAAACAGGCAGATTCAGAACGGGGAACTACAGTGCGTAGATTGTGCCTTGATGAGGACTGGTGGAGCAAGATAGATTTCTTGCACAAGTTCACAACCCCAGCATTTGAGCTTCTTCGAAGCGCTGACACAGACCGACCTTTCTTGGGAGAGGTATATGATGGCATGGATACCATGGTTGAGAAGACTATGGAAATCATTTCACAGGAGTCTCCATGGTTGAGAAGACTATGGAAATCATTTCACAGGAGTCTCCTCAGCTTTTATTTGTTGATGTTGGTTTTGCTGATTTGGTACAGAAAATCATGGTTGACAGGTGGAACGGCTTCAACACTCCATTGCACACTTTAGCCCATGCCTTGAACCCAAGATTTTATGATGAACAACTCATTGCTCAAAGCAATGGGAAGAGGAAGGCACCCCATCAGGATCGAGAGGTGGCTAATGGAGTGAAAAAGGCCCTTATGAGAATATTTCTGGCTCATCTACACAGGGAGGTGAAGGAAGAGTTTGCCAATTTTGCCGCGGGATTGGATGATTATTCTAATATATCAGCGTTGGATGAGAGAAGCACCATGAATCCAGTCAGGTGGTGGATTTGTCATGGAGCAAATGGTGTGCATTTGCAAACACTTGCCATTCGTGTTCTTTCACAGGTGGCAAGCTCTTCATCGGCAGAAAGGAATTGGAGCACCTATGGTTTTATTCATTTTGTGAAGCGCAATAGGTTGGGTTCACAGAAGGCTGAGGATCTTGATTATGTGCACTCCAACCTTCGCCTTGCATCTCGTAGGGGTCCGGAATATAGCAGTGGGCCTTCTAGAGAATGGAATGTGGATCCAGAATCCTCTGACTTGGACATCTCTCTTGCTGCCCTGAATATTGAGGAACCTAGGAGTGGAGTTAGCCTTTCTTCTTCCTCTCAACAAACCACTGTTGGACGTGCTTCTTGTTCTATTTTTGAGGAGGAGTATGAAGATGAGCCGGACCCGAGTATGATGACTACTAGTCTTTGAGCTTCAGCTCATGTTTTCTTTATATGTTCATACTTCATTGTTCATGTTGATGTAGCACAGTAGCATTGTACTTGCAGCCTCGTATATAAAGGCTGATTTTTTATATATATGTATTAGCGTCTTAGCCTCATTTATGAAGGCTGTTTTTTGGCTATTTCCACTTGCATTATGGAATCGTTTAGGGTTAAAATGTGTTGATTTTTGGAAATTAATACTTAACTTGCATTATGAAATCACTTATGAAATTATGAGTAAAATCGTAAATGTGATGTTAGTATGTTACAATGTTACATGTATAACTATGACTATGATAAATGATTTCTAATTATATATATATATATATATATATATATATATATATATCGCGTTTACCCGTTTCCTAATTTTGGGGGGTCACGTTTCCTACGCGTCCCCGTTTCGGAAACTTGTCCCCGTTTCCCCGTTTCGTGCAACTTAGGTTCCTGGTCAAGTTAACCAGGCAAAGTAATGAGTAAGACCCTAGAAGGTACCCTAGGGCCCCCAGCTGTCTCCTGGAGTTCTTGGTCGACGACCAAGCAGATTGATGCCATGGCAAAGTCCCTAGCATGTGGCTAGGGCCCCTATTTGTCTCTAGGGTATTCTAGTCAGGGACTAAACAGTTTCTTGGTCATGTGAACCAAACAGATCCTGCAGGTTGAGACAGAGACATCCTAGTCTAGGACCAGGCAGATTCTTGGTCAAGGACCAAGTAGATCCTGTAGACGGTTGATCAACATTCAGTCTGGGACTGAAAACTCAACTTGAGGCTGAGGACCATTCTCTGGGGGAATGGAGGACCTGGTCATGAACCAGAGGTTGATCAACATGACTCAGTCTGGGACTGAAGCTCAGCGTTGGGCTGAGAGCCATTCCTTGAGAATGGAGGCACTTGGTTAGTTACCAAGATTATGATGTGTGATGTCCTCTTCTCCTAGGTCTTCGAGATGGTTGAGTTAGATGGTCTTCTCAAGGGACTGGCCAACCCTTGATGAAGCCACTGACATTTGACCTTAGGAGCAGTATAGAGAACCACATGATCACATCATCCGTGTGAACCCTTCCTTATACAGTGATGACGAACTTTCAGGTTATATGGAACATTTGTACATTTGAGAGAGAGATGATTGGTTGTACCTTTCCACCTTGGATAATTTACTTTTGGTCCTTGCACCTTGTTGTTTATTAACCTTGTGGTACCCTGTCTTTGATTTGTGGTAAATAGGGTCATTGACCCACCTTTTATTTATACCACCCTTGTTGTTTTGATCTTATGGGTACTTTGGATGTTTGTCCACTTTATGAGGTTCTTTTATTTTTTATTTTTATTTTTATTTTTTATTTTTTTTATTTTTATCTTTTATTTTTATTAAGTGGTACCTTCCTATTTTTGTGGAACCCTAACTTAATTATGTTGTGACCTTTCTAGAAGCTTTAAGTTTCTATATATTGGAGTCCAATCTCCTTTTTTTATTATAATCTTATCTTCACTTCTCAACTCTGATTTTTGGATTGGATTGAAGGGTTTAAGATCTGCTTGCTCACTCATTTAGGACGTCTACCTGCTGGAGAATACTATCATTCAGACCTGATATGTTCTGGTTACTACTTGGGTTCGCTGCTACATTTTTTGACTGAACCGTGACCTAGCTGAGGCTTAACTTGCCTGCCGCGAGCTTGATTGTGGAGGTTGTTAGTACTATGGTACTGTTCTAGTTTGTTGATTGAGGTTGGTGGAGGCCACATGCACTAGTATCTTTTGTTGATTGTTCTTTAGGCTGTCCTGAAGGCCGCCTGCCCTTAAGAGCTAAACCGTGAACCTGTTGAACATTGCTGAGGTTCGATCTGTCTTGTTGAAGTCTAGGTGAAGTTCGATCTACCTTGCTATGGTTTGATTAAGGTATGATCTGCCTGTTATAGCCACAGCCTGGTGAGCTTGAGTGAGGAGGTCACATCCTCATGTTAATTGTTTAGAGACCAGAATGTTGAATCTTGTGGAGGCCGTGAGCCTTGTTGGTCTGGTCATACCTGCTAATAATTCCTTCTGTGGCAGCCGTGAGCCTTAATAGCTTGGCCTTGCTTGACGTGAGCCAATTAGAGGAGGCTGTAACCCTGTTGGGTTCGTGAGCCTTGTTGGTCTGGTCATAACTGCTAATAATTCCTTCTGTGGCAGCCGTGAGCCTTAATAGCTTGGCCTTGCTTGACGTGAGCCAATTAGAGGAGGCTGTAACCCTGTTGGGTTTTGTTGGGGTTGCTATGACTTTTTGAGAGCATGCCATGATCCTTTCTGGACTTGTATGGGTCGCCACAACTCTATTTAAGGAGGCTGCTGACTGTTGTAAATTATCTTTGACCAAATCTACTGCTGAGACTTAAACTCTGTGCTCAGACTTTGTTTGTGAACAAACCCTCTTTGCTCATACTTAACTGTGTCTAGATCTGTGTCAGTTTTGTTTTGCTGAGTTGTGTTTGGGACTGTTATTGTGTTCCTTGATTGTCATTGATCATCTCTACTTGACTGAACCTCAACCTTTCATCTCTCTCTCTCTCTCTCTCTCTCGGGTTTGTACTTACCCTCTAGTAAGGTCAGATGTTCCTAATGGATGACTTGCCTCTGAGAGGCACAGTCAGTTCTGAAAGTTAATTTTCTGAGTATAAATTAGGAAGGGTCCCACACTCCAGGTAAGTACTCTAACCTGCTCTTTTATTCATGTAATTGTTATTGTTAGTACTTTATTTACACTACTGCTGCTGATTACATGTTATTGAAGATTTCACTTTAACACAAGGACCTACTCGGTAGTGTTAAAGTTGAAAGAGGTGAAAATTATGTCTGAAATTATATTGCTTAGTTACTGCTGTACTATTCTGGTTGTTGCATTTAATTTTGCATTAAAGTATGTGAAATTATGATTTCTCTGCATCTAACCCTAACCCTAACCAAAAATTTAACAGTGATAAGCCCAGCATTAAGCCACTCCTCATTGTACTGCTTGGGAAAGTTGGGATTCAACAAGTGAGCCAAGCAATGCAAAGGTGAACAATTATTCTCCCACATTCTAACAAAAATCTCATAAGGTGGTCAACAAGATCTCCGTTGATGTCCCATACTCAGGACACTCATTCTCAAAAATAATTCTCCTCACCAACCCATTGTGTAGTCCCACCCCCATAAACATCTCCTATAGTATGGCATGGTTTGTATCTACAAACCGCAACAAAGAAAAATAGGATCCATTATCATAATGATAAGGCCTACCCTCTCCCACCAAAACTCATCCAACACTATATCCTTGATCTTCTTTGAATCATTTTTACAACGTGCTTTCTCCAAAAGCTCAATATTGTGAAATATCCATGGATACAAGAGTGGTTTTGACCTCCCTTAACCTCTTAAGCATGATGGAAGAGGCCACAAATAGAGTATCTACAATCTTCAGCAATGATAAATGTATGAAGGTTTATAGATTATGAGGGCATGGATATGGTTTTGTATGAAATTGCAAATTCGGCATGCATAATCAATTAACTCTCACATCCGTGTTACATCAAAACAATATATTAATTGCTAAATTCAAATATCCAAAATACTTGTGGGTATTTAGTTTCCACGATTATGTCCACATTGTTGCAAACAGGTGCCTTATTTGTGATAATTTGCACACAAATCAACTCTTCTTCAATGACTTTAATGAACAACACATATATTGCACCCATATATTGTGCACCCAAACCATCTCTCACTTTCAAGAAGCCCAACACATTCTCCGATGACACCAAGAAATTGATGAGGGAATAGCTGTTCAATCCTTTCATCCATCATAGACAATACTAATGTTGATGACGGGCATATTTTGGTCTGGCTGTTTGGTTCACACATTCAACCTCTTGTTGCATGATATTATTAAGATGAAGAACCGTGATTATAAATGGATTGGTGCATTGTACAAGGAAGGGAAGAGAATATTAAAATTATCAACAATCATAGTCAAGCCCACTACATTTTACACAATCACTCTAAGTTGGAGCTATTTAATATTGCAAAGACCAAATTTGCTAGTTATTACCTCACCTTCAGGTACCTTTTGAAGGTAAGAGAAGCATTAGCTAGCATGGTCTCAAGTGATTCATGGCAGGGTTTGAAAGAGCATCTGCATTTTATAGGCATGAATTTTAGGAGGTAGAGAACACTGTTTTTGATGGTCAGTTTTGGGCACAAGTTAGGCATGCTCTATTGTTAACCAAGCCCATTTATATCATGATTCAGTTTGCAAATAAAGATAAGCCAATGATTGGGGAGCTGTATACGCAAGTGGACAACATGTTAGGCCAAATCAATGACATTGTTGAATTGAGAGATGTGATGTTGTATGATCATATTCATAAGCATGTGGCCAAAGAGCTGGGATACTTTGAATGTTCCACTCCATGCCTTGGATCCAGTATTCATATTGGGAACTGTGATCAAAAGTTATTACATCAATCTTCTAAACCTCAATTCAATTCTACTTTCGAGATACCCTCTGAAACTTTTGGAGCTAATTCAACCCTGCAATTATAGATCTATCGTTTGGATAATACATTCCATTTCGGTTCGGATGGGATGGGCTGAATAGATTCCGACTAGTACCTGAGCCGAATACTTATCCATTAAATTCTTCCATATTACCGGATATGGAAGAATTTAATGGATAAGAATTTGGAGAAAACTACACACGGATGCAAAGTACAAAGTGGGTATATGCTTGCATTATACAAGTTGATCCTCGTTGAAAAGGAGTGTGCTCAAATGATATATACAAAGCAAATTGAGCAAATACATTAATGAACATGGAGTCTTTGCTCATCTACATACAACTAAAGATCGAGATAGGTTGAATCCTGTAGAATGGTGAAACATGTATTGTGCATCTACCATACATCTACATAAACTGGCAATGAGGGTGCTTTCACAAGTTGTTCATGCTTCATAATAGCATAGGTTTCAGCTGTAGGGTAAAATCTTTGAGTGCAGATCTACTATTATGAATTAGAAAATTTAACAGGTTGCTCCTTGGCTTCCCACTTGTATGTAATTGTGCTTAAGGCTTTAAGATATCTTCTTGATGTTGTTCAAACTAGGACAAATTAGAGGGATTCCCCTTGAAGACAGACAACAGTTGTTAAGTGTATCTTTTGTCAATGATTCTGCACTTACTCCTGAATTATCTTACGAACATGTTGATGGTACATTGTGTCGCAACTGGTATAGTTCCATCTTAAACATGTATCTATCAAGCACCAAGAGGGATCCAATTTCTTGAGGTGTAATTTTTTTATCTTAAATTTTTTGCACGTCCATAAAAAATTTACACCTCAAAAAATGCGATCCCTCTCGGTGCTTGATAGATACATGTTTAAGATGGAACTATACTGGTTTTATTTTTTATTTTATGACCCAACATGGAATTTTTGAATAACTTTTTATTTGGTTTTAAATTTTTATTTTATGAGCCGAGATGGATTTTTTTAATAACTTTTTATTTGGTTTTATTTTTGCACCGAGAGGAGCGAGGTGCTCTACAGCCCAATATGAGGGAGATGTTGTCATGTAACGTTATGTAACGTGAAACTACCAAAAATAAAAAGTAATTGAAAAAATTCATGTCGGCTCACAAAATAAAAAATTAAAACCAAACTAAAGGTAATTTAAAAAAATCTGTCAGCCTATGTAAATTTTTCTCAAAGTGTAAAAACTTAAGTTAAAATAAATTTCACCTCAAGAAATTGGATCCCTCTCGATGCTTGATAGATCCAAGTTCAAAATGGATCTATGCTAGTTTATTTTATGAGCCGACATGAATTTTTTTAATTAATTTTTATTTCACAAAAGTCTTTTGATGGTATGGCTGGGGTTGGGGTAAATCATTTCAAAACTCTCTTCAAAGCACCCACACAGGCTAACATTTCGGAGGTGGTCAGGATGGCTCAGATGTTTCCTCGGTTTGTGGAAGAGGCAGACAATCTTTCCCTGATGGCTACTGTTACTGAAGCTGAATTGAAGGGGGTTTTACAGAGTTTTCAAAAAGACAAAAGCCCGGGACCGGATGGATGGACGGTGGAATTTATACTTGCACTCTATGATCGTATCGGAAATGACCTTCTGCAGATGGTTGATGACACTCGTCGATCGGGAAAAATTCCTGCTGCCATGAACTCCACTTTTATTGCCCTTATTCCAAAAACTGATAACTCTTCTTCCTTATGTGACTTCAGACCCATTTCTTTGTGCAACTGTGTATATAAAGTGGTGTCAAAGATCATTGCTGGGCGGCTAAAGGGTATACTGTCCACTCATATTTCGGAGGAACAATTTGGATTTCTGGAAGGACGACAAATCCATGAGGCAATTGGTGTTGCGCAGGAAGGCATACATAGTATGAAAGCTCGGAAAATCAAAGGAGCCATTATCAAGATTGATTTGTCAAAAGCATATGATAAGGTGAGTTGGTTATATATTCATTTACTCCTCACACATCTGGGTTTTGCTGTGGATTTTATCAGGTGGATTATGAGTTGTATTACTACTGTATCATTTGCGGTGCTCATCAATGGTGCTGCCTCTCCTTTTTTTCGGTCTGAGAGAGGCCTTCGACAGGGATGCCCACTATCTCCATTACTTTTCCTGTTGGTTGCTGAGGGGCTTAGTAAAGCATTGAAAAAAGCCTACAGGGATGGCACCCTTCATGGTATCCAAGTGGCTCCTGATTTTTTTATCACACATCTGCTGTTCGTGGATGATATCCTTATCTTTTGCACTGGTTCGGCTAGGGACTTGGAAACCCTACAGGACATTTTTCAACTTTTCTCTACTGCCACGGGAATGGAGATCAATGAGCGGAAATCCACTCTATCAACTCATCTGCTCAGGGATTCTGAGATTGTGGCTTTAGGAAGGATCTTCCCATATACCTCCCTACCACTTGATGATGGCTTCTGTTATCTTGGGTTCCATTTAAAACCGAATGCCTATACAAAACAGGACTGGCAATGGCTTATTGAAAAAATTCACATGAGGTTGAAGGTCTGGAGCCACCGGTGGTTATCGCGGGCAGGTCGTCTGGTTCTGGTGAAATCGGTATTGGAGGCCATTCCGGTCTATTGGATGTCCCTCTCGTGGATCCCAAAAGGAACACTGGGGAAAGCACGTCAATTATGCTTTCGTTTCTTATGGAGCTGTAAAGGGGACTATGTATCCCCTTGGGTTCGCTGGCAGAAGATCGCCATCCCGAAAGCATTAGGGGGATGGGGTCTTAAGAATATACACCTCTTCGCCAGGGCTTTGGCAGCTAAAGGAGTGTGGAGACTATTAAAATCGGAGAGCCTATGGACTAAAGTTGTTTTTCGGAAATATATTGCCCCTGTTTCAATTTTGGATTGGGTGCGGACGGTGGATAAGTCACATTTGGGATGCTCCATCATTTGGAAAGCTATCATCAACTCATTCCCGGTGATAGGAGACCTGCTTGCGTGGAATGTTGGAAATGGGCAGGCACTCTGTGTAGGGGAGGATCCGTGGTTTGGCAGCGCTGGTCATCACATTTTAAATGCTAATCTGATCTCTTCTCTACGGGACTTGGGTATAACACAACTCTCTCATTTGGCTGCCCCGGATAGGATACACCCGTGGACACAGTCATGGGTGGATGTGGATTCATTGGCACTTTCTGTGGCCGAGCGGGTGGATTTGCGGGCTTATCTAGGTGCCTTAACTCGATCATATATACATATACGGGACAGGGACGATTGCTTGGTATGGGAAGGCACCCCAACTGGCTTGTACACACCTAAGGAGGGATACATCAGCCTGAGTCATTTCATGAATCCTCGTGAGCTGGTAGGGTGGTGGAAAAAGATCTGGAAGATATACTGTCCATTGAAACATCGCCTTTTTATGTGGAATGTCCTCGAAAACACTGTTCCTACCTGGGACTTTTTACAGAGGAAGAATCGGGTTGGGCCGGGTTGGTGCATCTTATGCAAAGCCAGCGAAGAAACCAGTTGTCACTTATTCCTTCAGTGTCCTTTTACGGTGCAAGTCTGGGCGGAATGTTCCAGAATTGTTCATACATTACTGGACTGGGCGGGGCTTACTGTTCTGGAGGCCTGGACTCGGTGGGTTTCGGAACCTATTGGGAAATCTTTCTTAAACCTTCCGTTATTGGTTGCGTGGGGCATTTGGATGGCCCGGAATATGATGATATTCAATGAGAAACAATGCACTCCGGTGGTAACTGCTGTTCAGATTTGTTGTTTCCGAGAGGCTTTCCCTCATCACATCATTGTGGCAAAACAGAGGGAGGTACTTCCCTTGGACATTGATGTGACTATGCCTTGGGGATTTTATGACGGTTCTGCTTTGGGTTTAAAATGCGGGGGTGGGGCAATACTACATCTCTCTTCAAACCACTCTTTCAACCTCTCTTGGGGACTGGGGGAGGGGGGAAATAATTTTGCTGAAATTATGAGTTTAAAACTTCTCCTCATATTTGCACAGGAAAAGGGATGTCATGGGATAAATGTATATGGTGATTCTATGAATGTAACAAATTGGACAAATGGCACACAACTTTGCAGGGATATTTGGCTTGATAATATTCTTCAGGACATTTTGCAACTGAAACTTTCTTTTATACATTTTTCATGCAGACATGTATATAGGGAGAACAACAAGGAGGCAGACGAGGCTTCTAAGGTTGGCAGGGACTTGGCATTGGGGTTGTGGAAAGTGAAGGAATACAACAATGGAACTCTCTATGAGTACTATCATAGACCCTTTATGGACGACATGCTTGGTTTTGGAACGGATCTGGCACAGGCTTAGGACAAGTTTTTTTGGAATATGAATAGTTATGGAAAATGGATGGCAGGGAGTTTTTTTTGTTAAATAAAAAATGCTACAGTTATATCAGTGGACACTTGCAAGAGACTCGGGGAGTCCTCTTGGTTTTTTCTTATCTTATGCTTAATAGTTTTTTTATATAAACTTGGTATCTTTTTACTGTAGGTAGTTATTATGAACCGATCGGTTGGTTGTAAATGAACAGTTATGATATTATGACTTGTTTTTTATGTTTCCTTAATAGGACAACCGGATGTTTCTACACATCACTGTGAACTTACTTTTTTGCTCCTTAAGTGGACAACTGTATGCTTACTATGCATATTCAGAATGTAATTTCTTCACCCGTTGAAATGAAATTACGCTTTTTTCCATGGAAAAAAAAAAACATCACATTACGTGACAACATATCCCCCATACTGAGTTGTAGAGCACCTCGCTACTCTTGGTGCAATCACATTTTCACTATTGTTGATGGAGCCATTGGCAGTGAAAAAAAAGACCCCCTTCTTATTGGGCAAGAACAACTGGCCTAACGGTTAAGTATATATGTTTCCTCCTAGGAGATCACAGGTTTAAATCCGGAGGGGGTAGCGTATGTACACCTCTATAAACTTTAGCAATCAAATTGTTGCGTAAAGGGGGGTCCCTTGTCCCACAAACAAGTGGGTCACATACACCAATTTGGTATCTGGATTCACAATTACCTTGAAATTAGATTATTATTATTATTAAATGATAAATTCTGCAACCAAGACAAGTCATTTGATATCTAAGTACTCTATTTGGCATTAAAACTTAGAATATTTGTTAAGGAGATTTTGTATGCTAATACTATGCAAACAAGAAACAAATTTTAGTGTTGGACAGCTCATGGCATCACACTTTTGGAGGAGACATCACTATTACCAACCAGCTTCTCTCTACAAGCCAAGATTTTACTCTTCTTGCATCTTTCCTTACTACTCAAGATACAGACAACTGGAAATGCATCTTCGGCAATTTCTCTAGGGAAAACAATGAAAAGGGGCTTGTCGCTGGTTTCCTGGATCTCAGCACTTTGCCTTCAAATCAGGAATAAGTTGGCCTCGCCAATATACATGTTCAAGGGATTGTCTTTGCTAAAAGATATTTTGTCAAAGTTATGAATGGAAATGCACCCCAGCAGATTTTGGTACAACATCACACATTCAGAATGTTGTTCATATTCATGGCATCCCTGGTCCTTTTGACATTTGTAAAAAAGATGTGTGGCTGAAGCTTTTTAGATCTCTAGTTCACTCATTCTCAAGAGGAATGGAAAACGTGGCAACAGATATCCTCGCAGATCCAGTGGTATTATGGTGTATTGACAAGGTTAGGATCTTCCAGCATGACCAATTTGGATATTTATAACATGCTGCAAAGAGCTTGTGCCAATTCCTACCTTTGCAAGCAAATGCCTCAGGAAGAAAGGCTAACATAGATAGGGCTAAAATGCTCTCATCACTCTGGCTCCAAGCTGTAATAATCTTGAAGAACTTTGTGTGGCTTATAATGTAATATACAAGGATCCATTTTAAACGCAGATCTATCAAGCATAGATCCATTTTAAACTCGGATCTATCAAGCTCCGGGAGGGATCCAATTTCTTGAGGTGTAATGTTTTTTTTACCTTAATTTTTTACACGTTGAGAAAAATTTACATAGGCTGACATAGATTTTTTTAATTACTTTTAGTTTGGTTTTAATTTTTTATTTTGTGAGCCGACATGAATTTTTTTAATTACTTTTTATTGTTGGTAGTGTTACGTTACATAACATTACGTGACAACATCTCCCTCATAATGGGCTGTAGAGCACCTCGCTCCTCTAGGTGCAAGGTGCTCTACATGATTTTTTTTAATTACTTTTTATTTTTTGGTAACATAACATTACGTTACATAACAGCATCTTCCCCATATTGGGCTGTAGAGCACCTCGCTACTCTTGGTGCAATCACACTTTTGCTATTGTTGTTGGATCCATTGCCAGTGGAAAAAAATACCACCTTCTTATTGGGCAGGGACAACTAGCCTAACAGTTAAGAATATATTTTTCCTCCTAGGAGATCACAGGTTTAAATCCAAAGGGGGGGTTAAGTATGTACAACTCTGTAGACTTTAGCAGTCAAATTGCTACATGAAGGGGGTCCCTTGTCCCACAAACAAGGGGGTCACATACAACAATTTGGTATCTGGATTCACCATGACCTTAAAATTAGATGATGATTATTATTATTATTATTATGAAATGATAAATTCCACAACCAAGACAAGTCATTCAATATCTAAGTACTCTATTTGGCATTAATATTAGAATATTTGTTAAGGAGATTTTGTACACTAATACTATGCAAACAAGAAACAAATTTTAGTGTTGGATAGCTAATGGTATCACTTTTGCAGTTCGCATCACTATTACCAATCAGCTTCTCTCTACAAGCCAAGATTTTACTCTTCTTGCATCTTTCCTTGCTACTCAAGATACAGACAACTGGAAATGCATCTTTGGCAATTTCTCTATGGAAAACAATGAGACGTTGGCATCAACAATATACATGTTCAAGGGATTGTCTTTGCTAAAAGATATTTTGTCAAACTTATGAATGGAAATGCACCCCAGCAGATTTTGGTACGACATCACACATTCAGAATGTTGTTCATATTCATGGCATCCGTGGTCCCATTGACGTTTGTAAAACAGATGTGTGGCTGAAGCCTTTTAGATCTCTAGTTCACTCATTCTCAAGAGGAATAGAAAACGTTGCAAAGGATATCCTCGCAGATCCAGTGGGATTATGAGGTGTATTGACAAGGTTAGGATTTTCCAGCATGACCAATTTGGAGATTTATAACATGCTGCAAAGAGCTTGTGCCAATTCCTACCTTTGTAAGAAAATGCCTCGGGAAGAAAGGCTAACATAGATAGGGCTAAAATGTTCTCATCACTCTTTGGCTCCAAGCTATAACAATCTTGATGAACCTTGTGTGGCTTATAATCTAATATAGAAGGAATTTTTCAAAAACAAAGGATACAAAAAATAAAAATGTTGTGTAAGACAACCTCCTTGAACGGTTGTATTTAGATGTTATACTTTTATCTTAAAAGATGTATCAGCAGAAGAGTGCACTCAATGTTGTTTTTCAAATCATAAGTACCCCTCAAACCACACATAGAATAACACCAGCTCCATCATTTTAGTTGAGTTTTCAACTCTTCTATTGCCATTGTAACATGGACTGGGGCATATAAATTTCGGAGATGATTACCACATTTAAACCAATGTTATCGGAACCGGACCGGTCATCGAACCAGCAAAGCCCAAAATGTGAACCAGACCGGAAACCAGACCGGAACCGGAAAAAAACCGGGAAAAAAACCGATCGACTAAAAAATACATAAAATATTCATATTTTGTAGAAAACATATATATTCATGTGCATACATATGAATCCAAACCATTAATACACAAATATGCAAAGTTTGTCATATATATAGCAAGTATGGGTGCAAATAACCAAAACAACACCTAGTGCAATACATGTCTGAGGTTCTGAACCAAAGTACATCAACAAAGAGGCTCAAAATGGAAACCATAGTACCAATGAATAACAATAACATGATCATAGAAGCATAGAAAACTTTTTGTGTGTGTGTGTGTGTTTTTTTTTTAAATTCAATTTTGTGGGTCCACTGTACGAACCGCCGGTTCAGGCCGGTTTTGACCGGTTCCGGCCGGTTCAGTACCCAGTTCAAACAAAAATCCGGTTCAATCGGTTTTGGTCCCTGACCGGACCAGTTACCTCTGTAAACCGGTCGGACCGACCGGTTTTTCTAGTTCCGGTCTAGTTCTGATAACACTGATTTAAACCACAATACATTACACATATTTAGTTGAGGTTTACTGTGCATGTGATTCAGTATTATATTGGTCATAACGCAAATATTGTTCCTACAGTAAATCCTTGTGTGACAATATTGTTAGACAACTCATTCTTTTGCCCATTCATAAACACTAAGCTTTTCCTCATGCACAATTCCAAGATGAGTCAATGCATGTCTCTAAATAATCAAAAGGACAACAACAGATGGTCAGGATGTCTCCGAGGTTCTTTTGGCAGCTGGCAGCCACCAGATAGGGCTCTTCCCCCATTGGGAAAAACAGTAAGAAATGTGAAACAAATACTATGTCAAACAACAAGAATTGAAAAATCTTTGAATTCAAAAGCAAATAAAACAGGTAGGCAATGCTAAAGCTTTAAATATCCATAAGCATTAATAGTTTCAAGTCCCAAGGGTTACCTCAAGTGGTTGGCATTGTTACCACCTAAGTTGTACTTAGGTGGACTCCATATGAACCTCAGAAGACTTGAACAACCTACCTTGTTCATTGCCAAAGTTCAGAAGTTCATCAGGCCAATTTTAGCCCATTTTGTAAAAATTGCATGTCCAAAGGACCAAACCCCCATCGGGGAATTGTAAGAAGTTGGTCTAAGCATGATACTTTGCAAAAGGCTTGGCCTACCTTTAGGTTTAGCTATCAAGGGGATACTCTAAAGTGTTTTTTTCTTAGGAATTATGCATTACGCTTCAGTGGCATATAATCCCTGTGTTTTTCAGTCATATCTCCAAAGCTGGAGTATTTTCCATGGTGGTTGAACCTTAGGAGGTTATTAAATCCTATGTGTCTATGTATTTTTCACATGCTAGCCATCAGTATTGAGTCATATGGACATGCACTAGGTCCCCTAGGATTTTCAGTTGATTGGGACAAAAATATTTTTTACCATTTAACGGGTTTTTTTAATAATTTAATTATAAAAAAAAAACAAAAAAGTGATAAAAATGTGGTTAGGAGGAGAAATTTGCCATGGGGGTGCTTGTTTTCTAACCCGGAGCACCCACAAAACCCCAAAACCCACTTTTCCTATGTTCCAAGTGAATATTATTCACTTAAATAAATATTCTCTCATAATTAATTATGTAGAATTATTTAATTGAAAAAATAAAGATATGAGAGAAAATCAAATTCCTAAATCAATGGAATTTGTCCAAGTTAGAGGCCCAATTGAGTTGGCAATGGTATTAAAGGCAAATCTCATGCAATATTGAGTTAAATCAATCAAGGATTGAGTAGATATGAGATGCCCTCTCTTGGAAGTTGCGCCCTCCTCCAATTGGGTAACTTCTCCATATGTGGCAGCCTTGTGTTATCTTGACGAGTTTACAATGTTGGAAGGGAGGCGCCCTTCCTATGTGGCAGCCAACTCATGGCTTGGCACAATAAATCAAAGATCAATCAAGAGATATTCAGTTTCACTCCCCTCTTCTAGTGATGCACCCCCCTCCTCTTGAATTCGCCCCTCTATCTCAAGTGCTATATAAGCGAGGTCTTGCTTCCTCATTTCTCCATGATGGAAAGCATAGAACCTCTGCTCATGTAATGTGTAATCTTGCTTTGAGTAATAAGATTTGACGACTTTGGTGGTAAAAATTGGTGGCTATTGTTCCTTGTTCATGCATGCACTTGGTTGAGGTATACTTGTAGAATTCCAGTTTTGCTTTCATATATAATTGTGGATTGATCTAGCTTGGTAAGGCTCTTTGAGTCTAATAGGGTAAGCACTCATATCTTTTGACTTGCTTATGTATATTGAATTGCTTAGAGATCTAGGAGCAGCACATGTATTTGGTTGTACTATTGCCCTTCTAATTTCTTTCTATTTGATATACTAGATTTGATCCCTTTTGTGTAAGAGTGCTTTGAGATTTTGCAGGGTTGGGTGCTAAGCATTGGAGGTTGATCTTGTCTTGACTCCTCTTCCAAGCTTGGTGGCTGGTTACTTCGTTCTAGGTGATGTATTTGTTTTGCAGGCATCAAGTTTCGTCTTCACTTCAAAAGCTATCAAGCTTGAGTTTTCTTCCACCATCCTCTTTCAAGCAAAAAACTCTTCTTTCCCTTTATGTTTGAAGCAAGTAGTGTAGATCTAAAGAATATTTTAAAGCTTCTTGTTTCTCAAATAGATCTAGTAAAGATTCATTTAAAAGCTAAAGTTGTAGATCTAGATCTAGCCTTTTCATACTTGAAGTAATTCAAAATTTCTAATTTTTTCCAAGTATAGAAAGTTGTAAATTTTTTGTATTTTATACATGCTTAACCCACTAAATTAGTGTAATTAGCTTGCTGGTTTTTAGCAGGTCCAAAGAAAAAGAGAAAGAAGCTCTGGCCAATTTTCGCCAGAAAGTGCCAAAAATACATCCCAAGGACCCTCATTTACCGGTACTTCATTTTATGAAATTGTAAGCCCTTAGATCCAAGTTTAAAAGGACTAAGAGGCACTTCTTTGAGCAAGTATTGTAAAACTTATTAAACGAAAGCAAGTGGGCTACACAACACCCACACCCCATCTCCCCTGTGGGGATTTGCAATGTTCATTTTTGTGATATAGTTTTTTCTAACAAACACAAGCACACAAAGCACGTTTACTATAGGATTGTATACTTGATTTGTTTTATAATTTTCCATTTTATTTCGCAAAGTAAATTAGGAATAACATCAATCTTGTTGCCACGAAGTATGCTCTCACCACCACATAAAGGCATTGTTGATTAGTGGTGGTTGATCAGAAAGTGACACATAGATCTGGTGATCTATCTTTCTACATTTCTTTAGCACATAGTGGAAAAAATCGGCATTAGCAAAAAATCGGCGAGGGTCCAAAAAACATCTTCTCGACAACATCGATGAAAAAATCGGCAAACCACGGCAAGCATTAAAAAATGCAAAAATTGTACTTTAATATGATCAAAATTTGCTTACTGATTTTTTCCCGATCTTCGTCGTTTGTCGATTTTTTCCCGATTTTTTCCAGGGTCCAATTTTTTGAAAAATCGGCACCCAAAAAAAATCGCGATTTTTCAAGACATCGCCAATTTTTTCCACTATGCTTTAGCATTCTTATCTTTCAATTTTAAATTGGAACATACATTTTGCTATCGCTCAAAGTATGTTCTTTCCCCTTGCGAGCATTTGCCTGGTCCTGGGGAAATCAGAAAGAGTTATAGCAGCTTATTAATTCCCAAGATTTAATTAAAAACTCATCATAATAAAAGTAACAACCCCAAACATAGTGAAAATTCGACATTTAGAACATTAAGTTTTGCGTGTGGAAATTCCTTAGAAGAAGTTGGAACCACTGGGAGGCGACCTCAAGGCACAGTTAGGCTACACCCTTGTTGGTGTAGTGTTGAACACCACCCTCGAGACACCATTCCATCCCACACGTCTTCGTGAGGAGACACCTTCACTTAATTTCCGAATATTGCTCCTTGTATCTCACGGTATATCTGGAGTTTCCCTTTTTTCCCGTAACTAATTTCCATTTTTAATAATCTAAAATTGACCAAGATACACTTGCAAAACCTTTCCCTTTCAGCAGCATCTCTATATTGACTCCATTGGCACTGGTTTCCAACAACAAGTATTTTACATTTGCTTAATATCAATCCAATAAATTGTTGTTTAATCTTTATATGTTGGTGATTATTTGTTATCTGTTGTTGAAAGCATCTCTTAATTTTTTGCAACAAACTTGGACAGTTCAATCATACCCTCTAAAAACTCCTTAAAACATCCATAATTAATTTTTAAAACATTTTAACAACCTTAGAAACATCCTGTAGGGACTACCCCCTTTGGCTTCGTTTAGGAGTTGGCCTAAACGGAGGAGTCAGGATCAGGTGACAGCCCTGACTCAAGACTTGCCCCCAAGGGCGCACTGGACAGTAGTAAGATTTATGATGCGTTAACCAGGTGGGCAATCCGACGGCAACAGGCATCATTGTTGAAGATATCACCAAAATTTTCGGCACATCACAAAAAATCGCAATTTTTTCCAAGCACCAAATTTTCGGCCCAAAAAATTCGTGATCTTTCCCTAAACATTGGACATCGTGTAGTTTACAAAAAATCACAATGTTTGCTCAAAAAATCACACCACAACCTCAAAAATCGCCCAGGGCGTGGGATTGACTCATTTAAAAGATTTTTTGGGGTTTTCTTATATCATTTTGCTTGGCAACTGGTGGGGAATGAGAGGGAGAGTACTTGCAGCCATCAACCAACAAGTTTAGAAGACCAAATCCTCACTTTCATCCCCATCAAGATTTTTTTAATTGGAGCACAAATCAATTGCTAACAGTCCATGATGTTGATCATCTCAAATCCCAAGTACGCAGTCAAATTCCACTCTCGTACATTATTTTTTTCATAGATTGTTTTAGGGTTTTCAAAGCCCATCTTTTCTTGCCTCTTTTCATCATTTTCTATGGCTAAGAAAAACAATTTAAGGGACTATTTTTCCTTTAACAACCCTCTTACCTTGATTTTTGGTTAGATTTTTTTAGGGTTTTCAAAATCATTGTTTTCTTGCCTCTTATCATCATTTTCCATGGCTAAAAAGACAATTTAGATGACCATTTTTCCTTTAATAGAAGGTTGTTTTTTAAGTAATATTTCATGTTAGTTTTCTTCCATTTTTTTACACTAGGGTTCAAGTTGAAGGTTTGATATTGCATTATCAAAATGCCAAAGGTTTTGGATCCAATGTGGCAGTATGGTGAGCCCAAGGATGGGACAAACCATCAAAGGTTGTCTTATAAACTATGTGGCTAACCAATCACAAGAGGGATTAGCCGATTGAAATACCACTTGCCTAAAATTCCAAGGCATGATGTTCTAATTTGCACCAAATCAACCCCAGAAATTATGCGGATGGCCCATGATTCTCTTTATGAGAAGGGCAAAAAGAAGGAAGTGGCAATTGCTAATAGAGCTGAAGTTACTTCCGATGGAGCGGCTAGATTCTCAAGAACCACCGACAGATATGGGATTGGGACACATGGTAGTGAGAGGGACTCCACAAGTACAAAAACACCTTCCACAAGGGCCTCATCTTTCTTTGTTCCGGGAACCAAATATGGCACTCAACCTTCCATCAAATCCATGGTTAAAAACAAGGAGAAGCAAGAAGCAGATAGGCTTATGGGGATGATGATTTTTTGGAGCGATTTAACTTTTGAACATCACAAAGAACAATATGTTTTACCACCCAATGTGTGATGCTATTGTTGTTGTTGGCCCAGGTTACAAGGTTCCTACCTATGAAGAGTTGCAGGAGGAAATTTTGCAAACATAAAGGAGTGGCATCAACACTAGATTGGAAGAGCTAAACAAGTCATGGAAGTCTAGTGGATGCACAGTGATGTCTGATGGTTGGACAAATGGGAGGGGCTATGATCACGCCAATTCTGAAATTCTCATCCTCTATAAATATGTAAGATTAGGTTAGTGTAGGTTAAGGTAGATAGATTGTTGTTTGAGTGTTTTTTGTGTGTTTGGATTGAGGCCTGACATGTGTGAGTTATGGAACTGCCTATACAAGGTTGGAGAAGGACTATAGCATAGAGAAGACACCGATTGTCATTTCATAGAGTCGTCGCCACCATTTGGAGAGTCTGAGCACATGAATGTAGGAGCCATCAATCATTTTACAGTCAAATTGTGCGCCCTCTCCAAATTGCAACTCAAATAGAGCTCAAATCAAGCTCTAGATCGTCAGCCATCTTCTCCTCTGCACATAGTTTCTAGCTCCTGGATTCAAATCAACCCATGTACCAGACCACAATAACAGCCAATGCTCCCTCAGGTTTTCAAAGAAAAGAGATACACACTCAGAGATCAGATAAGATAATCTTATTAATGTCCAACAAATGACCAGAAAGATGCAATAATTTCTGGCAGAACTTCCATTGCACAATGGGTATGAACAAAAAAGTTGAATAAGATTTGAGTTGTGAACTATTGGATCATGTATTGCAATGGAGTATATGTGGGTTTGAAGCGACCAAAAAGGACATTTCTCTAAGACGTTGTGATAAGCCTGCTACACTTCAAAGGAGCATTTAGATCTACAGACATACATGTTATCACATCCATAGTAGTCGGGCTACCATGATTGCAGATCAGTTTCCAATATATTTTTGAGTCAATCCTTTTGCCATGAGATGCATGAGATCGACAGATGATGAGCAGCCATTCTATGATCACTCATATCTTCAACAGACCCAGAGTAGATATCCCCAGCCTAATGCCATGACTGAGCCTCATGACCTCAGATTTGATGATTGAGGTGGCCATTTTCTTCCATACAGAGCAGTGTGATAGTGCCCAGAGTTATACAGCAGCAGTGTTCCAGTGACGATTGATGGTCCAGATGATAGTTACAGGTATATGACCCAGCAAGTATATGGTTGTGCATTGGATACTTTTATTGTGCTCTTTTACTTATCTTAGTAGCTTAACTAGGTGTCTAGTAGTCACGATCTGGCGATATTATATATATAGATATGGTTATTGGTTGACTGTTTGGAATTAAAGTGGTCTAATTACTTGGAATCAAAATTTGTTGTGTATACCCGTTGGTCTCACCCTCTTAAGTAGTATGGACTTGGTCATTCCCACCATTTATGGCTTGCTAGTTATGGCATCACCTGTCACTTTTCCCCATCCATCCGTTCTCTTATGTATTTGATTTTAAGTTGACTTACACTTCAGCCTGTGATATGGAGGACTTCACCACTTCTACCTCTATGTTGGATAGACTCCCTGTTGTTTTGTGTCTCAACTCTAAGTTGTGCAACAGAACTTACTGAAGCATTGATCTTTCTGGGCCAAGAGAACCCGTTGGTGTTGGTTCCTAAGCTTAGGTGAGTTGGATTTGAAGCCTTAACCTCTCTAGTCGATTGCCCCTGATGTTTGGTCCTGATTGTGGATGATCACCCTAGTTCCCTGAGTTGTGTCAACTATACTTGAAGCAAATTGTACTACCATCATTACATGCATATGTGATTAATTGTTATATCTTATATGCAAGCCCATGATTATAAATTAAAACTGTGCTTTTAAGAACAATGAAGGAGGGCTATGAAATGAAATGTAAAGCACCCTGGATAAAAAGCTGCAATTAGTTGTGCTTCTAAGCACATGCAAAATCCGAAGGGTCATAAGGCCTAAAAAGCAGTGGTTAAATGTATGCTAAATCTAAAGACTGTTGGCCATAATAAACATGTAATGATTAATTCCTCATGGAGCCTACGAGTTGGGATGTGAGATGGAGTAAGGGACAACTAATTCTAAGTGTCCCCTAGAACCTCAAGTTACGGTTAGTTGTGCACCTAGTCACGGTAGTTCTAGAAAAGATCCTCACGGAGCTGGTTCCAGCTTGGATGTGAGTTGTAGACATTTGCCAAAGTTGAATAGGCACTCCTCAAATCAACTTATTCCATTGGTGAGACACTGCCATTCCTTGTATGTTTTCTGTCCAACATATGCTTAGGTGATTTTCCCTTTTTCCCTTATCCAAAGTGTCGCAGTGTTGAAGATTGTAAAGTCATTCCCTTAGGCTAGCCTTCTCTTTTCCACCTTCACCCATTTCTAGAAAAAAGGTCACATCCATAAACTGAGTATACACTTGAGGGTCTTTCTCTTAGTAATTGATTGTTTTAATCTAAACTTATACTTGATGTATTATTGATTAAACACCAATGAAATGCTACTTTCTACTTTAGTCTTGATATTGAAATAATTAAAGGAGCATAACTTATCCATTTGCACTTGAAGCATCAGTCAGTTTGAGCCTGGGTCAATATTTTGATCAATTTTGACCTGGTCAACCCAGTTTGACCAAGTCAACCACAGGATCCAAGATGAGTTGGACCGATGATGTTCGAGATTGATTATTTGTGGTCCTATGATGCCCACATGATGGTTCCATGCACCAGACACAGTTTTCATATGATGGTTTGATGGATTTTTATTATTATTATTATTATTTACAAACCATTATTTTTTGTTGTCCAGACATGGTTGAGCTTACGGTTGATTATCCAAGTGGTCACATGGTGTATGAGTACTCATCTCTACTAGATTTGGGCCTTCTGAGTCCATTGGTACACTCAGATATAAGTTTCACGCACTTTCAGATGGGATTATGGTCAGTTTATCACTTTATTGCATATTTGCCATATAAAATGCCTTGTCAACACATTTCGAGATTATTTTTGTTCTCCTAGGGCGCTACAAAGGGAGTATGGGGTCTAGCCATTTGTTATTACTATATTACCATGCTCCCAGACATTTTGGTGCAGACAAATTTGTGCCTGAGGCACCATGAAGAGAGATACAGGCATTTTATTATTTTATAGGTGATATTTTGATGGTACAAAATGAAAGAAATGGTCACTGAGGAAATCAATTTGGGAAAATGAGGCAAGGAAATGGCATAAGGTTTGTTCAAAGAATTTTTGTGATGCATCCAACACCTACCGGCACAGCTTGCAGCATTCAATGGGGTCCACATACACTCCAAGTCATTATTTGGGGGTTTTTTATTGTATTATTGGGACAAAACGTCTTAGTGATTTTTATCACTTTATGATGTATGTGTTAGTTTTTCATACATTCATAGCATAATAATTCAATTGCACAAACAAGATCACTAGAAGAAAGACAAAGCACAAAACAAAAACAACAAAGTTTATCGTGGGAAACCCAGCAACCTTTGTATAGAGATGATAATTCCGAGATCAAAGTACAATCATAAAAGAGAAAAGATGGAAATGCTTTCCAAAAAGTAGAAACCCCAAAATAGTCTTCTTCTCCAACAGATGCAAACTTCTCTCTCTCCAAGTGATGCGAACTTGATATAATGAGGTGACTTTACCTCTTATTTATATGTGTCAAAAAATTACTTTTACACTAGCTGAGCCGACTTCTCTATTTGACTGGGCCGACTTCACTTGGGGGGCAATTAATAATTTAATTTTAATATTTTCTTTTACTTCTTTTCACCCCAAGGCTTACATTGATTCTTTCAAGGGTTTACATAGTTAATTACATCAAGTTCATCGCCCTTAGGAGGTACAATCAAATACAATAGAAATACAATAAATAATATCTTCTGAAGTTGTACAAAATCCAACACTCCCTCTCAACGAGGAAGGTATTCTTCAGTCTTCATCAGTATCATGGTCATTTGGGTTTGATCTGTACATCTATATTGTCTCCATCATCTCTATACATACTGAAGGTTGTCAGCACAGTCTCAATCCTTCGAGAAGTGTCTTCATGCATCAACTTCACCAGTCCTTCGGTGAGTCCAGGAGAATCACTCGTTCCTGGATATCTGAGATATCAGCTATACCATCTCTGCTATACCATTTGCTACCTATCTATATCATCTACCGATGGGATTTCTCCCATACATGGCTGAGATCCCAAACGAGCAAATGGGCACAACCATCTACTACATGTTCGTCTCATCTGCCGATGGGGTCCTCCCATACCTGGCTGAGAACCTGAACGAGTACAGGTACCTGTGCAATCACACGGCCATCTACTACCTATCTATCTCATCTACCGATGGGATTTCTCCCATACCTAGCTGAGAACCTGGACAAGCAGAGGCACCTGTGTGAACCCGACCATCCACTACCTGTCCGACTCATCTATCGATGGGATTTCTCCCATACCTGGCTGAGCACCTGGACTAGTGAAGGTACCTGGGTGAACCCAGACATCTACTACCTGTCCAGCTCATCTGCCGATGGGATTTCTCCCATACCTGGCTGAGTACCTAGACGAATAGAGGCACCTAGGCAAAAGCAAGGCAAGCATCTCGATGTCATCTTTCCCTCTCAAGGAGGGACACGCTCTCTTCTAATCCAAGTCTTCCACGAAAGTATTCGAACTTCACCCTGGGAAGAACCTTGGTGAGAACATCTGTAGTCTGGTCATCTGTCGGCATGTACTGTAACTCAACCGCACCTTTCTACACCATATCACGTATGAAGTAATACCGAATCTCTATATGCTTCGACCTGTCGTGAAATACAGGATTCGCTGACATCTGCACACAGCTCTAGTTATCACAGTGAATCATGGTCGGCTCTGGAATCTGGCCAAACAATCCTGCCAGGAGTTTACGAAGCCAAACTGCTTCTCGAGCTGCTGTACTAGCAGCCATGTACTCGACCTCTGCACTACTGAGTGCTACCGAGTTTTGCTTCCTACTACACCAAGAAATAACTGCAGAACCCAAACTGAAGCAACATCTGGAAGTACTCTTCCTATCTACAACGCATCCGGCCCAATCTGAGTCTGTAAACCCCTACAATCTCAAGTCACAATTTGAAGAATATTTCAAAGAATATCCCACAATGCCACGCAAGTATCTGAGCACATGTTTTGCAGCAATCCAGTGAATCTGCCTTGGTTCGCACATGAACTGACTGAGAGCATTCACAGCAAAACATATATTTGGTCTGGTGTTTGTCAGATACATCAATGACCCAATCAGCTGGCGATACATGGTGGGATCAACCAAATCTGAGTCTGAAGCAGAATCTCCCAGCTTCTTCCAATTCGCATCCATCGGAGTGGCCATGGACTTGCAGTCCAACATTTAGAATCTCTTCAATATATCTATGGTGTACTTTCCTTGTCCTAGGAAAATCTCTTTTTGCCTCTGCCATACTTATAATCCCAAGAAGTAGTGCAATGATCCAAGATCCATCATTTCAAACTCAGAGGCGAGATTCTTCTTACACCATACGATAAGTTTCTCATTTCCTATGAGAAACAGGTCATCAACATGTAGTACCGAAATCAGTGGCTCATCATCTACAACCTTGTAGTAAAGGTTGGGGTCTACATCACTCTTGGTAAATCCCAAGCTCACCAGGAATCCGTCTATCCGTCCATACCAAGCACGGGGTGCTTGCTTGAGTCCATACAGTGCCTTTTTCAATCTGCATACATGAGACTCCTTTCCATGGACAATAAACCCATCTGGTTGCTCGATGTAAACTTCTTCCTCAATAACACCGTTGAGAAAGGTTGTCTTCACATCCATCTGATGCAACTTCCATCCCATAGTTGAAGCAATAGCAATGATCAATCTAATGGAAGTATATTGATCCAATGTGCATATCGGTGTTTTTCCTATATTTATGTGCCAATGTGCATATTTGATGTTGTTGTTGGTTTATATGTTTAAAAATTTGGAAAAAACGAATTTATTTTGTAATTTTTATGCTTGCCACTGTTTGTCAATTTTTGCCAATTTTTTTCCTGATGTTGCCAAGAAATCGTATTCAAACCCCCTGCCATTTTTATGTTGTCGCCGATGTTTTCAACAATGGTTGACATACTCCGCAAAGACGATAGTGCCGAGGGATGTCATGGGGTCTCTTCCCACAAATGGGTCCTTAAGGGGTCTACCAGTTAGTTATTGAACTAGTGGTTAATCTATCCACCATCCAGATATTAAGGGAAAACAGGGGGGAATTACACAAAGTATTCTTCATTACAATAAAAAACAAGCATTACCATTTTCAATAGGCTAATTCAAAGGAATTGTAAGGGGACTACTCTATGATGAATATATTTAGCAGTATAATACTAATGTCACCATCAATATAGCCAAAAATAAAACCTACAGAGGACATCTTTATCAACTTTCAAGTCAATATTTCACATGAAACTTCAATTCTATGTGGTATATTTCAGTGTTGTAAAAACTAAAAAGTTTCAATGTTTAAAAAATTTAAAAATGTTACAAAATTTCGATCGAATAGCGAAAAATAGATACCAGAAAAGCAGATCATAATCATGAACAAGCTTCATCTTAAATTGAAATAAAGTGTAAGGGAACTTACAAAATGTGACACTACGAACCTGGTCAAGAGCACAAGCAAAAAGGTCCAGGACATGACCCTGGCTGACAAGTTGTTTTGCAAGGCCATCATAAAATTTGATAGCTTTGTGATAATATGGAGCTGCATCCTTGTCCAGGTCTTTGTGGGAACGGACAGGCTCAGATAAATCTTTGGACACAATCTGCAAACAATTGAATGTCTCAGAAAGATCTTGCAAAAACAGAGAAAACATTAGGACAAAGAACTACAATCAAAACAATACGAAGCAGCTTTATTGCATTTATAACATGAAGTAGATTTAGACTTTTGTATCTAAGACCTAATCCACATTCAGGACAGATATGTTAAGTATTACATATTTTATGCCAACTCCTTCATGCCAGCCAGTTCCTCTATACAATTATTCCTTCTCATAATCAAGTCTAAGACTGAAATATCTCGCTCAATCCATTGTAACACAGATTCAGGATCCTTGTTTATATCTTTGAGCATTTTGCTTACAGACTTCTCTGTCTTTCATCATCTTAGATGTTCCTAACAAAATTTCACCTGCCTTGTAAAAGTAAGGACTAATACTTTATTTGTGCTTTCTGCCTAACCATTTGCTCTTAGGTGATAAGGTGCACTTTCTGGATGATATATGTAAGAAGTACTCATGATTTGTTTGATCATCTCAGCAATAAAGTGTGCACCTTATTTAGCTTAAGTTACATAAAAACAACTGCAATCTAGGAAAATCTTCTTGGCTAGAAAACTTTGAGAACAGTAATAGCAAACATCACCATCCTCAAAATTCAAATTTGTTTTATATGATCTTCTAAAATCTAACACTTTAATATTTGCTAATTCTTTAATAAATAACTTCAGTGGCTAGCACAAGGGGTTAGCTCAACCAATTGTCACCAATGTTGCTGAGCATTTGGCTAGTTCCATGCTGGCAGGTGCCCAGTTCAAATCCCCCTGAGTTAGGCACACCAATCTACGCTTGCAAGTTTTCTAGGTGGGAAAGCATCTTTTTGGTTTCCCTGCAAAAATTTCCTTGGAAAAAACAAAAACTTCATTGACTAGATGCAACAAAGACATTCTTAGTTGTTTCATTGGTTGAAAACATTGTACATCCAACAGAAATCCACTGAATATAAGCAACTCTTGATATTACCTATGTTGTTCACAAGATACTGCAGAGAACACATACTAAAGCGCCAATGTACATGATGGTGCCACATGCCAGTTGTACAACAGGTTAGATAAATAAGCCTCAGTACAATTATCTTACCATTCCTGGACCCTCCGTACATGGACCACCAACAAGAGCTAGAATTCGAGCTCCAGTTCCTGGCACACAAGCACCAAGTAAACCTGCTGCAACACTCAATGCCATGCCTGTACAGCGCATAGCTCTACTATTAGCTCCTACCGGCCATTGATCCCTCTGTAATTCATCAAGAAGCTGCAAAAACAAAGGGCATGTAAGTAACTAAGAATATGCTGCAAAAAACTGAATCAAATGTATTCTCCATCAAAACTGATTGAAATGTTAATCTACATTCCCCAATCACAGTCTTATTGTCTTCTAATACAAAAGCTTGTATAACCAGTTCTCTAGAGTGACAGAGTCCAAACATGAATCAGAACATAGTCCCCGAACTGCCAGCAAAGAGCATGTAAGTAAATAAGGATATGCTGCAAAAAACTGAATCAAATGTAATCTCCATCAAAACTGATTGAAATGTTAATCTACATTCCCTAATCACAGTCTTATTGTCTTCTAATACAAAAGCTTGTATAACAAGTTCTCTAGAGTGACAGAGTCCAAACATAAATCCAAACATAGTCCCTGAACTGCCATTGTAAAAATGCCAGCAACTTATAAACCAACTAAATTTCGAAATGATATAATTCATGTCAGCAACACAGAGAAGTCTATTGGGCTTTCTATGTTGGCATGAAAGTATGAACTGAATGAAATGCAATGACCTCCCTGAACTGCCATTGTAAAAATGCCAGCAACTAATAAACCAACTAAATTTCGAAATGATAAAATTCATGTCAGCAACCCAGAGAAGTCTATTGGGCTTTCTATGTTGGCATGAAAGTATGAACTGAACGAAATGCAATGACCTCACAGATGATTTGGGTTCCTGTTCTCTGAAGTATAGAAGCTGAATCAACCCGCTCTCTAAATTTTTTTAAAAGGTAGCATTCCAATGCCACAGGTTCATATAGCTAGTACAAATACACCACAGACTAATAGGCATCCAATGGGCAGTATTAGAGCTCTAAAATGACTAATAGTCATCAATAAGCTGCAAAAGCAAAGGGCATGTAAGTAAATAAGGATTTGCTGAGCCCCAAGGGTTATCTCAATTGGTCATGAACCAGATGTGAGATCTCTCTCCCAAGTTGGGGAGGTCATCGGTTGAACTCTCTTGATCCCCTCAGGGTTAGGTGCTTGGGAACTTGGGAACTGATGGTTTACCCCATTTATCATCCATGGATCACAGGGAAGTACTCGGACCATTTTCTGAGAGGTTTTCCTTGGAAGAAAAGAAGAATTTGCAGAAAAAACTGATGGAAATGTAATATCCATAAAAACTGATTGAAATGTTAATCTCCAGTCCCCAATCACAATCTCATTGTTTTCTAACACAAAAGCTTGTATAACCCATTCTCTAGAGTCCAAACATGAATTGGAACATAGTCTCCTAACTGCTGAGGTAAATTGCCAGCAACTTATAAAACAACTAGGTTTAGAAAAGATAAAATTCATGTCAGCATCCCAGAGTGGTCTATTGGTGTTTCTATGTAGGCATGAAAGTATAAACTGAAATGAAATGACCTCATATGATTTGGGCTCTTGTTCTCTGAAATATAGAAGCTGAATCAACCTATACTCTAAATTTATAAAATAAGGTAGCATTCCAATGCCATAAGTCGCTTATAGCCAGTACAAATACACCATAGAGTAATAGACATCCAATGGACAGTACCAAACTCTCAAATGACTCCAAATGTATCAGGATTTCGAATAAAGATCAAGAGTAAGGTTTGGAAATATGGAACATATAAAATCATACTTGAAATTATACACATTACTCGTAAATTCAAATAATCACAGAAAAATACACAAAAATTAATAATTCAAAAAAGAGATATACATAAATCTTGATAACATTATAGCATTTTTCATAGTTTAGAGGCGAGAACATAAAATAGGGCTAAAATGGAAATTGGAACATTTGGAACATCTAAAATAGTCTTGGTTTGCTTTTAGATCTAATTATTTAGGGTTTTTCCCTGAGCTTTTTTTGACAAACTTTCAGAGATGAAGCTGGTCAACAAGATTTGGGGTCCGAACCTGAACCTGAACCCAGTCCAACCAAACCTGGCAAGTATCAATTATTACTTTTGGGGAGCTCTGAAACTTGATCAAAAAAAGCTCAAGGAAAAAGCCTAAATAATTTGATCTAAAAGCAAACCATGTGAAAATTTACAATTTACCAGATCACAGTTACAATCTCAATCTTTTATATTAAGCCAGTAATTAATTAACTCACAATTACTGAAAAGATAAATGCAACACACTAATAAGCAACCTGACAACCATTACAGAGAAAACCGAACACAAGAAATACCCTGGAAACCCCAATGGGGAAAACCAGCCAACAGTTTTGTCTTTTATTTCAGATTTGTTAAACAGCACATACAACATCATGCATCCGGATATGACTCACCAGATCTCAAACTCCTAACTCCCACTATGCTCAAACCCTCAACAGAACAGACAAACCCCAACAAGAGATATGACTCACTCTTGTCACTCAAGAGATATGATTCACTCTTGACCAACACGCAAGAGATATGACTCACTCTTGTCACTGTGTTGTGCCCACTCCACAAAAGATAGGACACACTCTTGCATGTGGTCCCTATACAACTCTCCATAGACTCTTTTATAATATTAACTTTATGTCAATACCATGCGCAATACCATGGGACACCCAATACCACGGGACACATAATACCATGGACCCTCCAATACCATTGACCATAAAGTATTACAAAAGACACTTTTACAAGGCTGTCTAGAGAGTCTATCTATACTCCTACTTTTCTAGACACCCCCAACGTAGAAGTACCTTCCAAGCTACCAAAAACTAGCACTCCTTCTTAGCAAGGGAGGTACTTCTGGAGACACCTCCTTCATGATAAACCCGATCCTCTGCTGCTGCAACTACTCCCTCTGAACTGGAAGACCCTGCTGCTATCTCTGTTGGACTCTGATCTGGATCCTTGTGCTCCTCCTCCATCAGTATCATCTCATTCCACGCATGTAATGCCCCGTTTTGACATTACTACCTGAACTATTATTATATGTTGTATTTGCTTGATTGTGAGACTTCGTCAGTTTGACGACACTATGGACATATGGTTCTATTATTTTGACAAGATATATATGTGTGTGTGATGTTAGTGTTATGATATGTGGTCATGTTTGATATATATCATGTGTTAATTATGTCTTATATATGCAAATTATTGAATGATGGGTACGTGGATACCGTTAAAAGTTATATGTTGAATGAATGAATGTTATATCAGGTGCATGGTAAATAGAAATGATTTGCTTATTGTTTCTTAATGACGAAATGTGTGTATACATGCCAAGGGTTTTGCACGATATTCTAGATCGTATGTCGAAGACTAACTTATAGGTTAAAATGGCTAAGTGATAGTTGGATCCAACGAGGTGGGAGTGCCTCGGGGACATGGACTCCGAAAGATAAATGGTATGCAAGTGATGCACTAATTATTTTTGCATGATTATTATGTTGATTATCATGATGTATGGGTGGGGTAGGGTTTCAGGAAACTCAACTGCCCAGATTGGTTATACGATGACAAACTGAGTACAAGTCGCAACGCAGTTATTATGTCAGTGTAGACATAATCTCTTGTTCCATTAGGGGGGTGGAGGCTTTACCCACCGTTTATCCCCGAAACCCAGAGTCATGAGAGGGTTGTGCTACGACCTGCTCCCCAAGGTGTGTGATGATGACTGGTGGTTGCCTGCTGGGTAAGCTTGGTCGATGTAGTCGACACTTCTACTTGCGGGGTCTAACTGGAGTCGGTCATGGCTTGACACTTTAGGGTAGTCCAGCAGAGGAAGGATAGGATGTGGAAGTTAGTTGTGAACTAGATAGACGGAGTAGATAGATAGGTGTACCATGATGTTAGGAGGGAAGACTTGATTAACTGTGTATGTTGAAGACCTTGCTGAGTCATGTATCGTAACTTAGTCACTGGTACAATTGTTTGTCGGTTGATTGTATTTAATTAAGTGAATGATCCAACAATCGAATTCTGATAAGAATGCGTCAGTAAACAGTAACTTAAGTGATTGAGAATGTTGTGTGGTTAAGCACTATTAGTGTACCTACGCAACCTATGTAAGCCTTAGCTACACTTAAATAGCTCGTCTACTTGAATATATGAATTATCTATTGAATTATTGTGCGCATGTGTTGTGATTCTAAATGATCACTATGTACTTTATTGTACTTAATTAATAATTAACTTAACAGTTATGTTGAAATTATTCAAAGAATGGTTATTAATTAGGTTATGGTAAGGTATTAATGAAAATGATTAACTAGGATAAGGATCTTGTCGATTAAATAATTGAATAGGTTGATTGAGTGACTTAGGTGGTAATAAATGATGATCAAGTTCAAATGTTGATTAATAATGATTAATGATGTTGATAATGTTATTAAGAATTGTTGATTTAATAAACTGCTGAATAAATACTTAGTTATGAAGTCATTAAATAAGTATTAATGAGGTTGATTATTGTTAATCACGTTACTAACAACTAGATTAATAAATGCTAATTAAAAAATGAATTATAGTAGTTCCATCCATGATAATCATGATTAGTTATAATTAATTACGATTAATTATAATGTGGTAGTAAATAAAGATCAATTAAGGTTATTAAAATTAATTATGATAAATTATAATTTAGGGCTTCGTGGTTAAAACATGGTAAATAATGACAATTTTGTATTTTAATTTAATTAATAAAAGATTAATTATAATTATGAACATTGAATTATGAGGTCACCAAAGGTTGACTAGTAATTAATGTGGTGAAACATGTAAGTGTAAAACACTTACGGTTGGTGGGTGAACCAAACCCAAACTTAAACTATATAATATATAACATTTATTATTTATTAATTAAAAATTATATTTTGAAATAAGAAAAAATTGTTAAAGTTGTGCCTAGAAGGTTGTCGATTGAGTTAAATATTAAATTAATATTATTATAATGGATTGGTTCGAGGGAGCCTGACATAGTAGATGAGAAGGGGGTTGGGACCTCATTAATGGAAAAGAAAGGGGTAGTAATGGGGGAGAAGAATGAACATAGGAAAACCATCTTTGGATTTTTGGAGAAGGATAGGAAAATTGCAAAGGAGAACAGAGGGGAAGTGTTGGAGGATTTTGTTAAGGGAAACTAGCTTGTACTCAGTTTGGGCTCGGGGGTCCAAAGGGGAACTTTTGGAGCTGGGTGGTCGGCGAGACCTCACCAGTTGGCAGGGTGGCATACCAGGTTGTCTGGACAGTTGAGTTTCCTGGGTTGGGGAAGACTTTTGGTTGCAGGACATACAGCAAAGGCAAGGAGGAGTAGAAAAGGGAGCATCTAGCTATTGTTAAGGTATTTTTCATACAAGTATAAGGCCCTTTCTAACTCTGTAATTTTTACTTATGCTAGTTTTTCTAAAGAAATTTTATTTGAAATACATGTGTATATATATATTGTTGCACATGCATAGTTAGCAAATAAAACTTGAAATTAGAAAAACATTATATTGTTACAGGGATGTAAAACCCTATTTTTACAGGCATGAAAGTTAAACCTAAACCACAAAACAAAACAGAAATTTGACACAGTATGTAAACAGAGAAAAAGGATTTAGATTTATTCATAAACTCAGAAAAACTAGGACGGGGTCCTACAACGTAGGCCTTTTGAGATGAGCCTCGCGCTCCCTCTCAAACACTGATCCAAACTCCAAACTCCCTTTGGAACTCTACTCCAAACTCCCTCTAATGTTGACCACAGATTGTCCCAACAACCTGTACAATGTGCCCTCCCTAATGCCAATCATCATTGTTGCATCCTAGAAACCTGCTCTCACTACACGTACGAGTACTGCTCCATCTCAAAACTCTACCTCATACCCCTCATCCTCTAAGGCTGATACTGAGAGCAAATTGATCCTCAGCTTTGGAACATGCATCACTCTTACCACCTCCAGTAGACCTTCTGACTCCAGTTGGAACATCACCGAACCAACTCTCCTCGCTGCTAATCTGGTGTTAGCCCCCCACCTCACATAGCGGTTTGAGTCTGTATTTGAAACACTATGGAGCATCGACCTCACTCCCATCATATGGCTAGATGCACCACTGTCCAAGTTCTTCTGGGCATGCCCACAACTTCCCCGCCCCCTACCCGAACAGACTACCCAATTGTTTCATGCCCCTGCTCAAGGCGATTGCCCAAAATTTCTACAGGGCCTGCCCAATATTCTTGGACGTTTTGCCCGAACTCCTGCCCTGCCCGGAGGCCTACCCGAACCTCCTCACAGTTGCTTGATGGCTGCCCAAATTTTCCTAGTTGGCAACTAAATTTGTGGCTACAAGCTATAACACTTAGCGGTTGCTTCTTCCACCCACAACACCAATGGATTTCCCATCCATCCCAACTCTAACCCCACACGGCTTCACTTCCACACCTCTCAGCCCACGTCATTTCCTCTATTGTTTCGACCGACGCACCCTTTGTTGGTCAGCAGTCCACGTCCTAACTCCTTCCCGAGTCGGCCGCAGCACCACCTCTACTACAACCTAGCGACAGTTGCTCCCATCATCGACACACACAACCCATAGTCTGCGTTCTCTGCCTCCAACTCTGTGTGCATTGTTCGTTGGCACAACTCTCTCCACGAGCGTTCACCAACCACATCACCTGCACGGAGCCCATGTCCATAGCTCAACACAGCTCTATTCCACTCTGTTGCAAGATTGTGCTCACCTCCTCTGATAGTGAGCCTCCTCTTCCCACATTACTCCGCAGCTTTTCCCTACTTCTTTGCACACCTGAGCCTCCGCCTGCTGGAGTCTTCTCTTGCCAGCACGACCCACGCCTCCCAATCTCGTAGCTTCCACAGCGCTCGGAATCCTCTACTGTCGATCGTCTGCAGTTGCGGACCCCTTGCCATCCCAATCGCTAGACGGTCTGGTGGATCCAACCCTCTACAACACGTCTACATGCCTCTCTGTGCAAGTCAACCGTCCAACGACTCCTTTACATGGGTTGCTTCTTGTTACAGAGCACATGGTCAAGTCTTCCAACCCGTGGCGCCTCTACCTATGACCTAACCGCCACCACTGGCTCGAGCCCCCTTAGAGTACACGTTCGATCTCTGACTACAACAACACAACTAAGCCTCTGTCACCAGATCTTGTACGATCAGAGTTCGTATGACTCGTACGGTACTCTCTGTTGCCACCGAAATGCACACCTGGGGGGAACGCAGCAGAAATCTTTTGAAGCTGCTCAGCATGACCTTGGGGGCAAGTCTCGAGTTAGGTGTTGTCACCTGATCCTGACTCTTTTGTTTAGGCAAACTCCTAACCGAAGCCAAGGGTAGACCCTACTGAAAAAGGTTTCTAAGGCTTTTTTAGTTTATGTTTAGTGATGGGAAAGAGTGTTATTTCGGATTTTTTTGAGAAAACCAACCAAGTTCATTCACAAATTAACTTTAAACACATCGACAGCATAATATCATCATAAAGTAAACAATAATTGCAAGATTGATAAAAAGCAAAATGGAAATATTGTTGCTTAAGAATGAAACCAGTGTCGATGGAGTCACCGATTGTTGGAGTGTTGTAATGAAAAATGTTGTGCAATTGTTCTTAATTTATTTTATTTGTGATGAACATGATGAGTTTACTAAAGGGAAAAAGGGGGATTCCCAATATACCTCGTGGTACAGGGAATATCTCTGGATCTTGTTCTAAATGGTTCCACACAAGGACATGTGGGCTGGAACGGAGTCTTGAGGGCGTGTTCAACACTACCAACAAGGATGTAGTCTAACGGTGCCCTGAGGTCGCTTTCCAGTTGTTCCTGCTTCTTTTACGAAATCTCCCCACTTTCGATCAAGTCGAGGCAACGCCGGATTTTCGTTGGTTATGGGGGACTTGATTTTATTAATATGAGTGGATTAACTTAGTGTGGAAAATTGTAAAGTGCAAAACTATCGCTTTTGATATCCCAAAGCTCAGACTAGCCTACGATGGTTGCATGCAAAATATTAATTCCAATTTTAGGACTATCCAATAGCGAGCACTCTTGATCCGCAAAAGCGAGATTCAAGAGATTTTATGACAGTTAAACCCTCCGATAGAGAGCGCTCTTGATCCACAAAAGCGAGATTCAAGAGACATTAAAGAGCCTTAAAGACTCAAACAAATGCAAAGAACTAAAGAAATAAAGCAAACGAAAGTTTTCTAATTATTACCCAAGAGTCTCTTTCAGGTCAAAGACCATACTCGAGAAAGCAAAGGGGGTTAGTATTTGATTTTGCACGAAATAAATCTAAGTAAAGATTAAGAGCAAATTTTGACCAACTTTAAATTGCAAAAATGAAACTATCCTAACAAAATACTATTCTAGTGCGGTACAAGTAGAAAGCAAATAGAAATAAACAGATACAGGATTCCCCCAAATGGGAGAAGAAGGATGTGGGATCCATAACCCACTTGCTCTTTCATTAAGTTATTACAATATAAACTCTCTAATAGAGAGCGCTCTTGATCCGCAAAAGCGAGATTCAAGAGACTTTATTAGATTAAAAGAAGCTTAAATAAGTACAAGGGATTAAGAAATGATCTTCTTTGATGGTTCAAGCTCCCAAATCGCTTTGATCCTTCCTTTTTCTATGACAAAAGGACAATCAGCAAACAATAAACCTATTCAGTATTTGTTAGTATAATCACAAAAAGTGTACAACTTAGAACTTGCAAATGGTAAGAAAAATTAATACTTCAAGTACTTAAGGAAAGCAACACTTAGATCTAATGCAGCAACCGTATCTGGTTGGACTGTTAATAGTCGAATCCGACTCTCATATTGAATGATAAATAAGAATAATATATTAGATGATGATAATATTACATTTGTGGTCCCCTATTTATATGATTGGGGGTACCTATTCGAGGAGTTGCATCCTCTTGAGTTAATTACTTAATTACTATATTTAATGATTATTTAATTGTATTATTTACTTGAAGCTTTGTCACATTGCCACCCCCTTTAGGTGAAGCTTTGTCCTCAATGCTAATTTTACTATTATCAACTTTATCCTGGATTTGCATTGAAGCACTAACTTGAGATGTGTATTCTGGATTTGTTCCTTTCTCTCGGTGTGAGACTGGACCTTTGTGTTGTAATCCTTTCTGCTTGAGTGGTGAGTTTTTGAAACAATACAATTTGTAATTATTTGTCTTCCATATCGTCTTTTGGATTCCATGCATGAACATTTGTGGACCATTATTACTTCCACTTTTTTCACTGGTTGTGGTTCCAACATTGAATGTCATAATGATGGAAGTATTTTTAAAATATGTTCTTTGATCTTGGAAATCAAGACAATGGTCATTCTTAAGCATTTGAAGTTTGAAAATACCCATGTGAGCCTTCTCAATTTCCTGGAGCCATATTATTGTAGATGGATTCCATCTTACAACCTTAGTGAATGTGCACTTTAATCTTAACAATCTCAAATATGTGTGGCGATTGTCATAGAGATGATGCACACCTAAACAGACATCAACTTGATTGGAAATATCTAGGTTTTGTACTTGTTTTCTTTGAATTATAGCTTCCATGGTTTCTTCAACGAAAGGAATTTTAAGAGCCTTCATTCTTGATTCCCACAAGACTGCATCCAAAGTTTCAATTCAAGAGCAACATAAATGTTGTTCATCTGTAGTAACTTCCTCAATAGGACTTCCTAACGACATGGATGTAATAGCTTTTATGTCATCTGGATTACCAACATTAGGCCCATTATCATATTCACCATCATTTGGAATGTAAGCGACAATGAGAAAAGACACAACTTTTGGATAACTATCTACACTTGTGTTTCTAGAAACATCATCAATTCTTCCAACCTGTTTAAGTATACATTGACTACTTCCATGGATTCCAACTTCATAAATCAGATCAATAGATTTATGCGACAAAACTAAATGAGAACAATGTGTATGTGTCTTTTCATGCTCCTTGTTCTCTCCAATCATGGTATTATCATTTTTTTCAACATGATGCTCAATAAGAACAATTGCATCCGACATGCCACTCGCTACTGTAGACCCATTATCAACAACTACATGATCCACAACTGGTGGATGTTGATCTAATGCACACACATGCTCTGTCGCATTGTTGTCATCTTTTTCTTCAGTTTCTGCAATATGTTTCCTTATTTTGTCTTCCTCATCTTCTGTGTATATGTATTCTTTTGGATATTTATCAATAATGGCTTGACTCTCATCAATGTCATCTCTACACGTGCCAATTCCATGGGAGACATAGATTTTAAATCTTTTTTCCTCAAAACTGTCACCGTCGTCACCGAGAGCGGACAAATCTTTTAGATACTTATCAGCAACACCGGTTTGACTCTCCTCGGTATTGTGAACAATTTCATTTTTACTTGTTCCAATTCCACGAGAGATGATGGCTTTAAGTCTCTTCTCTTCATAGCTTTCATCTTCATTATTGAACCACTTCATGGTTAAAAGTTTGAGACTTAATTAATAATAGGATTTAATAGTTTCCACTGAAATTTAAATTTTATAATAATAATTATAAAATTATTATTATGGAGCAATAAAGTTTTAATAAAAATAAAATATTATATAATAATATTTGATTAATATTGTTTTTTTTGTTTTTTTTGTGTAGGGTTATGTGGATAAGAGATGGGAGGTGGCGGCTGGAAGAGGAGGAGCAATGGCGGAAGGGTTGCGTAGGGTGTGAGGAGGAGGGTACTGAGGGAAGGCGCAGCAAGAGGAGGGTGCGCAGGGCGTGAAGGAGAGGGAGGGAATAGTGGAAGTGAAGAGGGGCATGTGCAGGTGGTTGTGAAGCGGGTCGACGGTGGTGGGCGTGGAAGCTGGGGGTTGCGCGGGGAGGTGGCAGCTGTGGGAGATGTGAGCTGCGGAGGGGAGCGCGGCGGGAAGCTGTGGAGTGGACGGAGATTGGGCGAGATGTGGGTGATATGGGTGTGAGCGCAGGAGAGATTCGAAGTTATAGGATGGTGCGAGCAGGACAAGTGGATGGGGGAGAGCTCGAGGGTGAGGAATGTAGAGATCGTGAAGGCTGGGCTGCGTGAGCAGGAGGAATCGTGGAGCGGGAGTGGAGGGTGGCTGCGTGGAGGCTACAACGTAGATGTGATGGCGTAGTAATGGAGCTGTGGGTTGAACAGTGGAGGAAGGGTTGTGCAGGTGGTTGCTCAAGAGGCTGGCGCGGGGAAGAATGGGTGGAAGGGTTGGCGTAGGGGAGATGAAGAGAAGGGTTGGGGCAAGAGAAGATGGAAGCGGGAGGACGTGGAGGGTATGTGATGCACAGAAGAGAAGAGGCGAGCAGTGATGGGTGGAGTGTGGGAGTAGGAGCGTGCAGCGGACGGGAGGATGTGTGAGAGAAATGACGAATGAAGCGTGAGTGATGGGTGAAGGTAAGTGATGAGTCGAATCCGAGCTCAGTGTCGGAGGAGCGAATCCGCTCTGATACCAAATGCAGCAACCATATCCGGTTGGACTGTTAATAGTCAAATCCAACTCTCATATTGAATGATAAATAAGAATAATATATTAGATGATGATAATATTACATTTGTGGTTCCCTATTTATATGATTGGGGGGTACCTATTCGAGGAGTCGCGTCCTCTTGAGTTAATTACTTAATTACTATATTTAATGATTATTTAATTGTATTATTTACTTATTTGTGTTTGTAGCATCTAACTTTAAAAATGTGAATCTAAAGCACTTTTAGATCTAATTTGAATAAGTAAATAACAAATGATGAAGACTTTTAGCTCTAATTTACTTGCAAGAAAATAGTAACCAAGAATAGACTTTAGATTTCCGAATGAGGAAGAAGGAGAATCCTGCTCAAGCATGAATCTTCTTTGAGAACTATGGAAACCAATGGGAACAAACTAAGTGATTCATCTGAAACTTGAAGAAGAGGAAGACCCAACTGAGCTCTGCCCCTTACTCCAAAGCAATCCTGAAACTTCTACACACTTGCTAACAAGGCTTAGATCTGGTATATTAACATATAAAGGATCAAAAGAACATGAATTATAACTGACTAAAGCATGCTACGCTCAAATTTTTTAAATGTAAAACATAAACAAGTAACTTGAAGACTACAAATACTTGCCCTATGTGCTTAAGAAAAAGCCCTCTAAGCCGGATCCAATTACCAAGTTAAACTAGCATGCATAAATTTGAACAATATTACCTCATAAGAAATCACCAATCCCGGACACGCACCATTTGACCTCCAAAGTCTCAATTTTATTCAAATAGTTGCACAAAGGCAACAAACATTACAGTACAAATCAAGCAAAGGTTCCTTGCATCCATGTTGAATGAGGGAGCAAGCCTTGCTTTTATAGAGAATGAAGAAGAGGGGGGGCAAATCTTCATTTAGAGATGAGAGGGGGCGCATTCCACAATTAAAGGAGAGAATTGGGCGTGATCTAAACCTCAACAAGCATTGGATGGTGTGATTGAAGATGAGGTGGCCGCCACCTCATGAGAGAGGCGCCAACCTTCACCTTGGAAACAACTCCCAACTTTAGCGAGTTGTCTCACATGGAATGAAGCCCACGTGAGGAAGGAATGGAGCACTCTAATCATGACATCACCTTTCACCCTTATGATTTAACTTTATACCATGTGACTTATCCTCTTGATATGGTCGCCTTTCATAAGATACCATATGCCACCTTTTCCCACCTGTTTTAAACATGCTTTTTTTCTAATTGTCACTTTGTGCCATTTTGTAGCACTTTTAGCATTTATGTGTCATTTTGTCGACTCCTTAAAAAAGAATGCCATAAGTGATAATTTAATCACCTGAAACCCAAGGAAAGTGGGTCCTAAGCTAAAGAGGACACTCTGAGTGTGAAAACGATCATCCCTGCGCCAAATTCCACCTCCAAACCATACTTTTATTACAAATTGAAAATTTCCCATTAAACCATTAAAAAATGTCCTAATTTTACGGAAAAATAAAATAAAATTATATATATATATGAACTTTCCAAGAAACAAAGCTAGGTATTTTTTTTATTCAAACGATGGATTAGGCTATTGAGGGTTTGAGAGTCTGATCAGAGATGAAATCGATGGCCATGGTTCCTTCCATGGTCGCCTTCCCCCTTCCCCCTGAGCTGCTATCTATACAGGTCGATTGGTGGCGATTATAGGCGATTTCTCTCTGCGTTCACTGAGGTGGCGGAGCCTTTGCATGGCGACCCATTACATTGCGGGCTCCTCCTGCTTAACGGTGGCGGCGGCGGTGGATACTTTGCTGTGGGAGGTCGTTTGGTACGGCATCCATGGCGCCGGGGCGACAGTGGTAGATTGTCAACAATAGCGCACTCCCTGTGCGCTTATCGGGCTCCTTCTTTCACAAGGTGGAGGCAGCAGCTATGCCAAGGGAGCCGAAACTTGTTGGTTGTCCTCGGTGCGGTGGTGTTTAGCGGCACTCACAAACTACAATAGTCGGTGGCTTCGCAAAACCTCCCGTGTTGAAGGTTTACTTCAAAACATGGGGGACCTGGCAACATGCATTTTGGAATCTCGTTTTGTTCTGCATCAGTCGACTTATCTTATGGTTTCTCTCTTCTTTTTTTCTTTAGCTCCTTATGAGCTGGTTTCTTCTTTGTACTTGAGCAAAACCTTGACTACCCTGAAACAGGGTTTATTAGATAATGGGTTTGGGGGTGCATTGGTACCTGTACTTTTTATTCCATGAAACTGAAAAGCTGTTACTGGAAAGGGCTCTTAGAAGCTCTTCTGCAATATGTAATTTTATTATTCTTAATGAAATTACGTTTTTTTCCTTGAAAAAAAAAAAAATATATATATATATATATATATATATATGTATATATATTTTGTCGAAATTGACTCAAACTCCTAGGGGACCTAGTGCATGTCCATACAAATTATTATTGATGGCTAGCATGTAAAAATACATAGAATTAGGCTTTAATAACCTCCTAAGGTTTGACCACCATGGTAAATACTCCAGCTTTGGAGATGTGAGTGAAAAACTCAGGAATTACATGTCACTAAAGCACAACGCATAATTCCTAAGGAAAAAACAGTCTAGAGTATCCCCTTGACAGATAAAACTAAGGTAGGTCAAGCCTTTTACAAAAAGACCATGCTTAGACGAACTTATTACTATTCCCCCAAGGGGGTCTGGACATGCAAATTTTATAAAGGGGCCAAAATGGCCCTGAAAATGACTTCTGGACTTTTGAACACTAATGATGAACATTGAACATGTTCATAACTCTGGCGGCTCACAAGAAATCCACCTAATGTACAAATTAGGAGGTAACACTCTCGATACTTTTTTTTCTTGTGCCAGATTTCTCCAACCCACTCTAATAACATGTGAAACTTTACAATTTACCAAATCACGATTACAATCTTGATCTTTTATATTAAGCCAATAATTAATTAACTCACAATTACTGAAAAGATAAATGCAACACACTAATAAGCAATCATTACAGAGAAAACCGACCACAAGAAATACCCTGGAAACCCCAATGGGGAAAACCAGCCAACGGTTTTGTCTTTTATTGCAGATTTGTTAAACAACACATACAACATTAGGCATCCGGATATGACTCACCAGATCTCAAACTCCTAACTCTCACTGTGCTCAAACCCTCAGCACAAAAGACAAACCCCAACAAGAGATATGACTCACTCTTGTCACTGTGTTGTGACCACTCCACAAGAAATATGACTCACTCTTGCATGTAATCCCTATACAACTCTCCATAGACTCTTTTATAATATTCTCTTTATGTCAATATTATGGGCAATACCATGGGACGCCAATACCACAAGACACATAATACCATGGACCCTCCAATACCATTGACCATAAAATATTACAAAAGACACTTTTACAAGGTTGTCTAGTGAGTCTATCTCAGCTCCTTCTACATTGCTAGACACCCCAATGTAGAAGCACCTGCCAAGCTACAAAAAACTAACAAACCAAGACTACTTTAGATGTTCCAGAGGTTCCAATTTTCATTTTAGCCCTATTTTATGTTCTAGCCTCTAAACCTATGTTGCACAAAACTCCTAAAATGCCCACGTACCGGTACCGGAAACTTGTGGAAACTCGGAAACTTCAGAAAAACCTCCAAGGGTCCATGAGCGGCTTGGGACCCATAGGAAATCTAAAAAACCCCAAGTTTATGGAAAATGAAAACAAATTTACCTTGAAATCATTTCTAAACCTACCTTCAAATTAACCTCTCATTCTTATTTTATTGTGAGATAATGTGTTATTAAAAAATATATATATATAAATATATATATCACGTTTCCCTCGACGTACCCATTTTGGGGGGGGTCACGTTTCCAAGCGTTCCCGTTTCTGAAACTTGTACACGTTTCCACATTTCATGCAACTTAGCTCTAAACTATGAAAAATGTTATTATGTCCCAATTGCCTTAAGAAATGTTTGTGAAAAATTTAATGTAGAATCCAAAGTTACCAAAATCAAATCCAAGAATGACTCAACTAGGATGAAAAGAAAGAGTTGACTCAGAGACTCAGACGTGGGAAAAACTCAAGAGTTCACTCAGGTAATTAAAACTAAGTTGCAGGAAACATCAAAATAGGATGGTGTTGAATGAGGTCCATGCAAGATTAAGGTAGAGGCAAAGGCTAGACAAGGAGGCAAAGGGTGATACTAATGGTGAGGACCCTAATATAAGTGATGGTGGAACATTACTTGTCATTTAAATGTTCCTGCTATTTTATTCATAGTGCTTTCTTTCAAGTGGTTGAGAGTTGTTTCTTGCAAGCAAGAGGTCTCAGGGTCAAATCCCCGGGTGGCTATGCATAGATTGTAATAGGGCCTCACTCAATGTCCTCACTGGGTTAGGCTCCACAAACAGAGCCAGTGGTTTACCCCGTAGAAATAATTGGCTTCCCAATGTTCTCCAGATTTCGGGGGGGGGGGGGGGGTTCTGTGGATGTAGCGAGCAACCGATATCCAAGGACGTGAACCACACGATATATATATATATATAATCATGTATCCTTGTTTCCAAATTTTTTAGGGGTCACATTTCCACCATGTTTACATTTCAGAAACTTGTACACATTTCCCTATATTGTGCAACTTAGAATTAAAATTAAAAATAAAAATGAAAAGGTTAATTTCAGATACATTTCATTTATATGGAAGGGGTTAGAATGTCTATATAGTATAAATTTTCAATAATAACTTGATTTAATGCAGATAGATGATACTACATATTATAAAATACCACGGAATCTGGATAGATGACAGACCAGTTGGTTGTCTGCAGTGAAATCATGTAACAAAAACAAACAAAATCATTTTTGTGTTTTATTTTAAACAGACCACTGAGGAGACTCATTGAGTCAATCTGACTCATGTTTGACTCGCAAGTCTTACTCATCTTTGCAAGTGAAAGTTGCATGTATACTCAGGTCGAGGTCTGACTTGGATGAACTGACTTGACACAACTTCCTCAAAGAGTAGAGTCAACCTTGGAGATCAACTAAAACTTGGAATTCTTACAACACTTGTAGGAACTACATCTCATGCACTTTTCCCACTTGCATGGATAGGTTGTGGGAAGCCAATTTGGATGTAACGTCGGTTTGACATGCACACTTTGTCGGTATGAGAACTGCATCCCCTTAGTAATATAAGTACATATTGTGTTCCCCTCATATAGATAAGTATAGGCCAAAATAAAATAAAAAAATATACAAAATAGCACCCAATTCAAACAACTCGATCGGAGATCAAAAACAAAACACCAAAAGGAGCACAGATACAAGTACATATTGTGTTCCCCTCATATAGATAGGTATAGGCCAAAATAAAATAAAAAATATACAAAATAGCACCCAATTCAAACAACTCGATCGGAGATCAAAAACAAAACACCAAAAGGAGCACAGATACCTAAATAACTCAGCCTGAATTTGCAATCCATAATGATGATTCCATGTGTACTGAAATCATATACACAACCAAATTATATATTTAAAACTCCATGCTTATTGACAGCTCCGCTCGTCGTGATTGCCTTTAAAAAGGTTATGAAAAGCTAGATAAACAATCTAAATGTCATGCACTTGCACTACTTGCATAGGTAGGTTCAGGGAGGCCTATTTTGATGCCTTGACATGTATACTTGGAAGGCATAGCAATTGCATCCCTTTTAGTAATATAACTTCAGGTTTTTTTCAATTATCATAGTAATTTTCGGGGGCAAAACTGTGTGAAAGCAGAGAAATATTTCTGGAGAAAAACTGTGTTAAAGCAAAGAAATATTTCTCTGCTTTAACACAGTTTTTGCTCCAGAGAATTACTATGATGATGATTAACTGTGGGAACCTACATTTTTTCAATTGTGTTTAGGATTATGTTTGTTTTTTAAAGTCCTTTGAGACCTACCTGGTCTATAAGACCTCTTCTCTTAAAATCAAAGTTGAAAATCAAATTCGATATAGAATTTGATGTATGATGTTGGTTTTTGACATCTTTTTTCTGCAGTTGAAGAGCTCATTTATAAAATTTCTTGGGTCGTATGGTTTTCATGGAATATAAGACTAGGCCAGCCGCCAGACTCCAAAAGGAAAGAGAGATTGCTCTGCTATCTGGATAAACAACTCCAGCTACTCCATTAGAGATCAAAATCAAAACACTGAAAGGGACATAGACATCTAACTGCATTAAAAATATTGAAAAAAGCTAAATGTAGGAGATTCATCTCATGAACTTGCCTCGCATGCTTGGATGGGTACAGAAAGCCTATTTTGCTGTAACAATGGCTTGACATGTCCAATTTGAAGGCTAACAATTGAATCTTTTGTGTAATATAAGCTTCAGAGCCCAAGGGGTTAGCTCAACCAGTTGTCACAAATGTTGTTTTACAGTTAGTTATTCCCATGCCAGAAGGTGCCCAGTATTAATCGGTTAGGCACACTAGTCTACACTGATGGCTTTACTTGAATGCCATTCACAAATGTAGGGAAGCATCCCTTGAATTTCCTCGTGAGGTTTCAGAATCTTTTTCAGTTCTATTTATGCTTTTTTTGCTTTTAAATTCCTTTAAGACCTGAATCAAAGTTGAAAATCAAAGATTGATTTAGAATTTAATCAGAGAATTTGATGAATGTTGGGTTTTTGACATCTTGTTTCTGCAGTTTAACAGTTAAATGTTTTTTATCAGAATGGTTTTCATGGAATATAAGTATAGACCAAAATCCAAAATAAAAGAGAGATTGCTCTGTTATCTGGACATGTGATTCAGGCTACTCCATTCGAGATCAAAAACATAGCACTAAAAGGAACACGGGCATCTAACTGTATTTTAAAAAAAAATTGAGAGAAGCTAAATGTAGGAGCTAGATCTCATGCACTTGCCTTATTTATATGTGTAGGTTAAGAAATCCTATTTTAATGTAACAATGCTTTGCCATGCATACTTTTAAGGCATGACAATTGCATATCTTTTACTGATATAAGCTTCAGGCTTTATCCAACTATGTTTAAGGTTATGTTTACTTTTAAAGTCCTTTGAGACCTACCTGGTCTATAAGTCCTTTTCTCTTACAATCAAAGTTGAAAATCAAAATTTGGCTTAGAATTTTAAATCAGAGAATTGGATGTTAGTGTTGAATTTGTAATATCTTATTTCTGCAGTCGAACAGCTCAGTTATAAAATTTCTAAGATCGGTATGGTTTTCATGAAATATAAATACAGGCCAAACTCCAAAAGAAAAGAGAGATTGATCTGCTATCTGGATAAACAATTCCGGCTACTCCCTTAGAGATAAAAAACTAAACGCTAAAAGAGGTAGACATCTAACTGCATTTCCAAAAAATTGAAAAAAAGCTAAATATAGGAGCTACATCTCATGCAATTGCCTTGCTTGCATGAGGAGGATGGGAAAGCCTATTTTGATGCCATGATGGCTTAGCACGTTCAATTTCAAGGTACGAAGTATCAGGTTTCCAAAAATGAATGAAATGGCACCCAATTCAAACAAAATCCATCTGAGATAAAAAAAGCAAAAACACTCAAAGGACCATAGGTGCATACAGAATTCAACGTGTATTCGCAGTCCGATGCCGCGAGTAAGAACCGTTCGATTCCCCCAGCCGTAACACCATTCAAAACCCCTCCCTGCATTCCACCGACCGTCGCTCCCTTCGGAAATCCAGGACGAGTCCCCGTAAGCCCCAGCTGATCCAGAATCTGCTCTTTCGAAATCTCCTTGGAACCCCTGAAAACATAGGTTTTAAATAGATCTGAAAAACCCAGCTCGTGCACATGAACCTGAGTCCCGAACGTAATCAGCCCCACCAGGGCATTCTCCGGCAGCAGCGTTATCGCCTGACGAAGAGCCGATTTCACGTACCCCAATTCCTCCTCGATCACGCATGTGTCCAGCACGAACAGGAAGACAGGGTTCGGATTCAGAGCCCGGTCGCCGGAAATTGCGTACTCGATGGTCGTATACTGAGGGAAAAGCTCGGCAGGCACATTGCTCTCATTGATCATGGCGTAGTGCTGGGGAAAATGGTTCCGCTGATAACAGAAGGGGCAAAGCCAGATCTTGGCCGTGTAATCCACGCGGCTGTAAGGGTTTAGAATGCAGAGGCATGATTTGCAGCGGAGAGGAGGGTAGTGCAGCACGGGCATCTCCGGCGCCGAGCGGAGCGGGCTGTAGACAGCCGCCAGCGGGATCACGCACTTGCTGGCTTCGATCTTGGAGCTCGGCCACACGTTCCATGTCATCCGTAGGCCGTCCCTGCTCTCCATCTCTGCGAAATCGGCCATTGTTGAAGGCCTCTGCGCTCGGCTTTGGGAATCGATCCGGGGCCCGGGGATCGTGGGTTCAAGTCTGGATCTGGTAAGGATGTGAATTCTGGGTATGGATCGAACTCTAGTTGCGCATCGTGGATCCGCTGAGACGAGACGATCCACGCTGCATTTGTACTGTTCTCTCTCTGGGTTTGTCTTTGTATTCCAGACGTCCTTTTTTTTTCGGTTTTCCACTGCCCGGAGTGGTGGGATTTTCAGAGCTGCGGACTTTGAAAAAGTATGAAGTGGGTTTTTGTGAAGAACTTTCAAGTTCGTTGTGGGTTTTTGTGAAGAACTTTCAAGTTCGTTGTGGGTTTGGCTTCTCCAGTGTGAGATCGGAATGGCTTTAAAAAAAAATTAATATATGTAACGTTCATACGTTAATTATAATCACTAGCAATTGCACCAAGAGGGGCAAAATGAACGCGGAGAGTAAAAGAGTACAAGGAAGGAAAAATAGTTTGGTTAGATTTTGGGTAATAGGATAGTAATTGCCCTCATGAACGTCGAGAGGAAAAGAGCACAAGGAAGGAAAAATAGTTTGGCTAGATTCTGGGCAATAGGTTATATCGACATCATTGAAACAAAAAACAAAATTACAATTGAAGTATGTAGTGGGGAAGCTTTGGAGCATTGAATATGGATAGGATCCAAGGCATGGAATGTGGATGAACAAGAAGCTTATGACGTTAGTGATCAGGAAACCATTGCCATCATTGGTCTGGTACCGTTAGATGACAACTAACATGTGCAAGATTTAAAGAGCTCTCTACAAGATCATGAACGCTCTCTAATGAAACCATAGTTCTTTATTTGAGAAACAAGTTGTATAATTTGAAGATGGTAGAAGGTGACTTAGTCAATGGTCATATCAATATTCTAAAAAATATAGTAGATTGACTTATGGTTTTAAATGTAAAGATAGAAAACAAAGTTTTGATTTTTATTGCCCTAAACAATTTCTTGGCCTATTCAAGTATTTGCAACAATTCTTATCTCATTGAGTTTGAAGAACCCTATTGATCTTTCAGATAAGTGATGGTTAAAACAATTTGGAAGGAAGATAGCCGGGAGGGAGAATGGAGTTACGAAGGAAGCATGGGAAATTTTTGGGAATCAACTGGAAATACTGGCAGGAAGATTGATGATGGGTTTCAGCAAAACTTGGAGTCAAGTTGATTCTCTTAATCAACCCAGTACCAACCAAGGATAAAAAAAGTGGGAAAATTTCTCTTGCTGAGCCCATTCCGATCTCGCCTGCTCTAGGGTTTTCAGTTTTTTTCTAGTGGGGTTTTCAGTACTAGTTTCCTTTGGTTTTGTGTCGGTGGTCTATTAGTTTTAGCACTTTATACTTTAGGGAGTAATGGTCCAAAAATTTTATTTTTCAAGTGGTGTCCAGTTTTCAGACTTTTTTATTCTTCTTTGGATGGGTGGCGGCCTTTTAGACAAGGGTTGGTTTTCGGTCTGTAGCCGATGTTTTACCGGTTCTACCGGTTTAGGTCACCTCACAGGATGGCATATCCCTACTCTTTACCTCTGGAGCAAGCGAACAGCAGCTTTTGTATGCCTAGCCAGGATGGTTCTGGTAGTCTAGGTTTTGGGGTTTGACGCCTGAAAGAGGAGGGGGTTTGGATCAGAAAGCTCGGCTTCGTGGAGAGAAAGCTCGTTGCAGGAGACAAGCCAAAGCTGTCAAGGCAAAAGAGGGTTTGGACCAGTACATTATTAACCAGCAAACGAATCTTGACAGGGTTGAGATGTTGGCTAGTAGGACGCTGGTGGGGAGGTTGGAATTCACCTCAGGCAGTCGAAGTTAAATTCTAGATTGGGTTGATAAATTTTGGGCCCCTTTGGTTGGCATTGCACCCAGGGTCAATTTACTGTTGAACAGATGGATCCTCTTTATCTTCCCTGATTCGGAGCACTTGGGAGAAATTCTGGCTGGAACCTGGTTATTCAAGGAGGGTTCATTAGTTTTAAAACGTTGGCATATTTCTTTTGATCCGTTACGTGAGAAGTAGGTTCGCAGACACCTTTGGATGCTAATTCCAGGCCTACCCATCAAGCTCTGGACTGAAAACATTTTAATAGGCCTGGCCAACTCGGTGGGTAAGTTTATTAGGTTAGATAGAACCTCTCTTATTGGAGTGGATAGGCGTATAGCATAGGTAATGGTTGAGTTTGATATGATTAAGGGTTTACCGGCGGAGGTGGAGGTAGTTTGGGGACCACGCTCTATTCGACAACGCCCGAACTATTTCAAAATCCCCTTTAGGTGCTTCAATTGTCGGAATACGAGACACCTCTAGGAAAATGCCCTAGTCTTTAGAGGGATTTGCGGGAAGATTTTACTTTGCAGGAAGATAACTCGGCTTCTTCGGGCTACATCAGGTCACACTCTCGACTTGCCACTCCTCAGCGGTTGTTTTCGGGTAAGCATTCTCCTTCTTCATCTACGCCATATAAAGATGTATCTAGAGCAGAATTGGATTTTTACCTCGATGCAGAGAAAACCCTAGATAAACGTATATCTTCTGGGGAGGTTACATTAAATCTTGGGGTTCTTCCTACATCTGATTCGTCTCCTTTGGGAGTTTCGTCATGTCCTAGTTCTGTGGATAATTATCACATACGGTCTGTGGATTTTCCCCCTCTGGTTAACACTGTGAAGCAGCCTTTTATTATTTATGAGAGCACTGGCGAATTGATGGGAAATGATGTGGATATTAGGGTTTCCCCTCCAATGGAAGCAACTAGGGATTTCTCTTTAGAGGAAAGGGACATCCTTATTGATTGTGGCTATAAACATAATTCTCTAGGAGACTGTATCACGCCTTCGTCGGTTTTTTCTAAGAACCCTTCCTCAAATCCTGATGTAAAACCTATTCAAAACCTGCGCTTCCAAAATGTGACCTTTCGGAAAAACAAAAAGAAATCTAGGGATTCGTCTCTGGATGATGAAGTACAAACTTATCAACCCATTTCTGCTATAATAGATGATTCTAATAAGGAGAATTGTAAGTCTGGTTCTTATAGGGCACTTAGAGATTTGAAGCCCCATCTCATTATTGATTAATGTCTCTGTTGTCTTTAAATGTTAGGGGTTTGGGGAAGGCTACTAGGGTTAGGGCCTTAACCAAATTGTTTCTCTCTACTGGCCCGGATCTTATACTTATGCAGGAAACCATGTGTGAGGACTCCAAAGCCGTGATGAAAATTGTTGGCTTTTTGCCTGGGTGGGAACTGCCCGCTGTAAGCTATGTTGGGTTATCTGGAGGTTTATTAGTGGGATGGAATCCTCGTTCTTTCACTTTGCATGCCTATAAGACACACTGGGGAATTTTACTTGATGGATGGAGCAGGGTTCTTAATATGAATCTGACTATTTTAAATTGTTATGGACCCTATAAGGAGAGGCTTACTAGGATTCTCTTAAGTCTTCTGGGTTATTGAGTATAAACAACTTAATTATTGCAGGTGATCTTAATTTTACAAGGTCAACCTCGGAAATCTAGGGACCCTTGGCTATAATGGATGATATGGCGGGATATTTCTCTGAACTTTTGGATTCTTCTGACTTAGTGGATGTTTATCCATGTGTTCTCTCACCTACTTGGACAAATGGAAGACTTCGTGGAGATGGAATTCATAAAAGATTAGATAAATTCCCAGTTAAAGCTTCCTTTCTTTAGTCTTTCCAACGTCACAAGACTTGGGTAGGGGATGCTAAATTTTCAAATCATTGGTTGGTCTTCTTACAATTTGATGATTCCAAAACTCCTCTGAAATATCTGTTTAAATTCAACTGTTCATGGTTAAAGAATGAGGCATTATGTTCCCTTATTCGGGATTATTGGCTTAACACTGAGTTAGATGCTGAATTGAATCCTATGGACTCCTTTGTTTTCAAGCTAAGGAATCTAAAAGATGTAGCCACTAAATGGATCAAAGCTTAGAACAAATTGGATCTACACAAGTAGAAGGAGTTGGAGGAGCATATTCAGTTATTGCATTTGAGAAATTTTGAACAAGATATGGAAATTGATGAATATGCCAAGTTAAAATTACTAGAGCAAAAAAAGGAAAATATATTGAAGCAAGAGGAGATGGATTGGAAACTCAAAAGCAGAGCTCTCTGGATTGAGCTAGGGGATAAGAATACATAAGTTTTTCACTCTTTCACTTCCTACAGGAGAAATAACAATGTTATATGGGATCTTAATGATGAGATGGGAAACTCGGTATCTGGTCTGGAAAATCTTCAATCTTCTGCTAAAATTTTATTTGACAATATCTATTTGGATACTTGACAATGCGATCTTGGTGCTCAGCTGAGAGTTGCCAAATTATTTCCTAAATTTTTTGATGGTCGTGAAGCTATGGAGTTGGGCAAAGAGGTAACATTGGAGGAGATTGAAGAAACATTGAAACTTTTTGCCAAGGAGAAAAGTCTAGGGCTTGATGGCTAGACTATTGAGTTGTTTTTACATTTTGTTGACATGATGGGTGGATATATTCTTAATATGTTGGAGTTCACTAGATCTGAAGGTTGCATCTCTCGGGCTTTGAACCCTACATTCATCACTTTGATTCCTAAATGCAGCAAGCCTAAAAAATTTGGGGATTTTAGGCCAATCGCCTTATGTAATTTGGCTTACAGGTTAATATCTAAGATTATTGTTGTTCATTTGAAGCCTGCTCTATCAAAATATATTTCTTCTAAACAGTTCGGCTTCCTTCAGGACCGTCAAATTCTTGATGTTATTGGTATATCTCAAGAGATAATTCATACTATCAAGAAAAGGAAGATGAAAGCTTTCATGCTCGAGATGGACCTGGAGAAAGCATACGATAGAGTCGATTGGGTTTTCCTGAGAATCATTCCGATTCAAATTGGTATTCCTCCATTGGTCTTAAAGGGGATTATGGCTTGTGTGTCCTCAACAAATATAGTTGTGTTGATAAATGGTGCTCCTTCGGGTTTCTTCAAATGCACAAGGGGCATAAGACAGGGATGTCCCTTGTCTCCACTCTTATTTCTGCTCATCATTGAAGGCTTCAATAGATTGATAAATAATGTTAAAGCTGAAGGTAAAAATAAGGGTATAAACTATTAGATGATTTATTTCTCTCACATCTTTTGTTTGTAGATGATGTCTTACCCGCAGGGATAGACTCTCTTGATGAATGGGCGAGATATAAGGAAATTATTAAAAAAAGTTGTGATGCTTCAGGTATGCTAGTTAGTTCCTCCCAATCTAGCCTCTATCATTACAAAATTGGGGATTCAAATATTGATGATATTAAGGGGATGTTGCCTTTTAAATGTTGTCGACTGGAGGAGGGTTTTAAATACTTAAGCTATTATTTGAAGCCTAATGGATATACAATTAAAGATTGGACTTGGATATTGAAAAAGGTTGAATGCAAAATTAGTCACTGGACTTATAGACTATTATCAATTGGAGGAAGGCTCACTCTTGTTAAAGCGGTTTTGACAGGAATACTAGTTTACTGGTTCTCACTTTCTCAAGTTCCTTATCATCAACTCATTAAGAAAGTTTTTTTTCAATTTTCTTTGGACTGGAGGAATGGAACGTAGTAGTTTGGTTATGGTTGGCTGATAAAATATAGCATTAACTGAAAGTTGTGGCGGTTGGGGGATAAAAAGTTTGGCCACATTCATTGCGGCTCTGAGACTCAAGAGTCTATGGAGAGGTCTTTTTGGAACTACTCTCTAGTCTAAAGTGTTGTTTGTGAAATATATCAAAGGAGACATAGTCAATCGGATTAGAAATCCAAAGGAAAAAACTAGAGGCGCTTCTCCTGTTTGGGCAGGTTTCCTCAAAGTTTATAATTGGTTGGAAAAATACCTCTTTTGGCGAGTAGGAACTGGTAAGGAGATATTGGAGGTATAGATCTGATTCTAGTTATAGAAGAAAACTACAAACTATCAGAGGATATTCTTAATTTTTTGAAGGGAAATGAACTTGTTACTCTGGATATTAAGAAAACAAAGGACAATTTGATTCAAAATACTTACTGGTTCAATGCAAAGGATTTTGGCTTTACTGGATGGGCAGCGTATGAATGGGATTGCTATATAAGGTTTTTAAACTCAGCTGGTTGCAGACTTACTCAGGAGAAGGATTCTCTTATCTGGAATGGAAATTCTTCCACGGGGATAGTGACGACCAAGTTTGCATATAGCGCAATTATAAAAGACAGATGCTACTTTCCTCAGCAATGGTGGTATAAATGTCTTTGGCAATGACAGATTCCTTTAAAATTTAAGTGCTTCATGTGGTTTGTGTTACAAGGGAGACTAAAAACGTGGGATAATCTCATGAAGAAGGGTTGGTATGGGCCAAGTTTTTGTTCTTTGTGTAAAAACAATGCAAAGTCTACTAATCGTCTACTTGTAGAGTGTGATTTTACAAGGAACATGTGTTGTTCCTCCCTCAAGCTTGAGCAGATTTGGGGTTATGATAAATTTGATATTTGTACTCTTCACTGGTTCAGAAACTGTAGATCTCACCCTACTTTTCCAGTTTTAATTTCCTGGTCCATTTGGCACACCAGAAATTAAGGTTGTGTTTGAGAACAAGGTCCCCAGTTTGCAAACTACATGTATTCAAATTCCGAATTTGCATAAGACATACTGTGTTGAAAAGGTGACTCCGAAGATAGATAAAGTTAGCACTTTCACTCCTCAATTCATAAGTCCAGTTACTTTCTTTGATGGTGCGGCCTTAAATGGATTATGTATGGCAGGTGGATCAATATTTATAAATCAGGAACATTATTTCTCTTTACGACTCAATTGTGGAATTGGCTCCAACACGAAAGCAGAGCTTCTTACTCTATGGTGTGTATTGAAAGTGGCAAACATTTTTGGGCTTGTTGACCTGAAAGTCTCTGGGGATTCTAAGGTCACCATAAAATGGGCAAGTGGAGATTACAACATAAAAGTTACTACTCTTCTACATTGGTGCAATAGGATCATGACATAAATTCAACTTATCAACAATATATCCTTTGAGCATATTTATAGACAACATAACTCATTGGCGGATAAACTGTCAAAGCAAGCTTTAGATGGTGAGGAAGGTGTCATAGTGCGGGAAGAATTTAAGGGATCTCGCATCTGTGATATGGGAGTGGTGAGGATTTTTTAATGATGTTCTGATCGAGAACTACTTTTTTAGATGTCTTTTTTTATAACTTGGGTCTGGAAGTTACATTTTCCTTTTTGGAAAGTCTTGTTCTGAGAAGGTTATGTACTAATAAGTTATTTTGCTAATATGTCTTTTAAGACTAGAACATCAATGTACTATTTGATTCAACTTGAATATCAATAGTATGTTTTTTTATGCTGAAAAAAACAAGAAAAAAAGAAGGAGAGTTTAACTTGGCATTTGATGAGATATGAGGATTGCTTTTGCAAGAGGAGCAAAGGAATAAAATCTACCATGAAGGAAAAAGGTTTGTATATACCTTCACAACAAAGCACAAGTGCAAATAAAGGCAAAGTTCTGGCCAATTAAGAAACTAGACAACAATATCGTTATACTCTGGTTTGATAACAATACCAAAAATGAGGAGTATTTTGAAAATTCAAGGCAGATTTTGAGAAAACTAACTTTGGAAGATAGATACAAACATTGGCTAAGCCAATGCACTAGATAGGGTTGAAAACTCCAACACTAGAGATTTGTTGCTCAAGTAGTCACTACTCACCATAAACTTTAAAACACTCTCAAAGAAAGAGAGATACCATTGTTTGAGAGAAAGATATGACATTGTTTTGAAGAGACATAAATGCCATGTTTTCAAGTAAGTACAAACATCATTGTATTTCATACAAATAGATACCTTTATTTAATCAAGCATAAACACCATCATTACATGGAATGTTAGAGTCTACACTACCTATACTTCATCATTTACTATATGTGACTTTTGCACACTTCACTTCCACCTTGTAGTGGTTGATGATCTTGAACTAACACCCTTTACTATTTGTGACTTTTGCACACACTTCACTCCCACCTTATGAAGTTTTGAAGCATGAATGTTATGTTTTGGCTACATGGATAAATTATGAAGTATGGATTTTCACATCCATAGCCTAAAAGGAACTCTAACAAATATGTCAAAAAGGAGCATGATAGAAAATAGTGCTAGTTAAAAAATAAAGAGAGTTTGTGGACTCTTTATTAATTTAATAGTAACCAAATACATATATTAAGAGGCATAGTATATAGACTTAGGTTCCATGAGCGTCAAGACAAAAAAAAGGAGTGGATTGCCTCATTAGAGGATAGTTACTTTAGGAGTTGGCATTGGTGCACTTGGTCAAAAGCCACAAATAATTCTAATGAAGATGGCTAATGGAGGTTTTAAAGTTCGTGGATGATGCGTTATACATACCAAGTTTGAAGAAGAACCTATTGCCAATGAGTCAAATTTGCAAAGCAAAATTTCAAGATTGAATTCAATGAGGGTAAGTGTCCCTTAAAGGGAAAGAGGAACCAATATAGAATTGTCGTAGAAGGTATTGAAGGAGGTGTTCTTTAAAATTCTATTGCTATAAAAGTGGGATGACAAGCTTTAATGGTTGAGAACAACTCCAAAGTCAACTTTGGAAACAAAAGTATGGATATCTTAGCTATAAATGAATTGAACTTTTGAAGAATTTTAATATTGCTTACAATTTGTGTCCATCTTGACGTGAGAAATATGTTTGTGAAGATTGCATTTTATGCAAGCAACATAGGGATAAATTTAACAAAGATGGGCATCCAATTTAAGTGGTGCATGGAAGCTTTTGTGGTCCCATGAAATCTCCATCACCTTCAGTTGCAAAGTACTTTATAACATTTATTAACGATCTATCAAGAAAAAAAATCGTGGTACTTTCTCAAGATCAAATAAGATGCTCTTGAAGCATGCAAGCAATTCAATGCCATGGTTGAGAGGCAAAGTGGGAAGAAGGCTAAATTTCTTAGGACAAACAATAGGAGAGAAGACAACTATTATGATTTCTTTTGGTGTCACAATGCTGATGGTATTTATGATGTAATTTATTCCTACGATTTAAAATATATTATCAATATCATTTTCATTCCACTTTACTAAAGTATAAATAAAAACTACCGCTCAAATTATTTGCATGTTAAATTAAAGTCAAGAATTAAATTTGAAAGAAGCATATATGAAATATTATTATTTAATTAATTTATGGCAGAGAAGAATAAAGTCCATAAGAATTTGTGTCTAGGAATTAGTAGAGAGATAACAACTAATATGTTACTCTTGCTAAAGCCACGCTAAGTGCATCAGAGTTGCGATCATCTCCTTTTGTTGGATGTCCCCATATGTACACCGTCTTGATTCCATGTGAATAATCTCTATTCTCAATCTCTCACACACAAAGATCTATGAATCTCTCTTTCATCTTCAATAAGTTTGAAAGGTTGTGGTTAACATATAATTAGCATTCACCTTTTCATAACAAATATTGTTTTTGATTTTTTTATATATATCACATATAAACATAGTAGATACAATTATCTGGTTGGGTTGTTGCCCATTAATTACTTAGGCAGAGTTTGTCACATGATAATATACCCCTCTTCGCTTGTTGTTTCTCTAAGATGCTTCAAACACATCTAAATGTTAAAATTACTCAATAGATGAGGATTTTGTAGTTTCATTATTCTTGCATTTTCCCAAGTAGAATTAGTTTCGCCACAAAATGTATTATAGTTTATTAATTTTCTAGTCCTTGTGGTTCAATAGTAAATCTACAATTAGTTTCCACATCTATGTTTTTCCGATCTAAAAGATATTGGGTCTGAAATATAGCATTTTAAATGTCAATGATGAAATACAATATGGGTTCTCTTTAAGTATGGCGGCACAACAAGTTCATGAGCTAAATTGTTATTTTCCTAAGCACTTCGAAATGTCTACAATACCTGGTAGACACTTTTGTGTATTTACCAACTTCAAGAGAAGTTACATTAGGTTTAATTCTAAGAAATACCCTATTCCCTACTTGAAATTTTTGTATGGATTATTTGGGAACGTTTAAATTTTTATACACATCCTGCACAACTTTAATATTAATGTTTGCTTTATTATGTCTGTGACATCTTGTGACCATTTTGGACATATTAGTTCAATGGTACAATTTTTGTTTTTGTTTATCAATTTACAAAGTTTTACTTTGGTTGAAAGAGTATTTTTCCTCGATTTTTGGAGCGGGGATACCAGGTGACATCCGTCTGCCCATCCCTGCTGGATTGTACATTGTGCATTGAATTATTCAATAACTCTTTGCTTTAATCTTCACCTTCATGAACACTATCTAAAAAATAGTAAACGATTTTAGAAAAATTATCCTACCCATTGTGATAATTGGTATTATCACGTAATTGACAACATAATTCAACTAATTCTTCGACATCTTCCTCTGGAACATGATCATCGAACTCATGTTGATCCTCTACATCATCTTCTTCTTCAAGACCCTCTTGATCTTCCTCTACATTATACTTTACTAGCCTTCCCCTTGGATCGTGTCTCACAACAAATGACCGACCCCCTCTACCTGGAACCTACGAGTAAAATACCTATTCACATTGGCTTGGAAGAACATAGAGTTATGTTCCCGGCTCAAACAATATTGTATTAACCATGATAAATCCATTAGCATGTTCAATACTAGTTCTATCGGGATCACGTTGATTCAATCATAACCTGTACCGTTTGACAACAAACATAACTAATTTGAATGATTTAAAGTCACACTGAATAATATCTTCCAAATACCCATAGTATCAATTTTCAGAGAGTTATGGATGTCTGTCACTTCTAGAGAAAACATTGGTCACCTCAAAGGTTGCAGTGGAGTTATAAACATCCATTATATATTAATACCACAATTAAAAAGGGCTCCATGCAATGTCTGGTTCTCATTTTGTAAATTTAATTGGTGTGAACTTCGTTGTTTTATGAAGCAGTATATGAGCAATTGTAGGCGAATTTGCTTTTAAAAATTATGATTGAAATATATTATTATGTCCTATCAACGTTTACTAGCCACAAGTTAGGTAGATGTGCTAGTTTGTAGTGAAAAACCACATTATATATATATATATATATATATATATATATATATATATATATATATATATATATATTGTTGTGTCCATCTTCAACAAGCTTCACATTCTGTGTAGATGCAAAGAACCTCCAGTCGATCAACTTCATCTGGAACCCCAATGTCAATTTCACAATCAAAACTACCAAACCTTATAACTGTCAGATCAATGTTGTTCGACCTATTTGTTGCTCCCATGATAATCACATATGCTCGAGATTTTAGACCATCCATCAATGTCAAAAGTTGAGATACAACGCGTCTCTCTACTTCACCATTTCTCTTCTCCCTCTTTGGAGCTATGGAGTCAACTTCGCCAATGAAAATGATGGAAGGAGAAATTTTGTCAACTTCTTCAAAATCCTTTCTAAGATTGCTTTCACTTTATCCAACAAGTTTTGACATAATTTCAAGACCGTTAATTAAGAAAAAGAAAGCTTTAGTGTCATTTGCCACTACCCTAGCAATCAAGGTTTTTCCTAAACCGAGAGGACCATAAAGAAAAATACCTATTGGGGGCTTCACACCAAATGATTTGAAATTTTTTGGATGCCATAGGAATAATTCAACTAGTTCCCTGACTTGTGCCATTTGTTTCCTTACACCACCAACAATATCATAGACAACGACATGCAATCTGTCTTCTTCTTCTTGTTTTGTTTGTTCTCCCTTACAAAATATTTCAGTGCTTGGAGAAACAACACAATATTCACCAGGGTCTATCTCATACATGCATTATTAGTCCCATTTTCGAATGTGACACTTTCAAATTTTGGATAAATCTATTATCTTTACTGTAATCTGGAACACTACCCACCTCCTAATTCAGGAAAATCTTCACTTTTTACTATTCTAGGAAAATCTCTTCACCATTTGCAAGCCCTCAAATTCCATTTGTATGAAAAGATGGGACTACAGAAGGCCTTGAATTAACTTGGTGAGTTTGAGAAATAACCAAAGAGCCCCATAGGCCTTTTGCAGTAGATCATCAAACGAGAGATGGCACTGCTTTACCTCTTTTGAGATTTGAGTGTTTTTTTATTGATGTTTGAAGTAGTTGTAGAAAGCCCTCATTCTTCATATTCATTAACACGTACTTACACTCAATAAGAAGAAAATAGATAAAGTATATTATACTTAATTTTAAGAAAAAAAATTAAAATATTAATTACAAAACATGTTTGGATTTTTCTATTTTTTCTTCAAACCTTTTTATAAAGAATTAAACCCCAAAATTTACCAACACATAAAATCATTAAAATAATGAATATAATTAACATACACTTATTTTAATAATAAATAATAATTTTAATTATAACACATATTACAATAAATAAATTAATTAATATTCTTTTATTTTTTTACTTATTTTAATAATAAATAATAATTATAATTATAACACATCTTATAATAAATAATAAATAAATATTTTTCTATTTTTTACTATATAAAAATGGTTGAAACAAACAACCCCAAACTAACCAACAAAATGAAATCATTAAAATGACAAATATAATGAACATTAACTTCTTTTTTATTAATAAATTATAATTATAATTATAACATTTTTTAATAAATAAAATATAAATATTCTTATTTTTTTAGAATATAAAAATGTTGAAAATGACACCTCTGAATGGTGTAGTTTAAATATTCCGCGTTTTCAACATTTTTCCAAGCATATTTTGTTCGAAATCCAGTTGGAAATCTTTAAAAAATCTTAGAATCACATATGTTAGCTATGGAAATTGCATAATTTGGGTACCATGGGGGTATTCGAGGGTGCTAAATCTATTTATATATTTAAAAATACAATTTAAACACTTTTAGATTTGGATTTTACCCAAAAAAAATTACCGAATTCTGACCAAAACCCACCATTAAATCCAAAACATGGAATAGATAGACTACTCCCTTCTAAATAAAATGAGAAATGTTAAAAACTATTTTAGTTGTCTTTAGCATTTGACAATTTTATAGACTTGTCCTTCAATTTTGTAACTCCCACAAAAAGAAACTAAACAATTGACACTTGTAAACGTTTATATGAGCAAATTACGGTAGTTGTATATTTGATTATGTGAGCAAATTACAATAGCTATGTATTTACTATCAAATGAGATGGAAACGAGGACTCAAATGTTTTCTTTTTCTACTGGAAATATCCTGACGAATGACATGATTCTTTTCAAGTTTCCACAAATCAATTCCTTGTTAGGTACATGTTAAGAACATAATCTAGGGAAAGGTTCTATGTCGAGATGTGATCTTCCTATATTTCACGCATTCATATAGCAAATGACATTTTTGGGTAGTATGGCAAGGTGAAAAAAATTATATGGCTCATTATCAATTTTCAAAGTAGGAGGTGGTTTTTCATCGTCGTTAAGCAAAGATATATAGCAAATACCGAGAATCGAACCTTGTTCTGTATAAAACCCCAACTACGCACCTTATTTGCATGTCCATTGAGACAAGGAATTAGATATACATTTAGATATACATACATCCCTTGCCATAGCTAGCACGTCTTTTTTATAACTCTACATAATTATTCCTTCTTAACAAAATACCTATTTGGTTTGTTTCTTTTTTTCATCAATTTCGCCCTCCAACATCAACCTACCGACAATGTCAAAAAGGAGAAAGCACCAAAATACAACCAAATTATCATCTTGGCATTCTCCATCCAAAAAGAACAAAGAAAAACTTCCAATAACAAGAGAAATATCACCATTCACCATCCATGATCAAATAAACATGAAGTAGATTTAAGAGGCACATGGAAAGAAATCGAGCATCAGTCCTGTTTAGATATGGAAAACTGTAACAGTCCTAAAGTCAAGGTAGATCATAGTGGGGACATCAATTTTTTGTTACTCCAAGGGTCAAAATTGAATATCAAATCTAGTGGCGAGCTTGCAGGACAATCTGATCTAAATCTAATTCTGTAAACTATTTATTAATAAAATTTCTCCTTTTGAATGTCCCGAACAAAAAAATCAGAAGACACAAAACACTAAAAAAAACATGCATGACAGTTTTGAAAATTCAAAACTTTTTGAGGGTAAAAATTATAAGTACTAAGATCAAGTGCCAATTGCATACCTGAAGTTCCATTCTTGTCCTTGCTTTATTTCAGGGGGGACGATCAAAACTAGGCCTTCTCACTAGTGCTTTCAAGAGTTCTCAACTTCTCAACTTTGGATGTTAGGAGAGCTGGAATTCCTCATTCTTTTGACCTCCATAGGATCAGGTAGCCATAACCCTTAGCCCTCAACACTCCCCATAGAATATCATCCCCCAGTGCATTGGCCCTTTCATAGTTATTGATGACTCCAATGAGGAACTTACTTCATAGTTCCCTCACTTGTCCTTGGTAGCCAGCTCCAACAGGCTTTGACATCCTCTCTTTGATGCAACACTAAGGCATTTCAGTTCTAGTATCTTTCTTGTACTTGCACCTTATTTTATATCTTCTCTTAGCTATAGACATTTAGCTTTTAGCTAGAAATTTAGTTGATCTAAGAGTTGTTCTCGCACCCCAACTTTGTACCCATGTTGGATGTACTCTCTTAGTCTTGTTGACCTACTTTTATGGTCATCTATTAGAAATTGGTAAAATTATCTTATCGGGGTCATTGTAAACAGATAAACTGTGATCATTGAAAATTCCTCAACGTCAGATGCAGTGCATAACTCCCAACCCATGACAACATTTATACCTAGCATGGAGTTAGGTTTGATCCTTGAACTTTACCCACTCAAAACAACAAGTTGTCCATGACGGCTTGACACGCCGATGAATGTAGGGAGGTGGTTGGTGAAAGGAGGGAGGTAAATGCAGGGAACTGCTATTGGTTCCACCAAGATTCAAGTCTCTCCAGCATACTATTGGCCCATGTTCAAGGGTAGCATGTCCATAAAAAACAAATCACCCAAAATTCGGCAACTTGCTAGGTCAATAGGAAACTTGGTAACAACGACTTGTCGATGCCAAAAGTAATGTTTAAGGTTGTCACTCCAAATAATTGAGAGTTCATAAATTATGATGTTGAGATATTCAAACCATATAAACATTACTTGAAATCTATATATTTGGCTATAAGCTTATTCTAATTCTATGGAATATGTTCCCTGTTATTTTTCCACCTAAAACCAGAGTAAACAATAATGTGGACAATTTGTTGTTATAATATCTCATAGTTTGCATAACCTAGGTGGGTTATCCTATGAAAGCCAACAGAGTCCTGGGTGACTTTAGCAAAATGGAAATATTTGGGATGCAACTCCTAAGCTTAAGGTTTATGGCCCACTAGGGTCTTGCCTAAAATGGTGTTTTCCCACCAAAAGGAAAAAAGAAGCAAGGACAATAACCATGGTTTTTTATGATGGGAAATAGGTATTTCTTACTTGTAATAGAAGAACCAAATTTTTAAGTTTTTCTTCTGTGATAGAAAATTTAATGGTACATGTGTCCATGATGTCGATGACGATGTCCTCTTCAAGTCTATTATAGCCAGTTGTCATTACCAACAAATTGTCATTTTGCATGCCCAAGAATTCCCAAGAGTGGGTTGTATGGACAACTTTGCCAGTATTTAGAGAAGAAAGAAGACTTCACCATGGGAAAATCCTTGAAGAGAGAGAAGTTAGAAGAGCTCACATAATTCAATTGGAAGATCCAAGAGGAAAGCAAGTATTGGAGGTAGAAAGTAGAGGAGTTGGAAAAAGAACTCACGACACACCAAGACTCCTTCACTACCATGATGGTATAATTGAACAAGAACATATTGCAACTATTGAAATTGGGAGAGAAACTCACACAACTGAATAGTTGGCGTGAGGAGAGAGTCAATCATATACTAACTCAAATACACCAAGAATCGACAGAGAAAGAGAAGGCATTGGAAAAGCTACATGAGGATATTCAAGACCAATGGGAAGCTATTCCACCTTGAATTCTGATTTCCAAAGCCAACACCTTAATTGAGACAAATGTGGTAAGCTCACCTTCCATTGACATTTCCAAAGATCATTTTGGTGAATTTGAGAAACATAACAAAGGCATTGGTTCTAAGATAGTAATCCAAATGGGCTATGGTGGACAAGGGCTAGGAAAAAGAAATCAATGCACCTTGGGACCTATTGTAGCAGAACTAAGGTTCAAATATGAAGGTTTGGCTATGATGGAAGGAACACAAATACCATTGACACCAAGACCATTTTCGTGAAGGAAAAGGACAATTTAGAATTGACCTATCCACCAGGGGAAGGAACAATAATGAAGGAAGAGGTAAGCATACTTCCACTTAATCATTCTTGTGATAGATTGCAAAAGAGTAGTGAAGAGAAGAGGTCCAAGATTCATCCAACACTAACACTTCAAGGAAAAATCAAGTCAATTAGCCATAATAATAAGAAGAATACCAAGAGGAATGTAGTAAAAAAAAAATCCCTTCTCACAAATTCCTAAAAGTTCCCATCCTCCACATCAATTCCTCCTACTAGACCTACCCTTATGCCCCCAAAACCATGACACATAAATCCCATCATTGGGTCCAAGGGACATCTCCCTTGGAAAGCGCCTATCGCAAATTGCATACAAGGTTAAGGGGCAATCCCTTACCTCTGCAAAACCTATATAATATTTGTTGTATTGAATTCTAGTTGCATGCACCAAGTTCCAACATGTGCACACACACCTTTGAAGCTTGTGCATACATGAATCAGTAGCCTGCATGTGCACACTTTAGCAATTTGTGCACACTCCAATATTTTCTTGCACACTTGGTAGCCCCCACACACATCAAGAATGCCAACATCATTACACATATGTGCCAACAACAACACATGGTATGCTAGGAGATGAACAATCATTGAAAATTACATAACCAAAATGCCTTCAACCACCAAACCTTGATCTTGTCACTAGGATGTGCTCTTATTAAATAATGTATTATTCAGAGCATGGCATAGAGTGGTAGTCATCCTCTTTCACACTCTTGATCACAATGTAAATTATTTAAAAAATACACAATGATACAAGCACTCTTGCATTTTAACATGCTTTTTATACATTTTAGGTATTAATTTCATTCAGTCTTTATTTACGTTTCTATGCCCATCACTCGATTGGTGTAATTTTGTTTAAGTTGTCCTACGTATTCATGCAAGGACGAGTTCTTAGAGAGTATAGTCTTAAAATTATATCATTACCTATCTATCATTGTCAAAGAATATGCAAAATATCTTGAAATAGAAAGGAAAATATTGGGGATGCTTCCTTAACACTTTAAGTGCCAACTACGCAACAACTTTCAAGAGGCGAGATATCATGTTGCACTCAATGGAAAATGCCATATCCAACAAGACTAAATAGTCATACTTAACTCATAATTTCATGGGATGAAACATAGTACAATCTTGAGAGGAATTAAAACTTGGCGGGGGGAATATCACCACCCCAACTTGAGTAACCGATAAAGCCCTCAACAATAATTTCTTGAAATAAAGAAGAACAATATTTCTTAGAGGTTAAGAGACTTTAAGAAATGACTAAAATCTCCATATTTCAATAAAGTTACACGCATCAAAAGTTTACGGATGAAAATCTCTAAACTTTATACTCTCACTCTACTTCCTATACTTTGACTCTACTTTTTTATGGGGAGGATGACAATCTCTCCACCCAACCACCAACTAGACCCAATTGACATACCTATTTTTTTTTTTTCCTCGGAAAAAAAGCGTAATTTTATTCAGCAGAGGTGAACAAAATACATTCAGTAGATGCATTTAAGCATTTCGGTAATCCAATTAAGGATAAAAAAACAGTATTCATAAGTTCCTCAACAAAGGGTCTATGAAAGTATTCATAATGAGTTCCATCCCTGAACTCTATCACTTTCCACAACCCCACTGCCAAGTCCCGGCCAACCTGAGAAGCCTCGTCTGCCTCCTTGTTGTTCTCTCTGTAAATATGTCTGCATGCAAAGTGTAAAAAAGAAAGTTTTAGTTGTATAATGTCCTGTAGAATGTTTGCAAGTCTAAGATCCCTGCAAAGTTGAGTGCCATTTGTCCAATTTGTAGCATTCATTGAATCACCAAACACATTAATCTGATGACATCCCTTCTCCCTTGCAAAGATGAGAAGAAATTTCAGGCTCATAATCTCAGCATAATTATTTCCACCTTCCCCCAGTCCCAAGAGTAGTTGGAATGAGTGATTTTTTGAAATATTCAGTATAGCCCCACCCCCGCACCTGCGTTCTAGTGCAGATCCATCATAAAAACCCCAAGGCATAGAAACATCAATTTCTAAGGCGAGGACCTCACGCTGTTTTGCAACTCTGATGTGGTGTGGGAAGGCCTGGCGGAAGCCACAAATCTGAATAGCAGTGACCACCGGTGTACATTTTTTTTCAGTGAAGATCAACCCATTTCGTGCCAACCAGATGCCCCATACCACCAGTAATGGGAGATTCATGAAAGACTTGCCAATGGGATCCAACACCCATTGTGACCAGGCTGACAACACCGAATCCCCGGCCCAGTTAAAAAAAGTATTATATATTCTCGAACACTCCGCCCACACTTGCGCCATGAAAGGGCAATGGAGAAATAGATGGACACAAGATTCCTCACAAGCTTTGCATAATATGCACCAGCCCGGCCCGATCCGATTCTTCTTCTGTAAAGAGTCCCAGGTGGGAATAGTATTCTCGAGGGCATTCCACATAAACAGTCTATGTTTCAGAGGGCAATTAATCTTCCACAGGGTTTTCCACCAACCCACCGGCTCACGTTGATTCATGAAGTGACAGATACTGATGTATCCATCCTTTGGTGTATAACAGCCATTCGGGGCCCCCTCCCATACCAAGCAGTCCTCCCTGTCCCGTAAGCGAATATGAGATTGAGAAAGTGCCCGATAAAAGGACCTCAATTCCGCCCGTTCTTCCACAGTAAGTGCCAAAGAGTCTGCATCAACCCATGTTTGAATCCATGGATGCATATCCCGACCAGCCAAATGGGATAGATAACAAATCCCCAGATTCCGAAGAGAGAGTATCAATTCACCAGATAATAGGTGACGACCAGCACTCCCAAACCAAGGGTCCTCCCCAACACAAAGGGCCTGTCCATTCCCAATATTCCAGGTGAGCAGGTCGCCAATAACAGGAAAAGAATTAATGACCGCTTTCCAGATAACGGAACAGCCTACCTGTGATTTATCCACCAACCGCACCCATTCCAAAATAGATAGAGGGGCAATATATTTCCGAGTGACAACCTTAGTCCACAAGCTGTCAGATTTCAACAATCTCCATACCCCCTTCGCAGCCAAAGCCTTTGCAAAAAAATGTATATTTTTAAGACCCCACCCCCCAAAGGCTTTAGGAATTGCGATCTTCTGCCATCGAACCCATGGGGAGACAAAATCTCCCTTGCCGCTCCAAAGGAAGCGAAAACACAGCTTCCGAGCTCTCTCCAGCGTTCCTTTAGGAATCCATGAGAGTGACATCCAGTAGACTGGGATGGCCTCAAGAACCGATTTTACCAGAACCAGCCTTCCAGCTCGCGACAGCCATCTATGGCTCCAAACCTTCAGTCTCTTGTGGATTTTTTCAACGATCCATTGCCAGTCCCTTTTGGTGTATGAATTTGGCTTTAAGTGAAACCCAAGGTAGCAGAAGCCCACTTCAAGGCGTAGAAAAGTATAGGGAAAGATCCTCCGAATAGCCGTAATCTCATCTTCCCTCAGCAGATGGGTTGCTAGAGTGGATTTTCTCACATTGATCTCCATACCTGTGGCATTAGAGAATAGTTGAAAGATGTCCTTTAGCGTTTCCATGTCCCTAGTCGATCCAGTGCAGAAGATAAGTATATCATCCACAAACAGCAGATGCGTAATAAACAGATCAGGTGCCACTTGGATGCCATGGAGAGTGCCATCCCTACGGGCTTTATTCAATGCTTTACTCAGTCCTTCAGTGACCAACAAGAAGAGTAAAGGGGATAGTGGACATCCCTGACGCAGTCCTCTTTCAGACCGGAAGAAAGGAGATGCTGCACCATTAATAAGTACCGCAAAGGATACCGTAGAAATACAACTCATAATCCACCTGATAAAATCCACAGCAAAACCCAGATGAGTGAGAAGTAAATGAATATACAGCCAGCTCACCTTATCATAAGCTTTTGACAAGTCAATCTTGATAATAGCTCCTTTGATTTTCCGAGCTTTCATGCTATGGATACCCTCCTGTGCGACCCCAATAGCCTCGTGTATCTGTCTCCCTTCCAGGAAGCCGAATTGTTCCTCAGAAATATGACTGGACAGAATCCCTTTAAGCCGCCCAGCAATAATCTTTGATACTACCTTGTATACACAGTTGCACAAAGAAATGGGTCTGAAGTCGCTTAAAGAAGAGGAATTGTCAGTCTTTGGTATAAGTGCAATAAAAGTGGAGTTCAGGGCAGCCGGGATCCTCCCCGATCTACGAGTGTCATCCACCATCTGCAACAGATCATTCCCAATAATCTCAAAGAGTGCCAGCAAGAATTCCACCGTCCATCCATCCGGTCCCGGGCTTTTATCTTTTTGAAATCCCTTCAAAACGCCCTTCAGCTCACCTTCCTCAACAACAGCCATCAAGGAGTGGTTGTCTTCTTCATCCACAAAATGTGGAAAAAATTGGGCCATCCGAACCACATCCAAAATGTTAGCCTGTGCAGGGGCTTTAAAGAGTGATTTGAAATGTTCAACCCCAACCCCAGCCATATCATCAAAAGAAGTCTGTGTATGCCCCATTGAGTCTTCCAAGCTCCAAATGGTATTGGCCACCTTCCTTCCTTTGGCATATGCATGGAAAAATTTTGTGTTCTCATCCCCAGCCGATAGCCATATAGCCCTGCTCTTCAGTCTCCACGTTTCCTCTTTCTCCAAAAGCAGCTTATTGCGCCTGCCTTCCAATGAAACCAAAAGAGCTTTCTCCTCTGGTGTGTCCAAACCCCCAGTTCCCGAATCATACATAGACTGCAGTTCCAATTCGATAGTCTTTAAAACGTTATCATCTCTTATGTGCTTTTCATGGGCCCAGGCCTTCACCGGCCTTTTAACCCGCTTGATATTTTCAGAGAACTGATAAGAGGCCGAGTTGCCTACCCTGGGACTGTAGGGAACCCAAAGGGATCGGATAAGTTCAGGAAAAGTCTCATCATCCAACCAGATTTTGTTAAATTTGAGCGGCCCAGCAGGTTTCATAGGACCATCACGGATCTCCAAAAAAATAGGGAAATGATCCGAAGAGCCCCCCGAGCCAACCCACTGCCTCAGTAAATAGTTCCGCTCCACAAAGGTGTCAGACATCAGAAAACGATCCAAACGTTTTTCAGCCCTGTATTCACCAGTTCTATTGTTTCTCCAAGTAGGTTTAAGGAGAGTCGGCTCAATATCCAGCAGATTATGGGTAACAAGCTGGTGAGTGAAAAAAACAGCCATAGGATCTGGCCGAGCTCTACAACCCCAAACTTCAGCCGGCCCAAGGGAAAAATTTAGATCCCCTCCCAACATAAGGTTTCCCATATGTAGCATAGGATGAGAGAACAGTGATTCCCAGAAAGGGACTTGGTTCGCATAAGGCCCATAGACATTTACCACCATGAGAGTGTCACCAAAATCCAAGGACGAACAAGTCATCCCCAGCGTCGCTTCCATACCCCAGAGATTCTGGCACTGTATCGACCGGGTGTTCCACCCCATAGCCAGACCCCCGGACCTGCCCTTGGCATCCAGTGTAGTAAAGGACCAACCACCAAACCAACTTTCAAGTAATTTTTTAACAGTCTCACCAACACCCATAGTTTCCTGAAGCAGAATGATATCCGGGTGTTCAATAGACACCACTCTGCGGAGAGCTGATCTTTTGAGGGGACCAGCCAGACCCCGGCAGTTAAAAGACATAACTTTCATCAACGTCCCTTCTTCTGGGCACGCACCGCTCTAAGCGCCCGATCAATAGTCACCTGTTTGCCATCCAAGAGGTCCATCTTGGCCTTGGATTGTGCCTTAGCAAGGTGGGATTTTCTGCCCCGACCCCTACCATTCCTTCCATCCTTATTAGCGCCTACCCCCAGCCCTCCCGGGGAAATTTTTGTAAGGGATCTCAAGAAGTAACCAGAATCCAAAGATGTGGTAGGGGATGGGGATTGAGGTTCATCAAGAGGCCCAGGTTCGTCAATAGGGGGAGGTTCAAGCAACATTACCCCAGGGGTTGGCTTCAAAGCCGAGCAGGATGGGATGTCAGTATCAAAACCCATAGTATCTACCAACTCCATTGCCGAGGAAATATTCAGATTTTTTAGAGCCACAATCCAGTCCGGATTATCAAAATGCAAGTTCTTTAAAGCAAAATGAAAAGAAAGGGGTTTAATGGAGTGAGCAATACCCGCTGATGTAGACCCAGTTTCCAAGTTAGCCGCCGGATGAGTCACCTCCATAGCAGTATTTCCAGGTAGCAAAACCCCAACAGGAGCCGCGTCCAAACCCTTCTCCCCTGGTAAGACTGCCTCATCTGCCTCCGCTACATCAGGGACTGGTAGAGCCGTGCCAGAAAGACCAGGGTCATCCATATCCCGTGTAGTAACAAGTCCCTCAGCCTCGTCCAAAGCCGCAACAGGGAGGGTTTCTGCTAATGGAAGATCTGGAAGTGAAGTTACAACACCGCTCCAGTACCCTTACGTGGCCCCTCATAATTCTTCCAGAACGGGAGTTTGCATTCAGCAGCCGGATGACCGTAGGCATGACAGCGGCGGCATCTGAAGGGAACATTTTCGTAGTCCAATTTCTGTGAGTAGACATATGGCCCCCAACTGAGGGTAACATCCGGCACCAACCCATCCCGAATGTTCAGATTTACCAGAATACGAGCCACCTTCCGCTGCCTGGTATGTAGAAAACTGTAGTCTCCATCCAAATAATGCCCAATCATGTTCCCAATGCCTCTGAAATGTCGCTCCGACCAGTAATGTAGAGGTAATCCTGGTAGCCGTACCCACAGTGGTACAATGTCCAACCGTTCCTTACTAGCATCAAACATCGGATGCCATGGTTTGATCATGACCGGGCAATGATCCCAGCTCCAGTTGGAGTTTAAAACCCATTTTGTGTGCTCCTCCGCCTGGAAATTGAAAGCAAACCAGTTTCGGGTTAATTCCACTACTTCTGGTGTATAGCCCAAAACCCCAGCCCACTTCTCTCCCACCCAATCCTCAATGGTGCACAAAGAGAAAGATCTGCCCAATGCTTTGCCAACCAGAGTGATACTGGTCATCTTGACCAGTTGGTGCCACTCAATGTCTTCCCCAAGAGCGTAATTGTACCGAGTCCTGCTGAGTTTCAACCACCTCTTCCTGCCCCGTTTTTCCTGGTGAGTAGTTTCCTCCGATGAAGGTCCACCCCACTCGTCTGAACTCGTACCAAAGCCCACACACGGGCTAGCAAAGCCACGCTGCTCGTGGATTTCCAGTTGCCCCGCCCACCTTTCCTCCCTCGTCTCGACAATGTTCAAACCTGGCTGCGGGTTCAATGGAGAAGGTACTCTGCCAACGATGCCCCAAGAAACATCTTCCACCGTGCCATGTCCTTTATTCTTGCTCGCCGAACCCTCCAGGGCCTCAATAACCTGGTCCAAGGTCCATAAAACCCCCACTTCCTGCGGAGTATTCGCTGATAAACCGGAGATGGGAGCACATAAAACCCCGGAGCTGGGAGATAATGCCAAGAAATCCGTCGGTGAAAACCCCAGGGCGGACCGGTTCTCAAAAGTAGGTCCTCCTTCCACCTCGTCGCCACCATCAGGGACCCCAATCGTCCACCCGGCACCCTCAGACTGTGTCCAGATGGGCAAGTCATCTGATGCATCAAAGGAGTAGTCCACCATGTCATCATACGAAGCCATGTTCAGGGAAACCCCACCTCCACCGTAGCACAGGTAAAAACCGTGGCAACCACCTGGGGTTTACCACCAAAAAACAGGTTTAAAACGGGAATAAAAACGGTGTTCAAACCACCCTACACCGCCGTTCTAGCCGTCAATACCGTGACCCCTAGACTGCAGCAGCCCGCCCGTCTACCAGCTTACGAGCCCACCTACACCATGGGAACCACCAATGTGCACCAAAGAACCCCGAACCCTCGCCACCTTAATCGCAGCGCCGAATACCGAAAAGAAAAACCATCAAAGGTGCCGATTACATCTCCACCATCTTCATGGCCTCCTGCCTCGTCCCACCTCCATAAAATCGTTCTGTTCAATCATCCCAGGTTCCGAAAAACGTCCTCCAGACTAACGTACTTCTTCACATTCATTTCTTGGAGCCCCTTCTTTATCTATTGTATTAGATAGTTACAGATAATATCTATTGACATACGTATTATATCTACTTGCATATTTATAATTCCTTTGAGAGTAATTAAATATTAACTTTATCAACATTTCATAATTTTTTTACAATAATATTGAATCTAAATTATTTTTATACTACAAAAATATTGGATCTAAATTAATTTTATACTACAAAAATATTGAATCTAAATACTGAAAACATGCACAAATCCATTGAAACCATGATTTGGTATACAACTTGTAATTTTACAACTTCAATGTCCATATAAAACTAACATTAAACAGGTACAGTCCAATTGCAATGTTATTAAAATGCCTCACAATTTTCTTTCATCGGAAAATTTTCATGAAAGACAAAATGGATTGAATGAGGTTTGGTGGGTATGTTCCAAAAATCACAATGGCAATAGCGAACCTCCACCTTGGTTAAGGTTGACGTGTATATGGGCCTCAAATGGATTATGAAAGCTGGAAGTTGGTTTAGGTTGTTGTGTACTTGTAGTTGATTAGGTGGTGAAGAAGCTAAGATGAGGGATTTGATGGAGGGATTTTGAGACGAAGATGAATGGGAAATACAGACTCTGGTGGTGTGGTAGAGTTGAATACCTTTCACTACACACCATTTACTAACTCGAACAAAACAATAACAAGATGACAATGAGCAGTCGGATGAATGCAGGTGACAATGGCATGGAATAATACCTACTTCCTTATCAACGGGTTTGTGACTGGTAGATGAAGCAAGAAGCACTATCCCAATAATAAAGAAGAAGAAGAAGCAGACCTACATGCCAAAGCAACACCGACATATCAAGAACTTGTAGAGGACAAAGATATGGCAAGGTTTCTAATGATGCTCGCATGCAATGGCAATGCCAATAGATCTGTAAAGGATGGAAGGGAGATGACCCAGGAGCCTATCTATTAGTACGAGGATACTAAGTTGATGATACCCAAGTGTGAATCTAGTGGAAGTACTGATTATTCATATGGTGGTAAAACAACAAGGATCAAGAAAAGGAATAGTAATAGCTTTATGCATAGCATCGGGCATAAGCCTACTGGCCTTAGAATTAGGCTTGTTGATGATGGTGAATCTGTCTGGGGATATTCTGATGGGAAGATTCTGATGTGGGTGTTCGAGAAACCAATGAGAAATACAAGTGTAACAAAACAGAAGATAGTAATCTCTCAATCCTTGGTATCAATATTTTGGTTCCACTTGCATCTCTGAAAAGGGAATTTGGATAGAATTTGGTTCCACATTGCATGCTATCTGTTTTACAAACCAAAATCCAGCATTTACTCCTGCCATGTCCACAATCGCAGGAAAAAGATATGTCTTGGAGACAAATGGTAAACAAAAATACCATCACCAAAATTCTCACATGTCATTTGATTCAAATGCCACAACCATGCCATATCCATGATAGCAGGAAAAAGAGACATCTTGGAAACAAATGGTAAACAAAAAAACCATCACCAAAATTCTCACATGTTATTTGAATCAAGTACCAACACTCGGAACTATAGCATCCTAAAATAATATTGCAGATTCCATGCAGAGTTCATGCATTCATTATTTTGTACTTCCAAATATACTAATTCAACAAACTACGTCATTTTTTTGTGAAACAATTGCATTCACTATTAAAAAAGCTTTATTGGAATACTTCAAAGTTGGAAAAATGCTCCCAAGAGTTTAGTTCAATTGCAATCACCACAAATTTTATCAACAACCAAACAAAAATTGAGCCATCTATTTCTATATGCACAACCAAACACCCAACAAAATAACGTATCAAGAAAACCAAGCACATCGTAAAAATCAACAATATAAGATATCAAGAAAACAACAATTGTGTAAAATTTGTTTGATTTTGACAAGTTCCAACACTTTACAGTGTACACAGATAACCATATCCTCAATGAACAATACATATAGCCTAAAAATGTAGGGCACAAGAAACCTAATTTACATTTTTTCCCTTTTTTGGTTCATTTTGTTAAACTTAAAATTACAAAAGCCAAGTCTATCCTGATCTCTTTCCTGAGGAAATATCTTTCAAAACATTTACAACCTTCATATGCTACAAGTTCTCTTTTGTTATTTGAACTGTAAGAGGTTAATCCTACATAAAAAAGCTACTTGTCGTTCTTAGATAACTCAATTCTCTGCCTTAAATTGGCAGACAGATTCAAAAATAGGAATAAGAGTACAATTATTGTTAGGTAACTCTAACAATGGTTTTTGACTTGAAATATCCTCTGAATGCAATCAAAATCCTTCATGAGAGCTTCCATATCCTAGTCAAGTGCACAGTGCTAAAACACATCCTCCCCCCACCATAATAGTTTTGATGTCCTCTTACAAGTGCAACACTTGAAAAGCATTTCAGATGACCCTACAACACCCTTCAAACTAGCACCCATGCTTATTTGTCCTACACGAATTGCACAATTTGTGTGTGTCTAGTGGGACAAGTATTATAGCCCACCGACTGGCAAGTATTCAATTCAAATTCAAATTTGTTGCAAATAAAACACATGCAAAGGCTACATAATCCACTCTTGGTGGTACAAACTTCACAGCTACAAACATCAGCAGAAAATTGGCTATGACAAGCAATATTTCTACATCGTTTCTCAACAAAGATCTCAATGATGATCGTTTGAGTGACACTCATATCTGGATGCAAAAAAGCTTGAATAGAATAAATGGAAGAGTGGCAGTTCAATTACCTATTTGAGTGGCTCCTGCATTGATAAAAACAAAAAAAAAGCAATAAATATTATATCCTCGTTCCATTTCTTCATCATTGTCATGCCCTATGAATCTCAAAACATGGAAGGTCGGTTCGACATTCTCAGAGCTCCACAATCCCATACCCATTGTATCACGCCAACTCCATATTCATCAGGGTCTTTGCTGCTTTGTTTTAGGCGATGCCCGCCAGTGCCAATCCCTCTTCTCATAAAACTTCCTTCCCCACAATGCCTCTTCCTCTTCGCTTCTCATGGAATCCAACAACATACCCCACTTGACCCACCCTTCTGAAGCTCTCAATAATCAGAGTAATGGACGCTACGGGGCCACTCAAATACAATGAAGAAGACAAAGCTTTAAAGATCCACATCGTAGGGTTTGGAAGCCATGGGCAATTTTTGGAGGAAACCATGGTGAAGCAGGGCCACATGGTACTCGCCCATTCCAGGACGGACTACACGGATATTGTCGCGAGATCAGGGGTTCAATTCTTTGGAGGTGCAGATGATTTATGCAAAGAGCATCTAGAGCTTATATTGATGTGCTCGTCTATTATTTCTGTGGAGGTCGTGCTAAAATCATTGTCGACATAGCGACTGAAAAGGAGCATGCTTTTCGCCGATGTCCTGACCGTGAAATAGTTTTTTTGCTGGTTGTTCCTGTAGGTTTTTCCAGCTGAATTCGATATGTTGTGCACTCATCCCATGTTCGGCCCTAAGAGCGTCAAGAATGACTAGGTTGGTCTCCCTTTCGTTTATGACAAGGTCAGGATTTCTAACGAGGGGTTGACAGCCCGACACTTGCGTTTTCTCAACATTTTTTTTCTCGCGAGGGATGTCAGATGGTCATAGGGGAGATCATGGATGCGATTGGCATATCCCAAGAATGCATCCACTCTATCATCTGAGAAATTGAATGCCTTGGTCCTCAAGATGGACATAGCCAAGGCTTATGGCAAAGTTAATTGGATTTTCTAAGATTAATCCTTCTTTAGATTGGGTTGCCCATGGAAGTTTGTAATTGGATAATGGCATGTAATTCCACTGCAAATTTTTTTGTCTTAGTTAGTGGATCTCCCTCGGGGTTTGTTAAGAGCTCAAGGGGATTGAGGCAAGGCTATCCTCTCTCCCCCCTTCTCTTCCTCTTAGTAATAGAAGGTCTTAGTAGAATTATCTCCTCGGCCAATCTTGAAGCTAAATTTTATGGACTCAAGTTTTCTTCAACCCTATGCATTACACATCTCTTGTTTGTGGATGTTGTGATTATTTTTGGTAATGGGGATTTCAATGAATGGTAATTTTTTCATGATATCGTTTCTTGTTTTTTTCTGCATTTGACATGGAGGTTAATCCTGACAAATCATTCTTCTACAAATAAGTTGAGTCTCTGGTTCTCAATTCTCAGTTTTGAAGCCTTTTTCCTTATAAGGTGGAAGAGTTGGACTCGGGATTGAAGTATTTAGGCTTCTTTCTTAAGCCTAATTGTTATTTCTCTTCAAACTAGGATTGGTTAGTTAAAAAGGTTGTTTAAAAAATCAATAATTGGTCCTTCAGATATTTATCCCTAGGAGGGAGACTGACTCTGGTATGTTTTGTATTAGTAGCCATCCCAGTGTTCTGGTTCTCCTAGGATCTGATTCCTTGGTCAGTTTTGGGACTCTTAAGACAAAAAATATTCTCCTGTTTACAGTCGGGGTCTGATCGCTCTGAAAATATCCACATGGTTAATTGGGCCAGTCTCTCTTGGCCAAAGGATATGGGGGGGTGGGACATCAATAATATTGGTTGGTTCAATATAGCTCTTTGTCTGAAATCCTATTGGAGAGATTTATTTGTAAAGGGTACGTGGCATTCGGTGATCTTTGTGAAGTACCTTAAAGGAAATACTATGCTAAAATGGCTTAGGAAGCCCCTAAAATATTATAGGAGGGTCTCGTTTTTTTGGAAATGTTTTCTCATGGATAAATGGAATAATAGCTTGGAGGATTGGAGATGGATCCAATGTCCTTATTGATGTGGATCCTTATGTTGGATGTGAAGGGGACTATGTTCTCAGTCATCATGTCCTTAATTTTTTAGCAGATTCCGGTATATCCACTCTTAATCATATCAAAAGAGCTCTAGGTCTTAGTGTCAATGGGAAATATCGGTTACATGTGATCTTGACCTCCAGGGGCAGGGGGCAAAAGAGTGATTGAGTTACATCAACAAACTCTACTATGCAGGTATAATACTTTCCAATTTGGATGATTCATTGGTTTTGGATTGGAATAAGTCAAATGGGCATCTCTCATCTAAAGTAGCGTATGAGGCTATTGCTATAGGCTAGGGTTTAACACGCTTAAAATGGTGGTATGCCAAAATATGGAAGTGGAACATTCCTTTTAAGCTTAAATGTTTCTTTTGGCTTGCTATGGAAAATCGTATTTTAACTTGGGACAACTTGTACAAGAGTGCCTGGATCGGGCCGAATGTGTGTCCCCTTTACAGACAGGATGAGGAGAATGTAGACCATCTCTTTTGTAGTTGCCCCTTAAGTCAGAAGTTTTGGATGGAAGTGAACAAATCTCTTCAAATTCCATTGGAGTGGGGTTATGTTTTCTTGAATCTTAATTTTGACCATTGGTTTAAAGAAGTTAAGATGCATAGACTACTTCCTATCTTTAGGTGTTGGCAGATTTGGCTTATGCGTAATAATGCCATTTTTTAGGATAGTTCTCCAAATGCCTCTCTCTATGCGATGAAATGTTTGGGTCTATATCTGTTTTTTCATTTATCTACGGTGATTAAGAAGAAAAAATTGCTTTCTTCCCCCTCCTTGGCAGGTTTGGTGGTTGGTTTCTTTGACAGGGTGGTTTTAAATGGCATTGGGGGATGTGGAGTCATCCTTCAAATTAATGAATACCATAATATAAAACTCAATATGGGTTGTGGCAAGGCCACTAACTCTGAATCAGAGTTGTTGTCATTATGGTGTTTCCTAAAATTTTCCAGTTGCAATGGAATCGTTGCTCTTCGGGCCTTTGGGGACTCCTTGGCTATTGTTAACTAGTTTTCAAACCTTTCAAAGCTCCAAGTTCTATCCTTAGAAGCCTGGTGATCTAGATTCAAGGACCTTCAATCTAATTTTGTGTGTCTTTAGATTCATCATATTCACAGGGAATTCAATATGGAAGCAAATGCTCTCTATAAAAGAGCACTTTCCTACCTCGAAGGGCTGTTATTATTTTAGGAATACATTGAAGGATCCGTTTCCGGTGAAGGGACTATTATTTTATTTGAAATGAGTTGAGGCTACCTTGTATCATGTGATCTTGTTTTGGTTAGTTTTTTCAGTAGTGGAGACATTTTTGTAGCATGTTGGCTCTTCTTCAGTGTGTCTCCTTTTGATATTGGTTTTGGTAAATTAAGATCTAGTATCTCTATTGGTATTATCATCTGGAGTTTTTATATTTGTATATCAGTTGTAATCTCTGTCTTGGAGATGGGTTGCTTAGTGTGTATCTATTTTCTTTGATTCTAATGGAATAGTAAGAAAATGAGACTTTTTTCATTTGAAAAAAAACTACATGAGAAGACTTTTTCCACCAAGCTCACATATGCATTCAATGATTGGATTTAATAATTAAAAAAAGTAATTGGATCATTTAAGGAACATGGTATCAATTGAATGAGTTATAAGGTTGACAGTTGGAAAAATATGATTTAATCTATCATAGGACCCCGTTCCTCTTCCCCTCTAGTGATAGCCCCTCTAGTGCTCTTTGCACAACAATCTTGGATCATTTATATTATTTTCCGATATAATATTTACATAGCTTTTGAGTTATCATGACAAGCTAACCACATGGACCATATAGAAATATTTACATTATACATGCCTAACCATTCACTGTGCAGGATTTGGCCTTGAGCTCCGCACTAGGAACCCATACCAACGTATTTACATCATTTTACATAATCTGATCTAATACATTCAAAGGGTCGAAACTGGGGGTATTACAATCCCCCCCCTCAGAATAAAATAGTTCTCTATGTTTCCTAAACAATCATGAAAAAAAATAGATATGCCTCTCTCATGGCATCCTCCAGCTCCCATGTAGCCTCATTAGGACCAAAGTGCTTCCACTGCACCTTTATCTGTTTGATGTCTCGTTTCTAGAGCAATGTTACTTCCCTATCGAAGATGCTTAGTGGCTTTGTTTGGAACTCTCCCTTTGGTTCTACCTGGCTCACATCCCAATCAATCACATGGTGAGGATCATGTACATATTTCTTAAGTAATGAAACATGAAAAACATAGTGAGCTCTAGTGTTAGTAGACAATGCAATTCTATATACAATTGACCCTATCTTCTCAAGCACTTCAAATGGCCCACAATATCCTATTGACAACTTGGCATAACTTCCAAGCTTCAAGGAACTCTTCCTTGGCCTCACTCGAAGAAATACACAATCCTCAACATTGAATTCCCTATAGATTTTATGTTTATCTCAAGCTACCTTCAAATTCTAACTAATATTTGCAACCTCTTGTTCCATTTCTTTAAGCATTTCCATCCCAAGCACAATTTTGGTCATTAGATTATCCCAACTCACTACTGTTCTACACCTTCTTCCATACAAAACTTCAAAAGGACTCATTCACAATGATCCTTGATTCCCATTGTTATATGCAAACTATACCAAGTGTAGATAATCTTCCCACTTTTGATGGTTTATCCATCTCATACATGTGAAGTATGCCTTCAATCACTTGATTTACTCTATCTATTTTTCCATATGTTTGTGGATAGCAGGAAGTACCAAAATTCAACTATGTACCCAAATATACAAAAAGACTTTTCCAAAAGTTAGATATAAACTTTGTATCTTGATCGCATACAATAGATTTCAACTAACCATGCAGTTTGAATACTTTTTTCATAAATATCTTGTTAATTTTTTAGCAAATATGATGAGCTTTGAACTTCAAAACTTTAAGTGCGGAAATAGAGAATACTTGAACCAATGAACCATTCAATCACATGAAACAAGATTCAACCATAACACAAGATGTACCTTGGGGAAAACCCTCAAAACAATGAGGATAAAAAACCCCAGCAAATCTTCTGAGTATAACTACGATAGATAGCAAATAATGCCTTTTACAAAATAGCATATTGCTTTTGGAACCCTAGGTGCTAGACAAGAGAGAATGATAAAGAAGAGAGACTCAAAATAACATCCTGCACAAAGAGAAGCGCCTTGCCTTCAAGGGAGAAGAGAATTCGCTTCACATTGAATTCACCAAACTTGTATAACATATTTATACATTCTTCACATGCATCGGCTTCTATTTTTGTCTTCTGAATTCATGAAAAACTCTCCCTCCGTGTGGATGTATCAATCTTGCATGAAGAAGTGCGCCCCACTTCTCATTCAGTGCATTAAATCATTGGACCGTCTCTTAAGATGAACTCACCCCTTAACTGAAAGCTTTCCCACTTAGTTAGGTGGCTAACTTAAGTGTCGTCATGAAAGTGTCACAACTCAAGTGTCGTCTTTTAGTTTAACGCAAGTGTCATCATGCAAGTCTCGCAACTCAAGTGTCGTCTTTTAGTTTATCACAAGTGTCGTCATGGAATAACGCTTAGTTAATTAGATCTTCTTTGTTGTCACTTAGTTAACTCTCTTTAGCTTATTCTTTCTTGTTAACATCACTATGGTGATCAATTCAAGTGCTCATGTGATTGACTGAAGTCTTCTTTGTTAACACTGAAGTTTAACAATTCAAATTCTCTCTTTTTAAGTTAAGTCTTTATGTGCAATTTGAATTCTCTCATATATTATCACATCTTATCATTATCGCTTGTCTTATCTGCATGGTCAATATGTGTTAAATTTAATTATCTATCATATCAGATTATACTCAGAATATTTGTTAGATGTTGTGATCATATTCTATTACTCTCGGACCAAATGATCATATGCTAAAGTAATTCACTTGGAGGTGGTCAGTCTCTAAAGGAGACTTAATATAAATTGGTGACCATGGTTAGTAATACATCACACAACATTAATGATTTAACACGCAAAGAATCTACCTCTATAACTGGAGGTCCACCGCATGGGTACCTACTATAACTGGAGGTCCACGTGAGAATCTGACTTGACACACAAGTCCTGAGCCTTGTCCAACAAGACTTTACAACATCATCACTTTGATACATCAAAGCATTCACCTCAACACATGAGGAATAACCTTTTACAACTGAAGGCTTAGTCATTCTTGAGTCCAACTCAAGAACCTACTCCAAGTTCCCGAGTCCAACTCAGGCTCCCTACCTCAACACATGAGGCCCAATCCTAGCTGCACAAGATTGGATTGGAGAATGACTCGTGATGGTGTACATTTAACACTCCCTCTCACCGAGGGAGGCATTATCTGCCATACCAAGCTTGTCTCGGAAGTACCTGAACTTCATCACTGACAGAGGCTTTGTTAACACATATGCAATCTTCTCTTTAGTAGAAATGTACTGAAGTTTCTTTGTACCTTTTTGGACCATGTATCTGATGAAGTGATACTTCATTTCAATGTGCTTCGACTTATCATGAAACACAGGGTTTTCAGAAAGATTGATGCAGCTTTGATTGTCACACCGAATGACTGTAGATTCAAGCTTCTCACCGAACAACCCAACAAGTAGCTTCCTAAGCCACACTGCTTCTCTACAGGAAGTATTAGTAGCAATATACTCTGCTTCTGTGGTACTCTGGGCTACAGATCCCTGCTTCCTGCTGGTCCAAGAGATCATAGCAGAACCCAAGCTAAAACGATAGCTGGATGTACTCTTTCGATGCACAATGTGACCACCCCAATCAGAGTCAGTATAACCAAGTAACAACACCCCTCCACAAGAGGCATATATGAGTCCATCAACAATCATACCTCAAAGGTACCTGTTGTAGTCTAGGGAATTGTATCAATTACCAATAGTACAATATATCAACATGAAGGAAGAGTCACATACACAGACATTATATAATCATACATAATAGAGTAAGTGGGACAACAACAATAGGATTTTGTATGATGATATGATTTTTTTGATTCGACCGAGGGATTAGGTTATTGAGGGTTTGAGAGTCTGATCAGAGATGAAATCAACGGCCATGGTTCCTTCCATGGCCACCTTCCCCCTTCCCCCTGAGCTTCTATCTATATAGGTCGATTGGTGGCGATTACAGGCGGTTTTTCTCTACGTTCGGCGAGGTGGCAGAGCCTTTGTGCCGCGACCCATTACATTGCGGGCTCCTCCTGCTTAACAGTGGAAGTGACGGATACTTTGCTGTGGGAGGCTATTTGGTAGGGCATCCACGACGCTGGGGCAACGGCGGAAGAATGCCAATGGTAGCGCACTCCCTGTGCGCTTATCGGGCTCCTTCTTTAACAGGGCGGAGGCGGCAGCTATGCCAGGGGAGTCAAAACTTGCTGGTTGTCCTCGGTGTGGTAGTGTTTGGAGGCACTTACAGACTAAAGTATCCGATGGCTTCGTAAAACCTCCCGTGTTGAAGGTTTACTCCAGAACATGGGGGACCTGGAAACATGCATTTTGGAATCTCGTTATGTTTTGCATCAGTCGACTTATCTTATGGTTTCTCTCTTTTTTTTCTTTTTCTTAAGTTCCTTATGAGCTGGTTTCTTCTTTGTACTTGAGCCAAATCTTGGCTGCCCTGAAACAAGGTTTGTTAGATAATGGGTTTGGGGGTGCATTGGTACCTGCACTTTTTATTATATGAAACTTAAAAGTTGTTACTGGAAAGGGATCTTAGAAGCTCTTCTGCAATATGTAATTTGATTATTCTTAATGAAATTACGCTTTTTTCCTCATGTAATTTGATTATTCTTAATGAAATTACGCTTTTTTCCTCGGAAAACAAAAAAAAAGGCTTTTGTGTCAACAGGACCAAAATAGAGTACAATATCAATGCAGAGATGCTATATGTTATTGGCTCTCCAACCTATATATATTTATTACAAATAGTTATTCAGTTATAACTTCTTGGTCGATCGACTAACTGACCGACGACATTCCATCGAACATAGGCGACGGAGGACCTATTTGGCTAGTGGACTAGGTTCCTCCAACATCTCCCCCACCAACAAAATGATTCTTCGTCCCGAAGATATCAACAAAATAACTAAAGAACCAGGTCAAAATTGGTAGTCGTCGCTGCTTATAATATATGATAATGAATTGATTGGTTTCGTTGCATGCTTCGACAATAGCACTACTAGAGGAGGCAAGCCGACGCTAAAAATATTCCCACTGATGGAGAACTGTCTGATGGCATGGTCTGGTATGAAACAACATCTATGCACTTATTCTGGTACTAAACAACATCGGTATAAAATTCGGTCCAGTAGGGGACCAATAAGACAACTTGTTGTTGTTTCAGAGAAGAAAAGCGTCCAAGAAAATAGTTACTTGGTCCACTATACGTTCCACGCTCGCTCAAGATTGCAAATCAATCGGCAATGGAAACTGGGGGCTTGGGAACATGATTGGTGGAGAGGAACTAAGTAACGACTCCTAGTCTTGGCACATCGAGATTTCTAGAAATGCTCATATATCATGAGTTGTGATGCTCCTATCATTGGTGGATTGTCGAAATGCTCATATATCACGAAAGGTGATGGAGAACGATCAATGAAGTTTAATAAGTGGGTTCTGTAGGGTTTGCATGGTTCTGATAGAGTAGTAATGGGAAAGGCACATGACTCAGGAATGATAACGCCATGGTTTCCACAAATTTTCAACGCGGTGCTATACAATGTTTAGACAGATTATTATAATCGGAGCCATGGATGGGCAGCGAGGGTTTGAAACGATGTGGATGAGATTGAGGAGAATACGGCAATTGGCTAGGTAAAGTGCGATGGTTGTTGAGAATCTTTCATGCAAATGCTATAGATTTGTTATAATAATCATGCACGTGTCAGTGGAGCGATGATGTGGAACTCAGATCCATGTTGATATGGTGGCAATATTTTTAATGATGACAACTCAGGTGAGGACAAATTTAGCTTCGTTGGTGGTGCATGATATTTTGCTTGAATCATGTGAAGGATCTTTTTAATTCATGCTTTAGTCAATGGTCTCATGACTTCTTCATCGCAATCGATCATAGTAATGTGCGTTGTGCTCCAGTCGACTCGTTTTTTAATGTTCTGTTGGTTGGTATTGGGCGTCTTCCATTTGTCGGCCGGTTGTAGGTGTATGTTTACGGCCCATTCTCTGGCTGTGACTTGTCTCATGCTCCTTATTCCAGTCTACCATCATTGTGATGCACTTGATTTCTGCCAACCATCCATGATTTAGAGCCTTTTTATACAGTTTTTTTCTTTGGGTGCAAGTTAATTTTTTGACAGCTACCATCTTCTTAACTAATGTAATTAAGATAGGTTAGAAGATTTAGCTAATTTACAGACTTGGGGAATGATTGTCGACCGAATGGTGATACGACCATTTAATCAACGTTGTGCTCGTCCTAAACTTTATAGTGTTTTAATCTTGCACCATTGACAACTTTGGAAAAAAATTTACTTGTAGTGTTCTTAGTTGAATCGACCCTTTTTTCTTTATTTCTTCGACTATACAAGGATCGAGCCATGCGGTATGCATTTTATTATGTTTTCCTTTTACTCGACTGTCATAAAGTAATGTTAAGTCACCGAATCATATATTTTTGCTTTTAATATTTGTGGTCATGTCATGCTTTTCATTGTTGTTTTTGGACTTCCCGGTGATGGATGGTTGTTTGTCATTTTTCTTCTAGCTTTGATAAATCGAAGTTTCTATCTTCTGTAGCTTTAACGATATCCTGGTGTAGTATTTCTATGATAATGGGCGCCTGTTGTTTAAAATGTAGTGAAATGAGTGCTTCTTTTCCATAGATGAGTTTGAAAGGTGTCTGTCCTATCGACCATTTATAAGTTGTCCTGTATGCCCATAAAATAGTTGGTATCATGTCATCCCATTCATCTTTCTCAGGACTACAAATCTTTGTCAGACCTTTAGTTAATGTTTTGTTAAATGATTCAATCGCTCCATTCGACTATAGATGATATGCAGAGCTCTTCGGGTGGTTGATCATAAATTCCTTTAGTAGTACTGATATCGTCTTGTTGAGAAAATGTGTCCCTCTGTCACTAATAAGAGCGAGGGGGAAACCAAACCTTGTGAAAATATTCTCATATATGAATTTTGCAGCTACTTCACTAGAACATGCCTCAACAACTTCATCTTTTTCCCATTTAGTAACATATTCGCCTGTTGTGATAATGTATCTAGCTCCAATTCGTCGGCCAGATACTGGAAATGGTCCAATAAGTCGATAGCCCATATTTCAAATGTTAAACTGGGATTAACAAACATTTATGACATTTGATTCTTTGGTAGTGATCGACCTAATATTTGACACTTGTCACATTTATTTACCTGAGTTATGCAATCTTTGTGTAATGTCGGCTAGCATAGACCAGACTGTAAAAAAATTCTCGCAGTCATGTCGGTGTGATAGTGTCCTCCAGTAGGTCCACTATGATCTTCATCGATGATATTTTGGCGTTCATGTTCAAACACACATCGTCATAGTACTTCGTCGGGTCCAAGCTTATACAAGAATCCATTCATTAAATTATACAGTGCAACCTTCATTGCAAGTATCTTTCTTTTCTTTTCTGGTAGTCCTTTAGGAGCTTTACCTTTCTCTATAAACTATGCTATATCCTGCAGTTCTGTCGATATAACTTTGACTCAAAATAAGTGGGCGTCGGGCAACTCATCGTTAATTCTGACGGGTTATTCTCCCGTTTCAACTCGTGACAAATGGTTGGGCTCGACATTATTCTTTCCAGGTCGGACAACTATTTCAAATTCAAATTCTTGGAACAAGAGTATCCATCTGCATAACTGACCATGATGCATAGGTTTATTGACTAAATATTTGAGCGCTTGATGGTCTGTGTAAAATATAAATGGATTGGCCAAGAGGTAATGTCGATACTTCTGCAGGGAAAAAACCATGCCTAAGGCTTCTCGTTTTGTGGTAGAGTAATTTCTTTATGCCTTATTTAACTTCCTGCTAGCATATGTGTTTGGATAATCCATTCCATCTTCTCTTAGTTGGGTGAGAATTGCACCGACGACAATGCCCAAGGCGTCGATATGAACATGAAACTGGATCAACCAATTTGGGAATCTCAGAATTGGGGCTTCGATGAGTTTCCGTTTAAGAAACTCAAATGATTCTGCACATTCGTGAGACCATGTGCAATCTTGGTTTTCTTTTAGTAATTCTTCCAACGGATATGTCATGTCGGAATAATACCTTATAAATTTCAGATAATAGCCTGTGTGGCCGAGAAGTATTTTGACTTGCTTTGGATTTACTGGTGGTTTCAAGTTGAGGATACCTTTAATCTTTGCGTAGTTGACTTTGATCCCTTTTTGCACATAATATGTCCAAGTAAGATACCGATTAGAGCTGCAAAGATGCACTTTTTAATATTCAATGATAATTGGATTTGTCGGCATTGTTCTAACATTAGTCGAAGATATTGGATATTATCCCTTAATAGTGAGTATATTGTCCATTCGTCGAAGTAGACAACCATAGTTTTATATATGTACTCTTGGAATGCTTTGAAAACTATTTTGGAGAATATTGCTGGTGCATTCTTTAGTCCAAAGGGCATAACTTTATAGGCAAATGATCCCAATTCACAGACGAATGTCATTTTGTGTTGATCTTTCTTTGCAATAGGGACTTGATTGTAGCCCGAGAATCGGTCGGTGAAAGAGTAACATTCATGTCCTAGAAATTCATTGATAATTCTGTTGGCAAAAGGTGTAGGGAATGGGTCAGTTAATGTCACTTTATACAGTCCTCTGAAGTCGACACAGATTATTAATTTTTTCGGATCGTGTTTCTTTGGTTGTATGACCATAGGTCTATCCCATTCAGACTGATCGACTGGGTAGATGATTCCCGTGGCAAACATATTCTCAATTTCATTTTTTACTATGTGCTTATATTTGTGTGCCAACTTATAAGGTCGTTTCTTAATAGGCTTGGCATCTGGTTTTATGTTGATCTTCATTTCACCCATTTCTTGGACTAGTCCTTTTAAATCTTTGTAATCTCATGCAAAAACATCCTTATATTCTTTCAATAAGTTAGCAGTGTCAGCTACTTGTTGGTCGGACCAATAGTCTCCAACCTTTGACATATTTGAGATGTTGACTTCTTTTATTTTGATTTTTGTGTCCATCCATTCAGGTGCTCTCTATTTGTTGATCTTTCGCTCTCCTTCCTTGAATTTTGTAAATGCCTAGGGAAAGTCACTTTCAGTCAATCTTTCTAGTTTTGCTTTTTCTTTTGTACTTATTTTCATCAAAGTTTTTATAGGATTTTGAACATTAGGGTGGTGTCTTTTCCATTGGAAACTCTTGCCCAACGTTTTATGAATTTCAACCTCTAGTCGTGTCGATTGGCATCTTGGTTGTATTTTTTTTATTTGCTTGATTGCTACTCTTATGTTTTCTTCTTATGGGATGACAGAAAAATCTTGATGAAATTTTGTTTGAGTTCTGGCCAATTGGATGTTTCTCCTCTGGCTTCTTCCATCTTGTACCACTTGCTTGGTATATCTTTGAGTGTTTTCGAAAAAAGGTGGGGATATCATCTTTCATCTCGGTATCTGACTCGTTTCCACTCACTTTCACATATATTGATATGGTGGACTGGGTCTTGACCTTGCGTAAATTTAGGTATTATGACTCACGTTGTCATCTTCTTTCCTCCAAATCGTTCAATAAAGTTTGTGGAAGCAGTGATCCAAGTTTGAAGACGAGATCGATGCGTGTCCCACCACCTTGCTACTTGTTCAGTAAATGTTTCGACTAGAGTCTGCAGTTGACCTTGATCACAAATATTTTTAGATACTTCCTCGATGTGAGCAATCGAAGATTCTCATTCTTTGTATAAGAGGGGTGGAATACTCGTTTGTTCTTTCTTCATTGGAATGATAGTCGGATATTCTCTTTTTTTCTTCTCAAAGATTTTTGGGATGACGAAAATAATGAAACATTGATGTGTTCTTTTTCTAGGTCGAATAACTTCAACAACCCAATAGTCACGAGCTTGTGCTTCATAATTTTCAATTTTCCAATCATACAGCTCTGAGTCGGAATTGTACCCGATAAACAAAGGATTCCCCAGGTGTAGTTCTCCATGGTTATTGGGTTCAACAAAATCTTCATTGTTGTAGACTATCTAGTATAGGCGTCGGATGTCTTCATCATGATCGTCAGGTTCAACCTAGGGTTTTCCTTGGGATGGATTGATAGGTACAATTACTTTCTTTCCATCTCCTTTTAGTTTAATCCTTTATTTTTCCAATGAGATGGATGTTTTCGTTTTCCAACCCTAAGGTCGACCGATTAGTGTTGGAAAAGATTTTCCCCCTTCTCATGGGTCAATAATTTCAAAGTTGATATGTGTGCTAATACCCATGATTGATGTTTTTACATTTCGCCACACGCCGATAGGTTCAATTAGACATTGGTCAGCTAATTTGAGATAGATCCATGATTCTTCAAGTCATGGTCGACCAATACTTTCCCAAGTCGATCTTGTCATTATATTTGCTTGCGACCCAAAGTCGAGGACGACCTGTGTAATGCAAAATCCGTTGACTTCTAGATCAACAAGGGGGTCCATATCAATTTTTTCCTTGTGGTTCATGCTGCAGAGCATTTTAGTGATCTTTTCATTTTGAGCATTATTTTTTATGAGATGCATTAAGTCAATCAACCGTGCCACAACTTCTTCTTTCATTAGGAGGTGGAGTAAATCATTAAGTGTTTTAGTCTTATGTTCTTCCTTGTTTTCTTTAGCTGCAATTTGTGAAAATATTTCTGATGCATTTTTGAATATTTCTTTCTGCTTTTGCGGATTAGGATAAGCTTCTTGATTATTTTGCTATCGTGTGACCTTAGATTTATCCCATCCAGTTTTTGTGCCTTGTCTAGTGATTATATGCAAATATTTAGTACTGCAAGCTTCATTCTCGGAGACACAAGACAAAATGTCAACAAATTTTCTTTTATTAAGAGCATCTAACATTATTGGGCATTCTTCGAGATTGTGTTGCCCCACTCCACACTTTGTACAAACTTTAAGTATGTCTTGTCCTTCCACGAACAATCGGGACTCAAATGATCTTCACTAAAACATACATAGCAGCGTGGTCGACTTTGACATGGCGGTCGATATCCATGATTATTATTGTTTCTTCCTCGACCATTGTATCCTCCCCGTTGGTTGTTACCACTATTGCGGTGGTCGTTGTTGCGATTGTCCCGACCTCTTTGATCTATTTTCTACGTCTGGTAGACTGTGTGGTGGTTTCCTTTGTTCTTTAAATTCTTTATACATTCTGCAGTCGTATGTTGTGTCATTCGATATATTCCACACCACTTTGGCTTTACATTATCAGCGATATATGGACAATCTGTGGTCGTGTGGGGTTAAACTCTTTCACATATGTCGTAGAAGTAAGTCGTATATATTGTCTGAAAATTTGTTGGATTTATTTCTTCTGGGAATATATTCAGTCTTCCTTTAGGTACTCTCATTTCTCTTTGAGGGTCATTATAATCATTGTGGTACCTTCTCCTATCATTGTATGGGCAGTTGTCTTTAGTGTGTCCTTCATTGGAACATTTGGCACACCACAGGTTGTTATTTCACAGAGTCAGATGTTGCAATGATTTATCCATCATCTCAATTCTATCTTTCGATTGTTTGTTGATGGTATGACTCGAATGGTTTGAGTTCAACTCGATTCTTAGGGCTTTCTTCAGGACATCTTCGTAAGATGAGTAGTCGTGCGTTAGCAGTGGAGTTCTGATTCATTCGAGCAGTCCTTCAACAAAAAAATGAATTACTACAACAGGGTCCATCTTGCCTGGCATTTGGATTAGAAGATATTTAAATCTTCTATCATATTCATGGACAGATTCTCCCAGCCTTTGTTTAATTTGCTTCAGCTTGTGTCTTGTCAAATGATTTGTATCGTCTACTTTGAAGAAGTCTAAGAAAGTATCTCTTATCTGCTGCTTCCTTTTTGGACCTTCTTCCAAAAATTTCATATACCACGTATGCGCTCTGGTTCTGAGTCCTCCTGCGAACTGTGCAATCTGTTGATTCTCATCATCAATAAGGTTGGCTTGCCACAAGGCTTCACACACAAACCAATGCTTCTGAGGGTCACCATCCCCTTCAAAAATAGGAGTATTTTCTGGAACACATACAACCATATTGCTACTTTTATGAGTTCTAAGACTTACCGACTGATTGCTAAAAGGACTTACTATTTGAGGACTAGTGATAGCTTACGGTGAATGTGACTGCTACCATGACAGACATACTTCTTCTACATAATCCCCTTTGTCAGTTCGGATCTACAACGAGTTGGCTGGTTCTATTAATAATGTTGCTGGAAGGGGGTACTTCGATGTGTTCTGAATAAAATAAATTAAAAGAGTGTCTTCTAAACTTAGGTGTGAATGAAATCCAATTGCCCCGTTCTGGTCGTTGGATCATCAATCTATCTGCAATTCGTCCACATTGGTCTAGTTGATTCCATATACTAGTATCGCCTGGTTGTAATCCCATGTCGCGCTCAACTATTTGTCTAATGGTTGGCCTAGTCATCATTATCATAGGTACAAAACCGATGGGAGTTGAAGCATCCAAGATTGTGATACACAAAGTTTGGGGGTTCAACACCATTACTTTTGACCGCTCTTCCAATGTCGTTGCCTCACCTTCTTCTTCAACTGGTTGACTTTCCCTCGAATTAGGTAGGAATTTTGGTTGCTCGACCATTTATCCCGACTTCTTCATACTTCTCTTATTGTGTAGTGTACTAGTAATTTCCCTTAACCGCTCTCGTTGTTTGTATCTTTTTACTTGTGGACGATTGGACATTTTTTTTGTAGAAACATACTCGAATTTTTACAGGCCTTCATTCTTTCATCAACTAACCTAATGTTTCTTAATTCATAACACATCTTCAACGACCCCCCCATTACCGACCCGACTCTTATTGGGTGACGGGTGTGAAGTCATCAATGGTCGTCATTTGTTTAAGAAATACTCCCATTGTTGTTCCTTGACAAACCACTCCCACTCTTTTTGTTTTTTCCCCATGTGTCGTCGCGTGCTCTTCTAATGGCGGTCGAGGTTCGACTATGTTTCCGGTGCCGTTCTCAATAAAAAATTTGTAAAACAAACTTGGCATAGAGCATAAAAATACTTTGTGGAGATCAGTGTAAAACTTACATCGTATTTTATCGGTAAATATTCTTTCCTCAATGGCTTGTTCCTCACAAAAGTCTTCACATATTTTTTCGAACCATTCGTAAAAGTTTGTTCTTCCTTCGTTAAATATATTTTGCATTAACAACTTTTCATTATGGACATCCAATTTGGTCACGAATAGCGATCAAGAACTTCTTTATCTCATAGGGAACAATCTCTATGAATTTTTCATGGGCTTTGGTGAAGAATTTCTCCCTTGCCTGCGCCAATGTCAATTTATTTCATCTTGCATAATTTTGAATATAGTTTGCTACTTTCTTGTCCAACCACTCTCGAATCTCTCTGTTTGTTATCATTTATGCATCTTCCTCATTTCTTCACAATCGTGTACTATCGACAACAGAACCAATGTTGTAGTCTAGGTGATTGCATCAATTACCGGTCGTACAATATATCAACATGAAGGAAGAGTCACATACACACACATTATATAATCATACATAAGAGAGTAAGTGGGACAAAAACAACAGGATTTCCTATTAACAAGACCAAAATAGAGTACAATATCAATGTAGAGATGTTATATGTTATTGACTCTCTAGCCTCTATATATTGATTACAAGCAGTTATTTAGTTACAACTACCTGGTCGGTCGATTAACCGACTAACAACATTGAATCGACCAGATTTGGAGGAGGACCTAGTCGACTAGGCTCCTCCAACAGTACCTAAGCACATGCTTAACAACAACCCAACGTCTGTGTCTTGGATAATACATAAACTGAATCAAAATACTCACAACATAACATTAATATGGTCTCGAGTGTATCAAGTGCATCAATGAACCAATAAGCTGTCTATATAAAGTGGGGTCAATAGATCCAATCCAGAATCTGAATCATGTAGTTTCCTCAAATTGGAAACCACGGAAGTACTCATGGATTTTCAATCCATCATGCCAAACCTTCGCAATATATCAACAATGTAATTCCCTTGAGAAAGAAATATCTCATCTTTTCTTTTCCAAATCTCAAGGCCAAGAAAGTAGTGCATAAGACCTAAGTCTTTCATATCAAACTTAGAAGTGAGATCCCTCTTGCACCAAGCAATCAATTGTTCCTCTCCAGTGTGGAACACATCATCAACATATAGAACCAATATCAACGGTTGGTTCTTCACTACTTTGAAGTACAAATTTGGATCAAATTCGCTCTTAGAGAAGCCTAGTCTCTGAAGATAGCTATCAATTCTCGAATACCAAGCTTTGGGAGCTTGCTTAATCCCATACAAGGATGTCTTCAATTTGCACACATGGGACTCCTTCCCATGAACCACAAACCCCTCAGGCTGTGTAATATAAACCTCTTCCTAAACCTCACCATTGAGGAAGGCTATCTTCACATCCATATGGTGAAGCTTCCTTCCTATAACAGATGCAAGTGAGATCACAACTCGAATAGTGGTGTACTTGTCCATAAGAGAAAATGTATCCTCATAGTATATGTCTCCTTTCTAAGAGAAACCTCAGGAAAGAAATCTGGATTTATACTTTTCAATACTTCCATTAGCAACATGCTTGATCTTGTAAATCCATCTAGAAGTAACTACGGACTTCCCTTCAGGTTTAGGAACAACTTCCCAAGCATCATTCTTCATAATAGACTTGTATTCCTTTACCATTGCATCTTTCCATACTTTCTACTTTGCAACTTCTTCATAGGTGGAAGGATTTGAATCACTGATTTGACTCATCTATGTAACATACCCTAAATATCTGTTAGGTTTCTTTCTCTCTCTAGAAGAGCCTAATGGTGCTCCATGCCTCTCTACATCTTGTAGTATATCTTGGCACCATGCAGACCTCCTCTTGGCAGGAGGTTCATCAACCATTTCTATTGGTTCATCAAGAGCTAGCGAATATGAGAACTCTGCTGGATTCCCCCTCTAAACATCTGAATGGGGAGAATCAGTGTCTGGGTCCTCCATCATAGGAGTCTCATGCTCCTCTATGTCTGTATCATACTTAATCTCTTTCTATCGCTTGAATGTTGCCTCTTCATAGAAGGTCACATCTCGGCTGACCTCAATGTGTCTTTCGCCTGTCACATATATTCTGTAGGCTTTGGATGATTCGCTATAACTAACAAAGGTTCCCTTCTTTCCTGATGGATCCATCTTTGTCCTCTTTTCTTTCGGCACATGAACGTATACATGATTCCCAAAGATCCTCAGGTGTGAATTATCTGTTTTTTCACCAGTGAACACTTCTTCAGGTGTCTTCTCATCCATAATGGCATGGGGACTTCTATTCTGGATATATACTACTGTACTGGTGGCCTCTTCCCATATTGAGGTAGAGAGGTATTGATCATGCATCATGGAGTTTGTAGCCTCACATATGGTTATATTCTTCCTTTCGACAACCTCATTTTAATGAGGGTTGTAGGGTACAATTAACTGTCTATAGATTCACGCATCACTACAGAACTCATTAAGCGCATGTGAATCAAATTCACCTCCATTGTTAGATCTCAAAGCACGAATGTGCTTTCCTATCTGATTCTCAACTAGGGTTTTGAATTCCAGAAACTTGTTAAAGGTTTCTCTCTTAGCCTTTAGGAAATCAATCCATGAATTTATAGAGAAGTCATCTATAAACAATATATAATATAAATAGCCACTCAAGGAATGGGATGACATGAGACCACATACATCAGAATGTATTAAATCTAAAATCCCTTTAGATCTAGTAATACTGCTAGATAAACTCTTTTTAACATTCTTCCCAAGTGCACAACCCCTACATACACTATCATGCTCAAAATCAAATACGAGCATACCTTTCACCATTTGTTGTAATCCTGGAAGCACTTTGTAGTGGAAGTGAACAAGCCTCCTATGCCATAGCTCGCATGGACTGATAGTGTTGTGAACCATAGCTTGAATGTACTTCTTGGGTACCTTATAGAGACTTCCCTCTCTAACTCCAATCACTGCTGCATATTTCAAGCCTTTGTTCTTCTGCCACAATAGTGCTTGATTATCCATGGATATAACTCAGAAGCCCTTATCTTCAAGAACCAAAACTGATAGGAGGTTCTTCTTCAAGCTTGGAACATAAAGAATGTCCTACACATGTAAAATATCTCCTGAACTCAACTGAAAGGAGGTGGATCCAACTCCTTGGGTCAAATAGGTTATGTTGTCTCCCAACTCTACCTGGCATGCACATTTTTTCTCCTTGAGATTTGTGATGATGCCCTTATAACCAGTCATATGTTTGGATGCGCCACTATCAACCAACCATGTGTACTCACTTATGATGACGGATCCATAAAGTGTTGAGACTAGGTAATACTCCCTCCTTGTCTCCTTTTCTTTGGGTTCATTCTTCTGATTAGTTTCATCTTCTACAATGGTAGAAGCATGAAACACTCCTTTTCCCTTTTTCTTTGCTTTGCACTCCCTTGCATAATGGCCCTTCTTGTCATAGTTGTAACATCTAACCTTTGACTTGTCAAATTCCTTGTTGTATACCTTCTTCTTCGAATGGGAAAACTTCTTTTTGAGAGAAGTTCCTCTTGCCTTTCTTCATCCTTGCTGTGACGGCAAGGTTTTCTTCTTTGATGGACACTGACTTGATCTAGATTTGCCCCTCCTCTTGGAGGAATTCATGCCACAACCTTTTGAAGTTAGGTTGTACCCCTCGGCCATTTACTGCAGCCAAGAATGTCTCCCATGAGGATGAGAGACCATCAATAGGGGTTTGGAGAAGATCATCTTCCTCCACCACTACTCCAATACTAGAAAGTCGATCTCTTACTTGAGAGATCTCGGTGAAGAAGGAGGCCACTATCTCATCCTTCTCCATCTTTAGGTTTTGAAGCTTATTCTTCAATGGCCTCTTTTGACTCAGGGACTTCTTCTCATATACGTTTGTCAATGTATCAAAACACTCCTTTGTGGTCTTCAACAGAGTGATCACAGACATCAAATTGCCTTTACCGAATCATAAATGATCCGTTTGGATTTAGCTTGGTTCTTCTTGAAGATGATATACTCTGCATTAGATGTAGGCTCCTCCACCACAATGGATACACAACCATCCAAGTCATGTTCCTCCAAGATGTTCAACACTCTCACCTTCCAAGTGTTGAAATTTGATGTGCCCTCAAGAGGATCTTCCAATCAAACAGAGATAGATGCCATGGCTCTCAAGTATTTTTCTCAACTCCTCAGGATCTACGTAGGCTCAATTTTGCTTGACAAAACTTATCTCCTTCACGCCCTGAGTTATGATACCATGTTAATTTTTGAGCAAACATGATGAGCTTTGCACTTTAAAACTTTAAGTGCGGGAATACTAAATACTTGAATCAATGAACCATTCAATCACATGAAACATTCAACCATAACACAAGATGTACCCTGGGGAAAACCCTCAAAATAATGAGGATGAAAAACCCTAGCAAATTTTCAGAGTATAATTATGATAGATAGCAGAGAATGTCTTTTACAAAATAACATATTGCTTTCGGCACCCCAGGTGCTAGATAAGATATAATGATAAAGAAGAGAGACTCAGAATAATATCCTGCACAAAGAGAAGCGCCTTGCCTTCAAGGGAGAAGATAATTCTCTTCACATTGAATTCATCAATCTTGTATAACATATTTATACATTCTTCACATGCATCAGCTTCTATTTTTATCTTCTGACTTCATGAAGAACTCGACCTCCATATGGATGTATCAATCTTGCATGAAGAAGTGCGCCCCACTTCTCATGTAGTGCATTAACTCACTAAAATATCTTCTAGGACGAACTCACCCCTTAACTGAAAGCTTGCCCACTTAGTTAGGTGTGTAACTTAAGTGTCGTCATATAAGGTTCACAACTCAAGTGTCATCTTTTACTTTAACATAAGTGTCGTCATGCAATAACAATTAGTTAACTAGATCCTCTTTGTTATCACTTAGTTAACTCTCTTTAACTAATTCTTTCTTGTTAACATCACTGTGGTGATCAATTCGATTTCTCTCATATCTTATCACATCTTATCTTTATCTCTTGTCTTATCTGCATGGTAAATATGTGTTAACTTTAATTATCTATCATATCATATTATACTCAGAAGATTTGTTAGATGCTGTGATCATATTATATTACTCTCATACCAAATGATCATATGCTAAAGTAATTCACTCTAGAGGTGGCCAGTCTCTAAAGGAGACTTAGTAGCAATCGGTGACCATGGATAGTAATACATCACACACCATTAATTATTTAACATGCAAAACATCTACCTCTATAACTAGAGGTCCACCCCACGGGTACCTACTATAATTGGAGGTCCACATGAGACTATGACTTGACTCACAAGTCCTGAGCCTTGTCCAACAAGACTTTACAACATCATCACTTCGATACATCAAAGCATTCACCTCAACACACAAGGAATAACCTTTTACAACTGAAGGCTTAGTCATTCTTGAGTCCAACTCAAGAACCTACTCCAAGTTCGTGAGTCCAACTCAGGCTCCCTAACTCAACACACGAGGCCCAATCCCAACTGTACAAGATTGGATTGGAGAATAACTTGTGATGTTGTACATTTAACATATCCTTGGTATCTCATCATCCTTGTGAGTAGATTTAACCGGAATAAAATGTGTTGCATTAGATAATTTATCCACCACAACTATGATGGAACCATACTTTTTTTAAATAGTTGGCTACTCAATGATAAAATCTATAGTTACGACTTTCCATTTTCATTCCAAAATTGGAAAAGGCTACAGTAAACATGTTGTGTGTTTATGTTCAACCTTTACTTGTTGGCGTTTCATACATCTTGAAATATACTCAAAAATATATTTATTCACTCCCGACAAAAAATATTGTCTCCTTGTTGTAGCAATCATTTTCTGGTATATTGTATGGCCAAAGTATGACATTTTATGGATTTCATCTCAAGTCGGTAGAATTAATAATATCCATTCTATTTTTATAAGTAAGAAGTCCATCTTCCTCCAAACAATAACCTTCATACCTCTTTTCCAAATTGTGTTGTTGTAATTTATCTTTTACTTGCATGAATGGTCATCTTCAACAAGGGAGTTAACAATATTTTGCCTTAAATACGATTGACAAATGTTAATGCATACTATAAGCAATACATGCATTTTTATGTTGAGTGCATTGACCACTTTCTTTTCTTTCCCCTTTATGCATTTGATTTCAAAATCAAATTCACTTAAAAATTCCAGCCATCTAGTTTGCCTTGTATTTAATGTTGGCTACTCAAACAAATATTTTAGACCACAATGGTCAATTCTAAGCTAAACTGTTATGCCCATCAAATAATGGCTCCAAATTTTTTAAATATTCACTATGGCAACAAACTCTAAATCATGGGTAACATTAATTATTTTCATGTTCTTTCAACTTTCTTGACTCATAACATACCACATGATTGGCTTGCATAAGAACTCCTCCAATTCCTTTTTTGCATACATCAATACACACCACAAAGTCCTTTTATGGGTTTTCAATATTCAAAACTGTAGCACTAGTTAGCTTCTTCACTAGTTGGAAGCTTTGCTCATATTCTTGTGTCCACTCAAATTTTATTTCCTTGTTTTGCAAAGAACTAATCGGGTATGCAAGCTTAGAGAACTATTCAATGAACCTTCTATAATAACCAGTAAGACCCATAAAAGATCTCACATTTGTCACATTTTTTGGAGTTCGCCAATTCATAATGGCCTCAATCTTTTTTGGATCCATAGATATTCCTTTCTTTGAACTAATGAGACCCAAATAATGAATCTTCTTTTGACCGAAACCACATTTGATTAGATTTGCATACAACTTATGTTCTCTCAGAACTTGCAAAATCATTTTCAAATGTTTTTCGTGCTCCTCTTCATTCTTAGAATAAATAACAATGCCATCAAGAAAAGCTAGCACAGACTTATCGAAGTACTTGTTGAAATAACTATTCATGAGACACTTGAATGTAATTGGTACATTAGTGAGACCGAATAGTGCCACCACAAACTCATTGTACCCATATTTTGTTCTATAGGTTGTTTTGCAGATGTCTTGTTCCTTGATTCTGACTTGATGGTAACCAGACTTCAAATCAATCTTTGAAAACACCTCCACCCCTCTCATTTGAACAAAGAGGTTATCATTTCGAGATAAAGGGTACTTGTTTTTCACCATAAACTTATTCAACTTCTTATAATCAATACACAACCTGAGAGTTCCATCCTTACCTTTCACAAATAGCACTAGTGCTCCCCATGGAGTCACACTTGGCAAATGTATTTCTTTTCCAATAATTCTTGCAATTGCATTTTTAGCTCTAGCGATTCTAGGGTACTCATTCTATAAGGTGTCTTGGAAATTGGTTCAACTCTTGACAAAAGATCAATTGTGAAATCAATATCCCTCTTGAAAAGAAATCCTGGCACTTCATCAGGGAACACACCACTAAATTATTGGAAGACTTGATAGTCCTCCAACTTGGAAGTTTACTTTCGCTCTATTCAATACCCAGGTTGTATACAATTGACAATCTTTTCTAAAGCATTTCTTTAGCTCCAAGGCTGAAATCTATCTAATAGAGACCATGTTTGGAATACCTTTTACAATCCTTGGGTTTCCTTCTTCATCAAAATGCATTCAAAGGTATTATTATAATAGTCCAGTTAAACTTATGTGATTTTAAGCAATTAATTCCAATGATAACATGATAAGAACCAAATGGAAAATATTCATATTTTCCCATGTGAAGAATCCATCCATCTCCAATGGACATTTTCCACCACTTCACTAACTTTCCTCTTAGTTCCAGTGGCCAGTTGGACTCGCCATGGTTTACTATGCTTTCTTTTATCAAGAGCAAAAATCTAAACAATTTTAGGAGTAACATAATTTTGAGTAGATCCAGGGTCAATTAAAATAACAATATATTGCTTTGTAATCTTACCTTCAACCTCAACCACAATTGATTAATGGTTTGCTTGGAAATTCTCTAGTGTAACATAGATTCTAGGGATGGTCCTTTCTACATCACCCACAATTTCATCCTCTTGGATGTTGTGAACATATATGGCACTCCAATTCTGATGTAGACAATTTATGGGCAAGTGGTCTTCTCCACATCCCCAACATTGAAGGGGCTCCCTTGGCTTATTCCCCACAAATTTTAGGAGTAACATAACTGTGAATAGATCCAAGGTCAATTAAAATGGAGATATATTGCTTAAGAATCTTACCTTCAACCACAATCACAATTGATTGATGGTCTGGTTGGTAGTTCTCTAGTGCAACGTAGATTCTAGGGATGGTCCTTTCTACATCACCCACAATTTCAGCCTCTTTGATGTTGTGAACATGTTTGGAACTCTCATTCTAATGTGGGAAATTTATCGGCAAGTGGTCTTCTCCACATTCTCAACATTGAAGGGGTTCCCTTGGATTATCCCCCACAAATTGTGTTGGCTTAGCCTCACCATGTGATGGCTACCTTTGTTGATTTATGTAATGAGGAGTCTTAAGTCCCTTCCTCCTTTGTTCAAACTTCTCCCTCTCTTTATATTTCCATGCCTTATGGAATTTTGTCTTGCTTTTGTTTTGATCATAACAATACTTAGCCTTCCTTATAGTCTCATTTAGAGCTTGAGGTTTATCTAACTCAATTCGATCCTTGTATGGTTGAGGTAGTCCACTTAGAAAAGTTGAATTTTCACCTTATAATCTCTTATATATTTAACATACATCAACAACTCGAAGAATTTATTTGCATATTCATCCATGGTAATTTGTCCCAACTTTAACTCATGGAACTCTTTGATTTTATCATCACAGTACCTATTAGATAGATACTTTTGCTAGAAGTATTTCTTGAATTGCTTAAAAACAATCTTTATTTCATTGATCCTCTTGAATTAACTAAGGTGATCCCACGATATTGATGCTCAAAAATTTAAATTAAATATAGTCACCCTTGCCTTAAGGTTTCTAGAGTAGTCATGGAATTGGAAATATTTCATCATCCCAGGAAGCCAAGCCTCAACTTCTTGTCCAGATTTCACTTCGTCATCAAAGGTAGGGGGTTTGGCCTTCTGAAATTATCCATGTGAGTTGTCCCTGAAAAGCCTCTTCCTTTTGTTTTGGTGAGATGAAGAACTTGGATTGTTAGTGGAGTCCATAGAGGTAGATGACTCACTAGTAAAATCCTTTGGAGTATATGTCTTATCTCTAGAAATTCTTCTTGAGCTAGGAGACCTCTTGTGAGAATGCCTCCTTGAGATGCTCCCACTCCATCATTGTTTAAGTTCCGCACATGGCGCATCTTCCTCTGAATGTCTGGAAAGATTTGAAGCATGGCTGCATTCAACTGGTTTTGTTCTTCATGAGCTCTAATCAAACTTTCATTATCTATTTTGCAACATTGTAACTCCATTCTTAGACTTATCGTGGTCTCTGCAATATTTGAATGAGTTACTTGGTTTCTGTTGGGAGTGGCCCAAGTAGGCATCTTTTTGACAAAGTACAGTTTTGAGAACTACGCAGTGTGAGCTATGAGGTTAAAATGGCATAGTTTTGGGATGTGCGCAGCTCGGGTTGGAAGGACAGTTGCACGCAGCTAGATGGTGTGCAGTACCAGTGCGACAGTTAGTTGGTAAAGAAGTATAGAGAAAGGTCAAGCCAGGAGAGCGACCTATTTTGGGCAAAAAGCCGAATAAAGTTAGAGGAAATCGACCAGTCTAAGAGAGTGGTGGCAAGCAGTTGAGAAGCTAGGCCACTAAGTTGACGACAAGTTAAAAGGAGCGGAAAGTGACAGGCCACGATGCCATTGTAACCATTTTGATTGATGACTGCGGCTGTCAAAAGGGCGTAAGAGCCACGAGTGGTCCAGTAAGGCATCCAAAGCGAGTGGAGCAAGCTGTCGACGGCGACAGGCAGGGTGGTAGGCATCCGCGCCAGTTTTGGGAACCTTAGGGTTTTTGCCTATGAATTGTAAAGACATAGCCTATGGGCATGATCTATAAATAAGGCATATTTTGTAAGGGAAAGGGTTGTTATTATTTTGGTTAATCTTCATTGTACAATTTTGAGCAATGCTTGTTGTTTTGTGAGAAGATATTGTAAAGGCTCTGCAAGCTGAGTGCGCAGAGACCTATTGGGAGAGAAGAGAGTCTATAGCTGAGTGCGCAGACTGGAACTGTTGTACCCTTCCCATAGACTAATACAACAACAGTTCCTGTGGACGTAGCTCCCATCCTGGGGGTGAACCATGTTAAATCTTGTGCAGTGTGATTGTTTATATGTGTGCAATTGTTTGTTTGCTTACTATGAATGCTTGAATTCTCATTTATCAGTTGATATGTTAATGCCTTTATATGTATTCACCATGGGAATGAAATGGGAATAATATGTTACGTATTACATGAATGGATGAATGTTGAATGCCCAGTATGTCTGAGTTAACGAATGCATAAGTCATTTAGATAGCAGTTAAGTTGGAGAGTCACACCGTGCAACTTCCTTGAAGTGCAGCACCGAGTGTGCGCAGAGTTGTGTATTTCGTTCCATTGCATAACTTGTAAGACTGAATAATCTAAGTAGTAGATGAATGAATAAGTATTGAGTAAAGTCATCAATATCGGTTAAGTCTGAAGAGGAAGCGTATAAGTTAGTTGTGCTTTCCTATTGAGTGAATTCTACCCGAACTGCGTAGTCCTAGAATGCGCTGGTTGTGCAAGTATTTTAGCTTGTAGAAGTGAGGACTGCGACGCAGGCTATCGTCGCGCAGTCTTTGGTCCGCAGTGTGAGCCCCGCAGTGCACTATGCAGTAGTTATGTCTAAACAACTCATCACATAGCTGTGGAAACCTGATTCTGCAACACCCCCATAGTTCCACCTCGAGTGATACCTCAGCCTGTTCGCAGGTTGTTGTCGAAAGGGCCGGTGAAAAGGGGTTTTGTTGGTTCCTTGAAACCGCAAAGAACCTGGGTCTACATTGGAAACCTCTAGAATAGTTATATAAGCCAACAAATGGTTCCGTTGCCGCGCTAAGAATCTGTGATGAGTTGAAGTCGTGATGTGCGATGAAGAAAAAGCTTTGTTGGGTATCGAATTTTGGCATCTCGACAAGAAAGAAATCTGGGCTTGGTGTGACAAGACAGAGTTAGACTTTGCAAGAAAGGAGAATAGACACCTGTATCTTTCTGACATCCAGTGGCTGAATAAATACCTGTGGAAAGACATTCACGAATTTTTCTGGGCATCTTTTGGAAACGAGCTACATGAGTGGTTGTCAAGACTCGCAGAGCAAAGAAACTGTACACCACGAGACGTACCGACCGAGTGGACACCAGAGCTTATTGAAAGACTCAAAGTAGTAGATAGTCCATTCACGCGAGTAGTTGACTTCTGGGTTGAGAGTACACTACATGTTGATGTATATGTAACTTCGGAATGTATTTCATCTATGTATTTCATATATATTTATTGTACCCTTATTAGAGATGTGTTATTCCTCTATAAGGAAGTGTCGTCATGTGGATTGACAAGTGTTGCAAGTGTGTGTACTTACCGATGGTTTATTAGACCACCATGTGTGGGGTCGACCCTGAAATATATATATTATAATGTGGATGTACCTAGCTAGACAAGTCGGCCCCATAAGGTCACTGGGAAAACATGTTAGTATAAATAGAGATCAGGTGATCTCTATTTAGATCATTCGGAAAGTCATATCTCTCTCACTCAGAAAGTGGCGCACTAGTGAGGAGGAGGATCATCTGCTACTAGGAGACTATCTCAGTGTATTTTGGTTGTACTTTGGTTGAGCCATTGCTCTCTCTATCTCTGAGGAAGTTGTGGGGTTTTTCACCTTAGGGTTTTCCCCAAGGAAACTCTGTGTCTCTTGTCTCTCATGATTTTGATTCTTGTGATGCTTGTCATGCTTATTGTGATTGTCATGCATTGATATACTGTATATGTTATTCTCTTAGTGAAGATCCTAGAGTATTGTGAATTAATGCTCAAAATTTAACATGGTATCAGAGCTAACCTGAGAAGAAGACATTTTGCAGTGACGAAAACTTGAGTTTCTTATTTATTGGGTTTCTCTCCACAGATTTTGGAAAAGAAGTATAGTAGATTGACTCTACTCATCAAGGAGAATCTATATGCCCAATCAGAATTCAATTCTGAGCATTTTCAGATTTGGCCCTAAAAGTTAGGGTTTCCACAAAAATAGGAATTTCTGAAATCTAAAGACATAGCTGGAAGCGCCTTGCAAAAATCGAAGTTTAGAGCTTTGGATCAAGATTTTTGGCTGGGTAGATCTCTGGGAAACTCAAACCCTAATTCAGGGCTCTCCCCAGTGAACCCGGGAGGACAAAAAGGCAAATCTGAAGGGTAAAAATTTGCTGATCTCAAATTCTGAATGCACCAGGCTGATCAGCTCATCAAAGCGCATCTTTCTATCCTTTCAGAAAATTGAAATTCACATTTTGAATTTTGAGGGTTTTTTCGACAAACCCTAATCTGGGACCAGATCCAGTTTTCAGCATTTCAAGTGGTAAGACCTAAATCTTTTCTATTTCCATTTGAAGTACTCTTTAATATGTCTCACCACACCAAGCTTGAGGATAAGCTTGAAGGGGCTGATAACTTCCGAGCTTGGAAGTATAGGATTGGGTTAATCCTGGAAGAGAATGAGTTGGACTCATATATAAAAGAAGACATCCCTATCCCAGAGGATGAAGAGGCCAAGGTATTGCATAAGAAGAACTTGGTCAAGGCAAAGAGAATCATTGTTGATTCTATCAAAGACCATCTCATACCCCATGTGTCTTCTCTAAAGACACCCAAGGATATGTTTGACTCTTTGACCAAGCTATTTGAAGGGAAGAACATAAATCGGAAGATGACTTTGCGGAATCAATTGAAAGGGGTCAAGATGTTGAATGGAGAAACCATTCAATCTTACTTCTCCAAGGTCTCTCAGATCAAGGAGCAACTTGAAGCTGTGGATGAAGTAGTGGACAATGGTGAAGTTGTTATGACCACTCTGAATGGCCTACCTAGGTCATGGGACTCCTTTATTCAAGGAATCTGTGCAAGAAAGAAATTGATCTCTTTCAGTAAACTATGGGAGGAATGCTCTCAAGAAGAAGCTAGACTTGTAGCTCGTGAGGAAAAGATGGGAGGTGAAGATCAAGCTCTCGCAACTCACACCAAAAGAAGCAATCCCAAGAAGGAGCACTCTCGCTACAAAAGATCCTATCAAAAGAATAAGAAGGATCTAAGATGCTTCACATGCAATGAGAAGGGTCACTTTGCTTCAGATTGTCCCAAGAACAAAAGGGATAATAACAACAACTTCAGCAAGAAAAAAAAGGGCAGCAAAAGAAAGTTCCATGCTCATGCTGTCGAGGATGATGAACCTCCAAAGAAGAAGGCTAGGGCAGAAAGTGATGATGATTCATCAAGTGAAGAAGAGTATATTCTAATCTCTGCTCTCACAGGTACTATCTCCCATGGTTGTAATGATTGGTTGATTGATAGTGGGGCTTCCAAACACATGACTGGGTTTAAAGAATCTTTTGTGAATCTATCTGAACATGAATCACCCCATAAGGTGAAACTTGGGGATGATTATCAATACCCAATCAAAGGAAGTGGTGAAGCCTCCTACAACCTAGATTCTAGAAAATCTTTGAAGATGAAAGAAGTCCTTTATGTACCTGGGCTCAAGAAGAACTTACTCTCCATCTCTGCATTGGATGCAAAAGGTATGAGGGTTGCATTTGTGGATGGCCAAGTCCTAATGTGGCCAAAGGGAAAGACCATAGATGATGCAGTAGTGGTTGGAGAGAAAGAGGGAGGATTGTATAAATTGAAGGGACAACCTGAACATGCCATGGTGCATGAATCCATGGAGCCAAGTGAACTTTGGCATAGAAGACTTGCTCATATGCACTATAGGGCACTTCCAATTGCAAGCAAGGTTGTAGAAGGTCTTCCTGAAATCAAGACCAAACATGAAGGTGTTTGCAAAGGATGTGCAAAAGGTAAGAACATTAAGAAGGCTTTCCCAAGCAGTGAAAGTAAGGCCAAAGATATCCTGGAAATCATCCACTCAGATGTATGTGGTCCTATGTCATCCAGTTCTCTTAGTGGGTATGTTTACTATGTATCATTTATTGATGACTTCTCCAGGAAGACTTGGGTATACTTCTTGAAGAACAAAGATGAGGTGTTTGATAAGTTCAAGGAATTCAAAACTTTGATGGAGAATCAAACTGACAACAAGATCAAAACATTCAGATCCGACAATGGTGGAGAATTCACCTTAGGTGACTTCAAGAAGCTTTGTAGTGATTCAAGGATTAAGAGGGAGTTGACTGCTCCTTATAATCCTCAACAAAATGGAGTTGCAGAAAGGAAGAACAGAACTATCATGGAAGTAGCAAGGGCAATGCTGCATGACTAGGATCTACCTATGCATCTATGGGCAGAAGCAGCTAGAACAACTGTATATGTGCAGAACAGAACACCCCACAAGATATTGGACAACAAGACACCAGAAGAGGTCTTTTCTGGTAAGAAACCTGGAGTCAGCCATCTCATAATATTTGGTTGTCCAGTATACACTCATGTCCCAAAGGAAAAGAGGACTAAACTAGATCCTTCAGGAAAGAAGGGTATCTTTGTGGGTTACAGTGAAAGCTCGAAGGCTTACATATTATACTTTCCAGGGTTCAAGAAGATTGATGTCAGCAAGGATGAATCAAGAGGGAGCACACTCCAGCAGCTCCTGCAAGGATGTAGATTTTCAGAGGGAGTTGACCATCTTCCTACATTCCACAACAGAAAGGTGTAGAAGAAGCTACTTCAGCAGCTCCTGCCAGGAAGTAAAGACTCAGAGGGAGTCCACCCAACAAACAAACAAAGATAAGTATTTCAATTATCATTTCTTGCCTACTTTTGTTTAAATAATATTATGCTTATGTTCCTAGACTTAGGAGATGTATTGTGCATATTAGAATGATTGCATTAATGAACAATATACTACTAATATGCATGTGATGGGTAAGTGGCCTATGGCACTGTACAACATTCCAGTGCTACTTATCTAGAATGAAACCTCTTTGCTGACATGTCGGGAGTAGTGCAAACTCTTAACAATGTTCTGGTAGAGACTGGAAGGCATCTAGAAAGTTGTGGAACATGGATAAATGTTGTATTGAAGTTTTGGCTAAGATAACTACACGACTGCATGACATATTTCTTTATGTGTAAAGAATTTGTTCTGAAAATTATGAGATGTTTCTAATCATGCAATTTAACTTGTTTTATAGGAAAGACCGTATATCTTCACCTACAAAAGAAGGACTACAACATTTGTTACAACCCATGTAGAAAAAGAGGCTAAGCAATAACAGTTGCAACTCCGCCTCATTCAGACAATGGAAACAATGCAGGCCATGGTCACGCAGATGAGCCTAGGACAATAGTCAGATTCCGAAGGGAAGTTAGGAGGAACGAGTGTGCAAAAGCGAACACCTCACACAGTGAGCCCCTACCCCAGGGTAGCGCATATAGAACCCGTGCACTTTATCTTCCCAAACGATAAGGTGCACGAAGTAGCGAAAGACTCGGCACATTTTGACCTCAACATTGGGTCATTAGCGCTGGAGGACCTGAATGAGTTGCATATACAAATTGCAGAGGAAATAAAAGAAAGAGGCATTGCCTCATATGACCAGAGTGTCCAGTTGAAAGAAAATATCGAAGATCTCAAGCAAGAATCCGAGCGGAAGGAACAAGAATTATCCGAAGTCCGAGAAAGAGACCGCAAGCTCAAAGAGACCATCTCAGCGGTATGTGCCAGATTGAAGAGTGCGCAGAGGAAGAAAATGTTGAAGATGCCATACGAAAGATTGGGGCCAAGGTAGAGTCCCTCACGGCCGAAATGATGGAAATGAAATTCTCTTATAAGGAAACGATCGCCGACCTGGAAGCCGGGCAGTCAACTCCAGCATCAGATCAACACTCAGCCACACATGAGGAAGTGGAGGCCACATGGGGCAGCATCTGTTGATGTATATGTAACTTCGGAATGTATTTCACATATATGTATATTGTATTCCTATAGAGATGGTATTATTCCTCTATAAGGAAGTGTCGTCATTTATATTGTAAATGTCGTAACTTATTCTTGATGGGTTATTAGACCACCTTGTTGGGGTCGGCCCTGTATAAGTCATGTGGGTCAAAGGGTTATTAGACCACCCTATTGGGGGTCGTCCATGTGGGTCAAAGGGTTATTAGACCACCCTATTGGGGGTCGGCCCACTCAGCATTATGTTATGTGGTTAAGTTCAAGCCTACATGAGTTAGGTAAAAAGGCAAGTCAAGTCAAGTATAAATAGAGTGCGGGAGGCACTCTATTTACTCACTCACTTCTCACACATGCACTCAAGGAGGAGTGGCGCACTTATGGAGGAGGAGGATCTGTTGCTAGGTTATGTCTATCTCTCATGGTTGGTTGTATCATTGCTCTATCTATCTCTGAGGAAGTTATTGGGGTTTTTCACCTTTATGGTTTTCCCCAAGTAAATATTTGTGTCTCTTGTGTGCTTGCATTATTGTATCCATGATTGATATGCTGTAGATATGCTGTACATGTTGTTCTCTCAGTTAAGATCCTAGATCAGATTGAAGTAAATTCATAAAATTTAACAGCATCCAGTCTGAAGTATAAGGATGCCAAGGTTGACTTGAACAAGTAAACGCAATTGTCATAGGATTGAACGAAGACCCAAAACTTCAGAAGATTAAAGAAGAAGTGCAACGGACACAACAAGAGATTGATGCTGCAAGCATAGAGATGAAAGCGTTGCCCCCGTAGAAGAAATTACCTAAGTTTATCGAAGTAAAGGAGCTCCAGAAACGACTCAAGGCATTGAGGGGAAAATAAGCCGTAGCTTCTACACAGTTAGAGAGCATAGAAGAAGAAGGACTACAGCTGATCCAACAATTTGATGAGAAGTTCGTCGAACTTCAAATGGCCGAAGGCACAGTTAAAGAGCAAGTTGAGGAAATGGTTTCACAGGCGCAGCTGGAAACCATTAAAATTTTTAAGAAGAAGGAAAAGGCCACTATTGCAGAGATCGTCATTACATTGAACAACTTCACCACCAATCTTGGCACCATGGAAGATGTCCAGGAGAAGTCGATTGACAGGAGTGGATCGGGGGCAATCGACAGGTAGTTATTAGGGGCATGTTGGGCGTGGCCCAAGTAGGCATCTTTTTGATAAAGTACAGTTTTGAGAATTGCGTAGTGTGAGCTACGAGGTTAAAATGACACAGTTTTGGGATGTGCGCAACTCGGGTCGGGAGGACAGCTGCGCACAGCTAGATGGTGCGCAGTACTAGTGCGACAGTTAGTTGGTAAAGAAGTATAGAGAAAGGTCAAGCCAGGAGAGCGACCTATTTTGGGCAAAAAGCAGAATAAAGTTAGAGGAAAGTGACCAGTCTAAGAGAGTGGTGGCAAGCAGTTGAGAAGCTAGGCCACTAAGTCGACAACAGGTTAAAAGGAGCGAAACGTTTCAGGCCATGATGCAGTTGTAACCATTTTGATTGATGACTGCGGCTGTAAGAAGGGCGTCAGAGCCATGAGTGGTCCAGTAAGGCAGCCAAAGCGAGTGGAGCAAGCCGTCGATGGCGACAGGCAGGCATCCGCGCCAGTTTTGGGAACCTTAGGGTTTTTGCCTATGAATTGTAAAGACATAGCCTACGGGCATGATCTATAAATAAGGCATATTTTGTAAGGTAAAGGGTTGTTATTATTTTGGTTAATCTTCATTGTACAATTTTGAGCAATACTTGTTGTTTTGTGAGAAGATATTGTAAAGGCTTTGCAAGCTGAGTGCGCAAAGACCTATTGGGAGAGAAGAGAGTCTGCAGTTGAGTGCGCAGACTGGAACTGTTGTACCCTTCCCATAGACTAATACAACAACAGTTCCTGTGGACATAGCTCCCATCCTGGGGGTGACCACGTTAAATCTTGTGCAATGTGATTGTTTATATGTGTGCAATTGTCTGTTTGCTTACTATGAATGCTTGAATTCTCATTTATCAATTGATATGTTAATGCCTTTATATGTATTTGCCATGGGAATGAAATGGGAATAATATGTTAAGTATTACATGAATGGATGAATGTTGAATGCGCAGTATGTCTGAGTTAACGAATGCATAAGTCATTTAAATAGCAGTTAAGTTGGAGAGTCGCACAGTGCGACTTCCTTGAAGCGCAACACCGGGTGTGTGTAGTGTTGTGTTTTTCGTTCCATTGCATAAGTTGTAAGGCTGAATAATCTAAGCAATAGATGAATGAATAAGTATTGAGTAAAGTCATCAATATCAGTTAAGTCTGAAGAGGAAGCGTATAAGTCAGTTGCACTGTCCTATTGAGTGAATTCTACCTGAACCACGCAGTCCTGGAATGCGCTAGTTGTGCAAGTATTTTAGCTTGTAGAAGTGAGGACCGCAACGCAGGCTATCATCGTGCAGTCTTCGGTCCGCAGTGTGAGCCCCGCAGCGCACTGCGTAGTAGTTTTGTCTAAACAACTCATCACATAGCCGTGGAAACCTGATTCCGCAGCACCCCCATCTTGTTCACAGGCTGTTACCGAAAGGGCCGGTGAAAAGGGGTTTTGTTGGTTCCTTGAAACCGCGAAGAACTTGGGTCTACATTGGAAACCTCTAGAAAAGTTATATAAGCCAGCAATTTCTACAACCATTAAATTTTATCTTTTCATTCTCAACATATATATATTTTCTCCTATGACATTTGTTGTAGCTCCATAAGGATTGCATCATTCACGGTGATAGTTTTCTTGGCCCAACCGGGACCAAAGGCTTTATGATTGCACTATCTTGAATGCTTACCCTGAATTGTCCTTGATATGATATTATATCTGCAAAAGTATTCATATAAGCACACTTGTTAGCTACATTATATCCTCATTAAATTATAAGATTAATTTGCATGCATTCTAAAAACTACCCATATTGACATTTTTTATCAAATCAAAGCTACATGCACTTTTCTGTTCAATTTTTAGGAATATCTGAAGCACTTCTCTGGAATTTGATGATGCACATTTGTTCCCCTATGGATTAGTTTTCCAAAGACTACAACAATGCTTAGTTCTAATCTTTCGGCTAAAAGTTAGAGCCTTTCAAAATTACCAATTTTGCTCTTTTCTATAGGTGCATTTAGTTTCAAGGACCAACTTCAACCACGTGTAGAAGAAAATCCATGGAGAACAAGAAAAACTTGTGTATCGGGCGCTGATAATACTCATGACAAAGATTACTGGGTAGCTTTCAAATCTCTGATATGATGCCCTAGTCAATTTCTATAATTTTTGGAATTGATTACTTATAGTTTTTGCTCTTTTTCAAACTTAAATTATTTAAAAAAAATTGCTATCTCCCAAACTGAGCATTCATGGGAAAACTTCCTCTAAGAAAAGTTGTCCATATTGATAAGCAGGTAAAATAATGAAATAAAAAAAACAGTACCAAGTTCTTTGGTCACTTTTCCCTCCTGTAAGATTTTGAAAATCTCCAAAAAGTGCCTCGGAATAGTGGATTTTGGCCTATTTATGAATCCCCATTCAAAATGCTTGAAAATTTTGTCAAAGGCTAAAAGGGTTTTTGTGTGCCTATTCATGTACTATATTGTCCAAATTTCATCACGAATAGGGATCCCATTTGGGTTTATGATCAAGCTATTCAAAAAGTGCTAATCCTCAAATTTTGAAAATTCCAAGCTTAATGAAGAATCCACCCTCATTGAAAATTTTGTAACCCCTCAAAACCATGTATTCAAACCTCAAAATTTCATCAAAAACATAAAAAAATTGCTCATGTTATGCCTAGAATAAGAACATGGCTCCAAACTTGTTCTTTTCTTAAAATAAAGTTTATCTGTTGATAACGTGGTATTGATGATGTGGCATAGTGTCCACTTGGATCCTATGTGGCATCCCTTGGTCCTTCCATGCCATATTCTGTTTGACCTCTTTGTCATTGTCATCGATATTCTCGAAGATTCATGCACCACAATTTTTAACCATGCTTGAAGGAATCTCATGAATGGTCTAGCTCTCACAGTGGCAAGGCACTCTGTCCACCACCTTTTCCTTTGTCCATATAACGATATTATATACTTGACTAAATCTCAGTCATTCACAGTAGGACCCCTTTTGTTAAATGGTAGTCACCTTGTTTTGCGTGAACGGATGATATCTTCCCATTAAAATTGCACGAATTAATCTAGGCCATTTATGGTGAGACCCCCTTTATTATGTCCTAGTCACGTTTATGTGCGCAGATGGTTAGGATCTAAAGATCCAGCTTGCATGACTCAATCCTAACCATTCACGGGAGGACCCCTTGGGATAAGGTATGACTCAGGACAGAGGCTCGATTGTTGAAACCCATGCATATATTGTAAGCTTATTTGATGGAGAAACTTCCTTTAGGATCAAAGCCCCAACGAAGTTTATCTTCTCCTTCGTGAATTCTGCTCACACTATTGTTCAAGACCTCTTCAACCCTATTAATTTCCTCCGTAGGGCCGAATTGAACCCACCATTCCCGAGGAGCCCAAACCCTAAAAACCTGGTCTAGAATGGTTTCTCCCCACAAATATTTAACCAGAACCTTATTGTTGGTGGTACACTCCTAAATGACATGAGGGATTTCAACATTTCCAGCTATCAGGGGTAATTTCTTCCAGGAATCCTCCCAGGCTCTGGCTCTCCAGCCATTCCTTATTGCCTAGAAACTGTTTTCCTGAATCAAGGTTCTACCCTGAGAGGATGTCTTCCAGATGTGATAACCTGACACATTTTCAGAAAAAAAATGAATTAGGTCACCCTTCTCCCAACCATCCGCGTACTTGGTATGCCATAGTCTAGCCCAAGGTTCCTAGCTACGAGTAACCCATCGCCACCAAATCTTCACTCCAGTGACGAAATTGATTTTCTCAGGGTCCCAGATATTAAGTCCACCTTGCTCCTTGGGGGAGAAAATGGTATCCCACTTAGCCAGAGCCCACTTTCGATGCTCACCAGGGCCATTCCACAAAAAATTTCGTTGGATGCTTCTTATTTCCTTAAGAATTGCTTTAGGGGCAGCCATGGCCGAAAAAAGATACATAGGCATAGCTTGCAACACTGCCTTCACCAGAACAAGACGGTTGGAAAAGTTCAGGGGTTGTATAGTCCAATTAGTTAGTTTCTTCCTCATTTTGTCAAGCATATCATTCCATGAGCCCTGCCGGGCTATTGAATCAACAAGAGGGGCACCCAGGTACTTGGATGGAAGGGAGCTCTCTTGAAAACCAAGAATGCGGCAAATATTTCGTCGAGTGATTTTAGGGGTGTTAAAAAGAAGAAGACCTGAGACTTCTGCTCGTTAACCTCTAGACTAGAAGCTTTACCAAAATTAGAGAGACACTGGTGGATCTTCCTGGCCTCCTCAAAGAAGGATGGCCCATAAGCATCGTGTCATCCACCAACTATTGGTGCGTCTGTCGCTCCGCTCTAAGATGAATTAAGAGCCCCTGCATATCATGATTTCCTTGCATGGATTTGATAGTTCGACCTAACCCTTCAGCCATGATAATGAAAATAAAGGGGGATAGAGGATCCCCCTAGATGGTTTGAGAAGGCCCGTAGGAACACCATTCAACAAAATAGAGGAGAAGGAAGTGGATATTAGGTTCATGATCCAACAAATCCAATCCTCTGAGAAGTCAAAGGCTAGCATAGGGAAATAGGTTGGAACTTACCAAGAGAGTACGCTCCCTCCCCCTTAGGGATGAGAGTGATGAAGGTGATGTTGAAAGCCGTCAAGATTTTCCTAGATAGTCTAGATGTTTCCACAATATCCCACACTTCTAGCTTGATCATTTCCCAGAAATAATGAAATAAATTGGTGGTAAATCCATCCAGACCAGGAGCTTTCCCATCTCTCATTTACTACACTGCTTCCTCTACTTCAACCAACGTAATCGGATTCATGAGCAAGCCATTTTGGTCTTGCGAAACAAGGGAAGGGATATTTTGAGTTATCAGCTCAATGTCCCTCCTTCTGTCAACGACTGGTTCTGTCATAATATCTTGAAAGAAACTGCTAAGTTCCCCTGCAATCTCCTCTATAGTTTCCAACCTTTCACCCTCCCTGCTTTTGAGCTTGAGGATCCTGTTTTGCATTCTATTTTGGATGACCGACCTATGAAATTTTTTTGTATTCCATTCTCCATCTTGGAGCCAATTGAATCTAGCTTTTTGGTGCCATAAGATTTCCTCCTGTCGCTCCCTCTCCTGTAATTTGTTGCAGACATTAGCTTCCTCAGCCTGCATCTTAGCAGTATACCCTAGGTTCATACCAGTTCTCTAGATTTCCTCCAATCTAGATTCTAGGGTTTTTTTGTCCTCAATGATATTTCCAAATTCCTCCTTGTTCCATTTCTTTAATTTTCCTTTGAGAGCTTTTAGCTTTTGTTGGAACTTGTACATACTATGACCCTCCTCTGTACTGAGCTCAGCCCACCACTGCGGAATCTTATCTTTGAACTCAGGATGACCAAGCCAAAATTGCTCAAAGCGGAAGGGTTTTTTAAACTGGGAACCCAGACCACTCCACCATAATTCAACAGGCCAGTGGTCGCACCCAGTAGCAGGGAGAATAGAGGCAGAAATATCGCTTCCCGATTCCATGACTGACTCAGACACGAGGAAGCGATCCAGACGGGAGGCTATGTGTCGATCCCCTTTCCTTTTATTGTTCCAAGTAAACCTACCCTCACCAGGGATGATATCCACAAGTCTAAGGTCTTCAATAGTATCCCTAAACCGGCCACATTCGTTATCAAGGCACCTCCTTCCACCTTTCTTCTCTTCTAAGGAAGTGATGAGGTTAAAATCACCCCCAACAATCTAGTGTTGATTACCTAAACCACCCCCAATTCTCCGCAGGGACTCAATGAATATAACCTTCTCATGGGGAGAGTGAGGACCATAGACATTAGTTAAAAGCCTTGAAATCTGGAAACCAATAACTCCAAATTCAGTTGAGAGGTAATAGTGATTCCCATGGAATCCCGTCAACTGAACTTTATAGGGATCCCATAGGATACCCATCCATCCTGCCATTCCTCTAGCGTCAATACCCAGTGCTTCACTATTTTTCCAGACTTTTTTGCATCTATCCTGCAGTTGGGTTGTCGAGCATTTAGTTTCTTGAAGAAACACAATGGCCGGATTTGTCATCCTAATATTTTTCCGAAGGTTCTTTATTTTCTGTAGGCCATTAAGACCTCTTATGTTCCAAGATATAATCTTCATTAAAAATGAAAAAGAGTTACAAGCCCAGAGCAACCCTAATAGTAGGGTATTGACCTGACTCAATCAGTTTTAATCCTGCTGCTGCAATGCAATGCGGGTTGGATTTTCGGCCAAGCTTCTTGATCAATTCTTCATGTTTCCTCTTGTAATCTGTGTGGGAGCTCGGGTTAATATCGATATTATTGGACTCTCTAGATTTTATGATTGCTTCTTTCAGGAGGATCACTTGTTCTTGAGGGACATACCCAGTATCTGCATATTTACATGCTTGTTTATTCCATCCAGGTCTAGATATCCAATTTCCATGTCTTCCGTATCTTCTGTACCTTCTCTTTCTAGATTATCACAAGGTAAACCTTCCACTGTAGAAGTGAAAGCCCTTGGTTCTCCGATCTCCCTATCAGGTTTTAGCGAGATCCCTTGCTTCTGAGAGAGGATAGGACCTAGTTCCTCCGATTGATCTTTTAGGGCATCAAATTTATTCAAAGTTTGAATATTTTTGGCTCCATCCATATTTTCTTGTTTCCTGCCTCCTCTCTTCCTATTGGGAACTCGATTAAACCCTTGGTCTTTTCCCACCTCATCAATCTGCGGGGTTGGTTTAGGGTTATTCATGGGGAAATCCTTGTAGAGATGGCCATGCTCATGGAACCGACGACATCTGAAAGGACTTGCTCATAGTCTAATGGTTGCACCTAATCCTCGTCCTCCCATGACATCTTGATTGCTTCTGGTAGTTCATTAGATATATCCATATACACACATATCCTGGCGTAGGCAGTGTATCGTTGAGATTTGGTTTGCTCAGAGATCTTAACAAAGGACCCTAAGTTATTCCCTATATCTTCCAAGATTTATGAGTCCCAGTACTCACTTGGAAGCGAATAGAGTCTGATCCATACCAGCGCAACCCGCATATCCTCTTTATCAGGGCAAAAATTTTCCTTCCATGGTTACAGGAAGAGACCAGCCGAGTAAAAGAAATAGGGCCCTCCATATAAAACACGATTTCTGTCCTCCAGATTTAGGAAAGGGATGTTAAAAAAACCTTTTGAGCCCAGTTGGAGATCATAATTCCCTTTTTGTTTCCAAGTTGAGTTAATCCACCAGATTAGGGCTTTTTCCGAAGGGAGCATGCCCAAAAATTTCCCAATCAAAGCATGATCCAACATATATTGGATCTTTTCCTGCATCTTGCTAGATTTGATTTTCATGGACGGGATCGAGGCCGATTTGGGGATGCACTGCCCTTGCTTCCTACCCACACTCGATCCATCAGATCCAGGATCTTGGGGGCCATTTCCCTTTCCACCCATTCCTTCAGGCAAGATCAAGATCCCCCCAACCAGAAACCCTCTGAGAGGGATTGCAGGGGGGTTGGATCACCACCCCCCAAAGTCACATCCATGGTCGCCGTCAGTCCTTCCGCCTTCAGAGACATATTATTAAGTTACTATCAACATTAGGGACATATTATTAAATGTTTTTCATGACCAAACAAAATTATTAACCATTATTGAAGGTTGGATTTTATGTATCTTCTAACTCAATATATTTTGATGATTATCGAACTTCAACTAGATCTATTGAAGCACTTAGCTCATTAATGTTGATTTAACACGTAATTGATACCAAAAATTGGATTTTGATTCTTAATGGTGATCATGTTCAAAAGTTGATAGTCTACACACATCCTCACAAAACTAGAACGGCGACAAAGTCATAAGGCAACGAGTTGGGTGAAATGTTGTCCTTGTCCAATAACCCTCGAATTTGCTTGATGTTCTTGTCATTTTCCAACAATAAAGCATTGCGCAAATCCTAGTTCACTAGAACAACTCCCTATTGCAAGGCAATATAGTGCTCAACTATGAAGCCTCAACCATAAAAACAACTCCCCATTTCCGAGTAGTGGAGTGCTCAAATATGTAGTGGGAGGTAATCCTTGTGATTTGATAACAATTGGGGATAGCCTTGTAATAGCTTTTCCAACTACTTATGCTCTTTTAACTTCTCTTATCATGCTATATAGGCAAACAAAGCCTCGTGGTCATAATGTTGATTATATAGTGCTACTCTCTACTGTTTATTAGGTCTTTCCATAATGTCATTGAGTAAGCTTGATCGTCATCGATGAGTTTGTATTGGTTTAGGCATCATTAGTACATTGCATCACCATGTCAGAGGTATGGATTTCAACAAATCACACCACACGCATCCAATGAAACAACATAAAACTCCACTTCATCTACATACTCTGTCGAGATATCAAACTTCACTTTATATTTGCACTAGATGTGGAAGTCCTTATTCCCACCGAGCCGCAATGAGGAGTAGGGTTATGGATTGCGTGACTATAGGAAAGTTATGTTCCTTTACTAATGCCTTTATGGTTAAGATGTCATTGGTTACAAGTATCAAATATTCCCTTCACAAGGTTCTTCTTAATCTATATCTGAGTGGAGAATAATATCTCACACTGTATGTAACTAGGATAGGCAATTGACATTAAATAATTACCTTTTCTCCTTACATTGTTGTTCTTGACTCCTAGAAGTTTCATATACGTGCTCTACAAACTTGATCCTTTGAATGTCCTATGTGTATGTAGTCGTTGCATAATGGAACATTGATCTTATTAGTCACGCTTTATCCTTATTTAGGGGTTTGTCCTCTATTTTGAGGTCTCATAACATTGACCTAAATATACAAGACAAACCAAACAAATGCATATGTAAAAAAGAACACCGAATTCTAAAAATTGCTTTCAATCAGATTTTATTAATTTTTAGTCATTAAACAACTTTTAACAACAAAATCACAAGAGAAAGATTTGAATTTATGCACCCCAGAAATCGCTTCCAAAAGCAAGTCCCCGAATGATAGAAATGTTTGATTTCACAAGGTAGAGAAGAGGAGAATTGGAGAATATCATAACATTAATTCCTTCTAAAACCCTACCCAATAACCCTTAAGTTATAACTAAATCCAAATATAAACGCTCTTCACTAAAAAAATTGACTACCTACAAGATGACATTTTTCAAATCATACCCAAGCAAAGCATCCACAAATGAGCACAAAGGATTGTTGTTGTAGAAAAGTGAAAGAAATAACTAAACCAAAGTGCATCAAAATATCACGAGCAGCAATTTATTGCTTCAACCCAAAATTTAGAGGGAAGGGACCTTCTATGCAACATACAACTTGTCATCTCTTTTAGAGATCGATTCTTCATCTCAGCTGCCCCGTTTTCCTGTGGGGTGTATAGAACTGTGTGTTGTAACCGAATACCTGCTTCACTACAAATATTTTGTACATGGTTGTTTATGTACTCCCCCCCATTATCTGTGCGAAGGATCTTGATCATCTTCCCATATTACTTCTTTGCATGTGCTTTGAAATCTTTGAGATGTTCAAACACTTCAGATTTTAGCTTGAGAAAGTAACCCATGTGTGCCTTGTGTAATCATCAATGAAAGAAAACACATATTTTTCCTTGTTTATGGAAGGATTAGGGAAGGGTCCCATGATATCACTATGAAAAAACTCTAAGGGACTAGAAGAGGCCCTCCATGCCTTGCCTTTCTCAAATTTATCTTTCAGATGCTTGCCAAGAACACATCCTTGACAAATGCCTTCGGAGGATTGTATGTAAGGCAAACCTTTAACCATCCCTTGTTTTCTAAGTTGTTGCATGTACATGAAATTTAAGTGGCCAAATCATTCGTGCCAAAGTATACTATCATCATTGGCATGGGATACTAGCAACCTGGAATCAGATTTAGAAATAAATTGGGAGAATGTATACAATCTAGAATGATGATTTACCTCACTAACAATAGTTTGAGAGTTATTTTCCATGTCAAATATGGTCACTAGATCTGGGGTGAATTCAACCCTCTTTCCCTTGCCTGTATGTGTGATTTGGTAAACAAAGAGTAGATTTACGAAGAGTTTTAGAACATGCAAGACATTCTTGAAACTTTCATTTTTGAGGTCCACTCTCCCTTTTCCATCAACTTCTATTGGAGAAACATCTCCCATTAGAATAGAAGGACCTGAGCATGATTTTAAAGATGAAAGGACATATTTTGTGTCTTCCATGTGGTGTGATGCTCCCAAATCAATGATCCATGCATCTGGCGAAGAATTAATTGCAATTAAAGCATGCACATTACCTCATGTTTTTGGTGCATTTTCTCTCAACTTCTTCTTGGAATTATTTGGAATGTGGTCACCAAGATTGTTTTGTTGAAGTGTTTGCGCCACGAGGTCAATGGTTTTAAACATGCAATAGGATTCAGGATGATACATCGATTGCAATAACCACCCTTTGATTTCCCTTTCTTTCCTTTTCATGCTTTCGAGATGGGAGATTCATTGGAGGGTTTGAAGTTTCCTCCCTTTCTTGGATCAGGATCCTTCTTTCCCTTTAATTTCTGCTTGGATTTGGAGTTAGTCTTTCCACTTTCATTAATAGCAAGTGCATGTGTTTTGGTGTTTTTGAGTGTTCTCATCTCGATGATCTTGTCTTGCTCATGTATCAGGGACTCAATGAATGCATCCAATTCATGCATTTTCCAAGTTGCACCCGATGTGATCCTTACTATGTAAAATGTAGAGACAAAGACAACATACACTAGACCCAACTTTGATAAGATAACAAGAATTAATTGATTTTTCTTGCGCTTATTTATTGATACCACATCCTTTGAGTTGTAGAAACAGTGCTTTGAACAATGTGAAAAAGTCTTGGATGTTCTTGAAATTGCTTAGATCTAATGAGTTTAACTCATTATTAAGAATATGGCCATGCATTTCATCCTATTTTCTAGAGAGTGTCTCCAAATAAGTCCAAACATCATTTGGAGTGTGGATGATTCAACGTGAAACAATAATTTTGAAGAGATAGTCAAGCAAAGGAAACCAAAAGCTTCACCCATGCGATTGAAATATTTGGCTTTCTCAATGGCGGATGTAAGCTTTGTTTATGTTGCCATTGTTATTTGATATAATTCTATGCTTATGAGTTGAAGTAGAATATTTGGCTTCTAATAGAAATAGTTGTATGGCGTAAGAATGGCTGATGACGAAAAATCTATTCTTTGTGATTGCTTCAATATTCTGTACCTGCAATAGAGAGTTTGTCTTTTCTACCTAGCACCTATGGGAACCGATACCATGTGAAATTGGAGTGAAACTTGCACAGAGAATCTAGCTAGCAACAATGAACAACAAACTTGCAAAGTTGAGAGGTGAATGAAGAAACAAATGAAATAATTGCATTAACCATTTGAAAGAATGGTAGTAATACATATGATATACCTTGCATGGCTGCATGGTTGAACTAATGTTCCTTAGTAGATCTTCTAGAGAGATGTGGAGACACATTCACAACAATAGGAGTGAACTGCCACCTAGTCCTAGTTAATTGGTCATGTAGTCGACAATTAATTGTCTAGCACATAAGTGAAGCCTAGTGAATCTCATGCATGCACAAGTGTTGAGCATCCTTAGACTCATGGAGGATGAAAGGCGCCTTCTTGGTGATGATTCCAAAGTTACATGCAATATTGGTGATGATATTGAGGTTTCCATGCAAGAGTAGTCTCCACTAGTCTAACTGAAGTGTAACTCAGTAATGACTAAAGAGGAAGTGGCACCTTTGTCTAGGGAAGAATATTCTCAACTAGGGGAGAAATACCTTAGACCAAGGTCCCCTCAACATAGACTAGTGAACATAGGGAAATTAATACTAGGGGGTGTGTAATATCTCCAATAAATTATCTTTGTAATTCCACCCCCCCCAAGTCTGAAATTTCTTCCTATGGTACCATAGTATGTCTCCTATGCAATGCCAGATGTTGACCTAATTCTAATGTGCCAAGAAAAATTTATTGTAACTTTCCCAAAACTTGTTATATTTGTATCTTCTAGTAGAGAGAAAATGTATGGCTTGCAATGTCTCAAATTTTTAGGCTCTAATTCTGAAATTTATATTACAGATACTATGGTCCATCTTATTTCCAATGCAATAGGTCTCACTCAATTTGGAGTTCTCAAGATCCAAATATAACAATTTTACCACGATATCCTGTTTGAGACTAGTTTTTAGACTAGTAAAAAACCCTAACTTCCATAGGGTATAACTCTGAACTTGTAATGATTCAGGATGTGAAATTCATACCACATGTAGTTAAATATGTCCTCTTAGGCCCCTCCAAGAACTACAAGGAAAACACCTTCTAGCGAAGGTTATGGTAGAGTTTTTTAGTGTTACAAGGGTGGCAAAAAATGTCCAAAAAATATTTGCCACAACATCCATTTTTGCGGAGATTATAACATATATTAGTTATAACTAAAAAAAATGGACGGATGGAGGTTTTAGTGGATGTCTTTTATTCGATGCTTTATATTTCTATAACGCGCACCAATGCATATTCTATAACAAAACCACACCTTTGTGTATATTTGAAATAAAACTCATCGACGCTTATACGTGATAGTAACAACACTGGTGCATACATTGTTTTTCAACACACTAGTTGGTATGTTTTAATGCACTCACACCAATGCAAATAGTACATATGTATAGCATCGGTGCATTGTTCTTACCGCACCGATGCTACATATATTTTATTAAAGCATTAGTGCATTTATTATATAAATAAGCAGTGGTGCGTCGATTACAACAATGTGCACCAATGTGTATTATATGTAAATAGCACCGATACATTTATTATGTGAAAGAGCACTGGTGGCTAACATTTGAATAGGTTCATGGAAATGAATAAAAGGCAATAGTTAGTTTAATTTAAATAGATTTTGTATGTTGGCGTGGTGAATTTAAATAGATTTCATATACTTATGTGGTGAATTTTTCCATTATGCGGATATGTATATATAGTTTTTATTTATTTTATAGTGTGTATGGTGTTGTAGTGAATTTTTCCATGTTGTTGATATGTAAATATAGTTTTTTCTTTTTACAAAATTTCAATTAATTATTCGAGAAATAAATACTTTTATAGTAGTATTTATTTTCATATTTTATTTTTATATTTTAAATATTGTATTTCAAAAAGCGTGTTGGGTACACCTTTGTTGATACCACAATGTAAAAATCATTCATATATTTAATCAATAATGTAATATTTTGTACATTAGTCAGTCCAGTATAAGAAGAAACCAATTTTATAATATATGAATAAGAATCCATAATATGGGACAACATAAATGTCGTTGATAATCAAACATGCCATTTTGACATTGTTACAATTATTGATTACTTATCCTCATCCAACTGGGGTGATATATCCACATTATAAAGAATGTTTGTTTTTCACATATAAAAATTCCAGAATATACAACTTGGAGTAACAACATTCAAATGTATTGATCATTAATCATCACTTTAAGTGTTGTAGTCGCTCAGGTTGATTCCACCCCCCATCTCTACATCATCTTTAGGGGATATTCTTCATGAGTTATTTGAAATGCTTTGTTCATTGACTTTATTTCCTTCCATATTTTCATGTTCCATCTACAAGCATAAAAATAAAATATGATGAGTATATATACATTGAAAGAAAATATATAGAGTTGCGTAAATGAAAAAATGTACTAGTTCAACTAGTAAATCATAAACTTCAGGCATAGTTTGGAAACCATTCCTCATGCTGGTCCTCAATAAATCATATGTTGGCTCCTCTCCATACTTTGATTCATGTTAGTTTCATACACCATGAAAAATCATATATATATATATATATATATATAATTAATGTTTTATTATTGTTCCATTAATTATAAAACAATATAGCTAGTTACAAGTTGTTCAATTAACCCTTGATACCCCAACATGTATTGACAACCTTTACTTAATCCAGTGTCAATCAAATGATTAGATGGCTCTTCACAGTATGCTAGCACTTGTTAAAAAACATCCATGTAAGATTTAAATTAATTATGATATTAATATCATAGAAAATAAGAAATATAAAACAAACCACAAGCACTCACAAACTTTGTGATCAACACTTTTTGGCCTTGTAGTCCCGTATGCTGCGTTGAATGGGTTCCATTTTCTTTTCGTTTATGCTACAACAAAACAATTGAAAATTAATATTTCATGAGATAATTAAACTCTATGCTAATTAAAAATAAAACGATGATAACATACGTTTCACGCACTTGATGTTGCGATGGCTCCCCTTGTGATGTGGTTATGTTCATTTCTTTCACCATCTCACGGTACACCATTTTTGACATCCCTATTGGCATATTTGGATATCATGTCGTTATTCCTCTGAAATTTTAGGAATCTTCTTGAGAAATGAAAAGCACAATGAAAAAATGATAAATATTTATATGAAAATAAGCGTAGCAAAAAGTCAAGTCTCATTAGTGCGATTGGTATTCGAGTGGTTTCGTTTATTAGGCGGCCCAAGGTTTACAGTGGTGGGAGGAGACACCAAAAAATATATCCATGCTAAGGGCTAGTGTGTCCCAGGCCAGGTGTGATCCCCAGGCGAATTTGACGGCTTAGATGCCACTGGGTCATAGTTTCTTAGACCAAAGGCTAGTCCTTCAAGTTAGGGACAATCGAGAAAAAAATAGCAAATATATTAACAAAATATGTTTTCGACTAGTATGTACATATTAAAGAAAAACATTTTTACTATTAATGCATTTTAAAAGATTCTTTTTTGTTGTTGTATGTTTTTTCCATTGCAAGTCTCACTGGTATCGGTGCCCTCTGCTCCATAAACACTTCCTGTAGTTTAATTACAACTTGATTCTTAGATCCATTGGATTGATTTTTGTACTATAAATGAAAACTATGTCTATACGTTCTTTCCACTATATCCCTCAAAGTTTTAAAAAACTTTTTCACCCTCTCATTAACTTCGAGCACCACTCCAGTTAAATTGATGATCAAATCATCATCATTTAAATTCTTCTTAATTTTTATCGTTTTAGGGTGTCTCATTTCCTCTCTCTCCATTCTAGTACAACATTCAACAAATTTGATATCCAAACTTTGAAATATGATAGCAATTATTCTTGAGAAGCATTGTCAGTAAGAAGTAAAAAAAAAACTCATGTTAATCACCTGTTAATCCACATAATTCCTTAGTTTGTAATAATTTCTTAAAGTTTTCTCGCTCTTCTTCACTCAAATTATGAACAATCTTATAGAGTTTCCTTAAATTTTTTATATGCATGACACGAATCAACCAATAAATATCATTAAAACATACATATAATTCCAATATATTGCTTTCATATTAAAATTACAAAAACCGGATGTGAGCCCAATGAAGAATGAAACAGGTGGACGACTGAAGGCAAGGGTTTAGAACTAGGGTTTTTTTTGTGCTCTGCGACCAAGCCGCCTCCTGGCTTCTGCCATGGCGGCACCAGTAGGGGATAGGTATCCTTCCACCCACTCGTACTGAGATGTAACTGGGCATTGATATGCGACTCAACCAAGAAAAAATCAAAATCAATGGTGGCATGGTGGCCCAGGGGATCCACATGCATCAGGAAACACCATGAGTGACAAGGGAAAAGGAAAGGAATCTGATAAAACTGCTTCCACCTAGTATCCAAAGGTGTCTCTCACCTAGGAACCAAGCAAATGCATCCCACAAACCAGAGAAATGCCTCGGTATGAAGTGCAATCAGATCACTATGAAGGGCATATGCAGTTTATGAGGGACCACACTTTAATGGGTAAATTTTTGGGGCTATTGCCGTTAGAAAGAGACCTCATTTGATGGATTGAAACCTGGTGGAAACCCAAGGGCCACTACGACCTCCCTATGGGATTGAAGGGGTTCTTCACAGCAACAACCCATAACTTGGAAGACATAGATCGCATCTTTGAGAATGGGTCATACTTCTACAAATCTGTTGGACTCTTCCTTCATGATTGGACGAAAAAATTTAGCCTAGACAAGGAGTATTTTTCCCATGCAAAATTTTGGATTTGATTATACTCTCTCCCGCTCGAATTCTGGTTGTCGAAAACATTGGAAGCAATTTGCAACACACCGGGGAAGTATGTCAAAGCTTCTAAGGCCACCAAAATAGGTAAGTATGCCTCTTATGCCACACTTTGTGTTTATTTCAATATATCGCAGGCCCTTCCTGGGGAAATTTTCCATTGACGTGAGGATTGGATCCAAACTATAGATTATGAGTGTATACTGTTTAGATGCAGGAAGTGCCATGTACATGGACATCTATTTAGAGACTGTATGCTCAATAATTTGCCTAACGCCCAAGAAATGGAAATGCACAAGAATAGGGATGATATCTCTTTTTTGTTGTTGTATGTTTTTTCCATTGCAAGTCTCACTCGTCCCAGTGCCCTTTGCTCCATAAACACTTCCTATAGTTTAATTATAACATGATTCTTAGAGTCATTGGATTGATTTTTGCATTGTAAATGAAAACTACATCTATATGTTCTTTCCACTTTATTCCTCAAAGTTTTATAAAAAAGTTTCCCATATCATTAAATTCCAGCACCACTGTAGTTAAATTGATGATCAAATATTTCATCATCATTTAAATTCTTTTTAATTTTTATCTTTTTAGGGTGTCCTATTTCCTCTCTCTCCATTCCAACACAACATTCAACAAATTTGATATCCAAACTTTGAAACATGATATCAGTTATTCTTGAGAAGCATTGTCAATAAGAAGTAAAAAAAAACCTCATGTTAATCACTTGTTAATCCACATAATTCCTCATTTTGTGATAATTTCTTAAGTTTTCTTGCTCTTTTTCACTCAAATTACGAACAACCTTATATAGTTTCCTTAATTTTTTGATATGCATGACATGTATAAACCAATACTGGCATCATTAAAACATACATATAATTCCAATATATTGCTTTCGTATTAAAATTACAAAAAATTGATGGCACCCCAATGAGGAATGAACCAGGTGGATGACGGAAGGCAAGGGTTTAGAACTATTTTTTTTTGTTCTCTACGACCAAGCCACTTCCTAGATTTTTCCATGGCAGCACTAGTGGGGGAGGGGTAGCCTTCCCCCCACTCATATCAAGATGTAACTAGGCATTGATATGCAACTCATCCAAACGAAAATCATAAGTAATGGAGGCATGGTGGCTCAGGGGATCCACCTGTATCAGGAAACACCAAGAGTGACAAGGGAAAAGGCAATGAATTTGATAAAACTACTTAACCCTGCATCTAAAGCTAGATCATGCCTAGGATATAGGAAAATGCATCCCACAAACCAAACAAATGCCTCGCTATGAAGTGCAATCATACCGCTATGAAGGGTATACACATTTTATGAGGGACCACATGCTATTAGCTAAATCTATGGGGCTTTGGACCTCAGAAAGAGACCTCATTCAATTTATTGAAACCTAGTGGAAACCTAAGGGCCACTATGACCTCTGTTTGGGATTGAAGGGGTTCTTTGTAGCAACATTCCATAATGTGGAAGACAAAGATCGCATCTTGAGAATGGGTCGTACTTCTACAACTCCGTTGGACTCTTCCTTCATGATTGGATGGAAAAATTTAGCCTGGATAAGGAGGATTTTTCGCATGCACTAGTTTGGATTTGATTATACTCTCTCCCACCGAATTATGACTGTCAAAAATGCTAGAAGGAATTGGTAACACACTAGGGAAGTATGCCAAATATTCTAAGGCCACCAAAATAGGTAGGTATGCCTCTTATGCCAGTATTTGTGTTTATCTCAATATATCTCAAGTCCTTCCCAGGAAAATTTGCCTTTCGTGACACAATGAGGACTGGACCAAACTATAGATTATGAGTATATACCATTTAGATGCAGGAACTGCCATGCACGTGGACATCTCGTGGGAGTCTGTCCGTTCAATAATCTACCTAAAGCCTAAGAAACAAAAATGTACAAGTATACAAAGGACCTCATTCCTATCTAAGGCAGAAGGAAAGCGACTCATAGAAATGGGTGAGGGAAATGGGGTCAAATTTTTGTCATGAAGAATAGGTTTGATAACTTACCTTCATATCCTGAAGCAACGACAATGGAAGAAAAGGAAGAAGAAAGGCGACATGAACTATCACAAACAGACCCAACTACAGAGGTTAATGAACAACATGCGAACTTGGAACCAATATTGGGGGAAATTACAATGGAAGAGAGCAAGGAGCCAACACGCCTGGATCAAGAGGATTAAACAATGGAGGATAGCGCTGACCTAGACTCATAGTTTGATGACAATGAACTGGTGGGACTTAATCTTGAAAATATTGTGGAGGCTTGTCACAAAAGAGACTACCGGGCCGTCTCAATAGAGAAATTGGAAAAATTCCACAAAGTCTTTCTCAACTCAAGAGCAGGAGAAGCAACAAGAGCCAAATCCAAATTGGGGGTAGCCATGGGTCCAACCAAGCCTATTGAAAATCCTTCCAAGAGTGTCAAGAGAAAGGGAAGGAAGCTAACTAAGCAGTTGATTGAATAATTTGGCCAAATCATGGTTAACTCCAGATAGATGGAAGTGCTCACGTGCACCTTCACCCCCATCCATCTAAAATATTTAAGCAATGAAGATACAATATTGGAATACAAGCGGAATCAATGGCAAGAGTAAGTAGAGGATCTTGCGTAAATGCATAATGGAGGAGAAACCATGCATTTTTATGTTACAGGAAACCAAATACTTGGGAGAATAGGCCAAGTGCATCCTCTCCAAATGTTGGCATATTGGGCTTGCAATCCTTTGGAATCCCAACTCCATTGAGGTTTACAACTCTTTCTCAACCCATTGGACAATCAAAATCAACTTCAAGACCATTGAATCATAAGCCAAATGGATGCTAACTAATGTGCATGGGCCCCAAGCCCTCCCATAGAAGCTTAGATTTATACAGAATTTGCAACATATCAAGGATATGGCAAAATCCCAACATTAGATATTCAGAGGCGACTATAACATGATCATCTCCATGGAAAACAAGCAGGGAGCTGGTATGAGGTGGCTAGAAATGGATAACCTGGAATTCAAAAACTGAGGAATATGATTGTCATTGATGACAAATGACAAAGAGAGGAGGACATGACAAAGGTTAAGTTGATGACATGGACAAAAGACAAGACAAAGGAAAAAGACTACGATGATGTTGTAAAACATGACAAGCATGACAAGCAAGATTGATAAGGTTGAAGACAAGCATGAAGTGGATGAATTGGCAATGTTGGAAAAGGACAACAACATGACAAAGATTGAGGACAAAGAAGCATGATAAGGATGAAGACAACATGGACAAAGACTTGACATATGATATGGAGGACAAAGGAAAGCTGGAAAAAAGACAATGACATGGAAGACAAGACATCAAAAGGTCAAGCATGACATGAAAAAAGGACGAGGTTAAGGAGGACACTTTGCAGGAAATTTAGTGGTCATGTGGGCATTTTAAGGAGACTGCCTGTGGGCATTTCCAAAGCACCTATGGGCATTTTCAAGAATCCCATGCGGGCATTTTCTAAGGAGTACTGCGGGCATAAGTAAAAAGATCCCTGTGGGCATATTATAAGTTCCTTGTGGGCATAACAATAAGGCCCCTGTGGGCATTTCTAGTGGACATCTGCAGGCATTTCTATATGTCCCTGCGGGCATTTGTTGAAGCAGTTGTGGGCATGAAGGAAGACCCCTTGCGGGCATAATTAAAGGAGTGCTGCGGGAATTTTAATAAGGCCCCGTTGGCATTTCTAAATGGCCCTTGCGGGCATATTGGAAGGCCCCTACGGGCATGTGAGAAGGAGCCCTTGCGGGGATCCTTTGAGAGATCATGCGGGCATCTGTGTGAGCCCTTGTGGGCATCACAACAAGCCCTTGTAGGCATATGATAAGGCCCCCCCTGCGGGCATTTTGGAGACATATGCAGGCATAATTCAAGGACCCATTGCGGGCATAATTCAAGGACCCTTGCAGGCATTCTGGAAGGAGGATGACCATATTAAATAAATCCTTTTTGGTTTATTTAATTAATGTTAAAAATAAAAATAATATGGAAGGTCAAAAAATGATGTGGCATAATAACCAAATGGTTTCCCATCTCCTTGTTTTTAGGATGGCCACCTAAGTTAAATAATTATTGATTTATTTAATGATGTAATGATAAAAATAAAAATTACAATGACATGTCGGCCTCCTGAATTGATGGATAAGGAAAAGTATAAATAAAGGACAAATATTTATTTTGATTGTGGATTTTTGTGGAGGATTCCGAGGTGTGAAGAGGAGCTCTGATTTCAGGTATTTTTCTGAGGTAGCAGCAGAGTAGCAAAGGTAGCCAAAGATGGAAGAAACAACTGATGATATTATGGGGCAACAGATTGATGAAGACATGGACATGTGGACATAATGATGAGACGATGGACATCCTTATGATTGATGATATGATGATGTATAACAGTTTGATGATGCTTTAAGACATAAGGGATATGCATTTTGATGTGTGTTTGAAGCTGAGCAACCAGCAAAGGGAAGGAACAGATCTGAACTCTGAGCTTCAGTGATATGGCAGCAAACAAGGAATCCTTGTTTGGTAATTTGATCATGGTATTTGTATGATGTATGTGGTTGCTTTGGGTTTTGATTGCAGACTTAAGAAGATTATGATATACCACTTGTAAATCTGTATTGTTGGGGTGTTGGTGCATCCCAGTCAAATGTAGCTGACTGAATCATCTGGTGTATGGTGCCACTGTTGGGTTGTATCCCATTTTGGATATTGAAGTCTCCAGTTAAGATATAAAAAGATTACAAAGCTTATATTGTGTCTCTTGAGATGTGTCTATAATGATTGATGCAATGATTTGTTTAATTTGATATATAGATCTTTGTGAATGATGAACTTTACTTAAAGTTGAAGTGAAATTGTTCAATGATATATGTTCGAGTTTAGAAGAAATTGAAATTGGAATTAAGTGTTGGCCCACTGATTCACCCCCCCCCCTCTCAGTGTGCCACTGTGTCCATCAATTGGTATCAGAGCCTGGCCTTCATCACATGCCTAGCAAGCTTGAAGGAGATCCGTGGACACAAGGGGAAGGAAAATCATGAATATTCAGGATGCTTATTCAGAAGATGGAGTTCCATTTTTTAATGGATCAATCTATGAGTCTTGGAGCATCAGAATGAGGGTTTATTTACAAGCACAGGGATATGACATGTGGCAATTAGTTGTAGATGGTTACACTCCTCCAAAAGGTAGACCAAAGGGAGCATCATCTAAGAAGCTACATGAAAGCAATGCAAAGGCACTAAGCTTGATTATAAAGGGGTTACCCCAATCTGAGAAGGAAAGACTCAATGTTGGAATGTACACTTCAGCCAAGAAGCTTTGGAACAAGCTGCAAGATACTTACTCAAAGATGAATGGCGATCAAGAGGAAGCAAGTTCAAGCAAGACAAAAGAAGATCAACAAACTCCCTTCTTTGAAGATGAAGAATCTAATGAAGTAAAAGGGGAGATTGACTGGCAAGGAGAACTCACCTGTGCTCTAGAAGAATTAAACAAGTCTAGGAAAGAAAATGAGCAGCTCAGGGAGAAACTACTAAGATATGAAGAAAATAAGATAATTTAAGTTTTGAAGCCCCAAAGGATGCACTAACAAAAATTAAAAGAAAGGTTTTGCATGCTCTTGATGAATTAAAGAGATCCGAAGAAAAGAATGTGCTGGAGCAAAAACTATTAGAAAAATATGAGCAAGAGAAACATGAAGAGAATGAAAAGGCTACAAAGACTATTTCTGATTTGAAACATGAAGTTGAAGAAACTGCAAGAATGAAGGATATTGTTACTAGTCAACTAAAAGAGAAGGATGAGATCTCCCAAGCAAGAGAAGTTGAGATTAATTTCTTAAAAGGTGAATTAGAAAAAACAACTGCAACAAACATGAAGCAATCCCTAGAAGTTACTATGCTCAAAGGTCAATTGGAAGAGGTCAAGAAAACCGCAGAAGCTCAGCTACTGGAACATACTAAAATTAGTCAAGCAAAAGAGCTCGAGATCATTTCTCTGAAAGAGGAAATGAAAAAGACAGTTGTTGCAAATTTGAAGTTTAAAAAGAGTCCATTAACCCTAGATGACATCCTCAGCTACCAGAGATCACCACATGTCAAGAATGGTTTAGGCTATGATAAAGAAGAGATTACTAAAGACTTCAAGTTCCGAGAGAAGAAGATTGAAAAGAAGCCTAGGAGTTATCCAGATATTTTGAAGAGTCTTAAGCATGATGAAGAAAGCAAGATAGAAGATTCTCAAACTCAACAAAACAAGTAAATTTCTCCAGAACAAGGAAGATCCAGCCATCATGATCAACTAAGAAGGACCATGCTACAAAGAAGACTATTTGATCTTAGGTATGAAAAGGAATTTTATGGCTATTGTTTTTCTTGTAATAAGTTTGGACATAGGGTTGTGGATTCCAGATCTTGGGGAAAATCCACTCAGTCGAGAACTAGAGGTATAAGTGCTTATATTCAATGCTACAATTGTCATCATTATGGTCATGTAGCAAGAGATTGCAGGCAACGGATCAACAAAGTATGGAGAAGGAAAGAACAGGTTTAAGCTACTAAAAATAATTTGTCTAGAGAAGAGAACGGAAAGGAGACATGCCAGCTAATCCTGGTTGAAAATGATGCTAAGATGCAAGAGGAAAAGATCCAAAAAACTAGATGGTACAGTGTCCAAGAATGAAGTTGATGTGTGCAAAGAAGATGGCTGCCATATGGCAAGCCATGTTTGAGGTCTTTTAAAGACTTCAGTACATATTGAGTTCATGAAGTTTGGAGGATGGACTCAAGAACCAAATGATGGCTGCTCCAAGCAAGTACAGGTCCAAGGATCGTGGCATGTTGATAGGGGGAGCATGGTTAGAAAATAAAGTTAAGCAACTTGGTGATGTTTTGAAGAAGTGTTCTTGATGCATGCTTACATTTTATGAATTTACTAAATGATTGTTGATGCATTTAGTTGGCAAGAAACACTTGTTGTTTATCTGATTGTATGACTTATACTGAACTAACATACAAGAAAGAACAAAACAAGGGTGGCAGAACCAAGTGACATAGTTGAAGATTACACAGTTCTAGTGATGAAGAATACGAAGCTTGCATGGTTCCAGTAGCCTCCAGTAAGTCAGTTAGATACGAAGAAGAATTGAAAGAGGAATTGGTATTAAATTTATTTATACAAGGAGACAACCAGCAGCTTAAGGACAAATTGGCATTTAAAATTTGAAGCAGTATTTCTCAATCCCTGTTGAAGACATGGAAGCAGATGAAGTTTGAAGGATCCGAACTCAAGTAACATAGAAACATAAAAATTAAAGGACAGATCTGAAGGACTAAATAATTGAGTGGTTTAGTGACAAGTTATACCAGATTTGAAGAGAAAACATCATCTCAGCCTACTATCACAGAATTGGAGAAGGTTAGATTAGATTTGGAAAAATATGAAGTAAGGTTAAAATGGACAAGCTCGGGCTTGCTTGAAGAAATCCAAATATTATGTTACTCTTGGTAAAAGGAAGCCTCAGTGAAGCAATGTACTGGATATTTTTGAAGTATAATCTCAACAGTTTGATAAGGGGACCTTCTTTGAAGCAATCACAGCAGCATACCTTATAGGGGGAGCAGGCAAATCGTGGAAGATCAAACTCAACAAATGATTTCATTAAGTTTTTAAAGATTTTTTTTTTGGGCATTGTGAAGCTTTTGATGGCTAAATGATTATCCCTTTGTCATTAATGTCAAAGGGGGAGAGAAATTGAGGTTGCCATCAATGACAAAGGGGGATATTGATGAATATGATTGTCATTGATGACAATACATTAATGACAAAGGACAATGAGAGGAGGACATGACAAAGGTTAAGTTGATGACATGGACAAAAGACAAGACAAAGGAAAAACACTATGATGATGTTGTAAAACATGACAAGCATGACAAGCAATATTGATAAGGTTAAAGACAAGCATGAAGTGGATGACTTGGCAATGTTGGAAAAGGATAATAACATGACAAAGATTGAGGACAAAGAAGCATGACAAGGATGAAGACAACATGGAAAAAGAATTGACATATGGCATGGAGGACAAAGGAAAGCTGGACAAAAGACAATGACATGGAAGACAAGACATCACAAAGGTCAAGCATGACATGAAAAAAGGACGAGGTCAAGGAGGACACTTTGCAGGAATCCTAGCAAGGCTTGCAGGAATTTTAGTGGTCATGCGGGCATTTTAAGGAGATTGTCTGCAGGCATTTGCAAAGCACATGCGAGCATTTTCAAGAATCCCATGTGGGCATTTTCTAAGGAGGACTGTGGGCATAAGTAAAAAGATCCCTGCGGGCATCTTATAAGTCCCTTGCGGGCATTTCAATATGTCCCCGCGGGCATAATTGAAGCCCCTTGCGGGAATTTGTTGAAGCAGCCGCGGGCATGAAGGAAGGCCCCTTGTGGTCATAATTAAAGGAGTTGCTGCGAGCATTTTAATAAGGCCCCGCTGACATTTTTAAATGGTCCTTGCGGGCATATTGGAAGACCCTTGCGAGCATGTGAGAAGGAGCCCTTGCGGGCATCCTTTGAGAGATCATGCAGGCATTTGTGTGAGCCCTTGCGGGCATCACAGCAGGCCCTTGTGGGCATATGATAAGGCCCCCCCTGCGGGAATTTTTGGAGACATATGCGGGCATAATTCAAGGACCCATTGCGGGCATAATTCAACGACCCTTGCGGGCATTCTGGAAGGAGGATGGCCATATTAAATAAATCCTTTTTGGTTTATTTAATTAATGTTAAAAATAAAAATACTCTGGAAGGTCAACAAATGATGTGGCATAATAACCAAATGGTTGCACATCTCCTTGTTTCTAGGATGGCCACCTAAGTTAAATAATTATTGATTTATTTAATGATGTAATGATAAAAATAAAAATTACAATGACATGTCGCCCTCCTGAACTGATGGATAAGGAAAATTATAAATAAAGGAAAAATCTTTATTTTGATTGTGGATTTTTGTGGAGGATTCAGAGGTGTGAAGAGGAGCTTTGATTTCGGGTATTTTTCTGAGGTATCAGCAGAGCAACAAAGGCAACCGAAGATGGAAGAAACAACTTGATGATATTATGGGGCAGTAGATTGATGAAGACATGGACATGTGTACAGAATGATGATGTGAACCAAATGATGAGATGGTGGACACGCTTATGATTGATGATATTATTATGTATAACCGTTTGATGATGATGCTTTAGGACAACAGGGATAGGCATTTTGATGTGTGTTTGAAGCTGAGAAACCAACAAAGGGAAGGCACATATCTGAACTCTGAGCTTCAGTGATATGGAAGCAAACAAGGAATCCTTGTTTGGTCATTTGATCATGGTATTTGGTATGATGTATGTGGTTGCTTTGGGTTTTGATTGCAGACTTAAGAGAGTCTGATATACCACTTGTAAATTTGTATTGTTGGGGTGTTGGTGCATCCTAGTTATTTGCAGCTGATTGAATCATCTGGTGGGTGGTGCCACCTTTGGGTTGTATCCCATTTTGGATATTGAAGTCTCCAATCAAAATATAAAAAGATTACAAAGCTTATATTGTGTCTCTTGAGATGTGTCTATGATGATTGATGAAATGATTTGTTTAATTTGATATATAGCTCTTTGTGAATGATGAACTTTACTTAAAGTTGAATTGAAATTGTTCAATGATATATGTTTGAGTTTAGAAGAAATCGAAATTGGAATGAAGTGTTGGCCCACTGATTCACCCCCCCTCTCAGTGTGCCATTGTGTCCATCAGAAACATCATCCCGGACCTTATCTTGGTTGACTTGGAAACCTCCATTTGGGCTGCACATGGAGCAACAGACATTCGGGATCATAGTGAGTCGCCTACTGGCTGGATAGATTCCTAGTATGTGAATCCTTTTTTATGACGGGTATAGCCACATAAGCCTCTATTACCCCCTTCAACGATTTGGACCATTGGCCCATATTCCTCTCCATAGATATCAGGGGGTCTGTCCTCAACAAGCCCTTTAGATTTGTGAAGTTTTGGATCATTAATAAGGAGTTTCAGGACAAGGTGAGAACATGGTGGGAGGAATCGATGGTGCACAGAGGCCATTTCTAGTTCCAACAAAAACTCAAGTGATTCAAGCAGAAGTTCAAGCATTGGAATAAAACCAGCATTGGTAATATTTTCCAAGCGTAGAGAAACTTGGATGCCCAAATGAGACAAACTCAAAAATAAATCATTCTATCAGGACGCACATAATCCCTTGTTGAAAAAGAGAAAACCCTGGTACAGTAGATTGTGGAGCGTAATTTGCAGGAGGAGGTCTTATGGCGTGAGAAGTCAAGGAAACAATGGCTCAAAGAAGGTGAGTGCAACACTAAGTTTTTCCAATAGTCCACCATCCAATGAATACATGCTAATATAATTCATAAGCTTATAACTTCTCAAGGGGAAATCATTACTAATTAGAAGGAAATTGAGACGGAACTGGTTCACTTCTTCAAGGACTTAATGTCAGAACCGAATGAGAATCGTGCAAGCACCATTAGCAAAATCACTCACCATATTTTTCACTCTACTTCGAAAGAGCTGAACATGGCCTTGATGAGACCAATAAATTAGGAGTAAGTGGACATGGCCATGAATGAAATATCTCTAGGGAAATCGCCGAGCTCGAATGGTTTTACAACTGAATTCGTCCACCATTGTTGTCCCCTTGTCGGGGAAGAAGTTTGGCAGTTGATTGAGGACTCCAGATGAACACAAGGGGTATTATCAACCCTTAATGTTATGTTTATTCCCCTCATACCCAAGAAATAAAGGGTGGGAGATCCAAAAAACTTCAATCCAATCACCCTCTGCAATGTGGTCTATAAAGTCATCACAAAGGTCATGGGTTTAAGGCTGAAGCCATTGCTACCACACCTCATTTCTCACAAGCAGATGGGATATGTGGAAGGAAGGAATATCTTGGATAGTGTTATTTTGGCACACGAAGTGATTCATTCCATGCACACCACTAGAACTCCTTGTATGCTCATCAAACTGGACATTTCAAAATATTTTGACAAGTTATGTTGGTAGTATATGGAGGCGGTCCTTATGGATTTTGGATTCAATCCCTCCTGGATTTTGGATTCGATCCCAACTGTATAAACTGGGTAATGGATCCCACCTCTTTTGATTTTTATCCATTTTTCTTAATGGTTAGCCCAAAGAAACCTTCTCCCCTTCTAGGGGAATCCCTCACCACTCTCACGTTTTCTCTTTATCTTAATGGCGGAAGGTCTTAGCAGAAGAATCCAAGCTACCATTCAGGATCATACCTTGATAAGTATTCCCCTTCATGGCTTAAATCCACCCCCTTCTCATAACCAGCTTGTTGATGACACCCTCCTTATGGGCACCCATTCTGTTAGAGAAGTAATTCCCCTTAATCCATCCTCAAGGAATTCAATGATGCCTCCAGAACCTAAATCAATAACTCCAAATCGTATATTTTCTTCTTCAATACGCCCTAGTTGTTCAATGTCACATTTCTCGGATTTTAGGCTTTTCCAGGAGTGCCCTTCCATCCAAATACCTTGGCATACCTGTCATTGATAATGCCCTCCAAAATAGCTCTTGGGAATACCTCTTGTCTTCTTTGGGGAAAATATTATCCACTTGAACCTACCATAGCGTGAACCCTCCCAATCGAATCATCTTGCTCAAATCTATCCTGCAAGCTATCCCTCTCTACCTTTTTTTTTGCCTTGGCCACCACTAAGGCAGTCCTAAAAACTATTTGCAATATTCAATGTAAATTATTGTGTAGTGAACAAGGGACAACAAGAAATGGGCTCTGGTCAAGTGGACGGATCTCTGCCAACCTAAAAACTCTGGTGGTCTGGGCCTGAGAGACCCTAAAGTCACGAACCAAATTATTAGTGCTGAAGTTTGGTGGCGTTGGCTCAAAAGTCCAGTTGATCTTTGGGCAATATTATGGAGAGAAAAATAATCCCCCCATATGGAATACAACAACCTTATGTGATGGGATGAGCCTCTACAAGGTTCACTGTAATGAACAAAATATATAATAAATAACATAAATAATTATTAATAATAGTAAATCAATACTTAAACACTTAATGAAGAGACACATTGATGAAACGTTATGCCTCTTCATGGAATGAGACACTCCATGGGTATATATACAAACCCTTATTTGTAATTTTCCATATTCATCATCTTATCAATTATTTATTTTATTATTTGTCCATTTATGGATCATATGTGTTATTTACACTGGATATTCGTGTAAGAAACGATTTTATCGTTCCAAGTGGTATCATTGTCCCTTCTTGGGCATTTCGTTGATTTGGATTTTGGCCAAATAATTTCGGGAGTTTCTCCAAATTAGGTCTTTGACCTAAAGAAAAGAAAAAGAAAAAGAAAAGAAAGATAGTGAGAAAAAAAAAGTAAAAAAAAGATTTTAAAAAAAAGGAAAAAAAGAGAAGAAGAAAGAAGACCCCATAAAAAGGGAAGAAAATTACAAACAAAAAAAACAAAAAAACACACACACAACATGGGTTTTATTTAACCAACCCTCAGTTTTATAAAACCACTCATGCCTGAAAGAAACCAACTCACACTTTAATTGAGTTATTTATTTATTGAAATGTTATTGGATATTAAATAATAACTCATACCTTAATTAGGTTGAGTTTAGTATTTAATTATTCTTATTAAATAACATAAAAGCTAAAAGTCAAGTGAGAATTGAACTTGGGTGGGGAGGGTAACAATCATTCTTCCCAGCCACCCAATCTACACACTATCCACAAAGAAGTTAATCTAAAGAAAAGAGTTAACCTACGTGGAGATCTAAGTGCATTTTGAGCACAACTTTCTCTATGTGAACCTGCATTGTGTGTAGAGAGAATTAAATACAATTGTGGCAGGTTAGAGACAAAGTTGGCAGTGTGTATAGTCATTCTTCACCGTTTTCGCAAGCCAGAGTCACCGGTGTAGTTAGAATTTCAATAATTGTATAAATTAATTGCAATTATTATGGAGTCTCATAGTGACAAAAAAGGAAGATTCGAGAAGACCTACTCAAGGGTAGTCGTTAGCATACTAAAACTCGAGGGGATTATTCAAAGAAAGCCTATTAGTATCGCTATTTTCCCAACCATCGAGGAAAATCACATTAATGTCAGCTTGGAAAATCATTTTTTTGTCCTAGAATTAAGTATAATCGAAAGGAAAGATAAATAGGGTGAGAAGAAATATGCAATTAGGGACGTACAACTGACAGTTGATGAATATAAGTTCACATCCCAATTCGATGTTACGACTATTTATCTAAATGAAGTTGACATCATTCTCGGCTTATCTTGGATGGAAACATTGGAGACAATTATCTCAAATATGAAGAAAACGTTTTTAACTTTTTCATATAAGAAGAATCAAGTCACACTACAGGATGTTACAATGAAGTTAGATTCAAAAGACGTGGCATCTAAAGACTTCAAGGATATCTCCAAGGTCATTTCGCAAGAAAATCAAAAGTCAATACAGAATATGCAGTTAGAATTTGACAAAGTTGTCACAGATAAAGAAGAAGAGATCTCTCGTTTAAGAGATCATAATCATAAATTGCTTCTTCAAATAAAAAAGGTGAAGGATAAAGCACAACATAATCAAAATCTAGAAGAGGAGAATCGATATCTTCAGAAGAAACTATTAGAAAACATTGATGAAAATGGTCACCTCAAGAAGCACAAACAAGATCTAATGGATCAAATTCATAAGCTTAAAGATGATAAGAAAGTGCAAGAAGAAATGACCCGAAATCTTAAAAAAGAAAAAGACTTGTTAGACAATAAGTTGGAGCAAATTTAAAAGAGGACATCAAAGCCCTTGGACTCAAAAATCCAGGTTGAGAAAAAAGAAGCAAATACAAATTCAGTCCTTGTCACAGTTCAGAAAGAAGTCAACTTAGTAAAAAAACAAACAACAATAACTCCTTATCGACACCCAAATTATAAAATTCATTTTGACCAACGACAGGGTCAAAATGAGCATAAACACAGGAGTTATGATTTTAGAAGAGAAAGAACAAAAAATCAACAAAGTAAGAAGAAAACGAGAAGTTCCATTCAACAATGCGATCAACAAACAACACCAATGAAGATAGATCTCGGATGGACCACCTCACAAATGATGAAATATTTTTTCCTTGGAGTGCGTAACTCATGTCTTCTTGTTTCGTCAAGTATGACTAATACAAAAAATCGAGAGATGACATTACGAGCGAAAAATCAGACGCAATCCTTATCGTCAATAAGCTTTGAGGACAAAGCTTGCCTTAAGAGGAATGCAATGTAATGAACAAAATATATAATAAATAACATAAATAATTATTAATAATAGTAAATCAATAATTAAACACTTAATGCAGAGACACATTGATGAAAGGTTATGCCTCTGCAGGGAATGAGACACTACATGGGTATATATACAAACCCTTATTTGTAATTTTCCATATTCATCATCTTATCAATTATTTATTTTATTATTTGTCCATTTATGGATCATATGTGTTATTTAAACTGGATATTCGTGTAAGAAATGATTTTATCGTTCCATTCACTCATTTGGAATGCAACCTACAACATCGAGGCTTGATCTGAGAACATTGTTTTGGGGAAGTAAGAGATGGCACTTATGCCAGATTTTGTGTAGATTCATGGCATCAACTCCCTCCACTGCAAGAAAAATATTCATTGCACGTCATCTTGCAAACCATTGACAACCCTCTTGATCATTTTGTTGCATTCAATTGGCAACACTCCATGTGGGAATATGGATGGCAACAATGGAAAAAAACGAGTGTGGAGCTAAGCATCCCAAATCACATAGATATACAACCTGGATTGAGGAGGTTATGAGAAGAAGGATCAAGATAAAGCATGGACCATACAATATCAGATGGGGAAAATCACCATTGGGAAAATTCACGGTCACCGAGGCTTACAGGCCGGAAACTGGGGTGCAACTCTTGAATAAAGATGTGTTATGGGAAAGAATTTGGCACTTGGGCCACTAGGCCAAAATACGCTCCTTCCTCTGGCTTGTTGGACATGGGAGGATTCTTAATTGGGATAACCTTCAGCACTGGGGATTCATTGGACCATCTATTTTCCATCTATGCGCATAGGACTCAGAAAAAATAACTACCTCCTGGATGATTGTTCCTTCAGCTCTCATCTCTGGGATAAAGCTGTAACCATCATGAGCCAATCAAATACGAAACAAAGTAATGCAATAAGTACCTTATTAGCTTGGAATACCATGGCCTATAAGAAACCCATCCTCAATAAAATTTGGTAGCTACTTCCGACTTTTATTATGTGGGAAGTATGGAAGGAGATAAATCGCAGAATCTTCAAGAATACTCAAATTTCCTAGAAAGGGATCTGGAACAACATATGCAAACACGTATCATAAATTGTTATTCTCTCAAACTGGTTTGAGGTAGACGTTGAGATCGATCTAGGGGAAGTTGCGATTTCGAAACAATGGTTTACTATCCCTCCAAAACGACATATCACCATGCGTTCCTCACCCCTCTTAACTCTCAGTGTGACCTCATGGTGTGCACTAGTCCAATGCTTTTTAAAGCTCAACTTTGACGGGGCATCAAAAGGAAATCTTGGGAATAATGGTTATGGGGAGGTCTTCCGTAAGACAAATGGTGAAATTATATGTACCTACGTGGGAAGCCTCAAGGTTGAAATGAATAATATTTCAAAGCTATAGGCGCTCCTCTATGGCATCAAGCTGGCGATTCAACATAATTTTCTCCAGCTCATTACTGAGGGAAACTCCAAACTAGTGATTGATATGCTCATCTATCTTCAGAATGGCAAGCCACCATCCAAGATTTCTTCCAGCTAATGACTTCAACACCTACTTATCTCTGTAGCAGATTTGATCCATCCCCCTCTCGTGATAGTTCCATCACATGTTAAGTGATTTGCCAACAAGGTGGTAGACCATTTGATAAATGTAGGAGTGGACCTTCAAGAAGAATGTATAATCCAAATATGGCCCGTGGAATGTCCCACCTCACTATCTCTTTCTTGTTAAGAGATAACTAAGTAGGACTGGTCTCTCCGAGATGGGGTGATAGCACATAATGAATGACGGTATGATGAATATGTGATGGGGGTTGGGCTGGCGATGACCTTCGAGGTGGATGTGAATTTAAATCACCCTCACCCTGAGTTCCTTCTTGTACCGCATCACCTGGATCATTCAATTCACAACAATGGTGGAAAGAGAAGTTATATTAATGGTGGAGGTGCCACTTATGATCATTGGTGGGTTTTTAGGTAGACATAAATACCCCGGATGTTACGCCATGGCCAAAGAATTTGTTGTATCCAGGGTCCAATTGCAAGCCAAGGTCTTGTGTGTTTGCGGAAGAAGAAATCGATCATGGTCAGGGAGCGACACCAGGCTCCTAGCCAGGGAGGCCTCTGTCGCCACTCCTAGGGCGGGGAAACAAGTGGTGCTTCTCTCTCCCAATACTTGGTATCCATGATGGACACATTACTCGGCATAAAGAATGATGTGCATGGTCCGTATTTTGACTTGCATGCAAGGGTCCAGGAGCTTGGTCACAGAGTGCAGATGGTGATTGAGTGGTATGAAGTGTGTCAGAGCTCTTTAATCTTCCTTCTTTTCTCTTGGTAGTGATTGTGGAACTCGAGGTGGCCAATTCAAATCAGGCGGATAAAACCATGGATAGGAAAGCCCCAATAATGGTAGACCTTGGCACCAGTGCTCATACTACCAAGCTGAAGGAGGAGAACCTGGAGGTCGCTATGACTATGATGGATACCAAGTCAACTATGCTTCCCTCCAAAATCAACACAAAGGAATCACAGTATCCTATTCAAGATGAAGAGGAGTCACGTTTGTAGTGTCATCGACTAGAACCTGATCCTTCTGCTAAACAGGAGTAATAACGACTCTCTTGAATTTTTTTTGTTCGATATGGTTCTTATCTCTTGGTATCTACCAACAACCTTTGTTTGCAGCTTTTTGGTGTATCACTATCAATTCACAGGAATGGGGGGTTTACTGAGTATTTTTGTATGTATCCTGATAACGACATCTAGGAAATTTTCTTCGGAGATGGTTAGTAGTTTTCTTTTGATTCAGGGCTTGAGATGTTTCTCTATTTCGAAGGCTCAACGTCGTCTTTCTATGTATGTATATGTAAATTTTGTGAAGGTATAATGTAAGAACTAATTACAAAAAATTACCATGTTATTTATGTCGGATGTGTTTCCCTCGTTCGCTTCATTGTGATTTTTACTTTGTGATGTTTTATGGGCCATCTTTTATCAATGAGTGCCCTACATAATGAAACACACAAATCATAATTTTTTTTTACACAATAAGTAAAGAATTTAACGTAATTGGGACAAACAATATACACATTATAGAAATAGCGTACCGGTGTGTGTTATATGTAAATACGCATCATAGTTTTTTTTTAAATAAACAAATTTAAACGGCGTGTCTTAGAAATATAAACGAACTGGTGCGTCATTTCTGTAAAATGGGCACCGAAAACAACGTAAGCATTTAAAAAAATTAATGGGGACAGTCTGGACAGGTTGGATTCAAATTGAAACGTATTATGATCTTGGTCTAAGAGTGACGAAAATCCCCATATACTGATATATATAACCAAGAAGTTTACATTGTTGAAAATAAAATCTTATTGCAAAATAGAAAAATAAATAGAAAACAAAAAGAAAGCAAGAAGAACCCGGGGGTTTGTAGTGATGAAGAAAAATATGAAGGAAGAAGAACACAAGGGTTTGCATCATTGTATGAAACTCTTATATTCTCTATTTTCTTCAAATATTTTATAAAATTGACACCATTTGTTGTTTCTTTTGAAGGAAAACTTTCTTGAAATGTTTCCTCTATAGAGTTGTATGTGCCCTTAATGATCCCTTACAAAGTTTCTCTTCAAGGAAATCTCTCTCCAAACTCTTCCTTGGTAAACCTCTCTTGCATAAGTCAATCCTCAAATTTTTGGTCAAAAAAGGTTTAGGGATTATGATTTTATTTATTTATAACCTCACTATCTTAAAATTAATTCCCGCTTTTTTTTCATTTGATTTTTCGGCTCGTCGAGAAAAACATGCATATCATTTTTTTTACATCTGGTTTTCGGTGTGTAAATATGAAAATAACACTCCAGTGCACCATTTTATTCAAGCATACCATGTAATATGTCATAAAATTCAACATTTATATTTGCACATTTTTTTTCGAAATAGCGGTGCTTCGAGTACTTAATTTTGCACCGATGCGATTTCTTGACATAGGTGCATTGATGACCCAGAAAGTAAAAAAATACAAGTGTAAACTTCCGTAATGAATAGTTTGCGGAGGTTTGTCCTTTGCATAGGTGATTTCAAATGTTCTTATCGTTGCACATATTTACATAGTGCACTAGTGTGTATCGATTGCTATGATAGAATTGTGTGCTTATGAAATTTTTTATGCACTGGTTACGATATTTGAAACCAAAAGGTAGCTTGTTTCCCAGTTTATTTTTTAAAGAGTGAACACATTTATTGATTGTATTCTTCACTCAACTGCATGGAAAAAAGAATAAAAAATCAAATGGTCAATTCTTCAAACTCTAACTCATCCCATCTCTTTCAAAGTTCAAGTTCTCCATTGTTACCGGTAAGTGCATATTTATTTATATTTGAATATATATTTAAACTTATGTTGTATTTGCATGTGCATTTCAATAATTGTGCATTGCCTTTTGTAGAATCTTGATTCCGGATCAAGTTTGAATGCACCTGATATTCCACCACTCCCAAAAAGACATAAGGTCTTATATGGAGCAACATAGCATAGGCAGATGTTAGATGAAAATGGAAGGCCACTTTACCCCGCCAACTGTAACATGCCATCATCTAGTAACCATCTTGGACCAATGGTACTTCATCGTGAATTGGATCTCTTTTACGACACCCCATAGTATGTGTTTTTTCAAAATGTAAAGGGTTGAAGGTGAAACCTCGGTGAGTCACAATGTCCCACTATACTAATGTTTGACTACCCAAAGTTGATAGTTTAATACCCCCTATTACGGTCAATGATCCAATAGTTGAAATAGAAAATACATGTAGGAACACTTCCATATGATCATTCTTTGAAAATTTGGAAGACAAACAAACCTTATTTCGTCCTAAATTGACTAACCTGGCTCTTTTTGTTGAGTCAACTGAGAGTTCTAGTGAGCCACTGTATGATATCAATACTACCCAAAAAAATATATCCATAAGGAGATCCAAAAGTTGTATGAGCTAAGAGAAAAATTGTCTAAGTACAGACAAAGGTTGGTTCAATTGTTGGAGGGTAGGGATGACTTCTCTCTTTCCATCCATTTGCAAAGTAGATACCAAACTGATTACAATCGTGCTCTGTATGGCGCTTGGCAGTGTTCACTACCTGTGCCTGATGTTGGGACCAAATTCTCTTATCGTGGTAATAGTTACATCATCACACAGTCTAAAAGAGATGTTGCAAATCTTGGATTGTTTATCCTTTCATATGTGTTTGTTCCTCCCAAACAATAAGTAGCACTTATGCCATATTGTGGTCCTCTTTATAGATGATCTGATTACTTGAATATTGTGAAATACAAACATAGTATTTCCATGTATAACATGTGCATGAATTGTTGTGCTTCAAGAAACTTTAATAGGAAGAACCTGTTATATAGATGGTCATCCACGCACTCAAGGGAACATTGTAGGGTTCATAAATAGCTCCAAGTGCTCATTGTTCAGTGCAAATTGTTCATTTGAGGAACAATCCAACGATAAAGAGTTCTTTATGGAAAATAAGACATTCATATTTGTTGTTTTGCATGCAATCTGTAGTTTGTCTCCTGGTGACGATTTGTTGTTAAACTATAATTGTCGTAGACCACCAAATGCTTGTAAAAAACGACTTGCATTGGTGTTTCCTTTAGACATCACTTTGGGGCATAAGAAAAAGATCAATGAGTAATTGTATTTTTGTTTTTTCATTGGAATTAATGTTAATGTATTGCTTAATTCCAAATTTCTTTTATAAAGTGGTAGGTATTGGAAAAAAAATCTACGCTTCTAATAAATGTTTTCTATAATGTTTCAATATGCTAAATCCATTCTTTTTACTAATATCATTGATTTAATGTTCAATATTTTTGCAACCATGATTCCAATGACAATCAATCTATCTACCATCTCCCGTTGCACCCCACTACCATGTCAAATCAAGAGAAGGACACTAAATGGGTAGAGGTCAGAGAGGAACCAAACAAAGCATGGTTGAATCAAACACCTATTTAATTCTCACTACGTTCCAAGTCACTAATTGAAAACATCTATAATAACACTAGTTCTTCATCGGTTGAGGACGAAAATGATGATATAGAGTTTGGTATGGATGATTACTTATGGGATACCCATACCATGGAGGGAATGTTGTTAAATGCACTCCAACAAGATGAACCATGGAACGATGATAATATTTCCAATGCCTTCTTCAAAATCCTGAAAATTGCTTTCACCACCCGTCTCTTTGGGCATGGATCAAGGTCTACCCAACTAGGGACAACAATGTTGTTGTAAAATCTGAAAACAAAGTATGGTACGTTGGACGCGTGCTTCTCAGTACTATTGAGGTAACTAACAATCAAGTGCCCATTAAATCAATGATGAAAATATACTTTTTGCATGCTTAATGATAATGTACATTTATATTTACCACTAATTGCAGGTTACTCAAAGAAAAAGTACTTCTTGCGAAGAGGCAAAGCAATTGCTGAAAAAGTTGGGTGTTGAGTACATATCATATCATGCTTGTCCAAATGATTGTCTTTTATATAGAGTTGAATACAAGGACAAAGATATATGTCCTATATGTGGGCATGACATGTACTAGATATAAATAAAAAAAGGGTTAGCCACATGTCCCTCCTCATAAGATATTGAGGCTCATGCTTATTATCCCAAGGATTCAAAGGCTTTTTCGTTGCAAATAATTAGCCATGTTATAGCGGTGGCATGCCTCACACATAAGTGAGCTAGTAGTTATGCAAATTATTGCAGTTTCAATAGCCATGAAGCATATAGAGGATACATGGATTGATAAATTAAAGGATGAAGTATAAAACCTTCGATTGCATAGCCATGGATGGAATTAACCCATATTCCCTCCAAAACACCAATTATTATAATTGGCCAATGGTAGTGATTAATAAAAATATCCCTCCATGGTTGTCCGTGAAGAATGAACATATTATGTTGGCTCTTATAGTTCCTAGTAGAAGACATGTGAAGAATATGGATTTCTACCACCAATCATTGATTGATGAATTCAAGCAATTACGGGAAGGGATATAGGTATACGATTTATCACAACCCATCTCAGTGGATATTTCTTTTATGCATTTATTGAATGCAATTTATCATTTTTTTGTGTGTCTTCGCTTCCACTAAGTTATTTTGGTTCTATTTAGTCTTTCTATGAAATTTGTTCCAGCTTACTTATGTGCATATATACCGTGTACTATTTTTTTTTTGTCTACTGTTTTTGTTTTTGTGTGCAGGTGCAAATAAACAAACTTCTATTTGTTTTGAGATGCAAACAAACAAAGTTCTATTTCTTTTGAGATGCTAAGGTAAGAGTAATAAGCCCATGAAATCTTAATCAAAAGTAAAAAAAATAGATTATGAAATCCTAATCAAAATTTTGGATAGTAAGTCCATGTGCATCACCAAGGGCCTTTGAAATATTATTCAAAATTTGTATATCCTTCTTGCTATATACTTGAATTCAATAGAAAAAAAGGAATATATATTGGAAATTTGAATAAAAATAATTCACAATATATATTGGAAATGTGTATATCGTCATTGGTCTACGAGATATTTATAAATTAAAAGAATTCAGTACTATATTAACAAAATATGGGTGAATATTTGTATATTAAAGTTTCTTTTTGAGGTGTTCGTTGCCAATATATATAACATAAAATTAGATAAATCTTTTACTAGAGTATATGTTTTCTTATCTAGTGGAGTCAGAACATAATTTGTAAGACCTACTCCCATAAATTTAATTGGTAGCTAATTTCCCTCATTTTTTTATTATCAACGTAGATGCCAAGTATAATGGTAGATAATTATAGTTGGACATTAAAATTTTATGGGTAGCTTTCCAGAGGTGTTGGTAATTACATACTTCAATTAAAATTTATGGAATTAAGGATAACAATGTGTAATTTAAATATTTTATAATTTTGATATAAATTTTGCAAATTTAAAATGCTTTGTTAAGTGCATATTTTGATGCAAAAAAATTATAGATAATTTTGATAGAAATTTTGTATATTAGAATGCTTTAACCATTGTGTTTTAATTTGAAGAGGCGTAAAATTTTATACAAACATTATTCTATTTTGAATAAGAGGTGCATTTTTTTTTGAAAAAATTAAATCCCAAAACATTACGAAATATACAAATTAAAATAAAAAACAATAACTTCTATTAGATTCTTATAAAAGTTGGTCTTTTCCCATTAAAAGTATGACTGTGCCTAGAGACTTAATATACAAACATAAGACAATTCACATCATTTTTACTATTTTTTGTATGTTTATATGACATTGTAATTAAACAAGCAACAACATTTCTCATTGACAATTAAAAAATGCATGCCCATCAAAAGAGCAATAAATACATGCCCCCATGTGGCTCTTGTTAATATAAGAGTGGAATTATAATAATAGCATCCAATGTCGATAACTCATACTATTTGTACAAGACTATGACCAAATTATTCATTCTTTAGCCCATGTGTTTTTTTATATGAAGGTAACATTGTTTTAGAGAAATACAAAGTATAAATGACACAAAATATTGAAATCATTTTAAAGAAATTTGTTACTATTGTTCCATGTAATCTTTTGAATGAACATTAAATTCACTCTTAATTAATCTTAAAAAATTATATACAATTAAACCATGTCAAACCTAGAACAAATTATGATTAAAAATTTATATAAATTTTAATACCATAAATTTTAGACTATCTTAAATAAAAAAAATTTGATTTTGTTGAAATAAACCATTAACATAGTAAGATCATACCTTCACCAGTTAGCCATATAAATAAATCAAATAAAAAAACATTTAATTATCATATAATGAAATTAAATAATTACTAAAAAAATAACATTAAATGATCTACAACTACAATCAAACATTATATTGCATCTCCAATTTGTACATCACTGACACCCAATACATTTTATAAATCAAACAACATCAAAATAACATGAAATGATATAAATATACACGAATGATATATGCAACATGGTATTTTTTTTCAATGTGGTTCACAACCCCAGAGAGGAGTTGCTACTTCCACGGGAAGAATTCACAAGGGGCCCACCCGAAGGGGCCTAACCTCGCCAAATTTGATTACGGAGCCTAACCTGGAGGGGACATCAAGTGAGGCCATTATATATCCATGCATAACCACCCAAGGATTTGATATATGCAACATGATATACATCAACATCAACATAAATTGATATGAAACAAGCATAATATATATGAACATTAATATGAAAACCATAATATATGACAAATATACATCTAAAGACAAATATAAAAGTCGGATATCCACATGTGCTCAGTAACTCCTATGAGCTAGTAGGTCCACCACTAGAGGCATATGTATTAATACCTCCTCCAATAGAGCCAGAGGCATCAGTACATTTAGCACATACAAATGTAGAAAAGAGCGGTTGAAATATATCTCCTTAACTATCTGTTTAACCCAAGCCACTCATCGTATCCAAAAGAGCATTGTGTTGAGATGTACTGGGGCGTGGTGGTAGGTTGATTGGGTGAGATTGAGAGGGTAGTGGCTCGAATAGGTGAGGATAAGGGGGTGGTGGGACGATTAGGTGAGGAGAAGAGGGTGTTTATTTGACTTGTGGTGGGTTGACTAGGTGAGTAGGAGAGGGTGGTTGGACGATCTGTGATGGGTCGACTAGGTGAGGAGGAGAGGGTGGTCGATTGACTGGGTGAGTAGGAGAGGGTGTTCGAATGACATGCAGTGGAGGAGAGGGTAGTTGGATGACATGTGGTGGAGGAGAGGATGGTTGGCCATATTATGGTTGACGAGAGGGTGATTTTTCATCCTGTGTAGAAGGAGGATGAGATGGAGGAGGAGGTGGAGGATCACCACCCTCATCACATGAATCAGAACTAGTGCTCGATCTTGGCCTCCACCTCTCTAGTAGCATGGTCGCATCCACAATATGAGAAATCAACGATCCCATATCACATGGGAGGGTCCTCCAAATCTGTACAAGATCTAAGTCTCTGATGATCTTGCTAGCCCGAACAAGGTGCACTCCTTGTTGAGCCAACAACCCATACAACTAATCTACCATATCTTGATGGAATCTAACATTAGGCCTACATCGTAGGCCATGTATGTCTAACTGTGGCATCTCCTTTTCCTTTTCCTCTGCAATGTGCTCATCGAGTTGGGGAGGCACATCCCCAACATAACTGTTGATATTTGTAAAATTGTAGCGAACAATAATTAGACAGTTTAATTACATTACATATTCATTAAAGTAGACAATAAAATGCAACTAGATTAATCAAAAGATAAAGCTAATATTACCTCTATCATATGGTGGCTCATCCGCGGTAAATAGGATGTTGTAACATCCTCGCTAATTAAACCTTATGAATGGGTACGATATCATATTTAGGGTGTTATCATCCTTGTTAGAAAGTAAATCAAGTATCTCCCGAGTGATTCTACTAGGGAAATCAGACTGGACCCTCTTAGGAAACATATTTCTCCACATGCGCATGCGCGCCTCAGTCATCGACCTAGGAGGTTGGTTTCAGAATGAGAGTCAAGTGACCATAAACCTCTCAAAAAATAATGAAAACAAATCTGAACCAAACTGGAAGACTGTCATGCCATCAAACATATCATGACAATGATCTAGAGAAAAACAAAACTGTCGCAAAATAATGGAAGACCATACAATGAATCTAGGTATTTGTAGTAAAGAATCAACATAATATAATAATGGGAAACTAATGTTTTTCCCATCGATTGTGACATGGGACACTATCATGACCAAAAGTGAGAGCCACCTAACCTCCTCTACACAAAAATAAGATATTTGAAGCTGTCCATCGACTACCTAGAAGTCATCAGGGGTAGTGGCATCCTCACTGACATATTTTAGTACATATCTCATTTGGATGTCTTATACAACTATAGGTGGGACATCAGGGAAATGGGGTGAATCCTCCCCTCTCCCAGATAATCATATGACAAAGTAGATGTCCTCCTTTGTGGGTTGGAATCACAGATCAAGATCCATCCTAAAAGTATACCATCACTGATCCCAACAATGTATCAACTACATTAGCAGTTGAGAATGCCCCCTCAACGTCATATCCTCGTCATAATACTTTTGGATTCCAACCTATAATAATAGTTGTCTAGCCTATGGGGTAATAGCTCGAGGGAGAAAATCCCTCTCCCTCTCTCCTATCTCCCACTCGCGTACAACATTGTATTGGTTCTACCGCTGCTATCGTTTTTGCTGATGCCCTTGTCGCACTTGTCTCTAACTAAACACATGGTTTTTGTCAAAAACATATATATATATATATATATATATATATATATGTACACATAAATAAAACATATTTTTTTTACTTAATTACATTTACATTTATCAAAAGAACAGAATAAAGTTTTTGTCAAAAAAGAATTCAAGTGGTATTGGTGTGCCCTTAAAACAGTCACAGACCGCTATAGGTGCTTATTTTATGTAATAAAACTGCCATCAGTGCTAGAAAAACCAAAACCCATTGACCTCGATGCTTGACAATATTTAAAGTGCACCACTTAAATAATTAAATTATTTAAAATATAAAACTTTCGGTCCTACAAAACAAAACACGCACTGAAAAATGGTGCGTGAGTATATTTAAAGCGCACCATTTAATTATGATATTTTTTAATATAGAACTTTCAGAGCTACAAGAACAACACTCACCAGAAACTATGCACGTAAATATGCACCAATTAAATAAAACCACTTTTGTTAAATACATATCATTCAGTTCTTTGTTTATTATATTCACCGGTGCATCCGTATATAAACAAAGCACCGATCAAAATATTTTCTTATTGCTATATTGGACTGTGCATACTATGAAGATGCACCGTAGACGATGCACCAATATCTTATTAGCACCAATGCATCCATGTATACTGTGAGCACCAGTATGAAGTAAAATATATTTTATGGTTTGGGTGTTAAAATGTATTCACGTGCTTTCGAAATAATTTCATAGTGCACATTACGCAGATTAATGCACCCTTAACGATGCGTCTGAAATTTTAAATAGCACCATGATAGTGTTTATTTTTTGGTTGAAAGGTTATCCTGGATATGGGTTATTAAACTGTGAATGATGCATCATGTCTATGGTAAGGCACCGACAACTGTGCATGGAGTTATTTAGATCGCACTGTGAATTTTTAAAGTTCTATTTGTCTGTGAAGTTTAATGGTGCTTTATTTTTTATTTGCACGCATTGTAGAATGGTGCGTAAGGGTTATGAAAACACACTATCCAAGGTGCATCAATTTTTTATAAGGGGTCCCATTGTTAGTGTGCTCTGTGTTTAAACACAGTGGACTGATGTATTGATTCCAGTTCAAGCCGAATAGATGACGTACACTTTGCAGTTATAATATTTTTTTGAAAAAAAAACACAATTCAAAGAAATTTTAAATTTTTAATCTTCTAGAAAATTAAATGATAATGTAATAAACAAAATACCTATACTCTTACTTGGTTAGGATACATGGTTTCCATGTATATAAGAGACCAAATTTTCCAACAGCGTGGAAAATTTCTAACTCCAATGACCACTGAAATCGCAAGAGAAATCTAATGAGGCGCACCGAGTACGGGGGTGTGGGTGTCAGAAAGCAACATTGGTGCTTGGGGGGGACAAGGTGGTCTCTAGCACTCAAAAAATGACAAAATGACATTTTAGCGTTGCATTTTAACTGTATTTAACCATATTTCGGTGTTCCCAATTTCATGGCACATCGATGCGCATTTATTAGATACGCACTGGTGCGCTTAGTGTCGTAGTAAGCACTGCTCATGTTTTTTTTTTTAAGTCTTTTACATATCATCCGATGCATGGTATCTTGTTACGCACTCGTACACCATTATAGATCTAACACACCAAAGAATTGCAATCAATATAAGACAACGAGGTTTTTCTAGTGTGGTGCATTGCAACATTGCACGCACTGATGCCTCCATTGCATTTGGACTCACTATAAGTGGTTTGTCGGGCAAATAAAATAAAGATATTTTTTAAAATTTTCATTGAAATATTTCCATACCAGTGCTTTGTTTACTGATGCACACTGGTGCATTTTGGTAGATGTCAAGCATCACACGTTCATTCTATTAATTTTTGGTATTTGGTCAATGCTATATAGGTTTTATCACATCGGTGCATTTATTATGCCATCACTCACAACCATTTTTTTTAAAATCTGAAAATGCATCGAACTATGTTGTCTTCGACACCAGAGCTTTTTATTCATGTATGCGCACCGGTGCATGTTTTGTGTTGGTGGTTTGGTGCATATGGATAGAATAGTAGAACTGTATGTTTTTTAATTAAAAATATATTGTTTTGCTTTTGTTTGGTGCTTTTGTTATGCCCACACGCCTGGTGTGTTTGGTTCCAAAAAACACACCGCTAAGTATTGACGAGAAAAAATAAAATATTTAAAATTTTTTTTCCATCGAGCTATATTTTCCTCTGTGTGAATAATAGAGGGAACACCGTTATGCCAGTGCTCTTACATTTGTGACACACTGGTGTGCATTTGATGTTTTTGCGCACCGATTTAAAACCTACGCTAAAACCTTCGCCCGTCCACCTTCGCTGTCGACCTCCACTATAAACGAATGAATGGGTTTGTTTTGGTGCAAGGTCCGCAAAATCCTCCACCAGAAGGTGTTTTTCTTCTAGTGAAATTTCATTGTCTGAAACAATCACCAAAAAAAATATTGCAAAAATTCCATGACTCACTTTGGAAGCGTCCAAACTCTGATACCATATGTTATGCACCAAATTCCCAAATGAGCATAAAATAAGAAAGAGAGAGAGTAATCCAACACCTTAAGAATTAAGAAAAGAGATCACTAACAAACCTATTCAAGGGGGAAACCTCATTATACAATGTATCAAATACACAAGTCAAGCTGAGATGATCCTAAAGATAGGTCTCCTGGTATATATATCGGAGACAAGTGCAATTACAATTTTAGCCGACCATACAATTACAATTAAGGTCCCAACACACCAATAGAGATAATACAAATATAACAATAGAAATATAATGTTAAAATATATAGGGCTTAACATAAGTATATACACCTCTTTTGAATTTTAAAGAATTTCGATTGGCTAAAAGAATATGACATGGAAACTGGTTTTAGGGTTTGAGGTTAAGTTCTAAAACCATATTTGCTATAATATGCCCTCAAAATTTATCATATCAATATTGGGAATGAAGTATTTCCTTGGTCCCGAGTTGAACCCAAAATGACGTGGATTATGGAGTGATGAATGACCAAATGTCGGGAACTCAAACCTTTTGTTCTCCAATTGTTTAGAAAAAAATCAATATGTGACTAGGACACTATCATTTTTTCTCCTTGTCTTCTTCTCGAGGAGGTGAATTAGGGGTAAATAGTTGTCTTATATCATTCATAATTACCCCCTTCATATCTTTGAGATAATATTTCATCTCTTTCATATTTTCCATCTTTTGATCCATAATTTCCATCTTTTGTATATTCAATTTCAACTCAGTTTTTATATCACTTTTTTTATTTACCAATTTAATATGTATCATTGACCTATCACTCATATCCCTAAATTTGACCTCCAAATTGGATAGCTAGTTATACATTTCTTGGTTTTCTTCATGAGTTATGCTTGAGATTTCGAGAAGTTTAGCGGCCATAGTAATTTTTTCTACACCTCTTGTAATTTGACCCCACTTATATTTACTAGACTTATTCTATATTTCCTCTTTATCACACCTTTTGAATAACCCAAATCAAGTAGCCGTGAGCGAGCTTTGCTCATCCAAGCGCGAGCTAGGGTTTTCACACTAAGGATGATTTTCGATGGCTTCAGTGGGGGTGCTTCACCCCTCCTTTAGATCATGAGATCACTACTTTCAGGAAGTTGATAAATGCTCACGGGAAGAGTTCTGATTCGACTTCCCAATCAAAATTCATCAAAAGGCTAGATTCCATTCCGGAAGTGTGTCTTCCTAGATATAGATTGCAGAAGTTCTCCCTTTCTATAGAAGATAAGGGGTTGATCGATTAGTTTTCAGGCCTCTTTCCATCTCCTCATGTTGTGGATATGTGGGTGCAAAAGAACTGGAAACCTCTAATCAAAGGCGAGTTGGGCATCTTCTTTGTGGGAAAATTATTCTTTATCTTCCATTTTGCAGAGAAAGAAGACAAAGATTTGATATTAATAAATGGGCCTTATTTCTTGGGGCCAAGGGGTTGTTCTTAAACCAATGGACCCCTGATTTTGACCCAAATTTGGATGTCCTGTTGATGGTTCCGGTTTGGGTCTGCGTCCCCCATTCTTTCGCTCCACTGCTGGAACTCATAAGCAATGAAGGCCATTGGAGATTGCCTTGGTAGATACATCGACAGGGCAAAGCCCAAAGATCATTTCTCGTGTGCGAGAATTTGTGTAGAAGTAGATATGGAATTTGGCCTCCTGGAGGCCATCAAACTCAAGGTTGATTCATGGGAACACATTCAACAGATTGACTACAAGAAACTACCCTTTAAATGCAGGATATACCACGAGTATGGGAAATTCAACAAGGAATGCAAAAAGAACACTTAGGAAGAAATCACAACAGATCCCCAGTAGCAGTGGAATGTGTTCCAGAGAGGACAAACCACAAAAAAGGACCTAGGAACCAGGGGTTAGATCCCAAATAGTGAGGGAAAGAGCCGAAGGAAAATGGTAGACACCAAAAATCCCAAAATCAAAGGAATGGGAATGCCTCACCATATCGATTCAAAATTTTGGCGCATCTTGATGAAGAAGGGACTGTGAATTCTAACCCCAAATATCCTACCTCGGATGGCGAGGGGAACAATAGATATTTGATGCCCCACACCCGTGAGATGCTGGAATCCCCCTCGGCTCTGTTCTGGATCCTCCTCCGACCCTCCCATCGGATGCATGTGAGTCAAGCTCTTCATTTTCGGAGATAGAAACACAACACAAGATGAGAAGGAAGTCCGAAATAAAGAAGAGGGAAGAGGAAGCAAAAAGAGAGAAGGCCCTGGGATCTCAACCCACCATCGAAAAATTCTTAAGCAAAGGAAGCACGGGAGGAAGAAACACAGGAAGATCAAATCCCCCAGAGGCGAAAGGTGGCCCCTCCGTAACTCACAATAAATAATGAAGATTATCTCCTGGAATAGTAAGGGGATGGGATCAAAGGAAAAGGAAGAAGCAATGAAGGATCTCATTAGATAAAAAAAACCAGACATCCTTTTGACCCAGGAGATGAAAATGGAGGAAGTTGTTATCCTCTAATCCTTAGTAAAGTTTTGGAACAAAAGCAAAGGAGTTTCAATAAGCTCTAGAGGAGCATCGAGAGGCCTAACAATATTTTGGGATACTGGTCAGTTTAGAATGGAAAAAAAGGTAAAATTTCAACATTGGGTGGTTACTACCCTTGTTCATTTGAATTCAAATATGCAGGTTTCTATTGAACTTTGGTTGTCATTGATGTCAACTAATGTCAAAGAGGAATCAATATCCTTGTGCAAGTTTGAAGAAATATATGAAAGGCAATTTGAAGAATGAAGAAGTACATGAGAGGTTCATCCAGCTTGAAGAAGCACATCAGAAGATAATCCGGTTTGAAGAATTACATAAGAAGTACATCTAGGATGAGGAAGTACATAAGGTATATGTGCAAGTCCTAAGTCCACCTATTCATGCTATTTCAAGGTAAAGTCAAAAGCATTGGCTGGATTGCACAAGAGGCTTGGGAGCAAGAAGCGGTTGGACAGGAATGCAAGTCCTAGAAGTGAACAAGACTCACCAGTCAATAGAAGTATACAAGTTTTTGAAGTGCACAAGTGTCCCGGAAGGAAGTGACGGTTGGACAAGTCAAGTGAATAAGACCCACAAGCGATGATACTTCAAGTACGCAAGACCACACATGAAGTGATTCCATAGTGCACAAGACCCACTATGCATAATACGAAGTATAAATAAGACCCACAAGGTGTGATACCTCAGTGGCGCAGAACATGACAAGTGGCGAAAGCGTGAAGTAAGTTGGATTGTGAAGCAAGGAAGAAGGGATGGTACGACCAACTTGTGGACATACCATTTGCGTAGGACAGGTATAAATAAGAAGACAAGTCGGAGAGTTTAAGTAATCTTGAAGATGCGAATAAAGTAGTATTATAATTTGGAAAGCTTCTTATTTTGGGTATCAAGGGCTCGTGGAACTAGAACAACATGATCTAGCAGAGAGCCAAGTGCACACGAACAGAAGAACAAAACTATTGATGGTGCATAGGATTATGTAAATTATCTGTGATAGATGCGCGAAGATAGACTTGAAGCACAGCAAGCGATGCACACGATAGTGATGTAGTTTATCTGTGACAGATGCGTGAAGACATACTTGAAGCACAAATAGTGATGCACGAAGCGAATTTATTTATATGAGACAAATGTGCAAAGACAAAGATGCAACACAATAGAAGATGCGCAATATGATGAGGGTAATCAGATAAATGTGCGAAGAATAGAAAGGTAGTATCGTTGATGGTACACAAAAGATCATGGATTATTTGAAACAAATGCACCAAGACATAAGTGTAATATAGCATAAGGTGCGTAGATTGATCTAATGCAGATGCAAAAAGTCAAAATTGCAGCACAACACATGATGCGAGTTGAGTTTGTGGATGTGCAGAAACAAAACACATGCCGAAACAGAGCACAGTTTGTGAAGTATGAAGTCAAGTGCGTAATGTTGACCTAGTCAAGTAAATTATGTGATACAGTTCAGTGATTGGTATATCTCAATATACAGAAGGTGTGCACAGCAAAATGAACAACAGATAATATGAAGAGTGCACAGATCAATAGAACAACACATAAATATTTTCTACAATCATAGAAGGGTGGCAGGAAGGGGAAAGGAACAGGGGTTCGGAGCCTCCTTCTAGTTGAAGCTGGTAAATCAAGGAGTTGGTGCTTCTTTCATGTCGTATCCTATAAAACCAAGGGGTTGTTGTCTCCTTCCAGTTAGTGTTGGAGAAATTCAGAATTTGGTGCTTCCATGAATGTAATCTTTTAATATAAGAGAGAATTTTGTGGTTTTATCCTGTTTGGGTTTCCATGCAAAAATCTGTGTTTTGTGTATTGTGCATGTGATGTTGAATGTTTTTGTTTATAATGGATGCATAATTTAAGTTCAAGTTCAATTGATAAGTAAAAATTGTTCATAACTACGCTAATACTGATTCACACCCCTCTCAGTATTAATGAGATTCCAACAATTGGTATCAGAGTGGGTGTCTTTAGTAACAGCCTGACATCTGGAATATAGATCCATGCGCAGATATCGACAAGCAGGAAGGAATCTCCACCAACAGATCACCAAGATTTTATGGCTCCCACTACGCCTTCTAGAGGATAAGAATGGAATTATATCTACAATCACTCAGAGTTGATGTCTAGCAGTCTATTGAGAATGTTTATAATGTTCCCGCAACAACACCAGTTGATCCACTTGAGAGAAGACAATATGAATGCAATGCAAGAGAAAGGAATGCAATATTATGTGGGATAGTAGATACTAGATTCACTAAATTCATGCATTGCGCTTCAGCTAAATATGTATGGGACAAGCTCAGAAATATCTATGAAGGTGATGAGAAAGTAAAGAAGGCGAAGTTGCAAACTTCTCTAGACTATATGAGTCTTTGAGAATGAAACGTGAAGAAAATGTTGCCTTATAATTCCTTCGAGTTGATGATTTAGTTATTGCCATCAAAAATCTTGGAGTAACTCTAGCTAAAGAATCGACTGTACAGAAGATACTAAGAACTCTACCTCCAAGATTTGACTGAAAGGTGTCCGTGTTAGAAGATAGAGCCAATCTTGCAGATTTAACAAAGGATGAGATTCAAGGGATCCTGACTGTGTATGAGATGAGAACTGAAAGGGAAAATCCTATCAGAAAAGAAGTGGCCTTTAAAGCTACCAGAAAAGAAAAACATGAGCATGACAAAGGCTCTTCTGATGAACTGGATGAATAAGAAGAAAAATTTGTAAGAAAATTGAAAAGAGGATGTGGCAAGTATAAGGGGAAGTTACCCTTCAAATGTTTTAAATGTGGAATATTGGGCCACTTCACCTCAAAGTGTCTGTATAAATAAGACATAGATAGTGACAACAAAGAAGAAGCTAATTACAATGAACGAAAATTGGCACAAACACATGACAGATCTGAGAATAGGAAGAAAGTCCCAAAACAAAGAAAAATTTTGTACTCCAAGGAAGACAATAGTTTATCCGAAGAAAGTGAATGTGATGATAGTCCAAAAGAAGTACTTTTCATGATATTTTTGGAAGATGAAAGTAGTGAAGAAAAGAAAAGGTGATGTCCCTCTATCAAGAAAGACATATCGAATGTGCATAGTCAATCAGGTACACTAGATAAGTATTTCTTTAGTGGATCCTTTAATACACCTCCAAATCTTGTCACATAAATTAAATTAGACAGTCAATCTGAAGAAGAAGAAGCTGCAGCGCTTGATTGGGAAGGTGAACTAGTTTGTGCCTTGGATGAATTGAAGAAGTCAAGAAGGAAGAACAATTGCAGGACCAACTGTCAAAGTATGAAGAACAAGTCAAGCAAGCCAAGGTGTTTCAAGAGTCTCTTGAAAAATAGGTTAGTGAAAAGGTAATGAATTGTGAGAAACAACTAAATTGCACAGTAGACAAAATTAGAAATCTCGAGGAAGGGAAATCAGTATTGAAGACATCACTGGAAGAGTCAGAGCAAAAAAATGAACTGTTGTCAAGTCAACTGCGACTACATGTACTACTGGTTGAATTCAGACTCCTTCATCCGGGATTGCCAAACTCCCACATGCACTCTCAGTCATGCAAATTCCTCCTGCTGTGATTAAAAAACCATGCGAAGACTGTCGACCAAGTTACTGAATATTTGAAAGAAGGTAGACATGATGAATGGAGATGAGAAATTTAGAGGTCGCGACACTCAGACATGGAATGAACTAGGGTGATGAACCAGGAAATACGTAGCTCTTTTATAGAATTGGAAGGTTGTTCCCCGTGCGTGTGAAAATAAATTGAAGAGACATTGAGGTTAATGGCATTCATGTCCATGCAATTTGTATTTGGCTATGGATACATCAAAATTTATTGCATGAGTTAATGAATTCCGGCAAGAGGACAAAAAGCGGAAATACAACTTATTTCTTTGTGTGATCGAAATGATGTTGCCCCAAAAGATTGAGTACGAAAATGACACATCGAAGTTTCCGCACAAGTTATTAGCCACATCCCCTTGTTTCCATGTTGGTTGATAGATGGAAGTATGTTTGAAATTAAGAAGGAATCTTTGGATATCGTGGAAAGATATGCGAAGTTAGAAAATATAATGAAGATTTGTCACAACGTAGTAAATGCAACAAAACTAAAAGTTGTATGTTGGAAAAAATCGACATGGAAGACAATGCAAACCGAAAGCAGATGGAACTTTGTAGTGCACAGTGAAGCGACATGAAGATGGAAAAATAAATAAATAAGTGTGAGTGATTAATGAGTATGGTAGAAACATAAGATTAAGATAGAAGGAATTTAGCAACTGTACAGGGGGAGCATATTCGAGATAGCTACATAGACAATGTTGATTGTACAGATTGCAAGATGACTGAGGTTCGGCGTAGCAAATCCAACAAAAGAAAGAGAATAAAGCATGAAGACAGGGGGAGTATTCAAAGCAAGCATATGTATGAATTCTGATGCAAAACTGAAGACAAGAGAAACTGAAATTGTGCATTGAAGGCACCTATTTTCCATTGATGTCAAAGGGGGAGAAAAGATCATGAAGCATGTGAGAAAGATCACGAAGCATGTGAGAAAGATCATGAAGCATGCAATCAACACAGATATGGAAAAAAAAAGTACTGATCCGTGTAGCACAAAAGAGCAAGATCAAGAAGCATGTATCAGTAGAAGGATTCATGTAGAAATGAAAGACAACAGAAAATCACTGACAGTAAAATGCGCAGATGATCAAAGGCTCAAACTAGAAAGCACACGGGGGGAGTACACACAGGGGAAGTACTAGGAACAAAACAGAAAGCAAAACTTCATGAGTGTTGACATGCATTGCTTCATGAGGTGTTTACATCAATGCCAAAGGGGGATATTGTTGAACTTTGGTTGTCATTGATGTCAAATATGAATCAGTATCCTTGTGCTAGTTTGAAGAAATTTATGAAATCCAATTTGAAGAATGAATAAGTACATGAGAGGTTCATCCAGCTTGAAGAAGTACATAAGAATATCATCAAGTTTTAAGAAGTACATCCAGGATGAGGAAGTACATAAGGTATATGAGCAAGTCCTAAGTCCACCTAGTCATGCTACTTCAAGCTAGAGTCAAAAGAGTTGGCTGGAGTGTGCAAGAGGCTTGGGAGAAAGTAGTGGTTGGACATGTATGCAAGTCCTGGAAGTGCGCAAGACTCATCAATCGGTAGAAGTATACAAGTTGTTGAAGCACACAAGTGTCCTAGAATAAAGTGGAGATTGTACAATTCAAGTGCACAAGACCCACAAGCAATGATACTTCAAGGGCGCAAGACCACACACAAAGTGATTCCATTGTGCGCAAGACCCACTATGCATAAGACCAAGTATGCGCAAGACCCACAAGGTGTGATACCTTAGTGGCACATAACATGACAAGTGGTGGAAGTGTGAAGTAAGCTGGACCGTGAAGTAAGGAAGAAGGGACGCTACCACCAAATTGTGGACATATAGTCTGCATAGGACAAGTATAAATAAGAAGCCAAGTTGGAGAGTTGAAGTAAGATTGAAGATGTGAATGTAGTAGTACTATGATTTGGAAAGTTTTTTATTTTGGGTATCACGGGCTCATGGAACTGGAACAACACGATATAGCAAAGATCCAAGTGCGCATGGACATAAGAATAAAATTGCCGATGGTGCACAGGATGATGTAGTTTATATGTGACAGATGTGTGAAGACAGATTTGAAGCACAACAAGTGATGTAGTTTATCTGTGACATATGCATGAATAAATACTTGAAGCACATATAGTGATGCGCAAAGTGAAGTTATTTATATGAGATAGATGTGCGAAGATAGAGATGCAGCACGACAGAAGATGCGCAGTATGATGAGAGTAACTGAGCCAAGTGCGAAAAATAGAAAGGAAATATTGTTGATGGTAAGTAGAAGGTCACAGATTATCTGAAACATATGCACCAAGACATAAGTGTAGTATAGTAGAAGGTGCGCAGATTGATCTGATGCAAATGTGCAAAGTCAGAACAATAGCATAGCACAGGATGTCAAGTATCAATTGAGCTTGCGGATGCGCAGAAACATAACATATGCCGAAACAAATCATATTTTGTGAAGTATGAATTCAAGTATGTAATGTTGATGTAGTCAAGTAAAGAATGTGATATGGTTCAACGATTGCTAGATCAATATACAGAAGGTGCACACAACAAAATGAACAACATATAATCTGAAGAGTGCGCGGATCAGTAGAACAACACATAAATATTTTCTATAGTCATACAAGGGTGGCGGGATGGGGCAAAAAACAGGGGGTCGGAGCTTCGTTCCAGTTGAAACTGGTAAATCAGGGAGTTGGTGCTTCCTTCAGGTCGTAGCCTGTAAAACCAAGGGGCGGTGTCTAGTTACTGCAGGAGAACTTCAGAAGTTGGTGCTTCCATGAATGTAATCTTTTAATATAAGAGAGCATTATGTGTTTTTCTCTCGTTTGGGTTTCCCCGCAAAAATCTGTGTATTGCGCATGTGATGTTAAATGTTTCTGTTTATAATGGATGCATAATTTAAGTTCAAGTTCAATTGATACGAAGTAAAAATTGTTCATAACTGTAGTAATATTGATTCAACCCCCCCTCTCAGTATTAATAAGATTCCAATAGTTTCAATATTAAATATCTACATCTCTCCTTCCTTTGTGGAAAAACAAAATTGTTGGCATTCGTAAAAAAGTTGGCAGGATTGGGCCCTTTTTCCTAATCTAATCATTGTCAGGGATTTTAACCTTACTTTGGCTGCTTGGGTTAAAAAAGGGGGCTTAGTGGTTTGATATGCTTTCAAAGAAAATGCGGAAGAACTCATCCTTGTATGGAACTTGATGGACATCCAACCCAAGTTCAGAAAATTCACCTGGAACAATAGACGTTCAGGCATCGTTAATATTTCGGCCAGGTTGGATCGATTCCTGGTCCATAGCTATATTATCCTCTTAGGTTTGAATCTTTCTTCCTCAATTATGTCTTCTAGTGTTTTGGATCATCGACCAATTTCTCTTGTCAGGGTGTTACAATTATAAAATATATATAATAATAAATATATATAAAATAATATAAAGAATAAATAATAAATGAAAATAATAATAAACTAGGTCTCAACTCTTATGAAGAGTCGCTATGTACCCTTTTAATGATTATATATATGGGCCTTGTATATCTGTAAATCATCATTCACATTTTACTCATTTACATTTACTCCATTATGGAATTTACTTATTTGACCTATTCTTTGGATAGTTGGTGTGTGAACTAATTTTGCTCACAACATTGGTATTAGAGCAGGTTCATTCGGGCCTTTGGCCATATCTTGGATTTTATCCATCATCTCATATTTTCTGAATCATTGGGTCTTTGAACTAAACATAAATAAAAAGAGAAAGAAAAGAAAAGAAAGAGAGTGAGAAAAAAAATAAAAATAAGAAATAAAGAAAGAAAGTTAAAAAATAAAAAAGGAAAAGTAAAAAAATAAAAATAAAAGAAGAAAAGAAAGAAAAGAAACCAAAACATGGTTTTCTTAAAACCACACATGGTTTAACCCAACATATTACACTGAAGTAACACAAACAAGGAGAAGTAAATAAACAAAGGATTTACAAAAAAGGATATAAAAGTGAGTTGGATTTACAAAAAAGGATATAAAAGTGAGTTTCTAATAAACGAGAAAGAGATTATTCATATATTATAAGAGAAGAGTAATTTTAACAAGTAGTTTACTACTTTATTAGTGAAGGTGTTATTTAGTTAAAAGTGAGAAACTAATTACTCTTTTATATTGGAATTTGTATTAAGTGAGATAAAAATGGGTTCTTTATATAAAAGTGAAGGGTATAAAGTGAGATTTGAACCCGGGTGGGAAGGGTAATAATCATTCCTCCCAACCATCCAATCTACATACAATACACAAAAAATTTAATCTAAAGCAAAAGGTTAACCAACGTGGAGATCCAAGTGGCTTTTGAGCACAACTTTCTCTATGTGAGCTTGCATTGTGTGCAGAGAGAGGGAAAAACTATTGTGGCTGGTTGTGAGACGAAGGTGGCAGTGTGTATAGTCATTCTTCACCGTGTTTGCAAGCTAGAGTCACTGGTACAGTCAAAATTTGGATCCAAGCAACAGATTTTTTCCATCATCAGCATTGTTTCATCGAATAAAAGATCCCAGGTTTAGAAATTTTTAAGTATTAAAGAAGTTTTAAGAAGAAGATATTATTTTTTTACGGAAGAAAAAGAAAATGGAGTCTCATGGCAAAAAACAAGGAAGATTCCCTCAAACGTTTTGAAGATTTTCGGATGCCGTATTAAAATTTCATGGGCTTATTCAAGGAAAAAATGTATGCATCGCTATTTTCCTGACCTCCCATAAAAATCACATAAACGTTGACCTAGAAAACCAATTGATGCTTTTACAATCATATGTAATTGAAAATAGAACAGTTCTTTCTAATAAAAAATATGAAATTAAGAACCTACAATTGCCTAATGATGATTACAAGGTTGTAGCTCAATTCGGTGTTGTATCAATGTATCAAGACACATTTGATATAGTTTTAGGGTCACCATGGATGGATACTTTAGGTACCTTCATGTTCAACACGAGGAAAAGGTTTTTTACAATTTAAGATGTTACAAGGAAGTCAAATTCAAAAGTTGTGTTGTGTGAAGACTTAAAATATATCTCGAAGATGATTTCGCAATTGTTATGGAGAAATATTCCCTACAGATAGGTAAGACCTCCCTTGGGTGTGCCCAATACCCAATACAGACAGTAGGATGATATGCCAATAGTTTCTCATAAATATATCATGCATTCGATACAAGAAAGGGATGGTAATAACGTACCATAAACCTGATGGTCATCCTTCGTAGATCCGAGATGGTGTAGTCCCTAGAGATCTTATGCTCCAGCCTCTAAATACCTGATATCCTACACACAAAGGAACAAAGGAAACACCTTTCTCCAACCGATCAACTATGCATGACATAAAATAGATCCAATTCAATCACAACTAGATCTATGATGTGTAATTGAGAAAAACACCATGAATGGGAGAAACCATCAACATGTATATATATAGCATCAGAATCAATACATCGCAATGTTTACCTTCACTCAATGATGAGGGAATTTCCTTGTCTCCTTGATTCAAGCTCCTCCAAACCTATATCACCAAAGGTTGGGATTTCACAATGATGATGGATGAAGGAAGGAAGAGGGTCTCATTGAAATTGGGCAGCATTTGTTTGCTATCTTTTCTTCTCTCTCTCTCTCTCTTTTCTTCACTTGGAAGACCTTCAATATATAGGTGGATGGTGAAGGTAGAGGGGATGAATTTGGACACTTAGATTTTAGAAATGTTAGCTCATAACATGTAGGATCCAAATCATGAAGATAATCTCCTCACAACTCACCAATGGTTCTAGACAGTGTATTTTTCCAATGGAGAAAATAATGAAATTTCTCAATAACTTAATAAATTATTATTATTATTGAATAATACTAAGTTATGAGAAAATAAAAGTGTCTCAACAACTTAAGTTGGTAAAGGTTCCTAGTGACCCCAAGGGGGTGGTAAATAAGGGTATAACAGATGCCCCCTAAAGTGTGAGGTTAGAAGAGGAACTGATGGCTGAAACACTTTACAATAAGGTAATGCTGTATGGCAAGAGAGGACACTGTCAAGGTAGGAGCTAGGAAACAAGTCATCATGGAAGACACCGCAATCAATCATCCGGTCAAGACCCCGCAATAAATCATCCGGTCAGCAATATATCATCCCCGAGGTAGGCATACTCATTCTCAAAATACAAATAAAGCATGGCCGCCAAACAATATGTTGCAGATCCATGGGACCAACAATGAGATCATGGCTACAAAAGAGTACAACGTAGATCCATGCCATGGCAAACAACATAGCCACCAACCAATACAGTGTGGATCTATGTGAACTAATGAGATCATAGCCACCGACCAATACAGTGTGGATCTATGTGAACCAATGAGATCATAGCCACCGACCAATACAGTGTGGATCTATGATGCAACATAAAGAAGGAAGACAAATAGAACACTGATAGTGATTTGGTAGTCCTCTAGGTACTCAAGTGATATAATCCATCGCAACTTGGGAGGGGAAACAAGGCTGAAAGATGCAATCCCTAAACCAAGGTATTCGTCTCAACCCTCGAATGTACGATTCACACAACATGCGAATAGATATGCTAATGTCAAGCATGGGTGAAACCGTCTGATTACCGGTCACTGATGTCTACCGTTAACATACGTGAGGAGAACAACCAAAGATGATAATGGACCCCAAGGTACCTAGTACAATCTAACAAGTGTGAATGGATGAGTTGATGTCGAACACTTATAGAATCGCTCAAACACGAGCCAATGATGTAAACCCATTGTTGAACAAAAGGACACTTGCCACTGAGAATTGCAAGCTCCAAGGTACTAATGGTTTCTAGACTCACTTCCTAGATGAGGAGTTGGGGTCGATAAGAAGGAATCTGTCGAAGGAGGGCCTTGATGTATCCCTCATCATACGACACAAAACAAACTCCAAGAGATGGTTTGAATGGATCAAGTCACCAAAGACAATTGAATCAGGGATGGACGACACAGGTTGAACTTCCCTTGAACATAGGGCATGACATGGCATATTTGACACAAGAGCACTGGGATAGAGTTGCAATGCAGGAGGCATTGAGACCCACTCCATAGGGCTCGGAATAGTAACCAAGCGGAGGAGTATAATGAATCATAAGGATCCTAGGTAAGCTAAAACCCAACTGTAAGATACTGACTCAAACAGGTGCCATGTTCAAGGGTGACGCAACTAATTGCTGCTATTTCGTGGAAAAGATACAGATGATGGTTTCCCCCTTTTCTCTTTTTGCAAGGAGCTTCTTCATGTTTTAATGAGGTCGAAGAAGGGATAGAAGTGTGCTTGAAGGAATATTCTTCGTGGAGGTTTAACGAGTCTGAAGAAGTAAACTCTGGTCATTCTTCATTTTTTAATGAGCTTGAAGAAAAGAGAGAAGAATGCTCGAAAGAGTTCCTTTTCTGTAAAAATTTAACGAGCTCGGAAAAGTAAACTCAAGACCTCCTTTGTGTTTTTAACAGCTCGAAGGAGAGATGGAAGAATGTTCGAAAGGCGTGTCTTTTTCATGAATTTAGTCCCCCAAGGCCGAAAAAGCATAAAACAATCCAAGGGAGAACTCTTCTAGCCAGGAAGGACTAGAGTATTCCTTTTTTGTAATTAGTCCATTCCGCCTAAAAAAGGGATAAACCTATACAAGAATGAATGACCTTTCAAATACTTTAACGAGCATGAAAGAAATCAAGCTTGCTCAACAATATTTTCTTTTGAAGGGATTCAGAAAAGAGCTTAAAGACGACTGTATGATACCTTATCCATAGAATTTTAACGAGATTGGACAAGTAAACTCAGATCCTTCTTTATTTTTTAAGGAGCTTAAGGAAAATAGAGAAACATGCTCCACATGCACCTTTTCCGTGAAAGTTTAACGAGTCCGGAAAATTCAACTCGAGACCTCCTTGTTGTTTTTAAAGAGCTCGAAGGAGAGATGGAAGAATGTTCATAAGGGTATCTTGTCCATGAAATTTTGAACGAGCCTAGACAAGTGAACTCAGATCCATCTTTATTTTTTAAGGAGCTTAAAGAAAAGAGAGAAACATGCTCCACAGAGGGCCTTTTTTCGTTCAGTTTAATGGTGCTAATGACCTATGTATTGATCATCAAAACCTGAAAAATTTATCTAAAACAAGGTCCAAAACACACGTCAAAAAGCCCAAAAAGATCAAAATAAAAACAAATACACTTATGATATGTTTTTAGATTTTTAAAGTTTTTTAATGTTTTTGGGGTTTTAGTCTTTTATAATGTTTTTGAATTTTTACATATATGTATTTTGGGACTGATCGAGACATGCCACACACACACAAAAACGGAAAATTCCTGACACACCAATATATGGTACATAATGTACAAAGCACCACGTGGATATGTGGCATATGTGTAACAGTCTTTGTGATAAAAACCATGCCCCACGTGCCTAAGATTCCCACAAATAATGTCACTTCTAGCATGATTGGTAGTGGTCGGTTTTTTCTTCCCAACACGATATCCAGAGGTTGGTGAGATGCCCCCAACATGAATCATAGAAGCTAGTGGATTTCCCCCAACAAGATTACAAGAGGCTAGTGGATTTCCTCCACTAGGATTAACAGAGTATAATTGGTTGCCCCCACTAGGATTAGTAGAAACTAATGGTGTGCCCCTACCAGGATTAGCAGAGGCTTGTGGTGTGCCTCCACTAGGATTAGCAGAGGATACTACCTTGCCCATAGTAGGATTACCAGAGGCTAGTGCCTTGCCCCCACCAATATTAGTGGAGGCTAATGGTTCTCTCCTTCGTCATGATTTCTTCTTCCTACGCCTACACCTCTTGTTGGTATTGGAGATGTTTCCCAAGCTCCTGATTGAAAGAACTTGATGTGTCGTAATGGGAACATGGTCTCCATGATATGGTACAAAGTCAAAACATGGAATCTCATCATGAGTGGATGAGGAAGGAGGAGTAGAAGCATTTGTATGCTCCATGGACGATGATCCCATAGGTATAAATGAGCCTGTAGAGATTGAGGACAAGGACACATAGCAAAGTGGTGGGGCAAGGTTGTGTGTTCCTAGCAACATGGAATCTTTGAACATCCCAGGCCCCACACTTGTCATGGTCAAGTTGGTAGCACTGACAAGGGGTATGTTTTTACCACTAGAGACCCTTGGATCAGTGGTGCAAAATTCTAACTGATCAATAGGAACCACCTTTCCTTGATGGGAAAACAAATGAGCTTGAATACGAAGGAAACTACTGCATGCATGGCATAAGTCCAATTCTGTCTTAACAAGATATTGTAATCCAAAGGTGAATCAACAACCTCAACATCTACATTCATAATTTTACCAGCTAATTCCACTGGGAATCCCACAATCAATTCCTTGGGTTGAAAAGTGTGACCATCAAAGGCTTGAAACTTTGTAGGAGAAGGGATTAATGTGGGAGAACCTAAATCCTGCCAACATGACACAAACATTACATAGGTGGAGGATCCTTTGTCAACGACAGTACGGTAAATGCTAACACCGTGTGACTTAACTTGAATTTGAAAAGCCACTTGGTGGGGGAGCCTGAATGTAAGCTAGTCAAGGTTGAAGTTAATGGTATTGGAATCCATCTGATCAATGGCACCGATGACATTCAACAAGTCTTTCTTCTTCCCAGGACAAATTTGGAGCACTTCTAAGGCTGACATGGCACAAGGAGATTGGGACAAGTCTTCAACAATGTTTTAATGTTGGGAAACTCTTGGAAGGAGATTGGAATTCTTCACCAGGCATTTGGGTAGGCAAGGTGGATTACCAAGAGGTGGTTTCTCTATGTGCAGAGAACCATCAGGTTGAGTAGGAAGAACTTCATCAATGACTGTTTTTTTTTTCCAAAATCATCGTATTTCTTGGAGCGGGTTTGGAGATGGACATCTTGGTCACACAAGAAAACAAATGCACTAGATGATGACCCCCCAGACCGTTGGTGATCTTGAGTGCCTCGTTGCGAGGGTGTAGGAGGTGCAGTTATCATTTGTTGTTGGTTTTGAGGGAAGGGGTGGGTAAGAATAACAAGTGGATTTGGATTATCACGTTGTGCCAAATACTTGTGAACATCCTCCACTAGAGGTCATAGGTGAGTAGGATGATCACCCTTGCAAACAGAGCATGGGTAACGATTCTTCTTCTTGCACCCTTCCTCATTGGCAGGAGTAGTGGCAGATTGTGTATATGTCCCTTGATTATTAGTGTTATTTTTCCTGCAATTGTTTTTATTTTTACCGCCCTGCTGAGGAGGGTTACCAGTTTGAGCTGGTTGGACGACACTAACTTGGGTGGGTTGGATAGGGACAGGTGGCGTAGGAGACACATGTTGTGAAACAACTGGAGGTGTAGTGATTGACATTTTACTCATTTGCTCAACTAGGGGACTCACCGAAGTGGTGGAGACATCCCCAATCACACCATTAGCATGGGGACCAGGAGGAGGTTGTTGAGGATCCATGGAAGGACGAGGAGAATGAGGTATTATGTCATACAACGTGCCATATTGAGAGTAAATCAAATCCAACTGTTGATATTTCAGGATGACTTGCTCTTCAGTGATTGCACTTGACATGGAAACATCTTTGGAAATAGGTGGTAATAAGGACTTCACAAACCAATCCGCTAAGAATTGGTCTGGGATTTCAGGATGAATCAAGCGCCGCCTCCATCTCCATTCATGGATATGATCCGAGATGTGGGTGGAGGTACACTGACGTAGGGATGTCAAGAGTTCTGTCCCAGTATCATAGCATATAAGAAATTGGAAGTGTGTTAGGAAATCCATATCCAAAGAACTAAAGTCATAGTAAGATGCACTATGTAACTCAATGTACCATTTGGTTGTCGTGCCAGTCAAAGTGCGTTGGAATAACCTTAATCAAACATTGGCATCCACAAGGGAATTATATGAGTACCACAAGTGAAATGTCATCACATGGTTTTGTGGGTCCTCACCAGGTTTACCATCAAACTTAGGAATGTTTGATGGAAACTTGGTTGGTATGGATGGCCAATGGGGTTGCTGATAAACGGGATCATTTGTCAGCCTGGAGAGGTCAGGTAAATTTAAAGTAGCCAAGAATGGTAATCTTATGTTGGCAAAGGAATTCTGGGAATGCACTGGATTGTTTTGAAATCCCCCTTGGTGTATGGATTGAATGACATTAGCACTCGAAGTTGAAGGATAAGCTCCGGGTACCATGCCCCCTAGTAACTGGCCTGACCTAGCGGATAGGCCATTGGTTGAGGCAAAATTCCACCCAGAAGGGAAACCTACATTGGGGGAAGCCGAAGGACCAATAGGAGTCTGAGACATAACATGTCCTCCCCATATATTAGCACAAGTAGGAATACTGGTGCCAGCAGGCAAGTTAAAATTTGAAGGAAAACTCACCGAGTGGTTAACAAAACTCGGGATAAATCCTGATGGCATGCTATTCCCAATATTGGGAGGAGTGGTTTGTCCAAATGCAAAGGAAGGATTTGTAAAAGTGGTATGGAGCATAAGCATGGTAGTAGGGAGAGCCAAGGATGAAAATAATGTCGGGACTTGAGTAACAAAACTATGAGGTGTAATAGGAAAACTCACGAATAGGTTCCTGATCACATGAGGTAAAGAGGATGACACTGGTGTGCTAGCCATGGGGATAGAAGGAGTGTTAGATATGGTTGTCCCATGTGAATATGTAACACTTGGTGTGGACCCCTTTGGACTAGATGGAAAACCCATGCCCGACATCGTTTAGTAGGATTTGGTTCTGAAAAAGGTAAGCTCCCTAGTTGAACTAATACTGGACCTCGTAGATTCGCCAAAGGAGGGTTGTAACAGAAGTTTTGACCTTCTTCAATTATTTCAATTTCATGTGGGGTGAAGTCGTCAAGGGGTGGAAAGTGGGTGTGTGAGGTAGAAACCATATTAGCTTCAAACTCAACGGTAGTGGGTAGCTCTAATAAAGGTTTAACCCTTCATCATTGTACTGGTGGACCCTCAAACTCAAGAGAATCCCCTTGTAACCGTTGGGAATCCAAACTCAATGTAATTTATGTACCTTTCTAATTAGAATTTCCAGAAACAAATTACAGATCTGAATTCCTCTAAAACAAATACATGATTTGAAAAACAAAATCAGTCAAAATCGATTCCGGGAAGCAAAGATATCTTCATTTCAAATCTGCACTTTTTCAGGAATTTTCTGCGCGAATGGAAATACGGCAGAGATGATATCGTTTTACGTGATAATCAGATTTTAACCAAACCAATGCCATTGGGTAGTAAATTTCTGGGGGTTTGATTTGACATTATATGTCATATTTCTGGTTAATAGCATGAATGATATAGCCGTTACAAAACCGCCCTCAAAATCCTAGAAAAATGAAGGTAGGGCAAGCCCAGACTAAAATTAGATTTAGATCTGAATCAGATTTGAGAGATCTAGCAGATACCACTTCTAAGATGTATAGAGAGAATGCAAACAAATGCAAATCAAGACCCAATCTCAAGAAATGCCAAAAAATAAACCAAGAAAATTCTACAATAAAGAATCGTCCCCAGTATGGTCTCCCTCCCTTGAGTGTGCCCAACACCCAAGACAGACAGTAGGATGATATGCCAATAGTTTCTCCTAAATATATCATGCATTCAATACAAGAAAGGGATGGTGATAACTTACCTTAAACCTAATGGTCGTCCTTCGTAGATACGAGCTGGTGTAGTCCCTAGAGATCTTATGCTCCAGCCTCTAAACACCTGATATCTTACACACAAAGGAACAAAGGAAACACCTTTCTCCAACCTATCAACTATGCCTGACATAAATAGATCCAATTCAATCACAACTAGATCTATGATGTGCAATTGAGAAAAACACCATGAATGGGGGAAACCATCAACATGTATATATATATCATCAGAATCAATACATCACAATGTTTACCTTGACTCAATGATGAGGGACTTTCCTTGGATCCTTGATTCAATCTCCTCCTAACCTATATCACCAAAGGTTGGGATTTCACAATGATGATGGATGAAGGAAGGAAGAGGGTCTCATTGAAATTGGGCAGCATTTGTTTGCTATATTTTATTCTTCTTTTTTCTTTCCCTTGGAAGAACTTCATTATATAGGTGGATAATGAAGGTAGAGGGGATGAATGTGGACACCTAGAGTTTAGCAATGTTAGCTCATAACATGTAGGATCAAACTCATGAAGCTAATCTCCTCACAACTCACCAATGGTTCTAGAAAGTGTATTTTTCCAATGGAGAAAATAATGAACTTTCTCGATAACTTAATAAATTATTGTTATTATCGAATAATAATAAGTTATGAGAAAATAAAAGTGTTTCAACAACTTAAAGTTGGTGAAGGTTCCTAGTGACCCCAAGGGGGTGGTAAATAATGGTATAACAACAAGAAGATAAAAAATCAATATAGAGGATACAGAAAGAGTTCGACAAAGTGATGACAGATAAAGAAGAAGAGATCTCTCGTCTAAGAGATCATAATCATAAATTACTTCTTCAAATCAAGAAGGCGAAGGATAAAGCACAACACAATCAAAATTTAGAAGAGGAGAATCGAGATATTCAAAAATAATTATCAGACAAGAACGAAGAAATATATTCTTTAAAAAAGGTTAATCAGGAATTGCTAGAGCAAATAAAAAGCTTAAAAGAAAGAGAGCACAAAAATCAAGACAATCAAAATGAAGTTGACAAGTCAAACTATAAGGAATAACTCTTATTGTTAAGGAGACATAATCAGGACTTACTTACACAAATTAGAAAGATAAAAAATGACAATAAATATTTACAAGAAGAATTAGGTCGTAAGAGATCATTAGTTGACAAGGAAATGATGACATACCCAATATACAAGTCATCAAACACTCAAACACCAAAAAGGGGAACCAATACAGAGTCAAATGGCGCTCAAAATCAGAAGAATGTTTTTACTGACAAATCACTACAAACATCAAGACAATATGGTTTTGAAGAACAATTACAAAATATTGCATGCCTTATCATCATCCAAATCATAAGAATCGTTACAACCAACGACAAAGTCAATAGGAGAATAAATAATATTCTTCTTACAGACAAACCAAAAACAACATTGAAAAAGAGTAACGACAAAATAAAAAGGATTTATGGAAGCCTAGAATGAGAAGTTCTATCCTAACAGTCGATCATCAAATGAAAGTAGATTTGGGGTGGATCAGTCCCCATAAAATGCAACACATCAGTTCAGGTATTCGAAGATTATATCGACTTGTTTCATCGAGCATCACACTTACAAGATCATGAGACAATGTATTTAAAAAAAAATGGTTTGAGGTCAAACCATTTTTGAAGAGGAAGGAAATGTTACGAATATAAACTATATATAACAATAAATATATATAAACTAATATAAAGAATAAATAATAAATGAAAATAATAATAAATTATGTTGCAACTCTTATGAAGACTCACTATGTTCCCTTTTAACAATTATATATATGGGCCTTGTATATTTGTAAATCATCATTCACATTTTATTGATTTACATTTACTCCATTATGGATTTTACTTATTTGACCTACTCCTTCGATAGTTGGCGTGTGAACTAATTTAGCTCACAACATATGGAACTAGTTACAGATTTGGGTCCTATTCCCTTTAGATTCCTCCCTTCCTCGGGAGAATCCCTCGAATTCATGGACATTGTCAATAAAGCTTGGTCATCCGAGGTCAGAGGGTGGCCCTTTTTCATATGGGAGTAAAAAATGAGAATGATAAATAACGCTCTTAAATATTGGGTCAAGATTCCTCCATCACCACCTTAGGTAAGGAAGGCTACCCAACAGGCCTTGGATGAGCACATTGATGAAGTGGAAGGAAAGGAAGCAAGAAGCGAGGATCTTGAAAAGGAAAAACAATTAAGTAAGGAGATTCATAAAGCCTTCAGAGTGGAGTAGATTTATTGGAGAATCAAATTGAGAAGTTTATGGTTAAAGGATGGGGAAATAAATAAAAAAAATTTCCACAAGCAAGCCCAGTTCAGGAGGAACCAAAACAAAGTCACAGAGATTGAAACTGAGGGGGATCCAAAACTAAGGACTTTGAAGAAGTAAAGATTAAAGCTTATGAGCACTTCAAAAATCTATATTCATAACTTGATGACGATAGGGAGGAATCCCATAGGGAATATCTCCTTCATATCCCTTAAATGATTTCTTAATCAGACAATGAGGAGATCCTAAAAAGCATTTCAGATTGGGAAGTGCGAGATAAAATTTGGAATATCGAAGCTAACAAAGCCCAAAGTCCGTATGGATTCTCAATTCAATTTTATAAAATTTGCAGGAATATTTTCAAAAAGGACCTACTAAGAATGTTGGGGTATGCCCAAAGGAAGCCAAAATTGGGAGGAGCAATAAATTCCTCTTTCCTAACTTTAATCCCCAAAGATTAAAATCCCTCGTCATTTGAAATATTCTGACCTATATCTCTATGGAATGTTTCTTACAATATTTTCACAAAACAATTGTCTCAAAGGCTTAATAGAATTCTCCCCAAGTTTATCTCTGCAAACCAAGGGGGATTCCCCAACAATCGGAATATCCTAGATAATACCATCCTTGTTCAAGAGGCCATCCATTCCAGCCGAGGGTGTAATGAAAAAAATATGGTAATCAAAATTGACATGGAAAATTCCTTTGACAGGGTTAATCATCTCTTCCTATTCAAAGTGTTAAGAAAATTTGGATTTGGAGAGAAATTCATTGACTGGATCAAATCTTGGATTGGGAGCCCTTGGATTTCCCCTTTTGTCAACAAGAGACCTACGAATTTCTTTAAAGCCTATAGGGGGTTGCGGTAAGGATGCCCGCTCTCCCCACTGCTCTATATTGTAATGGTCGATTCTCTCAGTCGTTCTTTGGAGATTGCCAGGGCCACTCGGAAAATTAAATGAATTTAAATTGTAAAAAGAGTAAAATATCTAAATCATTTGCAATTTGTTGACCGCACCCTTCTCATGGGGGGAGCCTCGCTTATAATTTCCAGAAGATTTAATAAAATCCTCCATAATTTTTGTACAACTTCTAGAAGCTTGGTCAACAAGAGGAAAAGTAACATCTATGGATGGAACACCCACGAAGCAACCATTCGGGAAATTCAATAGGAGTTGGGGTTCCAGGGGCATGGGGAATGGGAATCCTTTACATACCTTGGAGTGCCAATTTCTAAGGAAAGGAAAACCAGGAAAAAATGGCAAGAAGTTATAGACAAGAAGGAAAAAAGACTAAAAAATTGGGAATTGATTTGGATGAACCTTGTAGGAAGAGTAACTCTAATAAAAGTTGTATTATCGACTCAACCTATCTATCTAATCTCAATCCTTATAGACTTGTCTTAGGTCCTGAATTAAATTAGTATGCTAATTAGATACTTCTTATGGAAGGAAGAGAAGCACACTGAAAAAAAATCCTCTTGTTTGTTGGGCCATAGTTCTACATCCAATGATGTGTGGGGTCTTCAAATAAGAGATACCAAGCAAATCAATTTGGCCCTTGGTACAAAAATTCTCTAGAATATTATATCCCCGAAAAAGGATTGGACAACATATATTCTCCACAAAAAATGCTTTGTAGGGAAAAGGACTCGATGTCTAGACCAAGCTCCTCAACCCAAATCAGGTAGGCAGATATGGAAGCTCTGCTTAACATTGTGGAATTTCTTTCATTAATACCTAGTTTGGATTCCAATTGAATGGGAAGGAAATAAACTTATGGATGGATAGAATCCTTTCATAACCCCCTTCGGGTGCTGACCCGGTGATGCAAGGTCCCAAAATTTGGATGGATTCGAAAGGAATTTCTAAACTCTTTGACTTGTGTAGATAGCATGAAAATTCCGCCAATTGGGTGGGATGCATCTCTCTATCTCCGCCCTCACACCTATCGGAGGCACTCGACCTTCTTTGAATGAAGCTAAGTAGGAAAGCACCCTCAAACCTCCGCACCAGAGACACTCAGGGTTGGGGAAACAAGGACGGAAAATACTCAAATTCTCAAGGCTATGAGGCTCTCCAACATCTTCAAGGGCTCCCAACAAAATCTAAATTCTAGAATTCAATTTGGAACTTGAACTCTCACCCCAACATCAATTTCTTCTGCTGGGAAGCTGCTCATGGGAAAACATTGACAAGAGAAAATTTGAAGCATTGTGGGTTCAATGGCCCTATTATCATGCAAACACTAGCTACCTCTAAAAGTATCCCATCGAGGATGGTAGAGGTATGGGTAGCAAGGTTGGTGACACCTCAAGCACCAAGTCCACCACTCTTGGAGTGGTTGTCACTCCGAACAAGTCACTTGTCTCTTTAGACAAGGCAAGAAGCCAAGTCAAGGGGGGACCCTTTTCAACCAGAGATGGTTAACACACAAAATAAGACACAAATTCCCTAAGGATAAGCGAATAGAAATAGGGATATACTGTCTAAATGGCCCAAGAATACACCCAACCACCAGCAGTTGAAAATATTTCCTATGATTAATGTAAATAAAAACTTGTGTAAGATCTGATATATCAATTAAAATAGCAAGATTTCACTAATCAAATGATTGGAGTACAATCTAGGGAGAAAATAGTGCTAAGTGTTGAAGATTAAATTTTTGCCCTATGGGGATTTGATTCAAAATGGATTAGATGCTTAGAGAAGAAACAAATTAGCTTGTTTAAGGTACACTTCCAAACTTAGTTTTTGATGAGGATATATCAATGAAAGAACAAACTAAGTCTACCCAATTCCCCAAACTCAAACAATCGCCAAAATTGCCCAAGGAGGGCGCAGGCCAACCCATAAGACCAATGATTTGGAAGGGTCAATGGAGTCTAAAATTCAAGAAACCTAGTCTCTAAGGTTTTTATATCAAAATGGACTTGGGTTTCAAAGAGAAAATGATTTTGATGACTATATTCGAAGATAATAATTTTTGGGGTGTTTAACTTGTAAATTGTAACCTCTATTTCCTTAGAAATTGAAAGAGAGAAATGGAATGAAGTACATACTTGGTGGTTTTTGATGAGTGTTGAATTTTTGAATACTATCCCCACAAAGATAAAATTCCAAGTTTTAATGGAGTTTACTCTTGAAATTTCAAGTGTCGAATTGCCCAAGTGCGCCCTCCTTCACCTGCCACAAAGGGAATAAAATCAGAGTTTGAAACAAGTGCAGAAATCAACGACAATTAATATGAGACAAATGATGAGGAAGAGAATATCACACTGAGATAAATTCACTCTCTTTTGATATTATTCTGGAGAGAGAGCAAAAATGGAGTTTCCTCCAAGTGGTGCACCCCTCTCTAGATGCTCTCTTTGCCTGTAAATCAAACCAGCATGCGATAATCCAATAAATGACACATAAAACTCAGCAATGCAGTGGGAAGATAGTATTCAATCACAACTAACACATTCAGTTCACAAATTGCTACGTATTTCTCAAGAAGTTTCTCTTTTCAATTGTTAAGAGCCAAGAGTTCCAAGAAGAATTTACAAATGGATTGGATCTCTCTTAAATAGAGAGTCCTAATGCAAAATCCCTATCTTAATGAGTTGAAGGGCTAAAATTTGATCCTCAAAATCATGATCAATGGCTGAGATTTGCTTTTACATCAATTTACATTTTGCATAGTTCATTAAGTGGGGCAATTTTTCCCAAGTACGCCCCCCATGGGAGAGATGCATCAAATGCTAGGAGAACAACTTGTGTGGGGACACCAAGGGGGTGTCTTTTGACTGTTTTATCCCCCTTGGACCCCTTACATTAGAGTTTAATCATCAAATACATCAATAATTTGTTGTTGCTATGTACAAGTTCGCCCTCCTTGAGCCAATTCGCCCCCTCTAGGAGTTGGGCCAAAAATGGGCCCCACATCAAGTGAATAATATGTGGAATAAGGTCCAAAACAATAATATAACTCCCCCTTTCCTTTAGTTACTCATACATTTGCCACTTAAACGTTTTTACTTAGTCAATGATAAAATTTTATTATTTAATTGTGTTGGTACACATGGATGAAGTTATAAAATGCAATTTTAGGCCATTTCCCTTGGCTGGAATCTCAAACCAACTGCACCATTGTGATCAGAGACCACAAATCCACTAATGTTGGTGACTAGAACCACCAGAATCCAACAAATATGCATTATTTGGCCCAATCCAAGCTTTTCACATTAAAACAGGGTCCTGTTGGCCAATAATAATAATAAAATCTCATGAATGAAGTCATATTTTGGCTAACTAATGCCTGGAGTCTTGTAAGGGACCCCAATGGATGCCAAAAAACCAAAATCACAACTTTGAATCCAAAGTTGTCGGGGACGCTATATTTGGCTCAGTCAGATGAGGTTAACCAAGTCAAATTGGTCAAATAATGGCAAGAGATGAACTTGTGTGTCCCTGCATGCAACATATGATGTAAAAGGCTTCCTTATTTATGTTGGTACATCAACTACAACAATTAGTGACAAATCAAGGTGATCATTATAAAACAATTTCATAAAAATAGGCCTAAGTCAACTTTCAAGGTGGGCCCACCACCTTTTCATGGAGTCTCCACATTATGCACACTTATAGACTTGGTCAGTTTGCTAGCTATGGGTGAGGTGGAAAAAACAAGGCTTAAAAGGCATAAGGGAAAAAATAAGACCTTGACAATATGACCCTTTGAAAAAACATGGGAAGCAGGGGACCACAGTGACATATGCACACTAGAGAACACTATGGGAAGGAGGTGCCTCACAAATGGGATAAAGTGCTTGAGAAAACACGACTAGCCTCTAACATACACCTTGAAACTCACATCCAAGCCTGCATCAGGATCCATGAGGATCTTTGCTAGAATAGTCGTGCTAGGTACACAACCAACTATAATTTGAGGTTCTAGGGGACACTTAGAATTAGTTGTCCCTTGATCCATACCACATCCAAATCCTTCATTGGAATTCCTTGAGGAATTAACCATTACATTTAACTTTCATATGTGGCCAAGTAGTCATTTTGATATAGCATGTGTCCCTCATCTGCTTGGGATTTTCTCATTTAATTTCACATTAGAATTTTTTGCTTGATTTGACTTCTAGTTAGCCTTTTTGGCTTTTTTGCATTTCTTTGAATAGGGGAATAGTGCTCATGTGCATGTAATGGTGGCAAGGCTGCATGATTCAAGGACAAGTGGGGATTTCCCGGTGAGCCTACTCAATCCTATACTGCATCACAACATCGGGGGAAACCAACTAGAAGTGAATCCTAGGTTTGAAAGTGCAAACCCACACACTCCGGAGTTGATGCACAATACGACATCGAGTCATAGTGTACATAGAGATCACAGGGGGGAGTTACTCAAGGTCACCTATCTCAGTCTCAGTTAAGGGAAGGATCCAAAATGAATGGTTCATATGAGTATAGAGAGTGATAAATGAAACCAAGGCTAGCAATAGTGTAGGTAATGGCGAAGTCTATACCAAGGATGGGGATAGGACCAATGCGCATAAAGGGGAGCCTCCAATCAAAGTGGTAAACTTCCCTTTCCAAAGGCCACCATAAACCACCAAATCATAACATCATATTGTTGATGTATATGTAACTTCGGAATGTATATCATCTATGTATTTCATATATATTTTTATTGTACCCTTATAAGAGATGTGTTATTCCTCTATAAGGAAGTGTCGTCATGTGTATTGACACGTGTCGCAAGTGTGTGTACTTGGAGAAGGGTTATTAGACCACCATGTGTGGGGCCGGCCCTGAAATATATATTATATAGTTGATATACCTAGCTAGACAAGTCAGCCCCATAAGGTCACTGGGCAAACAAACTAGTATAAATAGAGATCGAGAGATCTCTATTTGGATCACTCGGAAACTCATACTTTTCTCACTCAGAAAGTGGAGCACTAGTGAGGAGGAGGATCATCTGCTACTAGGAGACTATCTCGGTGTATTTTGGTTGTACTTTGGTTGAGCCATTGCTCTCTCTATCTCTGAAGAAGCTGTGGGGTTTTTCACCTTAGGGTTTTCCCCACGGAAACTCTATGTCTCTTGTCTCTCATGCTTTTGATTCTTGTGATGCTTGACATGCTTGATATGATTGTTATGCATTGATATACTGTACATGTTATTCTCTCAGCAAAAATCCTAGAGTATTGTGAATTAATGCTCAAAATTTAACATGGTATCAGAGCTTACCTGAGAAGACATTTTGCAGTGACGAAAACTTGAGTTTCTTGTTTATTGGGTTTCTCTTCACAATTTTTGGACAAACAGTATAGTAGATTGACTCTACTCATCAAGGAGAATCTATCTGTCCAATCAGAATTCAATTCTGAGCATTTTTAGATTTGGCCCTAAAAATTAGGGTTTCCACAAAAATAGGAATTTCTAAAATCTGAAGACATAGCTGGAAGCTCCTTGCAAAAATCGAAGTTTAGAGCTTTGGATCGAGATTTTTGGCTGGGTAGATCTCCGGGAAACTCAAACCCTAATTCAGGGCTCTCCCTAGTGAACCCGAGAGGACAAAAAGGCAAATCTGAAGGGTAAAGCTTTGCTGATCTCAAATTCTGAATACACCAGGCTGATCAGCTCATCAAGGCGCATCTTTCTATCCTTTCAGAAAGTTGAAATTCACATTTTGAATTTTTATGGTTTTTTCGACAAACCCTAATCCAGGACTAGATCCAGTTTTCAGCAATTCAAGTGGTAAGACCTAAATCTTTTCTATTTCCATTTGAAGTACTCTTTAAGATTTCTCACCACACCAAGCTTGAGGATAAGCTTGAAGGGGCTGATAACTTCCGAGCTTGGAAGTATAGGATTGGGTTAATCTTGGAAGAGAATGAGTTGGACTCATATATAAAAGAAGACATCCCTATCCCAGAGGATGAAGAAGCTAAGGTATTGCATAAGAAGAACTTGGTTAAGTCAAAGAGAATCATTGCCGATTCCATCAAAGACCATCTCATACCCCATGTGTCTTCTCTAAAGACACCCAAGGAGATGTTTGACTCTTTGACCAAGTTATTTGAAGGGAAGAACATAAATCGGAAGATGACTCTGCGGAATCAATTGAAAGGGGTTAAGATGTTGAATGGAGAAACCATTCAATCTTACTTCTCCAAGGTCTCTCAGATCAAGGAACAACTTGAAGCTGTGGATGAAGTAGTGGATAATGGTGAAGTTGTTATGACCACTCTGAATGGCCTTCCTAGGTCATGGGACTCCTTTATTCAAGGAATATGTGCAAGAAAGAAATTGATATATTTCAGTAAACTGTGGGAGGAATGCGCTCAAGAAGAAGCTAGGCTTGTATCTCGTGAAGAAAAGATGGGAGGTGAAGATCAAGCTCTCGTAGCTCACACCAAAAGAAGCAAGCCCAAGAAGGAGCACTCTCACTACAAGAGATCCTATCACAATCAACAAAAGAATAAGAAGGATATAAGATGTTTCACATGCAATGAGAAGGGTCACTTTGCTTCAGAATGTCCCAAGAACAAAGGGATAACATCAACTCCGGCAAGAAGAAGAAGGGCAACAAAAGAAAGTTCCATGCTCATGCTGCCGAAGATGATGGACCTCCAAAGAAGAAGGCTAGGGCAGAAAGTGATGATAGTGATGATGACTCATCAAGTGAAGAAGAGTATGTTCTAATCTCTGCTCTCACAGGTACTATCTCCCATGGTTGTAATGATTGGTTAATTGATAGTGGGGCTTCCAAACACATGATTGGGTTTAAGGAATCTTTTGTAAACCTATCTGAACATGAATCACCCCATAAGGTGAAACTTGGGGATGATTATCAATACCCAATCAAAGGAAGTGGTGAAGCCTCCTACAACCTAGATTCTGGAAAATCTTTGAAGATGAAAGAAGTCCTTTATGTACCTGGGCTCAAGAAGAACTTACTCTCCATCTTTGCATTGGATGCAAAAGGTATGACGGTTGCATTTGTGGATGGCCAAGTCCTAATGTGGCCAAAGGGAAAGACCATAGATGATGCAGTAGTGATTGGAGAGCAAGAGGGAGGTTTGTATAAATTGAAAGGACAACCTGAACATGCCATGGTGCATGAATCCATGGAGCCAAGTGAACTTTGGCATAGAAGACTTGCTCATATGCACTATAGGGCACTTCCAATTGCAAGCAAGGCTGTAGAGGGTCTTCCTGAAATCAAGACCAAACATGAAGGTGTTTGCAAAGGATGTGCAAAAGGTAAGAACATTAAGAAGGCTTTCCCAAGCAGTGAAAGCAAGGCAAAAGGTATCCTGGAAATCATCCACTCATATGTATGTGGTCCTATGTCATCCAGTTCTCTGAGTGGGTATGTTTACTATGTCTCATTTATTGATGACTTCTCCAGGAAGACTTGGGTATACTTCTTGAAGAACAAAGATGAGGTGTTTGATAAGTTCAAGGAATTCAAAACATTGATGGAGAATCAAACTGACAAGAAGATCAAAACATTCAGATCCGACAATGGTGGATAATTCACCTCAGGTGACTTCAAGAAGCTTTGCAGTGATTCAGGGATTAAGAGGGAGTTGACTGCTCCTTATAGTCCTTAACAGAATGGAGTTGCAGAAAGGAAGAACAGAACAATCATGGAAGCAGCAAGGGAAATGTTGCATGACCAGGATCTACCTATGCATCTATGGGCAGAAGCAGCTAGAACAGCTGTATATGTGCAGAACAGAACACCCCACAAGATATTGGACAACAAGACACCAGAAGAAGTCTTTTCTGGTAAGAGACTTGAAGTCAGCCATCTCAGAATATTTGGTTGTCCAGTCTACACTCATGTCCCAAAGGAAAAGAGGACCAAACTAGATCCTTCAGGAAAGAAGGGTATTTTGTGGGTTATAGTGAAAGCTCGAAGGCTCACAGAATATACTTTCCAGGGTTCAAGAAGATTGATGTTAGCAGGGATGTAACATTTGATGAAAACTCAGCATTCATCAAATCAAGGAAAGCACCTATCGAAGTTTATGAAGAACCTAGGGAAACTAGATTTCAAGACACTACCATGACTGAAGCAATTCTAGAAGTTGTTCGTGAGTTTGAAGATCTGCAAGAACCTGTAGATCCACCCCGTGAGGATAACTCTCACAAGAGGAAACCTGCATGGGCTAGAGAGCTCATTCAAGATGCAGAAAGATTTGGCATTCCAGAAGAAGAACACAGAGCAAAGAAGAGAACCAGATCACATACCATCTATGTTGCTTTACTCTGTGACATTATGAACAAAGAACCTTCCAGTTATGAAGAAGCAGCGGAAAAGAAAGAATGGAAGGATGCCATGGTTGAGGAATACCAATCAATAATGAAGAATGATGTTTGGGATGTTGTCCCAAGACCTAAAGAGAAGTCTGTTGTGACTTCCAAATGGATCTACAAAATCAAGCATGCTGCAGATGGCAGTGTAGAGAAATACAAGGCAAGATTCGTAGCTCGTGGCTTCTCTCAGAAAGAGGGAATAGATTATGAAGAAAATTTTGCACCTGTAGCCAGGTATACTTCCATCAGAATAGTACTTGCCCTGGTTGTAGCAGTGAAATGGAAAATACACCAGATGGATGTCAAGATTGCTTTCTTGAATGGTGTAGTTGAAGAGGAAGTATATGTGGAGCAGCCACTCAGTTTCGAAATACATGACAGGGAGTCATATGTGTGTAGATTGAAGAAAGCCTTGTATGGCTTGAAGCAAGCTCCCAGAACTTGGTATGGTAGAATGGACAGTTTCCTATCTAGTTTGGTCTTTACCAAGAGTAAAGTGGATTCCAACCTTTACTACAAGGTTGAGGAAAGGAATCCTATGATTCTACTCCTGTATGTGGATGACTTATTTGTAACAGGAGATGATAGATTGATTGCAGATACTAAGAGGAAGCTTGCTGCCGAGTTCGATATGAAAGATTTGGGAATGATGCACTATTTCCTAGGTATGGAGGTGTGGCAGAGTGCAGGTGGGATCTTCCTTGGTCAAGGGAAGTACACAGTAGATATCCTGAAGAGATTCGTGATGATGGATTGCAAGGCCATGGCCACACCTATGGCATCGAACCTGAAGCTTCTATGTGATGCTTCATCTGAGCCAGTTGATATTTCTATGTATCGTTAGATGATTGGATCCTTGATGTACCTGAAAAACACGAGACCAGATATTTGCTTTGCTGTGAACACATTGAGTCAGTTCCTGACAGATCCGAGGAGTGTTCATCTAATTGCTGTAAAGCATGTTCTGAGGTACCTGAAGGGTACAGTGGATTATGGGCTCAAGTATGAAGCGAATCAAAAGTTTAACCTGCAGGGTTATGTTGATTCAGATTGGGATGGCAGTGCTGCAGATAGGAAGAGCACATTTGGATGCTGCTTGAGTATGGGATCAGGTGTGATCTCTTGGTTTAGCAGGAAGCAGTCCTGCGTTCCACTGAGTACAGCTGAGGCAGAGTATGTTGCAACCTACTCAGCTAGTTGTGAGGCAATATGGCTATGGAAGCTACTGTCTGAGTTATTTGATCTCCTGTTGGATGCTATTGGTATCTTTTGCGATAACTAGAGTTGTGTGAAGCTGTCTGAGAACCCAGTGTTTCATGACAGGTCGAAACACATAGAGATCAAATATCACTATATCAGGGATATGGTGCAGAGAGGAGCTGTGAAGCTCCTGTACATTGCAATGGACGAGCAGATTGCAGATGTGTTGACGAAGCCACTAGCCAGGGTAAAGTTCGAGTACTTCAGGGAGAGGCTTGGTGTTCTTCAGATTGATGACACTTTGAGGAAGAAGTGATGGACACATTTGCAGAAACCATTCCAAGCATGTTGGAAGGAGGATCCTTCACATGGCTGTGGATGTAAGCGCTGGATGGTGAGCATCAGGACAATGCTCCAGTTACTGCTCTATAAATGCATCAGGAGGATGTTGGATATGATCAGTTGGATCATTTATATGTATATGTATGTATGCATCATGTTGGATGCTGGATATGATCAGTTGGATCATTTATATGTATGTACGCATCATGTTGGATGCTAGATATGATCGGTTGGATCATTTGTATTTATTTTGTATATGCATCATGTTGGATGCTTGGACCATGTATCTGTATATCTATCAAGTGGATACATTGTATGATCAGGTAGATCATGTATGTCGATATGTATCATGTATTATCAGGTGGATCATGTATTTGTATTTGTATCAGGTGGATACATTGTATGATCATGTGGATCATGTATGATGATATGTATCAGGTAGATACTTGGTATGCATCAGGTAGATGCATTATATGATCAGGATGATCATGATGACGAGCTTCAGGATGTTGCTCCAGATGACATGCAGCAGGATGTTGCAGTGATGATGATCAGGATGATCATGTATACATCAGGATGATGTATGGTGAGTATCAGGTTGATACTCTGTGGCCGTGGATCAGGTTGTGCAGATGAGCATATAATTTGGCCCTGGGATATTTGCAGATAGTATTTCGAGGTTTTGCCTATGGCATGTAATATGGCCCTGGGATATCTGGAAAATTCTCTTTCAAGGTTTTTCTCTGGGAGGACATATAATTTGGCCTTGGGAGATCTGCAGATAGTCTTGCAAGGTTTTGCCCATGGCATATAATTTGGCCCTGGGATATCTGGCAGATGCTCTTTCGAGGTTTTGTCCTATGGCATATAATTCAGCCCTGGGAGATCCGATAGGTTGAGTTATGTGCTCGTAATAAGTCCTGGGATGCTCTTGCAAGGTTTTGCCATGACCACATGTAATTTGTCCCTGGGAGATCCTATAGGTAGAGTTGTGTGCTCGTAATAGCTTGGGATGCTCTTGCAAGGTTTTGTGGTGAGGTCACATATAATATGGCCTTGGGAGATCCTATAGGTAGAGCTGTGTGCTCGTAACAGATTGGGATGCTCTTGCAAGGTTTTGTGACGCACGTAATAAGTCCTAAGGATTCCACAGTATGGCTAGTGATGATGAAGAGCTGTAGGTGGTGGGCCTACATCCAGTATGAAAAAGGACTGGCTCTGTAGAACTTCCTATGACGAGTAGAGTAAGAGATTGGTTGAGATAGCAGCAGCAGTGACGATGACGATGACGATGCATCGATGACGATGATCCCGAGAAGAAGACTTGTCTAGCAGAACTATGTCGAGAAATACCTTCCTAGTTAAGAGGGAGTGTTGATGTATATGTAACTTCAGAATGTATTTCATATATATTTTTATTGTACCCTTATAAGAGATGTGTTATTCCTCTATAAGGAAGTGTCGTCATGTGTATTGACAAGTGTCGCAAGTGTGTGTACTTGACGAAGGGTTATTATACCACCATGTGTGGGGCCGGCCCTGAAATATATATTATATAGTTGATATGCCTAGCTAGACAAGTCGGCCCCATAAGGTCACTGGGCAAACAGACTAGTATAAATAGAGATCGAGAGATCTCTATTTGGATCACTCGGAAACTCATACTTCTCTCACTCAGAAAGTGGCGCACTAGTGAGGAGGAGGATCATCTGCTACTAGGAGACTATCTCAGTGTATTTTGGTTGTACTTTGGTTGAGCCATTTCTCTCTCTATCTCTGAGGAAGTTGTGGGGTTTTTCACCTTAGGGTTTTCCCCACGGAAACTCTGTGTCTCTTGTCTCTCATGCTTTTGATTCTTGTGATGCTTGACATACTTGATATGATTGTTATGCATTGATATACTGTACATGTTATTCTCTCAACAAAGATCCTAGAGTATTGTGAATTAATGCTCAAAATTTAACACATATCACCCAATAAGTCATTGCATGCCAAGTTAAAGTACTAATATAAATAAACAAGACAAAATATACATCTATGAGCATATACCATATACCTGCTCTGCCATATACTTGCTTTGTTGGAGTGGATTTGAAGAGTGACCTATAACATGCATGGGAAAAGGAATGGCATACCAACACTGAACTTTGTTGCTCCAAGTATAGCATGACAAGAAAAACCATCTCAGTGTGGTCATGTAGGAGCCACTAGGACAAAGAGGGCCTGGAATACTGCTGTGTGATGCTTTGGCTATGCAAAATGGTAATGTGCCATCACTGTTCATGACTCTGGCTCTGCTCAACTCATGCATTCCCTGGCTCAAAAATGTCTCTGATAATGGATCTGCATCATGGTAGCTCCATCTCACACAGCTGTGATAACAAGCTCCTCTAGATGTAGTCTCTACCAGAGAAGTAAAGAGAACAACTCCCATTTGTTTATTTTTTACCCATTTGCTCAACAAGTATGGAAGGTGGGGCTAGGCCCTCTATACTCTCATTTTTTCACCAATAACTCCTTCAAAGAGCTCTTCACCTCTTGGGACAAAACCTACTCGAAATAGTTTCACGGAAATCCACTATTTAGATGGCTTTGGTTGACTCTTCCAAAATTTATCATTTGGAAAATTTGGCTTGCTAGGAATGCTACAATCTTCCAAGGTAAAAAATCTTTGCCTGGCAGAGTTCTATTACAGACTAAGCATTTGATGGGGGAATTCCTTGGGTCAAGAAATCCGGCAATTAGAAATAGTTCACCTCTCTTAACTTTTGAAGCTGAATGGATGGAGTTCATCCTCCCAAGCGGTAGGCCTATGCTGCCACCTAAAAGGCAGACTCTTCATTCCTGGGAGTTACGCATTGCTAAAGAAGAGTTTCAGGATTGGCAATCCTCAAAATAGGAATAGATGCTTTTCTTCGATGGAGCAACAAAAGGAAACCCATGAGCGGCAGGTGCAGGGGGGGGGGGATTATTCTTGATCCCGAAGGAAACATAGAAGAATTCTTCTCTTGGGGAATTGTAATGCAAGCAACAACATGGTTGAGGTGTTAGCAATATATCAAGGAACTAATTATTTGTTAAGAAAAGGGATCCAAAAGGAAGTAATAGTGGGAGACTCACGAATCATCATTAACTCCCTCATATCAAACTCTTAGTTCAAAAATATTAATCTAAACCGTTTATGGCTTAGAGTAAAACAAAATTTTGATGGGATGGACAAGGTTGAATTCTTCCATGTCTTACGCGAAAATAATAATGAAGCAAACAACCTTGTGAACCAAGCAGTCCAGCTCCCTATGGGAACTATTCATTATCTAAACATTGAGCAGAAAATTGAAATCATACCCTAAGGGTTGGTCCACCCCTCAATTCACCTTAGGATATAATTCAAGAACTCATGATGAATATAAAAGGTGAAGTCTAGTTGTTTACCAAATGGCAAGTAAACTCATCCATGTGATCCAGCATGTGGATTTTCACGCTTTTTCTCATGTCAGGTGGGGGGATGGCCTAGATATGGTGGCGCTCTATATGGCCCACCCTTTTCAATTAACTCCTCGAAGTGCTCTGTATTCTCATTCTTGGAGTGAAATTATGAAAAGTGGTAACCATTCAAGCCGAAAATACATGGTAAATCTGCATTGCAAGTGGATCCTGATTACCCACGCTCAAAGTAAAGGTGCATTCTGATGAGAAGAGATGACGAAAGGTTCATAAATGAAGGATTTGAGGTATTAAATCATCTCGAATTGAGGGATTTGAAGTCCATTAGGGGTAAGAAAATAATTAGGGGAAACAAGATTGGAAGCACGTCTATGAGCTCTACATTGTTGAGCAAGTTGTGGCTCTTCAGGAGAATTCACTATCGTTCGGTGGTTTTCGATTGGAGCGGTGTCACCCCTACCTATGTGTTTGGAGTCTAGGCTCAATTGTGTGCTTGGGTAGCATTTGACGTTGGTTTTGAGTGCTTCTTTTACCATACCGAACCCATAGGAGTAATGGACAGTGATAGTAGAACTTCAGAGGAAGGATGTTGCGTCCAACACAAAATCAGACACCTATAAGTGAAGCAGAGGAGGTTGTAGAGGAAGGTTCACGAGTTAAAGTAGGAGCTACGAAACTGTGAGCATAGGCTAGAGGGTTGATTGGAATAAGAAGAACTAGGGCATAATTTAGAAAGGGGAGATCTTCAATGCCAAATTTACATACTGGAAGATATTGGAGACCTGACAGGCAGAAAATGAAATGCTCAAGGAAAAAGTTGTTGATCTGGAGAAGCTCGTTAGTTCACTGCAGGTAAAGATGGACAACAAAGATCAGGATATGGAGTCCTATTCCTTACCAAGGAAAATCAAGCAGGAAACCTAGGGCCCCTCGCACATCTTTTAAATTCCTATGTTATGTCGTTTTGTTTTGCTGGTAGGTCAGTATGTAAGAACTTACAGTGTTAATCATAACTGCAGTCATAGTTATACTTTAGGAAGAAAGAGACATGGTTTAGTTAAGCTCCTCTTGGAGAAATTTTGGGTTGGCATGAATGTTCAGTTTCAGTCTTTCTTTCTGGGACTCAAGATGAATTTTACTGTTGAGGGATTTCCCTCCTTTTATCTAATATAAATTCCAACCATTCTTGTTAAAAAAAATCACCCAAATCAGATATTCCAAGTTAACATACCTTAAAAAACCTAGTTTATAGGTTGTCTTGTTGGCCAATCTTGATCCTGAATTATCTCATAAATTTTGGCCCCTCCGAGTCTGCAATTTTTTCTTGTAGTATCATGGTTTATCTTATTTGTAATGCCACAGGTTTGACCCAATTCTGATGTGCTAAGAGAGATATGGTAACTTTCCCAAAACATGTTATTTTTGTTCATTTCAGGAGATAAAACTTTTATAAAGTGATACATGCCTTAATTTCCCATTCTACTTATGAAATTATCAAAAATATTATGGTCTGTATTCCATTTAATGCAATAAGTGGCACTCAATTTGAATCTCTCAATCTCCAGATATAATATTTTACCTAGAACTCTTGTTTGAGAGTAGTTTTTGGACTAGTCAAAAACCTTAAATTCCACACACTCTAACCCCAAATTTATAATGAACCACGACCTGATATTTTTACCAAAGGTACTTTTAGAACTAAAATGGCTTCTAGTAGTAGAAAAAAAAATGAATGAATTATTTTGCCACGGGAAGTTATCAACTTCCGATAGCAAAATTGACAAGTTATCAAAGAAGTTTGCTGCAGGAAGTTTTCTTTCCTAGCCCCGGGTTGTTGGAGCCATTTGTTAACACCTAAATAGACCACGTCAAATTTTTTTTACTTTCACAATTTGTGCAAACTTCACCAAGTCTCCCTTCACCCCAAACCTTCAATTTTGTGAGTATGGCATTTTATTCTTGTTTTCTACACTCTAATATTTTTGTTGTTGTCTATTCGAAAAATGCAAGTAGATTGTTACAAAAAAAAAAAAAAAAAAAATTATTAATAAAAATAATCTTTAATAAATAATTAATAATAGCTAAATATTAAAAAAGACATGACCTTTTGAAATAATCACTATGAAGCCTATATAAGTTACGCTACTCCATTGTTGTAATCATCAATTCAATTATTATGCAATATTCATTTATATATAATATTAATTTGAAGATGGCTTCTCTTCATTAAAATACAACGGATTCAATTGTATCATTGGTATTAGAGATCGGTTTCGGTTCACCTCTTCCTCCCCACCATTTCTCTCCCTCCTCCCAATCCTATACTCGTTGTGCCTTCATTCTCACACTCCCCAGCCAACACTCTTTCGTGCATCACCCCACACCTTGTGCACTCTCCATTTCCCTCTCACTCTTCTTTTCTCACTACCCGACCTCCTCCAATCCACTGTTGTGACTCACATTAATACACACACCCAAAATCCTTTATCTCGTGCTCTTTCTGTGTCCATTGCTTTTTCCCCTTCCACATGTCGAATTTTCCACTGCAAACACCCTGGCTACCGCCCACCATTCTGCTCCCCCTACATGTTTTTCCCAGGTCCATCGTGCTTTCCCCACCCCCCAAATTACTCATCTTCCCTACGTGCTACTCCTGCATCCCCCTCCTCCTTCCTGCTCCATTTCCCTTCCTACCATTCTCCACGCGCGCACCCCCCACTTATTTCCTCATACTCCCATTCATCCCGCTCCGCCCACACACTCTTTCTCTCCTCACGCAACACTGCAACCACCGTGCCCTCCAGTTCTCCCACCTCTCCCTCGCTTTCCCCATCTCTACATGCCACTCCCCTTCTCGTCTGACCACACCAACTTGACACCTCTTTCCCTTACCACTCCTCGTCAGTCCTTCTCCCCTCTTGCCATTCTCTAATCCTTTTTCACACCCTCCCAACTCCCCCCACATGACCTCCATATTCACCCCTCCCGCGTCATCTTTGCTCCATTCTTCATCACAGCCCTATCCCCCACTATTGTGCCCATTCTCCTACTGCCAACACCTCACTCCACCTCATGTCTACTATACAAACCCTACACTCGCCCCTTCATAGACGCCCCCTCCCACACAACTCTCCTGTTGTAGCCTGCACACTCCTCTCTCCTGCGCTCAAACCCACTCTGATCTGCTTCCTTCCAGCCCCCACTCCACAACCAGACACCACTCCACACCTTCCTGCCTCCATTGAGATCCAGTATTTCCCTCCACAGTGCTCCTCTTTTGCCTCCACCTAAGCCCTACACAACCAAAAAAAATTTAATAAAACCATCATAGATCCATTTAAAGGGGATCTACCAAGCGCCGAGAGAGATCAAATCTCTCCAAGTGCAAATTTCTTTTTAGAGTGCAAGTGTTGAAGAAGGTTTTAATTTATCCAATTTGTGTAGTTTTATATATATGCGGTGGGTTGTAGAATGTTCCTTTTCGGTGCAATCACATATTATATAATAATATTATTACTAGCATACCCCCTAAGCGGGGGAAAATGAAATGCCGAATAGAGCTTCGATATGTTGCAAAATGAGAGAAAGTTGTGTGTATGCAGATAATACAATTTTATGTGTTGAAAGCAAGTTTAACGAATGTATTTGTGGAAGTAGGCAAGGGAGTGTTATACTGTAGGCAAGGGAGTTGTTATCACCTAAATTGTAGTTACCCCTGTGGATGTATCCATTAATGGATGGCAGTAAGAAAGGGAAACTTAAAAGGTGCAACCACGATCACCTCGACTTCCAATAGATGGTTGTCACGCCAATCGAGGCAACCTTCACTTTATGTTATCTAGCCGAGACAACAAAGGGGGAGACCCAGATCTACTCCCGATAGGAGAGATCACACCAAAACACCAAATCAAAGTTCAGTATAAGTGAAATATTGTAAGGTGTATGGTGTACCCTATATCTAAGGATAAAGTCACAAGATGAATAAAGGGTTTAATGAATATAGCTTTGGTTCATTGTTGGTGTGAGAGTGACTTAGAGTATTTGAAATGAGATCCAGGATTAAAGTACTAGTCAATTGCGAGAAAATCCACTGCCTTGGGAACCGTGTCCAATGCAGGGTAGTTTAGGGATTGAATTGGGGCTACCCAGTACATGAGATAAGCTTGATCATGAGATAGGACAACATCAAGGGATTCAAGCAACCCAAACAAGGATCAAACCACAAGTTAACTCAACAATCTAGGAAAGTCGAATGAGCTTGGAGAAAGATCAGTGCCTTGGGAATTGGGATAAATGGATTCAAAGTGAAGTTAACTTGTAGATCATGACCCCTATAGCATAAGACAAGTGGGACACTAGAAGTTTGATGGATGGATCTATCTAGATCTAATAATTCATGATGTGACCTAAGTGGACCACAATCCCTTAAAACAAGGAATGCTATCCCCAAGGAAAGATTTCACAAAATGACCTACTAGACCTAGGTTTCAAGGTATGTGTATTCCAAATCCACCAAAATCTCAACTACCCACGTCCTACAAGTGGACAAACTCAATCTCCCCAAGAAGTGCGACCTTGCCCAAGGAGGGTAAAAGGCGAGGTAAATGGGATCAAGACAAGTCCAATGGGATCCGAACTTTAGATCCAAGTAGTTTAAGCAAGTGACAATGTGGATCTAGGATATCAAGGCAATCCAAGGGTTAGATCTTACTAGATCTGAGTTTTAACATACCAAGTGGTCCAAAATGGGGTTTTAATCCCTTAAAATGTGGAATAGGGCCCACAAGGTAGAAATCAGAAAAGTGATAGTCTAGGGGTAGGTTTTAGGACGTGTAGATTATGAATCAAGTGAAATCTCAACTACCCATGTACTAGATCTAGGTTAACTCACCCAAACCAAGAAGTGCGCCCTTGCTTGGAGAGGCTAAGTTGCCTTGGGAAGGGGGTCAAATGGAGGCCAATCCTCACCAAACTATAGATCCGGGATGCCGTGGATACTATAGAGGTGGGTTTTAAATATCTTACCCAAGAAGCCACTAGATCTTAGTAGATCTGAAAAAATGTAAAAATGGGGGTTTTGATTAATTAGGGTTTGAAGTATTTTAGACAAGTGGATAGATCATGGAAATAAGTTACCTTGAGATCATACCTGAGTGATGTGAATGAGATGCCTTGTTGTTGGGGAAGACTCCCGCAGAGATCAAATGAGAGATTGTTGATTTTGCTTGCCGAAATGATACCCTAGCCCACAAGTGCGACCTCCTCTACTTGTCAATCCAAGGAAAACAATTTCAATCAGAAAGGTCAAGTATGGAGGAAATACAAGCGAAGTGCAATAGTAACATGAAATAGAAGGTCCTGGGACAGTAATAGTCCCTGTTATCGATGAAGAAACCCAAAGAAGAAGTAGGGAGGGTCCTCCCCTACCAATACGTCCTCCTTAGATGAATTCGGCCTCCACCTATAGATGCAAAAAATGGTACAAAAATATGGCAAGACAATATCTCCAATAACTCAATGCAAAGGAAGAATCAACAAACGAACACCAAATAAATTCACCACAACACTGGAGATAGATGCAATAGTAATTTTCTATTCCAATAATCCAGAGCCACGAGTCCCCTTTACAATGAGAGGCTCCCTCCTTTAAATAGATAGGAGAGGCACCAAAATCCTAACCACTTTTTGAATGAGTGCCTAAGATTAAAAGATACAAATGTCTAATCAATGGTTGAGATGAGCTCAACAATAAAATACATGGATCACTAATAAAATATAACATAAGTGGACAAAATCGCCCTGGGAGAGGGGAATCCCACCATATCATGATGACAAAATATAATAAGAAGCTTATGGTGGGTCCAAGGGGTAATTTTAGCCACCCTTGGTCAATCCCCATAGCACAATAATAATAAAATAGTCATAAATATACCAAATCGTGCCTCTATGGACAAATCGTGGGCCTTAAGAGGCCTCAGAAATCATCAGAAAGTGCCATAAGTGATGGATGCGGGCCCCGATGAAGCTGAAACTGTTGGAGGAGGTGTGGAAGACATCAAACCATAATCACCGATCATCCCATTCCAATACATTGCCTCAGTATCCCAAATTGAATTCCTCAATAGCCATTTCTACCAATCCTGAAATGCCTCGGGAAGCGTGAAACTGCCCCAAAATTCCTCCGGTAGTGCTTGCGCTGTCAAGGTGAGGGCACCAGTGTGTCTGGGAGGGGGTTAATATGGTAAAAGCAAGTGGCTGGACCACCCCCTCCAAGCACAGCGCCCTAGGTCAACCAAATAAAAATTCTCTCTGATCTGATAGGGTCTCCGACAGACCAAAACTGCACTGGGTTAGCCTACTGAGGCTTAATCATCACTGTAAGTGCCCAGAACTGAAAACAGACTGTCTCATTGGACTCAGAAGGTCCAAATCCATCCAAGACGTGTACTCATACACCATATGAGTCTCTGCATGATCATATAATATATCCAATATACCGGAACAGGTGAAATAATAATAATTTGTAAATGATCAAATAATGTTGTAAATCATGAATCATCATCATAAACATGTATCTGATGCATAGAATCATCATGTACATGTACATAGACCATATATCATCTATCCATATCATCACAAGGTCCAACCATCTCATGTCCTGTGGTTGACCTTGGTCAAACTAGGTTTGACCAAGTCAACATGACCAAATATAACTCAGACTATCATCAGAAGCTGCTGCAAAGTGTCAAAGGTTAATGCACGCTCTACAACTTATTCAAATAGCAATTATAACACAAAGTAGTCATTATTGGCGATCTAAATCCAAATATATAATGTCATTAATTATTATTATTACTCAGACTAGACTTTCAAGACCATACTCACTTCATAGCTGTGATCAATTTGCTAGTGAAGGGTGAAGGCTAAAATAAACTGGCCAGGCTAAAGGATGACTTGACAGACTCAACTTTGTGACACTTTGGATATTGGAAAGGGAATACACACCATAGTATATACTGAATGAGAAACAACACAGGGAATGGCGATGTCTCACAAATGGATGAGTTGTTCAAAGAAGGTTTATTCACCTTTAACAGATGAGCACAATCCATAATACAATTGAGGCCAGCAATTATTTTGATATAGCATTTAAGTTCCATTGCTTTTTGGGCCTGAAGTTTCCATAGCCTTTGATCTATGTGTGTTTATAAACACATTGCATAGATTTACATTTATTTAGGCTTTTGGCTGCATGTGTGTTTTTAAGGCACTTGTTTACCTGAGCACTTCTAGGTGTGTCACAGACAACTTGTTTACCTAGGTATTTACATTTCCAAAAGATATAACATTTTATTTTCATGGCCATTTTCATTCAGCGTGCCTTTCATTCATGTGTGTTGAAAAACACATTGCATGAACGGGCTTTTCATACAAGATATAACATTTCATTTTCCAGATTTTGTATTGATGGCAGCACTAAAAGTTTCAGGTTTAGCCAACACAACTTTAGTGACTAGGGGGAATTCACAAGGAAATCCAACTCACCATAGGTAGGTTTTGTCACCAACTCAGAGCCGAGACACTATAGAAAGGGAAGCTCATCCAATATAGAGGCTACAGTGGGGAAAAGTCCTCCATGCCACTAGTCAAGTAGTAAGTTAGGGTGATAAACTAAAAGGTAGGTAATGGATGGATAAAGACAATGAATAATGGAGCCAACACTAGCAAGCCAAGGTATGGTGGAATGATCACCTCTATTCTCCCTAAGGAGGGTAAAACCAATGAGTATGAATAGTGAACTTCTAAGTCTGAGTAGGGACAATAAAATATATATAATAAGATCAACCAGGTCCACATATCTATATGATCGCCAGATCATGACACTGAGTGCTAAGACATGCTATAAGAATAAATATAAAAGCAATATAACCATAACACCATGATATACTTTCTGAGTCATATACCTGAATGCTCATCATATGAATCATCATTTGTCCTCTGAAATTGCTGCTAAAACTCTGGGCACTACTGACTGCTCTGTACCAAAGGTATAATGGCTACATCAGTCATCTCTCTGGGTGTCCTGAGACTCAGTCATGGCAATGGGGAATACAACTGTTGTCCAAAATCTGATAGTGATCCAATATAGATGCTCATCTCAGCATCTCAATGTAAGGGAACTGGCTGAATAGTGTACTGGAATCAGAAAAATAATGTATGGTAGCCCGGCTACTATATATGTGATAACAGGAGTGTTATTCTTCGGTTGTAGGAAATTATTTTTATACATATAGTGAATTGATTACTAAAGCCAATACATTATCTGGCCTTGGAAAAACATGGACATCCTACATACATATACACTTGAGCATACATACCGGTAAGTCTCACATATATATACACTTGAAAATTGCAAAAAATAAAAGGAGACTGAAAGCACACTTCTTCACGGCTAGGCCCACTACAACCTTGCCAGTAGTAAATGAATGTTTTATTTGAGTAATGTTGTAATGAAAAAGTAGGGCATAAACATTAAATTGTCAAGAGTAAGACAGCGACAAGGCTATCCCTCTACTTCAACGTGGGTAATGCAAGGCTTGTGAAATGGATGACATGCCAGTGCCACCGCGAATCTGAGTGAGGCAACGATGCTCTTGTGACAGCCGACATCTTGGGGTTTGGATAGGTTGCGAGGAAATTAGTCTTCATGAGTTCTCTAGAGAAGACTACGATCCTCTTTCAGATGACCCGTGGCAGCATGCATGTAGCACAAACCTGTGTGTGTTGATCACAAACCTTCTAGGGTTGATCACCCGAAAGCTTCACTCTATGAACCCCCTCAATATGTGTGAGAGTATTCTTTTCGGTCAAACCATTTCTTTCTAAACCATTGATTCTCCTGTGCTTGGTTAGAGCTGTGTATGTCGAGAGAACTCTGTGAGTTAGTAATGGTGTCTAGACTACATAGATGTGTTCCATGGTATAGGATTCATATAGCCATTATAGTGAGGCCGTTGATGTTTTCCAATCAATGATCCAGTTGCATGCTTGATTGTTTTCTACATTTTGCTTCCTAACCGCTGAGGATGCACTAAGAAGCAATAGTTGTTGGAAACGCTGCAATGGTACGCTCCCCCCTCCATCATTATGAAGAATCAAGTGTTTTTTCAATGGTATTTTGAATTTTCAACTTCTTGCAACTGAATGAGAAACAACACAGGGAATGGCGATGTCTCACAAATGGATGAGTTGTTCAAAGAAGGTTTATTCACCTTTAACAGATGAGCACAATCCATAATACAAATGAGGCCAGCAATTATTTTGATATAGCATTTAAGTTCCATTGCTTTTTGGGCCTGAAGTTTCCATAGCCTTTGATCTATGTGTGTTTATAAACACATTGCATAGATTTACATTTATTTAGGCTTTTGGCTGCATGTGTGTTTTTAAGGCACTTGTTTACCTGAGCACTTCTAGGTGTGTCACAGACAACTTGTTTACCTAGGTATTTACATTTCCAAAAGATATAACATTTTATTTTCATGGCCATTTTCATTCAGCATGCCTTTCATTCATGTGTGTTGAAAAACACATTGCATGAACGGGCTTTTCATACAAGATATAACATTTCATTTTCCAGATTTTGTATTGATGGCAGCACTAAAAGTTTCAGGTTTAGCCAACAAAACTTTAGTGACTAGGGGGAATTCACAAGGAAATCCAACTCACCATAGGTAGGTTTTGTCACCAACTCAGAGCCGAGACACTATAGAAAGGGAAGCTCATCCAATATAGAGGATACAGTGGGGAAAAGTCCTCCATGCCACTAGTCAAGTAGTAAGTGAGGGTGATAAACTAAAAGGTAGGTAATGGATGGATGAAGACAATGAATAATGGAGCCAACACTAGCAAGCCAAGGTATGGTGGAATGATCACCTCTATTCTCCCTAAGGAGGGTAAAACCAATGAGTATGAATAGTGAACTTCTAAGTCTGAGTAGGGACAATAAAATATATATAATAAGATCAACCAAGTCCACATATCTATATGATCGCCAGATCATGACACTGAGTGCTAAGACATGCTATAAGAATAAATATAAAAGCAATATAACCATAACACCATGATATACTTTCTGAGTCATATACCTGAATGCTCATCATATGAACCATCATTTGTCCTCTGAAATTGTTGCTGAAACTCTGGGCACTACTGACTGCTCTGTACCAAAGGTATAATGGCTACATCAGTCATCTCTCTGGGTGTCCTGAGACTCAGTCATGGCAATGGGGAATACAACTGTTGTCCAAAATCTGATAGTGATCCAATATAGATGCTCATCTCAGCATCTCAATGTAAGGGAACTGGCTGAATAGTGTACTGGAATCAGAAAAATAATGTATGGTAGCCCGGCTACTATATATGTGATAACAGGAGTGTTATTCTTCGGTTGTAGGAAATTATTTTTATACATATAGTGAATTGATTACTAAAGCCAATACATTATCTGGCCTTGGAAAAACATGGACATCCTACATACATATACACTTGAGCATACATACCGGTAAGTCTCACATATATATACACTTGAACATTGCAAAAAATAAAAGGAGACTGAAAGCACACTTCTTCACGGCTAGGCCCACTACAACCTTGCCAGCAGTAAATGAATGTTTTATTTGAGTAATGTTGTAATGAAAAAGTAGGGCATAAACATTAAATTGTCAAGAGTAAGACAGCGACAAGGCTATCCCTCTACTTCAACGTGGGTAATGCAAGGCTTGTGAAATGGATGACATGCCAGTGCCACCGCGAATCTGAGTGAGGCAACGATGCTCTTGTGACAGCCGACAGCTTGGGGTTTGGATAGGTTGCGAGGAAATTAGTCTTCATGAGTTCTCTAGAGAAGACTACGATCCTCTTTCAGATGACCCGTGGCGGCATGCATGTAGCACAAACCTGTGGGTGTTGATCACAAAACTTCTAGGGTTGATCACCCGAAAGCTTCACTCTATGAACCCCCTCAATATGTGTGAGAGTATTCTTTTCGGTCAAACCATTTCTTTCTAAACCATTGATTCTCCTGTGCTTGGTTAGAGTTGTGTATGTCGAGAGAACTCTGTGAGTTAGTAATGGTGTCTAGACTACATAGATGTGTTCCATGGTATAGGATTCATATAGCCATTATAGTGAGGCTGTTGATGTTTTCCAATCAATGATCCAGTTGCATGCTTGATTGTTTTCTACATTTTGCTTCCTAACTGCTGAGGATGCACTAAGAAGCAATAGTTGTTGGAAACGCTGCAATGGTACGCTCCCCCCTCCATCATTATGAAGAATCAAGTGTTTTTTCAATGGTATTTTGAATTTTCAACTTCTTGCAACTGAAGAGCACTATCCAGAATGCATATTTAGGAGGATGTCGTCAGCACATATCATGTGGCTCAGCTCGTACAAGTGTGGAAACCCTTGCCTACCTTACTGGATTCCAATTTGGAACTTAAGAGTTTTAGAAGTAGCAGGTGCGGAATTAAAATTATTGTGGCAACACGATTCTCAGGTATGCTTATTTTTATTTCTTAATTTCATTCCATTTTGTAGGTGAAAGTCAACATTTACGTCTTTCTGAATGTTGCGAGAGCTAAAAGTTTGGGCTCCCTCATTTTCAAACTTTTCTAGCTCCATAAGGAAGATGAAGTAGCTCGAAAAAATGGCCATTTTTCATGCATTAATAAAAATCATGCCAGAGGAATTTGGTGATCTGCGCTCCTTGAAATACCTTGATTTAATCGACTCCTAAAAAATGATGTCGCTTCCTAATTCCTTCGTAGATCGATTTGTATGATGCTTTGAGTTCGATGTTGCTTCCAATTTTATTTGGGAATTTAACTCGACTCGAACATCTAGGGTTGAGAGATTGTTGCAGTTTGACCTTCTCTAAAGAAACATTTGGAAATATTACCACCCTAGAACACAGATATTTCAGGTTATAGTTGTGTGAAAGAATAGCCTCCCCAAGTCGCACATCAACGGTCCTTTGCACATCAACAGTCCTTGCAAAGATTAGATGTGCGTAAAATGAATTTAATAGAATTGCCAAGCCGCATTGGAAACCGTTAATATCCACGCTAGACACAGGAGTATCTCTCCTTTCATTGTCGTTTCCCGTTCCTTTGGCTTTCAGCTAGTTTTTTTTATGCAACATATGTAATAAAATCGATTCAGCTACGGGATAAAAAAATTCGGGGATGTTTGCTTCTGGATGGTGATGCACTCAACCTTGTTTGACTGATGATTGTTTGGTCTATAAGGATTGTATACACTATATTAAAAATTACAAAAAATAATAATTTTATAATCCAATTTAAATTTATGTTGCCTACCACCACGCCTGAACGAACATGCGACCACCTCCTTGCATGTGAGACGTGTGCACCGATTTTTCCTACCACCACACCTAATAGAACATGTGACCACCTCCCTGCATGTTAAACGCGTGCAACGATTTGGCGAAGTGGATACCTAAAATCCCTAAGAGTTGTGGGAAACAAACCAAAACACCCTACCTACTTGGAACCTTCTATGTGCGAGTTATTCTCCCAAAGATACCAATGTTCCAATACTTGGAAGCTCTTCTAAGAGCACCCACCCACAACTCAACCATCTTGGACAGAGTGTGTGCCCCGCTCGCCTAGAGTTTCCAGCAGAAAGGAGGCCGCTTGCAGAGATTCGAACAAGAAAAGAGGCCACGTGGGAGGAAGTTCTGGTGAGTAGAGAGTAAGCTCGAGTCATGCCCATGGGGAAAGGAGGTGGCACTCTTGCCACAACGAGTATATGTAAAATTCCTTTTGTAATTTTAACTGTGTATAAATCATAGAACTGCTTTTTTTTTCCTGGTTCGAGGGCAGATTTTTTTAAATATTTAATGGTCGCGGATTTGTGTAGGATGGATCAGTTAAAAAGTTGTGCATTACTTAGCGTGGAAATTATCTCGTTGGATGTGATCCGGTAAGGAATAATCATGGTCAATCGTGTGTGCAGGCAGGCGTTGACGCAGTCTTGGTATTTTTTGTATGGTTTTGCTTTGTTGTGGTGTGGGACCTCTCCTCCATGCTTTTGTGTTGTTGACACAAACCCAGTCGACAGGGGTTCCCATTGCTGTCGACACCGGACCACCACAATCTCCTTGAGCATCGGCCCAGACAGGTCTTATCCCGTCCAGCAACACCTGCAGAGCAGATGAGGTCTCACCCGAGATGTTCAAGGGAGAGTCGACGGAACCATGTTTCCGCCGAATGAAGGAGGATGATGTGGCTCAATTACCCAACTGAGTGCAACATTTCTGAAATAGATCTAAGCATTGAACTCAAGCATTATTCATATTCATGGCATCATTCAACAAAACAAGTCATAATTGCGACAGATATAACAGTAAAGCATTAACCACAACAAGGTAACATTGCATCATTCATATTCATATTGCAAAATGCATTACCATAGATAAGCAGGAAAACACAGGGATTTTGCTCAATAACTTTGTCACATCATATTAATTCCGCAAAAACCCAGATACAATGTATTCAGTCTTTAGCTTAGATCAAGATCTCATAGATGGTTCCACAATCATACTCCGCAAAAGACAGATATCTCCATATCTAAGATACACAATCAAGATTCTTTAACACTTACAAATCTATGTCTATTTATAGGCTTCCGCCTTTACATTGCTTGTCCACTTTCTAACTACTTCCTAACCGACACTTCGAGCAAATGACCCAAAATCTATCTATTGTGGTCCAAATGACCCGAAAACCTGCATGCTGTGGTTCGACAGACCCAAAATTTCATCTGCACTTAACTTTCCGCCTTTCGCAGTATCGCAGCACTTGCGGTGCTGTGATAATGACCCATCTAACAGCCTGCCAACAGGCCCCCAACACAATCTTGTGTCTTGCACTCAAGCCACATCAGCAGGACATGGTGTACTCAGTTGTCTTGATCCGGAAGTCTTCGTGTTGCTGGCAGACTTCGCTAACCTGCTGCATGACTGTGGCAGCGATTTCCTGACATTTAGTCAATTCCTGTGCTAATGGGTGGTCAACTAGGTGCGTATAAACTTTCTTCCTGCCATCCTATACCGCCTGCAGTGCAGAGTCTACCGCAGCATTAAACTGTGCTCCAAGTTCTTGAAACTCATCCAACTGTGCAGCGCGCTGCTTTCGACGTTCTTCCGCTTTAGTGACGTGCTGCTTCAATTCCTTGAGTTCTGTCGATTTCGATACCTGCGTGGTTGATGGCATCGTACACATGGATGCCTTCAATGTTGCTAAGTGTTCTTTCGCCTCGTGTCGTATCTTGGTTAGCTGCTCCAGAGGCTCGTCCTGAGCAATGCTACCCCAAAACAGTGCGGTCTCGGCAGTGATCTTGAGCGCTTCCTGTTCCAACTCGCCAAGTTGAGTCGCCAAGTCTTCGATGGCGCTCTTCTGCGCTGTGACGACTTCCTTTGGTGTGGTCGGCTAGAGTGCGTGACACAAAGTATCATTTTCCGCCTGTAACCTGATGATGACATCTCCTAGCTTATGCGCTCGCTTGACCGGATCCAATACCTCTGTCGGTTCCAGTACATGTTGACATGCCTCAGCGACGACCTCCTCCAGCTGCACCTTAATGTTCCACAGGGTGGTTTTCTCCACCGTCAACCAATCCTGTTCCTTCTTCAATTCTTCAATCACTCAAGCCTTCTCAGCCTGTTCTTTCTTGATGTCCTCTTCCAACTCATCCACGGCCTGTCGCGCTGTAGCATCCCTCCCGGTTAACTCTTCAACCGCTTCCTTAGCAACTGCCTCGCTCTCCTGCAAGCGCAGGCACTTACTGCTGATCTCATGCATTTTGTCCGCCATTTCCCGGATGGCAACCACCTGGATAGCTATTAACTCCTTCGCTGACAACACATTGATGTTGATGGTCAATTTCTCTAACGGCTGCAGCAAGGATTTCAAAGCCTCATTATCAGTCACAATTGCAGTCGGGGGAATATCGACATTCCTGCACCAGTGCTCCCTCTGGTGCCTTTTTCAAAACAATGTCGCATAAGGAATCCAGATGGGCAGTGATCACATGGAAACCTTCATCCGCCTTTACCTTCATTTTGTGAGCCGCTACACTGGTTGCATTATTTATAGTGAGGAGTAGTCGGCCAAGATGTGCCTCCGACAACAGGGGGATCCCACTGATTGTCCCATGGTCGTAGTGTCCTTTCGTCCTGCCTTCTTCGACCTCGCGCTCGTCATCCGTAGGGGTCTGCGATGACTCCTGGTCTGACACATGTTGCTGTTGGTCCATCTCCACAACATATGATGGTATTCCCCCGGACTCCTCCTCCTGAACAACTGGTTCTCGCCAGTCGATCGATCACTCATCAATGATCGCATCTAAGTCATCATCTGATAGTTTATAAGGGGTCTGCAACGACTGCCAATCCTTATCGCATCACACTTGCACGTAGATACTGTGCGGTCCAATCACAAACCGGGTGATCCCTTTGTACTTCTCAACCGCTGTCTGAGTCAGCCGTTGAATCTGCTCGGCTGTCGCTTGCAGCGCTTCCCAGTAGAGCCAAAACTACGTGGCGCACTCCTTGAGGCGCTCTAATCCTACACCCACCACAAGTTTTGGTAGTGTGCCCCCTTTTGATCTTCCATCGCGTCCACCTCCATTCCTTGATAGTCATCGGGCTCCATCCAAGTGACAAGCGCGATTAGGATCAGCAACTAGTTGTATGCAAATGGTTGTTGTCTAGCCTGGGCCGCCAACGCATCCTCCGTCATCTGGTTGAGCAGAAAAAGGGACCAATTTACTTACATGCCCTCCACACAGAGTTCTCTGCATGCGACAACCCCTGAGTTGCCTTGGTTGGGCTTATTGTTCTGAACGATCTTGGTAGCCAGGATCCGCGCCCCAATCTTAACTGCGGACTCGTTGATGGTGTCTAGGCGATATGCCGGTCCGTCTTTCTGTATTTTATATTGCTTCCGCAACCTGCTTGCAAGCTTTTTGTCATTTTTCTTCCACTAAAAATATTGCGATGGGTTGACCCTGGCCTTGGGAAACCCTGTGATTTCAGAAATCAAGTCCACTGTGACAGTGACCTGCCTGTCCAACCATAGAATGTTTCCATGAAAACAGGCCAGCAGTTTTTTCACGCGGGCATTCAATTCCGTCAAGCACCCAAAGTGTGGTAGGTTGATCCACCCCAACAACCTAGACTTCTCCAAACCACGTGCCCAGTCATGTGGAATGCATGGCATCGGTCCAGTATGCCCCGATGCTTGTGGCTTAAAGGGCTCCATCATAACATCTTCGAGTGCCAACAAATCATGGTCATCGTACCGCAGCTGCAGCTGCATCAGCGCAGGCACAATGTCGGTGGTGCATCTCATTCCTGGTGGAATCGTCGACATTCTGATTTGGTATCTCTAGTTCTTGGTGGGATTCCTTGGCTGCATCCCAGGTTGACATGGAGGTCGGTAGCCCGGGATATCCACAACAGATATGCCTGCTCGAACTGCGGACTCCACAACACCAGAGCTCGATGGGCTCGCCTCAGGGACCCCTTGCAGCACTTGGGCCGTGGAGCAGGTTTGTCGCTTCTCTAGCCTCGGGGAGCTAGGCTGCATCCCCGCCCTCTTTTGGTGCACAATGGAAGACGATCCTACCGGAATGCTAGCAAATTCTTGCACAATATTGACCTCCTCTTCAATACTAACAGTGAAGATGGGGGATTCGGCTTCACTTGATATTTCCACTATATCCAGCTCACCCAGTATGCCGTACTTAATCCCCGCAATGCTAACAAATGGCTCAAGCTTACCCACTCAAGATCTTGCTCAAATGTGGCTCAACTGCACTCTGCAACATAACTCAACCTTACACAATTCAGCAATGGGAAACTGACTCCACTCGTTATGAACAGGTTCCTTTCGACCAGCCTCGGTTGGTTCTTATAGTGCCAAACTCGATCCCTCGTAATCATGACTAAATCATGCATTAATTCGAACCAAATCCTGTCTTAATGACCCAAATTTGTCGTCGATCCTGTCATCCGATCGGCCGGATCGACCATTAATGCCCATCATTCAAACAAGCGTCTTTAATTAACTGTCTTAAACTTTCGACATTTATTGCTGATCTGACCCAGTTGCGGTCCTGCCACTGTCGTGAACCGCTCCTAATTTGCGGCACAAGCCTCCCTGCTTGCGCATTCTGTCCCTATTGGTGCGCCATCCTGCCACCGAGCAGCCTGCATTTTTTTTTGGGTGTGACTTAGTCATCACGCTACTCCAAGCCCGACCTATAAGGCTTTAGTCTGCTACCATTAATCAACTTTGGGAGCATCGCTCCATCTAGCTGCTGCAATTGTATGGCTCCTCCTGAAGTTATGTTGCTGATGCGATATGGACCAAGCTAATGCATCTACAATTTTCCTGGATGTTTCATAAACTTGCTGTCATACAACAACACCAAGTCACCCTACTGAAACTGTTTGTTTTTTATGTGGTGATCATGCCAAGCCTTATGGCGATCCTTCTCCACACTCTGATGGAATCCTACAATAAAGCGATCTTCTTCCAATTGTACTAACTGCGCTAGATGTTCTTCTAATGCCGCTTCGTCATCCATAACTCTTGCCACCGCGATGCGCAGACTTGGAACAATGTATTCCATCGGCATAATCGCTTCTTGCCCATATACCAGCTTGAATGGTGTCTGTCCTGTCAGCCTTTTACATGTGGTGCGATACGCCAACAAGACTATTGGGATATTCAGATCCCAGTCTTCGCGGTTTGCATTGCACACCTTCGTTAGCACATGCTCCAGAACCTTGTTGAATGCTTCTACTGTCCCATTTGCTTGTGGATGATATGGCGTGCTCTTCTTGTGCTGTATTTGTAGTTTTTTTGTCAATGCGCTGGTGGTGTGATTGATGAAGTGAGTGCCCTCATTGCTCATCAACACCTTCGGGCAGCCAAACCGAGTGACAATGTTCTCGAATAAGAAGCGCGCTGCTATCGCGGCGGTGCAATCGATGACCGGTGCAGCCTCCGCCCATCTTGTCAAGTAATTTTTCGCTCTAATAATGTATCATGCACCAGTGCGCTTCCCCGATGGGTTGATAGGGCCCACGAAGTTCACTGCCCATTTATCAAATGGATGCAGTGTAACTTGAGGTTGCAGGGGCATCTCATCCCTCCTAGAGGGTTTCCCAATTCTTTGACAAACATCGCAGGTCCGTGCATAATCTGTTGCATCATTGTGGAGCGTGGGCCACCAAAGCCCTGGGCGAAGCACTTTCCTGGCAGTCACACGACCGCCATAGTGCCCACCAACTACTCCTGCATGTGCTTCTGACAAGATCTGCCCTTGTTCATGAGGCAAGACGCAGCGCCTCAATATCTTGTCCAATCCTAGTTTGTATAACTCGCCTGCAATCAGTTAGAAATCTGCGGCCTTGACCACCAACCGTTTCTTCTGACTGGTTGTAAATCCCTCTGGTGCGGTACCTGTCGTCAGGAACTGAATGATCTCTTCATAATATTCATCAGCTACTTCAACCTTAAACAGCTGCGCATCAAGCAATGTGTCATCAATGTTGGTTGGCTCCTCCCCTATATCAATCTGCGACAGATGATCTGGTCCTGCGTTCAAACGTCCTGGCTTCACAATCACTTCAAAATCGAATTCTTGAAACAGAAGTAGCCAACGACATATCTCCCCCCCCAACATAGGCTTATTGACCAGATATTTTAATGTAGAATGGTCTGTGAACATCTTAAGGTGTCCTCCCAATAAGTAGTGTCGAAACTTCTGCAGCGCATAGACCATCGCCAGGCCTTCCCTCTATGTTGTGGTATAATTCCTTTCTGCAGATGATAACTTCCGACTGGAAAATGCAATGGGGTGATCCATATCCCCCTCCCCAGGTTGCGCAAGAACCACTCCTAGTGCGATCGATGAGGCATCAACATGGACACGGAACTCCTTGCTCCAGTTCGGAAATACCAGTATCGCACTGAGGCCATCTTAGCCTTCAAAGTTTCAAAAGTATCCTGACATTCAGGGCTCCATTGAAATACCGCATCTTTTTTCAATAACTTCTCCATAGGGGCCATAATCGCTACATAACCCCTGATGAACTTGTGATAATACCCAGTGTGTCCCACCGTCGCTCTCAACTGCTTGACGTTAGTCGGCGGTATTAAGCTCAGAATAAGCGCAATCTTTGTTGGGTCAACTAACAAACCCTGCTTGCACACAATGTGACCAAGCAGTATCCCAAATGGTGCACAAAAGATTCACTTCTTCAAGTTTAGCAATATCTAATGCTATCGACAATGCTCCAACATCAACCGAAGGTTTTCCAGATGATCATTGATCAAGCCATAGACTGTCCAGTAATCCATGTATGCCTGCAAGAACTTCTAGATAAAATCCCGGAAAGCAGCAACGACAACCCATGAGAATATTGCAGGTGCATTCTTTAGTCCGACCAGCATCACTGCATACTGAAAACATCCCCATCCGGTCACAAAATTTGTCTTGCGGCGGTCTTTCTTCGCGATGCGGATCTGATGATAACCAGAGAACCCATCCGTGAACGAATACATCTCCTAGCCACCCACACCTTCGAGCACCTCATCAATAAACGGGGTCAGAAAGGGATTGTGCAAGCAGGCGTCATTCAACTTCAGCAAATCGACACAAATGCGCACTTCGCTGGTCTTCTTGTCCTGCACCACCATAGGACTGATCCAATCGGACTCCTCAACCGGTTCGATAATACCAGCATCCAACATGCGATCAAGTTCTACCTTGACCCTCTCCTTGTGGCATGGATTCAGTCTATAGCGGTGCTACCTAATGGGTTTAGCATCTGGTTTCAACAGAATCTTCATCTCCCCCAGATCACCCAAGATTCCCTTCATCTCAGAAAACTTCGTAGGGAACAAGTCTTGGAATTCATGTAGCAAGTCAGTGACCTTTCCCATCATCTCAGCATCCCAATAGTCCCCAAAATTCACAAAATTTGGACTTTCCTCTATCCCAATGTTGACCTTCCGGAGCTTCAATAGTTGACTGATTGGATCACTTAGCGCATCAAGTGCTACAATATCGCGACTTCCTTCAGATTCTGAAATATTGACATTCCATGGATCATCACCATCTTCTAGCCCACCACTGATATTATAACATTCCATCATGGACTGCATCTTGCAGTGCGTATGTGGATCCGCGGGATATGCCACTGGGATAACCTTCAGAACTACGTCGCGGATGAGCTGCAACGCGTTATGGACATCCGGGTTGGCATCCGCAAAGCTGAACGTATGAGTAAAAAAAACTGTCAACTCCAACCAAGTGTAATTTCTCCCCGCAATTCAGCTACAGTATACCATGATCACGACATTTCATCCAAAGTATGGACAAAGGCATGGACCCACTCATCTCTTGGTCGCGATGCCCACAATGTCTGACACTCCATCAAATGAATGCCAGGGTCATTTCGACCATCATATTTCCCTGTGTGGTAAACCTCAGTATCGCCAAAACGAACCGTCATCAATCATCGACACTGCGGCCAGTCTGCGATCGACTTCTTATGTGTCTCCCACCAGTGTGCTAGAGCAGCCTTCAGTGCTTCCTCCAATGCCAACAGTCGTTGTGGTTCTGAAATTTTTTCCTCGAACGCCTCCAGAAAGTCAGACAAGCCAGGCAGCCCTTCGTATACTGGTAATGTAACCGTTTCAGTCACAACGCAGCATAATGACAGTGTGACCAACCCACACTTGCGGAGCGACACCTCATGCAAGCAATTCTGCCAATGTTCTAAAGCATCATCAGATTCGGAAGATGCAGAGCTGTCACTGCGCCATCCAAGCTCACCATTGGCAGTCAGATGAATATAATATTCTGAGATATTGAATGCATGGTCCCATCCGCTGGGATCTTCATCCTTCACTGGTTCAATGTACCTGCGTCCCTCTGCCCAATCCAACAGGGCGATGACTCTGAGATCACAGTTTTCGAAAGTCATCATCCACTTCTTAAAGTTGATAATTGTTGCACTATCATTAGCCCATCCGACCCCCAAAAATGCAGGATAGGAGCTTCCTCCTTCAACTACTTCGATGACATCGAAGTCGACATATGTCTTCATTCCCTCAATGTCCACCACCAACCGTGGAACTCTCCCAACCAGGGTCACCTTGGCCTGATTAGCCAGTCGAAGCTGTATGGGAGACCAGCTTAATGTGGGAATCCCCATTTTCTTCCATGCCTGCTTGGTTAAGATGTTGACATCCGAACCACGATCCAGAATAACTGAATCAACTTCATAGTCTCCAATTTGACTGTTCATACACATCTCCTTACTTGTCTTCCACCGTTGTAAAGAATTTACCGCAGACTCTTGTCATCCCTTGGGCGGTCGCTGCAGCAACCCCTCCATCTCGGCAAGAGCATCAAGATCCCTTGCTAGCGATGAACAACTCTCAAATAATTTCTGCAAGGTTCCGGACTACTGCGATGGATCGGCCTCTGAAGTGGTGTCAAAAACAGGAGGCATGTCACAAACAATGGTCTTACCTCGATCCTTTTCCATCGCCCGTCGCGCCTGAAAGAATGCATCACACTTGGAATTGATGTCAAACGACACCTTATTCTATCCTGCTAACTGAATAAGTGGATGTGGGCTATCCTCTCCCATTGTTGCACCTCCCCGAGTGATAACTGCGACAGCAGCATCTTGTGGCCTTGGCTCCGCAGAAATTGTCGCAATAGTCGCTCCCTAGGTCTGGTTCGGCGGATTCCCAGGTTGATTCACATTTTGGTTAGCATTCTGATTTGGACGCTTGTTCTGATTCTGCGCCAGTTGCTGCACTTGATTCTGCACTGGTTGCTGCACCTGGTTCTTGTTTTGTAGTTGCGGAACATTCCCCACTTGCCATCGCGCAATCAACTGGGGACAGTTCTCCACTGTGTGATCTGTAACAAAACAAAACATACACTGCATCTGTAACTGTGGGCAATCTCGCTGGTAGTGTCTCCATACCCCACAATGATAGCACTGAACAGGTCCGCGACCTCCTCGTCCTCCTCCGTAACCAAATCCTCTGCCACATCCGCCCTGAAATCCTCCATGGAATCCTCCTTACTGTTGGTACTGGGGTTCATTAAACTGTTGTTGCATAGGATTCGGTTGCATGCCGTGCCCTTGCTGCACATACTGGGGTTGTTGAACGTATTGTGGCTGTTGTGGAGCCATCTGCATCGGAGTATATTGCGGCATAAACTGCTATGGTGGCTGCTGCAGTACAAAATGCACCTGCGGCTGAGGTAGCGGCTAGGCTTCCTGTGGTTGCGGTTGCGGTTGTTGTACGGCATGCTAGTCGTCCTTGACACAGAATGCATCATACGTTCTCTCCTGAAGCAACCCATATGCATGGAAATATTTGTCTTCATGTCCCACATATTTACAGAATGTACAATATAGATTCATCGATTTTGTGACCATCTTCTGCATGTATTGGCATTCCTCATGGCGGTTCCCATATACCCGATAGATGCGGCACCACGGCACACCGCCGCCATTTAACGGGTTAGACCCCCCTGAAACCAGATAATTGCGGAATTTGGGGCAACTATCCTTATTATGCCCCTCTCCGCGAAATCGCGTACACCATACTTATTCTCGTTGTTCCTTGCCCTTCTTAAGATCTTGCAGCTGTATGGTTAGGTTATCCAGCTATGTCTGAATCTGCGACATCCCGACTGCGTTTTCCCTGATCGGCGATGCTTCTAACCGCATTGCGATTTCCAAGGCTTCACTGGGCATTGTAATGTTTTGTTGCATCAGCGGTAGATGAATATGCGGGAGAAATGTCGCGATGAACCATTCTTTGTGTTGGACAACACTCATGTCAAAGCTGACCCTCGCCATCAGAGTTTTGAATCGCTGGTCAAAATCCCACATCGTTTCATTGGGGTACTGCTTAATCTCTTTTAATTCTGTAATATACTGTGCTTCATACTTGGGTTTTTTGAATTCTGCAATCAATCCTTTCCTGATATCGTCCAGTGTCTTTTCTGGATCTCCTGTAGGGATTAAAACAAACTTCATAAACTAGTCTAATGCACGAACTCGCAGAGTTGTCGCTAACTGTCCTTTCTTAGCATCATCATCAGTAATATGATTTACGGTCCATACTGCCTCACATAAGAACCAATATTGTTCAGGATTATCTGTTCCGCTTCCATGGAACAACGGCAACTTCGTATCCTCGCCCACCATCCTGGGCTTCCTTCCTGCAGTCGCTGAATTATTAGCAATCAAGTTTTGTTGACAAGATGGTGTCGAAGTTTTGTTTCTTACTGGTTGATAGATAGTGAGCGGAGGTGTGGGCATGTTACTGCTGGGGTTTGGTCCTGCCTCTATCCTGGTGTTATGACGTAATTTTCCACCTTGTGAGCATCAGCACTCTTTGGCCTGCAGGATCCATTTTTCTGACTCAGATCCACTTTATATCCTTCTGACACATTATTTCCTTATTTTTTCCCCTGTACGCTAGCTACATCATTACAATGGGCATACCTGCGAGTTGCATCACTGTAGCTCGCGGGTAGCATGTAAAATGGTAAAAATCACTAGTTAATTACCGTTTACTCCCAAAAAGAGGTCATAGGGTGACCTATGGCCCTCCATTTTCTCCGAAACGCCTCGATATGTCCTTTCACTTACCTTTGGGAGGACTATATATTGAGCACATATGGCTTATGGACGGGAGGAGAAAAAGGAGAGCAAGAGAACTCTAGTGGATTTTTTCCCTATCTTGAGTCTACACTCATTGGTCCTTGTAGTTATGAACCCATTATGTTCACCTTCCAAACTCCTATCATAGTTTGAGTTTGCCATTCCATGGAGGATTTAAGTGGTGGAGGCATAAGTGGATTGACCCAGATCTTGGTTCAGATTGGTTGCCGGCAAGAGGTCGTATCACATTGTACTTGTTATTTATTAATAGAAATACTCATATTCTCGTCCATTAATGTTGTGAATGTTGTTTATATTACATTAGGTTGCATTTACTTATAATATCATGGACCATTGCTATTGATGATGTTAATGTTGTTTATATATTATATGTGCTTGTTGTATATTGGCTGTCAAGACTAATTTGCAGATTCAAGTGCATGGATTGAAATCTCCAACGGGGATCTACATCAAACGTTTGGATCGAGGTTGGTTATATTCTTCATTATCTTAGCATCGTCATTTATATAGCATAGTACTGAGAATTGAGTTAATTTATGGTAGTCAGTTGTCTGTTGTGGTCTACCCCAAGCCATAGGAATTTTTCTCCAACACAGAAATGGTGACTCCATTGGGGAAAACATCCATGTTTGGGGATTTTTGAGCATTAGTCCTTATTTAGAGTTGTTGTTTGTCGAAGCTCTGTGTCACTAATTTGCCGTTGAGATACACTATAGAAAATTGGTTTTTTTTTAGCCACTAGACTCTTTGTTTGTTCATTTGCTTTTCCCTACCCGCGGGTGAGATTAGCTCTATCCGCGTCTACCCGCCTCTGTTTACACTACTGCTCGCGGGTACCCGCTGGTATTCCTTCGACAGTAGCGTACAACTCCGGCTTCGGTTGTTTCACGACCCTTGGTTGTTGTTGGGTTGGCTTTGGATGATCCTGAGTCTTTATTGGCCTGATTCTTGACTGTTCCATGCCTTGTTCGTGACTAGAACTCTTCTCTTCTCTTGGTTGAGCCTTGTTGATTTTTTACCCATCCTCGGATTTAGCCTTGTTGGTTTTTTCCTATTGAGCTCATTCCGTTGGCTGAGTCTTACTGTTTGGGATCTGTTGGGTTGTCTTAGTGATCTCCTCTGCATTTCAGTGACTAAATAGTAGGATTTTGCTTGCATTTTTCATTTCATTATATTGAAAAATACAAAAAAAATAGTTTTGCATTTTCCTTTTGCTTATAAGAGAAAATACAAAAAAAAAAATTACTTTTATGTACTGCATTTTGCATTGAGTGCTTGCTGCTTTCATTTAGGTTATGCTTGTGCATTGAAAATATAAAAGAGTTGCATTTTTATTTTGAAACCGTTGGATTGATTTTGCATGTTAGTGGCATTTTTTTTATTGGATAAATGAGTCTAGAGTTTGATGATTTTGCATACTATTGAGTCATATACATCACTAGTTTCACAACCATATCCTTTGAGTAACCATAGCCATTAAAATTAACGCTTAATCTTAAAAATGATTAGAACGATCTTATTTATAGGGTACACCAACTAGCATAGGTTTAGAGTCTTGGAATAGATCATTGTGAGTAAACAATCCAAGACTACTAGAGGAAACATTATGTGTCTAACCAGGGAGTGGTAAAATCCATGGTATACATCGATGTTCTCAAGAAGTTCTACTCAGACCAGAGTTAAGCACGAGGTCACGAGAGGTTGGTTGAGGAGATATCCCTCCAATACTGGCTGAATGTGGGAGATATTTCCAGGGTTTTTTTGTATCTGGGGGTACCAGAGGTTCGTCCTCTTGTGCTTCGAGCTTAGCTAACCTGCCCATACGACGGATCCCACCTATGACTGTCCCCCTGAGCATTGGTTATATTGCGGTGACCATATTTACCTTACTTAGGTATCACATAGGGTACTTGCAGTGGTTATACTGTTTGTGTCCTGATTCAGATAGGGGTCGGACAACACAGTTGCCATTGTATAGGGACTTGACCCTGTGCATGCAGTGAAGTCTGGGGGTCGTTATAACTGGTTCTGTTACCTCCGGCTACAGTTTGGGAGTCTCAAGCCTCTCCTAGGCGAGACATACCGGCTCTAGTGTCGAGAGCTCATTTAGCCACTCTGTTTGTCTGCTCTTGGCTGTAGTTTCTCTAGGTGTGTGCTCTTATTTACTGTTTTTCATCGATAGTTGGCCATTAGGGGACGCTGTGATTTTATTTTCTCTACGAAGATATCGTGGCGGAGTCCTACTCTCCGTCGATCTCGTCGGTTGGCTGGTTTACATCCTGCCGAACTTTCACGTCGTGTTGCTAGGGGACGCCGGCGGGATCCCTCCAAGTCTTCGGATTCTTACGAGACATACGTCCTAGACGTCATGATAGTTGCACACTCTGAATCGGGAGAAATCCCTACGACTTCATCGAGTAGAGTTGAACACACTTTAGACACCCCTACTCCCCGTGAGGCGTGGGGGGGTGATCCACTTGAGACCCAACCTAGTTTGTTTGGTCCGGATCCACCCGAGACTCAACCTAGTTTGTTTGGTCCGGATCCACCCTAGGACGACCCGTTCAATCCTTCATATCCACATAATTATTTATACGGGATGCCAGAGTTACATGATGACACAGGTCATGCGATCAAATCTACCGCGTTATCATATGGTATGCTGAATTACACCACAATTGATCCTTCCACTGCTTTTTGGTAGTCATGTCGACGCCAGTCATGGTGTTAGCAACACTGCACCCACTAGGGGAAATACCCTCCCCGAGGGCACCATGTTTTCCACTCACACACATAGTATTGGGACCGGTCATATTCCTCCTAACAATGCTAATGTTGGAAGACGACTACCTCCTAGGGCTACCCAACCTAATAGGAACACTGTTCGCAACATGACTCTCCATCCACCACCCTATACACATGCCGCTACCCGTCAACCTAGGACCACTTTCATGAATGTTAATGCTCCTCCCAACCACAGGGGTGGACATATACCGCATACTTTTGCGTTCATTGCCGCTACTAGTAATGCTAATGTAGGAGGTGGGAATATATCTCATTCTCACGGTCATAACGCCACCATTCCTGCTACTAGTAACACCAATGTTGGGGTTGGGAATACATCTCATGCTTATGGTCAACACACGACTGCTCACGCTAATCCTAATGCTTACGCTGGGGGTGGGAACATACCTTACCATCATGGTCATTACAACATGGTTCCCGCTACGAATAGTACGTATATGCCCCATAATTATGGTGGCAACCCTTACTGCAATACAGTCGGTGCTGGCCACCAGTATAACCCACCTCAATATGGTGCTCAAAACGCATATATACCTGCTTACTCTCACATGGGTCAGGTCGGAGGAGGTTATCAACCTTATGGCCATGATCAAGCTTATGGTCAGTCAGGTCCGTATAATCAGCAGTTTAATGCTCATGGTCAAGCATTTGGTCTATCTTATAATTCAGTTCCGTACAACCAACCTTTTATGGGGGCTTATAATCAAGCTTTCCATCCGCAGCTCCCGTTCCTTGTGCGTTTGAATCTTCCAGATCTTTCGAAGCTCACGAATGATCCGGTGTGTCACGACCCTAATTGGCCTTCGGTCCCTACCAAGCTCCCTTCGGACATTCCTAAGTTTGAGGGGAAAGGTGGTGAGGATCCGGGTGATCATGTCACAACATTTCACCTTTGGTGCTCTTCCAACTCGTTGAATCATGATTCTGTTCGATTATGACTATTTCAACACACCGTCATGGGGGCAGCTGTGAAGTGGTATGTTGAGTTGCCTGGGAACACTTATAGGGGTTTCAATGAGATCGCTTTGGTTTTCTTGGATCATTTCCAGTTGCCGGTTTGTTATGATACCGGTACTGAACTTTTGTCTACCTTCCGTCAGAACAAGGCCACACATATTTTTGACCACGTTCAAGAGTGGGGTCGGCGGAAGCGGTTAGTGAAAGCCAACATTCCTCCATAGTTTCTGTTGGAATGGTTCCTCAAGTCTTTACTTCCATATATTGCTAAGGATGTTTTGATGTCCGACATTGTGACTGAGGAACAAGCCATCTTAAAAGTCCAGCAGTTAGATTTACTATACTCTCAGTCTGGCATTTTGTATGACATTATCCCTGACGCACCACGAACACGACATGAGCCCAAGTCAGTTCCTGGACCACATGCCGATGGCATTATGGGATCCACAAGTACTCACCCTATAGATTTGCTGGCTAATCAAATGCAAAATTTGTCGCTTAACTAGTCTACTCCCGGACAGGTTCACACCTTGTCCACTTCCACCCCATCGTCTGATGTACATAGTGTGCAAACGACAAACCCATCAGGTAACCAACAACCTGGTGGTAAGAAGAAGGGGAGAAACAACTATAAGGGTGGAAACAATGGGAACAACAATAGAAATCGCAATACCCCTAGTAAAGAGAATGCCAACCCTCCTCAGGAAGGCGGAAATGCTGGTGAGGACTGTAAACCTAGGCGTCAGGTGAAATTTCCATGTAAGCTTTGTGGGGAAGATCATCTTACTCACTTGTGTCCTCGAATCGAAGAAGCATCGAAGCATTTGGAACAAAGCCTAGATGTGTTGAAGGATCCCCTTCCTCATCATCAAAACATGGCTTCGCATGCTCTTGTCACTGGTTATGGACCTAATGAGACTGCAATGTCTTCTTCCAATACTAGTGGTTATGGATGCGTGAATATGGTCCAATCGAAGGTTAGTGTTGCTGCTCGTCGGCGCGATTATGGTGCACCACAACCTAATATGAGGAGTGAGCCTCCCCCTCCTCCTGATAATTCCTTGCATATCGAGAAGCCCTCTATTATGCCACGGATACCGAAAGGTGTTATTAAGCGCTCTATGCATAATCCCAATGCCCGAGCCACCCAGAACTACTCCATTGTAGAAGATTTCGGCCAAACTCTGTGTGCCATGTCGGCTCTTGAAGTTTTACAGGCGTGTCCTTCTCAAAGGCATGCCCTTTTGAGTGCGTTAGGAGTTCAGGATGGGGGAAATCCCAACATTATCAAGTTCGACACTACTGATATTCAACCTCGCTTACCTTACCATGTGGCTTTTCAAATCCATGTGGAGTGCCTTAAGAATTTCATCAAAATAACGGTGGTTGACGAAGTTGCTTCCATGTCAGTGATGTCATTATCTTGTTGGAAAGCTCTTGGCTCTCCTCCTCTACTCACGTCTAGAACCATGCTCACTGCATTTGACGGTCGGTCATTTAAGCCGCATGGGATTATCCCTTCCCTTGTTGTCTACTTGGGAGGTAAACATGTGCCTATTGAAGTCGAAGTGGTTGATGCGCCCATCGACTACAACCTTTTACTGGGTCATAATTGGATGTACGCTATGAAAGCTGTTGTGTCTACTGTATTCATGATTATTTGCTTTCCACACGAAGGCAATATTGTGACAATCGATCAGCTGGATTTCGTTAATCCTCCTCCTGAAGCATCCACGAGATCAGTAGTCCCGCAGGTTACAGATTCTCAGTCGGCAACTGGGAACATGGGTGTTGGTATGTACCCTTCATTAATGGGATCTTATGATTTTCCCGCACCCGTGAATTTTATTGGAACCATTTCCAACAATGCATCTCCTCCTTTGCATAATGTATCGTTCCGGACCTCATATTTTGATGATCCATGGACTTTACCGTCCATGAGTTCTACGTCTGGATATATTGCGCACGTCGGGATGTCTATGCCGCTGTCTATTGTTGAGCTTGCTTACCAAGATATTCAACAAGCCACTGCAGGGCTGGATATCTCTTCTTCTCGGACAGATGAGGAATATCTCGTTACGCTGCCAGTTTGGGTAGTTGAATCATCTTTTTCGAACAATTTCCTTGATGGTACTTTACGTTCAGATGAAGCTATTATCGAGGCCATGTGTGGTAGTGAGAGGCCTTGGGAGGATATGCACCATTGCTCTTATTTCCTTCCCAACCTCGATCTCGCCGAGCAAGAAGAGTTCAGGACGACTCTTGCCTAGATGGTTGGTCACCCTGTGGCTCTTTTGGGCTCACATGAGATTTTTGCAGAGGGGAACATGGCTAATATTTCCCTGACTATACTGATCAACATCTCTCACACTCCCAGAAAGATTGAAAATGTTTACATCGGTGCTGATTTCTCTCTTGAGGAGGTTGCCATCTACACCGAATTGTTTACAGAACTTCGGGAATCTTTCGCCTGGTCATACGAGGAGATGCCAGGAATAGACCCTAGTATTGTCAAGCACGAGATTAGAACGTATCCTCATGCTAAATCGGTTCAACAACGTCTTGGAGTTGTTAACCCTAGGAAGGCAGGCGCTATCAAGGCAAAGGTGGAGAAACTGCTCAAAGCTGGTTTTATCTACCCCATTCCCCTTACTGAATGGGTGTCAAACCCTGTTCCTGTGGATAAGAAGCAGGGAACGATCTGTGTATGCACTGATTTTAGAGACCTAAATCGTGCATGTCCGAAAGACAACTTCCCCACACCATTCATTGATCAGATCTTGGATGCTTGTGCGGGAAGTGAGATTTTTTCGTTCATGGACGGCTTTTCGGGATATAACCAGATTCAAATCAAACCTGAGGACCAACATAAGACTGCTTTCATTTGTCCTTGGGGTATGTTTGCATATCAGAAAATGCCCTTCGACCTTAAAAATGTCGGAGCTACGTTTCAGCGTGCCATGACCTATGCCTTTCACGACCTTAAAAGTATAATGGAGGTTTTCTTGGATGGTCTTGCCGACCATTCTCGCAAGAGAATGGACCACCCCAAGCACCTTCGTTGGATTCTTGAACAATGTATACGTTACAAGATTCGATTGAATCCCAACAAATGCATCTTTGTGGTGAGGTCAGGTTTCCTTCTAGGATTCATAGTTTCGAAAGAGGGTATTAGAGTCGATCCTCTTAAAGTTGAGGCAATACTTCGGTTGCCTCCTCCGCGCAACTTGTTTCAACTTCAGAGCCTCCAAGGGAGAGCTACTTTTCTATGTTTTTTTGTAGTCAATTATGCTAATCTTACCAAAGGTTTCGCGCGCTTGTTGAAGAAAGACACACCGTTTATCTGGGATGAGCAATCCCAGCAGTCTTTCGATGCCCTTAAGAAAGCTTTGGTATCATCCCCTGTGCTTAGTCCACCCGACTTCGCACGAGATTTTATACTTTATGTGGTTGCGTCTCAAGAGAGGATTGGCATGGTCTTAGTTCAGGTTGATGATGCACTCGTTGAGCATGTCATCTATTACCTCAGTCAAAATCTAGTAGACGTTGAACTGAGATATACTCACGTGGAAAAGCTGTCACTTGCGACTGTCCATGCAATCCAGCAGTTACAACACTATATTTTGCTTAGAACAACCACAATTGTAGTGCATATCAATCTGTTTCAGTTCGTGCTATCACGACACGTTATAGGGGGGAAGTACAATACATGGATTGTGATCCTTCAGGAGTTCGATCTCGATTTTGCTTCGGCGAAGTCGGTGAAGTCGTTGGTGTTTGGTGAGCTTATGTCAGACCTTCCGAGACTTGATGAGGATGTCATCCATTAAGATTCCTTTGTGGATGAACACTTGTTTCTTATCTCGTCAGAGGACCCTTGGTATGGGGATGTCATTATATATCTCCAAACTTTGAATTTTCCTTCGCATTATTCGCGGGACGAGCGACGACGTGTGAAACATCATGCTAAATATTATACTATTGTCGGTGACACTTTGTATCACCAAGGAAAGGATTCTATTCTCCGTTGTTGCTTGACTCACGAAGAAGCAGAGCGTGTGCTTAATGATTTCCATGCTGGGGCATGTGGCGGTCACTTATCCGGGCTTGCTACAGCCCAATGTATTATGCGATCTGGTTACTTTTGGCCTTCAATCTTTAAAGATTGTATTAATGTTGTGAAGAGATGTCACCCTTGCCAAGTGTTTTCTCGGAATATACACTCGCATCCAACGCCCCTCCATTCGGTCGTCACCGTCGGCCCCTTCACTAAGTGGGGGGTGGATTTCATGGATTGCAAACCAGCTTCGGCAGGGGGGGCATCACCATAACATAGTGGTCTTGGACTACTTTTCCAAATGGGCTGAGGCCATGCCTACTGTAAAAGCTGATGGTGCTACAGCAACCCATTTCGTGTTCAATCAGATTATTACTCGGTTCGGTATTCCGAAAGAGATTGTCACTAACCATGGCAGTCACTTTCAGAACAAAATGATGGAGGATTTGTCACTCAAGCTTGGGTTTCATCAAGAACACTCATCTTCTTACTGTCCCCAAGCGAATAGTCAAGTTGAAGCAGTCAATAAGTCTTTGAAGACCATTCTCCAACGTACCATAAAACAAAGCAAGAACAACTAGCACATTATGTTATATCCTGCTTTGTGGGCATATCGAACCGCAATCAAGACTGCCACCGAGTTCTCACCGTTTCAGTTAGTACACGATGTGGAGTCGATTTTACCAATTGAATGTGAAATCCCTTCGCTTAAGTTGGCCATAGAGCTCCTCCCTGATACAACAGGTATTAAGCAACGTTTAATCCACATTGAGCAACTTAACGAGCAACGTCGAGATGCCGCTGTGGCTATAGATTCCAATAAACGTCGTGTCAAGGTTCAGTATGATAGGTCTGTTCGTCCTAGACAGTATGCTAAAGGTGACTGGGTCCTCTTATATGACCAAGCTAAAGAACCCTTGGGGGCAGGCAAGTTCAACCCCATGTGGAACGGTCCTTACATTGTGAAGCGTGTCCTAGAAAAAGGAGCCTATGAATTAGAGGACTATGAGGGGAACATCTTGAAGGAGCCTAGAAATGGGTCCTACCTCAAGCGGTATTACGCTTGAACTTCTAGTTCGATCTAAAGCTTTTGTATACTATTGTATAGTTCTTTCTGTACATAGTTTAGATTTCTTTTGGTCTTCAGGTCTGCTAATTCGCTTCCATTTGATTGACAGATCTCAGCGGAATCTCCTACCTTCTTAGGGTTCGCGGATGGTGCTAGCCGTCATATGCAGCAGCTTGCTTCTACTGCCTGGGTTATTTATTCACCTGAACACCTAGTTGTGTCTTCACGAGGTGCTTTCCTTGGTCCTACATCTAACAATATGGCTGAGTATAGTGCCATGATTGAGCTACTTCGGGATGTTATTTTACATGGCGTCCAGTCTTTAGAAGTCCGCCTAGATTCACAAATGGTTGTGTCTCAGTTGAATGGTCAGTACCGTGTGAGAGATCCTACGCTACTATGAAAATTCCTAAGGGTAAGACTCTTGGAACGACATTTTGTTTCAATTACATACATTCATGTTCCGAGAAGTGTTAATCATGTATCTGATGCATACGCTAACTATGTATTAGATTGGCATTTGTCACATTCATAATGAAGCACGCAAATAAAAGAGACATTCATACATTTGTACATACACACATATAGTAGAACCGAAGAACCAAAGTTTTTTATAAATAATATGTCCAAAAATGGTAGTGTCATAATACAAAACTGGAGCCCGTAGCCCTCAAAAAAATACATATCGATACAAAAATGGGACCCTGAGATATCTACTCCCTACGAGGAGTCCTAGCTGCCGCCCCCGATAGGATGTGTCTCATAGTAATACTGTACTACATTTGCTATATGTTGCGGTAGTCGTACCCAGTTACCCGGCACCCCCACTACTTGGCGCTGCATATCCTTTGGTAGCCGCGCCACCTCTATCTGTGGTACCCTGGCAGTCATCCGTGATAGGTTGCCGCACAGAGTCTGTAGTGTACGCTCTGCTGCAGCACCCCCTGCCTCATCACCCCTGCCCCGGCGACGATGTCTCGTGAAGCCCTCGGGTATCACTGGGCCCTTGTCTGCGAGCAAAATGTAAAACATTAATATGTGATACTACCCCCAAAAATATTTTTGCATCTACATCTATAATAAAAAATCCATAAAAATTTAATACACCAAAAACCTAAAAAGAGTACTCACCAATGTCTCCGAACGCTGCATCTAGTGGAAGCGGCATGTCACGATCCTGGCAGAAGTCTATCCCTACATAGGGGTAGTCCTCTATGGCTATGACCTATCGGTCCCACCAATGAAATAAATCCTCTGTATATGGTGACGCCTGACAGCCACCACCCAGTCGCATCAAAACCTCTGCCCACCGGGTCAAGGCTGGGTCGTGGAAACTATGAGGAGGGACCTCAACCCTCGGACTAAGCCCCGGAACTCGCTCAAAGAAGAAACTACATAAGATACTACCGTATCCGAAGTTTTTTGCCTCCCCCTGCTTGCACTTCGTCAACTGGGTCTTCATAGACCCCAGTAGCGTTGTGCACTAGTCAAATATCATGGGTTGCATACACTGTGACGCATAGAACATCACTGGCCTGGATGCCTAGTGAAGAGCTTTCGAACCAGTAATCTACACTAGGGTTGCCACTATGATCTTCATGCTTAGATTAACTATGGCTCTGATGGGCACCTGACTCCCCACTGCTCGAGTATTTGGAACACAATACCACTCTATATATTCGGGGATGGTGATCCCACCACCCACAGAACAAGATCGAAGGCTTTCCACCTCACCTTGGCAGGACAAACCAGTAATGAAGTAGATATCTTCCACTTCCAACGAGAGTATTTGCTCGTCTATTGAAGTTCTGTGCATCGATGTCCCAGTAATCTATCAAACGGCGGAGCAATAGGTTTTGGGCCCTTAAACCCCCTATGTTCCAAAATTTGTATAGCCCGCATGCTTGTAGAGCTTGTTGTGCACGCACATCATTGCGGACGGCCTCATCCACCAGGTCATGTTCCCTCTCTCTCCACTCTACAACCATCCTGGAGGGAGAAAAAACAAAGAATTTAGACAGTTTTATTTAAAAAACTAGCTTCACGGCCGTACCCGTGGGCAAGTTTGCTTACAGAGGCGGGTACCCACAGTCAACCCATGCGTTAACTGTGAGTACCTTGCCCTACCCGCGACCCGCATAGTTATAGCCCACGGGTAGTACCGAAACCATTTAGGGCTTGGCAAAATTAAAGATCCAACCGATGAAAATTGAAATAAAAGCATTGAAATGGAAGGTATGGATGAGACTACCAACCTGCTCCTGACGGTTCGATGATCGGACACCTGTAGCTCCCAAAATCAGCAGCTGAACTTCAAGGTGAAAACTAACCACAAAACTCCAAATGGGTGAATTGTAAATTGTAAATTGTAAATTTTTATTACTATTTATAATTTTTGAAACCCACTTGTCTATAGTATTTGCTATTATATGCTGTTTTGGACTAATATAATGCCTTGGAGTAGCATTTTTTGACCAGATTTCTTTAGCGAGATGTGTTTTGGACCATTTCACACCTACAGTAGGTATATTTCACACCTGGAATATAGGTTAGATGTCATTCTCACATGCATTATGCATTTGACTGTTTGACCATTTTCATAAACCCTAGGTTCCACCCCGCTTCTTAACCAACACGGAACCTTCACACTGTTATAGAAGTGTCGTTATGTGGCGGTAGGGCCTTTCCAAACAAGGGTACCCTAGTTAGAACCCCCTTTCTGCATTATGGTGCCCATGCCGTTGTGTGTCCTTAGGATTGGGAGTCCTTTGTAGTTATGCCATGACTTTGCGATAAAGATTCATACTCTACTTTGTCTTATGCTTGCCATCTCCCATGAGGACTCCCCTAGTTATATCAAGTTGTGATTCATTGCATCATCCTGCTCGCTGCTTGAGCCTTGTGCCGGCTCCCGCTCACTCAGTTGTTAGCCTAGTGCCTGAGCACTTTTCCTTGTCGAGCCTTGCAGAGCTTCCATTTGTCCTTCACAATTCGATGACCTTTTGACCCTGAGAGAACACCCCCCCGAGTGTCCACATCCTGCATACACTTCCTTGCATTGATCATAGGTATGTTACACTACTTGGGACTAGTCTGCTCGCTATTTGACACTCGTTCCCTCACTTTTGTACTATAAGAAATTTTATTATTTTTCAAGCTTTTCCAAATATGAAAAAGACCAAAAAAATCAAATATTCCAAAAAGCCGGACGGGATTATGGTTAGTACTTCTAGTTGGAAGTTGTTGTGTCGCCTTTGAACAGAGCATTCATACCACTCCATATATTATGAGTCAGGACTATAGTTGGACCTTAGGAGCTGTACTTGTTTCTCAGTTTACTCCACCGATTGGTTAAGCTTCCAGTCATTATGGAGCCCTTTGTGGTGCCTCCTGCATCGCACAGTCTATATTGAGTCTATGTTGCCTGATTCTATCCATCTGCTCATGCTCTTGTTCAAAGGAAGTCCTAAAACCAGAGTTAGCTACTCCTCAGATTTCTTGACTATTGCATGTCGTCCATCCTTATTGAGTCAGTCTGTTTCACCTGAGATCTTCCAAATCTTTCAGCATAGCTGGTACCTCATGCTGGTTGATGGGGGATGCCTTAATTCCCTCCTTCCAGTTAGTCTCGTTTCGTTGACTTCAACCCATTTATTCTGGGACTTGAGGCTTAGAGTTCGGCTCAGTACCTTGAGGCTTGCAGTCATTAGTGGCAGGTTCTCTCGCCATTGACAGTTTTGGGAATACATCAATGTCCCCTGATCGATGGATTCATCTTAGTGTTTGACTTCAACACATCTATTCACACTCTAATGATTGTGCTCTGTGCTTTGATGCCCATTTTCATTATTGGTGGGTTATCTCGCGTCTGTTAACGGTATACATCATTGACCGGTAATCAGACGATGTCACATCAGATTCGACCTCAACTCCTTTATTCACTTGATGGGACTTGCACCGTCGAAGACTTGTGTAGAAGACCCCAGACAATAGTGGCATTCAATATGCTACTTATGATCATGACATTACATCTAAGATATCACCTCTCAGATATCAACAATTTTAACCTTTAGTTTGTACCAATTGTTTCCTTTTCAGCAGGAGACCATATCTTACTGTAGAGGGATCATGGCTATGATCACTTATGACATTTATTCACTATGTATTGCCTATTCATGGACATTGTATCAGATTGGTGTACTATACCGACATGTATTTAGGGATATTATTGTATTATGACGAGTGATTTGCTCCTTCCACTTGTGTCTCCATCACTCCACTTCTGAGATTTATAATGTATTTCGGCCATCGTAGCATCAGTCTCTGACCTCACACATTAGGGGGAATCTGTTACAACGTAATTTTCCACCTTGTGAGCATCAGCACTCTTTGGCCTGCAGGATCCATTTTTCTGACTCAGATCCACTTTATATCCTTCTGACACATTATTTCCTTATTTTTTCCCCTGTACGCTAACTGCATCATTACAGTGGGCGTACCCGCGAGTTGCATCACTATAGCCCACGGGTAGCATGTAAAATAGTAAAAATCACCAGTTAATTACTTTTTACTCCCAAAAAGCGGTCATAAGGTGACCTTTGGCCCTCCATTTGCCCCGAAACACCTTGATATGTCCTTTCACTTACCTTTGGGAGGACTATATATTGAGCACATATGGCTTATGGACGGGAGGAGAAAAAGGAAAGCAAGAGAACTCTAGTGGATTTTTTCCCTATCTTGAGCCTACACTCATTGATCCTTGTAGTTGTGAACCCATTATGTTCACCTTCCAAACTCCTATCATAGTTTGAGTTTGCCATTCCATGGAGGATTGAAGTGGTGGAGGCACAAGTGGATTGACCCAGATCTTGGTTCAGATTGGTTGTCGGCAAGAGGTCGTATCACATTGTACTTCTTGTTATTTATTAATAGAAATACTCATATTCTCGTCCATTAATGTTGTGAATGTTGTTTATATTACATTGGGTTGCATTTACTTATAATATCATGGACCATTGCTATTGATGATGTTAATGTCGTTTATATATTATATGCGCTTGTTGTATATTGGATGTCAAAACTAATTTGCAGATTCAAGTGCACGGATTGAAAGCTCCAACGGGGATCTACATCAAACGTTTAAATTGAGGTTGGTTATATTCTTCATTATCTTAGCATCGTCATTTATATAGCATAGTACTGAGAATTGAGTTAATTTCTGGTAGTCATCTGTCTATTTTGGTCTACCCCAAGCCATAGGAAATTTTCTCCAACACACATGGGCATAGCCTGGTTGTCCTTGTCCGGACAGTGAGGTCGCTTCGTTCTGTGTGGTCTTCCTTCGCAGCCTTGCGGTTCGATCGCAACAGGACCTTCTCCTGTCCTCCGCCTCTTTTCCTGTCAAAACCTTGCTCCTCGCCTTGTAAGACCACTCTCTTCCTCGGCTTCACTCATAGTCTCGTCATGACCTGCACCCATCTACCCCTTACTATTCCATGTACCACCCCCCCACTGTCGCGGCACCCATGGCCTCCGCCCACTAGGGTTTCTACTGATCAAGATGCATCTTCAATATGCCCTTTTCACAAATGAGCATCTTAATAGACAGCTGTAGCGACAACAGAAACCTTCCCTGGGGTCCACGAAAGAAATATCTTTCTGCTTCACTATAGGATTTGTTCGTATCAACCACAAATTCAGTGATATAGCCTTCCAATATGTTGTCAAGCCAAACTTCGACAGCCCACGACGCTTTGTTGTCAACTTCCTGCAGCTCCTGGATCAGTTCAGGGGTCCAGGCTATCGGTTCACGACCTTGGAAGTTCCTCTTCTGAAAATTCAACTTTGCTAACCACTCATACAGGATGATGGGGAACTTGCAGAAAAGATATTCGTGCAGGCCGTCGTGAATATACTTCGCTAACCACCAGTCTGTTGTCAAACCAAGGTTTTTGTTTTCTTTTTCAGCGAACTCTTGCAGTTTTAGGTCGAACCAATCTTGGTTCTCCAGTTTCTTTGGGTGCCACATATCCTCCTGTCACTTCGCACATGGTCCCGACAATGGAACCATTTGTTGACACAAACCCAGTCAACAGGGCTTCCCAGCGCTCTCGACACCAGACCATTGCAATCTCCCTGAGCACTGGCCTAGACAGGTTTTACCCCGTCCAGCAACACCTGCAGAGCAGATGAGATCTCACCCGAGATGTTCAAGGGAGAGTCGACTGAACCGGCTTCACAAAGAATCCATGGATGTTGTTAAACTTGACCTGGCCAAAGCTTATGACAAGATCAGTTGGCAATTTATATCTACAATTTTGAAAGCATTTGGCTTTAATGAGCGTTGGATTGATTGGATACACAACCTAACCTCCTCAATTTTCTTTTAGTCCTATTGAATGGGTCTCCTTCTCATACATTTAGACCTTCGCGAGGTTTTCAACAAGGTCATCCCCCATCCCCATTCGTATTTATTCTTATAGCTAAAGGTTTGTGGCGCATATTTAAAGACCTTGTGTGGAACCAAGAAATGTGTGGCCTGTCCTTACATCCTCATGTTCCGAAACAATCTCACCAGCAATTCATGGATGATACTATGTTAATGGGACATGCCTCGGTCCAAGAAGCTAGAGTTATTAAACGTGTTCAGAATCTATTTTTCAAAGCCTTGGGCTTTTCGGTTAATAAATAAAAGTCTTAGGTGTTCTTTTTTAATATTCCCATAATATCTCAACAGAATATTCTACATATTCTAAGGTTTCAAGGTGCCCCACTTTCCGACTTGATTATTTGTAAGACATCTTAGTAGGAGCTGGTGGATAAGATGAGAAAAATATTATCAAGCTGGGTTTTGAGACCTCTCAATCTAGCCATCAGGCTAGTTTTGGTTAAAGTTGTTCTTCAATCCATCCCAACCTATCTTTTTTCAGTGATGGCGGCTCCCAAGTCTGTGCTCAAGGAAATACGACAATTACAAAGGAATTTCTTATTGGGAGGGTTAGAAGAGAAATAGAAATGGGCCTTAGTTTGATGGGAAACACTTTGTTGGAAAAAGTACCAGGGAGGCCTTGGCCTTCGAGAACCGGAAAAGAGTTGTTTGGTCACGGGGGGAAAATTTTGGTGGAGATGAGTGACTTATGACAAAGATCCTTGGGCCCAATTGTGGCATTGCAAATATGATAGAAACCTTGAGAAATATAACCTTATTTGGTTTAATGGCACATGGGGAGGCCCACACATTTGGAATACAATTGCGATGGTCAAGGATCTGGTCATAAGTCATAGTTTATGGGAGATAAGGAATCGTGAGGCAACTGATTTTTGGAATGTCTCTCGGCACCAACTTCCCACAATGAGAGGGAGTTTGATGAGGTCAAGAGAGACAAGGGGTCAAAGTTAAATATTATTGGCAATCTACTCAGGATATCCCTGAATTCAAAAGTTGTCTTTCTTTGGACTGGTGGAGGGACACCAACCAAGGAGAGGAGTTTGAAAATTTATGGGACGAATTGCAAAATAGGTGTATTAAATCTTAGACAGGACAGGAGAAACTGCGTTGGGGTTATTCAGCTAAAGGTACCTTTAGTGTCAAGGAGGCTTATAGTATCTAGGTGGATTGGATGTTTGGGCCTTAGCAACCAAAATGGAAGAAAATTTGAGAGGCCAATCTATAGCCGAAGGTAGCCACATTTCTTTGGCTAATACTTAAAAGACACATCATGACTAGGGAAAACCTTCTGAAATGTGGTTTCAAAGGGCCGATACATTGTAGTTTGTTTTTATCTGAAGAAGAAATGATGGATAATTTGTTGGAAAAATTCCCTTTTACACCCACCTTATGGGATTATGGAGCTGAATGATTCCGCACTTCCTCGAGAGTTACGGGACGCCCAAACCTCTCAGTCGTGGAATGGAAGGAAAAACCGTTTCAAAATGCAACCTTGAATCCTATCTAGCAACTTTTCCCAAGCTTTCTGATGTGTGAAGTTTGGAGGGAACGAAATCAACACATTTTTAGGGATAAGATTAGTCCCGTGGAAGAGGTTTGGAGCCTGGTTTAGTATCACATTTAGGAAACCTTGAAGGTGTCTCAATGGTCGGACCAGGAATTGAAAGCCAATGATAATGAAAGGAGAATTCTTTAGTACTAGGGAGTCAAATTATTTCATTTAAACCCTCTTCATATAATCAGCACACGACTTTGGAGCCGTCGATTCAACGTTTCTATGTAAAATTAGGTTATTCATGTCGTTGTTTGTTTGTATGATTTAGGCCATTAATGTGTCAATGATTGAACTCGATTCTCATGGGATGATCAACTCACGGGTTTTGTTTTGGGATGTATGAAATCATTTTGATATTGGGACTTGCATTCTATATAGTGTCGTGGGGGCCATGATTTACCAACTGAATTAATCCAGCACTCCACTGTATATTTTGAAGCCTCTATCTAACAACTCACCAATTGATTAGCTAGAAAATAGAGGATAACTTTGAACTTCTTGAGATAGCCAATATTTATTTTATGCTCTCACTCATGATGCTTCCCAGTTCCCATTCCCTGGTTTTAAAGATTCACTCGTTGAGTTCATGTTCAAGGATATCGATCTACTTCTATGAAAGGTAGGAAAGTATAAAAGCATAAATGAGAGTTCATTTTTTCCTGATGACCTACGAGAGTTGTTGCTACTTCCCTTATGTTAGTTGTGGAGCCTGATCTTCATAATTCATAGATGTTGTTGTTTCAGTCGTGTTTGTACCCCAGTTTTATATGATATGCAAATGGATTGTACACTCATCCTAGCGAGGGGTGTGGGGGGAAATACCCCACACGAGGTCTGGGGGATAGAGGGCCCCCAATGAGGGTTAGAGGGTGAAACCCCCGAAAGAAATTTTATGGGTTGTTTTGTTCGCCAACAGTTTACGGGCCCATGGTATTGGGTAGCCCGTAGTATTTTCCCATGGTAATTCCTTTTAAAAGGAAGACATTGTAATATGGTTATGTAATGTATTGTAGCATTGTAAAGATATCTGATTGCATGCAAGAGACTGTGAGAGAGTGAAGAGGAAGTTGCAAGGAATGTGTTGTAGGTTGTATCCCTTCATTTGTTGGATGGTATAATAATAAAAGGACTGGCAATTTCTCTATGAACGTAGCCCAGATTGGGTGAACCACGTTATATTCGTGTCTCTCTTGTGTTGTGTTTATGTGATTTATATTTGCATCTTGTTTATTGTTATTGCTCTGCCATCCTGTTTTTCTAACAATTGGTATCGGAGCCAAAGGTCTATTTGGCATATAAACTCACAGGAAAGAAGGGTTCCTGGTTCAAGTGGGAGAAATGACGTAAGAAGGAAAGTTTAAGGTCAAGAAATTTAACGGCCAAAAATACCAGTTATGGAAGATGAAAATGGAGGACTATCTGTATCAGAAGGATCTATTCCTACCGTTGGGAGGAAAAGCAAAATAGCTGGTGATTATGAAGGACGAAGAATGAGAGGTTCTTGATAGAAAGGCACTGGGAACAATACGGTTGTGCATGGCTTCGTCGGTGGCTTTCAATATATCAAAAGAAAAGACAATGGAGAGTCTGATGAGCGCATTAGGTAAGATGTATGAAAAACCCTCGGCATCCAACAAGGTATTTATAATGAAGCATTTATTTAATATGAAGATGTCAGGAGGTGGATCTGTTGCTGATCATTTAAATGAATTTAATACGATTACAAATCAACTAAGTTATGTAAAAAGTGAACTTTGATGATGAGGTTAGGGCTCTTTTAATCTTGTGTTCATTGTCAGAAAGCTAGAATGGCTTGGTCATGGTTGTAAGTAACTCTATCTCTGGTTCAAACACTTTGAAATTTGATGATGTTGTTGGTGTTATTCTTAGCGAGGAAAAGCATAGGTGAGACATCAGGTAATGCATTGACCATGGAGAGCAGAGGAAAACAAATGGAGAGAGGAAAGAGCCCAGGTAATCGCAGCAAGTCCAGGAAGGGAAAATCCAAGTCTAGACTGGGAAAGATAGAGAGATGGAACTGTGGAAAGACAGGACATCGGAAGAAAGATTGCAAATATCTAAAGAAGAAAGGAAATGGACAGTAGGAGACTACTGAGGAAGCAAATGTAGCAGGTTATGTGTTACAAGATGTCTTGATTCTTGCATTAGATAATACTAGTGATTATTGGGTATTCGATTCAGGGGATTCATGTCATGCTACACCCCATAGGAAAAAATTTCATGATTATGTTCCAGGCGGTTTTGGACATGTTTTATTGGGTGATGATGAGCCATGTAAAATTGTTGGAATGGGTAAGGTACAGATAAAATTAAAGAATGGAACTGAATGTTTGTTCAAAGATGTAAGGCATATTCATGCTATCAAAACAAATCTGATCTCAACAAGGTAATTGGGAGATGGTGGTTGTTTATCTGCGTTTGCAGAAACATGGTGGAAGATCACTAAAGGATCGATGGTGATAGCAAAAGGAGACATGATAGGTACGTTGTATTTATGTCCTCATAATACTGACTGTTCTATCTCTTCACCTTCCACAGGAATAGATACAACATTATGGAATCATAGGCTTTGCCACATGAGTGAGAAGGGGATGCAGATTCTCCACTCTAGAAATTTGCTACCAGATTTGAAGCAGGTAAGTTTGGAATTCTGTGAGAACTGTGTTTATGGAAAACATAAAAGAGTCATATTTCTCAGGGTTGGGAAACATAAGAAGAGTGAAAAGTTAGAGCTTGTACATACAGATGTATGGGGACCGGCTCAGGTGCAATCTCTTGGTGGCTCTCGTTATTATGTTACTTTTATTGATGATGCAACTAGAAAAACTTTGGTTTATTGCATTAGAAAGAAATCTGATGTGTTTGCTACTTTTAAGAAATGGAAAGATTTGGTTGAGAATGAGACAGGAAAAAGGTTGAAGTGTCTCAGATCGGATAATGGAGGTGAGTATTATGGCAAGGAGTTTGATAGTTATTGTTCATACCATGGGATTCATAGAGAGAAGACAGTCCGGGGAACACCACAAGAAAATGGTGTCAGAAAGGATGAATAGGACGATCATGGAGCGTACAAGGTGTATGAGATTGCATGCAGGGTTTCCCTTACATTTTTGGGCATATGTTGTAGATACTGTTGTTTACTTAATAAACAAAGGTCCTTCAAGCACTTTGGATGGTGGGATTCCAGAGGAGGCATGGACAAGTAAAAAGGTAAACTACTCATTTATGAGAACTTTTGGTTGTGAAGCATTTGTCCATATTGATAAAGAAAATAGAACAAAGCTTGAGGCTAAATCCAAGAAATGTACCTTTATTGGATGCGGGGTTGATGATTTTGGTTATTGCTTATGGGATTATGAAAGTAACAAAATCATTAGGAGTAGAGATGTGATATTCAATGAAAAGGTCATGTATAAAGATCAATTGCAGGGAAAGAAACAGGAAAAGGAAAACACAGAGTACACAGTGCTTGATGAAATAAAAGAAAATGAAGTTCCAAAGGTGCCAGAAAATCAAGAACAGCAGCAAGTACCTCAAACTCCTGCGAGTGTTAGAATATCTATCAGGTTAAGTAGACTCCCTGAAAGATGCGATATGTATTATTTATTGATGACTGATTATGGTGAACCAGAATGTTATGAAGAAGCAATGCAAGTGGAAACTAGAAAGAAGTGGGAGCAAGGCATGAATGAGGAGATGGACTCATTGGCAAGAAACCATACTTGGGATTTGATTCTATTACCTGCAGGTAAAAGAGCATTGTAGAACAAATGGGTTTACGGGTTGAAGGAAGAAGATGGAGGCAAGAAGTAGTACAATGCCAGACTTTTTGTAAAGGGGTTTGCACAAAAGAAAGGTATATATTTTGATGAAATATTTTCTCTTGTTGTTCAAATGACTTCAATTATGACTATTTTAAGTTTAGTGGCGGTAGAAGATTTGCATCTTGAACCGTTAGATGTAAAAACAACCTTTCTCCATGGGGATTTGGAGGAAGAGATTTATATGCAGCAGCCATAAGGGTATGAGTTCAAAGGGAAGGATAATTTAGCATGTAGGTTGAAGAAGAGCTTGTATGGATTGAGGCAAGCTCCAAGGCAGTGGTATTTGAAATTTGACAAGTTTATGACAGAACAAAGTTATAGTAGATGTCATTCTAACCACTGTATTTATTTCAAGAGGCCAGATAATGGAAGATATATTATCTTGTTGGTGTATGTGGATTACATGCTTGTTGCAGGGTCTAACATGCAGGATATAAATGTGCTCAAAAGGAAGTTAGCTAATTCATTTGCAATGAAGGATTTGGGTGCTGCAAAGCAAATCCTTGGTATGAGAATAACAAGAGACATGGAAAATCGCAAATTGACATTGTCTCAGGGTGAGTACATAGAAAAGGTGTTGGAGAGGTTTATAATGCAGAATGCAAAACTAGTTAGTACACCTTCGGCCATCCATTTCAAAATAAGTAAGGAGATGTGTCCCAAGACACGGGAAGAGATAGATTACATGTCTAGGGTTCCTTATTCATCAGCAGTTGGTTGCTTGATGTATGCCATGGTGTGCATAAGACTAGATATTTCACATGCAGTGGGAGTTGTGAGCAGGTATATGAACAATCCAGGTAAAGAACATTGGAAGGCAGTACAATGGATTCTCAAGTATTTGAGAGGTACTACCACTCATGCAATATGTTTTGGAGGTTCAAACATTGTTCTACAGGGATGTGTTGATGCAGATATGGCAGGTGATAAAGATAGCAGGAGGAGCACCACAGGGTATGTGTTTATTGTAGGTGGAACAATAATAAGTTGGATTTCAAAGCTGCAAAAGGTTGTTGCACTTTCAACAACAAAAGCAGAGTATGTTGCTGCTACAAAGGCTAGTAAAGAGATGATTTGGTTGCAGAGGTTCATGGAGAAATTGGGTAAGAAGTAGGAGGATAGCAGGTTGTATAATGACATCTAGAGTGCCATTCATCTTTCAAAGAACTCAGCCTTCCATTATAAGACTAAACATATACAACAGAAGTACCATTTCATACGATATGTTCTAGAAGATGAACTGTAGAAGCTGGAAAAGATACACATTATCCAGAATCCTGCAGACATGTTGACAAAGGTAGTAACCAGAGAGAAACTGAGTTCCTGCTCGATTTCAGTTGGCCTTCTAGCATGAAGGTGAAGATGAGAAATTTTCCAGATCCAAGGTTCAGATCATAGTCCATCAACTACAGCAACGGTGGAGTTGCTGTGACTAGTCTCCAACTAGGAGATTGTTGGTTGTGGAGCCTGATCTTCTTAATTCAGATATGTTGTTGTTTCAGCTGTGTTTGTACCCCAGTTTTATATGATATGCAGGTGGACTGTATAGTCATCCTGGAGGGGGGGTGGTGTGGGGTGGCATCACTCTCCCATGGGGATTCGGGGGCCAGCGGGCCCCCGGCGGCGAAGCCCCCGAAATAAATTTTATGGGTTGTTTTGTTGGCCAACAGTTTACAGGCCCATGGTATTGGGTAGCCCGTAGTATTTTCCCATGGTAATTCCCTTTAAAAGGAAGACATTGTAATACGGTTGTGTAATGTATTATAGCATTGTAAAGATCTCTGATTATGTGAGAGAGACTGTGAGAGAGTGAAGAGGAAGTTGCCACGGATGTGTTGTAGGTTGTATCCCTTCATTTGTTGGATGATATAATAATAAAAGGATTGGCAATTTCTCCGTGGACGTAGTCCAGATTGGACGAACCACGTTATATTGGTGTCTCTCTTGTATTGTGTTTATGCGATTTTTATTTGCATCTTGTTTATTGTTATTGCTCTGCTATCTTTTTTTCTAACACCTTACAATATCTATAGGCCATCTCAAGGAAAATCCATTATTGAAAGTTTATAGCTGAAGAAAAATTATGGGGCTCCTCAAATGAATATAAATCTACGACCAGAACACAGGATAGGGAATCACAAATGAATTTGTTGACTTTTGAAATGCAAAAGTAATGGTCCAAAAAATAGTGGAGCTCATAGCAATGATTGGGGTGTCAAGTTTAATCACAACAATGGACAGCCTGCACCTGAATCTATTATTGACAAGATACATAGCAACACACTGTCAATTTCAAAAAAATCAAGATGGAAAACATTTCAGACGTGGATTTCTCTAGATTGAGAATTATTAAATTTGGCAAAGTATGCATAAGCAAAGGATATGTATCCTATTTTGAGTAAAGATGATATAGCAAATCACTATATGTATCGACTCTTTTCAAACAACTTATCTAAAATTTTATTTTTGGTCAAATCAATCAGGAAAATCCAGATTTAAAGGCAACAATTTAGTTTTCAGATACAGATTTCCCGGGAGTAGTTCAACATTCAAAAGATTATAAACGAGGCAGATTTGAAGACTTTAGGGGGGGGTATCTTCTTCCTTTTGGAAGTAAGAGAGGGTTCGAGAGCACAATGACTTTGCTTTTCTTTATATGGGATTTTGGAAAAAGTCTCTTTGTAATATGACATTATTAGAGATTCCTGAGAGTTTTATTACCAGTTTGTAAACTTTTATATTTTACAGCTATCTTTTTCCTCTCATTTGAATAAAATATCAGTTGTTGAGCATCAATAATTGTTCAGTTGTTGTGGATTCTTATGCAGTGAAGCCTCATTGTGTCTGCCAATTATTGATATGCTTTATTCAAGTGTTATTTATTCATTCTCAGAAAGCATTTATGTTTATCAAATATTTTATCTTATGAACATACAGAGCTAATATAGCATAGTTCATCTTTGTTATTCATATTTGTCTCCTTTTACTCTTCTATCTTCCACTGCAAATTAAGCCTATATGCTAACATGATGCAATGGCCTTTGATCCATGTAATGTCACAGCAAGTATGAACCCTTCCCAATCCTTAACACTGAGTCAAAGTATCTCTGAGATACCAACACACAAAACCATTATCATTTTTCATAAAGATGTGCTTGGCATAGGTTCTATTGCAGCCTAGAACCATCTCAAATGATAACATCTTTTGGCATTATTGTCAGGGAGCGGAGACTCGAAGTTAACTTTCCCTGGGTGTGCGACATTGGTTGGTTCTATGATGGTGAACAATAACTAGACACATAAGATCAACTACTATATCATTCACCTAGTGACTCATGTTCTAAAGAATCTACATGATTTACTGGCGACTCCAATGATTTTAGAATGTCAAAATCATTTGCTGCTACTTTAGCTGTGACCGTTCGTACCTTTATATTTTTCAGTTTTTCTTGGTTTTCATAATGTTGTACCTATTATTATGGATGAGTGGGGAGACTATCTTCCCATATTTAGAGGAAGTAAAGACAATTATCTTGCAAAACATTTTCTTGATATTCATGAATTTATGAATCAATTGGGTATTGTGCGTGAGGATGTATCGATGAAGATGTTCATGTATTATGTGGAAAGAGATGCTTGTGAATGGTACATGTCTTTACCTCTTTCTAGCATTTTATCATTGAAAGAGTTTCATACAACATTTCATTGTCATTATAAAAGGTATTTTTCTGATGAGCTTCTTTTTTAGGACTGCTATGAAGAATTTGAGTCAAGTCTACAACATACAGAAGATTGTGCTTGTAATAGTGAAAAAAAATGGAATTTGTTAATAAGGAAAATTAAGAATATAATTCCTTTTTCCATTTCTAATGAACAAGCCCAAGACTCAAATAGACAAATTGATATTTTTCTCAAGGAAATTATGAATAAATTCAAACTTCTTTAGAAATTTCAAGCAATCAAAAGGAAAATATGGATAGTTATTCAAATTGCACTTCAGTTCACTCATTTTCTAATTCATTCACTCTTGGAGAAACGAAGATACAACAATTTGATAGAGAGTTACATTCTAACTTTCCTACACTAAATCCTTAGTATTGATGCCTAGTCCTAAATCTTATGAAAATAAGCATGGAAAATGTAATCAAGCATTGTAATTAAGGTATAGTAGAGGTTATGTGAGACTTTCGACTCACGGGCGGTTTTCTACAGAATTGTTGGGGGTACCTTCTTGTTGGAGAAGGGAGCTCTAGCTAGTCTTGTGGTGCATGCTTGCTGCATGGAGGTCCAACCGGGGAGGAGAGAAACCCATCCCCATGATATAGCACTGGGGAAAAGGGAAAGGAGCATTCAAAACAAGGTCTTGGCTCTGGTTCTAGAACGAGATGCGTAGGGTCGAGTGCTGAGTAGAAGAAGCAACAGGGTGAGGGTGGAGGAAGGGGATTGGGGCATTGTATCCTTAAATCGGCTCAGATCCCATCAATTCATATCATATTTGAGAAACTGCAGGATCTGATCCATCATCTGAAGGATCACGTTCTCATCGGTAAGTTTATGGGGATATGGCCTCCCAAAAAATATCTTTTTAAATGGATTCGCGTGGTCTGGAAACCTAAAGGACACTATGACTTGCAACTTAGACCCAAGGGTTTTTTACTATTGACTTCTTCAATATTGTGAATAGAGATAGGATCTTTGAGGGAGGACCATAGTTTAGGTAGGACCATGATAGTTTTTTTAGTTGGTAGGGTTGTTTCTGAAGCCCTAGCACGAAAGGTTTAATCCTGATAAAGAGGATCTAGAAAAGGCTCCAGTTTGGATATGCCTTTACTCACTTCCATGTGAGTATTGAGATACTGAAATTCTAAAGGATATCGGTGAAACACTAGGAGACTTTATTAGGATATCAAAACAAACTAAAAGAGTTAGATACACCTCATATGCTTGAATATGGTTTATATGGATATTTCAAAGGATCTCCTGGAAGCCATTAACCTCACCTAGGATGATGAAGACTAGATGTAGCCTTTGGATTATGAGCACGTCCCATTCCAATGCAGGAAATACCATGAGCATGGTCATCTCTTTCGGGAAATCCCTTTATCCTCCCCCACCACTCAGGAGGAAAAGAAAGAGGAGACTGATAGTGAGGGTTTCACCGGGGTATCCAACAAAACGAAGCAAGGCAGGCGGTGGAATGGTCCTGTTATCACATATATAGTAGTCGGGCTACCATACATTTTTTTTTTTATTCCATTACATTATTCAGCCAGTTCCCTTACATTGAGATGCTGAGATGAGCATCTATCTGGATCACTATCAGATTTGGACAGCAGTTTTATTCCCCATGCCATGACTGAGTCTCAAGACAGTCAGAGAGATGACCGATGTAGCCACTATACCATTGGTACAGACGAGTCAGTAGTGCCCAGAGTTACAGTAGCAGTTTCAGAGGACAGATGATGGTTCAAATGATGAGCATTCAGGTATATGACTTAGCAGGTATATCATGGTGTTATGGTTATATTGCTTTTATACTTATTCTTATAGCATGTCTTAGCACTTAGTGTCATGATCTGGCGATCATATAGATATGTGGACCTGGTTGATCTTATTATATATATTATATTGTCCCTACTCAGACTTAGAAGTTCACTATTCATACTCATTGGTTTTACCCTCCTTAGGGAGAATAGAGGTGATCATTCCACCATACCTTGGCTTGCTAGTGTTGGCTCCATTATTCATTGTCTTCATCCATCCATTGCCTACCTTTTAGTTTATCACCCTGACTTACTACTTGACTAGTGACATGGAGGACCTTTTCCCCACTATAGCCTCTGTATTGGATGAGCTTCCCTGTTTATTGATTCTCGGTTCTGAGTTGGTGACAAAACTTACCTATGGTGAGTTGGAGCTCCTTGTGAATTCCCCCTAGTCACTAAAGATGTGTTGGCTAAACCTGAAACTTTTAGTGCTGCCATGAATACAAAATCTGGAAAAATGAAATGCTATATCTTGTATGAAAAGCCCATTCATGCAATGTGTTTCTAAACACACATGAATGAAAGGCATGCCAAATGAAAGTGGCCATGAAAATAAATGTTATATCTTTTGTGAAATAAATACCTAGGTAAACAAGTTGTTTGTGACACACCTAGAAGTGCTCAGGTAAACAAGTGCCTTAAAAACACACCTGCAGTAGAAAGCCTCAAATAAATGTAAATCTATGCAATGTGTTTATAAACACACATAGATCAAGGCTATGGAAACTCCAGGCCCAAAAGCAATGGAACTTAAATGCTATATCTAAATAATTGCTTGCCTCATTTGTATTATGGATTGTGCGCATCTGTTAAAGGTGAATAAACCCTCTTTGAAAAACTCATCCATTTGTGAGACATCGCCATTCCCTGTGTTGTTGCTCATTCAGTATATACTATGGTGTGTATTCCCTTTCCCTGTTCCAAAGTGTCACAATGTTAAGTCAGTCATGTCATCCCTTAGACTAGCCATTTATTTTATCCTTCACCCTTCACTAGCAAATTGATCACAGCTATGAAGTGAGTATGGTCCTGAAAGTCTAGTCCGAGTAATAATAATAATTAATGACATTATATATTTGGATCTAGATCGCCAGTAATGATTAATTTGTGTTATAATTGTTATTTGAATAAGTTGTAGAGCATGCATTAACCTTTGACACTTTGCAGCAGCTTCTGATGATGGTCTGAGTTATATTTGGTCATGTTGACTTGGTCAAACCTAGTTTGACCAAGGTCAACCATAGGACATGAGATGGTTGGACCTTGTGATAATATGGATAGATGATATATGGTCTATGTACATGTACATGATGATTCTATGCATCAGATACAGATTTATGATGATGATTCATGGTTTACAGCATTATTTGATCATTTACAGATTATTATTATTTCACCTGTTCCGGTATATTGGATATATTATATGATCATGCAGAGACTCATATGGTGTATGAGTGCACATCTTAGATGGATTTGGACCTTCTGAGTCCAATGAGATAGTCTGTTTTCAGTTCCGGGCACTTACAGTGATGATTGAGCCTCAATAGGCTAACCCAGTGCAGTTTTAGTCTGTCGGAGACCCTGTCAAAGCAGAGAGGATTTTTATTTGGTTGACCTAGGGAGATGTGCTTGGAGGGGGTGGTCCAGCCACTTGTTTTTACCATATTACCCCCCCTCCCGGACACACTGGTGCCCTCACCTTGACAGCGCAGGCACTCCAGGAGGCAGTTTGGGGTAGTTTCACGCTTCCCGAGGCATTTCAGGATTGGTAGAAATGGCTATTGAGGAATTTGATTTGGGCTATTGAGACAATGTCTTGGAATGGGATGATCAGTGATGATGGGTTGATGTCTTCCACACCTCCTCCAGCAGTTTCAGCTTCATCGGGGCCCGCATCCATCACTTATGGCATTTTCTAATGATTTCTGAGGCCTCTTAAGGCCCACGATTTGTCCATAGAGGCACAATTTGGTATATTGATGACTATTTTATTATTATTGTGCTATGGGGATTGACCAAGGGTGGCTAAAATTACCCCTTGGACCCACCATAAGCTTCTTATTATATTTTGTCATCATGATATGGTGGGATTCCCCTCTCCTAGGGCGATTTTGTCCACTTATGTTATATTTTATTAGTGATCCATGTATTTTATTGTTTAGCTCATCTCAACCATTGATTAGACATTTGTATCTTTTAATCTTAGCCACTCATTCAAAAAGTGGTTAGGATTTTGGTGCCTCTCCTATCTATTTAAAGGAGGGAGCCTCTCATTGTAAAGGGGACTTGTGGCTCTGGATTATTGGAATAGAAAATTATTATTGCATCTATCTCCAGTGTTGTGGTGAATGTTTTTAGTGTTCGTTCGTTGGTTCTTCCTTTGCACTGAGTTATTGGAGATCTTGTTTTGCCATATCTTTTGTACCACGTTTTTTTGCATCTACAAGTGGAGGCCGATTTGCTTTGAGGAGGAAGTATTGGTATGGGAAGACTCTCCCTACTTCTTCTTTGGATATCTTCGTTGGTAACAGTGAGTATTACTATCCCATGACCTTCTATTTTCATGTTACTATTGCATTTCGCTTGTATTTCCTCCATATTTGGTCTTAATGATTGAATCGCTATTCCTTGGTTTGACAGGTAGAGGAGGTCGCACTTGTGGGCTAGGGCATCAATTTGGCAAGCAAAATCAACCATCTCTCATTTGATCTCTGTGGGAATCTTCCTCAACATCAAGGCATCTCTCTTCATCACTCAAGTATGATCTCAAGGTAATTTCTATCTCCATGATCTATCCACTTGTCTTAAATATTTCAAACCCTAATTAATCAAAACCCCCATTGTTACATTTTCTTAGATCTACTAAGATCTAATGGGTTGTTCGGTATAATATTGAAAACCCACCTCTATAGTATCCACGGCATCCCGGATCTATAGTTTGGTGAGGATTGGCCTTCATTCGATCCCCTTCCCAAGCCAACTTGGCTTCCCCAAGTGAGGGCGCACTTCTTGGAGAGTTGAGTTGACCTAGATCTAGTTGATGGGTAGTTGAGATTTTAATTGATTCATGATCTACACATCCTAAAACCTACCCCTAGACTCTTACTTTGGAAATTTCTACCTTGTGGGCCCTATTCCACATTTTAAGGGATTTAATCCCCATTTTGGACCACTTGGTATCTTCAAACTTAGATCTAGTAAGATCTAGCCATTAGATTGCCTTGAAAGTGTAGATCCACACTCTCACTTGATCAACTTACTTGGATCTAAAATTTGGATGTCATTGGACTTGTCTTGATCCCATTTATTTCACATTTTACCCTCCTTGGGAAAAGTCACACTTCCTTGGAGATTGGAGTTGGTCCACTTCTAGGACGTGGGTACATGAGATTTTAGTAGATTTGGAACGAGCATAATTCAAAACCTAGGTCTAGTTGGTCACTTCATCAAATCTTGCTTTGGGGATAGCATTCCTTGTTTTAAGGGATTGTGGTCCACTTAGGTCAAACCTTGAATCTCTAGATCAAGACCTATTCATCCATCAAACCTTTAATTGCCCACTTGTCTCATGCAATACGAGTCATCAACCACAAGTTAATTTCATTTGACTCCATTATCCCAATTCCCAAGGCACTGATCTCTCTCCAAGTCAATTCGACTTTCCTAGATTGTTGGATTAACTTGTGGTTTGATCCTTGTTTGGTGGACTAAACCCTTTGATGTCATCATACTTCATGATCAAGCTTGTCACTTGTACTAGTTAGCCCCAATTCAACCCCTAAACTACCCTGCATTGGACATGGTTCCCAAGGCAGTGGATTTTCTCACATTGACTAGTACTATAATCCTGGATCTTATTTTCAAATACTCTAAGTCACTCACACATCAACAATGAACCAAAGCTAAACTCATTGAACCCCTCACTTATCTTGTGACTTCATCCTTAGGTCTAAGATAAACCATACACCTTCTTTCACTTAGTCTTAACTTGATTTGGTGTCTTGGTTTGATCTCTCCTATCGGGAGTAGATCGGGTCTCCCCCTTTGTTGTCTGGGCTAGATAACATAAAGCGAAGGTTGCCTCGACTGGCCTGACAACCATCTATTGGAGTTCGAGGTGATCGTGGTTGCACCTTTTGAGTTGCCCTTCCCTATTGCCATCCATTAATGGATATATCCATAGGGGTAGCTACAGTTTAGGTGATAACATTTTGGCGCCGTTGCCGGGGAGGGCATAGGCTTACTCTGGTTTGACATATATTTCTCAAGCCTTACTCCCATTCTTCTTGCCTAACATTTTGGCGTTAGAGGACATAGGCTTACCTTGGATAAATCTAGTAGTCATTATTCACTCTCTCCTGCATATACAACGACACATATCTTGGTAGAAGAGTTTAAGAAATCTACTTGGCGACTCCCAACCGTGACTCCGCTGAGGAGCGAGCTCATTTGCATCCTTACAATACTAGAATTAAGACAGATCCTATCATTATCTAGAACCCATGGGGTGCATCATTTTGTTTTCAAGCTCTTGAATTTAAAAATAAATATAAAAATATAAAATATAAAAAAATTATCCATGGCTGCCTCTGAGTGACCTAGAACTTTCAGTCGTTTAAAAGTTTTTGACTTTTCAAAAATTGTTGGGTATCCTCATCATATTCCTCATCAAGCATGTGCAAAGTTGCCTATTTTCGATGGAAGTTATGAAATCTCTGCTAAAAGACACCTTGAACTTTTTAGGGAAATTATTAAAGAATTATCCATAACCCATGAGGATGTGTGTATGAGACTATTGGCTTCATCTTTCAAAGAAAGAGTTGGACTATGGCTTTCGAAGTTGAAACCCAATAGCATTTCTGGTTATGACATGTTTGAAAATAAATTCCTAGAAGAATGGAGAAGTGAATTCGATGATATGTATCTTTCAAATCAAATCCAAGATCAAAACCTTCCCCTTTCCGATCCTACTGTGGAATCATTTAACAATCAAATATCAAGTGATTTGTCAACATCCGGAGATGACCTTTCCTGCCCAATTTCTTCTGATGATAAGTCTTCTACTTTTGAGTCAATTGAAAGTCAAATCTTTAATCATTGTACAAACCATAAGTTTTCAAATTTCTTTTTAGGTAGCCCTAGTCCTGATCCTGAGGGAATTTCTGAGGATGAACTTTTAGTTAACAGGTCTACTGAAGTTCCTCCCTCAGAGAGACTCATTAGTCATTCTGTCTTTAGTGATCATTCAATTCCTTATCAACTTACTGAAGAAGAAGAAAGTGGAGACATTAACCAAGATCATTTAGTAGTTCTTTCACATGATCATTGTGCAAATAATCAGGATGTTTTAGATGAGCCTGTTAATTTTATCCCTGACAAATTGAATAAAAATGATCATTTATCCTCGTACGAATTTAATGATGAATCAATAAGTCAATCTCAAGGTGAGGATGAATTAGTGAATCATACTAGATATTCTAATCTTTGCTCCACTTCTTATAATGAATCTTTAAATTTTCTTTTTTTTATCCTTAGTTAAGATAGCTTAAAGTTAGATAGCTATGGTCAATCTTGTCCTCAGATTGTAAATATTAAACTTGATCAAAAGCTTGAAATAATTCCTAGAGTAAAGAGTGTTTTCTTTTGTCAAAATCTAAGGTCGAACTTGTCTATCTATTTGGGAGAATTTTCATATTTACAATCCACCCTCCCGTCCCAACTCTTTCAATCATCTTTGGGTTGGTGCTATATTCAATCTTTTGCCTTTGGAATTTTCAGAAGGAAGTATATGCATGATTACATGTTTGGAGAAAAAACACTTCATTCCCCTTTTCGGTCACTTTGAAACCATAATGCTTGTTGTCAAGTTATCAATCACTCTTGGTGGCTAAGAAAGGTGTTTAAAGATCAATTCCATTTTTTCTCCATTTTTGAGCATCAAGTGGGTTTGACTTTGTTTTTCCGTCCTTTAAACTTTAAGTTATCCCCACTTGGTTTCTATTTGATCATTAATCCCAGGGAGAACCAAACTGAATATGTAAGAGAAGTAAATGAGGAAGTTATGTTCTGTGAAAAAGAATTGAGTTACAAGCCTTATATTTTTCCTCCATCAATCTTAAGCAATAACTTGCATGAATTTTATGACCCTATCAATTCTTGGATGGAGGATGTTTGCATCAATCAATCTTTTCCTTGGCATGATTTCATTTTGCACCATTCAAACCTTTATTCAATTTTTGAACAAACCTGGAAGCCTTTGCATTATCAAATTCTCTGATCTTTAATCCAATCATGACTTGTTTCATTACTAGAAATCAAAGAAGAATCACTAATATGTTTGATGAATGGTTGCACTGGATTTATGATTTTACCTAGCATTTGTGATGACTGGTTAGATTAGAGTAGGTAGGAAATCAAATAAGCCTACTTGGGCAGTAGTTAGTCTTTTCAGCCATTGAGTCTGGCACCTTTTTGTTTTTCTTTTCCTAAGCTCCTTTGTAAGCTCCTAGTTTAACTGAGTACCTGTCATTTTCTTTTTCCTGCACAATAAATTTCAAAAGTTATGTTAGTAATTTAATTTACTTTATGCGTTTATATTTCATGCATTTATATTTCTGACATAGAATAGATTTTATTTCAGTTGGATTTTATATTTTTCCCATACATGCTGCATGAGGTATTTTAATGTCTGTGAATGCAGAAATAGGTGCAAATAAAATAAAAGCTGGAAGCAAAATGGTAGAGTGCTGGATCGTGGATTCAAGTAGATGAGTTCGAGGACCATAGATTCTGAGGTTCTCAAGCGCTCATTTCAGCAGAGCACTTGTCCCAGCCAGAGCCAGATGTTATCACATATATAGTAGTCGGGCTACCATACATTATTTTTCTGATTCCAGTACACTATTCAGCTAGTTCCCTTACATTGAGATGCTGAGATGAGCATCGATCTGGATCACTATCAGATTTGGACAGCAGTTTTATTCCCCATGCCATGACTGAGTCTCAGGACACTCAGAGAGATGACCGATGTAGCCACTATACCATTGGTACAGAACAGTCAGTAGTGCCCAGAGTTATAGTAGCAGTTTCAGAGGACAGATGATGGTTCAGATGATGAGCATTCAGGTATATGACTCAGCAGGTATATCATGGTGTTATGGTTATATTGCTTTTATACTTATTCTTATAGCATGTCTTAGCACTTAGTGTCATGATCTGGCGATCATATAGATATGTGGACCTGGTTGATCTTATTATATATATTATATTGTCCCTACTCAGACTTAGAAGTTCACTATTCATACTCATTGGTTTTACCCTCCTTAGGGAGAATAGAGGTGATCATTCCACAATACCTTGGCTTGCTAGTGTTGGCTCCATTATTCATTGTCTTCATCCATCCATTGCCTACCTTTTAGTTTATCACCCTGACTTACTACTTGACTAGTGACATGGAGGACCTTTTCCCCATTGTAGCCTCTGTATTGGATGAGCTTCCCTGTTTATTGTGTCTCGGCTCTGAGTTGGTGACAAAACTTACCTATGGTGAGTTGGAGCTCCTTGTGAATTCCCCCTAGTCACTAAAGATGTGTTGGCTAAACCTAAAACTTTTAGCGTTGCCATGAATACAAAATCTGGAAAAATGAAATGCTATATGTTGTATGAAAAGCCCGTTCATGCAATGTGTTTCTAAACACACATGAATGAAAGGCATGCCAAATGAAAGTGGCCATGAAAATAAATGTTATATCTTTTGTGAAATAAATACCTAGGTAAACAAGTTGTCTGTGACACACCTAGAAGTGCTCAGGTAAACAAGTGCCTTAAAAACACACCTACAGCAGAAAGCCTCAAATAAATGTAAATCTATGCAATGTGTTTATAAACACACATAGATCAAGGCTATGGAAACTTAGGGCCCAAAAGCAATGGAACTTAAATGCTATATCTAAATAATTGTTGGCCTCATTTGTATTATGGATTGTGTGCATCTGTTAAAGGTGAATAAACCCTCTTTGAACAACTCATCCATTTGTGAGACACCGCCATTCCCTGTGTTGTTGCTCATTCAGTATATACTATGGTGTGTATTCCCTTTCCCTGTTCCAAAGTGTCACAATGTTAAGTTAGTCAAGTCATCCCTTATCCTAGTCAGTTATTTTAGCCTTCACCCTTCACTAGCAAATTATCACAGTAATGAAGTGAGTATGGTCCTGAAAGTCTAGTCCGAGTAATAATAATAATTAATGACATTATATATTTGGATCTAGATCACCAGTAATGATTACTTTGTGTTATAATTGTTATTTGAATAAGTTGTAGAGCATGCATTAACCTTTGACACTTTGCAGCAGCTTCTGATGATGGTCTAAGTTATATTTGGTCATGTTGACTTGGTCAAACCTAGTTTGACCAAGGTCAACCATAGGACATGAGATGGTTGGACCTTGTGATGATATGGATAGATGATATATGGTCTATGTACATGTACATGATGATTCTATGCATCAGATACAGGTTTATGATGATGATTCATGGTTTACAACATTATTTCATCATTTACAGATCATTATTATTTCACATGTTCCGGTATATTGGATATATTATATGATCATGCAGAGACTCATATGGTGTATGAGTGCACATCTTGGATGGATTTGGACCTTCTGAGTCCAATGAGACAGTCTATTTTCAGTTCCGGGCACTTAAAGTGATGATTGAGCCTCAATAGGCTAACCCAGTGCAGTTTTGGTCTGTCGGAGACCCTGTTGGAGCAGAGAGGATTTTTATTTGGTTGACCTAGGGCGTTGTGCTTAGAGGGGGTGGTCCAGCCACTTGTTTTTACCATATTACCCCCCTCCCGGACACACTGGTGCCCTCACCTTGACAGCGTAGGCACTCCAGGAGGCAGTTTGGGGTAGTTTCACGCTTCCCGAGGCATTTTAGGATTGGTAGAAATGGCTATTGAGGAATTCGATTTGGGCTACTGAGGCAATGTCTTGGCATGGGATGATTAGTGATGATGGGTTGATGTCTTCCACACCTCCTCTAGTAGTTTCAGCTTCATCGGGGTCCGCATCCATCACTTATGGCATTTTCTGATGATTTCTGAGGCCTCTTAAGGCCCACGATTTGTCCATAGAGGCACAATTTGGTATATTGATGACTATTTTATTATTATTGTGCTATGGGGATTGACCAAGGGTGGCTAAAATTACCCTTGGACCCACCATAAGCTTCTTATTATATTTTGTCATCATGATATGGTGGGATTCCCCTCTCCTAGGGCGATTTTGTCCACTTATGTTATATTTTATTAGTGATCCATGTATTTTATTGTTGAGCTCATCTCAACCATTGATTAGACATTTGTATCTTTTAATCTTAGCCACTCATTCAAAAAGTGGTTAGGATTTTGGTGCCTCTCCTATCTATTTAAAGGAGGGAGTCTCTCATTGTAAAGGGGACTTGTGGCTCTGGATTATTGGAATAGAAAATTATTATTGCATCTATCTCCAGTGTTGTGGTGAATGTTTTTAGTGTTCGTTCGTTGGTTCTTCCTTTGCACTGAGTTATTGGAGATCTTGTTTTGCCATATCTTTTGTACCACATTTTTTTGCATTTACAGGTGGAGGTCGATCTGCTTTGAGGAGGAAGTATTGGTAGGGGAAGACTCTCCCTACTTCTTCTTTGGATCTCTTCGTTGGTAACAGGGAGTATTACTGTCCCGGGACCTTCTATTTTCATGTTACTATTGCATTCCGCTTGTATTTCCTCCATATTTGGTCTTACTGATTGAATCGCTATTCCTTGGTTTGACAGGTAGAGGAGGTCGCACTTGTGGGCTAGGGCATCAATTTGGCAAGCAAAATCAACCATCTCTCATTTGATCTCTACGGGAATCTTCCTCAGCATCAAGGAATCTCTCTTCATCACTCAGGTATGATCTCAAGGTAATTTCTATCTCCATGATCTATCCACTTGTCTTAAATATTTCAAACCCTAATTAATCAAAACCCCCATTGTTACATTTTCTTAGATCTACTGAGATCTAGTGGGTTGTTGGGTATAATATTGAAAACCCACCTCTATAGTATCCACGGCATCCCGGATCTATAGTTTGGTGAGTATTGGCCTTCATTCGATCCCCTTCCCAAGCCAACTTGGCTTCCCCAAGTGAGGGCGTACTTCTTGGAGAGTTGAGTTGACCTAGATCTAGTTGATGGGTAGTTGAGATTTTAATTGATTCATGATCTACACATCCTAAAACCTACCCCTAGACTCTTACTTTGGCAATTTCTGCCTTGTGGGCCCTATTCCACATTTTAAGGGATTTAATCCCCATTTTGGACCACTTGGTATCTTCAAACTCAGATCTTGTAAGATCTAGCCATTGGATTGCCTTGAAATTGTAGATACACACTCTCACTTGATCAACCTACTTGGATCTAAAATTTGGATGTCATTGGACTTGTCTTGATCCCATTTATCCCACATTTTACCCTCCTTGGGCAAAGTCGCACTTCCTTGGAGATTGGAGTTGGCCCACTTCTAGGACGTGGGTACATGAGATTTTAGTAGATTTGGAACAAGCATAATTCAAAACCTAGGTCTAGTTGGTCACTTCATCAAATCTTGCCTTGGGGATAGCATTCCTTGTTTTAAGGGATTGTGGTCCACTTAGGTCAAACCTTGAATCTCTAGATCAAGACCTATTCATCCATCAAACCTTTAATTGCCCACTTGTTTCATGCAATACGAGTCCTCAACCACAAGTTAATTTCAATTGACTCCATTATCCCAATTCCCAAGGCATTGATCTCTCTCCAAGTTAATTCGACTTTCCTAGATTGTTGGATTAACTTGTGGTTTGATCCTTGTTTGGTGGACTAAACCCTTTTATGTCATCATACTTCATGATCAAGCTTGTCACTTGTACTAGTTAGCCCCAATTCAACCCCTAAACTACCCTGCATTGGACACGGTTCCCAAGGCAGTGGATTTTCTCACATTGACTAGTACTATAATCCTAGATCTTATTTTCAAATACTCTAAGTCACTCACACATCAACAATGAACCAAAGCTAAACTCATTGAACCCCTCACTTATCTTGTGACTTCATCCTTAGGTCTAGGATAAACCATACACCTTCTTTCACTTAGTCTTGACTTGATTTGGTGTCTTGGTTTGATCTCTCCTGTCAGGAGTAGATCGGGTCTCCCCCTTTGTTGTCTGGGCTAGATAACATAAAGCGAAGGTTGCCTCGACTGGCGTGAAAACCATCTATTGGAGGTCGAGGTGATCGTGGTTGCACCTTTTGAGTTGCCATTCCCTATTGTCATCCATTAATGGATACATCCATAGGGGTAACTACAGTTTAGGTGATAACAGGTCCCCCTTCGGGAGATCCCCTCGGACCACGGATAGATTTGAGATCTTGGAGTTGGAGCCTGAAAACGGGAAGGATCTGAATGGAAACAACAATCTGAAGAACCGTGAGCAATCGCTTAATGATAAGGTAGAGCAGAAGTCCTGGGCTAAATCCCAGCAAGGATCCAAAGGCGGGATCAACGAAGATATCAATATGATGGAGGAAGATGATGAAGATATGGAATTTGGAGAACTGAATCTGAACGAAATTGAGGATGCATGCGATAAGAAAAATGATGGTTATGTCTCTCATCACTGGGTCAAACTCCTGCAAGAGGCCATCCTAAGATAATGACACCCCAAATCGTTAGGCGTAAAAGGGGAGAACACTAAAGAGAATAAGAGAAAATTCAAGGAAGCACCGAAGAAACGAGGAAGGAGAAGCAATAGATCAAGATTAGCAGAAGTTGGGGCTAAGTTGGTGGACTTAGGCCAGTACCCAACGATCAAGGAAACGTTGTCCTCTCTCCAAAAGCATTTCCAATGAAATTATTGTCTTGGATTATAAGAGGAGACAATAGCTCCACGAAGGCGAGAATCTTGAAAAAGAAGATTTTCCAGGAGAAACCTACAACCTTCTTTATTCAAGAGACCAAGTGTTATGAGGAAAGTATAAAAACAATTGCAAGGAAAATATGGCATGACATCGATATGGTAGGCGTAGACGCTCAAGGCGTTATTGTGGGATTGTCTATTTTATGGGATCTGAAAGCTCTTAGCCCGTCAAACTTTATGGCCACTCAAAGATTCATCTCAACTTATATTTAGATTATTGGATCTCACATTGAAGGCATGCTAACAAATGTTTATGGACCCCAAGCTCCCCCTCAAAAACTCCAGTTTCTTAGGTTTTTGGAGTCTCTTCGAACTTCTATCAATAAGAAACAATGAATTTTAGGTGGGGATTTTATTATGATTACCTCCCTGGGTGAAAAAAGGGGAGGTAGGAGGCAATTGGAAACAACGAGTCAAGAGTTTAGTGATTTTATAGAAAATTTACACTTGGTGGATATTGAAACAGGGAACCACTTGTTTACTTGGAACAACAAGCAGGGATTGGAGAGGCATATTACATCCAGGCTTGATCGATTTTTGTTATCTGAACCAGGCCTATCCAATGGGGGGGACGCTTCAGCTCTCGTGCTTCCTGTAGTCGGATCTGACCATTGGTCGATCTTTCTAACCTAGGTTGATAATGAAGGTTCTTTGAGATGACCACTTCGCTTCAAACAATTATGGTTATCCCATCTTAATTTCAAAAGTACGGTTCAATAATGGTGGGAGGAGGCTGATGTCCAATATGGGACATGTATGTATTAATTCAACAAAAATTGAAATTGAAATGAGTCAAATTGAAACTAAAAAAGTGAAATAAGGAAGTTTTTGGTAACATCTTCCATGATAAGAGATCGCTAGAAGGGAGATTGGAAGAAATCTAATTAAAAGGTATGCAATATGGATATGATGATAACTTGTGAGAGTATGAGTAACAAGTTGGAGTCCGTCTCAAAGAAAGGGAAAGGCAAGAGGAAATCTTGTGGAAGTAGTAGTCATGAAATATGTGGCTTAAAGAAGGAGAACGCAACACCTCTTTCTTTCATCGGTCGAATACCCAAAACAAGCATAAGAATCGTATTACTAGGATTAAAAAATATAGTGGGGAGAGGGTGGAAACCCAACAAGAGATAGAGGAGGAGCTGGTCATCTACTTCAAGGAGATCATGCGTGAACCAGTTCAAGATCGAGCGGCAGATATTTCCAAAGTCACTCAACATATCCCAACGCTAGTGTCTCAATCCTAGAATGATATGCTCATGCACCTTGTCGAGTTGGCGGAAGTGGAGGAAGCGATTAGGCAGATGGAGGATGGTAAGGCCCCTGGTCTGGATGGTTTCATTGCTAACTTCTTCCATTTTTTCTGGGATGTTATCAAAGAGGAAGTGGTGCAGATTGTGGAGAATTCTCGTGCCATGGGTAGAGTTCTTTCGGCCTTCAATGCCACCTTTTTGTATTTAATCCCTAAATCCAAAGGGGTGGGTTCTCCAGGTAAATTCTGGCCTATCTCTCTCTGCAATGTTATTTATAAAATTATCACAAAGTCGTTGCAAACAGGCTCAAACTTGTTCTCCCCGATTTGATTTTGTCGGAGCAATCTGGGTTTGTGGAAGGAAGGAAAATTATGGATGGCATTATCTTAGTGCATGAGGTAATCCATTCTTTGAAAGTCACAAAGAATCCAGGGATGCTGATAAAACTTGACCTAGCCAAAGCTTATGGAAAGATCATTTGGCAATTCATGTCTACAGTTTTGAAGGCATTTAGCTTTAATGAGCATTGGATTGACTGGATACACAACCTATCCTCCTCAATTTTATTTTCAATCCTATTGAATGGGTCTCCCTCTCAGACGTTTAGACCTTCGTGAGGTATTCGACAAGGTGATCCCCTATCCCCATTCCTATTTATCCTTATAGCTTAAGGTTTGAGGTGCATGTTTAAAGACCTTGTGAGGAACTAAGAAATGTGTGGCATGTATTTACATCCTCATGTTCCGAAACAATCTCACAGGAAATTTATGGATGATACTCTGTTAATGGGATATGCCTCGGTCCAAGATGCTAGAGTTATTAAACATGGTCAGAATCTATTTTTCAAAGCCTCAGGCTTTTTGGTTAATGAAGAAAATTCTTAGGCGTTCTTTTTTAATACTCCCAGAATCTCTCAACATAATATTCTATGCATTCTAAGGTTTCAAGGGAGTTCCCTTCCATCCAAATACCTAGGTTCCCCACTCTCTAACTTGATTGTTCGTAAGACATCTTGGCATGAGTTGGTGGATAAGATGAGAAAATATTATCAAGCTGGGTTCTGAGACCTCTCAATCTAGCTAGAAGGCTAGTTTTGGTTAAAGTTGTTCTTCAATCCATGGCAAGCTATCTTTTTTCAATGATGGCAGTTCCCAAGTATGTGCTCAAAGAAATATGACAATTAAAAAGGAATTTCTTATGGGGAGGGTTAGAAGAGAAACAAAAATGGGCCTTAGTTGGATGGGAAACACTTTGTTGGCCAAAATCCCAAGGAGGCCTTGGCCTCCAGGACGCGAAGAAGAGTTGTTTGGTCATGGGGGGGGAAATCTAGTGGAGATGAGTGACTTATGACAAAGAGCCTTGGGCCCAATTGTGGCATTGAAAATATGCCAGTGCCCTTGAGAAGCATAATATTATTCGATTTAATGGCACATGGGGAGGCATGCACATCTGGAATATGATTGCAATGGGAAAGGATTTGGTCAAAATCATAGTTTCTAGGAGATAAGGAATGGTGAGGCAATCGATTTTTGGAATGACTCTTGACACCAACTTCTTGAGATGAGAGGGATTTTGATCTTCCAGAGACTCAAAGACGAGGTCAAGAGACACGGGGGGTCAAAGTTAAATATTATTGGCAGTCTATTTAGGATAGCCCTAAATTCAATAGTTGGCTTTCTCTAGACTAGTGGAGGGACACCGGCCAAGGAGAGGAGGTCGAAAATTTATGGGATGAATTACAAAATAGGTGTATTCAATCTCAAACAGGAAAGGACAAGTTGCGTTGGGGCTGTTCGGCTAAAGGTACCTTTAGTGTCAAGGAGGCTTATAGTATTTGGGCGGGCTAGTCGAGTGGGCCTCAGCAGGCCTCAGCAACTAGAATGGAAGAAAATTTGGGAGGCCAATCTATGGCCGAAGGTAGCCACATTTCTTTGGCTAATACTTACAAGACACATCTTGACTAGGGAAAACCTTTTGAAACGTAGTTTCAAAGGGACGATGCATTGTAGTTTGTGCCTATTTGAAGAAGAAACGATGGATCATTTGTTGGACAAATTCCCTTTTACATCCACCTTATGGGATTATGGAGCTGAACAATTCCACTCTTCCTCGAGAGTTACGGGACACCCAGACCTCTCAGTCGTGGAATGGAAGGAAAAAGGATTTCATAACGCAATCCTGAATCGTATCTCACAACTTTTCCTGGGTTTTCTGATGTCGAAAGTTTGGAGGGAACGCAATCAACGCATTTTTAGGGATAAGATTAGTCCTGTGGATAGGGTTTGGAGCCTGGTTCAGTATCACATTCAGGAAACCTTGAAGCTGTCTCAATGGTCGGACAAAGATTTGCAAGCCAATGCTAATGAAAGGAGAATTCTTCATAAATGGGGAATCCATTCTACCCCGACATTCACTAGTAAATGCCAGATTAAGCTGGGAGGTGTAGGAGTCCGGAGATTTGGTGTGCCCCTCCATCTGGTATTCTCAAATTAAATTTTGATGGTGCCTCCATAAGCAACCATGGCCCAACTAGGTTTGGGGGTATTTTTGCAATAACAAAGAAGAAATCCTTTGGGCTTTCTAGGGATTTATTGCAGCAAAAACTAATAACTCGACCGAGGTAGAAGGTCTTATGAATGGGATTATCCATGCCAAAAGTCGAGGTTTTGATTCGATCATTGTAGAAGGAGACTCTAAAGTAATCTTGACTATGGCTAAGTATCTCCAAAATGGGAAACCGGTCTCAAAAGTTTATGAGAATTGGCGTTTGGAGTTTCGGCTGGAAATGCTGAGAGAGACAATCCGTCAATTCCAAAGCCTATCCTTCTGCCATGTTAAATTAAAGGGGAATAGGCTGGCGTATTTCCTGGCAAACAAGGGTGTTCAAGAGTGGGTCAGACTCGAGGAGGGTGAAGTCAAAGATCTGGGACCATAATTTTGTGTCCCAGTGTCATTCTTTGGCCTCCTAGGATGTCGTCTCCCCGAATGCGAGTGTTTCTAGAACCTAAGAGAGTCATGAAGTGGCAACATGTGGAGGCCAAGATGAGCCGTGTGTTCAATGAGGGCATTTTCTGACAGGAAACAAGCTATCATAACGATATCCTAGATGTATAAGGCGACTATTCCCCAAGAGATTTGTAATGAAATTGAGGAGGTTGAGATGGAGCTTTCGGAAGATCTGGAGGGGGCAAAGCTTGAGGAGGATTTCTCGGCACTAGAAGAGTATACATGACCCTGGTACGACTCGAGCCCACCTGTCGTTGTATGAAAGAGCAGTCTCGATGTTTTGGGTTACAAAGGGCATTCGGGTTCGAATTTTGATGGAGCATGGAATTAAGAAGCAAGGTGACGAGGTGCTTGTCACATTTTGGAAAGAGCAATGGGTGGATTCCAGACTTATGCACAAATAAATTTACGTCATAGTGCATCACTTGACATCCTGTTTCTGCCTTGCCTGGGCACGAAGAAGAGTGTTGTTGCTAGTTCATTGACTGGTGAAACGGGTGGATCGTCTATTGGGCACCAGGTTTTTTTATTTATGTATGTTGGTAGGGAAGCAGTTATAATCTCAATGAAGATAGTTATAATCTCAATGAAGATAGGTGTTCAGTGATCAATAGGAGGACTTTGTTATTGGGTCTAAGAGGCGCTCTACAGCTCAGGGAGATCTTATAACATGTGTCGAGTGTTTGTAAAGTAACAAAATAATACAAAGTAAACAAAAAAGAATAATACAAAGTAAAAAGTAATAAATATTATGTCGGCCATTTAAACAAAAAAGAATAATAAAAGTAAAAAGTAAATATGAGAGAGATCTTGTAAGGTTTGTCGAGTGTTTGTCAAGTAATAAAATAATACAAAGTAAACAAAAAATAATAATACAAACTTACAGGATTTCTCTCATATTTACTTTTTATTATTATTTTGTTACTCGACAAACGTTACAAGATCTCCCTCATATTTACTTTTTACTTTGTATTATTCTTTTTTGTTTATGGCCGACATAATATTTATTACTTTTTACTTTGTATTATTCTTTTTTGTTTTCTTTGTATTATTTTGTTACTCGACAAACACTCAACACATGTTACAAGATCTCCCTCATACTGGGTTGTAGAGGATCTCTCGGCACAAAAAGTAATAAATATTATGTTGGCCATAAACAAAAAAGAATAATACAAAGTAAAAAGTAAATATGAGGGAGATCGCGTAAGTTTGTTGAGTAAAAAAAAAAAAGTAAAATAATCAATGGAATAAAATAAAGAAATAAGATTTAAAGATAAGATGCATATTGATTTGATTATTTTTTACTTTGTGCAATACCTCTCCTTGAATAGCTCCTTGAGTGCAGTACCTGAGCAGTTGCTTGATAGAGCCTAAGATTTGGATCTAGGTTGGTGAATATGCTCAATTATGTTATGAATATGCTCAATTATGTTGATGATATATAACCAATGGTCTATAGGAGGTCCTTGTTTATTGTTAATTAGTGATATTAAGACTGATAAATCCCCTGTTTTCCCTCTGGGGGAGGTATTTGTTGTTTTTGGTTGCTACACTGTAAGGGAAGTTGGTCTAGTAGTCTGAAGTTCTATTAAATGGAGGTACAACTTTCTAGCTCTGTTTTGACAGAAGTTCTATGTAAATTTCCAAGTGTTATATAATATAAAGTCTATTTAATTACATAAAAAAAACTTGCTTGTTTATGATGAATATAATGATTTTGATGTTGAAGATAACGATAAATTATAAGGGCAACCAACAACATTTTCCTTTACAGAGGGATTCAATCAACAATCTCAGGAAGGCAGTGAGCTCATTCTTGATGAAAAAATATTCATCGATAGTAATGTTGAAGAGATATTTGACAGTTTCCAAGATGCTAGTTCATATTGCTATAAAGAATGTTTTATTCGGGAACAAGATGTACATATTTATTTATCTTCTGAAAATTGGAACAACACTCATCCTATATATGATAATTATGATACAAAGTCAGAGCTTGCTATTGAAGAGCATATTTTTACATCAGCGTGCATAAAAGCTTCTAACGGTGAACATGTATATGACATCCATGAAATGGAGTTTAAGGATAGCAAAGAAAAAGCTGAAGGTAATTTATTACCTTTGACTTTTTCTTTATTAATGTCTCGGAAAGAGAAAATTGACATGATTTACCATATAGTGTCGTGGGTGCCATGATTTACCAGCTGAATTGATCCAGCACTCAACTGTATATTTTGAAGCCACTATCTAACAACTCACCAATTGATTAGCTAGAAAATAGAGGATAAAATCATCTTCGAACTTCTAGAGATAGCTAGTATTTCTTTTATGCCCTCACTCATGATGCTTCCCAGTTCTCATTCTGTGGTTTTAAATATTCCCTCGTTTGGTTCATGGTCAAGGAGACCGATCTACTTCTCTCAAAGGTAGGCAAGTATAAAAGCCCAGATGAGCATCCATTTTTCCCTGATGACATGCAGGAGTCGTTACTTCCCTTACAAAATCTACAGGCCATCTCAAGGAAATCCATTATGGAAAGTTTATAGCTGAAGAAAAATTCTGAGGCTCCTCAAAAGAATATAAATCTACGATCCGAGCACATGACAGGGAATCACAAATGAATCTGTTGACTTTTGAAATGCAAAAGCAACGGTCCAAAAATTAGTGGAGCTCAGAGCATTGATTGGGGTATCAAGTTTAATCACAGTAATGGACAGCCTGCACCTGAATCTATTATTGACAAGATACATAGCAACACACTGTCAATTTCAAAAAAAAATCAAGACGGCAAACATTTCAGATGTGGATTTGTCTAGATTGAGAATTATTAAATTTGGCAAAGTATGCAGAAGCAGAGGATATGCATCCTATTTTGAGAAAAGATGATATAGCAAATCACTATAAATATCGACTCTTTTCAAACAACTTATCTTTAGTTATATTTGGTTAAATCAATCAGGAAGATCCATATTTAAAGGCAACGTTTTAGTTTTCATATCCAGATTTCCAGGGAACAGTTCAACATTCAAAAGATTATAAAAGAGGTAGATTTGAAGACTCTAGGGGGAGGTATTCTTCCTTTTGGAAGGAACAGAGGGTTCGAGAGAATAGTGACTCTGTTTTTATTTATATGGGATTTTGGAGAAAGTCTCTTTGTAATATGACATTACCAGGGATTGTTCCTCTCCTTTGAATAAAATATCAATTGTTGAGCATCAATAATTGTTCATGAGTTGTGGATCGTGTCTGCCCGTTATTCATGTGCTTTATTCAAGTGCTATTTATTCATTCTCATAAAGCATTTCTGTTTATCGAATATTTTATCATATGAACATACATAGCTGATCTAGCATAGTCCATCTTTGATATTCATATTTGTCTCCTTTTATTCTTCTTATTTTACTCCTAATCAACTACAACTGGGATTCCAACTCTTTAACTGATGCTTAGACTTTTACTGTACTCATCTATTCGTGCTTATACTTGGTCGTCTACTGGTGCTGGTGGTGCTGGTTCTTCAACTGGATATACTTCATGTAGGTAAACTGCTATTAGTGTTGGTTAAATGGGTACATAAACTAGCTAACTCTGCTAGCTGGCTTTGGAACTTATTCAAGGTAAGCTACTGGTGCTCTAGGTGCTGCTTATGCTGGTGAATCAACTAACTAATCAACTAGATCAACTTTAGGATATAGAAAGTATAAAGAACTGCTGCTTAGTCAGACTTTGGAGAGATGATTTCTTTTGGATTAGGGATTAGCTGTGGGAAATACCCCAAACCCCCTTACCGTGACGCTAAAGCGTCCAGCTTCTAGCTCTGCTTTTATCTTTACTTATTTTCCTGCTTTTGGCTATCGATCTGGCTCTTCTTGCTATTTATAACTAATATAAAATACTAATAAGCTTTATGCGTTCTTTCTTACTTGCTAAACTGCAGATTAAGCCTATCTGGTAACATGATTCAATGGACTTTGATTCATGTAATGTTAAAGCAAGTCTGAACCCTTCTCAATTTTTAAAACTGAGTCAAAGTATCTCTGAGCTACTAGCACACAAAACCATTATTAGTTTTCTTCAAGATATGCTTGGCATAGGTTTTATTCCATCCAAGAACCATGTCAAGCACTAACATGTATTTTGCTATGTATTTTAAGGTTTCTAAAAAATACACACACATACACACCGAGGAGACCTCACACACACATACACACCAAGGAGACCTCACACACACACATACACTAAGGATACTTGGTGTACAGACACACACACATATACACACACATATACACCAAGGATACCTCACACAGAGACACACACATATACACCAAGGAGACCTCTTACACACACACACATACATCAAGAATACTTGGTGTACAGACACACACACATATACACCAAGGAGACCTCACACACATACACACACACACACACCAATGAGACCTGGTTTTAGGATCATCTCATCTAGTCTTGTGCATTTGATACATTGTATAATAAGGTTCCCCCCCACACACACATATGTACACACACACGTGTGTGTGCACATATATGTGTATATATTTATGTATATATACACATATACAGACATATGTGTGTGTATATATATACATATATGTGTATTAGTGTTTTGTTAAGCCCCACATATTGTGACATTACATTTCTATTATTATATTAGCATTGTCTTTATTTGTCAGTGAATACCTTAATTGTATATATGTGTGTATGTATGTGTGTGATACACATATATGTACACACATATATACAACACACACATACATATACACACACACAGACATACATACATACATACACACACATATACAATTAAGGTATACACATATATGTACACATACACACACATGCATATATATATACATACACACATATATACAATTAAGGTATTAACTCACTAATAAAGACAATACTAATATAATAATAGAAATGTAATGTTACAATATGTGGGGCTTAACAAAACACTAAACAATAGATTAATCCAAGTAATAACAGTGAAATTTTTTATGTTGTGATTCATTTTATTTTGGGAATATTGCTTAAGCAGTCTATGCTAAATTAGAACTGGTGTTAAAATAATTGTTCCAAGCAATGTGGAAGATAAGATGAACTTGTTCCTAAAATTTTGGGGAGTTGTAAATGAAGCTCTTGTTATTTCCAAATAAATCATTAGTCTCAACAAGGAACTCATAAAAGATGAATAATTTTTTTGAGACTTATCTCGATACTTTGAGTGAGAAAGTGAAATATGTAAATATTCACTTGAGAAAAAGGGATAATCTCCCTTTAGATAGTATGTTGACTAAGATAAGAAGGGCTTGGGACATTAAAATTGGCACTAACCAATGTCTTCAGCACGAGAAGTGTCAAATTCTTTTTCAAAGTATTTGAAGTCATGAAGAAATTGGAGGGCCCTAACTTCATTCATGATGATAAGTTGACCGCAAAAGAATAATTTTAGTTTTTTCTAGTTGAGAATAAAGTTAATTTGTTTTAAAAAATTGATGCCCTTACTCATGTCGTGCTCACATTTTTTATGTGGGAGTGAAGAAATGGTTGATATAATTCGTGGTTAATAAAGTAGAAAGTAACTCACTGTGCAAAGACCATGTTAGCATCCTTTGTGGTATGCAGGATTAGTTGCTAACTTTGAAGGTAAATGAGGAGATTGTTGAGGTCCCACTTTGAGATTATGTTAAATCTCAGGTGGACCAAGCAATTGTTGTTGCTACTGAATTTTAATGAAATGACAAAGTAGTCAAATAAATTAGGTCAATGGAGTTGTTCTTATTTTCAAATAGAAGCAAAATAAAAGGATATAGGGAGAATAAGAGAAGGGTTCACAACATAACATTTATGCCCTCCAAATTTTGTAAGTAAAAGTAATCTAGATTTCTCTTTTTTTATATTTCTACTAGTTGTGTCTCTTGCCATCTGGGTTCCATATGTGTTACAAATATGGAAGCCTTATAGTGACTAGCCAGCCTTCCCCCGTTTCTACATTTAGAATTTTCCTATCTTTCTAGGCCCATAAAAGCCCCTTCCCAACTCATGAGAGGAATATTGTGGAGGCCTATGAGCCCTACCATTTCTAATATCTTGAACTATCCATATTTGATATATATTGTTGGAAATATCTATAGAGAACTATTTCGAGAGTTATATTATTTTTATGGTTTCATCTTAATAATTGTTGAGTGAAATATTGAGTATATGATCTTTGCTCAAACCTTTTTTTATTGATAATGAATTAGTATTGCAAAGTTCTCCGTCAATCGTCTTATATTTTGTTTATCTTCTTCCTCTAAATTGTGATTGCTTAATTTGCTTACATTATACTTCAGACGACAAAACATCTATGTTTAAGAAATCTACTCTTCATGTATAAAAATTGTGTTTACATTCTACAAGTTGTTCGAAACAACCTAGCCCATTTCTTAAGTAGGAAATAAATTATTTAAAATTTATATGTTAAATATGTGAGAAGAATGTCAATTGTCTGAGTTTAAAAGCTTATTTGGGAGCCTTGTTCGACACCATTACTTTAACTACAATTTGAAAAATACAAGTGGAGGATATTCTTCACATAGATGATTACCACCATTTTAAAAATGAAGGAGAACACTCTTCAATTACCCATGAAAATTCCCCTCATTGTTGAAGCCTTTTCAAATGTGATAAAACATATCAACATGAGTATTTGAAGAGAACATAGTTACTGACTTGACGAGAACTATGAACTCAAATTGAGAAATCCAGCTCTTAAAACTTCTTTTTGCATAAACAACACCAAAATCAACCCACAAACGAAAAAGTGATGCTACTGGTGTCACCCTTTTTTTCAGTGTTAAAATTACAACCTTTTTCAACCATGGCCTCAAAAACCCATATGTTGTTAACGAAAACCTTAAAATCAACCCCTTAATTGAAAATTGGTGCTACCAATAGTACTATTTTTGTGAGTTAAAATTACAACTTGTTTGCAATCGTGAACTTAACTGATAGTATTGTTGTAATCAAAACCTTAAAACCAACCCTTAATTTGAATTGTTGTGTTCCTATAAGAATACCCTTTTTTTTTCAAAAATAAGTTGGGCAATGAGTCTGCCTGCCTGCCTACATGCATGCTTCACCTAGGGTTCTAAAGCTCCACTCCCATCCTTCCCCCTGTCTCCTTCCTCTGTCCCTTCTACCTCTGTACATTTGGCCTCACCATGGGAACTGCACCAGGAGGGGTCGGTGGCCCCTCCTGCACAGCTCCCTCCTCCTCTGTTCCGACCGCCTCAGTACGAATCGGATCCGCCAAAGTACCTCTGACCCATCCTGAAACCCTGGAAACTTCGAACAACGCCACTGGCCCGGACACGGGCACGACCACATGCATTCTGAAAGCAGTTGAAAGACCCTGTCTTGTCCTCCCGGCGGAACGCATCAACGCAAGAGCACAAAAAATGAAGGATCACACCCTGGTAGGTAAGTTCACTGGCCTTTGGCCAACTGAGCAAGCCCTACGCAGCTGGATAATGGCCAAATGGAAACCTAAAGCTCATTTTGACCTACAACTGGGATCCAAAGGATTCTTTACCATCATCTTCCACAAACTCAAGGACAAAGCACGAGTTGAGGATGGAGGCCCCTACTTCTTCAACTCTGCATGCTTATACCTTAGACACTGGACGGAGTGATTCAACCCTGACAAAGAATATTTCACATGGGCTCCTGTCTAGATCCACCTGTACTCCCTACCTCAGGAATATTGGGACGAAGATACTCTCAAAGACATCGGAAACACCCTTGGAACCTACGTCAGAGTAGCATATCAAACAAGAACAAGTAAGTACACTTCATACGCCCGGATCTGTGTCTACATGCACATGGCTAAATCGCTACCAGACTCGATCAGCCTCAACCACGATGACTTTGAATGGATACAACCGTTGGACTACGAGCACATCGCATTTCACTACAGGAAATGTCACGAGCACGAACATCTGTACAGAGACTGTCACCTCAACCTAAGCAAGCCGCATCTAGAAAACAAGGACGAAGAGGGATTCCAAAAATCCGAAAAGAAAAAGGCGACACCACCACAAAGCGCCCATGGAGGATAAGACACCAAATGAACCAAACACCAGCAACAACTTCACAGCCCTTGAAGGGCAAACAGGGAACCCAGAAACTGAGATGAAAAATGTGGAGGATCCACAGCATAACATGAAGCGCACCGAGCAACCTCAAACTTCAGACTCTGAAAGGATAGAAAGCCATAATGACAAGAAAAATCCAACCAAAGGACCAATCATTGAGGAGCAAGGGACATCAAGGAAAGCCCTGCCAAACCAAGCGGACACTCTAGGACCGAAAATACTTATGGACGAAGAAATGATAGAATTGGAATTTGGAGATCTCGACATCCTAGGCATGTAAGATGCATGCACCAGGAAAGCCTTCAACTCCATCCCACCTAAGCAAACCAGTGACTAACGAAAGCCCTGAACAAGGTAAAGCACTTTAAACTTGGGGTTCATAATCTTCCTCAAAAGGAGAAACAAAAAATTCAAAGGGACATCAAGAAACGAGGAAGAAAATCTGATCTACAAAGGATCAGTTAGTTGGGAACCTGTCTAGTGGATTCAGGGCAATATGCGCAGCTAACAAAGTTCTTCCCCACTGTTCATCCAAGTTCCCAATGCAGTTAATCTCCTGGAATGTGAGAGGGCTCAATGGATCCACTGAGCATCGGATGCTTAAAAGGAAGATTCTACAAGACTCGCCCACTGTAATCTTCATGCAAGAAACCAAATGCACCACCGACTCGTTCCACGCTCTCATGTCCAAAGTCTGGAAAGAATTTCAAGCTATGGCGATCGACGCTAGTGGAGCCTCCGGCGGTATATCTATAGCCTGGAACCCTTCTCTACTCACCCTTAACAATTTTGCCTCTACGACCCACTCTTTGTCTGCTTCCTTCCATATTCTTGGCACTGAAATCACTAGACGGCTCATGAATGTCTATGGGCCTCATACTACACCCCTCAAATTGAAGCTCCTTGATCACATCCATTGGTTCTCCACTCAGCATCTTGACTCCCTGATCATCCTTGGCGGCGACTTCAATATGACCACTTTCCTCCGGGAGAAAAAGGTAGGCCATCGGTACCTGTCTCCCGAAGATACCCTTTTCAAGAACTGCATTGAAAATCGTAGGGTCATAGATCCTCTCCCCTCAAAAGGCTTTCTAACCTGGAACAATCGCAGGGGAGGAGCTCAGCAAATTGACTCCCGATTGGATCGCTTCCTCATCTCAGAAAAAGTGATGGATATGGGAGGTATGTTAACCACTGCAGTTCTTCCCTCTGTTGGCTCAGACCATTGGCCGATCTCTCTCAACTGGCATCACTCTGGTAATAAATATTTTTGCCCCTTCCGTTTCAAAAAATTATGGTTGACTCACCCCTCTTTTCAGAATACTGTTCGCAATTGGTGGCTCAACATGAAAGTGTCAGGCCGCTCTAAAATGGCCATCCTGCACCAGAAACACAAGCTCCTTCGATCAAGCTGCACACCTGGAATCGTACCACCTTTGGAAACATCTTCACTGCAAAGAGTGAGCTGGAGAAAGATCTGGAAACTATTCAAAGGAACATAATGGAGTAGGGGCATTTCGAGGCTCTCAAACAATAGGAGAAGGACATCCTCAATCAGTTGGATGCGCGATGTGAACATGAGGAAATACTCTAGAGACAGAAATCTAGAATCAACTGGCTAAAAGAAGGTGAGAGAAACACCTCTTTATTTCACCGCAATACCATCCATAATAGAATGAATAACAGGATTGCAACCATAAATAATGCTGAGGGAGTTCACATCCGCAACCAAGAAGAAATAGAGCAGGAACTGATCAACCACTTTCAAGACCTGCTAACTAAAAAAAAAAAATACAGAACTCGGGCCATTAGTTAGGTGACCAACCACATCCCCACCATTCTCACCCTTGAACACAATGCCGCTCTCATGAAGGAAATCTCCATGACCGAAGTGGAAGCAGCAGACAATCAGATGGTTGAAGGCAAGAAACCGGGCCCTGATGGTTTCACCATTAACTTCTTCCTTCATTGTTGGGACCTCCTAAAGAAAGAAATTTTAGAGGTTGTCGAAGAATCCAGGCAAAAGAAATGGGTCTTTCTTGCCTTAAACGCCACCTTCATCACCCTCATCCCCAAGGAAATTGGAGCCACCATCCCTAGTAAGTTCAGACCTATTTCCCTCTCCAATGCCATTTATAAAATTATCACCAAGGTTGTAGCCAACAGCCTCAAAGTTCTCCTCCCCCTTCTCATCTCACCTGAGCAAACAAGGTACGTTGAAGGCCGCCAAATCCTAGACGGGATTATCATGGCGCATGAAGTTATTCACTCCCTAGAAACAACCAAGACTCCCGGTATGCTGGTCAAACTGGACCTTTCCAAATCCTTTGATAAACTCAGTTGGACCTTCATTGAAAAAATTATCCTAGCCTTTGGATTCTGTCAAGAATGGACAAATTGGGTCATGTCCCTCACCTCCTCGACTTTCTTCTCCATCCTGGTGAACGGTTATCCCTCTGCCACCTTCACCCCATCCAGACGCATCCAGAAAGGAGATCCACTTTCTCCCTTCATCTTCATCCTGATGGATGAAGGGCTCGGCATAATACTCCAAGCAAAGATATCAGCTGGCACTCTTCGAGGAATATCCCTCCATGGTTGCCCCCCATAGCCTACCAACAATTTGTAGATGGCAATCTCTTATTTGGGCATCCCTCGGTTTAGGAAGCCCTTACTCTCAAACTCACCCTGCAAACCTTCTCGGAAGCTTCGGGAACCACCGTTAACTTGGATAAATCTCAGCTCTTCTTATTCCACACTGAACCCATCACTCAGAGAAACATCTCACGCATCCTGGGATACTCTATCTCTTCCCTACCTTCCAAATACCTTGGAGCACCCCTCTTCGAATCTGCCATAAAACATGCCTCCTGGAAAGAACTCCTTGACAAACTGGAAACCAAAATATCCTCCTGGACCTTTCGCTCCCTTAACCTGCCTAGCAAAATTGTTCTTCTTAAAGTTGTCCTTCAAACCATGCCTCTCTATCTCTTCTCAGTCCTTGTCGCCCCCAAGTGGGTCCTCAAATTGATTCACAAATTTCAAAATTCCTCTATTTGGGGGGGGAATCACAACAACCACAAATGGGCCCTCGTCAAATGGAACACGGTCTGCATGCCCAAAAGAAAAGGAGGTCTCGAGATTCGGGACCCAAAAAACAATAATCAGGTCCTTTCTGCCAAACTTTGGTGGAAATGGGTCAATGACATTGTCTCCCCTTGGAGCCAACTCTGGCAGCACAAATATGCTCTGGATTTTCCATATCAGTAGCGCATCAGGTATGACCAGGATCCCCCAGGTTCGCTATTTTGGTGAGCAACCAATTGCCAAAGAGCCATTGTTCAACAACACAGTTTATGGGAAGTCAGAAATGGTCAACAGGAAAACTTCTGGTTTGATTTGTAGCAACAAATCCCGAGCATACACAATCAAAGCATCCCGTCGGACCTCCAGATACACTGCCATCTCAACAAACACCTGCTCGTCAAAGACTATTGGACTCCTACCTCCGGAGAGATCAGAATGTGGAAACCACCCCACCTCTAGACTCCCCCTGTCCCAAATGAAAACGTGGCTCCCATCTGAAAAGATATTCAAAACAGGTATATAAGGGTGGACCATGATCATTACATTATTCGATGGGGTCACCGCCCCATAGGGACTTTAACCACGAAAGAGGCTTACTCTCTTCTCACTGGAAGATTGGATGACTAGCTTAATTCTCTCTAGAAAAAAATTTCGGAATAAAATTTATGGCCCAAAGTATTTTCCTTCCTCTGGCTCATGGCGCACAAACGCATCCTCACTTGGGACAATCTCCTTAAAAGAGGCTTCCAAGGCCCTTCGTGGTGCATCATGTGTGGAAACCACCCTGAAACCATTGACCACCTGTTGGACTCATGCGACATAGTTGGGGAACTTTGGGGCAAGGTGGCTTGCACATGCAAGCGCACCAACAAAATCAGGGGAGATATTGTCCAAACCATAGACAACTGGTCTCAAAACCCCTTTCAAAGCACCATTGCCAATAGACTCTAGGATCTTATCCCATGCCTGCTGCTCTGGAACATTTGGAAAGAAAGGAATAGAAGAATATTTGAGGACAAGAAAAAATAGGTCTTTGACATTTGGGCTACATTTAAAACCAACTTGTAAGACACTCTTTCCCTGAACGACTGGAGCACTACATACTTCCCCACCTCGCCCTTCGAAAGGGGCTTCCTGACCGACTCGAATCTCAACTTTAAACCAATCCTCCACTCCCTCTGTAGGGCCCCTTCAGACTCGCCCAGCCTGGAGCATTGGAGCAGACCCCCCTCAGGCTTCTTCAAACTCAATTTTGATGGAGCCTCTAAAGGCAATCCAGGGGCCATAGGCTTCGGGGGAGCCATAAGGGATGATTCAGGAACCATCAGGACTACCTTCTTTGGAGCTCTTGGCCAGACACCAATAATGCAGCAGAATTATCTAGTCTCCTCGAAGGAATCAGAAGTGCCCACCGGCTCGGTCTAATCCCTATGGTGGTGGAGGGTGAATCCAAGATTATTCTGGCATTAGATCACCACCTTCTCAATGGATCCATGGTAGAAAAAATCTCTCCTAGCTGGAGGCTCACTCAATTCCTTCAGGAACTTGCTACAATCCTAATCCAGGACAATTCAATTTCCTTCCACCACATCAAAAGAAAAGCCAACGCTCTAGCCAATCGTCTGGCCAATGAGGGGGTTACTTGCACCTATGGCATACAGGAAGGACCCCTCACAGCTATGAACTCTCGAGAATTCATCCAACAATGCCAATTTCTCGCCAACTTGGATCTAGCTACCCCGAATGCGGGTGATGGGACAGGCTTGGACACATGCAAACCCAGTCATGTGATACATAGACACATGGACAGGCTCCGTGGCACAGACGAGGAGGGCGATTTGAGGAGGCGGCAGCCTCAAGGCCTAGCTCATTAACACCCTCGTTGGAGATGTCCCCTAGACCTGGCGAACCTCGGCTTCGGCATACCACCTCCAGGTGGTTCCCTCGTGCGGCTTTAAGGAGCGCGGGAAACCGTCATCCCGACTCGGGTATAATCATGCACCTCCGGCCCAAGTGTGTCATTGCAATGCTCTACATCCTCTACAGGCCTACGACCTGGGCTCCTCCCGCACTCTGGTTCCTGCTTTTCATAGCCATCCACTTCCTTGCTCCCCTTGAGAGCTGGCTTCTGCTACACGCAGGCATACTCCACCCAGTGTTTTTTGTTAGCTCTTGGGCTCCCTCTATCTGGTCTTCTGATATGGGCCGGCCGAAAGGTTCTAAGGGGAGAGGAAAGAAAAGCAACACCCACAAAGATGCAGAAGACATGGAGAAAGGGTATGGGGAGGAGGTCACCGTCCCCGTTCGTTTGTTAATCGACAATTGGGAATCCAAACTTATGGCGGACTGCCTCTCCACTGGGCACCCTGGTAAGAAAATTGAGCCTTATTGGCTCGTTAAGAATATTCTTGGGATTCTTATGGAGGACATGCTAGCCAACTGGGCTACTGCCAGAAACGTCACCCAGACCTTGAAGGCCACCCTGCCTAACATGGAAGAAATACTGGGAAGTCTTGAGGGCACCTTCAATTAGCAATCGTACGCTCCCAGCAGACACCCTCATCACATCAACATTGGAAGGGATGGGCACAGGGACCTCTCCACCATTGCAGGTGCAAGCAAGCATGTTCAAGCGAGCCCATCCAAGGGTAAGGCATCATTGACCTTCACCATTCCCACCACCATAGGCCATGTTCCGTCCATGCGAATCCGCAGCGATCAGGTGTTCACTGCCTTCAGAAAGACTACCCCTCTTCCTGTCAAACTGTTGGTCAAAGACTCGGTTGCGGAGGAGTATCCTCCCTATCCCATCCTGGAAGTGAACTCCCCTGACACTCAGGCACTCGAAGCAAATGCACACAGCTAAGAAGGCTCCGGTCACTCCTTGTGTTTTCCAGCTTTTCTTTCTTAATTTGTTTAATAGTTTATTAGCTTACAGTTTAATAGGTTTCTAGAAACAATGTTGTCTTGAAGCAACACCCTGGACTTCTTACTCAGGGCAGGGCTTATGTAATTTTGAACATCACCATTTTGATCCCTTCGAGTTTTTGGGTTGGTGGCCACACTCTCTCAAGCCACTGCAGACTGTAACATGTCATGTGTTTTGGACATTTTTTTATTAATAGAATTTTGCAGCTTTACAAAAAAAACAAACTTTTTTTTTTTTTGGGCTTAAAATCACAATATTTTTTAAACCATGGCCTTAAAAACTTGTACTATTTCAACAAAATCTTAAGATCAACCCTTGAACAAAAAAGTAGCACCCCCGTTTTTTTGGGTAACTTAGAATTACATGTCTTAAACCATGTGCTGAAAACTATTACTCTTACAATTGGAAAAACCATAAATCATCTTGAAAATGTTTACTCCTTTATGGTTAATTTATCACTCCAAGCCCCAAAAAATACATGATGAAATCACTCTATAATTTAAAATTTTAACATTACTTCCAAATGTTTTATTTACTTCTTATAAAAAAATTCAATACAAACTACATTGAATTAAACACAAATGTTTTCATGACAATATTGTTGCATTTCTCGTATTCAAGTCAGATAAGCTAATAAATTTTCTATATTATTTATAATAAAATCATATAAGTCAACAAGCATAGAAATAATTCATAACTTCATGGAAGATCATATGTAAGTTCAAACACTCCTTTAGAGTTATCATACAAACATTATATATTAATAAACAATATATAACACGTTTCATACAATTATTGAAATTAAGTCATGGATTTTGAAACCCCATCATAATCTACATTATCTTCAAATGAATGATTGGATGAAGATGCAGAAGAGCCATATTCTTCTCTATTATCAATGCATGAGCCATCTGAGTCTACATGTATGGCCAACATTTAAGATGTTAGAATCCTTCTAGATTTACAATAAGGTTCAGTGGACTCGCATCTTGCAACTATTTCTTGTTCTAACAACCTCTCTATGATCTTTGTAGTCCTGGAGCAAAGAGTGCCTCTCCTTGTCAAATGGAAGTCGTAAACAAGCATGTCAATGTCCTTTAATTTTAACATGACAATGAAGGGATGACAAAAAAATCAAAATATTAATAAAATAAGGTGGGGGGACGAAAATAAAAATCAATGTTAAATAAGGGAAAACAATAATACAAATAAAATTTGATAAAGGACGAATCAAAACCTTTGGAACAAATATCAATGACTTATGTCCATCATAATGATAGGGTAGAGAGGTGTGATCATTGGGTCATGAGATCCTACTTAGTGAAAAAACCCTAGAAGTGTCGCCATTTTCCTTCCAAGAGCTCCTCTCCACTATTTTTTCACAAAGTGTGTGTGTGTGTGTGTGTGTGGATGCTTCCTCATATTCATGGATTCCACCTCTAGAAAACATGTTGGCATAGACTTATGCACCTCAACTAAATGTATTCAAACCAGGCATTTGTTGGCATGGAACTACCCAAATGACAAATATCATTGGTAACAACCGATTCAATTAACCCCTTGGGATAAGTGTGTGTGTGTGTGAAAGGTATTCAAACTAGGCACTTGCTATCATGGAACTTTCCAAATGACAAATATCATTGGCTACAACTGATTCGGGGGCTAAGTATGTGTGTGTGTGTGTGTGTGAAAGGAAAACATTGTTGGGAAACCCAAGGGATGCTTTTGCATATTCATGGATGGGATACCTAGTATACTTATTGACATTGAATAGTGTGCCTCAATTATGTGGATTTGAATTGAGCATATGTTGGCATTGAACTAGCCAAATGCCCAGCAACATTGGTGAAAAATAGTTGAGCTAACCCCTTGGGGTCATGCAAATGTTGGTTCCAAATGTTATCTCTATTTGTGAAATGGGGTTAACATGTAGATATTATTCATATCATGATGCAATTTACTTGAATACTCTTGATGGTTCATTTTTTTCCAGTTCTTTATCACATATATAAGCTTATGGTTGTCTTAAAGAATTGGGTTTGGTCTAAATGGTTGGTTGTTTGAATCATCGAAAGATTGGGATAAGAACCCTAATCGAGACGACCCTTAAGGAAAAGGTTCACATAAATATTGGGATTACCATAATCGAGATAAGAACCCTAGAAAAGAATATTGATATAGGTTGAGCCAACAATTTTTGTTGCTCTCTTCAACATTTTGGTAAGTAGTTATACTTGACACATAAACAATCAAATATAATTTATTGTATTAGATCTCTCCATTCAGATGAGAAGATTCTCAATGTTTTTAATTCAACCTATATTTGGATAATAGAGTTGCTACTGCAAAAATGATTATCAACCCCCAGTAGAGACCCGTATGATTCATTTCAACCTTTTGTTCATTCATGTGTTTGTGTCATAGCTACATAGTGTAGACATAGTTTATTGTTGGCAGAGGTCACCACCATCCTTATGAATCTTTCCAGGGAATAAGGATTGAAAGACCTTCACATCTACGGACATTCAAATTGTGGTTGATTGAATGCAAGGTTCCAAGGAAAAGAGGAGCATTAATTGTCAAGGAATCCTGAAATTTGTTAAGGGTCTTAATTAAGAATGCATTTTCCTTATTTACTTTCCATCACATCTTCAAATAATTTAATTAAACATTTGATTCTCTCTCTAAGTAAGGATGGAATAGGGTAATTGAAATATATATGATTTTTTTTCATCCATAGACCTAGGGTTGATCCATCTTAGCTACCGCGACTACGGTTCTCTTCTAGCTCATTGATGTTGGTGATCTCCTATTTCATTTTGGTTTGAACTCAATAATGATGTCTTTGAGTCTATTCTAGGTAGGTCTTGGTGTTATTTGAACTCATCTAGGATCACTGTGGGTCTATTCCAACTCAGCCTTGGTGTTCTTCCAACACACTTTCAAGGTTGAACCAAACTATGTTTTATCTTTGATGAGTGCCTTAGTTCTTCTTAAATCCATGTTTTGAGGCCATATGTTTATTTTATTTCCTAAGGTTATAATAAAGATTACAAAATATACCAACTATACTAAATGATAATTAAGGTTGTTGTAATCTTTTGTTTATATTTTAAGTATAATTTCCACTCCAAAAATATGTCTAATTCATTAGCAATGCAATTTTTTTTATTTTAACAAGAGTTATGTACTCTTATTACCTTGATCATTTTTAGTGATTTACCAAAGAAATTCTATTGTTTTTTTCAAGCAATCTTGGAATCTTTAGGATACCAAGGTTTAGCCCACTTGTTTTCCTAATTGAAAGACATACCTAAAGAGTATTTATTTATACAAGTTGAAAGCTTTAGTATAAGCTATGATACAAGTAAGCAATATTTTTATTAATAGAGGATAATTATAAGAAAAAAAATCCTTTAAGAAAATGCAAGTTTTAGTTTTATAAAAATCAGGTGATTTGTGTTATTGCAAACCTTCTCTGGTGGATTTCCTATGTAAGTCCATGTTTAGGGTTAAGGGTCTATGGTTGGAATTAGGCTCATGACTTTCTAAAAAATGATAGCATCGTCATTAATCAATGAGATGGACAAAATAGCATAGTCAATTGCACTGCTATCGAGACCATATTTCATAACAAACAAGTTCCCAATTAAATATTTAGAGCTTCTATTGTAAGTGCAAACCAAATAAAAATCCTCCTTTAGCTATATAAGAAAAAATCTAGAAACATTGCTTAATAGCCAACCTTATTTATTTATAATGCAACTTGCATTAAAAATGGCTAGAAATGGACACAAAATTTCTAGGAAGAGTGGTTTCTACAAGTATTCTCTCTATTCACACACTGACTTCCATGGTTGTTCTAATAGTGTCCTTGAGTTAGATTGTTGTAATGTTCTGTTCGCTTTCCAAAACAATATTTTCTTGCACTTCAAAATTGATATACAAAACCAGTCTTAGGTAACCAATATTGTGTTTGCATTGATAATACCTAAATGTAATGACTTGAATTATAGATAAAATTCACTACATATATTCGAATTTTCGGATTGGATTCAATATAGGACTAGAGGAACAACCACAAAATGCCTATATAACAAATTTCACATTGCATGTGCTTAGGCTAAGCATTTGACATTTCTATTGTTGAAGAGGTACAGTGTCTGCATTGCCTAAACCTAGTGATTTGCATGCATTTGCTTTAGCCAAGTAGGTTGAACTACCTAAGATTGTTTAACTTGGATAAATCTCAGCTCTTCTTATTCCACACTGAACCCATCACTCAGAGAAACATCTCGCGCATCCTGGGATACTCCATCTCTTCCCTACCTTCCAAATACCTTGGAGCACCCCTCTTCGAATCTGCCATAAAACATGCCTCCTGGAAAGAACTCCTTGACAAACTAGAAACCAAAATATCCTCCTGGACCTTTCGCTCCCTTAACCTGCCTAGCAGAATTGTTCTTCTTAAAGTTGTCCTTCAATCCATGCCTCTCTATCTCTTCTTAGTCCTTGTCGCCCCCAAGTGGGTCCTCAAATTGATTCACATATTTCAAAAGTCCTTTCTTTGTGGCGGGAATCGCAACAACCACAAATGGGCCCTCGTCAAATGGAACACGGTCTGCATGCCCAAAAGAAAAGGAGGTCTCGAGATTCGGGACCCGAAAAACAATAATCAAGTCCTTTCTGCCAAAATTTGGTGGAAATGGGTTAATGACATTGTCTCCCCCTGGAGCCAGCTTTGGCAGCACAAATATGCTCTGGATTTTCCATATCAGTAGCGCATCAGGTATGACCAGGATCCCCCAGGTTCGCTAATTTGGCGAGCAACCAATTGCCAAAGAGCCATTGTTCAACAGCACAGTTTATGGGAAGTCAGAAACGGTCAACAGGAAAACTTTTGGTTTGATTTGTGACAGCAAATCCCGAGCATACACAATCAAAGCATCCCGTCGGACCTCCAGATACACTGCCATCTCAACAAACACCTGCTCGTCAAAGACTATTGGACTCCTTCTGTCATAACCCAAAATTTCTGAAAAATTTAAAATTTTTAAATTAGCATATAATATTTATAAATGCATTCCTTGATCTGTTTGATTTGTTTAAGTGAACATACATGTGTCTAAATGATCTTTTGTTATACTTAAATGTTATTGTGGGTTTCTGGGTTTCTCTTTTCCGTTACTGATTGTTTTACTGTTTTGCAACCACAAGGGGGAGTTGCTATGACAGACTGGGCTTACTTAGCTTCCGAGCTAATGCAACAGGTTTCTTTCCCTTTACAGATATACAGGTAAGTTCGGGTCGCTGCAATTTAATCGTTAAAGTGTTATAAGTCAAATAGCTATACCAAAGCATTCAGTAAAAAGGTCTAACCCTGTCATCAAACTTAAAAAGGTAGCTTTCAACCTATGACCTCCTTCTGATCTTACTGTTGTTTTCTTGAGAACAAAAGGATTAACTAACTCTATGAGTGTTTGTTCTTGTAATGCAATTGTACTTTATTTAAATTGTAAGTCCTGTAACATCTGTGCAGCTTTAGCAATTCGTATTATTGTTGTAAAATTGTAAACCACTTATAGTATAATATTACACCCTTGCTCTTATTCTTTTTATAATGCATATCAGTTTCCTCTATGTATAAAGTACTTCAAGACTGAATTTGGACGATAACAATATTGCATGGTGTAATGGAATGTAAGGCGACATTTTCATTACATAAAAAAAAAATAGCAAGGTTCATGGTATTATCCAAATGTTTTAGTTGTTAAAAGGATAACAAATGAACTATGGTTTTGAAATTAATATAGATAACCATGTGATAAATCTGTTACCCAAGCTATGATATTTTAATTGGCAAAAATATGGAACTTTCATCGGAGTCTTAGTCACTATTGACAATTGCATATTCTTATTGATTGTAGGGCAAAATGTGAATGTTCACAATACAAGGTTCGAAGGCATTGTTTTAATCATGAAATAATGACAAGTTTAAATATGGGGTCACGACCCTTATGGAATATCTTTTTCATAAAATTAATCACCTCTGCTATGATTTTGTTTATTCCCATTATGGTTTTGTTTTGAAAATAATCATTGGGAATCTTGTTGTAAAAACTTTAGACCTCGACCCACTTGCATGCAAATTATTTGGGCACTACATGGTGGCTCCAGGACCAAGTGTTAGTGATATATAACGTGGACTAAACCCTAAACTTATAATTTCTTCCCTTGCCTTCGAGCTCGGCCGCTCTGCGAATTCTCCTGTCCAAATTTTGCTGAAACAAAGGTGGTAACAGCTCCCATGCTGCTACAGCTCTTCGTGCTTGTCCATTTGTCTGGTTTGGGAGTCGATGTGTTTTGCTATTAGTGGCTATAGGTTTGTGGAATCCCTAGGGTTTATCCCTTCTGTTACCAGTTCCAATCCCTGTTACGGCTTCCTTTGTCTGCACCTTTTTGTCTTAGTTCCGGAACAGCTACCATCGTGGAAAGTATTCTTTGAATTTTCTAGTTCGTTCTTTGGTAACCCGGGTGAGGTATTCCATTAATCAGCTCGTAGCTACAAGGCCAAAATTGTGTTTACAACTTCTTCAGAATCGCTGGTAAGCTAAAAAAATTACTTCATCGTTTTCAGTTTGAATAAATTTCGTTTTGTTTTTGAGAATATCATCTGTACCTGATTCAACTTTGTCTTATGCAGGTGTTGGCAAAATCGTGAAGGTGTGAAAGACACAACCCTCGGAGCTTGGCTCTTACCGGGTAAGCCTGGTTTCACCATGGCTTTTCCTCCTTGCTGGTTGTTGAGTAGTTAGGGTTTGGTTTTGGAAAGAACAACTCTGTGATGTATTTGAATACTACGGCTTCAGTCGGTGTTGTAGCTATTTTAACCTCCTTTCGGCACTTAGGTTTTTATACAGAAGAAATGTATTGTAAATTTTGAAGAGAACAAGGCTTATGAGCCTGTTCTGTAGGTGAGGTTACGGCCTCAGGTGTTTATGTTTTGTTACAACACTTCTTCAAAAGGTTTTTGGGTTAACTCCCAGGGTTTTGAAAATAAATCTTAATATAAAGTGTTGTCTGTATGATGGCTTATATAATGTCTGCGTTTTCCTTTAAATTGATGCTAGGTACAGTCGTAGGAAAGTTTACGTTTCTAAAACACTTATTGAGTGAAATGGTGACGCGGTTGTAGGTGAAGGCATGGTCTTAATTCTCAGCGTTTGTTTTTGTGTGTTAAGTTGTAACGATAGTGTTCAAACTAAATCTTACAGTTGTGGGTTATTTTTAAAAGCTTAAACTATTATTATGAGGATAACTCTGTCAAGAAAATTTGGAAGCCAAGTGCAATATATTCTCACGATACCGAAGCTCGACAAGAAGCTAGAATATCGTTCTGTTTGTGTATTTCTGCTGAAAAGAAAAGATTATGAACTAGATTATTTCTACTGTTGATAAACCCTTATTGATAAAATACTGTAGGGTTTACGTACCTTAAACTCTTAATTTATTTGGGGTTTTCACCCAGGTTTGGATAATATAACTTGTGAAATTGTATTCTTGCTCCTATGGTTGTTTTAATACATACATGGATAGGTTCTACGTTTTACAATCTATTATGTAGTGAAAATGAGCTACGGCTGTGGGTGAGTCGTTGTAATATTTTTCAATGTTTAAATACCTGTAACGTCTGGCATAAAAGGGTTTAATCCGAAAGTACAGTAGTGATTTTAGTTATATGTTGATTCTGTAGTTACGATTTTCTCCTGTTGGTAGTTTGAGAAACAAGTGAAAGATTTTATACATAATAATGAAGCTCGACAATGAGCTAGAAAACTGTTTTGTCTGTTTCGTTTTGTTGTGGATTTAATATCTAGGTTTTTCTCTGCTGATAAATTCTTATTGTTGAAAACTGGAGTGGTAGGGTTTGATTCGATCACCACGGTCGTGCTTTTGTGTAGTTGCTTGTTCAGTTGTTAAGATTTTGTCTCTGTCGAAGGAGTTAATCAAGTGAAAGATATTACTGTACTATTGTTTTAGATCGTTGTTGAGTCAAAATAGGGTTCCTTTCGTATGTTCAAACAATACTAAGTAAATTTCCTGTTGAAATTTGGCACATTCATTTGTGTAACAGAAAATGATTGTATATTTGTTAACTAGAGTTTGGGTTTTAAATCTCTATAAAGCTATTCTAATTATAGCTACAACTTCTTCTGCAATACTATCTATAATAATATCATTACTATAGTTTTAAATGGTTATATTTATTTCTGTTCCTATGATGGTTTAAACAAGTTGTAATTCCAGAGAATAATTGCTTATACTAAAAACCCTACCTATCTATTAAACTAAAATAATTAAACTAGGTTTAGAATTTACAATAATAAACCATTGCTTACAATATTACGATTGTATAGTATGCATTAAAAGACCTCATTAGTAAGATAATAATGATATAAAAAAAAAATGCTGAAAACACAACAACTATACTAAATCTAACTACTGTTGTTCTGATATACTGTTTTACTAACTAATTACTTTTCAGACATATAGAATTAACTCATCATACATTTATTCAGACTTAACAAACAGAAAGAAATAAATGACAGAACCTGTTTCTGTGGACATCAACAGCAATGGGAGGCTGTTCCTCCCTACCAACTCCTGGAGAGTGCCCAGACAGCACTTCTCAGGACCCCCGAGCTTGCTCTGGTCTCCCTGGCTGGAAATAGGTGCAGCAGAATAATTCACTCAGCCCAAACAGCTATACTGGAACCAAGTTACTGCAGCATTCCTCTCAAACAACTTCCTTACTGTATTTCCCTCTTCCTCAATGGGACTCCTGAATAGCATTCACCTGAATGTATTCTCCCTCCAGAACCAAATTGAACCCCAGCTCAGTTCATTGAGTACTATTTAAAAGATTGCCTAGGTCTTTGTTGGGTTAACTGTCATTAATGAGCCACCTGCTCAGGTTCCACTTTCTTGGGGAATCATGACCCCAAATATAGGGAAGTTGCCACTTGCAACTTAGGAAGTGTTTGAGGATGCTGCCACTTGTCTTTTGCCTTTCCACCTAGTTCCATCCACCAGTTTGACCAGTAACCTCTTTTTAACAGCTCTCCCATGCTGTTGTCTCCATAATTTATTTATTATTAATAAAATATTCTGAATTACATTCCATTTCTAGTGACTCTGCTGAGTCATCAATTCCTACTAAGCATTAAATTTAACATAATGTCTTAGGAATTTAATAAAACAATTACATAATTATTACAAAATTGGGGTATGTGACACCTTCTGCCTCCGGAGAGATCAGAATGTGGAAACCACCCCACCTCTGGACTCCCCCTGTCCCAAATGAAAGCGCGGCTCCCATCTGAAAAGATATTCAAAACAGGTATCTAAGGGTGGACCATGATCATTACATTATTCGATGGGGTCACCGCCCTATAGGGACTTTAACCACGAAAGAGGCTTACTCTCTTCTCACTGGAAGACTGGATGACCAACTTAATTCTCTCTGGAAAAAATTTGGGAAAATTTTTTATGGCCCAAAGTCTTTTCCCTCCTCTGGCTCCTGGCGCACAAACGCATCCTCACTTGGGACAATCTCCTGAAAAGAGGCTTCGAAGGCCCTTCGTGGTGCATCATGTGTGGCAATCACCCTGAAACCTGTGAAGAACCTGCAATAATTAATTAATGCAAATACATGAGATATCAGAAATAATAGAACTAAGAATCACTTTTATATTGATCACGGGCCACTTCGAGGGGGCAACCTCCTTTGAGCAAGCTCAATACAATTAACTTCACTGTGCCTTCATAGGCCTCAACACACACTTATATACTAAGTCTAGGCACCAATACCATGGGTCAATACTATGTGTCAATACAAACCATGGGCTAAGTGTAGGCGCCAATACTATGAGTCAAAACCATGGGACATATAATACTATGGGACGACTTACAAAGCATAGGCGTCCAATACTATGGGCTAATATAAACTATGGATCAACAAATACTACGGGACGACTTACAAAGCATATGCGTCCAACAACAATATACTAACAAAGTAAATACATGGGTTCCTAACATCCCCTCTCCCTTAGAAAAATCTTTGTCCTCAAAGCTTTAGATGTGGAAATTGATGCAGAATCTGAAGGAGTGGGTCCCCTGTAGCATCCTTGGGTTGCATTCCGAGCCATTGGCGCCTTTGGAGTTTCAGGGAGGATTGCATGGAAGGCTGTAGACAAAGAAGAACCATATCAGCGATGTGAAAAGTGCACTCAGAACGGTGCTGATCAGCTTGTTGTTTCAGTCTAATTCTTGCCATGTGAAAATTGTCTTGCAGAATGAGAAGAAGTTGATCACGGTTTCAAAGAATTGAGTCAATTTCCTGAACTGGGGAGCTGCTGAAGGTGTATGGAAGAAGAACTGGTGGTGCATGTACAAAGACTGCTTCATATGGTGTCCTTTGAGATGTGGTACTATACCACTAGAGCGCTTCTAGGAAATCCATAGAAATAGTTGTCCAAATTTGTGGAGGGATGGGTAAGGGTTCGAGCAGTCCTGAAAGGAGGGTCGTTTCACCCTTGTTGACCTGGAAAGTATCACAGTCAAACACCATTCGTTGAATTGTCCTTTTGAGTCCTTGCCAAAAGAAGTTACATTGTTCCTGTTCATACGTTTTGAGGAACCCAGAGTGCCCTACTGATGAAGAAGCACGGAATTCATAGAAGAGATAGCCCCGTTGAACAGATTGCAACCAATTTGGAACAAGCAAAGAAATAGCTGTAAGAGAAACTGGGTCATCAAATGTGCGAGGAGGAGCATCTTCCACCATATTGTCCTTACTGTCACATACCCCAATTTTATTAAAATAATGTAATTATTTTTAATATTCCTGAGAACATTATGTTAAATTAAATGCTAAGTAGGAAGGGATGACTCAGCAGAGTCTCCAGAAATGGAATGTAAAATCTGAATAATTATTATTAATAAATAAATTATGGAGACAACAGCATGGGAGAGCTGTTAAAAGAGGTTACTGGTCTAACTGGTGGATGGAATTAGGTGGAAGGACAAAAGACAAGTGGCAGCATCCTCAAACACTTCCTGAGTTGCAGGTGGCAACTTCCCTATATTTTGGGGTCATGATTCCCCAAGAAAGTGGAATCTGAGCAGGTGGCTCATTAATGACAGTTAGCCCAACTAAGACCTAGGCAATCTTTTAAATACTACTCAATGAACTGATCTGGGGGTTCAGCAATTGTTCTATAGGGAGAATACATTCAGGTGAATGCTATTCAGGAGTCCCATTGAGGAAGTGGGAAAATAGTAAGGAAGTGTTTTGAGCAGGAAGTTGCAGTAACTTGGTTCCAGTATAGCTGTTTTGGCTGAGGGAATTATTGACCGTACTTAGATTCCGGCCAGTTAGACCAGAGCAAGCTCGGGGGTCCTGAGAAGTGCTGTCTGGGCACTCTCCAGGAATTGGTAGGGAGGAACAGCCTCCCATTGCTGTTATTGTCTACCATAGCTACAGGTTCTGCCACTCTTCCTGTTGTTGATTTAATTTATTTTCATATGAGATAGACTAGTACAACTATGTTTTTGACTGTATTCAACTTCAGTAAATCAGTCTCTGTACTCCCTTTTGTTATAAATTTCAGAAACGCAGATGTTATAGAGATTTCCTATTTTTATTTAAATAGAGTATTTATCTTATACAGAACCTAATTGTTACTGTTATAGTTAACAATTACCATGTTTAGGCATATTCTAGAATTCCTGTTAATGGTTCAATAATAGACAGAAATATTAAACAATAGATATTCCAGTAATATACCTGCATATATATATGTATAGCATATTTCAGTCAACTTTAGTTTTAGGTCATTCTTATATCTAGTTAACAGATAAACAAAACTCATTTTAATATATTGTTTATACTCAGAACATGTTTGACAGCTATCGATTAACTAAAGAGGTGACTGTAACAATATTTCATTTTTACAAGCTTCCACATAATCTTAATCATCTACACAGTAGTCAAACACAAACACTTAGCAACTGTATAGTATTATTCTCCTTCAACCTAGTATTATAATACATTAGCCATGCTTATTATAATAGAATTAACAAAGTTGTTTTAAACAAAAACAAACATATTACACAACAGAGAAACTGTCGATGAACGCAACCATCATTGGCTGTTACAAACCATCTTAAGTTTACACAGTAATAATATTTATTCAGTACAAATGTTCTTCCTTAGGTAGTCCACAAACCCTACACGGCCGTAGCCTTATATTATTCCTTCGACAGACTGAAAAACAATTGAAAAGAATGCTTTTTATGACAGACAGAACCTACAGCATCTTAACACATAGTTCTATGTATATATTATTCTATTCATAGTTTTATTTAATAATTATATAGATTCAAAATAAATTGTTACAACTCGTACCCAGTCACCACCGAGTTAACAATATCATACTTATGCATTGAACACAAAACAAAACCCCCAATTCGCCAGAATAACCCTATGCTATTAACTATTACAGTCATAGTGGATAAACTTCCACAATCTTTTATTTATTACTCCAAAACGAAGAAAAACGCAGAGAGACAATTATAGGGTTTCATTTATAACAGAGTTAACATCCAGTGCAGGTACCGAAGAATTCATCTATCCTTACAGTTCAAATACATTCGAATAATTTAACGAAACACAAAATGAACACGGCCATGATAGGCCCAGTAATATATTAAGTATAAATTTTATGCAGCGAGGATGGAACCCTACGCTTAGCAATTACAAAGTACAATAACAGAAACCCTGGCCTCATACAGTCTGAGCCGTGAAGGGCTCTCCAATAAACATAACAAGGTTTCAACCCTTTCATTCAAACAAAATAACTTATACAGATGATTGCAACCATGAACATCAAGTCGTCAAATAACCTCACTACACAGGAGTTTTCCTCCATGACACAACCCTAATCACAAAACCAGCAAAGGAAGAGACAGCCGTGGATAACCAGGCTTACCCGGATGAGCCAGCGTTGGAGAAAGAACCCTGTACACCTTCAGAGCCGCGTGACCTGCACATTCAATGCTGAAAGATGTTAATACACTGTTTATGCCGAGAGTTTTAAATAATTGTATATCTACACTGCTTGCAAAACAGAAATTGCGAAAATAAGGTTATTTATTACCTGAGCAATGTAGCCGTGGATATTCTGGAAGCCACCGGTGGGAGCAGACACTGAAACCCCATCACCCTCGTCGGTTGAAAGAGCAAGGAACACCCTCAAACTCTTCCAATGACGGCCACGACAGACAAACCTTGCAGACGGAAACCTCAAACTGGAGCTGAATCAGTCGAGAAGCAAACCCAAAGCCCAATGGCATCAACCCTCTCATAACCTAAAAGACATTACTGAAACCCTATCTCATACCCACACCAGCACAGTGACGAACTGTAAATAGCTGGGACTTAAACTTATAAAGAGCCACGAGACCACGAAGCAATAAAACTATAGCAGACGCTATCCCCAGAGCCGAGGACATACCCTATTGCCGAATGGAACCTCAAGGCCATAAACACCACACTCTGCACATTGTTACAGTGCCTTCATTACAAAACTCAGACAGGGAGGGTTTCATCCTTAGGACCCGAGCCCGAAGGCAACTACAATAACCTGTAGGGTTTCAATAGCAGCTTATATATCGCCTATCGCATGGAGGAGATGCAACCACGTAGCACACAAATACATCAACGTAATATGGGTCGAGATTATATAGTTCAAATTGCAATCCCAATCATTATACACCGATTCCAAATCATGTCATATATAAGTCAAACGTATAAGATAACAAATGTTATATAATCTTTTGGCATATAGTGCATGCCTTGAAATTGAATCGTCGAGAATCCCAAGCACTGGGAATGTATAATCACTACAATGATATAAATAAGAGTTAGTCAACATCACATATGGATTATTCCATAACTTAATAGGGTGGATAATACTTTAACATATTTTAGTTATAAATCTTATCCATGGTAAGGGAAAGACATTAGGACTATGACAAAATCAAGTTAATGCACATTTACAATGAAACCCGGGCATAGGTTAATGTCATTAGCATATCACTTTACACAAGATGTTGGTCAACTTCAACCCTAGAGTTTTCGCTATGGCCTAGTATGATAAATACAACCATAACACTATATAGAATATAAAGTTTGCCAATGTATGGAATATTATGATTATTGCCCAATCAATATATATATAAATTAATACCAAGCCATAGATTAATGCCATGTGCATATTACATTTCTATGTTCATATAAGAACCAAGGTAGTCAACCTTCAAAGGAAAATGCCTCATCATTTAATACTTGAAATGTTACCAAGTCTTTAAGACAATAAATATATTGCCATTATATACTATCATCAGAATTGCCATCAATTATATTGTTAACAGTAACAATATGAAAAATAAACCTCTATTATTAAGATGTTGAAATAGAGCTTCATCTACAGGTGTACATCGTAAAGATAGTTAAAATCAAGGCACCGTCCAGTAACATAAGTTAAACTCTAAGTGAACATTGGACTTCGACGCATAGGATCATATTGAAACAACGCTAGAGGCGCCCCCTTCTCAACTCACATTATCAATGTATGAACAAAACAGTAATCACCGGTATTTAATTAACAACATGTCACAGGATGCTAAAACGCTATATGCAGATAATAATTATGATACAAACAAATTGTTCCAGTGATAGTTACAGCAGTAATATAGAGTCATATTCATAAAACAATAATTATAACTGAAACAATGTAATCTTCGCAAAAACCTGATGATACTATCTGAATAAGAAATATCATGTCGATCTTTTAAGTTCAAAGTACAGGGAGCATTGATGCTTACCAAGTTTAATATACAGCAATCCTTATTTCACCAGCGTACCTGGGACACGGAAGACAACTTATGCATTAGCTCATAAGCTAAGTAAGCCAGTCAACTACGACTAGCTCTTCCCTTGCGGTTCGAAACAAAACAGTCATTAATTACAATCACCGAAATCAAAGTTTTTAATTAAGACAGAGTCTTTAAAAACAGATTATGTTAGTTATTTAAATTAAAACAAAATCAGAAATACTATCTAGTTAACATTTATTGTTATGAATAAAAATTTTAAATTTTTCAGAAATATCGGGGTTTGACATGTGGTATCAGAGCGAGGTTCAGACACTAGGCCTGGATGTGACTCCACTAAACTTCCGCAAACAGCGATCATAAAAGAAGATTTTGTTTTATTTATAAAATACTAACATATATTTCGGTTTAATGTACAGTACCGAAAAATTCTCTTTTCTGAATATTTCAGACAGATATGGAAAAACTGGGAGAATATGCTGAGGAAGAATCTCCCAATGCTGGGACAAGACAGATGTCAAAAGAACTAGAGGCAGAAGAAGAAATTGCTCACACCACTGAGCTGATGCAGACTATAAGAGGATTAAAGACAGAAATGGAAACGGTTAAGAAGGATAATGAAAGAATTCTAAAGACTCAGGAACAGCTAAATCAGCTATTGATAGAAAAATTTCAAACTGACGGAAGGAGCAAACCAGCTGACTCAGAAGAAGTTAATCATCCAAGAGGGTCAAAAAGGACAAAACCAACTAAATCTGATAGCAGTTCCTCATCTGAAGAAAGAAAGGGACAACCCAGTTATCACACTAGCAGTGACAGCAGTGAAGCTGAGATGCACAACCGAAGGAAAAAGTACAGGCCTTATGAAGAGATTTCCGGGGAGTTTAAGAAGATAAAGCCCCCAACTTTCAATGGAGAAACTGAAACTGGAGAAGAGGCAGAATCTTGGTTATCCGGGATGAGAAAATATTTTCAGATCTATAACTACTCAAATCAGCTAAAGGCAAGAATGGCCATCTACAACCTCTCGGGAAAGGCGGACATATGGTGGCAAGACCTGAAAAGGGTCAAAGGGATCAAAGAAAGAGAAGTTAATTGGAGTACCTTTAAAAGGTATTTCAAGAAGAAATTCCTGTCCGAGCAGTATTATGAAGAAAGGGCTAAAGAATTTTATGAACTAAAACTCGGACCTATGACGATGAAGGACTTAAACAGTAAATTTTTAAGTCTGTTGCGTTATGTACCATATTTTGTCGAAGAGAAACCAAAAATACAGCGGTTTCTTAGTTGCCTGCCTTATCATATCAAGGACAGAATTGAATATGACAACCCCAAAACACTGGAAGAAGCTATGCGCAAGGCAAACTTCTGTTACGAACAGAATAAAAAGAAAGAAGGGATAGCCAGTTGGAAAGCCAAAAAGAACAGCAATCTGATCGAGTACAAGAAAAAGGAATTTGTTCCCCATAAAAATTTCAGGAATGGCAAAAACGGGAACCACTTTAATAGTAAAAGTTTCCAAGGAAACAAAAATGGAGCTGTCAGCCATTCAAACAATTACAAAAACAGCAAAGAGACTCCTAATAACCATGGAAACTACATCAAAAATTTTGAGCGAAAAGAACCTGTCAAGTGCTGGGAATGTAATGGGCCACATTATGCTTCAGTCTGCCCAAACAGAAAGAAACAAGTCAGCAATATTCATACTGTTCAAGACGAAATGACAGTTGGAGATTTTGCAGGAACTATGCCCCGAATCAATGCAGCGTTGGAAAACCGCCAGGCTGACTACCAAACTTCCATGGTGGAAGTAGGAGGTATGATTAACAAAACCCCAGTTACTATATTAATAGATCCTGGTGCTAGTCTTAGTTATATTTCACCTCAGCTGGTAGAAAAATGTAATTTGACTGTTGAAAGGTTTGATAATTCTTGGTCTGTACAATTAGCTACTGGGGCTAAGAAGAAAGTAAACTGCTATGTAAAAGAATGCATCTTAAACATGACTGATTTTAGAACTACAGTTAAACTGAACGTTTTACCACTTGGCTCATATGACATACTTATCGGAATGGACTGGTTGGAACAACATAGGGTCGTTTTAAACTGTTTTGACAAAACTTTTAGGTGTATAAACAGTAATGGACAGCCTGTAACTGTTAGGGGTATTCCTAGGAAAACAGTAGTTAGGCAAATTTCTGCATTACAACTTAAAAGAGCAGTCAGGAAAGGATGCAAGACCTATGCTGTAACTATTACAGACGAGACATATAAATTTGAAAACAACCAGAAAACAGTAGAGAACATTCCTGTCGTCAATGAATTTATTGACGTTTTTCCTGAGGAAATTCCAGAATTGCCTCCCAAGAGAGAGCTTGACTTTACCATTGAGCTGGTACCAGGTGTTGTTTCCAGTTCAAAAGCCCCGTATCGTATGAATATCTTGGAGCTTAACGAGTTGAAAACTCAGTTGAAGGAGTTAATAGATAAGAACTATATCCGACCCAGTGTATCCCCTTGGGGAGCACCAGTGATTTTCGTTAAAAAGAAGGACGGAACTATGCGACTTTGCATAGATTATCGTCAACTAAACAAGATGACGATCAAAAACAGGTATCCGTTACCTCGTATTGATGATCTGTTTGATCAACTACGTGGCGCTACGGTATTCTCTAAGATCGATCTAAGATCGGGTTATCATCAGGTAAGAATTAAAGAAGAAGACATTTTCAAAACAGCCTTTAGAACCAGGTATGGACATTACGAATTTGTCGTAATGCCATTTGGACTTACTAATGCCCCAGCGGTTTTCATGTGCTTAATGAACAACATAATGCACAAGTACTTAGATAAATTTGTGGTTGTATTTATCGACGACATTTTAGTCTATTCTAAGAGCGAGGAGGAGCACAAGGAACACTTACGTATCGTTTTACAAGAACTAAGAGAACAAAAACTTTTTGCGAAATTTAGCAAATGTGACTTCTTCAAAGATGAAATCCAGTACTTAGGACATGTAGTCACTAAGGAAGGGATTTCAGTGGATCCCGAAAAGATTCGGGCGATTGAAGAATGGCCAGTACCTAAAGATGTGACGGACGTTAGATCTTTCATGGGAATTACCGGTTACTACCGGAGGTTTATTGAAGGCTTTTCAAAAATAGCCAACCCAATCACTTCTTTGCAGAAGAAAGGCAAGAAGTTTGATTGGAATGCGAAATGTGAAGAAAGTTTCAAGAAACTTAAGACTTTATTGACAACTGCACCTATTCTTAGAATAGCGGACCCAAATAAAGATTTCATAGTTTGTACCGACGCTTGTAATGATGGCTTAGGCGGAGTGCTGACTCAAGAAGGACATGTCATTGCTTACGAATCTAGGAAGCTGAAAATCCATGAAAAGAATTATGCCACTTATGACCTAGAATTAGCTGCGGTAATTCATGCTTTAAAGATGTGGCGACACCACCTAATAGGAAGAAAATTTACCTTACTAACAGATAATAAAGGTCTGAAATACCTTTTAGACCAGCCAAATCTAAATGCAAGACAAGCCAGGTGGCTGGCATTCCTAAGTGAATACGATTTTGAAATCCAACACATAAAAGGGAAGGAGAATAAGGTGGCTGATGCCTTGAGTAGGAATGCAAAACTGAATTTTATATCAGCTAGCAGCACTTACACCTCTGATTTAAATGAACAGCTGGCTGAAGGGATAAAATTAGACGAAATTTATCAACCTTTACAAATTACAGCCCAAGAACAGCCCACAGAAAGTTTGCTAAAAGGGTATAGTTTAAATGAAAACGGATTTTTGCTGTTTAAAGACAGGCTGTATATCCCTAATGCACCTACAGTTAAGCTGTTAATTTTAGACGAAATACATAAAACCCCTTACTCCGGGCACCCTGGCTATCAAAAGACTATCACTATGTTGAGAAAAGAATATTTTTGGCCTAACATGAAATCTGAAACTGCTGAATATTTAGCGAAGTGTTTGGACTGCCAACAAGTAAAAACAGAACATCAACATCCAGCTGGATTGCTGCAACCTTTACCTATTCCTAGCTGGAAATGGGAAATAATTAGCCTGGATTTCATTACGGGTTTACCCAAAAACCAACATCAGAATGATTCAATTATGGTAGTGGTAGACAAATTAAGTAAATCAGCACATTTTATTCCTGTTAAAACCACATACAAGGCTGCAAACATAGCAGATATCTTTCTAAAACAGATTTTTCGGTTACACGGTATTCCAAAGGTTATTATATCAGACAGGGATCCTAAATTTACAGGAAATTTTTGGAGATCCTTGTTCAAAGGATTAAACACCACTTTAAATTTCAGCACCTCTTTCCATCCTCAGACTGACGGACAAACGGAAAGAGTTAATCAAATATTAGAAGATCTGTTAAGGATGTATGTTAAAGATCAACCAGGTAAGTGGGAGGATTATTTACACTTAGCTGAATTTGCATACAATAACAGCTATCAATCATCAGCTAAGTTTAGTCCTTTTGAGGTTTTGTATGGACGAAAATGCAACACTCCTATCTCTTGGAGTAATCCAGTAGATAGATTAGTGTTAGGACCTGATTTATTGAAAGAAATGGAACAGATTGTGAAACAAGTGCAGGAAAACTTGAAGATTGCCCAGGATCGGCAAAAGAGTCAAGCGGATTTGAAAAGAACTCCTAAAGAGTTCCAGGTAGGTGAACATGTGTTCATCAAGGTAAGACCAAAGAAAAGCTCCCTAAGATTAGGAAGTTGTGCAAAATTAGCACCACGTTACTGTGGTCCATTTGAAATTTTAGCCAGAATTGGTCAAGTTGCTTATCAGTTAGCATTACCGCCAAATTTAAAAGTACACAATGTTTTTCATATCTCTGTTTTGAAAAAGTATATTCATGATGCTACTCATGTTATTGATTGGAACATTGTACAGGTAGAACCAGAAGGGGAAGTTCTGGTAGAACCGGATTGTATCCTCGGGAGGAGGGAAATTACTCTACGGAACCGGATAATTGGACAAGTGAAGGTGCAATGGAAGCACCTTAGTCCTGAAGAATCTACCTGGGAGCTGGAGAGTAAGATGCGGGAAGCATATCCCCATCTATTCCAGCAGGTAGCTGAAGAAGAAGAATAAGTAACATCGAGGACGATGTTACATTTTAAGGGGGTGTGTATGTCACATACCCCAATTTTATTAAAATAATGTAATTATTTTTAATATTCCTGAGAACATTATGTTAAATTAAATGCTAAGTAGGAAGGGATGACTCAGCAGAGTCTCCAGAAATGGAATGTAAAATCTGAATAATTATTATTAATAAATAAATTATGGAGACAACAGCATGGGAGAGCTGTTAAAAGAGGTTACTGGTCTAACTGGTGGATGGAATTAGGTGGAAGGACAAAAGACAAGTGGCAGCATCCTCAAACACTTCCTGAGTTGCAGGTGGCAACTTCCCTATATTTTGGGGTCATGATTCCCCAAGAAAGTGGAATCTGAGCAGGTGGCTCATTAATGACAGTTAGCCCAACTAAGACCTAGGCAATCTTTTAAATACTACTCAATGAACTGAGCTGGGGGTTCAGCAATTGTTCTATAGGGAGAATACATTCAGGTGAATGCTATTCAGGAGTCCCATTGAGGAAGTGGGAAAATAGTAAGGAAGTGTTTTGAGCAGGAAGTTGCAGTAACTTGGTTCCAGTATAGCTGTTTTGGCTGAGGGAATTATTGACCGTACTTAGATTCCGGCCAGTTAGACCAGAGCAAGCTCGGGGGTCCTGAGAAGTGCTGTCTGGGCACTCTCCAGGAATTGGTAGGGAGGAACAGCCTCCCATTGCTGTTATTGTCTACCATAGCTACAGGTTCTGCCACTCTTCCTGTTGTTGATTTAATTTATTTTCATATGAGATAGACTAGTACAACTATGTTTTTGACTGTATTCAACTTCAGTAAATCAGTCTCTGTACTCCCTTTTGTTATAAATTTCAGAAACGCAGATGTTATAGAGATTTCCTATTTTTATTTAAATAGAGTATTTATCTTATACAGAACCTAATTGTTACTGTTATAGTTAACAATTACCATGTTTAGGCATATTCTAGAATTCCTGTTAATGGTTCAATAATAGACAGAAATATTAAACAATAGATATTCCAGTAATATACCTGCATATATATATGTATAGCATATTTCAGTCAACTTTAGTTTTAGGTCATTCTTATATCTAGTTAACAGATAAACAAAACTCATTTTAATATATTGTTTATACTCAGAACATGTTTGACAGCTATCGATTAACTAAAGAGGTGACTGTAACAATATTTCATTTTTACAAGCTTCCACATAATCTTAATCATCTACACAGTAGTCAAACACAAACACTTAGCAACTGTATAGTATTATTCTCCTTCAACCTAGTATTATAATACATTAGCCATGCTTATTATAATAGAATTAACAAAGTTGTTTTAAACAAAAACAAACATATTACACAACAGAGAAACTGTCGATGAACGCAACCATCATTGGCTGTTACAAACCATCTTAAGTTTACACAGTAATAATATTTATTCAGTACAAATGTTCTTCCTTAGGTAGTCCACAAACCCTACACGGCCGTAGCCTTATATTATTCCTTCGACAGACTGAAAAACAATTGAAAAGAATGCTTTTTATGACAGACAGAACCTACAGCATCTTAACACATAGTTCTATGTATATATTATTCTATTCATAGTTTTATTTAATAATTATATAGATTCAAAATAAATTGTTACAACTCGTACCCAGTCACCACCGAGTTAACAATATCATACTTATGCATTGAACACAAAACAAAACCCCCAATTCGCCAGAATAACCCTATGCTATTAACTATTACAGTCATAGTGGATAAACTTCCACAATCTTTTATTTATTACTCCAAAACGAAGAAAAACGCAGAGAGACAATTATAGGGTTTCATTTATAACAGAGTTAACATCCATTGCAGGTACCGAAGAATTCATCTATCCTTACAGTTCAAATACATTCGAATAATTTAACGAAACACAAAATGAACACGGCCATGATAGGCCCAGTAATATATTAAGTATAAATTTTATGCAGCGAGGATGGAACCCTACGCTTAGCAATTACAAAGTACAATAACAGAAACCCTGGCCTCATACAGTCTGAGCCGTGAAGGGCTCTCCAATAAACATAACAAGGTTTCAACCCTTTCATTCAAACAAAATAACTTATACAGATGATTGCAACCATGAACATCAAGTCGTCAAATAACCTCACTACACAGGAGTTTTCCTCCATGACACAACCCTAATCACAAAACCAGCAAAGGAAGAGACAGCCGTGGATAACCAGGCTTACCCGGATGAGCCAGCGTTGGAGAAAGAACCCTGTACACCTTCAGAGCCGCGTGACCTGCACATTCAATGCTGAAAGATGTTAATACACTGTTTATGCCGAGAGTTTTAAATAATTGTATATCTACACTGCTTGCAAAACAGAAATTGCGAAAATAAGGTTATTTATTACCTGAGCAATGTAGCCGTGGATATTCTGGAAGCCACCGGTGGGAGCAGACACTGAAACCCCATCACCCTCGTCGGTTGAAAGAGCAAGGAACACCCTCAAACTCTTCCAATGACGGCCACGACAGACAAACCTTGCAGACGGAAACCTCAAACTGGAGCTGAATCAGTCGAGAAGCAAACCCAAAGCCCAATGGCATCAACCCTCTCATAACCTAAAAGACATTACTGAAACCCTATCTCATACCCACACCAGCACAGTGACGAACTGTAAATAGCTGGGACTTAAACTTATAAAGAGCCACGAGACCACGAAGCAATAAAACTATAGCAGACGCTATCCCCAGAGCCGAGGACATACCCTATTGCCGAATGGAACCTCAAGGCCATAAACACCACACTCTGCACATTGTTACAGTGCCTTCATTACAAAACTCAGACAGGGAGGGTTTCATCCTTAGGACCCGAGCCCGAAGGCAACTACAATAACCTGTAGGGTTTCAATAGCAGCTTATATATCGCCTATCGCATGGAGGAGATGCAACCACGTAGCACACAAATACATCAACGTAATATGGGTCGAGATTATATAGTTCAAATTGCAATCCCAATCATTATACACCGATTCCAAATCATGTCATATATAAGTCAAACGTATAAGATAACAAATGTTATATAATCTTTTGGCATATAGTGCATGCCTTGAAATTGAATCGTCGAGAATCCCAAGCACTGGGAATGTATAATCACTACAATGATATAAATAAGAGTTAGTCAACATCACATATGGATTATTCCATAACTTAATAGGGTGGATAATACTTTAACATATTTTAGTTATAAATCTTATCCATGGTAAGGGAAAGACATTAGGACTATGACAAAATCAAGTTAATGCACATTTACAATGAAACCCGGGCATAGGTTAATGTCATTAGCATATCACTTTACACAAGATGTTGGTCAACTTCAACCCTAGAGTTTTCGCTATGGCCTAGTATGATAAATACAACCATAACACTATATAGAATATAAAGTTTGCCAATGTATGGAATATTATGATTATTGCCCAATCAATATATATATAAATTAATACCAAGCCATAGATTAATGCCATGTGCATATTACATTTCTATGTTCATATAAGAACCAAGGTAGTCAACCTTCAAAGGAAAATGCCTCATCATTTAATACTTGAAATGTTACCAAGTCTTTAAGACAATAAATATATTGCCATTATATACTATCATCAGAATTGCCATCAATTATATTGTTAACAGTAACAATATGAAAAATAAACCTCTATTATTAAGATGTTGAAATAGAGCTTCATCTACAGGTGTACATCGTAAAGATAGTTAAAATCAAGGCACCGTCCAGTAACATAAGTTAAACTCTAAGTGAACATTGGACTTCGACGCATAGGATCATATTGAAACAACGCTAGAGGCGCCCCCTTCTCAACTCACATTATCAATGTATGAACAAAACAGTAATCACCGGTATTTAATTAACAACATGTCACAGGATGCTAAAACGCTATATGCAGATAATAATTATGATACAAACAAATTGTTCCAGTGATAGTTACAGCAGTAATATAGAGTCATATTCATAAAACAATAATTATAACTGAAACAATGTAATCTTCGCAAAAACCTGATGATACTATCTGAATAAGAAATATCATGTCGATCTTTTAAGTTCAAAGTACAGGGAGCATTGATGCTTACCAAGTTTAATATACAGCAATCCTTATTTCACCAGCGTACCTGGGACACGGAAGACAACTTATGCATTAGCTCATAAGCTAAGTAAGCCAGTCAACTACGACTAGCTCTTCCCTTGCGGTTCGAAACAAAACAGTCATTAATTACAATCACCGAAATCAAAGTTTTTAATTAAGACAGAGTCTTTAAAAACAGATTATGTTAGTTATTTAAATTAAAACAAAATCAGAAATACTATCTAGTTAACATTTATTGTTATGAATAAAAATTTTAAATTTTTCAGAAATATCGGGGTTTGACACTTACCCTTCTGGTAAGTGGTCGCATAGTCATAACCCATGAGTTGGATAACCCATTTCACGTGTGTTGGGGAGGAGACCCGTTGTTCCAAGAAAGTTTCCAGACTCTGGAGATCAGTCTTGATGCAGAAATAATTCCTCAATATGGATGGCTTCCACTTCGGGACTATATGCAAAATAGTCATCATTTCCTGTTGAGAGGTAGATGCGGCTAAATTCTTACCGGAAAGGTCTCTTGAAGGCAACAATCTCATTGGTTCAGCAAAGACACCTGCATATCTATCCAAGGAAGTAGTGGAGACTATTGATGGGTGCATCTGAATGGAATGGAGCTGAGCGATGACACCATGTGAATTCTTCTTAAGTATTATTTCCAGGCGATGTGAACTGATGATGCAGAGAGACCCTGGTTGTAAGCCCATAAATTTGTGTTGTGCCCCATTGACTGAAAACTGCATCCAAAGTTCAACAAAATCCCATAAGATGGGGCCAAGTGTGCGTAACCATTGAACGCCCAAAACCACATCACATCCGCCTAAGGACAAGGCAAACATGTGAGAGCGTAGGTTATAATCTTCCATAGAGATACGCACATTGTGACACTTCCCCTTGCAAGGTAAGGTGCCCCCATTGGAAACCATGACTTTAAAGTTGGAGCAAGGATGGACAAAGCAATTAGCCTGTCTGGCAATCCGAGGATCAATGAAGTTATGAGTGCTACCAGAATCAATGAGTATGGTAAGAGGGAGCTTCTTGAAGTATCCCCTGACTCGCATTGTTTGTGGGGTGGTGACGTCGGTTACAGCATGGAGAGAGATCTCGGGTGGGTCGTCCTGAGATGAGGTGTCAACAAGCGGGTGTTGAATGTCGACCTGATCATCTACTGTATCTGGAGCTTCTTCATTAAGTTTTGAGGCAGGCGGAGAATCCACATCCAAGAGATAGAGCTTTTGTTGAACACATCTATGTCCCCGAGTGAATTTCTCATCACAATTATAACAAAGCCCTTTTTCTCGGCATGCCTGCATCTCTGTTTCAGACAATTGCTTGATAGGAGTTGGTTGAGGAGTAGGCGTGATGGGAGGTCGTTGGGAACCCATATTTCTGAAGGGAACAAAGATGGGTTTGGAGCATTATTGAGCTACGATCTTGTCCTCAGCCATCTTAGCCAACCCTAGGACTTCCATCATTGTGTTGGGACAAAACATTTTGACCTATGAGCGGATTTCATCCTTGAGACCACTGATAAAACAACTCCTGTAGAATTCATCGGACAATCCTTCTGTGTGATTGGCTAGTTTCTCAAATTCCGTCTGATACTCTCTCACTGTGCCAGTTTGGTGAAGTTTAGTGAGTGCTCCTGTGAAGTCGTCAAAAGAACTAGGACCAAATCGTGACAAAAGGAGTTGGCAAAAATCTGTCCAGTTTGGCTCGGGATGAGCTTTGATGTACCAACGGTACCATTGAAGGGATTCCTGTTCCAAATGAAAGGATGCAAGTGGAAATTTCTGAACATCAAAAGCATTATGCAGACTGAAATATTGTTCTGCTCGATATCTCCATCCAGTCAGATCAGTACCATTGAAGCGAGGAAAATCAAGCTTTGTCCCACAAAAATTGCTGGAAGAAGAGAACCCGATGACTGCAAAAGATTCTAGCTGTCGGTTATTGTTCATGGCTGAATGCTGAAGATGGAGGCTGAGAAATTTTTCATCCAGATCTTGGAGTTTGGTTTGGATGGTTGCAAGTGCTTCCTCCATGGTATTTCCTCCTGTGCAAGTGACAACCATAACCAATAATTTTTTTTTATTTTTTTTGTGGGGGGGGGGGGAGATGGATAGAAAAACACAAACACAAGCTTATTTAGTAAGGGGAAATTTGGATTTGGGAAAAACTCGGAGGGGTAATTGGGGTTTGATTAGGTTTTTGACACTTTCTGAGGGATAGGGAAGCAAAAAATGGGGATTTCAGAAGCGGGAAGTCTATGGTAAAATTTGAAGGCAATCAGGTGAAAATTGAAGAAGTTATGGCAAACCCTAAAAATAGCCAAATGTGGGATTTATGGTCTTGGGAAGTGGAATTTGGGATAGGGTCTTCAAGAATGAAATATGCAGAATGGGATTGCAGGGATGTAAGTGAAGTTTCAGGGAAAACGGAGTTGAAACAAGGGAGATATGGCCGAAAAACAGAGTTGAAACAAGGGAGATATGGACGAAAAACAAAAATTTATTTATTTATTTATTTTTATTTTTATTTTTTATTTTTTTATCAGAAATGGATCGGCAACAGCAGCGCGGAAGGGATCCGCAACATATGGATCTGTAACAGCGCAGAAATGATCGAAAACGGCTAGATCTGAAACATCGACTGGATCTGGAACGACTTTCAGAATAGATCTGAAACGGCTGGATCTGGAGCGGAAGTGATCGGCAACAGTTCAGCTGAAATAGATATGGACCCCAGGTATGTGCGGCTTCCTATCGGTTCAGGGGATTCACTCGGCCACCAATGCTGTCTGACGGCTTGCGTATTGGGGCAATACCCCTCACTCCACGGCTCAGGTAAAATTGATAACCGCTTTGCCACAAACGACAGCTCTTGGTTTACCTAACGGATGGGAACTAGTCAATCAGGTAGGGGTTGTTTCCATTTTCGCTGGCAGGTCCTCTTAATGGGCCAGCTACTTTGGGGTTCCTGTGGTACTCCTCAAAATGAGTTTTAGGGCTTATGCCCAAGTACTTCCCACAGTTAAGCGGATAGGGGTTATCCCCAAATCCGAGCTTGCAACAGATGCGAAAAAAAAAAAAAAAAAAAAATGGCAGAAATTCCACCCAACGAGCCCAAGAAAGTGCTCTGATATCAGATGTGAAGAACCTCCAATAATTAATTAATGCAAATACATGAGATATCAGAAATAATAGAACTAATAATCACTTTTATATTGATCACGGGCCACTTTGAGGGGGCAAGCTCAATACAATTAACTTCACTGTGCCTTCATAGGCCTCAACACACACTTATATACTAAGTCTAGGAACCAATACCATGGGTCAATACTATGTGTCAATACAAACCATGGCCTAAGTGTAGGCGCCAATACTATGAGTCAAAACCATGGGACATATAATACTATGGGACGACTTACAAAGCATATGCGTCCAATACTAAGGGTCAATACTATGGGCTAATATAAACTATGGATCAAAAAATACTATGGGACGACTTACAAAGCATATGCGTCCAACAACAATATACTAACAAAGTAAATACATGGGTTCCTAACAAAACCATTGACCACCTGTTGCACTCATGCGACATAGTTGAGGAACTTTGGGATAAGGTGGCTTGCACATGCAAGCGCACCAACAGAATCAGGGGAGATATTGTCCAAACCATAGACAACTGGTCTCAAAACCCCTTTCAAAGCACCATTGTCAATAGACTCTAGGATCTTATCCCAGGCCTGCTGGTCTGGAACATTTGGAAAGAAAGGAATAGAAGAACATTTGAGGACAAGAAAAAATAGGTCTTTGACATTTGGGCTACGTTTAAAACCAACTTGTAAGACACTCTTTCCCTGAACGACTGGAGCACTACATACTTCCCCACCTCACCCTTCGAAAGGGGCTTCCTGACCGACTCGAATCTCAACTTTAAACCAATCCTTCACTCCCTCTGTAGGGCCCCTTCAGACTCGCCCAGCCTGGAGCATTGGAGCAGACCCCCCTCAGGCTTCTTCAAACTCAATTTTGATGGAGCCTCTAAAGGCAATCCAGGGGCCATAGGCTTTGGGGGAGCCATAAGGGATGATTCAGGAACCATCAGGACTACCTTCTTTGGAGCTCTTGGCGATGACACCAATAATGCAACGGAATTATCTGGTCTCCTCGAAGGAATCAAAAGTGCCCACCGGCTCGGTCTAATCCCTCTGGTGGTGGAGGGTGACTCCAATATTATTCTGGCATTAGATCACCACCTTCTCAATGGATCCATGGTAGAAAAAATCTCTCCTAGCTGGAGGCTCGCTCAATTCCTTCAGGAACTTGCTACAATCCTAATCCAGGTCAATTCAATTTCCTTCCACCACATCAAAAGAAAAGCCAACGCTCTAGCCAATCATCTGGCTAATGAGGGGGTTACTTGCACTTCTGGCATACAGGAAGGACCCCTCACAGCTATGAACTCTCGAGAATTCATCCAACAATGCCAAGCTCTCACCAACTTGGATCTAGCTACCCCGAATGCGGGTGATGGGACAAGCTTGGACACATGCAAACCTAGTCATGTGACACATAGACACATGGACAGGCTCCATGGCGTAGACGAGGAGGGCAATTTGAGGAGGCGGAAGCCTCAAGGCCTAGCTCATTAACACCCTCGTTGGAGATGTCCCCTAGACCTGGCGAGCCTTGGCTTCGGCATACCACCTCCAGGTGGTTCCCTCGTGCGGCTTTAAGGAGCGCAGGAAACCGTCATCCCGACTCGTTGATAGTCATGGGCCTCCGGCCCAAGTGTGTCATTGCAATTCTCTACATCCTCTACAGGCCTGCGACCTAGGCCCCTCCCGCCCTCTGGTTCCTGCTTTTCACAGCCATCCACTTCCTTGCTCCCCTCGCGAGCTGGCTTCTGCTACATGCAGGCATACCCCACCCAGTGTTTCCTGTTAGCTCTTGGGCTCCCTCTATCTGGTCTTCTGATATGGGCCGGCCGAAAGGTTCTAAGGGGAGAGGAAAGAAAAGCAACACCCACAAAGATGCAGAAGACATGGAAAAAGGGTATGGGAAGGAGGTCACCATCCCGGTTCATTTGTTAATTGAAAATTGGGAATCCAAACTTATGGCAGACCGCCTCTCCACTGGGCGCCCTGGTAAGAAAATTGAGCCTTATTGGCTCGTTAAGAATATTCTTGGGATTCTTATGGAGGACATGCTAGCCAACTGGGCTACTGCCAGAAACGTCACCCAGACCTTGAAGGCCACCCGGCCTAACATGGAAGCTATACTGGGAAGTCTGGAGGGCACCTTCAATTGGCAATCGTACGCTCCCAGCAGACACCCTCAGCACATCAACAGTGGAAGGGACGGGCACAGGGACCTCTCCACCATTGCAGGTTCAAGCGAGCCTGTCCAAGGGTATGGCATCATTGACGTTCCCCATTCCCACCACCATAGGCCATGTTCCGTCGATGCAAGTCCGCAGCGATCAGGTGTTCACTGCCTTCAGAGAGACTACACCTCTTCCTGTCAAACTATCGGTCAAAGACTCGGTTGCGGAGGAGTATCCTCCCTATCCCATCCTGGAAGTGAACTCCCCTGACACTCAGGCACTCGAAGCAAATGCACACAGCTAAGAAGGCTCCGGTCACTCCTTGTGTTTTCCAATTTTTCTTTCGTAATTTGTTTAATAGTTTATTAGATTACAGTTTAATAGGTTTCTACAAACAGTGATGTCTTATAGCAACACCCTGGACTTCTTACTCAGGGCAGGGCTTATGTAATTTTGAACATCACCATTTTGATCCCTTCGAGTTTTTGGGTTGGTGGCCACACTCACTCAGGCCACCGCAGACTGTAACATGTCATGTGTTTTGGACCATTTTTTATTAATAGAATTTTGCAGCTTTACAAAATAAAAATAAAAAGCTTTTTTTTGGGGGGGCTTAAAATCACAATATTTTTTAAACCATGGCCTTAAAAACTTGTACTATTTCAACAAAATCTTAAGATCAACCCTTGAACAAAAAATTAGCACCCCCGTTTTTTTGGGTAACTTAGAATTACATGTCTTAAACCATGTGCTGAAAACTATTACTCTTACAATTGGCAAAACCATAAATCATCTTGAAAATGTTTAATCCTTTATGGTTAATTTATCACTCCAAGCCCCAAAAAATACATGATGACATCACTCTATAATTTAAAATTTTAACATTACTTCCAAATGTTTCATTTACTTCTTATAAAAAAATTCAATACAAACTGCATTGAATTAAACACAAATGATTTCATGACAATATTGTTGCATTGCCCATATTCAAGTCAGATAAGCTAATAAATTTTCTATATTATTTATAATAAAATCATATAAGTCAACAAGCATAGAAATAATTCATAACTTCATGGAAGATCATATGTAAGTTCAAACACTCCTTTAGAGTCATCATACAAACATTATATATTAATAAACAATATATAACACGTTTCATACAATTATTGAAATTAAGTCATGGATTTTGAAACCCCATCATAATCTACATTATCTTCAAATGAATGATTGGATGAAGATGCAGAAGAGCCATATTCTTCTCTATTATCAATGCATGAGCCATCTGAGTCTACATGTATGGCCAACATTTAAGATGTCAGAATCCTTCTAGATTTACAATAAGGTTCAGTGGACTCGCATCTTGCAACTATTTCTTGTTCTAAAAACCTCTCTATGATCTTTGTAGTCCTGGAGCAAAGAGTGCCTCTCCTTGTCAAATGGAAGTCGTAAACAAGTATGTCAATGTCCTTTAATTTTAACATGACAATGAAGGGGTGACAAAAAAATCAAAACATTAATAAAATAAGGTAGGGGGACAAAAATAAAAATCAATGTTAAATAAGGGAAAACAATAATACTAATAAAATTTGATAAAGGACGAATCAAAACCTTTGGAACAAATATCAATGATTTATGTCCATCATAATGATAGGGTAGAGAGGTGTGATCATTGGGTCATGAGATCCTACTTAGTGAAAAAACCCTAGAAGTGTCGCCATTTTCCTTCCAAGAGCTCCTCTCCACTATTTTTTCACAAAGTGTGTGTGTGTGTGTGTGTGGATGCTTCCTCATATTCATGGATTGCACCTCTAGAAAACATGTTGGCATAGACTTATGCACCTCAACTAAATGTATTCAAACTAGGCATTTGTTGGCATGGAACTACCCAAATGACAAATATCATTGGTAACAACCGATTCAATTAACCCCTTGGGATAAGTGTGTGTGTGTGTGTGTAAAGGTATTCAAACTAGGCACTTGCTATCATGGAACTTTCCAAATGACAAATACCATTGGCTACAACTGATTCGGGGGCTAAGTATGCGTGTGTGTGTGTGTGTGTGTGAAAGGAAAACATTGTTGGAAAACCCAAGGGATGCTTCTGCACATTCGTGGATGGGATACCTAGTATACTTATTGACATTGAATAGTGTGCCTCACTTATGTGGATTTGAATTGAGCATATGTTGGCATTGAACTAGCCAAATGCCCAGCAACATTGGTGAAAAATAGTTGAGATAACCCGTTGGGGTCATGCAAATGTTGGTTCCAAATGTTATCTCTATTTGTGAAATGGGGTTAACATGTAGATATTATTCATATCATGATGCAATTTACTTGAATACTCTTGATGGTTCATTTTTTTCCAGTTCTTTATCACATATGTAAGCTTATGGTTGTCTTAAAGAATTGGGTTTGGTCTAAATGGTTGGTTGTTTGAATCATCGAAAGATTGGGATAAGAACCCTAATCGAGACGACCCTTAAGGAAAAGGTTTGCATAAATATTGGGATTACCATAATCGAGATAAGAACCCTAGAAAAGAATATTGATATAGGTTGAGCCAACAATTTTTGTTGCTCTCTTCAACATTTTGGTAAGTAGTTATACTTGACACATAAACAATCAAATATAATTTATTGTATTAGATCTCTCCATTCGGATGAGAAGATTCTCAATGTTGTTAATTCAACCTATATTTGGATAATAGAGTTGCTACTGCAAAAATGATTATCAACCCCCAGTAGAGACCCGTATGATTCATTTCAACCTTTTGTTCATTCATGTGTATGTGTCATTGATACATAGTGTAGACATAGTTTATTGTTGGCAGAGGTCACCACCATCCTTATGAATCTTTCCAGGGAATAAGGATTGAAAGACTTTCACATCTACGGACATTCAAATATTGTGGTTGATTGAATGCAAGGTTCCAAGGAAAAGAGGAGCATTAATTGTCAAGGAATCCTGAAATTTTTTAAGGGTCTTAATTAAGAATGCATTTTCCTTATTTACTTTCCATCACATCTTCAAATAATTTAATTAAACATTTGATTCTCTCTCTAAGTAAGGATGGAATAGGGTAATTGAAATATATATTATTATTTTTTTCATCCATAGACTTAGGGTTGATCCATCTTAGCTACCGCGACTACGGCTCTCTTCTAGCTCATTGATGTTGGGTCTCTCCTATCTCATTTTGGTTTGAACTCAATAATGATGTCTTTGAGTCTATTCTAGGTAGGTCTTGGTGTTATTTGAACTCATCTAGGATCACTGTGGATCTATTCCAACTCAGCCTTGGTGTTCTTCCGGCACACTTTCAAGGTTGAACCAAACTATGTTTTATCTTTGATGAGTGCCTGAGGTCTTCTTAAATCCATGTTTTCAGACCATATGTTTATTTTATTTCCTAAGGTTATAATAAAGATTACAAAATATACCAACTATACTAAATGATAATTAAGGTTGTTGTAATCTTTTGTTTATATTTTTAAGTATAATTTCCACTCCAAAATTTTGTCTAATTCATTAGCAATGCAATTTTTTATTTTAACAAGATTTATGTACTCTTATTACCTTGATCATTTTTAGTGATTTACCAAAGAAATTCTATTGTTTTTTTCAAGCAATCTTGGAATCTTTAGGATACCAAGGTTTAGCCCACTTGTTTTCCTAATTGAAAGACATACCTAAAGAGTATCTATTTATACAAGTTGAAAGCTTTAGTATAAGCTATGATACAAGTAAGCAATATTGTTATTAATAGAGGATAATTATAAGAAAAAAAATCCTTTAAGAAAATGCAAGTTTTAGTTTTATAAAAATCAGGTGATTTGTGTTATTGCAAACCTTCTCTGGTGGATTTCCTATGTAAGTCTATGTTTAGGGTTAAGGGTCTATGGTTGGAATTAGGCTCATGGCTTTCTAAAATGATAGCATTGTCATTAATCAATGAGATGGACAAAATAGCATGGTCAATTGCACTGCTATCGAGACCATATTTCATAACAAACAAGTTCCCAATTAAATATTTAGAGCTTCTATTGTAAGTGCAAACCAAATAAAAATCCTCCTTTAGCTATATAAGAAAAAATCTAGAAACATTGCTTAATAGCCAGCCTTATTTATTTATAATGCAACTTGCATTAAAAATGGCTAGAAATGGACACAAAATTTCTAGGAAGAGTGGTTTCTACAAGTATTCTCTCTATTCACACACTGACTTCCATGGTTGTTCTAATAGTGTCCTTGATTTAGATTGTTGTAATGTTCTGTTCGCTTTCCAAAACAATATTTTCTTGCACTTCAAAATTGATATACAAAACCAGTCTTAGGTAACCAATATTATGTTTACATTGATAATACCTAAATGTAATGACTTGAATTATAGATAAAATTCACTACATATATTCGACTTTTCGGATTGGATTGAATATAGGACTAGAGGAACAACCACAAAATGCCTATATAATAAATTTCACATTGCATGTGCTTAGGCTAAGCATTTTGACATTTCTATTGTTGAAGAGGTATAGTGTTTGCATTGCCTAAACCTAGTGATTTGCATGCATTTGCTTTAGCCAAGTAGGTTGAACAACCTAAGATTGTTTCACGTGAAAGGATTGATTGCTTAATAACACAAGTGTGTAGTTTCATTGGGTGTGCAATAAGATCATTTTTTGTTCATTGCACAAGTGCGTGACTTTTTTGTGCATGCAATAGATTATGAGTAGAAAAAAGGGGTAGGTAGTTTGATCTTTGCTTTCTTGCTTCCTCTAAAGTAAGAAATGTCCTTTTGCATTGGCTTTGAGATGAGGTTTTGGACGTGTATCTATGGAAGGCTCAAAATTAGCTCCTTCAATGGTTGTGCTTTTATTCACAGTAATTGTTACTTTTTCTCTAAGATACATGCCCATATCATTATCTGTGAGAACATATTCTAATGTTATATCTTGTGTTGTCATATCAAATATTGTATAAACATTTGTAACAACCCGAATATACGAAATATTTGATATAATATAATATAGAAGAAGGTAAATAATTAAAAGAAACATGAAAAATAAGTAATGGAAAACAAATTTTGCATAAAGATAGAAATTAAATAAGAAATTAAGAAATGGGGAGAAGGAGGGGATAAAAGGAGGAGAAGAAGTGAAGAGAGGGGTCTTTTTTTTTTTCCGTCTTTGGGCATCTTGGAAGGGGAGCTCTGGAGGAGAGGAAAGCAAGATATCACTGGCATAGGGTTAATTGTTGGGGGTTTCGGGGCCTCAACCTTTTTGGCTGGGGGTTGGTTTGGTGGAGAGTCGTCTCCCCACCTTCAGTTGCACTGTTGGAGCTGTCAAGGAAATGGTATCTCCCAGGTCATCTAACCATGTATAATTTTCATAGCATATTTTATGTTATTATTGATTAGATCCACTTTCTTTGTCAGGTCTTCTATGAATGTTGTTCTTGTTTGATTCTGGATTTTATAAGATGTAACATTTTATCAGATTATTATGTTGGATTGCATGCATATTTAATATTATTTTGTTATTTAATGGGTTTTATGAGTTTTTAGGGTTCTTACATTTGGTATCAGAGTAGGGTTCAAACCCTCAAGACCTATGGGATTTTCCTAGTAAAGCTAAATTTTATAGTTATTCAAACTGGTAAAATCTATGGATGTACCTTCAAATCTAGAACTCTTTTAGTATCTGCAGGTTTGCATGTTAAATCTGCTAGCTTGTACAAAGAAAAAAAAACTTGAACTGAGACCTAAAAATGGGTATCTCTCCAAAATTTAAAGACTAAGTTTAAAATCAGGTCAATGGGTGCTGGGATTTGAACCCAGATCTCCTGGCACAACAGGAGCCTTACTTAGGCTACACCCATAAGTATTGCGGTGAGGTTGGATTTAGCTAAATCAAGTGACTAGTTAAATTGGATATTCATTAGGTTGTTATCACATACCCCCATCGTATGAGACAAACAGTTCACCCATCCCCGATCCACCCGAGTTCTACATCTTTTCTCAACCCTGCAAACAATATATATATAAATCCTTAGGTACATTCAGACCCCAAACAATGCATTGGTGTGCAGTCTTTACAAATATTATCAGGTCAATGAAATAACCTTGAACTACATCTGCCAATTCGCTTGCATAATGCTTTACCTATTTGTTGAAACACAGAGGTCTCTGGGCAAACAAGAAAATTCACATCAAGAAAACTCAGGTCTAAGAATGCTTTAAACCTTCAAAGTCCGAGTCTCTGCATGCAATCAAGATTTGAGAGGGTACATGCCTTCTCCACGCCCGGGGAATGAAATTTGATACCAGAATCAGGGATCTATACAAAAGTATAATTTCAAATCACTACGGCCTCCATCAACAGTTGGTCATGAGTCAAAGAGTTACGGACTAAAGGTATAGCAGAAGTAAAGGAGATCCGAGCTCGATAACCAATAGATCGAACCAGCAACTGGTTGATCGAGTCCTCACAAATTCTTTGTAGCATTCATTGTTTTGGCTTTTGAAAAATGCAGCGCCACCTCTCTCTCGCAGGGAGAACAGTAAGCGTTTATCGTGCAACGCGTGCAAGCCCAGTGATTGAAAAGCTGCGATGCAGTCATTGTATTCAATCCGTGACCTTACTCAACCACAACGCCTTCACCAAAGCCACCACTAGGTTAGATTTACTCATCATTTTCGTGGAAAAGAGGATTCGTTAAGGTTTTCATTTTTTCCTTTTGCTAGATCTACTCTTTTCCACAATGACGGCCGTCAATGAAGAAACCTCAGGCCGACTAAAGTTTGTGTGCAATTGCTTCTTGCCCGTTTCAGATTTGGTGATGATTTTAGGGTTTCGGCTTCCATCGAGGATAGCTGCTGACAACTCTCTGCCAAGCGTTGGAGGCTTGGAACTGTTCTTCCCATCGTGCTCATTATTTCCCGGGAGTGCTCATTATTTCCCTAATGCTTAGGGAGTCTTCTTCCTTTTCGTTGTCTGCAGATTGATGGGTGACCATTGCAGTCATTGTTTAGCATTAATAAAATTATCTTGTCTTTTCCTGGTGTTATGAGTAATGACTCTCTATCTCTATTAAATTGTACAAGGTCTCACCTGCCTGTTATGTTAGTAAATTATGATATCTAATTACTAAATAATCAGTTCAGAAGACTATATATTATTCCTACTAGAGGCGGGAACAAGTGATGCACAGAATAGCAGACTGTCGAATAAATTTCTCTCTTCCAAGACATTAGAATCCTCATGAGCCCTGGCGTTGTTGCAATGACGGGTGAAAACTTTCAACTCTGGTTCCAGTCCCTCTGAGGCCTTCCATGATACATAGATATGTATGTATGCATGTGATCTATTGTTAATAATGCTAGGGTTTTAATATATTTTGCCAGACCTCAAATTACAAGTGGTATCATAAGAGAAATGGGGGGGCTTGTTGATATACCATCCCTGTTATGTAAAGAAGAAGGCCAATAACCACCTGGGTCTCGTTCTTTTTCAGCAACTTCTCTTTCTTTTTCTCTGCTCACCATCAATTTTTACAACCATCCCTCGTGGAAAAGTTAGCAGACATTGCATTGGACTTTCATAAAGAAATTCCCTTGAATCCTGTCTCATCCTCACCTATACATATGCTTAAAGCACAAGCCGGTGATAGGGATCTTTCTATATGGTGACTAAAGCATCTGGGCAAATCTTTGTTTAGCTACTCACATATATTAGTTTAGTTATTTGCATGGTTAGCTGCACTGTCACATCATTGTAAATGGTATATATGTTTCTTTAATTCGTATTCATGGGATTTCTACCTCCTCTAGTATATACTCAAGTAAGTGATATTCGTCATCTCTCCACTGGAATAGCCTCCATTTTAATATCCGAAGTATGTGTGATCTATTTCAATTAGGATTTACAGATCTTGGAATTTCATCATCGTATTAGAACGCTTTAAAATCATCGCTCATGTATATTTGTATTCTGGGTTGTGCGAGATCTTATTTTTTTTTAATGGGTCTATAAGTGGTGATTGCAATAAACTAATGTTTACCATCGCTATAAACTCTAATGCAAAAGCCAAGAAATGAATACCCCTAAGCTGTAAACAAGAAAACAAATCCAATTTCAAAAAGAGCAATCAGTTGGCTGAGCATAAAAAAGCTTAAAAAAAAAATCAAGAAATGAATACCCCTAAGCTGTAAACAAGAAAACAAATCCAATTTCAAAAAGAGCAATCAGTTGGCTGAGCATAAAAAAGCTTAAAAAAAAAATCAGATAATCCACTGGTAATGCAAATACAAATTTTCCAATTGAATTTACAGTGCAGAATATATACAACAACCATGCTTTAATCTACAAGCACATATATGATTTATAACAGCTAGAATATTGGACCTAGAGACCATGGACTAGCTGAAATGCAGAGACATAGCTTGAACCTGCTATATGAGACATAGCATTTCAACTGTCTCGTAATATACCAACTGTCGAATGGAGCAGTGACCTCTAACCACGATCTCCTCCATTTGCAAATCGTAGAAAATCAACGGTGATTGGCTGATTGTTAGCTTCCATTTCTATGGCTTGAACTTATTACAAGCTGGATCCACAACAGGAATGAAAGCGACCTTTAGCGCTCAAATCCCATATTTACTGCTCAGGGCACATGGTGCTTCAATAATAATGAAAGACATGGAAAAGATTCCAACGATTGCATCTAGCTAGGTATCGACGATTTGATATTTGTAATAAATTCTACCTTCCCTACATGTAAGTTGAAATGAACATAAAGTATTTAGTATAGCATTTCTTCAGCAGATCGTGGCATCCCATCTTTCTTTTGTTTAATTTCGTAGCAGTTCTCAAGTGCTAACGTATTCCAATCGTGGAGCATATAAGTGCGCAACCTTCACAATGTAAATTCACTGAGGGTTTGATTTGGTAATACCTCTACATTGATTTTTAATCGTCTTATAGATTGGGCACCCAACCTTTGCGATATACCTCTAGATATAATCCCTTTGAAATTAGTGTGCTGGACTAATATATCTGCAACTCAAACATTAGTCCATAAATATTATAAAATTCATTATTCCATAAATATTATAATATATGGAGAACTTAGTTCTTCTCATTTGATGCCTATTCATCACTGCATGATAATTAAAATGTAGAAGGGTTAATATTACGAGCATTCAAAATATCTAAGTACAACATGAGACACATATTCAGCTTGATAATATAAGCATATTATATATTTATTTAAGGTCATTAAGAAAACATAAGTTATCAATAAAAATCACCAACCTTATGTCATAGTTAACAAATGTTGCCTTGCTTCAAATTAAAAACAATACGCTCATCTCCATATTTTTATATATATTATTTTAAAAGTGCAGAATGAATTATATAAGAAAGATTTTAATTGAATTGATTTCATTTTGTCAACAAACTCCTCTCTTACGAGGCTCTGCCTCTCCATAAACACACGTTATTGCATAATAGTGGGAACATTTTTCCTTCAAGGGAAGACCCTAACCATTTCCTCTTTTCCTTTAAAATAACATAATACTCATTAATACTATTCACTTGTATTAGGAAACTCCTAATTAATTAAATCATGAACTTATATTATAATATCTTTCTTTTAATGGTTTTTTTTTCAAATATTAAATATAAAATGATTTGTTTTTATAAATAAGGTACTTTCTTTTATCCAGAAATGGAGATGAAGAGAAATGTTTCAAAGAAGATTTGTTTTTACAAATAAGGTACTTTCCTTTATTTAGAAATGGAAATGAAGAGAAATGCTTCAAAGAATTAACACGTAATTGATGAGAAAATAATGACTTTATCTTGTCATCAAATCCTAAATCACATTCCATGTTTTGAATCATAGCCAATGTTGCAAGCCAAGATTGAGCAACCCAACTTAAAGATCTCAATATCCCTCTCCTCATATTAACAAGTTGTGGTATGGAATCACAAATCGTGTAGGGCTCTTCCTGAATTAGTTATAGCTACAGTGAGAGATCCATAATGACAAAACTGGAACTATAGGGTTCATAACAATAAATTTATTAAGAGCATATTGGTTGGTTGAAATTAACTTCGATGAGAAATTGGTGATAGTACTATGTAAATGAGATAAAAATGGCATGGTTAAAGCACGCAAATCATTAGTAGTGCTAAGAAATTGACATTTGATAGTTGTACAAACACGATAAGGCTTTGGTGAAGTAGAAAACACATGAAGAAGTATGAAGAAGTCTTTGTATTAACACTTCACTAAGAGTTCCAATAAGGACTCTCATGCTTAAGAGTTCCAATAATGACCTACTATAGGTCCAAGTAGGTGTGTCATTGTATACTTTGGACAATAATTAGAATCATGAAAACTATGTTGAATTAAAGTGACATGACAACTAGAAATGATGTTCGAGTATTAAAATCTTAGATGTTATGGATTATGCTTGCCTTAGGAATAATTTAATCCATAGATGTAAGGTAACATTAGGACCTTGGGAAATGATAAAATATATAAAATGTTGCAAAATAGGAAATGGCACCCTGAATTAATAATGAATACATATAGTAATATCATGATGAAAATAAATTGATTTGGATTTCTGAGACATATTATTATTACCATTTATAAATTATGGAGGAATTTTATTGTTCAAAAAATGATAGATGCCATATTGTTGTAGCCTAGATAATGGGATTACTTATTTTAACATAGTACTTAAGTGATGAAAATATACAAAAATACACTACCACCTAATAGCCAAGTTAACTGTACCTACTCCATAAAATACTCATTTTTCTTATAAGATGAGGAATTACAATCATAATACATGATTAGTAGATGGAAAATATCACTCGATGAGAAACAAGAAGAAAATTGATTAAATGAATCTAATCTGAACTTAATCTATATACTGGTTGAGTGTGTGAATGCCTCTTGTATACCAGTATATGTGATATTTAGGTACTCATTCCTATATATTCAGGAAATATTAAGGTACCTATATAGGCCATGTAATGAGTTGCTTAATTGTGATAGGAGTATTCTTGATATTTATATTTTGTTCTATATATGATTTGCTTTAAGTTGATGATCATGAAATGAATGTTCATAATAACATGCATCCTTGTGATACTTAAGGAGACAACTGAGTATTAGCCTATGGCTCCATTCCCCCTAAGACATATGGTTGTGCATGGGATACTTCTTGATGTTATTTCATGACATTGTGGTTCTTTATAGATAGATGACATGTGGAACATAAAATGATATTATTTCGTGATGGTATTAATTTAGCATTTTAATAGCTTACCATTGCATCTAGAGATAAATGACACTTAGCACATAAATGGTAAAGTCATGTTGTGGTTTAATATGGTATTTTACAGCTCTGTCATGTATTAGTGAGGAATAAGATATTATATTAGACATTTGGTATGACATGTTATTGTTTCATGCTAACCCTTATTGCTCTCCGTAGAATGCATATTTTGATATGACGGTGGACTATGTTGATATTACTAATGTTGAATTATGGTAGCTTATCATGGCATATTAATGAGATGCTTAGTGAAATTATGAAAGTATCGTGACTAGTTATGTTGTAATGGTAGCACAGAGCACCTAAATGCATTAGATATTAAAATTGGCATGACTTATCATGACAATGGATTATGATGCAATGTAATGTAATATGAACTAGTGGCTAGACATTCTTGTTCGCACATGATTCAAGGTTGATCCATGATATATTATTATGAGAAATGGTTACTAATGATTATTCATTATGGAAAGTGCCAGTTGTTCCAGGTGATCCACTCAAGTAGCCTAATGAGGCTAAGTATTCTATGATTTCGTGGGATCCCATAACCATGAATGAGAATGGATACTATGAATATATTATGGGCTGGGGGACAATCCCAACAATTAGCTCTATGCTAGCAGTGCTTGACTTTAGTACCAGAATTTGGGAAGGTGGCAATGCCACAAATACTTCCCGGAGAACTTTTGATGTGACCAGAGTCCACAGTTTGATGTGACCAGAGTTTATGTAGAAGGACTTCTTATGCCTGGGGCTAGTGCCTTGAGGGCGCTGTGGAGGATGTTTAGGCTAGCCTTCTGAGATGCCTGGGGTATAATGATCCTGATATCAGGATCGGGGGTACCGGGAGTATCAGGATTGGGGGTACCGGGAACCAGATGCCGGCTAGTACCGATGAGGCCCAGATTCTGCTTAGAAACCGATGAGGCCGTATTATTACCAGAAGTTGGGAAGGTGGCAATGCCGCGGTAACTTCTCGGGGAACTTCTGATTCCTACTGTATGATCCGCGGATAGGTTACAGTAAAGGGCCCGTGCCATTGCGAGCGGGACCATCCGGAGTTGGAGGGGAGGTGTAGGGAGGTTGATCGGATGGTATGATTCTCAGGGAGAGGGTGAGTAAGGAAAGAGAAAGTAAACAAACACACAGTCATTAATTATTAATTAATTATCTAATGCTTATGTATGTATGATGCATGATTGTTGATATGGTTGCATACTAGACTCATAGGGAATTACTTAAGAGCATGTTGTAACTTAGGTCGTTTGATTGTATTAGTGCGATTTGGAGACTTCTATGTGGTGGCCACACATATAAATCTCTAAACTTCACAATAGTACTAGCTACCTATATACTATGGTATTTACTTGATTAATTGATTGAATAAGTATTGTATTTATTGCTTGAAGAACCAAGGAAAAAATTTATTGCTTGAAGATCATAACTTCGAGACGAAGTTTCTTGAAGGAGGGAAGTATGTAACAACCCTCATATACGAATATAGGGAATATTTGATATAATATAATATAGTAGAAGGTAAATAATTAAAAGAAACATGAAAAAGAAGTAATGGAAAACAAATTTTGCATAAAGATAGAAATTAAATAAGAAATTAAGAAATGGGGAGAAGGAGGGGATAAAAGGAGGAGAAGAAGTGAAGAGAGGGGTCTTTTTTTTTTGGTCTTTGGGCATCTTGGAAGGGGAGCTCTGGAGGAGAGGAAAGCAAGATAGCACTAGCATAGGGTTAATTGTTGGGCGATCGGGGGGCTCAGCCTTTTTGGCTAGGGGTTGGTTGGGTGGAGAGTCATCCCCCCACCTTCAGTTGCACTATTGGATCTGTCAAGGTAATGGTAGCTCCTAGGTCATCTAACCAAGTATGATTTTCATAGCATATTTTCTGTTATTATTGATTAGATCCACTTTCTTTGTCAGATCTTCTATGCATGCTATTCTTGTTTAATTCTGGATTTTATAAGATGTAACATTTTATTAGATTATTGTGTTGGATCATAGATTTGCATGCATATTTAATATTATTTTGTTATTTAATGGGTTTTATGATTTTTTAGGGTTCTTACAACATTCTCTAGCGTCATATCAAATACTGGTGTAGAACTCAGCTCAAAAGAAAGATGAAAAGGCACCCTAACTAGAGGTTCAATTTGAATCATGTGTTTAATAATAGAGTTGGTTTGAGTCTTATCATACACAGTAATTGAAAACTCCCCACAACATGAACGAGACATGTCCTCCAATGGATTCCCTATGACAAAACTGATATATTTTCCAATTAAACCATATTATCAACAACATGGATTGAATCTTCGCAAAGTGGACTATGTACTTCATCAACAAATGGTTTAGAACCCCTCAGTTGTTCTCCTCCCTATATGTTATGCAGCCCCATTTCTGGCAAATTATCTAAAAAAGTAGATATGATTTTGGCAATTCAATTCATCGAGGATGTTCCCTCCATACTAATGGAATTCATCACCCTCTCAATCCCCCCACTGGAGGATACAATTTATTTATTTGGCCAATAAAAAATTTCTTCATTCCTTTGTTATAAGGAAATAATGTAAATATAATGTTAATTCCTTGAACAACAATTGATATATTAATTGTATGTGCTTAAAAAGGTGTGAACAACAATTACTAAAATTTTATAGGAGGGGACTCATTGAACATCGCATGGAGCATATTCCAATTCTTGTATTTTTTTTATGCACATCATTCTTGATCTTCTCTCTAAAATCCATCGATTAAGCATAAAAAATAGAAACACATTCCTTTATTTGATCCAAGGCTTCAACACTTAGCTCTTGCATAGATTTCACTATCTCACGAATGAAGTAGTGAAAATATAAAAATACATGAAAGTTGATATAGAATTATTTGTACCTACTTTCGAATCTCAGCTTGAATGGGAACATTCTCTAGTCTATTTCTCTTCTTCTTCACTTGGTATTCTATATTGTAATTCTTTCAACCTCTATCTTTTTATAGAAATGACTCTAATCTAACCCTATAGTTCGGTCTTGGTGGTGCACCAACATGTAATTTTATTGACTCCCACGACACCTATTGCATTGTAGACCATTTCATTTGGGGGCCAAATAATAGAATCAATTATGACCTTCATCACATTTTACCACCCTATAAGTTGCATTGTCTTACAATTGGAAAATAAGTTATGCAAAAGTATTTATAAGAAACAATATTCTTGACATTAATGTACTTTAACATATATGCATACCCGCTTTACATCCATTTCCTTATGGTGTGTGCTCTTTTAGGAATTGATTTCATATATGTTGATCATTTCCTAAAAAATAGTTATACAAATATAATAATAAGAACCTAAACATGATCTTAATTAAATAGAAAACATCATTAATAAAGTTAATGTAAATGTGAATTAGTGGTGGAACCATGAGCAGTATTTACAAAATCATGAGGATTGTTGGTGGAAGCATGAGTAATTCTTATTGAACCAGGGGCATGGTTTTGGAACCATGAGGACTATTTATAGAACCATGAATAATGTTTGGTGAAACCATGCATAATGGTCACAAGGTGGTGGAACCATATATGGAACCTTGAACAAAGTTGTAGGAACCATGAACATTTTTTGGTGGGACCAATTATAACAAAGTTAGAGTCGATGGAACCATGAACATATTTGGTGGTGGAATCATGGACTTTTGGTGGTTGAATATTGAACAAAGTTAATGGAACCATGAGCATTCTCGGTGGAACGATGATAACTATTTATGGAACCATGAACATTATTGGTGGAACAATGTGCAATGGTTATGAGGTGGTGTCAAACCATATAAGGAACCTTTAACAAAATTCATAGAACCATGAACATTTGAGGGGTGGAACCATGATGAATGTTTATGGAACCATGAACAACTTTGATGGAGCTGTGAACAATGTAGGTGGAACCATGTACAATGCATACAAAACCACGTGAAATTAAGGAACCTTGAATAATGTTGGTGGAATCGTGACTATCATAAGCATTATTTATGGACCATGGACCATTGGTTAGTAATGCATACATGGTCACGAGGTGGCGGAATCATGAGCAATACATATGGAGCATCCAAAAAAGCTAGTTGAACCATGGATATTTGGTGGTGGAACCTGTTGATGCAAAAGAAAGAAAATCCTAAGACCAACAATTTCAAATTTTATTGTGCTAAAGTAAAATAGTTGGGAATGTTACCCTGATTTTAAAGCCTTATTTACATCAGATCAATCAGCCTACAAGTATGTTTACTTGCATTTGATGCTTCACTTTTGTAGAAAATAAATAAAAATATAAATTTACAAAATATGCTCAGAAAAAATTCAATCTTAAACAGTGTTAAAACAACAAAAAATAAAAGATATAATATATATTAGATGTAGCAAAATCCAAAATGAGATAGAAATCAACATGCTTTCTTTTAAAAAAATCTATGAGTTACAATATGAAGAGTCTCTTTACAAACTTCTGTGAAAGTGAGGATCAAAAAGACACTTAGAAGTTTAAGATGGTATTCATCTTCATACATAAACTTCTGATTGCTAAAACAAAATCATGATAGATTAATATTGGATCAAATAGAGTTTTGGGATGCCACTGCTTGGTTCTACAAAATCAATTCTTATCAATATTTGAAAAATTAATTCAAATCCAAATAGAAATTAACAGACTGCCAAATATGTAACAACCTTCTTGCATGAATAATAGTGCTTTAACAATATCCTCTTGTGCCACCTTCAGTTTTTTCTTGCTGCCAACAAGATCATCTTTAGCCTTAAGAGAACTCATAGATGAATTACAAATAGAAGAATCTTAAATTGATCAAGAGCTACCTTTTATCAAAATTATTTTTCCTCCTACTCTTTCCTTGAAGACTCCTTGTATCTCCCTTTTATTCTTCGGGAAAAGAAGTTTGAGTAGTTTAGAAACTACTTTTCGTTAGGAGTAATTAAGATAATTAAGCAAGATATTATAATAATTATTGTGAAAAAAAATTGCACAAACATGCACTCATCCACTTGGTAAGGGGATAGACCTCGTAGGTTGCAGGGAGGCCTCAGTCCTTGGAGCCCCTATGTGGGTGTGTTGTTTGTCCTCCAAGTGATCCTGCAAGAGATTGTTAGTGGAATTCACATAAAATAAAGAAAATTGAACAAAACGTAAATAAAAAGGAAATGGGGGGAGAATGCAAACTCCAACAACAATCAAAGGTATGCCAAACCACTTTGTATTTCCCAATGGTCAAGTTGTACAACACCTAGGAGGTGTGGGCTTCAAGGGAAGCCAACAATTTCCCTTAAGGAGGCCTTTTTTGTCCAAACTACATGCTAAGTGAGTGGTAGAACAATGGAGAGAAACTCTTTCTCCTTGAAGGAAGGTGGCAATAGAGCTTGAGAATGCTTACAAAGGTAGGAACAGGTGAGCTATGAGAAAGCTCCAACACAAATCCAGCAGCATAACCTTTTTCTTCTTTTTCTCTACAAAATGCATGCCAATGGCCTCCTTTTATAGGCCAAGAGGTGGCCAAGAAACAACTAGATCCAAATGTAAACTCATACACTCCATGAACTAGTTCCTAGGTACACCAAGGGGGCTAGTTAATGTCACCAAGTGTGTGAGGAGTTGAATTCTAATTCTTGGAGGTGATGGAGCCTTCAATGTGTCGTGGGAAGTAGGTGGTCCCATCGTTTTGACAATAGTGCAACTATCCAAGGAATAGTCGCGCGAGTATCGCGCGGCCACTGAACTGATAACATGTGCTATAGCATGAGTTAACAATGGTCTAGCTGCATGACCTCTTCTTTTGATTGATTTTTGGCACTTTTGGACTCATGTCGTCTTTTGGATTTGTTGAGGGATGCCTTTGGTGAACTGCATTCTTTATGTTGATGATGCCTTACTGCAAGATTCGTCGAAATGTTGCATGTGTGCAAGATTTAGGCGTTAACAATAATATAAAAGAGTATCAATATTAATGGTAATAGGTGGGACCCCGTAACAACTCTTATATTTGCTTTTCACTTAATTCCCTCAAACAAGCATAACATAATAAATAATCATAACTGCCACATAATGTTCCCAATAATAATAAAACATCACACTATGATTTCATGAAATAACTTAAACTTAGGAATGGGGTCCAAAACTAAAGCTTCTCTTTTAAAATTCTCGAGCAATGTAACATCTGTCAAAAAATTTCACCATTTAGTCATAATCAGTTCAAAAACATATATGAAATATACATAATTATCAAGATGAAATATCATAATCAAACTAAAAACCTAGTGCTCTATGGAATCAATAGGCCTTTTCCCACTTGCAGCTGAAGGTATATTCTTATCAGACTGTCTCCTTTTCTCCACTGATTGCACTGCTTGATTTGTTTATTCAAAATCAACAACAAGATTGTTCTTTGATGGTTGAAGTGGGTGTGAGGTTATATAATGTGATGAGCCTATAGAGTATCTAGGACTTGTCGGTTGAGATAGCCTCTTACCTTTGGTTTGTAATGATAAACATGGGGTAACCTTGGGTGACTCAACTTTGGGAAAATCTTAGGCTTGAGAAGAAAATGAAGGCACCTTATGATCAGGATGTTGATCAAGTGGAGGTGGTTGTCGAAGTGGCAAAGATAAAGTTGGCCAACCTTTGGCACCTGAAAACTGGTTGGAATTCCTTGACACCAACCATCATTTGGCTCTGGTTGCATTGAAACATGCAGTGGGATAGGTACCCCAAGGATACTAGGTTGTGACTGGGAAAGAGGTGGCCTCACAATAGGTTGAGTAGGTGGAAATTGACCTTGACCCGCAAGGTTGACGAACCCAGTTTGCAAAATCTATTGAATTTCATTTGAATCGACATCAAAGTGGATGGAGATTCTCATTCTTTTATTTCCCATTCCCTGCCAATTAGACTGTTGGCCTCTATGACAATTACCCTTGTTACCTCTGTTATCTCTTCCTCTACCCCTGCTAAAAAAGCTCATCTAATGGTTAAAGAAAACAGATCAACATAGCATCAATAGCAAGAAAAATATCAAATAAACTTGCATCTAAATAGTTTATAAGTGGCTATGTTCAAACAATTATTCATGTATACATAAATTTAATGGGAACAAGGGAAGGGAAACCTCATTTCATGCTTTTGAACAAAAATAATTTTGTTTTCAACCCAAGAACAATTCAATTATGTTACTCTTTTCTTGAGTAAGGGAAAATGGGAAATTTTGGGAGATGAATGGGAGTGCATGAATATTGGTATAAAGAGTGAAAAGGGATTGATACAATTATACCATCTCAAAAACCAATCCACAAGTTGACCAAATAGATTCGCAAGTCATCAATCTTAGCAGGTTCTAAACCTTCATCATTCAAGAAATCTCATTGTGAAACTGCTCAAGAAACCTTGTTATTTTCCTCTACGATTTGTAGAAAAATAATTCTCCATACAAATCAGATATCATTAACCTCAAGGAACAACTTAGAGTCCTCATTCATTCTAAAATTTCATTATTAGATTTGCCCTTAAAACTCTGTTGATTTAAAATAATTATCCTATGCTTATGACTATTTATCATGTCTTTACATCTTAATAGCATTCATAGTAATGCTATATTGAACAATTGAATGTTAATACAATAGTCCCAAAAATACATGAGACCATTATTCTTATCAAAACAGAAGTCTCTTTGAAGATAATCTCAACAACAAAATTTGGGAAGGGATAAATGACCTCAGTCATGCAAACGAAAAAACAAATTCATATTTTGAGCATCATTTCCAATAATTTTTTTTATGTTGACTTCAATGATCAATCCCAAAACCAAGTCCTAAAGACCTAATTATTTGAATCCAATCATTTGAGATAGGGCATTATATTTAAAGGTTCTTCGAACATCTTCATCAAATCGAATTTAAGATAGAATATAATGCATATTGAACTGTAACTTAACCCAAACACTTAAAATTGACTTCTAAATTTAATCGATATCTCCATTAAAAACTTTAAAATCATTCCCATGCAGTCCATCATTGGTTTTACTTCATTCCAAAAACTGAAGCAACCTACAATTCTTTTAATTCTTATAGCACTGATTAGTCACCAATTTGAAAGACGAGAAGAGAGATTTTCATGCTAGGGTTTTAGTCATCAAATTCAGGCTGTAAAATTCCATAGAGATGTATTCACTAGAAAGATATCAACAGAATCACAAACAAATAGCAACCAAATTTGCGTTAAATAAGGTTCCCACAAAACTTTATTGCAAACCTCTGTATCATTATCATTTTTTAAATTGGCACGCTATCAATGCCATAGGGTGTATTCACTCTACATCTTGCAACAAACGTCATATTACGACAGGTATGATTGCAACACTCAATGTCGAACACAATTTGCAAAGGTAACGACTAAAAATGTGAAACCACTACATCATTTCATCGCTTTGCTTGAGGAATTTATTGTTCATATAAGGCCACCAATCAAAAACCTAGCATGTCTGAAACTTTCATTGTTTTCAAACTAAAACCACAACCTTCTAATTATTTATAAAATTTCATTTCAAAACTGATGCAAGAACTGATGATTGAACTACCATTCCTTAAGGTTACCAACTTTAACCATTTTTTAGAAGTAAAAACGCTTTATCATCCATCAACAATCTATGTAAACAAAGAATACTTTATCAATTATAAAAAAAAATCCATAACAACATTTATCTTCAGGGAGCAGGGAGGAAGGAACGCGCACACATGAAAACATTCGAATTGAGCCATTATAAACTAAACTGCAAGTTCTAGTTATTTGATAAAGAATTTGATATGAATGTACATACCTTACATAAATTTTCAGAGACTTTCCTTTATCAATAGCTTGGAAAAATTACAGTCTTCAATACAAGCTTCTTAATTGATGGTAAGTTTTCAAATTGCAAATGGCAAATTTTACCCACAGACTGGGTGAAAAGGCCAACAAAAAATGGCATTTAAGATGAATGTATTGGTGCATTAATTCCATATCTCCACGTTCCATTAACTTTATGAATGATGACATTATCGAGCAACGAATATGCAGGCTTTTTTGTTGACCACAATACCATGTAGACCAACAACAAATATCACCTTTATGCGACGTATAAAGAATTGGTGGTCTCATTTTTTAGCACAATTACTTTCAACAGTTCAAGATTTGAATCATGAGCCTATTAATAGCCATATCGCCACCTTTTCAAATGACATGCAATTCGTTTAAAATAAATTCACTATTATATGGTGTTGCCTCCCTCAAGCCTTTCAAAAAATGGTTAACAGCTCATACCCATACACCATATTAACCAAATCTCATGACCTTATTTGAATGCCACCCCAAACAAAATCAAGTGGAGAAACAAATCGATAATTCCATAAAGATATTCCTTGTGAACGTTAACTGATTGAGTTCACATATATAACTTGCATCATAACCCTATGCAATGGACTTAGGATAGGGCATATTATTTTAAACAAAATCAACCACTTGAAAACATGTCTCGTTACTCCCAAAACTCTAACAATGATAATCATAATCCATTTTCCATGAGATATTAATCAACTGAAGTTATGTAACTGATCAAAACATGAACTTGCTAATCAAAGTGAGCATTATCTCTTTCTAAGGGGTCCCGCCTACTACTAATATCATATATATATTATATTTTAATGTATGGCTTGTAACCATTTGCAGGCGAAAAGTGTAGGTGACAAAAAATGATTCAACAGGACCAACTATAATGAAGTTATAGTGGATCGAACCACGAACATATTTGCTAGTAGAATCTTGGAAATTTGGTTGTTGAATATTGAACAAGGTTAATGGAACCATTAGCATTGTTGGTGGAATCATGAGCATTATTTATGGAACCATGAGAATTATTTGTAGAAAAACGAGTAATTATCATAAGGTGGTGGAAACATATAAGGAACTTTGAACAAAATCCATGTAACCATGAGAATTTTAGGGGTGGAACCATGAATAACATTGATGGAGCAACAAATAATGCAGGTGTAACCATGTAGAATGCATACAAATCCACGTGAAATTAAGAAACCTTGAACAATGTTGGTGGAGTCGTGAATATCATAAGCGTTATTCTAGACCATGAATCATTTGGTGAGTAATGCATACAAGGTCACGAGATGGTGGAATCATGAGAAATGCATATGGAACCATGAACATTTTGTGATGGGACCAACTATAGAAAAGTTAGAGTTGATGGAACCATGAACATATTTGGCGGTGGAATCTTGGACATTTGATGGTTGAATATTGAACAAAGTTAATGCAACCATGAGCATTATTGGTGGAACCATGAGCACTATTTATGGAATCATGATCAATTAAGGAACCTTGAATAATGTTGGTGTGTCCAATGCTAATCCAAGAAGTAAGCACATATATTTAAGAATATCAAATCATACAACCGAGTTAAGTGTGAAATGAAATAGATGCAATTGTGGGTATAACTGTGGGATGATTTCACTAGAAATGGGATGCTAAGTATGTACAAGTCTTCAAAATCTATGCGTGTGCAAATACCTAATGACCTATCAGCCTTCCACTCAAATAGAAATAGTCCTTTGAAAATCTATCGATACAAATGGTCACCAATCCACAAGGGGTAGCTAGTGAAGGTGTGAAAGGATCAGTTATAATTAGGGGTACTAGGAGTGGTTCCAATGAACAACAAAATCTGATCCAAGTACCGTTTCTTCCCATGATAGTCACCTATAAGGTAGACGCCATACAATTTGGCCAACCTTTATAACTAATCTACTAAAAAATGATATTTTATAATAACTTTTATTGCTCGAAAAATACTTAAACATTTAAGACATGTGTAAGTAAAATTTATAGTTATCCCATCCAAAGCAAATCAACCAATCTGTCCAATATTAAGAAAAATTCATAAGCCAAAAAGAAGAGTTATCTTTAAATAGATTAATGATGTTTTGTATATTTACATATAAGATAATTGATGCAAGAGCATCCTGCCTTCAAAACCTTGTACTCTTGATCAAACCTAGGAGGGGTCTTCATTTTCTGAATTAGGGGTCTTTGATGAAATATTGTAAATAATGTTATGTTTTAGTGTGCTTCTAGATGGGTGATGAGTCACTAGGTGAGTAATGAGTCAAAGTATGAGTCATGCAACCAAGTACTCGAATAGTGGAAACATTCGATGGTTGTTTTGGTGGAGTCATAGAGATAGGATCAGAGTGTTGCTAAAATTAGATAACAGTTGCTATGAATTAGGAGATTGTTGAGTGCAATATGGATCTGAACCAGAATTGGTTTCATGGATCCTTTTATATAAATGAATGAGCCTACAAGGAATCAAAGGTGTGGCCAAAACAAGTCAAATCAGGCCTAGGAGATTAGAACACAGGTTCTAAAGTATTTATGATTGAATAGAGAGAAGACCATTTATACATGTCTCTATGTAAATGGATAATTAAATCTCTACGTGTCTAATTCATGAATCAATTGATAGATGAATACTTGCTGGTAGTTGGATAGATCTGTGTGTGTGCAGCAACCTGGAATTGGGGTTTCGGTCAATTGAATGTTACATAGAAAGGTTAAATGATCTATGTGTATGAGTGCTTGAGTAATTGTTCTAATTTGCAGTGAAAACCCTTGAGTCATCGATCACTGGAAGGATCGATGCTTTGTGTATACGAATCTGCAGAAGTGAAGTTCAGGGTTAGACTAGAACGCGTCGTAGAGTCGAATTGAATTTCTAAGAGGTGAGGTCCAGATTCAAAAGCAAGAAGATCAAGTCGGTGAAGGTCTATTGAACCCTAATCAAGTGGAGATCGAGGTTGATTGATCGATCCTCTACTCAATCAACGTAGAGTCGTAGAGTTTGCAGTCGGTTCGTTTAACAGAGGTTGAACGGTCTAGATCAAATCAAGAAGGAGAGTGAACAATGGGGAAAGGATTTGTGAAGAGAACTTGGCCGGGAGATAGATTTCTGCAAATCCAAAGATAAGCATTCTGCATTGATAACAGATTGACGGACGAGAGAAAGTCACCAAGGAGATCAACGGCTCGTACAACGTTCCGCAGGAAAATGTGTTCGGGAGTTAACGACCCGAGCGGATGCGGAGTTAGCACATAGGATTGCGATCCACTGTTGATCCGGATCCAACGGTCGTAAGGAACTACGGAAGGAACACTTGCCGATCTGACCGTCCAAATAGGTTGCGGAAGGAACTTTGCGGGAGGCAATTTGCGGAAGCCAATTTCGAGGAAGTTACAAAAGGTCGCCCACAATTGCGGAAGGAATCCAATTGCGGAAGGATCATTGTGGACACTAGTTACGGAAGCCGGTTGCGGAAGGTTCATTGTGGACGCTAGTTATGGAAGATGGTTGCGGAAGGAAGTTGGGAAAGCACACCCGCAATTGCGAAATGAAGGTTGTTGCGGGAAGGTCATTGCAGAAAGGTAATTGCGGAAAAGCGGTTGCAAAGTTGAATTATGGAAGAAAGACTTAGTGAATTTAGTTAAGTTTGGAGGTTCTACAATATGTCACATCCCCACTTTGACCCTTGTAATATTTTGGGTTATAATGTAAATATTGTATGCATATTATGTATGGTTCCTAGCGTGGAGCTCAACGCCAAGGCCTCGCTAGTGAACACTCGACCTTGAAGAGGAAAGTATGTTGGTATTATTTAACCCATGTGCTAGTGAGCCATGGGAATTGTAAATATGCATTTTAATATAAATACCCACAACTAGCTATGCAATGCAACAAGAGATGGGGGCATGATATTACAAGGAATTGGGAGGGAAAACATTCAAACCCTTGAGCCAATGAAGTCAAGCCAAGTGTCAATGAGAGAACCCATCAACCATCAACTACCCATGTTGAATTTAGTGCCCAATCATTCATTTCTCCCAAGAGTTGGGTGAAGTAGTTAATGCCTTGGGGATTGGGGGAGGTATGGCTGTCCAAATTCGAGTATGGGCAAGCCATCCTTATGGGAAATCATGTTTTCTCCTTCTTGGGCAAGAAAACACCCATGAATTGCCTTCCCAAACCGTTATTCATGATCAATTCTGCTCTCTCACGTTTTTGGAGCTTGCTGGGCATTTCTCTCATGGAGTACGTTGTAAATTCACTGGTTTTCAAGCTGAGAAGGGCATTTTTGTGATGGTTGGACTGTGGGGAAAGAGGAGAATCCATTGGGAAGCTCAATAGATAAGTTTGATAGCTTGTTGTTTCCATTATTGTTGTAAAAACGTTTTCGAATTTCCAAATTTGGTTTCATTTGTGGAAAATTCACTTTTGTGCACCCAGCTGCCAGTTAATGATTGTGTGAAGGTCGTTTTGGCCCTTGAATGCCCAAGCCTTTGCCCTCTCACGCAGTCTGAGCTAGTTGGGGCTTTTCCCATCACGTTTTTCATCTATCTCTTGCATTTGCCTGGGAACTCGTTTTTGTATTGCCCAATGGCTGGGAAGAAGGGAGCCACGAATTTGGGGTTTATGGAGGCCGTTTTTATCCCTTGAGTGCCCTCAAACGTTTTCTGGAAACGGTTTTGTTCTCCCAGGGTGATTCCCCAATTTCCCTTTCGTTTTTGGTTGCCCAACGTTTTTCTTCATGCCCAGAAATTGTGATTTTTCTGTTATGAGTATCCATGCTCAATTTTGAGTTGCTGTGTGTTAAGATTGTTGGGGTTGAAATGGGTTTCCATTGTTTTGGCTTGAGCTTGAGTGGAAGCATCCACAAATGAAGAGGGTTCAGATTTAGCCTGATAAACCCAGCTGTGGACTGGCTTGGCTTAAATGCCAAATGATTATTTGGCTGTGTATGAGCTTGAAATCCCCTTTTTCCTTGTAGATATCATGCCCAGCTCGGGGGTGGTCTCTGAGTGCTGAAATAATACAGGCTGGGCAGAGACCTACGGTTGGGAGTAACGTTGCAGCGACATAGTTAGTTGTGTGGAACAATTGCACAACAAAGATAAGTGTTTTATATCTATGTGTTTTTCCTCTACAATGTTTAAATTAAATGATTGTTATCGATATATTGAATGCATATGAAATTATGTGTGTGGATGAGTTTATCTCCGTTGTGCATGTTTGTTGAATTTACATCTGCACACATGGGTTTTTAATTGTATGAATCAAATGAATGGGAGGAGTTTGTTTAAAAATCCCCATAGATTGGCATCATGTTCCCTCCCTTGCCTTGGATGGATGGGTGGGTATGTGACAGAATGGTATCAGAGCCCGTGGTTACAACATTGAGGTTGTTGCGCCAACATCCACACAACAGATTAGGAAAATATGATTTTGTGTGTTGTGCATGGGGCATGTTGTTGTGTGTTGGTTGTTGTTTATTGTTAATTGCTGTGCATATGAGATAACGCATCATGTGCTTGAGGCCTTGATTAATTATGACTCCTTGTGCCTTGGATGTCCATGATGTTTTGAATGCATGAAATTGAATGTTGGGCATGGCTGGTATGAGTTTTTGTGTGTTAATTTCATGATTGAAAGCCTGAACAGTTGGTTGTTACAGCCCATATCTTAATGATGTTTGTTAATTACAATGAACCAACATTTATGTGGTCGATTGATGGTTTTCGGAAGCGAGGAAAGCTTGCGAATTATGCCCTTATGCTCATGAGTTTTCCTTTCCCATGCTTGTTGGGTGCTTGAAGATTGATTGTGAATCCATTGGCTGGATTGTTGAATTTGAAATGAAAGAAAATCCCTTTTCAGAGATGCAAGTTCTTGCCATTCTTTTACTGTTTTTATGCAAGTTTGATCTGTAGTAACTCACCTCTGTAAAGAAACGAAGGGCACATTCCAGAAAAATTTCTAACTGTCTTTGAAAATTTGCAAAAAAATTTCTAAGTATTTATGAGTTCTGTTAAAGGCTGCGGTGGCAAAGTTAACGATAAGTTTCGCGCGCAGCGGCGACAATTTTTTAACTTTAAAATCTGCGTCGGTCGACGGCGACACTGGCAAAACGGCGGCAACTTTCAGGTTAATACCCGCGTCGATGGCGGCCAAGTTACGATAAGTTTTGCGCGGCGCTAGCCACAAGGTTAATGGTAAGTTTTGCGCGGCGTTGGCGGCAAGGGTAATGGTAAGTTTTGCGCGGCGCTGGCGGCAATTCTAATGGTAAGACCTACGCGGCACTGGCGGCAATTCTAATGGTAAGACCCGCGGGGCGCTAGCGGCAATTCTAACGATAAGACCCGTGCGGCGCTAGTGGTGATTCTAATGGTAAGACCTGCGCGGCGCTAGCAGTGATTCTAACGGTAAGACCCGCGCAGCGCTGGCGGCAATTCTAGCGGTAAGACCCACGCAGTGCTAGCATCAATTCTAACGGTAAGACCCGCGCCACCCGCGACAATTATAATCTTAACATCCGCGACAATGGTGGCCATTTTAGCCTTAAACAATTGCGCTAAACGGGGAAAAGCAATGGGAGTAGTAAGGCAACGTTGATGAAAGGAAATCCCTCACCTTAAACCATTTATGTTTATAACATAATAATTGTATTCTTGGAAAGTAGTAAAAATGAATGATATACATTTATGTATATATTGAATTTCTACTTTGTGAGAAGATCATAGCTAATAATTGCTTGTGTGCATGGTAGAGAGCCCATGAAATTGGATCGGCTATGATGTGGAAGAGGAAATTCCATGCTGCAATGAGGGATTGGAAAGGGAGAATTCCTTAACCACTGTTTTGCTATCATATTTATAATTATGAAATTGTCATGCATATAAACTATGGCATAGGAATGTTGAAAATGCAAAGAGATTCCATAGATGAAATGAATATGCACCAGATGGCATATTAACAAACATTGCACAGTGCATGTGAAAATGTTTGTGCATGAATAGGACATTGCATATTGATAAAATAGTGAGGTTTCACATATGCAATGAGCCAATTGAGATAATTATGGTGGTTGCTAATAATTAGTTGTGTTCGCATTGGTTGTAGGACCAAAGGCAACCGAAGCATCACTAAAAGATGAGGATGATGTTGTTGCATAAGAACAACAACCTTATGAGGAAGGGATGGTACAACAAATATATGATCATGAGGTTGGCAAAAGGACTATGTAGCATTGGTAAGAGGCCAACTGATCAGGTAACACCAAGCAATGCTAATAACAGCCATGCAGGTAATGGTTATTTGTGCTTAATTGCATGAATGTTGGAAGAGGATTTGGTGAGATCCCTTCAACTATGTTTTGAACTATGATGATTTGGGTTGCATATGGTATTGAGTGTCCGAATGGGACTGTTAACCTACCAAGTATGGTGAGGTATGGGTAAGTGAAGGCAATGATCCTTACACTCTATAATTGCTTAGAAATCTCAATGCATTCATATGAAATTATGTCATGCCATGATGGTTGTGAGTTTAACAACTAGAGCAGGTGAGGGCTTATGGCCCTGTCATGGTAGTACATGGTTAGGCCATAATATGTTTGAATGCATAGTACTCATAAATTAAGGCAGGGTTGCATTGAGGAGATGTGCATTAAAATATTATGTACAATCTTGTGGTTATACATTGAGTGATTGCACACTAAAAGATTATGTGAGTGATGTAAAAGTGCATGCATATGTATAGGTGCACATGTTGAGATGCATTGTGTGAATGCATGATTGTGGTGTATATTTCATTACAACTAGATAATAGATGGAATGGTGAACTATTGTCAATCCTAAGAGCATTTCATGAGCTGCTATAAATGCAAGAGAATGATTGCATAAAATGATGTAATTAAACCATGCAACTCTAGTATGGTAATGATTCACATGAAGTAGATGATTTTGGTGATATTAAAATGCTTCAGTGATTGTGGTAGCAATGAAATATTATATGCATAGAGACTTACAAAGCGTTTGGTTGATGGAAGTTTCAGTTTTCAGGTAGAAAAGTCTTACGTATGGCAATGAGGATAAGTCCATAGTAAAGACCGGGATCTACCATGTGCAGAAGCCAAAGGCTATGAGAAGGTTCTCATGGTTGTAAAGTATGCATGAAACAAATCTGAAAATTTTATGGTTTAAATTTGTGAGAATAATCCCATGGTGGTAAATCTAATTTCTGTAGGAAAACAGATTTACAAATTTCAGATTTGAGAATCGCTTATAATTGCTAATCACTGTTTGACTTATATAAATTGTGTCAGAAGGACATGTTGTAGGTGGATGTTCATGTATGGTAGCAAGTGTAAAACCATAATGGATAGAGTGATACCACTTACGAGAGCCAAACAATATGAGGATGGCCTCATGGTTAAACAAATCAATTTCTGTAGGAGACAGAGTTGCAAATTCATGTTGAATTAATTATTAATGCTAATGATTGGTTATGGAACAATCATACTTGAAGCTTATTGCTATATGTTGCTAATTGTTTGGTTATTTGATAAATGTGCCAGGAAGACACATTGCAGGAAGACCAGGAGTGATGGCCTACAAAATCCAAACTAGATGGGAAGGACCCCATGCTTTGGAAATGGGTTTCGGGTGAAATGCCATTGACAATATCTCAGCTAAACCGCATGACAGTAAACCATGAGAGTGAGATGGTAAAGCTATACCTAGAAGGCATGTGAGATACATCTGCAAAATGAATGAGTATTTTGTGACCCTAGACAAGAACATGCATGTCTAAATTATTAGGGTTAATATGCAGAGCATGCTCTATCTTATTTATATCATTGCAGACTGCTTGAGTATGATTAGGGCCTACATGGCGCACATCGGAAAGGGGGTGCACACCTTTTCTGGTGCTAGGTCATGATAGGGTTTTCAATATTGACTACACCCTAAGGGAATGGACACATTCCTGGTGTTTCAATACTTGATAGTGAATGATATGGATTATGGTTACAAAATTGAACAGCAATACTGATGAGCTTGCTTATCCTTCTTGTGTTGTTAGCCTACACAGATGCAGATTGATACTGCACATTAAGAGGCAAGGTGAAGAAGGGTACGCAAAAGGACTATATAGGAATTGGTAACCTTTCTATGCTCACACGAAATATTACCAGAAGGGATGGACAGGCCCAAGGAGCTGGGTAATAAGAAGAGGTATCATCCTTGTGTGAGTGGGGTCATGCTAACCTGCAGTCAAGAAAGTCACCTATAAAGTTCCTAAAAGGAACCACCGATTTGCACCAGAGAAGGAGTGGCGTCCTTGTATGAATGAAGAGTTGTGTGTGTGAAGGGTTGTGGTGCAAGAAGGTGTGGTGACATTGGTGAAGGCATAAAATCTCTATTGGGACAGCAGTAGGAGGGCGGGCGCCAACACTGACTGAAAACCTTGAGATGCCTATGGCTCCATAGTAGAGCCTTGACCTATAATGGTCAGGTGGCGCAGTTTCCTTCCATTGGTCGATGACCCAAATGAATGTGCTGGCTCGGCAATGGAGAGGGACAACCAGGTATGGGACTGGTTGGGCACCACCAAATGCTTGGTAAATCCAGTCAACGTGAAGGTGTACTGGTGAAGCATTAACTACATCCAAGTCCATAGGCGATCCCAAGGCTTGCAAAGCGAAGCAGGATCATGTGGACCAGAGGGGAAACGTACAATACAGATAAGTATTCGTTTTCATTTATGTCTTTGTTTGGAATAATGAAGATTTCAGGTATAAGTGTTTTAACAGCTAAGCTGATACACTATTGTTTCTTTGTTGGAAACCTTGGTCATTGCAAGAAAGCAAGACCCTAAAAGCGCTATAAAATTACTGGTAAATCCAGAGATTAAATGAGTGGGCGATATGAAATTATTGATAAATCCAGAGAGTAACTGGTTGGGCATTCACTACTTAATATTGTGAAACAGCATGTATGTTGGCCCAATACCCATTAAACAATTGATAAAACCAGTCAGCGTACTGGCCTGGAATTTCCTATTCGAATGATTGTGGAGTAGCCTACGTGCCGGCCCAACATTCATAATTGTGTCTACGGGAAATCCAAGGCTCGTAAAGCAAAGAAGGATCCCGTGGAATAAAGTGAAGACATCCAATACATATAAGTATTTGGTTATCTTGCAGCTTCTTGCTTATGAATATACGTGTGTATATGATTTGGTTATGATTTCTCAAACTCTTGTTTAGAAAAAAACCTTATGAAATAAACTAAACATGTGAATCGATTCAATGTTTGAGTGTAGGTATTGTTGGAAGCAAGGACCAGGAAGGCATCACAGGGATGCATGTGGACATGTGACCGCCCTAAAGAGAGCTCAGTATGAGCAATAATGAAAGATGGTGCTAGTGAACATGAGTGGGTCCTAGCAACCAGAGGTTATGTAAGCAAAATGGGAAGGGGTGCCCAAGTTGAAAAGCATTAGACAAACCTCAGACATTAAGTGTCATAGCCAATAAAGGGAAATTCAAGCATTCACATTAAAGTGAAAGAGACTAATGTTAAAATTCAATATGCTAAGACAGAAAATAGCAGCATTACATTCCATTTCACAATAATGGCATATACAGGATCACTGAAGAAACAACAAGCATAGCATAAACACAAGAGACACAGATTTATCCTGGGAAACCCTCATGGGGTAGAAAACCCAGTAAAGCTTCCTCAATGTAGATGACCAGCAATATACAAAGATGCAAACCAAAGACATGATCTCCTCCTCCACCATAGCAGACCTCTCCTCCACAAGTGCGCCTCTCTTAAGTGAGTGAGTGTGTCAAATGAGGAACATACCTCCTCTATTTATACACTACACTGACATGTATTTTACACAAGTACATGTAGGCTCGTATTTAATCATTAGGTTAAATACCCTATTATAACTGACTGGGCCGACCCCCACATGGTGGGTCTAATAACCCTAGTTACCACAACCAATCCGGAGGAATAAACATCTCCGGATTCATAGTATAATCACATCGAAGGTATGGAACATCTCCGGAATAAATAATATACAAATATAATATTCTTAGAAGTTATAATATTCAACAACTAAGGAGCATGAAACCACAGTGATGGCATAGCTCCATAATAAAACAAGACTAAGAGGGAGAAACTCTTACTCTTCTCTTTCCTTTTTATTGATGCATTTATAAAGTAAAGAATTGTTGAATGCATGTCATGACTAGAAGAAGAATGTGTTTATTTGCTTGAATTAAATTGTGAATGCTAAAATAGTTATTTCACTGTGAAAGGATGAACATGAAAGAGATCATGTGTATGTTGGGAAAGCATGAAAAAAAAAAATTGGAAGTCACATGAGTGAAGCATGGACGTTCCATGTCAATTGGGAAATAATTGACTAATTTTAATGTTTATATTATGCTTGTCCTAACAAAGAGTTTTCATGATAAATTTCTCAGGGAGAAAATTGAAAGTTGTTTCTTTTGGCTGGAAATCTTCCTCAGATAGTTGCCAAGATAGCGAGAAAGATGGCATCCATGAAATTCCAGACTTGTAGATTAGCTGGAAGGTAAATAAAGGGAAGGGATTGTTGTGGAGCAATGCCCACCTGCAGAGCTGGAAGATTAAAGCCAGCAAGAGCAGCTTGTGGAAGCCAAAGTGCTTGTTCCTGAAGGTTCAAAGTAAAAAGATGAAATGCAGGATAGACCTGCCATATTTTGTGAATTTTGGTCATGTATAAAGCGTGTATGTATTCCTAAGTAATTGGAACACCGAGGACGATGTTATTCCAAGGGGAGGGGATTGTCACATCCCCACTTTGACCCTTGTAATATTTTGGGTTATAATGTAAATATTGTATGAATATTATGTATGGTTCCTAGTGTGGAGCTCAAGGCCAAGGCCCCACTAGTGAACACTCGACCTTGAAGAGGAAAGTATATTGGTATTATTTAACCCATGTGTTAGTGAGCCATGGGAATTGTAAATATGCATTTTAATATAAATACCCACAACTAGCTATGCAATGCAACAAGAGATGGGGGCATGATATTATAAGGAATTGGGAGGGAAAACATTCAAACCCTTGAGCCAATGAAGTCAAGCCAAGTGTCAATGAGAGAACCCATCAACCATCAACTACCCATGTTGACTTTGGTGCCCAATCATTCATTTCTCCCAAGAGTTGAGTGAAGTAGTTAATGCCTTGGGGATTGGGGGAGGTATGGCTATCCAAATTCAAGTCTGGGAAAACCACCCTTATGGGAAATCGTGTTTTCTCCTTCTTGGGCAAGAAAACACCCACGAATTTCCTTCCCAATCCATTATTCATTATCAGTTCTGCTCTCTCACGTTTTTGGAGCTTGCTGGGCGTTTCTCTCATGGATTACGTTGTAAATTCACTGGATTTCAAGCTGAGAAGGGCGTTTTTGTGATGGCTGGATTGTGAGGAAAGAGGAGAATCCATTGGGAAGCTCAATAGATAAGTTTGATAGCTTGCTGTTTCCATTATCGTTGTAAAAACGTTTTTGAATTTCCAGATTTGGTTTCATTTGTGGAAAATTCGTTTTTGTGCACCCTGCTGCCAGTTATTGACTATGTGAAGGTCGTTTTGGCCCTTGAATGCCCAAGCCTTTTCCCTCTCACGTAGTCTGAGCTAGTTGGGGCTTTTCCCATCACGTTTTTCATCTGTCTCCTGCATTTTCCATGCCTGGGAACTCATTTTTGTATTGCCCAATGGCTGGGAAGAAGGGAGCCACGAATTTGGGGTTTATGGAGGTCGTTTTTGTCCCTTAAGTGCCCTCAAACGTTTTCTGGAAACGGTTTTGTTCTCCTAGGGTGATTCCCCAATTGCCCTTTTGTTTTTGGTCGCCCAACGTTTTTCTTCATGCCCAGAAATTGTGATTTTTCTGTTATGAGTATCCATGCTCAGTTTTGAGTTGCTGTGTGTTAAGATTGTTGGGGTTGAAATGGGTTTCCATTGTTTTGGCTTGAGCTTGAGTGGAAGCATCCACAAATGAAGAGGGTTCAGATTTAGCCTAATAAACCTAGCTGTGGACTGGCTTGGCTTAAATGCCAAATGATTATTTGGCTGTGTATGAGCTTGAAATCCCCTTTTTCCTTGTAGATATCATGCCCAGCTCGGGGGTGGTCTCTAAGTGCTGAAATAATACAGGCTGGGCAGAGACCTATGGTTGGGAGGAACGTTGCAGTGACATAACTAGTTGTGTGGGACAATTGCACAACAAAGATAAGTGTTTTCTATCTATGTGTTTTGCCTCTGCAGTGTTTAAATTAAATGACTGTTATTGATATATTGAATGCATATGAAATTATGTGTGTGGATGAGTTTATCTCTGCTATGCATGTTTGTTGAATTTACATCTCCACACATGGGTTTTTAATTGTATGAATCAAATGAATGGGTGGAGTTTGTTTAAAAATCCCCATAGATTGGCATCATGTTCCCTCCCTTGCCTTGGATGGATGGGTGGGTACGTGACACAATATTGTGAACCAACTAATCCTGGGGAAAGCGGGTTGGATTGGTTTCGCTAATCCCACCTGCATCAAGTGGTATCAGAGCACAAAGAGACAGAGATAAATCAAATTATGATTTTAATAAATGTTGATCAAGTCGATCTAATCAAGGATTTATGTTAAATTGACAGTTCCAGTTGTAAGTTGGTGTTATTATAGCGAATAGTGGGAGCTGGTGTGCTCTTAAAAGAATAAGTCAGGGCAGATATTGGTCCAAAGGGAATGGATCAAAAGGAAGAATGATAAGATCTTGGCACATATCTTATAAGGTATTAATTGATGTGTTTATACTAAATCTGGTTTGAGATATTGCAGATTGAAGTCAATGACAAGGTTGATAGTAGCAGACGGCTTGAAAGCTATGACAGAGAACATGTGTGGTCTTGATGAGAAGATTTTGTGAACTCTTAGAGAGAAGAGGAAGCAGTGGCAAAACCTAAGGATCCAATAGAGCTTGGACCAGAAGGGGACAAGTTGAATGTTCTCAAAGAGTAAATGGACTTGTAGAAGCCAAGAGGAGCAAAGTAGGTTGCTCAAGAGGTTCTAGAGGAGAAGGAACCAAGGATACCAAAAGGACAAGCTCAAGGAGAGATAGCTTGTCGAGGTATAGTTAGCAGTTATGAAGACTTGCTGAAATGAGGCTTGGGAGCAGTCCACAGGTGAACAAGATGAAGTTCACAGAAGATAAAGAAGAGATAGAGACAATGACTACTGAAGGTCATTGCAGAGGTTATGAGGAAAGCCACATCATAAGAAAGGATGCCAAGGCAGAAGGTATCAAGAGAATGATTCAAACGGAGTATGATAGAGAATTAGTTGGCATAGGGTTGCAACTTATTCATTTGGAGAAGATGCTACAGAATGAAGACCAGAGGTATCGTTGGATAGTGAAGAAGAAAGTGAGATGGCATTCACTATAGGTGAAGCTAAAGGAAAAGATGTCTGCCAGATTGAAGGAAGAACTTAGGGCAGCTAAGTCTGAGCTGGAAGTTTCATATTGTGAACCAAAACAAGGTCCTTTGCTTGGAGAAGATGTAGATGAGGATGATGAAGCAAAGATTATAGATGATTTTTTGAACTCTCTGATAATTTTAGGACCACATAAAGATAATATGGATGAGGCTTCATATGTGGAGCGTAAGTTTTTTAAAACTAATGAATTTTGTGTGTTTGCAGCTATAGCAGGTGATGAAGATTATGAGGTTGTCATGAAGATGAAGGAAGAAAAATAAATGTATTCTTACATTCCTCAAAGAGGACAAAGCCAGAAGTTTGTTCTGAAGATGGAGGACAAGACAACATGGTCTCATGAAGACATCCAAGGGGGGACACATACACATTTTGACCATGGGGTTGTTGACAGATAGTTAGATGAACCTGTTGCTACAAATGAAATAAATTTGGTTCATGAAGACAGCAAGGAAGAAGAACATACACCATTGAACAAAGAGATTGTTGGAATACAATTAGAAAATATTGTTGCTGCATAGAGCAAGGAAGGTTTGGCTCATGAGAATGGACAAAGAGAGGTTGAAGATAAACATTTAGTTGCAATGCTTACAAGATGGAATGAAGAGATTGAGTTGCTAGAAGAATTGTTGAGTAAAGAGGATTCATAAGGAAGAGAAAGTCCAACTAAAGGAGATGAAGCATGTTCAAAAGAGTATTACAGTGAAGAAAAGGTGGCCATAGTATCTAAAGCCAAGGAGGTAAATTTTAATTATCAATTTAAATTAGAGGATACAAGCATGACCAAGAATAAGGAACACGATTGGGAGGTAGCCTCAAAGGGTGAATTTGAACTTCAAGTTCAACATTCAAAGTTGGTGAATTTAGAGGATGAAATTATATTTTTTGAGAAATGGTTGGAAAAATATACAAGTTATGGAGACTACAGATAGTATGCAGGTTTAACTCAAACATATTCTAGGGAGGAGACTATAATGTCAAATGAAAATGGCATAATTGCATATGAGAGTAAGAATATTGAAGATATAAGGATGCAGTAGGTAATAGACAGCAACAACAGAATTCATCCAAAAGAACAACAACAAGTTCACAATAAGCAGGTGTACCAGCGAAAGGATAGACTAGACAGTGAAGTTGAGATGATAAGGATGTTGATGGTGAAGGTGTCTCAAGGAAGACATGAAGAGAAAAGGAAGATCTACATCCGCGGATCAAAGAGACAAAGCAACAGTAGAAGACAAATGACAAAGGAAGATTGCGGAGGCAAGGCTAGTGGAGCATTGCAACAGAAAGTATGGAAGCCAGGAGAGTTGCAGTCAACAACAAGATTACATGACATCCATGAAGCAACTGGAAAAATTCAACATAAAGTTTGGGATCCAGGCATATTGAATATGGAAGGTTATGAAATGGAGGTCATATTTCTTTCTTCCTCGGGAGTCTGATGCAGGAGCATCCTGCCTTCAAAACCTTGTACTCTTGATCAGACCTAGGAGGGGTCTTCATTTTCTGAATTAGGGGTCTTTGATGAAATATTGTAAATAATGTTATGTTTTAGTGTGCTTCTAGATGGGTGATGAGTCACTAGGTGAATGATGAGTCAAAGTATGAGTCATGCAACCAAGTACTCGAATAGTGGAAGCATTCGATGGTTGTTTTGGTGGAGTCATAGAGATAGGATAAGACTGTTGATAAAATTAGATAACAATTGATATGAATTAGGAGATTGTTGAGTGTAATATGGATCTGAACCAAAATTGGTTTCATGGATCCTTCTGTATAAATGAATGATCCTATGAGGCATCAAAGGTGTGGCCAAAACAAGGCAAATCAATCCAAGGGGATCAGAACGCAAGTTTTGAAGTATTTATGAATGTACAAGTCTCTGTGATTGAATAGAGAGAAGATTATTTATGCATGTCTCTGTGTAAATGGATAATTAACTCTTTGCATGTCTAATTCATGAATCAATTGATAGTTGAATACATTCTGGTAGATGGATAGATCAGTGTGTGTGCAACAACCTGGAATTGGGGTTTCGATTAATTGAATGTTACAGAGGAAGGTTAAATTATCTATGTGTATGTGTGCTTGAGTAATTGTTCTAATTTGCAGTGATAACCCTTGATTCATCGATCAAGGGAGGGAACGATGCTCTGTGTATATGAATCCGCATAAGAGAAGTTCAGGGTTAGACTAGAACGCGTTGTAGAGTCGAATTGAATTTCTAAGAGGTGAGGTGCAAATTCAAAAGCAAGAAGATAAAGCTAGTGAAGGTCTATTGAAACCTAATCAAGTGGATATCGACGTTGACTGATCGATCCTCTGATCAATCAACACATAGTCGCAGAGTTTGTAGTCGGTTTGTTTAATAGAGGTTGAACGGTCCAGATCGAAGCAAGAAGGAGATCGAATGGCAGGAAAAGGATTCGTGAAGAGAACTTGCGCGGGTGATAGAGTTTCGCAGAGCCAAAGATAAGCATTCCGCATTGATAACAAATCTACGGACAAGATAAAGTCACCAAGGATATCAACGGCTCGTACATAGTTCCGCAGGAGAATGTGTTCAGGAGTTAATGGCCCGAGCAGATGCGGAGTTAACACATAGGATTGGGATCCATCCTTGATCCGGATCCAATGGTCGTAAGGAACTACGGAAGGAACACTTATCGATCCGACGGTACAAATAGGTTGTGGAAAGAACTTTGCGGGAGGCAATTTGTGGAAGCCAATTTCAAGGAAGTTGTAGAAGGTCGCCCGCAATTGTGGAAGGATCGTTGAAGACGCTAGTTGCGGAAGCTGATTGCGGAAGGAAGTTGGGAAAGCATGCCCGCAATTGCGGAAGGAAGGTTTTTGCGGGAAGGTCATTGCAGAAAAGAAATTACGGAAAGGCGATTGCAAAGCTGAATTGCAAAAGAAAGACTTAGTGGTTTTAGCTAAGTTTGGAGGTTCTACTATTTTGGAACCCAACTAATCCTGGGGAAAGTGGGTTGGATTGGTTCTGCTGATCCCACCTGCATCAATAATAGTGTTCAGGTTCAATTGCATTCTTTATTGTAAATAGAATATTGAAAAAATTATGTGACAAAATATAAAAGTTGTTTGATCATAGGTGTGCACTTTTTTCTCGTTCTATTAATGAATGGAATGGAAAAATATTATAAACTACAAAACAATACAAATTAGCCTAGATGGTGGTAGCTTATCTCTAAAGAGAGATGCATCATCTTCGCTCATTTGTAAGAGTTGATTACATAGAGACTGCAAAGGGCCCTTTTATCACAAGCATAAAGAGGCAAAAACCCTAATATCCAAAAACCTAACCCTCGGAGAAGAAGCGCAAAAAGGATTTTCTAGCCCAAGTTGGCTAATTGATATGTCAACTTCTTGGGGGCACAACTTTTGCATATGATCTCCATTTAGGGTGCTTGATAGCTTGTTGGAAAGAACTAACCAAGAATTAGAACTTTTGACTAGGGCCAGGGAATTCCATGGCAACCCATTGCCCCCTGATTTGCTAAAAACCATCGTTTAAAGCCTCAAAACGACCACGCAAATTTGGGACCCAAAAAATTGTATAAAATTGCTAAGAAGATGGACGACTGTTGTAACATGATGGAATAGGTAGGTGGCCACCAGTATCCACCTAGATCACTTGATAAGAGAGACATTTGATGGAGGAATGGTAGGACACTTTGAGAGATATACCTAGTTTCAAAAACAGAGTTGGAAGTTTTATGTCTAACTATAGAATATGTTTTTTGGAAAAAAGAACGCGTCAAACACATCATTGCATACCCCATTGTCAATATCAAGAGTGACTTGGGAGGATTTTCCAATGGGTTTTTTTTCTTAGTTTATTGCAAACTGAATTTCAATGTTTTAGACTATTAGCACAACAATATTGTTTAGGGTTTTAGTGTTTGGATATATCATTGTGTTAGTCAGGTTTCAATCACAGAGATATGAGAAAAACAATGTTGTATAATAATCTCAATATATGAGAATGCCCTCATTTTTCTATGAATACCAATGAATTATAAATTCAATGGCTTGTCATGGGTCTATCAATACATTGGTTTCTTCATGCAACTTTCAGTCTCTTTGTGTGAATTGTTAATATGCTCTCACTTGTAGTTTTGCAGATTTTACAACAAATAATCAATCAACATACCATTTTCATTTGCCATGTCCTATCATCCTTACCATGTTGTAAAACTTTTAGTATATACATATTTATCTACAATTTATTTGATTGTGTTTCTCTTATATAGTGAGAATATGTGTTTTGTGGTTTTTCCTTTCTTATCCCATAAGATGTTCCCCTTGGGAGAGGGTGGAAGCGCATTTTATTTACTAATATATAACTTGTTGGTAAAGGTGGAGTTGTTCACTTTCCTTTTTATACTTAGTTGTTCTATATTTATTTTGTAGGAATCTAGTAGCTCGGGTTGTTGTTAACATGAGAATAGAAAAAGTGAATTGTTTTCTAAACTCAATTGAAAAGTTGGTTCCTAAAAAATTAGAAGAATACCCAAGGCCAAGCATTGAATCTCAAATTTAAGGTATAATTATTTTTAAATCAAAGAGTGAGGGTGATGGAGTAACACAATAGGAGTCAAGATGTAAATCCTATAAAGAGTTTTTATGATAAAAAACTAATTTTTTTTTATGGTGTGTTGGAAAATATGTTTGCTTTTTGCATGTTACAGGCTTGTAAAATGATAAACTATTACTCATTATGTCAAGTACTCATTATGGCTTGTTATGTCAATTTGCTCTTGTTTTCATAGAGTAGCAGTAGGAGTTGCTTTTACACTCCCACTCACTATGTATGGATATAGACTATACTTTCGAGTGACATTGACATACTTATTTTGGTCATTCATTGAATATTAATAAGATGATCCTATCATATATAAATAAATCTATAATTAAGTTTCTTTGTGGATTGATTTAAACATTTGAGAATAAAGGTTATGTGAAATTAACCTATCTTCATTGAAGAGCAATGCTTTAGATTTACATAAACAAATGGGTTCCAATCATTGTTGAACATAAGAAAGATAGAGAAGAATGGAATATTTTGTATTTTTCAATTAATGAATAGTGAAAATTTGCATTAGTCAAAGCAATACACACTATCTAGAATGGTGGTATCTTATTTATGAGATGAAATATGTCAATTATAGTCATGTTTGCAAAAATCTCATCAATATTGTTGGGCATGTGTTGAACACTTTGTAGGTTCCTAGAGCAAGGGAATGTTTGGGGGGCTTGTTCTTCTCATGATTCCTCTCATGGAACTATGAGTAATACTTATGGAACCATAAGAATAGTTGGTGGAACCATGATAATTGCTTGCAAAACCATGAGAATGTTGGTGGAACCATGAGCACTGTTTATGAAGCCATGAAGAATGTTTGGTGGAACCATGAATGCATACAAAACAAAAATGACACTATGAACAACAAGTGAAACCATGAGAACTAGTTATAGAACCGTAAGTAATTAAGGAACCACAAACAATTTTACTCAAGGTTATAGAACCATGAGTAGTGCATTCACCGTAAAATGTTCATGGTTCCACTTGTTGTTCATAGTGGAATCTTTGTTATGTATGCATTCATGGTTCCACCAAACATTGTTCATGGATTTGTAAGTAGTTCTCATGGTTCCACCAAGAATGCTCATGGTTTCATAAGCACTACTCATGGTTCCACCGACATGTAGTTCATGGTTTTCTAAGTAGTGCTCATGATTCCACCAACCATTCTCATGGTTCCACAAGCATTACTCACGGTTCCATAAATAGTTATCATGGCTCATTAATCTTGGTTCTTGAACATATATGCTCCTTATTATCAAATCCTTATATTACTTCATGAGATGTGTAGATTTGTGTTAAAAATATAAACCATTTGTTGGTTTTATGAAGAAATATGCTATGCTTATATATCTTATATATTTGTGTAGAAAAAATAAAACCATATCGTTATTTGTTATACTACTAATACAAAGGGGTACATAGGCATTTTGAGGCTTAAGATATAATCCCAATAAGTATTTCCTTTTTCTGTCAAATTCCCATATTTTTCATCTACTTAGAATGTTGGTTATGAATATTCAAATTGTAAATTGTAAATTGAGATATATATTATATGTATGTTAAATGAAACTTGAAAGTCAAGCTTTATATAAGACCGTCGATCGTACAGTTTTTAATTTTTTATAGAGCATCAATTTCTACATTCTAGGTTCAATTTTGAACGTCAAATACATCCTAAAACCAAAAAATCATAGTGCAGAGATTGATTCTTCATCAATCTCTGCAGTAACTTTAAACATCCAATAATTGCATCCTTAATAAGCCATATGTCCATTTCCACTCATATGTATACCCTGATTGTTTTTGGGTCAAAGAGGAATAAGGATGAGGGATCCTTTGCATCATGTCTACCTAACTCTTCCTATGTTTCAACCTTCATGTGTAATTCCTCTACTTAACCAAGGAAGAGTAATGGGCCTAATTGGGCACATAGAAGGCCTATATCCTTTATAATTAGTGAAAGGGATTTTTTTTGCTAGAGATATGTTGTCTTTTGCTCTTCCCCTAATACAAACGCTCTCCTCTTAGTAATCCCTACTCCCTTATTTTTTGGTGTCCTAGAATGTTTATCTTTGGCTCCTTTCCTAGATCTTCCCCGTCACCTCATTTTTCCCTTGCCTTAGTAAGATCAGAGGGATATAGATTGTGCTCCAAACCCTAATCATCATCCAATTCCCATATAAGGTTTCAACCCTAGAGTTCATCCAAGTTATACTGTAGTTATTTTTGCAACACAATCGTAGTTATGTTTCTCAAATTTGCATAAACTTGGTACAAGATTCTCCTACTACAAGGAGTATAAACCAATCCCCTTGCAAATTCACAATCAAGATATCTCGAGAGTGCCCAAACACGGTGAAGATTCTATTGTCATTGTAATGAATTTACCAACCTTGTTGTTCAAGCTCTCTTGCTCCAACACCTTTCATAAGGTATAGAATCCTAGATTCTTGTTAAACACGGATTTCCAAGTAGATGAGAGAGATTGCAAGCACCAACACACTGGGAATGAAAAATGGGCCAATGGATGTAACTTCCAATGGTTTACCATTGAACCATATCCCAACCGACTCCTTGAAGGTCATATTGTTCTACAAAGCGTTGAGTTTAGGTGCAAGTCCCGAGTGAAATTGGATGTATACCCCTCAAAACCTTACATCTAAGCCAAAGAAAATCTATATTATATGGTTGCAACCGCGCAAGACCTTGTTCTTAACATTATATGTGAGAAGGAGCATGTTACATGGCATTAGCTAGTTCCTCTTATCACTTAATATACCATCACGTTTTATCAAGATAATGATATATTTGCAAGTGTGCAGCATCACAACTAACAAGCAAAATAATCCTTAGCATATCTTATATCAAGTGTTTAATTGAAAAAATCATAACTTTGAGCATCCATCAATGCATTGATTACAATGAAAGTTAATAAGTTCTCTATAATGCATATTTCACATGTCCATATGATTCAAATCCTGATGAAAGTATGGCATGTAAAGATACCTTAAAGCATGATCCAATCATATGCTAGAATGAAGGAAAAGTGTAATGTTTGTATTTACTGGATAGAAAATAAATATTACATTTTGTGATGCCCATGGAACTATAAAAACTTAGGAGGTTATAAGTTCTATCATTCATAAAGCCTCAAATAATATAAGCAACACATTCATGCACATAGCGATACACCTAGCATAAGTGATACACCTTATAAATTATGCATATAGACACACACTTGCACACATAAGAAACACACCTAACATATACAATGCATTTAGCATATGCACCTACCCACACATCTAACATATGAACCTAATGACACGCAAATGTAACCCACATTGTCAACCCATGCATCTAACAACCCACATACACATCCCATGCACCTAAGAGATACACATAAGGAACACACTCACACACATAAGTGACATATTAACATAAGAACCTACCTACACAACTAACCTTGGATGAACTCAAGCACACAAGGCACAAACCTCACATAAGCAATGCACTTGCTCATGCATCTAACCAACCCATGTTATTAATCCATGTATATCACAAACATAATCACACCCATAAGTTACACACTTAACATATGCACCTACCCACACACCTAACATCCCCCCCTCCCCACACATAAGCATCATACCTGACATGAATGATGTGGGTAACATATGAACCCAATCACATATATAAACCTTGCAACTAACTCTTGCATGTAATCCATATAGCAAACCCATGCATATAATAAACCAACCTATGCACATAAGCGATGCACCTAACATACGTGGCATACATTATACACTATGCATCTATGAACACGCCTAACCCACACACCCAAGCACATAAGCAACACACATAACATAAGCAATACACCTAACTTTGCACCCTATCACACATCAGATCCATCTAGCTAATTCTCACATTTAACACATGTATCTAACCCATGTGTTGCTAGCTAAGTTGTACTTAGTTGGATTATCAAGCGAGCGGGCAAAGTTGAACATGTCAATGTTCGTTTTCGATGATTTGATGTCCAGCAGGCCTTTTAAAGGCCCCATTTTTAATTTTTTTTCCACATGTCCATGGCCCTGCGGGCTTTGTAATAAAATGTACTAGCATGGTGTTTTGTAAAGGACTTGGTTCACTAGGAATTTTTGGCTAAGTCAGGTATTCCAAGGAGTTTTTTCACCTATTAATTATGTCTCGCATTAGTGCATAATATAATTTTTTGGGTTTTTCTCCTGCTCCTCCAAAGCTGGAATGCCTGGGGAGGTTAACGGGCCTTAGGGGATTGTTAAAGTCCATGGGTCAATGTATATGAACATGCTAGACATTGTTTTTGAGTCATATGGACATGTGCTAAGTCCCCCTAGGTAGTTTTTTAATTTTCGACGAAGTTTATTTTTTCCGTAAATTGAGCCATTTTTTTTAATGGTTCAATTAAAAAAAAATGTAATTGGCCTTGAAGTGGCGTCTGGAGGTCTTTTCTGCCTTAGGAGTGCTCGTTTTCTAACTCAAAGCACCCCCTTAACCCCTAAACCCACTTTTCCTAATGTTTGGGTGCTTAAATTTTTACCTATGGCCAAAAAACCCAAAAAAGTCATGAAAAAATAAAAAAAAGTGAAAAAATGACTCATAAAAATATTAAATTTTGGGAGTGATTTATGGACTGATTTTTTCAGCTATGTTTTAGGAGTTGTAAGAGCTGATTTTGGAAAGATTTCGGGCAGCTATATTATTGGGATTACTTCCCCATTTGAGGGGGGCATATTTCCCAAAATTGGGCCCCTTCAATCATGGAATTGCAGCTATGTTTATGGGCTGTCACATGGCTGATTTTTAGCTGATTTGGGGCTGATTTTGGCAGCCCATTACATGGGAGTGGGCAGCCTCATTTTCTCCACGAGTTATGCCACTCATTCCACCCATTTCTCTCCATCTTTGGCTATCTAAGCATGGCTTCCCACTCCATTTTCTCTAGTTGGAGTTTGGGAGTTAGAGCTAGCACTTGTAATTCGATTTTGTACTTGTCATTTTGCTTAATGAATAAGAGACTTTGGAGGTCAAGCTTGGTGTAGTGCTTTTGATGAGTGGGTGAATGTCATGGTTTTCATTAAAGTAACATGTATTTGAGCTACTTGTTTTCTTTTGCATCTAAATCTAGCTTTGGGAAGAATCAGTATTGATTTATAAGGAGGATTAGATAATTTGTTTATTATTTAGTCTTTTATCTATGCAAATGTAGATATCTGATTTAAATGTGTCATTTGTTTATGAGCATTTCCTTTTGATTTCTCATATGTATATTTCTAGATTTGATCATTTGGTTTCAAGTTGATGTGATTTGCAGGTTATTTCAAGTGGATGAGTGGAGGATCTTGTTTGTTTCCTTTACTTTTCTAACATCTTTTTGCAGACATAGCCCCTCAGTTCTCCACCAAGAAGGCTCCAAGGCTTCTTCAAGGAAAAATTTGATAAATTGATAAAAACTCTCCATATCTCCTTCTCTTCTACTTCATACTTTCACCTTGGTTACTGGTTACTTTTTGAAAGAGTAATAGTGGTTTGCAATCTGAACTTTACATTCTGATTTATTACTCTAAATGTCTAATCTATTCCATTTACAAAGTGTTCATCTTTAATAAATTAGATCTTTTCATTTATCTAGCATTTTACTTTTCTCAATTGGTAAAAAATTGTCAAATCTTTAAAAGTTTTGAGGAATAGTGTTAGATCTGATTTGAAAGTTCATTTGGCTGATTTAAAGAGCTGATAATTTGCAGCCCTTAAAAGCTTGCAAAGATCCCAAGTAACAAGGCCCAAATGCTTGTTTTACTTGGTTAAATTCCGTCATTTTAACTAGTTTTTACACTTAGTATTTTCTGGGTTTTTTAGGAGGTGTTCCAAAGACACTCTTAAAGTGTTTTTGGGCATCTTATACTGATGTTTGCTTGCTAGTTTGCAGCAAAAGACGACCAGGTAAGAGGAGGTGCTGCCAAAATTTCAAAGATCCAGGCAATCCGAAGGACCATTATTGAATTTTTGCAAACTCGATACCTTTTTCTCTCCAATTTTTGTAAGCCACTGAGTCAATTAAGACTGGGGCATTTCTATTGCATTGTAACTAAAGTATCAAACGAGAGCAAGTGGGCTAGTCAAGCGCCCACACCCCTTCCCCCCAGGGGGAAAACTGTGTCGACTCAATTTTCGTGGTTTGCAATTTTTTTTAGTTTAGATTTCATTTCCGCACTTAATAAAATCAAACTAGGCTTAAAATCAACCTTGTGGGTCCGTTCCACTGGCGGGCCACAAGTTCACTCAAAACATAGTTTTATCATTTTTTTTACAAACTCAAAACACCCCCCTTGCTTTCCTGAAGTAGGGTTTCTATACAAGGGCTTGCCCGAGTACGTGCCTGAAAAGAGACTCCTAGGGTTTAAAAAAGATAAAATTTTGGTTCATAAAAATTTTCTAAAAAATACCAAGATCTTCTCCCGTATGCTCTATGGCCGACTTGCAACTCAGTCTGATCCAGTTGGTACACATCAGAAAGGGGGAGATGACTAGTAATAGGATCTAACACCGCCCCGAATAAAAAAACCTTTATGTGCAAATCCCGCACATAGCGAACATTTTGTTGTCTTGGGGAAATTTCCCAGAAGGCTTGGGGCAAAACTGAGTAGTGACCTCTTGGAAATCGTTAGGCTTGCCCTCGTTGGTACAGCATCTGAACACCTCCTTGAGACTCCGACTTAGCCCAAGCCAGAGAGGGAAGCCACACAGCAAAATTCCGGACATGTTCCCCCGTGCCTTCGCATATATTGGGAACCAACCAACCATAATAAAAAAATCACCTTCACATTAATTTTAAAATAAACCAAGAACACTTGCACTACATTTACTTTTCTACTCATGCATTTATTTGACTCCATTACAAGGCACTGGTCTATATTAATGTTATTTCATGTTATTGACAAATGATGCAAATGAATGATAATGATAATGAATGAGAGCAAATGATGTATTGATGAATGATTGCTTTGCTTTACAAAAGTATATGCTGCTATGTCTTGGTTATCAAAAATATTTTTCTAACTCCTAGATTAGATGCCTTAGTTTTGTTTTCATTCTTAGGGTCCACCCCCCTTGGCTTCGCTAGGAAAGCCTAGACGGAGGAGTCGAGTCCCAAGTGACAGCACTTGACTCTGACTTGCCCCCAAGGCCACACCAGCAGCTTGAAGACTTCTGCTGCGTTTTCCCCAGGTGTGAAACCAGGCGGCAACACCATGTATATAAACAATACACGAACATAGTGACACAATCTTATAAATTGTACCTACCTATACACCTAAACCACACACAAGAAACACACTTAACATAAATGATGCACCTAACATATGAACCTAGCACGCACCTAAAACAACACAAATATGCACCTAACTTATGCAACTACCCACAAACACATGCACATAACTGATACACATGACATAAGCAATGCGCTTAATTACCAATGCAATTACCTATGCTTCTAACCCACATGTGTAACCTTCACACACAACCCATAAATAACTTGTACACATAATCCATGTATATAAGTGACACATATACATGATGCACACAACATAACAAACACACCTAAACTATGTACATATCCACATACCTAACCCACTCACATAAGCAACGGATCTAACATGAGCAATGAAACTAATGTGACTTGAGTGATGCCTCCACATAGCTAACCCATATACTTAACCTTAAAGTGATTTGTATAATTCTAACACCTCTAACTCTTAAACTCTTATCTTTAAAATTTAAACTATAATCACTAATCCCTAAACCTTGAACCCTAATCTCTAAACTTCACATAAAAGGGGGTAAATCAAGATGTTAAATGGACAATAAAGTTATTTTATGGATGCAATGCAATTGAGTACTCTATATGACACCCAAATTGATACAACTAGACATAATAGTAGATGCAATACTATGGATTAAATATGCTAACCAAATTCCAAGAGACACAAAGTAGACATTAATTTATGAGATGGAGTATGGAAGTTAGTGTTAAAATCCCCGACCTTTTCTTTCAATTGATGTAATACCCCTAGTTTGACCCTTGTAATGTATTGTTATAGATTATATAAAATGATGTAACTATGTTAGTATGGATTCATAGTGTGGAGCTCATGGCCAAGGACCGACTAGTGAATGGCTAGGCATGTATGATATAAATATCTCTATATGGACCATGTGGTTGGATTGTCACGATGACATAAACGCTAGATAAATATTATGTTAGAAAATGATAAAAATGCTCCAAGATGGCTATGCAAGGAGCACTAAAGAGGGGTTATGATTCCACAAAAGGGGAATAGGAAAGGGGGCCTAAGGGAGAGTAATCCTATGTTGCCACATGTTAGCCTTAGAACTCACCCAATTGCTGCCACGAGCCTTACATGAGTTATTTACCTATTTTGATTTATTAAAAATCCAAGTATTGAATGTTGTGTGAGGTTAATGGGGAGAGTTTTCTTATGTAATTATGGAAGCATGGAATGAATATACTTTTATGAAAAAGTGTAAGAGTACTTCAGCCTATCGTTAAAAGCTATGTTAGTTGTCTTGTCATCAATTCTCTCATCCTCATTAGAGTTTATCCTTCATTTTTTACCAAAGGGAGAGTTGTGCATTGGAGAAGGATGAGGGAATCTTTGCGTAGCTTTATGTTATGGAAGCCAATGCCAATGACCGTAGTGGTAAAAATAACTAGAAATAAGTCCCGCAAAGAGGAATTTGCAGGTGTTAGAGTGAAGAGGATGATTGTAAGTTAACCTAGAGTCCAAGAAGGATACGAACCATTATACCTATTGTTATTTGCTACTCACTAGATGCTTGAGAAGATCTGATTTTGATTCTACATGGGGTTCTCTAAGGCATAAATTAGCTTGGACTCTTGTTGCACACATTGGAAGCATTATAAGGGTCGGATTTTATGAGGGAACTATAAAGTAATGAAGGGAAATGATTTCCTTGTGTTGTGTGGGGCATTGGAAAAGAGTTCCATGGCTCAGTGAGATTCATGTAGCACTCTGGGATGAATATATTCACTAAGCATGTGAGAAAATGGGTTGGGATGAGGAGAGAGTGCAGCCTATGGTTGTTTCCTTCGCCCTGGTGGATTCATAGCCTAGCTCGGGGGTGTATCAACAGTTTCTACCTACGGTTGTGTGGAACGTGGCCCTTACACAAGTAGTTGCTTGTAAAGATAAGCATTCTTTTTTGTTTATGAATGTACAAAGTTAGATTTATTTATGGATATGAATAGGAAATTTATGCATGTTGTGTGTATGGATTTGGTTGTTAAATCTGTTGTGTTTATTATTCATGCATTTGTTTAAATTAAAACCTTGTTGGGGTGAAAATTGTATATGTGAAATCGTGTATCCCATAGATGGGGACATTACAATATGGTATCAGAGCCCAAGCTTGTAGCATTGGGATTGCAAGGGCTAGATTTTAAATTATACAGGGAGAATTCCAGGTTGTATAGGAAGTGTTTGACGAAATCTGCATGAGAAAAACTGGGGAAAATATTTTTAAATTCTTCCATTGTTTAAATTCAAGGATTTAATGTAGAGTACGAATTATTGATTAATTGATTGGGCCATATGTGGAGAGTAGCTACGATGGAAATTTAGAGTTTCAATTGGTTATGTGTAATCTGGTTGAAAAGTCATGGTTTGCCTACTAACTGTTTGACATAATGCCTCCAAGAAATCCATGGTTGCTCTAGTGGTCACCTGTAGGAAGGGTAGATTGGCTTGAGAAAAATTGGGAAAAAAATTCAAAATTGGTAGGGGCATCAAGAATAATTCCAACGCTATTATGTAATAGAGAAGTTTCCAGAATGAAGGGAAAATACCTGGTGTAATTTCTTATTAGTCCCTTGTTAAAAAGAACTCAAAATTTAAGTTCTTATGAAAACTTCAATTTTTGGGAAAAAAATGATGTGGGCCCCATTAGTGCCACTTGGATAGGGGATGATGGCATGGACCAGCCACATGGAATCTGTGTACAGGTGGAAGCACCAAACCGGGGTGAGTTGCATGAGTGGAATCCATGTAAGCAAAGACAAAATCCAGTTTATGATATCGATGGCCCAGATTAAATCAGGTAAGTCAGATCCTTAGATCTAAGTCATTCACACATAAGGAGGTACTCATGCCTTTTCTTGGGGGGGTTCTCCATGAATGGATAAGATTGAATTTCACATGTTTGGTCATTATATCTACACCGCTCGAACGTGAGAAGATGTTCATACCTTATCCGGAAGTACATGTGCATGAATGGCTAATATTTTATCGCACATGTTCCATCGTGCGATCATGATTGTTCGTGCAAGGTAAAGTGATCGAAGGATAATATGGGTACCTCTCATGTGAATGGTTGAGAATTCAATCACACATGTTCCATCATGCGATCGTGACTATTCATGCATGTAAAGAATATCATACCTTATTCTAAGGGGTACTTGCGTGAATGGCCCCATATTTGATCGGAAGTCAAGATCGATGGTGGAGATTGATTGCAAAGTTTAAACATGTTGTGATGGAATGGAAAGGGTCGAGGATGACATGGTAGTACCCGATGATGACACTTGGGACCCAATGCCTCATCGGAAGTGACATGTCATGCCACGTCAACATCTTTCCATGTTAGTAGAAAAATTAGAAAAGTTATTAAAAAAACACGTGTGGAGCCAAAAACTTGTTTTGGGCATAACAAGATAAATTTAACTTAGAATTATATGAGACCTATGGAAATCCAATGCCATTGAGGAAGGCTACAAAATTTATAGTGAGAGGCATGGACCTGTTCTGCTTTAGTTATGCAAATTTTTTGAAATAATAGCTTTTAAAGACTAGTATCCAGTGACTTGATGGGGGACTGTTAAAGATTAAATTATTACGGTGCAGTTGTGGCCTAGGGACACAAATAAATTTGGTGGTATATGGCCAAATTCCGAAAGGTGTGAGCGGAGGTGCAAAAGAAGGCCAAAATCCACTGTTTTAGGGGACTTTTGGGGGATTTTAGAAAAATTGGAGGAGGTAAAAGTGAGCCTAGATGTTGAGACCAACAAAATTTATGAGCTCGATATTTACCTACTCATCAAAATGAACAACTTTGGTTAGAGAATTTGTTTCCAAAAATTCTTAGTTTGTGAAATAGTTGGTATTGCTAAAAATTTCAAGTTTGGAAGAATTGGTCCCTGAGATTTAGAGAATCTGCAAAAATAGTTTAAAAATGGGCATAAGTCCTAACTTTGAGTAGTTGTAACTTTTAGCTCAGAACTCATAATTAAGCCCAAGTATAGTCACTAGAAATATTATCAAAAGGAGAATCCAATAGAATGTTCTCTTTTTTGACATAGGTTTCTAGTTGTTTCAGAGAGCAGGCAAAACATAGCCTCTAGGCTTGATTGAGCAATAAATTCTCAATGTGGTTGACTTCCAAAGTAACCCAAAATTTAGGAAAATTTGGTATAATGGTAAAAGAGTGTCCAGAGATGAAAGTAATCAAGCTATAAAGGTACCATGCAACAAAGTAGACAACTTTGTCAGTGACTTGACGGTACTAAACACAATTGATTGAGCTTTATAATTTTTTTTATTGTTTCAATAAATATAAAAAACAACATTTTGGGAAGTTGTTTATATTGATATCCATAATTGCATTTTAATAGTTTAAACTCTTAGTAATTTTTTTCGTATTTATCTTTAGAAAGATGCATGAATCTTCAACTATATAAAATAACATAAAACTAGGCGTATGGAAAATTTCATAAATTCATTGCAATGCAAAATTATCATTTTAGCATGTCATCACCAATAAGACAACTAATAAAAGACTATTAACAAGAAAAAAATATAAAATGTTAAATTTGAAAGAAAAAAATCCTAAAACAACTATCAACTGAAGAAGATACTAGAAAAAATACTTAACCATGGGCTAGATATATTATAACTACATCGAATACTTAACCAAATGAACATAAGTTGAACCAATTGAACAACTATCAACTGGAGAAGATAGTAGAAAAAATTATTTATGAACATATTATTACTATACTTGGATTATCCAGTTACTCTTTGAAGTGGTTAGGAAAACCTTTTGTATAGAGCACAATACGTGTATTAATGAAATCAACATGATTGAAACCCCCCTATCACCCTTAGGGCAATGGTGCAATTGAAACTTAAGAAAGTTATGGTAAAAGGTCTAGTTAAAATGTGTAATGTGGACAATTTAGATGTGAATGATTATAAAGTCCCTATTGTTCTTTGTGCATACATGATTGCAAACAAAAGATTGAATGCATAGACCCCATTCAATTTCATTTATGGATAGGAGGCAATAGTACTTCTACATATTAGAGTGGCCAACGTACTAAAATTTGATCTAGCAAAAGTTGAAGAATGCCGTTTATACCATCTAAACAAGGTAGGAGAAGATCAACTAAAACCTCGCAAAATCAAGAGGTACAAAAACAAATTGCTTGAAACAAAGGACAATTGAGGAAAAAGGAAATTAGTAGTGCATACTTTGTACGACTATATGAAAACAAAGTGAAGGGAATATAAGGAAAATGGAAACAACTTGCCTTGATCCCTACATCATTGACTATATTAGAGCCAATGGAGTTATTCAATTTAAAATGCTTAAAGGAATTGTGCTAAAGAAGGTAGTGTTAGGAACCCATGTCTTTACTTTATTAGTATATTGTTGTTGGACGCATATGCTTTGTAAGTCGTCCCGTAGTATTTGTTGATCCACAGTTTGTGTTATTGTTGTTTGGCGCATATGCTTTGTAAGTCGCCCGTAGTATTGTTGATCCATAGTTTGTATTGGCCCATGGTTTTGACCCATAGTATTGGTGCCTAGGCTTAGTATATAAGTGTGTTTTGAGGCCTATGAAGGCATCGTGAAGTTATTTGTATTGAGCTTGCTCAGAGGAGGTTTCCCCCTCGAAGTGGCCTGTGATCAATAAAAGTGATTATGAGTTTTGTCATTTCTGCTATTTCGCATATTCTTATTAATTAATTGTTGCAGGTTCTCCACAGGTAGTCAATGGCAGTCACCTAAAAATGTACCATCCTTGATCCAACAATGAGAAAAACAAAACAAAAAATAGAACACAAAACACAAAAGAAATCAAATAATCTAGTCAATTAGGGTATAAAGGATTTCTAACTATTTTATGAGAGAGCAATTCTTAAGCTGGAATTTTTAGCCAGTACAAAAAGAAGAACAACAATAAAACATAGACCAATAAGAAAACGATAACAAATGATTGGGAGATATAGCAACAAGAAAAGTTGTTGGAAGATAGACTAGAAGACAAGAGGGCATCATAGAACTTGAAAATAGAGATAGATAGATGTCAAACAAATAAGAAAAATATAGAGTTGTTGATTTGAAGAGAGAATCATCTTGCCATAAAAGAAAATTAGTGGAAGATTAGCAAAATTGTATATAAAGCAATTCGACAAGGAACAAAAGAAATTTTAAGCAACAATATGACTCAAATCGAACATAATGGTTCCACAGATAAAATAAATCAAGAAAGTGCAACAATGCAAGTGAACAAAAACATTGAAAGAGTGAAAATGACCCCAATGAAGATTATAATAAAAATATACATACCATAGGACATTTTGATCCATACTAAGGATGCAATCACAATTCAAATGTGTTGTGAGCTGAAAATTCAACAAATGTACGAGAAAACATTGAAAGAAATAAATAAATGAATAATTGAACATTAATGAAATGCTACACCAACGACTTGACAAACACTTATCCGAACAACCATAATCACTTAAGACAGTAGGTGAGAACTCTATAAAATTATTCTAGGTGAAATTGTTCACACAAACACTTTGGGAGTATTTACAGGTGAAGATGAAGGTGAAAAGAACTAGGGTTTGTTGAATAGCGATATAGAAAGTAGAGAACCCAACAAATCAATAAAACATGGCTAAAAGAATGAGGGGGTCAATCTTATTTCCACTAGAGGCAAAGAATTGGGCCTTTGACTAAGTCAGAAAGGAAATTATAGAGAATTAGAGAATTTAAATAGATTAGAATAATCACTACGTAAATTTATGCAAATAAGCACAAAAAAAATGTTTATGGAGGAAAAGAAAAACTATACTAGAAAAGAACAATGATAAAAAAAATTACGTGGGAGCCCCCCAAGTCACTGGATTTGAAGGTTTGAAAAAATAAGCAAGGAAGTTCATAATTAGACTATATCATTTTGGAAAGATATGGCTAGATGAAGTTACTCAAATCAATCCACAACTTATAGAGAAGATTATAGGTTTACTAGATAAGGGATAGGATATTTCAATGTCATTGAGGATAAAAGAATGGATTGATAAAATAATTGGGGTAAACAATGCCAAGAGCTCAAAAGTTTTAGTAAACATTCAGGTTAGAGATGAAGAAATCAAGTCGACATGTGTACTTCTAACCTCATGTTTGACCAGTTTAAGAAGGGCATCCAGCATTGTATTGAATTTGTTGTTAATTGTGGTAAGTATAGTTAAAGAGGGCATACTATATAATTTGACTCATGTTTAACCTCATGTTTGACCAGTTTAAGAAGGGCGTCCAACATTGTATTGAATTTGTTGTTAATTGTGGTAAGCTGATATTTTGAAGAAAAAATGTTAAGGATGCCAAGAAAATGGTAAGTGCATCAAATGCCCCTCCTTGCTAATCTATATCACCATGGAAATGATAATCCCTATGGGAGATGCAATATTAACTCTAAACAACACACCAACTATGTGGAACAACCAATTTCTTGCTTCAACTTGGAAAGGTAATACAATAGAGTAGACACCTTGGTGCATGTTTAATGAATGGTTGAAAAATCTTATAAAAAATTATAATATATGGAGGTTTCGATAGCCATGATAGAGGTGATAGTCCCCAGTGCCCATATATAGTTAGGAATGGAGTTTACAAAAGTTTGGTACATGTATGGAGCCAATGGAAAACCTTATGAGCTAGACTACGACCTTGAGGTTGACTCAATTTTTTAGGAACTATTAAAACATTCAAATACTATGTTTCTTGTCCCAAAAAAAAAAAAAAAAAAAAAGTGAATCAAAACATTATCACCCCACTCAAGGATGAATAATTCAAAGAAGAAAACAAATTTGCTTTGTAAACAATACCATTTGCATTTCCAAAGGTACCAACCCCACAACTGATTAAGAAGAAATTAAAGGATGCTAAAAACAAGAAAGTTGAGCAATCAAACAAGAAAATTAATATTTGTTCAGTTGAAGAAGAATTAGATACCATTTTGAGTGATTCAAAAGAGGTCAACTTCTCAAATCCCAAGCTATAGAAGAAATTTCTACAAATATCAAGAAAATACTCATCAATGATCAAAGAAGCCATGGATGCATCAGAAGGAAAAGTAACTAAAGAACAAATGAGAACAAGAATCAAATACATGATTCATGCCTTGAAAAATATTTCGAAGAGGCCGTGGAAAAATCCAAGAAGATTATTATTGAAGTAATAAGAATAATACAACCCTAGAAAGATAATGAAGCAAAAAATAAGAAAAAAGAATTGATGACTCGTTAGAATGGAAATCTAGGCAACTCTAATTGAAAGAAAATTACCACAATTCAACAAGAGTTGACTACACTTGAAAAATATATCTAAAAGGAGCAATCAACCCCAATAGAAGCACCCAAGCAATAATTGACCACAATAGAACATGAAACATTGAACAAACAATGAGATCCATAAACAATTGTTTTAATAATGGATCCATTGAGAGAAGAAGCGATAGAACCTACAAGAATTAAACACGAAACAATACACTCTAATCACCAAGTACAATTGGGAAATACTTGAAATGAAGAGGTTAAGCAAAAAGAAAAGCAAGACCAACTAAATTGGACAACACGGTAGTCGACCATTCCATATAAAGAGACACAAGAACATTAAACAAGGAAATCACAAGACAACAAAGAAAACAATGAGAAAATTCAGGACATTGGCCCAAATTACTCAACCCAACACACCAACTAGACAAAGCAAAAGTAAGAAACAAAATAAAGACATTCAAAACCTTAAATTGTAGGAAGATCAATCATGTAAAATGGTATTTTTTTTTATCCCAAAAGATTATATTGATGAGGTTTCCCAGGCCATGCACAAAATAATAGATGAATAAAATCATAAAAGGTGGAGTGGATCAACTAAGAAATTAAAGGAAAAGAAAGAAAACGAATCTTGAAATACATGCAAAAAATAAAGCAGTCCAAGTACTTGATATCTTCGTAAGTATGAAGACATTGATCCATTCAACAACTTAAAGAATCTTACATTAGACCACATTAGTGGATATGAAGAAGAGATAGAAGAAAAGAAGAATTTAAAGAGGAATGATACTACTATAGTCCTATAGACAAAGTATGGAAGTTTGAACAACTATTAAAAAGGTTGAAGGATATTTAGTACATGACCAAATCAAACAATACTCTATTAAACAATTGGCCATCACTTTATGACAATATTTCTAGCCAAATGAAAGTGAAACAATCTTTGGTCAGAAAATTAGAGAAGAGAATAAGTATAGTTACAAATTCCATAAGCATAGATGGAATCAACATACATGTACAAGAAGATAAATCAACAATAGAAGCTTCAAGGCAGCCGCTTGAGCATTATCTATACTATAACATTTTCAAAATGTGGATAAGGTTTTAGTGCCTATTGCAAAAATCCCTCTCCAAATATAAAATCAAAATCTTGAGGCTTCTTCAATGGAGCAATTCAATCAAATGGTGCCCAGTGTAGTGCAGCTTATGCTCTCTATTTGAATGTCAATAATTACTTTGAAGGAAAATTATTTCTTGGAGAAGGGTCCAACAACTCGGGTGAAATCGCATCTTTCTTCTCCTCTTAATATTTTCACATGATAAGAGAGTGGATCCTCTACAGGTGTTCGGAGACTTGGAGCCTTCAATAAGGTGGATGATCAAGGGGGAGAACCAGATTCAGAGATATTGTATTTTCAACTTGGCTCTCAACTGATGGAACTTTAAAGCTCTTTCAACATTATCTCCTTTGAACATATATATAGGAATTACAATGAACATGAATCCCTCTCAAAAGTAGGCATAACTAGTCCCTTGATACAGGTGATAGAAGATGACTTCAGGGTAGGGGTTGTGGTATCAACTAATCCTTCCCTTTTTGAAGTTTATAATTTTTGCTAGTTGGGATTTACTTTGTTCTATTTTGGGAAAGTCAAGAACATTGTCAATTTCATGTATGTGTGGTATACGTTACATATGTGATTGGTCTCTGAGCTATAACTGATTCTCTTTTTGGACACTATTAGAAATAGTGCATGCCAGATTCAAAGTATGGTGTCCTCTGGTGGAGTAATTTTGAGCTTTTTAAAGAATGTATTAATTTCTACTTGAAATATAATACAGTTTTTTTTTAGGAAAAAAAAGAAATCAACAATAGAAAATTTAGAGATACAAGACATATAATTGTTCCAAAAGGATGAAATTGCATAATAACAAACCAACAAGGAAGCCAAACAAATCTATGAGGCCTATCGACAAGTGTTACAAATGAAGGAAGCATTAGACTCATCACAACTAGACATACAAATTCCACCTCTCAACATTAATCTTAATTACCTTGTCGACATGAAACATGCCAACATATTTGCAAAGTAGGATTTTGAAGAATGATAATTGCTTTAAGAGAATGTAAAAAATATTGCACCTCATATTTGCTAGAATTGTGTATATGTTGTAGGGAAGACACAAGCATCGTATCTAGAGCAGCTAAGGCCACAATAATAAGCCTCAATTGATCCATTCTTCCACCCAAGTGCATGGATTAATCAACCATTGATTGTTCGAGAACCAATGGAAACAAGTAACATCCATGTACATTAAAGAAAGATAAGATTATTTTGATATGTAAATTTGTTAAAAATATTCATTGTGCCCTTCCATCTTTGGGAGGAATAGGACTTTGATGTTGGAGAAGATGTTGCAGGAGCTTAAATCTAATGGGTAACTAAGTTGAGATCGACTAAATGTATCATATGTAGAAGTCAACTAGTAGTGGAGTTGATTGATTGACTAAATTGGTTGACTAGTCAACTAAGGTGGTTACAATAGTTATAACTACCTTCCTGCTATATCTGAGTGTAAATATGCATCAATTCATCATTGTACATCAAAAGTTTCAAGAATATAATAAATACTACCTATTTGTTAGTACTATGGCTATTTGTTATGTCTTCATCTATTTGTATGTTGTAGATAGATAGATGGGTTGAATATATAGTCTTTACTTATGTTGTGCATTTGTTAACTACATTTTACTATAATCCCTTATATTACAACACCCCTCATGGGGATGGTAACCTACTCTTGATTTTTTATAAATACACACATAGATCTCATGTGTAACACATTCATTAATCATTACTCTTGAGTTTTTATAAATACACACATAGTGCACTTTTTCTCTTTTATCTTACTCACTAGTGATGTTTTACCTTCTATTTGTGCAAATTTAGGGTTTGATGGATTAGGGTTTTTCTAGTTGGCTCCATTCAATCATTGCGCTTTATTGTGGATTTCAATAGAGTCAATGTACCTACATAAGGAGTTTCATGAGGTGCTCCAACCTTATGGGTCCCTATATCCTTCACCCTTGAACATAGGAAACTAGCACCTCTTGGCTCTACGCAGAGCTTATTGGGACATTTCACTCCAATTGTTTAATATGTATGCTTCAAATAGCTAGATGAAAAGAAAGGGATGTTAGGAGTGACTAAAAATTTGCAGGGATGATCTATCTAAATTCAGTAGAGTAATTGTAGGAGATATGAATATTGTAAGGTGTGCAAGAAAAAAGATGAGGTTTTTATATTAGAGATATGTGCATGGAAACAATGGAAGATCTCATTTTCAAATGGGATGATCTGTTTGATGTTATGATTAAAGCCAATAGATTCACCTAAGTAATAAGAGAAATATATAATCTCATATCGAGGAAAATCTAAATAGGTTCATCCTAGCACCCTCCTATAATCCAATGATCAAATTTTCTATTTTGTTATTCCTTCAACAAGTTCTACTCATAATGTTACAACAATGCCTATTTCATACAAGAGGATCTTATCCAAGTCCCTTTTCATTTCGATCCTCTATGGGTGGGGCACAAATAGGTTCCAGGAATAATAGAAGAAAACAAGTCCATATTAGTCAATGGATCTCCCTCGTATGTGTGTGAACAAAAGATAAAACATCTAATTGAAGTTTTGAAAAATGGGCAAGATCCTCTTTCAAAAACCCAATCGAAGAACACCAACATTGTGAGAAATATTTGAAGGCAACCCAATAGATATTAGGAGGAAACAGAGATACAATGTCTACAACAAGAGAAAGAGGCACATGTTTCCCTTTCCCAGGATAAAAGGAGCGAAGAGGAACATTGGAGATTGAAGTCCCAGACTCTTTGGCTAAAAGTGGGAGATAGGAACTCAAAGTTCTTCAAGAAGCAATCGAACACAGGGAAGTCTCATAATAACATTCTAGAAATTACTCATGAAACCATGAACAATATCAAAAAATTCAATGATTTAATGAAGGAAGCTAGATCTCACTCTGAGAAGGTATACATAGAGAATAATCAAATTGAGGATGAGGATTGGGAAGGCTAGCTACAAGCCATACCCAAATTAGTCTCTTTAGAAAATAACAAAGTGTTGGATACGGGTATTATAAAAAATGAAATCTAGGTGGCTTAGAGATCTCCATAACTAGATAAAGATACTGCCCTTCAAAATAATGATTATGTTTGCAAGTAGGAAAGTGTTGGGGCATATATCAAATCTTCCTTCCTCACCTCATACCAAAGGAAATAAACAATAAAATTTTGATCATTTCCATCCAACATTCATATGAAACATATTCTATAAAATCATCACCAACAGAATCTCTTCATAAATAAAAATATTTGGTCCAAAGAATTTTTTCCTTGGTTTTGGTCCAAAGAATTACTTGAAAAGAGCATAGAGGATTTTTCAAAGGCAAATATATTGGAAACAACATCATTTTGGCACAAGAGGCAATGCAATATTGTAGATTAAGAGTTGATTCTCAAATTTTCATCAAAGTGGGCATGGTTAATGTGTTTGATCAAGGAAAAATAAGTTCCTTTTCCAAATATTGAATCACTTTGGTTTCTCAATCTCATTTATTGGTTGAATAAAATTATGTATTAAAAATCCCTAAATAGTTCCAGTAGCCAATAATAGGAGAGCCTCTTTTTCTACAAGATCTCAAGGACTAAGGGATGGATGCCCCCTCTCATATTCTCCCTTGTTAATAATGGTTGAAGCCCCAAGACTCGATGTAGAGAGAATCTGGGGGACTCTTATAGGAATCCCTATTGCCTGAAGGTTTAAATGCATAAATCATGTACAATTTTTAGATGATGCCCTCCTCCTCGGAGGTGCCTCCACTATAATTTTGAGAAGGTTTTGTGTTAGTTTTGAAAAAAAAAATAGATGCATTAGGTGGGGAAATAGAATAAAAGGACATGCACAATTTATGTTTGGAACATAAAAGAAACACTTTGATCAAAACTTCAAGAGTAATGGACTTTCTAGTTGGTCTTAAGTGGAATTATTTTAGTATCTTGGGGTACCCATTGCGATACACATGAACTCATCAACTAACTAAAGTCTAATTGTTTAAAAAATAGAAAATAGATTAGGGCATGGGGAGACAAATGGATCATTTTTCAAGGGTGATGAATTTTGATTGAATCAGTTCTCTTGCTCTTCTAATCTATCTTGACTCATCATTATAGGTTCCCAATGGAATTCTCAAAGAAACGGGGAGGATCCTAAGAGAGTTATTATGGAAAGGATGATAAAAGATATTAGGATATTTTTACACTAGGAGTTTGTGTAAGTTCAACTTGGTCTTATGTGTCTTAGGTTAACGTGTGCTTTTTATGTGTTTATTTAGTGTTTTTTGTACTTTATTAATCCGATGGTCACAATCATGTTCTACACATGAGTGTTTTGATGGTTTAAACATCTCCTTGATGTTAATGACACTTAATCCATGATTTAACACCCTATTGGTCCATTATCTTTATTTAAAGAGCATGGAAGGTCATTTGTGATGATTAAAATAAGAGATTTATTATAAATAATTTCCTCCATTATTCAATTGTATAAGTGTCATGTATTGCTTCCATCTTAGAGGGTTTTAACCACCTAAACACTAGTGTACTAATCTTTTATCTATGCATGAACATTTATCTCAAACTATTCGGCTTGTGTGGATACACCCTATTTTTCAAGCAAAAGAGCGAGAAGGAAATTCCACTTGGTAAATTGAAAAATTCTCCACTTGATGCCACAAGAAGAGCTCTGAAACCACTTATAGTGATCCTTAACCCATTAATTAAATTGCAACAAAGATATAGAACACTTAAACTTCATGAATAACCAAAATACATTCACCATAAGAATAACACCAAGATATAGAGAAACCCTTAAGGTAGGGTAACACCATCAAATACTCCTTAAGGAAGGAATCACTCCACAAGCCATGCTTGTACAATAATAATCTCCAACACGACTAATACAATTATACTCATCTCTATTTATGCTATCTCATGAGTATTCTTAGGGGTCCATGCCTTATTATTATATTGTTTCTTCTAACTAACCCCCGACCACCAAGTGGACCATATTCCATTATTAATGACCACATCACATTAATTACCCCCATCAAGTACACATTACATAGTTTATTCCCTTTTGGGTACCCATTACATCATTTATTCCCCTTAGGTACCTCCCTAGGTACCCCATATTATTTCCCCCTAGGTATATAAAAATCTATGCATGAACATTTATCTCAAATTGTTTGACTTGTGTGGATACACCCTATTTTTCAAGCAAAAGAGTGAGAAGGGAATTCCACTTGGTAAATTGGAAAAGGATCACAATGATGATCGAAAGAGGGGAATTGGGTATGAGGGATATGACAATGTTGAACAAAGAGTGAGGGTAAAAAATAATGTATAGGTATTTAACATGCCCTTTTTTTAGTGGAAAAAGGTAATCGACAACAATTACTTTTATGAACAACCAAGTATTAGGAATTTGCAAGAACCCCTCCCCCCCCAAAAAAATAAAAATAAAATAAAATGTATTCACCTATATCGAAGGCGTTTATTCAATCATATTCTATAATATGGGGAGACATATCTCGAGCTCTTGGAAATTAGAGAAATATAAACGTATGGGAATGACAAGATTCAAGGGAACAAGTCTTTATTGTGGTTGGCTTACGGAAAAGGTAATTATCAAGTTTGATGAAATTGCAAGATGGTCTATTGGGTTTGGGAAATAGGAAGAGTGAACTCTTAACATTGAGATTCCTTCACAATTAAGGCCATAGTTGTTGGAATTGATTTAATATTGAGAGGGGAAGTGAATCAGTATTCGCGCAGTTATCAACAGTTTTCACTTCTTTAACATATTGGTCTTAACTTAATCTTCATCTTTAATTATGCATCCAATATAAACAAAATCATTCATCCATATGTGCACCAAGACAAAGAACACATAACACATGAGTTTGACATGGAAACCCAATTGGGAGAAAACTACAAAATGCTCTTTTGAAAATAATACATTCAAAGAAGCACCAACTTCTTGTATTTACCAGCACCAACTGGAAGGAGGCACCGACCCCCTGGTTTTACATGCACCAACTTGAAGGAATCTCCAACTCCCTATGTTCTCCAACACCAACTGGAAGGAGGCTACAACCCCCTGCTCCTTGCCCGGTCCTACCGCCCAGATATCCAATATACGATTCTGACTTGCTGAACTTCCAACTCGCACACACTTCTGATCTTCGGATATTAGTTCTATTATGCGTCGTCCTCGTATGCAGACGATTCATTGTCACTGTGCTACATAAATCACTTGACTTCTCATTCTTATCAATTCAACACTTTTGTTGATGTTTTACTTCATGTACTGTGTGCTTACTAATTCTGCAGTCTGCGCTAAGGTATGCTCTGTCAATTTTCTACTGTGCAACTGCACTTACCAACTAATACTATGCTTCCAATTGATAGTTTGATGCTCTGAGATAATGCATCAGTAACAGATGGAACTACGCACTTACTGATGTGTCAATTCTGTTAAAGTGCCATAGTCTTTTAGACAATCTGCGGCATGCCATGCATCAATTGATTCATCCTTTCGGTTCAACACACTTGTCTCAGATCATCCTCATCATGACACGCTTACTGGATCTTGCTACTGCTCTGTTGTCGCGCATCAGATGGACATCTCAACTTAGCACACTGCACTTCAGTCTTCGTGCATCATCTAAACTTTTGTGCGTCACTTGATATACATCGGTTTTGTCTCTGCACTACTTCCTTACTTACAACATCTGTGACTATCTGTGTGATGTCCGCAATCCTGTCATTCAATCTTCATGTAGTTGTGCATACTTCTGTGTTTCTTCCTTTCGGTATTTGCACATCCATCACAGATCTACAGCATCATTCTGCGCACCATCAGTTGTATCATTTCTTTGTATGTGCGCACTCGGCTCCTCGCTAGATCATGTTGTTCCATCCTTGAGCCCTTGATGCCCCGGATATAAATCTGTATTTTCCACTTGAAGCTCTACGATCTCGCCATCGAGCTTACTTCAAATCTCCAACTTGCATCTCTATTTATACATGTCTTGCATGGATTGTATGTTCACAAGTTGGTTTTGGCATCCCTTCTTCCATACTTCACGGATTGTGCTTTTGCCACATGTCATCTTCTGCGCAGCTGATGTGTCTTCTTTTGTGGGTTTTGTGCATCCATGGTCCACGACTTAGTGGGACTTACACCTTAGTGATGTACTCTTGCGCTCTTGATGTACCATTGCTTTAAAGTATGTGTGCATCCTTGCTCTTCAACTTGATGAGTCTTTGACCCTTGCCATACCATCCCTTGTGGGTGTTGCACATATGTTGTATCATTGGCTTGTGGGATTTGCGCATAATCAACTTCAACTGCTTACCCTTCTTGGAACTTGTGCGCCCTTTACTAACCCAAATCATCTTCTGATTGGCAAGACTTGCGTGCTTTCAAGACTATTTAGTTTCTTACGGTTTGCGCACTCCTGTCTTTGATCAAGCAATGCTTGCGCATTCCAGAGTCTTCTTTCAACATGGTTGCACACTTGTACCTTTGTTTAACCAACTCCTTGGCTACTTGTGCACATGTGCCTTTGTTCAACCAGTTCTTTGACTGCTTCCTTGAGAGAGTATGACTTGATGGACTTGATATCTGGACTGGTACAACATGTAGTAGGATATATTGCTTATGTGCTTCTTTGAACTGGATCTGCATGATGTACCTTCCTTATGTGCTTCTTCATACTGATCATGCACGATGTATCCTTGGACACACATCTTCAGACTAGATGCAACTTCTAGATATACTTCTTCGCACTAGCATCCATGTCCTTCACCATCTCGCACATATACTTCTTCAAAGTGGCTTCCATATACTTCTTTAAGTTGGCATAGGGATGTTCTATCCACTTTGACATCAATTGACATCAATGACTCAAACAGAATCAATTGACATCCTCTTTGAAATTAGTGACGTCTTCTTAGTGAAGGAAGGGTATGAGCTCGATCAAAGAGAAGCTAGAAAATCCTCCCTACTCAATTTATGGTGAAGAATTTGGGAATGCACCAATGCCCCCAAACTCAACTTCTTTTGTTGGTTAATGATGCAAAACCTGGTTCTCACGGCTGAAAATCTAAAAAAAATGGCTATTCAGGGACCTACTTCTTGTAATCTCTACAAATCTAGCGATGAAATAACCATCTACTCCTTTCTCGAATGCATAGTCACTCTCTTCATTCAAGAAGAGGCAACTAAATACCTAGGAATTTGACCCCATGCATTCAGACACCAGAACTAGATGTTTAAAGGAGGGGGGATCTCCACCTCAAGTTTAGAGTACCAACTAGTAGTTACTCAAATATTGAGAAGCCTCCCAAATTATTTTTAATAGAATATACATATAGTGATAAATAGATAAATTTTGAAGGATGAAAAGATTGATATATTACAAATGGAAAATGCCAACCAATGACTGATGATGGAGAAATTTACTAAATGCATCACAACTAGGATGAGGATCGAAGAGGAGATTGGTTAGGAGTTGTAGTAGATAGTAGAGTTCCCTCCATTTCTCTTCAAAACAACCTAGCTTAGTATAAAAACAAAATCGCTCCCTAGATTGTCAAAATGGTAAGTGAAGACATTTCTAAAGGGATAAATCTTGAGTTTGCATGATCAAACAACCATGCTAAGGGAGGAAATAGAACATATGCAAGTTGAAATGTCTGTAATAGGATCCTATGACAATCTTCTCAGGGCTTATTTGTTCAACTTGTGGTGAGATAGGTAATCACCCTAATTTTGCTCATCTATTTTCACCATTAATTACCTTAGCTAATAACCTAAACCCCCCTTTTTCATTCCTTTTGGCCTACTTTCATACACTATTGTCATCCTTGGGAAAGCACACATCCATGCATGGTTTTCATGATTTATAGATGAAGTTTTGTTCACTTTAGGAATAGAAAGCATGGAACAATGTGGCATGACTGCCAATGGTTTTGATTATAGGCACAAGTTGAAGCCATTGTCCATTTTTGTGGAACATATTAGACTTTGGGGAATTTTAAAGTTAATTCCACGATCTTAACTTTTTCAAAGTCTAATAACGATTTCATGAATCATGGAACCTTCACAATGGCATTGTTGGGTTGTTGCCATCTTTCGAGGAAAAAATCGCTCCATGATTCCCTCATTTTATGTAAATAATATTTCCAAGAAGAGTCAAGGTAAATAATTTTTGTTAGTTAGTTAGTTTATTTTCTAAAGATATGGCCACAATCCAAGTACATCATTGATTATGAAGAATTTGTATAAAAGCAGGAATATAAGAACCACTTGGGTTTGCTTGGATTTGAATGGAAAGTAAAACATTTTTCCATTATTATGAATTCTATTTTCTTACTGAATTAATTGCAAAAGATCATTCAATGAGGCTACAAGAGAAAGGGTCCACTCTAGCAACACGTAGCTGGAACGATCTCTACTAGTTGCATGTTGCTTTGGTAGTTCCTTTATTTAGGCAATCCCTACTCTCAATTTCAATTCTACAATTGTGATTAGTTAGATTTGGTCCTGCAATTTCAATTATGCACATGTGACAATTGTGAGAGTGTCTCTTCACCAACACCAACAACCCTTTCGTTGGAGGATTCAATGGAGTTGTATGAATGTGGACATCAACAATTCAAGTGGGGGAGAATGTAAGGATCCTATTTGAGGTGCTAGTGGCAATGGCATGATGGATGGTATGGCAGCCAAAGTTAGCTAATGGTGCACGATGAGTCTATCTGATTTGGTAGCTTTGGCGTTTGACTAATGATGATCCATGAGACAACTTGGTGGTGTACTCGTTAGGAGGAGCATGGATTTCTAGTCAAGTAGGTTGGATGATTGACAAGATGCTGCACAACAAGCTTTAGTGGAATATGACGTGATTTGACGATGTGATGGATTGTGTGTTATCGTTGCTTGGTTAATAGCAATGATGAGTGTACTGAAGTATGTGAATGCCTGGTGATGCATGGGCATGATTTCCAAGGACCATCAAGTGTTGTCCTAGATAGATGAAAACACAATCTCATGTTGATTAGTTGGTTGTTCAAATGTGACTACATCGGGGGAGGCGACAAAAGGTTTCCTATGGTTGGGTGGCAATATGCAACATCACCTATGGTGACATAGGCAATTCGACAATTTGCACACTCTAAGGTGCCTAGCTTGGGTTCTAACAAGACATCTCAAATAGGTGTAGTTTGGGTGATACAACAGATCGATGGCCATGCCCAAGTAGTAAGGGCATGTTGGTGCCACATGGTGACTAGAATTCTTGAGTGGTGTGGGATGCTCAAGCAAAATGAAAAATCCAGCTTCATCACAAATGGTATTGTAGACATATTCAAACATGGCAAATGCAAAAGTGTCTCTTCACTCATTAACATCCCTTTCACCAGAGGATCCAATGGAGTTGTGTTGAGGAGGATGTTAGTAATTCAAGTGGGGGAGAATGTAAGGACCCTCCTCGAGGTGCCACTGGGAGAGGTCGTGTGGCACAATGGAGGGCACACTAGACAAACTTGGCTAAGGGTGCATGTTGAGTCTATATGTTTGGTAATGTTGGTGATCAACTCACAATGATTTGTGAGATGATTAGTACAATTAAATTATTTGGTGTGGACTAGGAGGACTACGAATGTGTATCCTAGTAGGGGCAGACGATCGATGAGGCATTGCAATGTAAGATTGGTGGAGGATGATGTGAACTGACAATATGTTATCTATGGCAATGTAACATTGTTGATGAGTGTACTGAAGGTATGTGAACTATTGTTACCATCAATTACGTGATCTTGAAATGACTATCACGGGTTGGCCTAGATGGATGACAACATGGCCTCACATTGGGTAGTTGGTTGTTCCAACGTGATTGGCTCAGGGGAGGCAATGGAAGGTTTCCTAGGGTTCGGTAGCGACTATGCATCATCACCTATGGTGAAATGAATGCTTCGACATTTTGCCTACTTTAAAACTCTTGCCTCGGGTTTGGTCATAACATTTTGGTTAAACATAGTCTATGTGATAAAAACAATGATGGTCATGCCCAACTAGCAAGGTCAAGTCGATGCCATGTGATAACTAGACTTCTTAAATAGTACAAGACATTCAAACATAGCAAAAAATCTAGGCCAACACTATTCAGCTTGCTGCAACCCATTTAATGCAGCTGCAGTGGGCCTGTTGATCGTTGGATCTTAAGTTATTCAACTTGCTGCAGCCCATTTAATGCGGCTGCAGTGGGCTTGTTGATCGTTGGATCTTAATAGCTTAAATGGGCTGCAGCAAGTTGAATAGCTTAAGATCCAACGATCAACAGGCCCACTACAACCGCATTAAATGAGTTGCAGCAAGCTGAATAGTATTCGCCAAAATTCTAACCCTATGACATAAACCAAATACCTTCTATCATAAACACACAAACCCTACACCTACATAAAATTAAACCTCAACTAACTAATCCCAAGCGACGAACCATTATATCCTTAAAAAAAATTATAAATTATTCAACACAACACCAAACCACAACTAGAAGGATTTAAGAATTTAGAACTTTCAATAATCACGTGCTAACACGGATTCTCCATAAGGTCTACCATATGGTCAAAAAATCGCACCTCCTGTTCATCATCTGCCCATCCATGGGATTTAAAAGGGTAGTCAGTGGTCTCGTTAATCTAGTCAGAAGGGGCCTCACTAACTCAGGAGCTGCTGCTGAATTTGAATTCGACAAGCAAGGAAGGAAGAAGGTCAGAGCAGATTGATGACGACCATGAAATCTTTCATCCCAATAAGTCCGGACTCCCATTTCTCTCTGCAGAATCTGCCCTATGGAGTCTTCAAGCCCAACCAGACGAACGAAGCGCGGCCTGGTGTGGCCGTTGGCGAGTATGTGTTGGACCTCAGCGTGCTGTCTCGAGCTGGTCTTTTCAATGGACCTTTGCTCAGCGGATCCGACTGCTTCTTTCAGGTTCTTAATTCTTACATTCTCTTTCATTTTTTTTTATTTCTTTTCATAGACAACAGGTTACAGGTAAGAGTAGTACCCACAAATAGACATATTCCAAAGAAGTATAATGTGGAAGGAAATCTCATCATAGGAATATTCCAAAGAAGTATTCAAAACTTTACATAAATATCAATTACAAACCAAGTCAAAGAGAACCGGACTGCATCACATTAGGTGTATGCCAGTTTTTCTGACATTTACCATAGTTACACAGTCTTTCTACCATTTGATAATGCATCGCACTGGGTGTATGTTACTTTATCTCACATTTACCATAGTTACACTGCATACTTTCTACCTATCTTGTAAATAATCATTTCTGCTATTATCCCAGCATATTTTATCAAGTGTATCTTACATTTACCATATTTACACTGTCTACCTTCTACCCATTTTATAAATCATTCTAATCCATTTTCTGCTATTATACTGAAGTATGTATGAGTATCTGCCGAGAGAAACACAAAAAATCCATTGACATTCTTACTTTGTGCTGTTAACCATCTAATTTGTAATACCAGTATTTGGATTGTCCTCATAAAAGAAAGCTGGTTCTTCACTAGAATAACTACATGGACACACCGACCTTCTGTAGCCGGCATCATTGATTCCTTGATACCTTTGATTCTCAGCTTATGAATTTCTTGAAAAATAGACAACATGAAAGAGCACACTCAACTCCCCTGCAATTGCTCATGCATGGCTCTTCTCCTAAAAGATTACACTCAATTCCCCTGCAATTGCTCACGCATGACTCACTGTTTATTTTATTTAGCACTTCTCTGTGAATCCAGCTATTTGAGCATTCTTCTCAGTCCTTTGAAAGGTCTCCATATTCCTATACTCATCTGCAAGGGTAGGAGGTGTATCTTTTCTGCTCAGTAATTTGAGTATATAGATGTATGTTAATAGAAACAAAATAAAGTTACAGTGATATCATGAAGATTTTGATGCCCCAGCGATACCTGTTGGGCTGTTGTTCTCAGATCAACAAGCCGATTTCACTCAGAAATCGGCTAGCCATTCTCTTTACTGGACTGGAGAGTCATATAGCCTGAAACAAACTTGCTACCCTTCTATTTCTTAACTTCAGTCCAACCCAGAAGCAGACGGAACCATCATTGAGCTTGGACAACTAATGCTTCACTCAATATCCTTTTGTTCTCTTATGATATTTGCCCTGCTCTTTCCGATCGTCCAACTAGTTCCAGCCCTCCAGCATAATTGGTTTTCTTTGCTCCTGTACCACAATCTCTGTAGAAACAACACCTTTCCAACAGTTTACAGAGCATAAGAACATGTCCAGAGGCTTAAGCATAAGCTTATTATATGTAGTTCAAGATTCACAAGGCCCAAGAAAGGTTTATAATAAGCCAACAAAAGAAAAAAATCTGAAGGTCTGCTACAAAGCTTTATAACTGTGTTGCTGGATATGACTACCTAATATCAGCTCAGAAAGATTTCGTAAATAACCCTATGTAGCAACCCCTTTCATGCTTCAAAAGATCTTCTCGAGACTGTCACCAATAAAACAGAGGTGTGTTCTTATGAGAAGTCTGGTTAGACATATCAGAAAATATCATGATCTCCAAACCGTCGGTTTGATTAGTTTCATCACTTTGAATCAAATGGTGCTCGAATGGAAATTGACATCAACTCCTTTATTTGGCACAAGTTTACCCACCTTGTTACATTCCTTGAAGCAATGAATGAACAAAGTATTGCCTAAGTGAGATTTAAGATTGCATGCCTCCTCAATAATGGCATTATGACACCATTGCGGGGTCGATCTTTTTCTAATTGCACTGGTTATTACTGCGGAATCACTCTCCAGGACAAGGCTAAGTGCCACTCCTAAACCTCTTATTAATGCCTAAAATTTTGCTACATTGTTTGAATGGAAGGCTAGATCAATGGCTGGCTGCTCAAGTACCTTGAAGTCTTCTGGCTGCTCAATGTATACCTCCTCCTCTATGAGTCCATTGAGGAAAGCTGTCTTGACATCCATTTGGTGAATCTTCCATCCCATTTCTGCTGCAACAGAAATCACTGTCCTGATGGAAGAATACCTGGCCACTAGAGCAAACGTCTCCTCATAGTCAACTTCCTCTATCTGTGAGAACCCTCTAGTCACAAACCTAGCTTTGTATTTCTCAATGCTGCCATCTGCAACATACTTAATCTTATAGAGCCATCTGGAGATGACTACTGATTTTCCCTCTGGTCTGGGTACAACTTCTCAGACATCATTCTTCATGATGGAAGCATACTCGTCCAACATGGCATCTCTCCAGGCTTGCTCACCTGCTGCTTGCTCTTATGAGGATGGCTCAGACTCACTGATACTGCTTACTAGAGCTAAGTAACTGCAGAATCTCTGTGGAGCCTTCCTTTCTCTTACATCTTTCTTAGGAGTTCCCATTGCCTGAGCTTCCTTCAAGGTATCTTGAAGCCACTTGGGCTTCCTCTTTCCTCAAGTGACATCCTATGATGAGAGCTCCTCATCCTCGTCCCAATGACCTGTATGAGAATGAGTACCTCCAGTAGAGCTTCCCGTAGTTGTCGATCCTGTAGCTCGAGAGCCTGTAATCTGGGACCGTGATCCAGGTTGATCACCAACTTGAGATCCTGCGCCAGTTCCTGCTCCTGTGCCTATGGAACCCGTAACCTGGGCATCTATCACTCCAGATACTTGGGACCCTGTTGGTTGCTGAGCAACCCTCTGACTTGTGTCATGTAGGGATGTAGCAGCCTGCTGTTTTCCCTTCTCTGACTCACATGACTTTCGAAAGGCCTGATCCTCCTCGAACTTCACATCCCGCCTCACAACAGTCTTCTTGAGAGCAGGAATGTAAATGCGATAGGCTTTCAAAGTCTCATCATACCCAACAAGAATTCCCCTTTCTGCTGTGGGCTCCAACTTTGTCCTTTTCTTTGACGGAACATGAGAGTAGGTAAGGCATCCAAAAATCCCGAAGTGCCCAACTTCGGGTTTCTTTCTAGAGAAAGCCTCTTCAGGTGTCTTGTCCCCCAATGCCTTATGAGGACTCTTGTTCTGAATGTAAGCTGCAGTGTTGCATGCTTCTGCCCAAAGGAAAAATGGTAATCCCTGATCATGCAACATGGACCTAACAGCTCCAACAATGGCCCTGTTCTTCCTCTCAGCCACCCCATTCTGTTGAGGTGTATAGGGCACAGTCAATTGTCTCTTGATGCCTTCCTGAGTGCAAAACTTATTGAACTCATTGGAGGTGTACTCTCCTCCATTATCCGATCTGAAGATTTTAATCTTCCTTTTTGCCTGTTTTTCCACAAGAGCCTTGAACTCTTGAAATTTTTGCAAAACTTCCTTTGACTCTTTGCTCTTCAAAAAGTAGATCCAGGTTTTCCTGGAATAGTCATCAATGAAAGATACATAGTACTTGTATCCTTTCAGGGATGTAGTGGACATCAGACCACAGAGGTCAGAGTGAATCAAATCAAGAGCTCCTGTAGCTCTGCTATCACTCTTCGGAAAAGCAGTCTTGACGTACTTCCCGAGAGCACACCCTTTGCACACATCATTGTGCTCAGTGCTGAACTCAGGTACTCCTGTCACAATCTTCCTCAGAATCTTTAGGGCAGGATGGTGAAGATGAGCCATCCTCCTGTGCCAAAGCTCATAGGTGTCACAATCATCATCTCAACTACTATGACTTAGGGCATAATGAAGCTAAAAGCTGAGTCTGTACATCTTTCCGCTACGGACTCCAATCCTCACTGCTGAGGTAACACTGGACCCCTTGGGATGGACTAGCACATTTCCATCTCTGAACATCACCCATAATCCCCGATCTTCAATAGTAGATACAGAGATCAAGTTCTTCTTAAGACCTGGTACATATAGAACATCACGAACTTTCATACACTTTCCTGGATCTCTCTAAAAGGATACTGTTCCTCGTCCTACTGCTTTGACAGTAGAATTGTCTCCCAGAACTATCTCAATATCTAGCCCATCCTCGGTTAGATTTATAAAGTACTCACGAACAACTGTCATATGGCTAGAAGCCTCGTTGTCTATGTACCATATACTAGATGTGGAAGCGCTCAAGGACTGACAAGTGTTAAGAGCCATCTCTCTGTTAATCTTGTCAGTAGAATACTCATCTATGTCCATGGAGGAGCAAGAGGTGCAAACAACTTGATCATCCCTCATGGTGATCTGAAAGCACAAATCCGACTCCTGCAATTGCAGATCTGAGACCCACTTGAGATTATCGCACAGATCTGATATGCAGCACGCAGATCTGAGTGTGAATGCTCTCCCTGACCCTTACCAGGGCTCTGATACCTTGTAAAACTTTGATTCAGAGATCACTACTCCTTCTGAATCACCCAGAGATCTCAAGCGGTTTGAGTCTCAATATCAATAAATGCACATACAAATATAAACTCAACAACTAGATCTCATTTACCAAACTGAAATATAAGCAATCACACATAGAACACCAAATATACCCTGGAAACCCCAACCGGGGAAAACCAACAATTTGTGGGGCTATCTTCTCTCTCGAGCCCAGAGCATATATGAAAAATGGACAAGTACAATACAGTGTTACCTCAGAAGTAACTCAATCCCTGAACTGAGCAGACTCTAGATTTGCATGCATCAGTTGATGCATGCACTGGAAGAATGTGCCCTAACTGTCAAACTGGATATGAGTGTTTCCGCAGGTGCCTCTGACTGATCTGCCTCTCTGTATCACACTGCTCTGATCTGCTCTGCAACAGAAGAAGTCAAACTGCTGAAACGTCCTCCTTTGCATGGACAAGTGCGCCCTCCCTCAAAGCATGAATCACTCGTACGAAATCAAATCTCAGCAGATCTGAGCTCTGATCGTCACAGATCTTCCTCAATCACTGAGGCGAAGATACTCTGCAAGTTACAGACACTCAAACGCTCAACCGGATGTGGTACGAGCTTCTTCCTCCTCAAGGAATGCGCCCTCCTTCCCAAGGAAAGTCGTCCACCTCTCAACTGATCTATCTCAGGTCAGTTATCTCAGTGAATGAGAGAGACACCTTCTGTCTCCTTATATCAACTCACATAAAATTTAGTTTTACCAAAAACCTAAAAGTAGGTGCATACATGCATGCAAACCCTTGCATGCATTTCTTCCAAAGATTTTCCTGGTTAATATTTTAACAGCAGCAAGGCTGCCAAGTCAACAACACCACTGGGTAGGCTTTGGGCAGGGGCATAACTGTCTAGAAAAGCCCTGGTCAAGGGCAACAGTACCTAGAAAATTGTTGGACAGCTACAGTAACTTTGAGTAGCTGTGTAAAGGGCCTAGGCAGATGCCAAAAATCGCCTAGAACTGCTGGGCAGCAAGAAGAAAAGCACTCGGCAGGCCTAGAAAGTACTTGGGTAGACTACATAAATGTTGGACAGCCCGGTAGGTGACTGAGGAACACTCAAGAAGTGTCCGGGCATCAGTAAGCTGTAGATCTAGGCAATAGTCAGGACATAACAACAGTTAGCTGTAGAGCTTCAGGCAGTAGGTTTCAGACAACCAAGAAATTTGTTGAGTGTCTTGCTGAGCAATGTCAAGCAACAGAGGAGCGAAGGACTCAGTCCAAAAGAGAAGAGAAGCCGATAAGGAATTGCTTCCCGCCCATCGTTTGATAAAGTAGGATTTCAGATCTCTAGTGGAATTGCTTTCTCCCTAAGCTTAAGGCTATCCCTTCCACCTTTTTTATACGATCTCATCAGATGGAAGGGACAACCTCATGCTTAGGGAGAAAGCGATTCCATTAGAGAATCTGAAACCCCGCTTTATCAGATGATGGGCGGGAAGTAGTTTATATAGCAGTTGCCAATAAACAGTATGTTGTTTCGAGTCATGAGTATGGGGTTGTATTCGGAACTTTCGAGGTTCCTACGCCTTGACTTTGAACGTAGAATGTTCTCAGTCTTACTCGCACGTCGGATAAGCTCTTAAAACAAGTTGAAGGGACAACCTTTTGCTTAAGGGAGAGAGTGCAATTCCACTATGTAATTCGAAGTTCTACTTATCTAATGATGGCAGGAACTGGTACTGATTCCTGCCCATCGTCTAATAAAGCGACATTTCAGATTCTCTAGTGGAATCGCTTTCTCCCCGAGCATAAGGTTGTCCCTTCCACCTTTATATGATCTCGTAGTCGGCAGTACTTCTTTTCCCATTGGAGAGTGGTGCATCTAGCCATATGACGGGAATAAGGTTGATGTTCCTTAATGTTTCAGAGATAGACTCAGATTGCCATGTGGTTGTGCAACTAGTACCATGCATGCAGTGAAGGGGGTTGGATGTGTGAGATTCCAACTAGAGTTAGGAGGATCTCTAGAGGTGGCAGAGATGTTGTTTGTTCCAGGATCGAGTGCTAGTTTGCTCTCAGTATCAGCCTTGGAGGACATGGGGTGTGTTGTTGTTTCGGGATGGACAAGTCTTCATACCTTTAGAGGGAGCATGTACCCAGGATGTAGTGGTGAGGCTTGGCATCAGGGAGGGTGCATTGTACAGGTTGTTGGGAAAACTTTTAGTTGGTTCCAGAGGGAGTTTGGAGCATGGATCGATGTCAGAGAGAGCGTGAGGCTTTTCTCAGTAGGCCCACTTGGTATGAGACGACACTGATGGATGAGGAGTGCAGATTATCAGATCAAAGTGCAGTGGATGCAGCTGAGAGGTCTTCCAATTCAGAGGGAGTAATTGTAGGAGTAGAGGATTTGATGGATCCAGGTGGATACTTCTCCAGAAGTACCTGATGGTTTCAGGGTATCTAGCTTGGAGGAAGTTTGGATCTAGTTTGACTCCACTCCACCTTCAACAACTTTCAAGAACATAGTCCCCTGGCATCCCACTACAAGCTTTTGGGTTGATCTTACTAGCAATAAGCTCCTCTTCTTCTCTTTCTCCATTTAAATCAATTTCTCCCTCTGGTTACCGTTTCTTGTTTACTTAGATCTATTGCACAAAAAGATAAATCAATATTTAGATCTAGTTTTCAAGATTTAAAAGCTTATATCTCATAGTTTGTCAAATCTTGTTTCTTTTAAGAAGATCTAAGCTTAAGGAAATCTCAATTTTTGCAAGTATTTTAAGTTAGATCTAAGGCTTGCTTTAAAAGTAGTTTCCTTTGAGTTCAAAGTTCATATCTAGAAATTAAGTGCACATCATATTGGCTGCCCAAAAGCAAACCAAGATTCCAAGGAAAGCTTACTTTCCTTGGTTATTTTTATGCAATTTTTATCTTAGATTTACTTAGAATTTTTCTAGGAATTTTTTTCGTGGATATTCAAAGACACTCTTAAAGAGTTTTTGAGCATCTTTTAGGATTAATAGTTTGCTGTTTTTTCAGGTTTGATGAAAAAAGTGAAGGAAGTTATGGCCGATTTTCGAAGATTTGAGCCATTTAAAGCTCAACAGAGCTCCCTTTCTTATTTTAAGTCAATTTTCTACTGATTTATAAGCCTTTGAATCCCATATAACAAGGACCAAAGTGCATTTCTCTTTCTTATATTGTAATAAGGCATAATAAAGATTTGAGTAGGCTCCTAAGAGCCCACTCCCCATCCCCCTAGGGGGATTCACGTCGGTGTACTTTTTCGTGATTTTTTGCTTTCTTAGGTTTTTGCTTAGTTTTATTTGGCTAAAATTAACATAGAATAATTCAAATTAAATGTCTTGGTCCAATCCAAATATTGGGCCATTGACGTCACTCAGGACATAGGAACCTTTAATTCGTTTTGTGCAGACCGTATACATTTTCAAAACTACATTTTGATTTATCTTTGGAAAAAAGTACTAACCCACCACGCTCTACTGAAGTACCGAAAGGGAAAAGATTTTCATGGTGTAGTAATTAGTTCATATTTCCATTTTTTCAGTATTTGCTTTTGTTCATTTCAAAGTAACGAACCCGACTGTGTATACCCAAGGTATGCTCTCGCCATCACATAAAGGGCTTGCCTGAGTACGTGGTGGATGATCAGAAAAGAGTTTCTCAACTTGTAGTAATTAGTCTCACGTTTTGCAATTAACCTCCCCGAAAGACGAAAGTCCAGTGTCTTGATTTTTACTTCGTGTGGGCAAAGCTTACAAAGAAAGCGGGACCAACTAGAGAGCGACCGCAGGGCCCCGTCAGACTACATCCTAGTTGGTGTAGTGTTGGACATCCCCCTGTGACTCCACCTAGCCCACATTTTCTTGTGTAGGACCACACTTGGTGAGTCTGGATACATTCCCAGTATCAATTTTGGTATATCGGGAATCCCCTCCCCTTTTTAATCCACTCATTAATTCATTAACTTAAAACGAACCAAGACACACTGCAAAACATTTTACTTTCTCAGCAACACATTTCGACTCCATTTTTCAACACTGGTCATTTTACTTTTACAGTCATTTGCTTGAAGCTACTATGTGTTGAATGATCTTTTAATTCATATGTGATTCATGCTGTTGTATTAATTATTTTATTTGTAGTCTCTTGCTTCAGTTTTCAGTTTATAAAAACTCCTAAAAAACTTACTCATCCTTAGTAACTTAATCAGCCTTAGTAACTTTTAGGGTCCACCCCCCTTGGCTTCGTTAGGAGTTTTCCTAAACAAAGGAGTCAAGAATCAAGTGACAGTACTTGACTCGAAGCTTGCCCCCAAGGACACACTTAGTGGCTTGAATATTTCTGCCACGTTAACCCCCAGGTGTGTGAAAGACGACAACAAGGCCCTCTAATGTTGTAGTTCTTGAAGTCTTCACTTAGCTATCTAATCACAATCTTTGAGTCCCCATTGATTTTCAACTTAGTGATGCTTTTGTCCATGATGATTCCAATCAGAATTAACATTGCCTTGAGCTTTGCCATATTTTTTTGCCCCTTCCTAGGTCACACTTGAAGGAAAACCTATGACTGTTACACAAGAAAACAAGTTCACCAACACCACACAATCTTCGATGCTTCATCGAAGAATTTCAAGGTTTTGTGTTAGCTTTTGGGGTTATTTCGAAAGTGTTTACACCATACTCGAGGGTGTTTCATGTGATGTGGGGTGCATGGTGGGCTGAACCCTTGGTTGTAACATGGTGGACATACACATTGGAGATAACTTACTCATGGATTGCTATACCTTGCCTTGATGCTTATGTGGCACCCTTCATTAAGTGGTTGGAGACCTATGTGGCTTTGTGACATTCTTCATGGGGCACACAAATGGAGGGTTTGGTTGCTTGCTTGGGAGGATGACCCACTTGGAGGAGGATCATTAGGCATCTAGAAAGAGGCCATTGAGCCCTAGGTAGGAGGGGGACACTTGGTTTCTTGCATGTAGGCTTGTGCTTGACTTGAGGAGTGTTTATATAGGTGGTGGTGGACCTAGAGGTACACATGGCTTAGGAGAGAGTATTGGAACATTAGAGGCCTTTGGATGAGGAGTATTGGACACTTCTTGTGGAGTGCTCACCTTGGGACCCTTGCTTGCTGGATGCACATACATTGGAGCTTGGTATGTGTCACCTAGAGTTGGAGCTCTTCACACGTGGACCTATTTGTTTAGTTAGGTTGCTTGTTGTGGAGGTGATCCACTTTATTATTGTTGGCCTCCTTCACCTTTCGTATAAATAAAGGGAGGAGAGAGTCTTTTCATATTCATGTTGATCACATCATGTATGAGAGATGTGAGAGCTAGAGAGAACTTGTCTCTTTCACTTATACTCTTCTTTACTATACTTTTCTCTCTTTGTCTTCAACACTAGGGTTCTCGAGGTGATTTAAGAAGAAATCTATGGCTAGGGTTTACAATAGACAAGGGAGCTAGGGTTTGGGAGTGTTACGTGGTACTAATACCAACCCACATTCAGATGTTTTCCCAAGGAGAGGGGTCCTATTTTTTCTTTAGGGCCATGATGGGGGTATTATCATTACTTTTTGAGGTGGTTATGGCTAGACCCTTTGGTCCTTCCTTTAGGAGTACTATGGTTTAGTGGCATTGTTGAGTGTCTCATTCTAGGGCTTGTAGCCCTAAGGTTGGTGTCTGGGGCTCCTAGGGGTGGGTCACTAGGTCACATGATAGTATTCTACACCGATGACGGTATTCCAGCTCTGAGGTTCTTGTCTCCTCTTCCAGTCACCCTATGCACCCATCTTGGCCCCTTTCCAGCAAAGTGCCCTCTCTCTTTGGTGCATGTCCAGTGATGACGTCATCCTTGGTCACCAGGCCCACAAGCTCCTAAAGGGGGGGCGTTGAGGGTTTTTCAACATTGTTGGGATTAGATGGGGCATGACGATCCCCTTGCTCACTCCACCTTTTGGAGTGAAGCCTTTTGTTTAGTTTTAGTCATTTTTATCAGTTTTTTGGCACCTGGGGGGGAAATACCCTAGGTAGCCATCTTTTAGCCGTCTTTTAGACTATTTTATATTATTTCATGTTATATGTTTACATTGACATTTATTTGGCCTGTCAGCCTGGTTATTTTGTAAAAGTGAGTTGAGAACACTGTAAATACAACTCCTCACTTCATTTGTAAATCATAACTCATGGGATAAATTACAATATGTTGCTCTTTTACCCAAGACAGGCTCTTTGGATGTGATGCGCACATCTTGGAGTTTTCTCTTCTTTGGCTTGTGGATGAAAGTTGGATGTTTTCTAGGGTTTTGCTCATGCATGGTGGATGCTAGGAATTGTTGGAACAACACAAAGCTCAAGTAAGTCTTGTTTTAGCCTTTCTTGGTGAAGGTAGGTGAGTTTCTTGCTTCTTGATGATTGAATGGTGGCCATAGAGCTGCATTTTTTCTGATTTAAGCCTTCTTGTCTACCTTCTGTCTTCTTTGCATGGTGGAAAACGCTCCCTAGAGGAGGTTTTCCCTAGTTTGGACTTGGATCTTTAATTTTGCCATAGATTAGGCTCCTATAACGAACCCTAGAGGTTGTTGTAGGAAGCCCTAGTTTAGAAGTCAAAGAAAAAATTACTCCAAGAGGGAGGCTGGTCACCTCTTCTCTAGGCCTAGGGTTAGGGTTACATCCATCAAAAGCCCTTGTTTTATCAAAAATATCTTCTTTTATCAATTTATTTGCATTTTCATGTGTGATTTTGCATTTTCATGGTAGAATTAGGGTTAGAACTAGGTCTGCAATTTTATGTCTGAAACCTTAAAAAATCATTTTTTTTTTTTCAAATTTTTGTCCTCCCTAAAATTTTGGCCCTCTCCCCTACCAATTCGGCCTGCCTTTTAGACCATAAAAACCCTAACTTAAAATTGTAGGAAACCCTAGAAAAATACAAAAATTAAAAAAAACAAAAAAATTGACTTTTTTTGCCTTTTTTAAAACCCTTTTAAGGGCAGCAACCCTCTCAATACCCCTCGGCCTCCACTTCCAGGCCTGTTTCAGACCCTGACCCCTTCTTTTTCCTTCAGCAGCCCACCTATAGGGCTATCTCAGCCCTCACCCTACCTCTTTCAGACCTCGTGCCTCCTTATTCTACCCTCAGCTGCCCTCTCCTAGCCTTCCCTTCTTCCTCGGCCAGCCTTTTGAGGCCTCAGCCTGCCTTCACAGTCTTCCATACAACTGTTCCAGCCCTCTTCCTTGCTTTATCTGAGGTCTGCTACATCCGTAGACTGCCCATCCTTTCGTTGCCCTAAAACTATCACATAAAAGACAAACAAATAAACCTTCAAAGGGGTTAGCAAAGAGGTATTTGATCACTGTTTAAGTTTGACACAAAGGACTAAAGTTGTCATTGAATGCATGCTACAACACTGTATTTTTAGACATAGTTAAAGTGTTCAAAAAGTCTGCTAACAACATTGTTCTTTTGGTTATATTTGACACTAAGTACTGTTTGGATACATCTTTGCTAAGTGCGATTGTTTACTGTGGATTGAAGGGCTGTTGTTAATACTGCTTTGAGGTCAAGCTTGTCATTACAGGGCTGATATATCAGACCTTGATAGTTTACTCAATTTGCTACAGGATATTTCTACAAGTTGAATTTGGTGTAGTACTTATTTCATGATACCAACCGACAACCATTGTTTGGAATATTAAAATTGTTTGATAATTCGCTTGGCTGTCTAATGCTGTCATAAATTAACTGTTGAACACCTGTTGGATATCTTTGATTACCATTGTTATAGCAGTACACATACATTGTTTGTTCACTATATGAATGATTACATGATTACAATAAATCAAAATGTTGTGTGGATAATGATTTGCTAGTGACATTGATGCACTTGTTTTACATCTACAATGTTTACATTTATCTAGTATGTTTTCTTCATTCTCTAGTTGACTCCTTAAAGGCACTGGTCAATAATACAATTGTGTAGAAGATATAGTTTTGTTTTCCTAAGTGTCTTGCAAAATAGCAATAAGGGCACTCCCCTTGGAGGTTACGACACTCCGAAGTAGTTGGAAGTGTGGTTGAGGTGACATTGGGTCACACTCTCCTTGCATTGACTATTGGACACTAGCACTGCTAGTTTGTCTGGTAACAGAGAGAAACCCAAGAGGAGGAAAGGGAGCACTTGTTCGCGTAGTTCTTGTGAGAGAAGAAGACTAGGGTTTTGTGGCATTTGGAAACTCTATTGCTACCTGGAGTGTTTGATGTGGAGAAGATAGAGGGAGACTACCTTGTTTTCTCTTGTACAGTTGTGGGACACAAGTTGAAGTGCTAAAGAGGACTTGCTGGTGTGTAATACTTGCTTGATGTGGATCTTTTGTGGAGCAACCGACTTTGGTTGGGAGTGATTCATGTGAAGGAGTAGTTGGTGGCTAGGGTTTTCTTATGGTTTCTCTAGCTAGCATTTGGAGAGCATGACTTGTATCAGCTTGTATTAAGTTGTTGGTATGCAATTGTAACTTCATCTTATATAAATATGAACCATGTTGTGCTGCCCAAACTTTGTGAACTGGTAGATCTTAGTTTCAGCTTATGTTTTCATGGTGATTGAGTAGTTTCTAGTGTTAGTTATGCATGTTGATTTAACATAACATTGAACAGGTTTTGTTAAGTGATTTGACAAACACAGAGAAGATAACTGGGCAGATTTTTGGCTGTAGCAAATCCTTTGGAATAAGTTTTTTCAGATCTGGTTTATGTTGGAAACATTGTCCCTTTGAAGTACACTTGTTTGATATTTATTTTCTTGAGCTACCTTCTGTATTTGGTTGAAAAGAAGCGAAGTTTATGCTGCTTTAATTATATTTTGGATTAAGCACAAATGCTGAAAATTCATAAGGAATGATCCAAGGAGCTTCAAGGTTGAGTTAAAATTTATGAAATTTGCATTAATTGTAGTAAAGAGAAATGTCAACAGTTTGCTTTTGCCTATCTCCGACAGATGGATATGTCTAGGCATCTTAGTCCCCATAGGGTTCTTAAGCCCTTCATATGCATACTTAATTTTATAGAAGACTTGCAATGAAATGAGAACTTAATGATGAAAACTTGCATTGTTCCTCACCAACCAAATTGCCAAGCATACCATCGAAGGGAGTGCTTGATGTTCTAATACAGATCTATCCCTCATCTACCCCTTCAAAGCACTCTCCATTGTTTCATCTTCCCATATTCCATTCTCATTTGAAAGTACCTTTGATGTTGATGAGACCTCCTTATGGCAAAAAATCAAAAGATTGTAAGTAGTCTCACCACAAGTTTTGCAAATAAAACATATACTTGGACCTTGCCTTCCTCTTCTTGGAAATACCTCCCATGTGAGAACCTTGGTGGGCAAGTATAGCCACATAAACAATATTGTTTTAAGAGGACCTCTAATCTTCCATGGCTCGGATGACCACCATTTTGCCTCATTCCTTTGTCTTTTTGAAACATTGTTGTGTAATGAGGACGTGTAGTATATCTACATCTAGTTGCATTTTTTTTGGCCAAACCAACATATCTTCATTTCAGAATTTGATGAAATACAAAGCCAATTGTTGCGTCAAAGCATGCCATTCCTTTGCTTGTTCACCTTCGGTGCTTTATCTGCTGTGATTTCCATCCTTCTTTCTACAATGTTGCATTATTGGGATTATGAACATCACATACTTATGAAAAAGTAAAAACCAATTCAAAGGCCATTTAAGCATGCTATTTTGCCTTTTCTTGGACCCTTCATGGGGGGTTGTGGGTAGGACGACAACTACGATCAATAGTGACAAAATGGAAGTGATTGAAACTCATTCTTTATACCCAAGCACTAGAGAGAGACTGAGATGGAGGTGGGACTAGACCGATTCGAGAGCCAGTAAGGGGATGAGAGGGCGGGAACCAATATATTCAGTAGGTCAAGCAAAATAATAACCTGAGTAGGCTCCGTCAGCATTATTGGGATTATGAACATCACACACTTACGGACCATCCCCTCTTGCCACAACGCTTCACCAAAAATGAGTTTCCCAAGACTTTTTGTGCCAATGCTTTGTCAAAATGATATATATTCTTTAACCTCCATCCTCCCATCTTCTTTGGCTTGGCGACCTGTTTTTTCTAACTAGAGGCATACTCTCTTTTTCTTTTCTTCTTATCCATCAAAAAAACTGAAGTCCTTTATTTGAATTTACTTAGATTGTATGCGAGTACTAGTAAATGGATGGCTTCCAACATTGCTTTGACTATTGTTAACTTCCCTCCCATTGAAAACCATCGTTTGCACTATGAGAAGATTCTTCTTGATCTTGTTATATAGCCATATCTAATATTTATACCCATAATCATCTGCTTTTAGCATGGACCTTAAATATTTGAACCCTTATTGAATCCACTCATCTGAAAAAAAGGATTGCACGTATGTTTCTTTCGTGCTCGACGACTATTTTATGAAATGTGATAAAAAATTTATGATTATTAATTTCCATTCTAGTTGCTTGTCCATACATCTTTAAAATCCGATGTTAAACATGTGCATCACTTAGAAAGCCTTTGCCAAACAAGAGTACATCATAAAAAAAAAGTACAGCCAACAAACAAGGAGTGAGTAATCTTCCCTCCCATTGTTATGCCTTTTATATCTCCATGGATTCTTTCGTATATCAAAAACTTATTGAGATTAGATGAAACAATATGTATCCTAATATATATTGTATTTATTATAACATTGCTAGATGCATAATGTTTGTTGACTCCTTTGACTCATATGAAGTGGAGGTGAATTCCTCATACTTGGAGGTATATAATGGGAGGTAGTCTAAACGTTATATGATTTGGATTTTTCCCAGTTATTTTCATCGGAATTCAGAATTTGCCTATATAATCTTTGGTCAAATTGCAAATTTTCATGATTGAAATTGCATTTTTGAATGTATAAATGATTTCAATGTCCTCAAATACTCTTACTGCATTCAGATTGTACAATCTCAACAATGTTTATTTGTAGTTCCAACAATTATTCTCAATTTTTGATTGATTTGAATAATAGAAAAACATCCCAACAACTAAACATACCCTTGTCTTACCAATGAATGTCACAATAATGCAAAACCCAAAAATCAAGAGAAGTCCTTATAAAAACTCAAAAATAAGCCAATAACTAAAAAAATCTCTCTTCTCTTTGCACCGAGAGGAGTGAGGTGCTCCACAGCCTAGTATGGGGGAGATGTTATAACGTAACGTAACGCTAAATTACTAAAAATAAAAAAAATATTAAAAAATACATGCAGGCTCATAAAATTAAAAAAAAAATATTTGAAAAGTAATTTAAAAAATCCATGTCGGTCTATAAAATAAAAAATTAAAACTTAAACCCAGATCTATCAAGCAAGAGAGGGATCACATTTCTTGATTTTAAGATTAAAAAAATTACACCTCAAGAAATTGGATCCCTCTCGATGCTTGATAGATCCGGGTTTAAGATGGATCTATCTATGTTGGTTAGGTAGAAAATTGATGTGGCACAAAACAAACACCAAGGGCTTTTGTTGACCCAATATTTGGGTGAAACAAACACTAGGTTTTTATTTTTCATTCAACTTTTTTTTCTTGTTTCCATATGAAGATAATTTTTTAATGACATTTTTATTTGTGGTGAATCAAAATAATAAATCATACTATGTTATTGTTCTTTTATAAAATTTTGTTTGGGAGTAGTTTAAATATTCTACGTTTTTAATATTTTTTGGTTATATTTTCCGATTTTGTTGATTTGTTTGGACTTTGGTTGGAAATCTTCAAAAAATTTTAGTCACATAAATTAGTTGTGGATATTGCATAATATAGGCTTCCAAATTTGGATTTTACCAATTTTTTTTTATTGGATTCTATCCAAAAACCATAAAAAACTTAGAATAAATAAACTACTCCTTTTATTTGTGTTAGCAAACAATTGTGATACTTATAAATATGTAAAACATTTTACTAAATTTCACTAATATTTATAACGGTTTTGGTTTTCCAATATTTTTTTTTTAAATTTTATTTAAAAAAATTATTATATTATTGATTAATTAACCATTTATATATAATAATATTAATCCTAATTTTTTTTTCAAATAATGTAGTTGTTCCTATCTCCATCCTATCGATACTTTTTTCTAAAATATTTGACCTCATCCGTGATCTTATTCATGCATGCATTTATATACCTTGTAACTTCCTAATAAATGTAGAAACATGGTTTGTAACTCCTAATAAATGTGGAAACATGGTCTTAAATCTTGCTTGCAAGTTGCACCTAAATCATGTGAGGACTTGTTTTCATTTATTATTATTTTTTTAATTTTTGTTGATAAGTATAAAATGAATGTCATTATCCGTGAACTAATTCTTAATATTTTTTAATAATATAAAATGTAAATTAAATATTTAAAAATAATTTCATTATCCTTAAATTAAATTTTATTTTTTTAATAAGTATAAAATGTAAATTAAATATTCGAGAAAAATTTCATTATCCTTTTTTATTTAGATTTAAATTATATTTAAACCAATTTTTGACCTTAAAAAACCTAGGTGCCTTCGTAAAAAAGAGAATATATACCTAATAAATTTTCTTAAAAAGAAAATTAGTCATTACTTTTATTTATTTGGGAAAATTTATTTAGTTTATTCAAATTTTTATTTATGGTTATAATCTTTATTGTTTGATTGTGATAATTATCAATTGTTAAAAAAAAAATTTAGAATATACATTATTAAATTTGAAAATTGTAAGTGATGTACATTACAACCTATACAACATATCCTTTATTTATTTTCGAAAATACCCTTAACCAAATCAATATTATGTTTTATGTTTTATTTGTTTATCCTTTATTTATTTTAAATGATGTATATCACAACCTTTTTTTTTCTTTCCTTAGAAAAATTCGTAATTTTATTTCAAAAAGAGGAACAAAATTACATTCTGCACATGTAATAGGATCACTAAGATCCCTACATTGGCACATATTACATTCCTTATAATTGTCAACAGATCCATTCGTAACCGACTGCATCCCTGCTGTCTCAAATTGATCGTTACCATCTCTTATCCAGTTATGGCTCTGTCCATACAGCCCACAAGAAGTCCCTTACATAATCTATTTATATGCCAGCCTGCAGCGTGCTACAGTTGCTCTAATAGTCGAGACTCTGCATTTTATTACAGCCCGTCATTACAGAGATATTTCTACATACAGTTCTTAATCGTCACCGGTCTAATTACTGTCCATACAGCCTGTTATACATTCTATACAGAGTATTTTTAGAGTATTTTCAACAGAGGGCGAATGATATATTCAGCTAGTCCAGTCTGTCCTTAATATACCTGTGCTCGACAGGATGGGTTCATCGAAAAGCCTTCCCATTTCTCCCCATTCATCAATATTTCAATGCCGTGCCTCCTCATTAATCTCATAAAATGGTCGGTGGTAATAGCTGAAGGTTCCTTCCGGAGAATGTATGGTTATCCTCCATGTTCCGAGAACAAACTCCTGCTGCGTTGCCTCCTTGGATAGCTGGTCTGCTAGCCCATTCCGCTCCCTGTATACATGTGTAAAAGTGATGTGATTAAAGGACAATTTTATCCGGTTCACCTCCTCCCGGATGGGTAAAAGAACCATCACATTACACATTGAGATCTCCTTAGCCCAATTGATGACTAACAGGGAGTCACCGAAGATCTGAAGTGATAAACATCCTTGTTCTAGAGCAAATAACATCAGTAATTTGAGCGACATGAGTTCTTTGTATATCACAACCTATACAACATATCCTTTATTTATTTTCAAAAATACCCTTAACCAAATCAATATTATGTTTTATTTGTTTATCCTTTATTTATTTTGGAAAATACCCTAAACCAAATCAATATTATGTTTTATTTGTTTGGGAAAATGTCCTTTGATCCGTTGGAAATGCCCTTAACCAGGTAAATATATTAAAATAGGTTGTTTTGGAAAATGCACTTAACCAAGTCAATATATTAAAATAGGTTGGAAGAAATTATGTTATAAAAATAGACTTTCACTAACTCCATTTTTTTTTAATATTTCAAATTTAAGATTTACGAGATGAGTGTGATTGTGAAGAATTATGAGGAGTAATTATATTTATTTTATAATTTTGGTTATTAGGGTAATTTGGTATTTGTGTTGTAAGTGAATAAGAAATTGGATTATAGTCAAAATATTATGAGAAAAATATAAATGAATTAAATTTATTTAAAATATAAAATAAAATAAAATTTAGTTTTTAAATTTTTTATAATTAATTTTTTAAAGTTATAATTAAAATTATTAATTCAATTTAATAATTTTTTGTTTTTTTTAATAAGAGTGGATAATTTGTATTTATAAAAGTTGTAGAAATCAATTGTAAAATTGAAAAAAAGCTTCAAAAAGAGATAAGTGACATATACAGTCTTCTTTAGAGTCGGTGATATAGCCATATAACTATAAGATTCTATACTACTATAAACATTGATAAACTGGTCGAGCAGAAGTAACAAAAAACTAAACATAAACTAACAGTCTAGTTGGAATTATGACCACTATGGATGACCTGTGCTTCATTGTTGTTTGCATAATTTTCTTTCTGAGATTTCAACATCTTGCTCCTTCGAACTCAAACTCGAAATGTCCACAACAATGTGACGAGGTTGATGAACATAACCCTTCGAACCCTTGCTGCCAATATAGTCTGTAGTGCGAGAGTGTTTGTCCATAAGAAGCTGTCTGTGATACTCCATAGTCACCTTAATGGTAGCAATGTCATCAGTGTTGACATAGATATTACCCTCAACATCATCTGGACGAATATCAAGATTGGTAAAATTTGATGAAAGTTGATGCATTGCTTGAACAAAATCATCAAGTTTCTTGTCTATGCCAGGAATTTGAGCCATAACTTGACGAACTGCATCCATGAAACTCTCCATTTGAGAGTTCATATGGCTCAATTGAATGTGAATATCCCTCAATTCGTCCTTGATAACTCTGATTTCTTCCGACAAATCTTGAACCCTTGCCTCCAATTCATTGATGGACTTCATCCTCAAAAATTGCAGACCGAATGAGGTTCTCGTATCCCAAATTCGCTAGGTAAAAGACAGAGAGGATGTTGAACCAGTTCGAAATACTGCCTCCTGCGATAAGCTCTCACACCCAAACTTCAGAACAATCCAGAGCCAGTCCCCTTGGGCATAGGGGAAGGCTACATCAAAACCGGAAAGCCACAAAACCATCACCTGTGCATTTGACAGACCAAACTTCTGGTATCCAACTATGTTGCAAATGCTAATGAGAATTACATAATGCAAAGTTCTAACATAGGCATGCCACCCATAGGCCTCTTCACACGCCTATCCATCAAGCTGGCGAGTACATTCAACAAACGACGGTGGAGAGCAGTTAAGGATTCATAATTGCTCCTTAATGTAAATCGCATAGCACCAAATGAGGTTCCAATTCCAATGTGGCTCCGCATCAAGGGGCTCGACATGGATTAAAGACTAGGGTGGCCAACAAGAATCAAGGTGGCCATTAACATAAATATCTCCTTGGGGTAATGGAGACGTATTATGCATGCAAGTTGGTAATGATGTTATTATGATGCCGAACATGAAAGAGTTGAGTACCGACGAATTAATCAAGGTTAGAGTATTGATGCGAAGCTGCAATCTCCTTGCAAGCTTATCTTCTATCTCTTTTTGCCGTCTATATTGAGAGATGATAAAGAGTCACCTATGACAACAAGTGATTGAATGCTCAAAGAAGAGGTAATTTTAAGTCCTTGATACAAAGCATATATCACTTAGCTTGATTGTTGGTGGATTTTCCTAGCTCTCATTCAAAAGATGCTACTGAAGTTTCTTCGGGATCCGTGCCGCCCCAATAACTTTTGTTATTCATAAACCAAAATTTAATTTTAATAAAAATTAAAAAAAAATCATTATGTAGTAAAATTTCATTTACATAAATTGATAAAATAACATATAACATCTTTCCTTTATTGCTATAAATTAAACTTTAATTTCTAACATATTTCCTTGATTGTGATAAATTAAATTTTCTAAAAAATTCCATGTTACATATAATAAATGATTTTGATTTAATTTCTCTCCAACAACAACATTAAAGTGGGAACCTTGACACGAACTTGCCCAACTCACTTATATAAAGTTTTTAAGGAAGTTTAGTTTCATAAATACTTAGTTTAAAAGTATATTTAGTTTAAAAATTGAAATTGGAAAATTTGATTTTTTTACATGATTTTAAAAAATTCAATTTTTGATTACATTTGTCAAACTCTAAAATTTTGGATGTCATATAGATATTTATTGTCAATATGAAAAAAACAAGATTCCCATTAAACATCATAGCAAAATTGTAAATTAGACAATTCCTTTTATAAATATATTTATATTATAAAAACTAAATTTTAATAAAAATTAAAGATAATTGAATCCATAATCTCTCCAACTTTAAAAAAAATCCTCCATGATAATTTTCAAATATAACTTATGATTACTTAATTTAACTTAAAAAAAATTCATGCATGTAATTTATGATAATTTTCAAATATAACTTATAGTTTTCAAATATAACTTATGATTACTTAATTTAAAACTTAGATATTAAATATATTTAATAAATACCAATATTATTTTAAAGTTATAAAATATATTAAAAATTAAAATTAAACTAAATTCAATAAACAAAAAATTTATTTTATAAAATTTATCCGGTTGAACGATCGAATGTAAAAATCGCCGTTTTAGGAAACCCTAAACACTCTTTATATCGTATTTTTGAAATATTGAATTTGCAATTTTTTTGTGTGCCAAAAATTATCATATTAAAATCTATCCTGTTGAGGAATCGATCCTAGAAATTGCTTTCTAGGAAAATTCAAAACACCCCACAAATCCACAAATCGTATTTTTGACATTGAATTTGCAAATTTTTGATTGTAAGATCGCACTTTTCAGATCGCAACATAAATCGTATTCTTGAAATATTGAATTTGCAAATTTTTGATTGTAAGATCACACTTTTCAGATTGCAACGAAAATCTTGCTTAAAAAACGCAATTTTAATTAATACTGGGGTCAAAAAATCTGGGCACCTCTGCCAACCAATCCAATTCCCAATTATTCCCGTTGACACTGATGTCTCTTTTATAACATCCCTGCCAACATTGTCCATTGGAATTCCACGCACACCTGTCCTTCCTCTTATCCTATTCTTTCAAACAGTCATCAATCCGTCATGTCAGCTAATCTAGCGCAATGTGGTAGGAAAAAATCGTAAATCCATGGCTGACACAGCTCAATGTCTCCTTCCATGACTCGCGATCATATCCTATACTTCCAGTTGCGTGTTACATTACGATATTCGATCCCAGTTGCGTGTTGCTGAACGACGCTCGATTATGCTATAAATGCCGAAAAACCTCAGCAGAATTAGCGTTTGAATTAGATTAATTCTGAGCGTGCAGAGTGTGAACAGGAGGAAGGAATAATGGCGAGCGGAAGTCTCGTTTCGTTCTTGAACATCCCTCAGAATTCGCATTTTTCAATGCAAAATCTACCTTATGGAGTGTTCAGGCCTACGCCTGAACAGCAGCCGAGGCCCGGCGTGGCCATTGGCGAGTATGTTTTGGACCTTAGTGCCTTGGCCCGCGCTGGGCTTTTCGATGGCCCTTTGCTCAAGGGTTCCGATTGTTTTCTTCAGGTTTGTTTGGGAATATGTACTTCTGATATTGTAGCGGAGATCGTCAACCAAAACGATGTTTTTTTTCTCTTCATATTAAAATTTCAATTTGATATGTGGGGCTACAAATCCACTTATCAAACATTGCATTAATCTTCTTTTTCATATTTGTATTTCAAATTGATATGTGTGGAGCTACAAACTCACTTATCAATCAAACACTGCATTACTCCCGTACAAACCCACTTTCAAGTAGGGAAGAGAGATTTGACCTTGCACCTCTCCCAGACAAGAGCGACAAGAGCAATGCGTTTACCAAATATGGGGTAATCCCATCAATGCCAACTGATAATCCCCCTTCAAAGCTCTGTTGCTGCTAATTGGGTTTTCATTTTTTGGGTATGAAGTTTAGTGTCAAGGCTGTTGCTGCTAATTGGGTTTTTCATTTTTTAGGTACAAAGTTTATTGTCAAGGCTGTATAACTGAAAATGCAAACAGGGACATCAAGTATTGAGAACAGTAGTCATTTTATCAAAAGATACCTGTTTCAAGTGCCTCCTTTGAGCTCTATAAAAGCATTACATGGTCCTCAATATCTATTCTTTTCTTAAAATCACCCATGACTTGCATCTAGAGTCTAGGTCCAACTTCCTTTAATCTTGAGAAGCATTACAATTGCTCCAAATATATCAGGCAGCACTAGCAACCCTTTCTCAAGCGCAAGATGGCCCTCAAAGGGTGAACCATTAATTACAAGGACTTTCATTCGGCTATGCTGCCGCCATGGGGTCAAAACTACCTATGATTTGCACCTAGCCCCAACTTGCTTTAAGCTCCAGACGCATTACAATTGCTCCAGGCACATCAGGCAGTACAAACAAGTTAACAACCCTTTCTGAAGGGAAAGATGGCTCTCAAAAGGTGATCCATTAATCACAAACACTTCCAGTTGGCTATGCTGCCGTAATGGGTCAAAATCAACCATGACTTGCACTTGAACCTTCAAGGGTGGCTTGGCATGCCACTGTTTACCGTTTAACCACGATCCCATTGGCAAAGGCTTGGTATCAAGGAGATACTACCTGCAAATCTGTTGAATTGTTAAATCACCAACTTGTATGTTTGCTCTTTTGTCCTCAAATGTAGTTTGTTGTGGTGATAGAGGACTCTTTTACTTATGTCTGTATTTATTATAATGCAAGACCGCAGGTGCTTTAAGAAATCTCGCAGTTCTCGGAAAAGTGGCTTCTGCAAACAACATTTTCTGTTGCTTAAATGTTGTACAACATTTTATAACTCATTTTGCTTGGGAGCAGATGACACTGACTGATAGGAATTTAGGCTCAGAAATAATAAATGGACAAAAATTGCTTCTATGCAAAATGTAGTATATAGTAGCTCTTTTGAGGATGTTGAGATCTTCCAGTGAGTCTGATATTGTGTTTTGGAAGAGGTCTCATCAGATAGCAACTTTATTTGTTGGGATATTATGTCACTTAGGAATCTCAAGATGAAATTTCTGCGATTCATGACATGAAGCTTGACCAAAAACATTCACTCTGACATGACTAATTGTAGACATGTCAGCATGCTACCCTACTGTTTTTTATTTATTTGAAGTATCAACCTATATCTTGTTCTGGCTAATTTTTTGGTTTTAGTCTTAACAGATTGTCCAAGTATGCCTAGCTTATCCTATTTAGCAGTGTGTTGTTGGGAGGTTGGTTAGCATAAAATATACATGCATTTAGCTGTCAGCTTCAATGCATAGTTAATAATGGACAGTTACAAAAACAAGAATGGTTTAGCTATTTTTCCTTTGCACAATATTTTTTTCCCAAGGAAAACATTGTGAGATCTCTCCTTTTCCCTGGAATATCTAGATGAAGAGTAGCTCAACCACCAGCCACAATAGTGGATGAATTGTGGCTGGTAACCCTGGGGTTTTTGACCTGATTTGAACCTGTAACCTATGGTATTGGCAACATGCCTTGGTCTGATGGTTTAATCTATTGAGCTAACCCTTGAGGCTATTTCTTTTTACAATGCTATTTTAACACACACACACACACACATATTAATGTGGGTCATTTGTTCCTATCTTAGCATTTACATTTGATTAAAGTGAGTAGTCTTTCTATGGATAGTTTGCTAAAAAGGACTAGGATTATTCTAACTGTAAAGATGTGAAATTATATTTACCTACTTTCTTAGTGTTACAATTCCCTTGGAACTCACTCACCATGAAATCCCTATTACAGCCATCTCTGAATGCTTTCATGGCGATGGGAAGACCTGCATGGAAGGAGGCACGCAAAACAATTCAGAAACTTTTGTCAGGTAAGTTTTGATTCTTACAGATTTTGTCATTGTTGCAAAAGCATCTTTTCAAGACATGCATGATCCACCATAATAGAAGTTACATCTTTCTTTTTCATATAATATTACATTTCAATTTTAATAATAAGACATTCACATTATGCGAGCAAAGTTCACATCAATGCAAATCGTAACCAATAAGATTTGATCACAATTTACATGCATCTCAAAACACGTAGACATCTTTGGCTGCGACATACATACATCATGTGCGGTCATAAATATAAAACAGGTGACAAATTCTGCCATATGGCATACACATAAAAAAATAGTATGCGACTATTGCCACATTAACTGGAGCTTTCCTTAATAGGAGAGTAATTTATAAACAGTTATTTATACTGTTTTTTCAATGTTATACTGCCAGTTAGACTATATAGCAACAAGCATGGTTGAAAACTCAGTCATCTTCCCATTTTTTTAAAAGATTCAAAGAGTTTTATGAACGTGCTACTGGGGATGAAGGGAATATCAGACGACCATATATTTTAAATGGATTAAAATACCATATACACTTTTTTGCCAAGCTTTGAGAAGAGGCAGCATTGTGGAGGCCTTGATAGGCTCTATAAGTTAATATGAGTGTATAGATGAACGCCTATTTTAAATGGATTAAACTACTATAGAGACATTTTTGGCATCTATGAGAAGAGATAGCGTTATGGAGGCCTTGATAGGCTCTGGATTGTATATAAAATTATATAGATGAACATCTATTTTAAATGAATTAAAATACTATAGAAACATGTTTGTGAATCTATGAGAAGAGGTAGCATTATGCAGATCTCGATAGGCTCTGGAATATATTTAAGATTATATAAATAAATGAATTTTTGATGGCAGGATAACATGTTTACAGGGTTTACTTGAGCAATATAAAATTATAAATGTAATGTTGATGTTTGTAGGTTGAACATGAACTTTCGCAGAGGTTTAGTGTCAAATGTGCAGGAAGTCATTCGAGCCCATTTTATGTTGTAATTCACTTTAGTAATAAAGTGAGTCTTATATTTAGCTGTTGAGTGTAATGAAGTGTAATTTTAATACATTAGTGATTTATACTAATCTCAAATGTACATCTCACTGAGAGATTAGGGTTTCAACTCAAGCATAAAGGCAAGTCAAGTGAGAGGGTCAAGACACATTCATTATTCACTCAAAGACAGTTTGGTTGGGTAGATTTAGGGTGCTAGGGTGGAGCCAGTTCAGCAACTAGGCAGAAATCCGTGAGTAGGTGGCAACAACAGTCCGTACAGTCGGATATATATAATCATACGGATTCAGTAGTCTTACTGACAGGTCCATGCAATCATATGGAACAGGTCCGTATAGTCGTATGGATATTTTATATCGTATATGATAGGCAACAAGTGGTTTCCTTAGCAAGGTGTGCAAATTCTCTTGGGTTGAGTGTATCGAACAGAGGTCTCTCATGGTTCCCACAAGGAGGCAGTGGGAGCCCACCCACAAAAACAATAAAAGATAAGTATTTAAATTTATTGCTCGCATAGATCTGGTTTGTCTTATATGTTTTCACATCAAATTATATGCAGATCTATCAGGAAGTGTATTGAGAATTTGATGTAGTACCATAGGCACTAGTTGTACTTGTTATATGAGCTGCACAACATTCCATGAACACCTGATGGAGCTAGTCTAGATGATATCTCCTTCCTACATGCTTAGAGTAGTGCACACTCTTGATGGCATGTTCTAGTGGAGATAGCAGACATCTAGATAGTTATCATATGTGTTTGGGAGACATGTTTATGATTGTTGTGCTGAAGCACTAACTAAGATGCATACATACCTGTGTAAACTATTGCCATTGCATTGAAATAGAAATTGGTTAACTTTGTTTATGCAATGTCACCAATCATTTGACGGGATTTGACTTGTAGGGAAAAGACCATATGATATGGCCTACAAGAGAAGGATGATGAGACTTGTTTCGATGAACAAGTGATGGACACATGTATCTCGTTGATGTTCAGATCAATCAAAAGTTGGAAGGTTCTAGGAACATGACCCACAGGCCCAGAGGATCCGATCTGAAGATCGAGGATGAGGAGCTGATAGATCCTAAGGAGATGAGATCATCTTGCCCTCCAGCAGTTCAGAGGGAGTTAGCCCTCGAGTTGAGGATCTTCGCCTATTGATGATGTGTTGAAACTTGAGATCTTCCTAGGATAAGGAAGAACACAGTTAAGATCTTGAGCAAATCCAACATGATGACTGCGAGTACCTGGCTACACTGATAACGTTGCTGGTAGATTCAGACTGCCAGTTGAGAAGATCCTTGATGTACCTGGTCGTCACCAAGATGGATACTTACATTTTAGTAAGCAACTATGCTCGTCTGCTCTGTGAAAGCTGGTGCTCAGATTGGCACCCGAAGTGAGAGGGAGTTGGACGCTCTATGGATAGCCCCAGAGAGGGAGCAAGTGTTGTTGTTATAGCTATGTGAGGTATCCTCACTAGCCCAACCGACCTAAAGATGTAAAACAAACATTAAATGTATTTTTATATTGCAAAAGGACAAGTCGGCCTAGTAAGGGAATTTTACAAAAAGTAATGTATAAATAGAAGTGCTGTCTCTCTCACTTCATCATTCAACTCAAGCAAGTTCGCTCAAGTGGAGTAGTTCACATTTTCTGGGTGCTAGAAGACAAGTGTAGCTGATTTCCTGGGCATTGAGTCATTTTGTACTTCTTATCTTCTTTGTACTAAATCTCAGAGTGAGAAAGGGTTGCTGGGTTTTTCCCGAGTTTGGGTTTTCCCAGGGTAAAGTGTTGTGTCTATTTTCTGTGCATAGTTGTTCTTTCAGTGATCCTTTTATTGCTTATATATATTATGCTGCTATAAGTAAAAACATTAACAATAGGATACTCAGATGCAGAGGGAGCAGGACACTCCAACACAGAAGGAGTTGATTATGCTTGCCTCTGAATTTGAAATGAAGGATCTTGGATTGATGCATTACTTCTTGGGATTAGAAGTATGGCAGAGGCACAATGAGATTTTCCTAAGTCAAGGAAAATACACCATTGATATACTAAAGAGATTCGGAATGTTGGAGTGCAAGTCCATGGCCACATCGATGGATGCAAATCTGAAGAAGTTGAGGGACTCTACTTCTGATTCAGATTTGGTTGATCCCACTATGTATCGCCAACTGATTGGATCTTTGATGTACCTAACAAATACAAGACCAGATATATGTTTTGCAGTGAATGCCCTTAGGCAGTTCATGTGCGAGCCGAGACAACTTCATTGGGTTGCTGCAAAACATGTGCTAAGGTACTTGCGTGGCACTGTGGGATATGGCTTGAGTTATGCTTCAGAATGTGACTTGAGATTGCAGGGATTTTCATATTCATATTGGGCCAGATGTGCTGCAGATAGGAAGAGCACCTCCAGGTGTTGCTTCAGCTTGGGTTCTGCAGTGATTTCTTGATTTCTTGGTGCAGCAGGAAGCAGACCTCAGTAGCACTTCGTACTGCAGAGGCCGAGTACATGGCTGCTAGCACTACAGCTCGGGAAGCTGTGTGGCTTTGAAAACCCCTTGCAGGATTGTTTGGCCAGATTCCAGAGCCAACTGTGATTCACTTTGATAACCAGAGCTCTATGCAGGTGTCATTGAATCCCGTATTCCATGACAAGTCGAAGCATATAGAGATTCGGTATCACTACATTCGTGATATGGTGCAGAAAGGTGCGGTTGAGCTACAGTATGTTCCGACAGATGACCAGACTGTAGATGTTCCTACCAATCCTCTTCCCAGGATAAAGTTTGTATACTTTCGTGGAAGACTTGGTGTGGAAGAGAACGTGTCCCTCCTTGAGAGGGAAAGATGATACAGAGACCAAGCATTCTCCGGTTCACTCTGGGATAGAGTGAGGAGATCCCTTGGACATCCTGATAAGATGGAGAGGCCACTGCATTCTACGAATCACTCCAGGATAGAATGAGGATATCCATCGAACATCCTGATTGGATGGAGAGGCCACTGCATTCTCCGGATCACTCTGGGATAGAGTGAGGATATCTCTTGGAAATCCTGATGGGATGGAGAGGCCAACGCACACTCCCGGACACTCTATAGAGTGGGGAGATCTCTTGGACTTCATGGGACTTGATGGAGAGATTTAGTGCATTCTCTAGACCACTCTGAAAAGAGTGAGGAGATCTCTCAGACATCCTGAGATGGGATGGAGAGGCTGGTGCACATTGGCGCACACCGGTGCACGCTGGTACTCTTGGACTCACCGAAGGACTGGTTGAGTTGGTGCATGTTCCCCGATGGACTGGGTTGAGCTGAGGCACGTTGTCCTTGTGCATGTTCCCCAATGGACTGGGTTGAGTTGAGGCATGTTGTCCTTGTGCATGTTCCCTGATGGACTGGGTTGAGCTGAGGCACATTGTATTGATACATGATCCTCGATGGACTGGGTTGAGATGATGCATGTTGGACTCTCCGATGGACTGTGTAGAGTTGCTAAGCTGATGTATGGATCCACCGATGGACTGTGTGGAGTAGATGCACGATGACACTTCTCAATGGACTGAGACTGTGTTGACGATCTTCACTATGTAATAACGTATAGAGATGATCGAGACATATGTGATGTATGGAGGAGATCTAGATGATCGTGATGCTGATGATGACCGTGTCCGAAGAATACCTTCCTTGTTGAAAGGGAGTATTCGAAATAGTGCAACTTCGGAAGCTATTCTTATTGTACTTTATTATAATATTGTTGTACCTCCTATGGGAGAAGATATTGATGTAACTGATCATGTAAAGAATCAATGTAAATCCTGGGGTGAAAATACACAAAGAAAAGAATTTTTAAATGTTATTTTATCTTTCCCCAAGACAAGTCGGCTCTGTCAGTTAGACAAGTCGGCCTAGTGGGTAAACTGCCCCAAAACAGTGCCCAGTTTGCCCCAAACAATGGGCCGAACTACCCCAGACAGGTCGGCCTAGGTTGGGAAAGTTAGGTCAGCCCAGCAAGGGAAAAAATCAGTTTTGCATGTGTATAAATAGAGAGGTCGTGTGCCTCATTTTGTCACTCACTCAACTCAAGCAAGTTCGCACTAGAGGAGAGAGAAGTTCGCATCTGCAGCTAGAGAAGTGATTTTTTGGGGTTTTCACTTGGAGAAATTTTCTATTTCTCTCTCTTGTATCTGTACTCTGTTCTCATGACTGATTATCTTTATAAGTTTATATGAAGGTTGCTGGGTTTTCTCCCTGTTGGGTTTCCCAGTATAAACTTCTTGTGTTCATTGTTTCTGTGCTTGGTTATTCTTTTAGTGATCCTATTGTTTATCTGCAATTAAATTATACTGCTATAATTGTATAAATCTAACACCCATACCTTGTATGCCAAAGGGAATCTACATCAATTCTACACTGGTCACCATTTCATTTCATATGAAAATGTTACTAACACATTCTGTGAATCTATCACCATTACATTCTGAAACTTGTACAGTCCATGCTTCTACTCTTGGAGCAATGCTCTTCTCACACCTCGTGTCCTTCAGCATGCACTTGCTTGTGAACATGAATTCCACATGAGAACTTTGTTTTGCAATCTGATTGACAAAACATATTTCTACTCAAACCAGGGATGCAAAAATATGCATGAATATGCACTTGCAAGTGGTTAATTGTAGTTGTACATCCTTATGCCTTTCAACCACATGGGACTTGCCATCCATAACCTAAAGCAAATGGCTCTGTTGTGGACCTACCTTCCACAGTAGAAGCAAACCTGTCCTATTTGTTATATGCTTTGAGATGCTTAACTATACCAGTTGACCACCTCAATCCCAGAAACATTTGCATGCCTCCTCTGACCAAAGAACTTTCGAGCTTTCTACACTACTATATTTTGCAGGCCTTTGCCATCCTTTTAGTAAACAATCTCCGAAAAATAAACTTTGAAACTTCAACCCAAAACTAGCTTACCTCTTATGTTCCTTCTGTCCTACCTGGAAAATGCCTTATGAAGAACCCAATTATCAACTTGCACTATGGCTACGTATTGGACTGTACTCTTCACCTCCAATGATGACTTGTGTCACCTGCCAATATTTCCCTGCTGGCAAAATCTTCCCAGTACTACGGTTTCCCTAGCACTCCGAGCTAAAACATGGACATCATGTCCTGCATCATCTTAGCTCAGAACTCACTTTGTTGTGTTTGTGCATTGTGCAACTAGCATCTCTAATGGGAACTCGCTCCGTTGTCACTATTGTTCTTGCATCTTCTTTTCCAGGATCTGAATGATATTAGAGTCTTGGGAAGAGAGTTTGAGTCTCTTGAACCACAAGGAATCATGTTGCACAATTGAACCATATATTCTGCAGGTTTTGAGTAGAGAGTTGCAGTGCTGATAGTAGAATCTCTGCGGTTTGGTCAAAATTTGAAATTCTGCAAATGTCTGTGGATTTTTTACCTCAGATTTGATCTACAGTACTGCTGTATACTGCGGTTCTGTTGTATACTGCAGGTTTAATCCACAGTATGAAATCTCTATAGAAATCATGTGGGTATGTGGTACTGTTGTTGAGATTCTATGGTTTTGACTGGCAGAATCTGCAGTATCGTAGGATGCAAAGGGAGTAATGCAATTGTGAAAAAATTGTAGAATTTGACAGAAAACTTGAGTGATAAGGTGTTATCCATGTGCCATAGGAGAAGGATGAGTTCTGAATCACCCAAGCAACCTGCAAATTTGATTGAGGATGAAAATTTGAACAGAATTCTGTTAGGAGAAACTTCTATAATGGCAAGCATGTTTTTTGAGAATGCAGGGTTGTCTGAGTATTTTTTCTGGGGAATGGGCTTCTGCTGAGTAGGTCATTCTCCTTAGTCACCTCTCTTCATTGGGGTCTATTCTTTTGAACAGATGGATTGTCAGACTATCTGGTAAAGCTGTATGAAAAACCATGAGATTGACAGTCATGTCTTTTCTATTGAAAGGAGATGTTGTGCAACCTTTAATGGGGATGCTACTTTCTTTAATTTGGGTGAGATTACTACTTTTAGATCAAAGTTGGCAGTCCAATTTTAAACTGGAATTTCCATTTGTAGAAAGGATGTAGATTCTTATGAGATTGTGGTCAAGGTGGATATGCTGACACTCCTTGTCTACATAGGGATGGGTAGTCAATCACATTTTGACTATGTATACTGCTTGATGTATTCTTTGCGCTGATAGGTGCTCTCTACAGCAAAGTATGAAGGAGATGTGTAATTCTGTGTTCACTGTGGAGTTGACTCGTGACGTTTAAAAAAATATTAATTTTTTTTTTGATGTCAACCATAAGTAAAAACCAGAATAAATTTAAATCTAATAAACCTAGAATATCACTTATGCCTTTGTAATAAGTTAAAATTTAAAACTACACAGGCACAATTCAATCTCTTTTCTTCTATGTGAAAATAATATTGTGCTAAGAAAATTGTAAATGTATTTTATATTTATAAAAATAAAGTATTTTATATTTTTTAGAAACAAATAATTTGATTTTTAAGCAATTCTATTACCAAAGGTTTTCATACGTTAAGGCAATTAAATAGCATATGAGTGAAGTATCTCAAGTGAGAAGAGATCAAAACTTGAGGAAGATTTGCACCTTGACAGACTGAATCCCTCTCACTGCTTGATAAATCTGGAATTAAGATGGATCTTTGCTGGTTATTGCTGCTTATTGTTCAACAATGAAATATCAGATGATTTTTCAAGAAAATAAAAACTAGCTTTGCAAAAACTGGTCTATCTACATTTGCATGAAGCTAATACTTTTATCTTCTTCTCACAGTTGATGAACCGACCTTGCGAGATAATGCTGAATTGCATAAAAGTGCTTTGTTACTAATGGTGAGGCACTCTTTCTTTCCTCCTTTCCCCCAAAAGTTAATTTGAAATTTGGTTTAGGATGCTGATTATTTGATGAAAAATATTGTACTTTTGATCAACAGAGCCAGGTCCAATTGATGCTGCCTTCTGTAATAGGGGACTATACCGACTTTTTTACCTCCAAGTATCATACAATGAACTGTGGAATTATATTTCGTGGTCCTGAAAATCCTCTTCCCCCAAACTGGTAATCATACTCTCTTTTAAGTTTTAAATTGTTGAATTTTTCTTAGCAGTTAGATGTTATTAACTTTGTCAAACATTTATAACATTTCCGTTCACATAAACATTAAATGCATGCATATAAGGATCGCTGAAAGAATAACCATGCACAGAAGACACAGATTTATCCTGGGAAACCCTCTTGGGGAGGAAAACCCAACAGAACTTCTTCAGTATAGATTCGTCAACAAAGTACACCCTAAAGCTCTCTCACAGAAAGATATCCCAGAATAATAGATACACAAGAGAGAGATACAGAATAAGCTTCCCGATAGAATAGTCTTCTTGAGAACAAAAGAGATAACCCAAAAGACGTCTTCACAATGCTGCTGCTTCTGCTCCTCTAGAGTTGCGCACTTGTTCACTTGCTTGAGCGAACTTTCTTGTGTGTCGAAATGAGGATAGTGCCCCCTTTATTTATACTCTTTTCTGGCTGACTTTTTCACTATAGGGCCGACTTTTCTGGGGCAGTTTTGCCCAGTTTTGGGGCAGTTTTACCCAGTGCCTGGGGCAGTTTTACCCAATGATTCCTATGGGGCTGACTTGTATATTTTCACTTGATTTCTTGAGACGATATTACAAGTATGTTTTAGCATTATTCTTTTAGGGTTATGACTTGATCAAATACAATAAGAATATCTTCCAAAGCGACATAAAACATCAACACTCCCTCTTAGCAAGGAAGGTATTCTTTTGGCACGATCTTCAATACTGCTACTGTATGTCTGTACTCTTTGACCATTGACTTGTTGACTTTCACGAATCTGTCCATCACTAGAAGTTCTGTACGAGCAAAACATCAAGCACGTCATGCATCCAGGGCCTTAAAATCATACCATAGCATCTCACTAGTGGGTACAGCCTCATTGTCCTTTTGGACCTTATGTCATTACGGGACTTTATCTAGCTCACACAGAATCTGGGCATCCGGCTCACACAGAATCCGGGTAACTATCCAACTCACACAGAATCTGGACATCCGGCTCACACAAAATCCAGGTAACTATCCAGCTCACACATAATCAAGAATGTTAGATTTGCTACCCCTTGTGAAACCAAGAATGTTAGATTTGCTACCCCTTGTGAAACCAAGAATGTTAGATTTGCCAAATGCTTGCATGTTCTTATCAATCTTTACAACTAACTCTTGGGCACGCTTAAGATTTGCAGGCTCCTTATCTCTCAACCGATATCTCATCTCACCATTGAAGGATTCCATGTAATAGATGAGGATGGAACTATCTAGGGGCTTAATATCCTTGTGAAGGCTTAAGAATAAATCAATAAACTTCTTGTTAAACTCATCCATGGTTTCATTCTCTTTCTTTTTCATGTTATTAAGAGCAATCAATAGGTGACGATCTTCTTTCTTATCTCCCCATCTTGCTTTGAAGGCATCTTCAAGTTTTGTGAAGGTCTTGAATCTGCCGTCATCTAATCTGGAGAACTAGTCAAAGGCATCCTCTTCGAGGGACAAGGAAAATAGACTCAACTTTACATCGTCATGCTGGGACTTTGACGATATCTAGTCTAACATTGTAAAAAGGATCTACAGTGAGCTGCAACACTTACAACACTATTTCCTTGAAATGAAGGCAACTTGTCAAGGGCCTTCTCATGTAAGGCATGAAGATAACCATTTATTTGTGTAAAGTCTAGTGGACTAAAAAAATCACCCATTTTATTTATTTGCAAGTTATTAAACAAACGGTGGATATTTGAAATAGACTCAGATCCAAGATTATCAAGGATCCTACGAGAAGTAAGTCTGTTCAATCTCCTTCGATAAACCTTTTCAGGCTTAGGAATGAAATTGAGCAAACCTTCTAAATTCCTTTTTGTAGAATACCTTGTAGAATTAATTGTCAGTGGAGTCGCCGGATGGATCAAGTAAATTTCAAATACTCACAAGTATGAAAAAAAAGAAAACAAAAGATATATTCCGGGAATAAAAAGATTTATCCCTGGCAACGACGACAAAATGTTGCCGCCTAATATGCACCTCGGGTAATGTGGCAGAAATCTTCAAGCCACTGGGTGCATCCTTGGGGGCAAGTCATGAGTCAAGTATTGTCACTTAACACTTGACTCTTCTGTCTAGGCCAACTACTAGTGAAGCCAAGGGGGGTGGTCCCTAATAAAAAGAAGCTAAGGTTGATTAAGCTAAGTTGCAAGAAGTAAGTCTAGGAGTTTTGAAAATACTAAAGCGAGAGTAGCAAATATGAATTAAACCAGCAACACATGAATAAATAAGCAATAAGGACATATTAATCTCACTTAAGCAGATAATCATAAAAGTAGACCAGTGCCGAAAAAGTAAATAGATGCTGCTGAAAAAAAAAATGTTTTGCAATGCTCTTGGTCAATTTTAATTTATTATGGATGAGTTGATTAGAGTGGGTTTATTTCTTGGTTTGGCCTACTTGAGAATTTATCCTCTTACTTGAGAATTTATCCTCTTAAAATGAGCACAGAGCAACATTACCAGGTGTCCAATAGGGAGAGACATATTCTGCTTAAGGCTTCCCTCTTACTCTGTAGTATGTTCAATGCGACCTCTCACCTTTTAAGGATAAACTTCGAATGGATTGCCCTATTAAGCTAGCCACTCGAAATCCCCTTTCTGATTTTCAACTAGGACTCAGGTCCCTTATTATGCTTTGGTGACCATTGCAGGCTTTCCCTGATCGTTGGTTGTTGACCATTGCAGGCTTGCCCTAATAGACAGTGGAGCTTCATGCCACATAACTGGAGAGGGTTTAGTGCTTTAGGATGCCTTAGAGGTAGACTCTACATGCTACGTGAGATGTGGGACTCACATTAGATTAGCAGTGAAGAGGGTCGGAGCAATTACCTTCCAGCTGTAGCGAGATTATACTCTGGAGGCAGGTAGAGTATTGCATGTTCCAGAGATGAGAGTCAGTGTGCTCTTAGTTTTAGCCCTGGAGGATGAGGGCTATGCAGTGTTGTTCTGGGATGGAGTAGTATTCATTCGCTCTGAGAGAGCAGGTGTCCAGGATGTAGTGATGATTGGCATCAGGGACGACACATTATAGAGGTTGTTGGGACAACCAATAGTTAGAGGGATTTTGGAGCTGAGTTTTAGAGGAAGTCTGAAACTTGGATCAATATCAGTGAGAGAGCAGGAGGCCGTTCTCAGCAGGCCTATCTGGTTTGAGATGTCACTGATGGATGAGGAGCACCTGGATCTAGAGAAGAATTCAACAATGTAGGTTGTAACAGAGTGTTCTAGTACAGTGGGAGTAGAGTGTTCTAGCTCAGAGAGATCAGTTGTAGTAGCAGAGGATGTGAATCATGAAAGAGGTGCCTATAGCGGAAGTACCTCCCTCACTAAGAGGGAGTGTTACTTTTTTGTAGCTTGGCAGGTACTTCTATGTTGGGGGTGTCTAGCAACATAGAAGGAGCCGAGGTGATTCCTAGACATATATTGTGAAGGTGGATTTATAACACCTCATGTAAATGGTATTAGAGGGTCCATGGTACTATGTGTCCCATGGTATTATGTGTCCCAGGGTATTAGGTCCATGGTATTTGCATGTGGGAGATTATAAAAGGAGCTTTAGAGTATGAGTTCATAATCACAGTTGCAAGAGACGGATTTCCTCTTGCAGTGAGCAGTCCAGATCTAAGTTTGAGATCACAGTTTTTTCAGGGGAGAGTTACTTCTCTGTTGTCTATTGGATCCGGGGTGGATCTAGAGTTTGTCTATCCAGTTCCCAGAGAGGATTTGGGGCATCTTCAGTGTGATTTGGCCTTAGAAAACCATAGGTTGTGGCTAGAGGTATTTCCGAGGAGTTTTGGTCTAGATCCGAAGGACTTATATAGTGCTGTTGTAAACAAATCCTGCAATAAGAAGACAAAAATTTGTTGGTTTTCTCTGAAGGACTGGGGTTTCCAAGGTAAATCCTTGTGTATCTTGTGTGGATGCTATTTGTTTTTGCTGTGCATTTATATGGTTGTTTAGACATTGTATTTTTCAGTTTTAATGTTCAGTTTTGCAATATAGTTATTTGCTAAGTTGGAATTGGAGAAAACATTAAAGAAGCTGTAAATCAAGGCTTTAAACATAAAATTTCACTGGGCCACGTATCCACTATTTTCCTTCTCTCTAGCCTCGATTTCATATCACCATTCAATATGGTTGTATTTTCGATTTTGTTTTATGAGTTATAACTCATGTATGGTTGTATTTCATTTTATTTCTCTTGATGTATGTTGTAAACTTGTATTAATTTTTAGATTATAAAATTAAAGACTTTAATGACCTAAGCTCCAACTTTCAATTTTTAGGTATTCTAATATAATTTTTTTAATATTTCTGGCGGGGTCCCGTATGTTGATGATCCCAACACCCCCTTTGACGTTTCCTAAAAGTTGAGGGAAACTTCTGTATAGGTTGCTCCAGCGTTTCCCTGTTCCCACGCCCCCATGTCTTGGAAACTTGGTGGAACATTGATAAAAGGCCATCTTTGGATGTAACCTGCCTTGAGGGTCGATTCATGTGGCTGTCTGCATATACTACTTATAGATATCCTCTCGGGTGATTTTGTTCGACTCTTGCCTGGTAGGAAAGAGGTGACCAGTCACATCCTAAGAATATTGAAATAGAGGAAGCCGGTCGATCGTGATACCAATAGAGTCTAATAGAGCCAAAACTTCTGCATACTAGCATCGTGTGCGGCTTGAAGGGCTAACAGAGTTAATGGACTTCCATGATTGATAGGCCAAGTACGAGTAGTGGTCTTTCCCTTGCGTTGAGTCTGCTTATCTTTGTATCTAGGCGGAACACCATCTTAAGTCAAAAGGGTCGAGCACCAAACTCCGCAAGTATGATGGGCTAAGGTACTGTCTGTTTGCATCGGATCATGCGACGAAGGAGATGGATATGCACTTGCTCTGTAGAGGCCTAGTTAGAGTCGAGTAGATAAGGCCCCCAAACTTTTGAGCCGTAAAGAATTGTGGGTCGGAAGATAGTGTCCATGAGACACATCTTGGATGAGATGTTCTGAAACTGAAAATGATGTTTGAAACACTGTTGCCCAAGAAGTGCTAGGGATCCATATCTCTTGTTGATTCGGGGATGATGGGCATGTTGCAAATTGAAACGAGGCCTAGTGAATTGTACCCCCAAACAAGTGTAGGAGCAAGTGATCTCGATCTCCTCCCCTCAAAAAAGAAACTAAAGATCTGAGAGGAGATACTTCGACCTGTTAAAGATCATGACCTTGGTTTTACCTAGGTTCATTGTTAATTGGCGAAGATCACAAAAAAGAGTCAAGGCATCTAGCTGTCTCTGCAAGCCTTCAGGAACTTTGGCTAAGAGGATAACATCATTTGCGAATAGAAGAAGAGAGATCAAGACCTGGTGGAGGAGGCACCGATCTCCAGCTTGAATGTGCTCCTGCAAGAAAGATTCTAGCTTGTTAATGTAGATCCAAACAAAGTGGGGGATAGAGAACATCCCTACTTGATCCCATTGGTACTCCTGATGAAATCTGATACCTTGTGAGTTGTGTGAAGACGACCTAGAATTGTCTCATATAATCGTATGATGGCAGTCAAAAGACTCGGAAATGACTGTCCCTGAGCCTTTGAAACAATGTCTCTCTTGGGATTGAGTCAATCACTTTCTGAAAGTCTACAAAGCAGCAATAAACTTTTGAAGAGCAATGACACGCCTCCTTAATGATGGCTCAGAGTGTAAGAATGTGATCAATGGTCTGGTTTGTTGGTCTAAATTCAACCTATCCTTTAGCTCTAAGGTGTCTCTGCTCAAGCTCCTTGGAAAGATGCATGTGCAGAATTGCAACATAGAGTTTTGAAAAGGTGTGGCCAATCATGATTGTTTTGTAGTTATTGGGATCTACACTAGGTCTCGATTTGTGAATCAAGTGGATGAGATGATGTGACCAAGAGTCTAGAAAGACTGTACAAACAACGTGGTTGAATAGATCTGCCAAGTGACTGTCCAAAGCATGGAGGCCATGCTTGAAGAGTTCAATTTGGAACCCCTCCTTGTTAGCTGCTTTGTTGGAGCTCATGGCCCAGATTGTTTCCCATATTTTCTGATAAGTAAATAAGTAGTAGGCTGTAGGAGGAAGGGGGGAGGTGACTTGGATAAGGGGCTACCTTACCTTGGGATATCATAGAGGGAGGAGGTATGGGAGAACAAGGATTTTGGGTCAAGATCGAGAAAGAGATGAGTGTGGCGAGGTAAAATGGTACATTAGAATGTTTTGGGAGAGTGGATAAGGGAAGCACTCAACTCACGTCTCTTATGGGAAATAAAGAGGCATTTCTTGTGGCGGAGGAGGTGACGATATGAAACTTTAAGATTGGGGAAGGAGGGGTTATCATGAGTGAAGGCGTGTTGCAACTGGGTGTGGATATTTTTACAGTCCAGATCGTACCGCTGAATCATGGGGAAGGGCTTGTTTCTTTAGGATAAAGAGGTGGAACGGGTGGTGTGGGGGTAGGATTTAAGGGCAGCTTCCCAAATAAGTGATTAAAGATAGGTGTGCTTGGTGGAAACAGACTTGAGGTGGAACAGGTGGTGTGGGGGTAGGATTTAAGGGCAGCTTCCCAAATAAGTGATTAAAGATAGGTGTGCTTGGTGGAAACAGACTTGAGGTATGCGACATGTGTTAGATAGAGATAGAGGTGTATCTCAGGATGTCCTTCATGTTCAGATGCCTAGCATGGAGGTGCATTTTTAGTATAGGCATCAAGATGGGGTAGAGGGTGAGATGCACTCTACCAAGTGTCATGAATCCAACGGTGGATGCATGTAGACCTTTTGGGGTTATTTTCCTTATGCATGCAATATTTTTAATTAAAAAGCATGCAAAAGAGGGATTTTTGCATGCACTCACTTTAGGGTTTCAAAAACCCTAATCAGTCAGTGAGTTGTTATAAGGAGGCAAGGGGTCACCAGGAAGGGGCTACTTTGCAGTTTCTTCAGAGAGTGAGGAGATTCAGAATGAGGGCGCACTTGTGCATGCAGAGGGCGCATTCTTGAGGAGAGGGGTACATCTGCAGAGGGTGAGAGTTAGTGCATCCTAGAGGGTTCTATACCAGCTTGCTCCAAGGCACTAAGGTGCCATTTGAGTGTACAGTGAGGCTAACTGCATAGAGGGAGCTCAGAGACTGAGCTAGGGCGACTTCACAGAGGAGAGGGGCGCATTTCCCGAGGAGAGGAGGGCGCACTTGTCAGAGGGGTTGTTCTTCTTAAGGCCAGGAGGGCTAAGAGAACCAGAGCAGTTTTTCTCAGTGATTAAGGAGGAACATATCAGAGATTGGCAGAGATCCAGATAGGGGCGACTTCAGGGCAGTGGAGGAGGGGCGCACTTCCCATGCAGAGGGGGCGCACTTCATACTGAGAGGTTGCAACATTTCTTCCGTGGTTGAGCGGATCAGAGCAGAGACAGTTAGAGATCTTCTTCCAGAGATTGGTTGAAGCTGAGATCAGAGATCAGTCAGTACATAGCAGTTGGTTCATATCCCCAGAGCAGTATTTGCAGCTGCATGCAGATCTAGGGTTTTGACCCTTCAGGTTTCTTTACCTTGTATTTCTGATTGTACATCTCTTATTATATGCCGTGGCTCGAGAAAGGAGAAAGCCCCATAGATGCTGGTTTTCCCCATTGGGGTTTCCAGGGTAAGTCTGAGTTTCATATGTGTGATTTGATATTTCCATGTTATGTGTTAAGTTGTAAAGAGATTTCTAGTGCTTTTTGTTATAAGTATCTTGCTCAAACCCACCACAAGTTCTTCCTCAATGGTGACCACATTCCCCTTTGATGGAAGAGGTGGCCACTCCTTGTTGGGCTTCGACAAACTTAAACCCCCAGCTTCTATAAACTTTGCATTTAGAGATTTTGACCACCACTCGCACATAGCCATCACATTCAGAACAGTTGAGGTTACTGTACTCTGGAGGAGAATGCTCTCGGGATTCTTTGCCTCCGATATAGATTGTCTTTTCCCTCATAACACCCCATTTTCCCTCATAACACCCCAAGACCATCCCCTAGAGAAGGTCTGCTCCCCAACTACAGTGAACCAGCTGAAAAACACCCACTATTTGTTGTATGGCGCTGTTCTCCTACAGCAGAATCCACATGTGTTGAGGCCATACCTGCTGAAATCAGACCCACTGCTGGAGCTGTGCCTTTTCTTCTACCTGCAATTGAACTTGCAACTGTCGAATATATACCTATGACTGTACCTGTGGCCGTACCAGCACCTAAGACTGTACCCATGGCCGTGCTTGCTTCTGAAAATGTACCTGCACCCTTTCTCTTAGTCTGCACATCCATACAGGGTCCATCCCCAGCTCCCTCATTGCCATTCACGTCCGTACCATCACTCTTGTTCACCATCGCTCAAATTCCAACTGCAACACCTTCCATGTTGTACAAGTTCCAATGGTTGTTCTCATTAATTATAAATGTATATACGCCCATCTCATGTCCAAAGGACATTAATTTCCACCATTCACAACAAGGAGTTTATGTCATCTTAAGTGTGATGATCCCATGCTTATATTGGGAAGGGCTTATCAGAGTGATTAAAATTTATTTTACTCCTATTTTGTTTGTTAGATGCTACTGAACTATCAATTCTTTGCTGCAATGACCATTGCATTAGGATGGATTGTAAGTTTGTATCTATTGTCCCTTTTGGAGCTAAAAAATTGATGGAAATAATCTAAAATCAAGGCCAAGCCAAGCCACTCCTTCTCTGAAGTTGACATCATAAATGAAACATCTCTGCACAGGATCTGATATCTAAGCTGAACAAGTATACAGTAGCTGAACATAGCTTAAGTTGGTCCCTAGCCTCATCATTAAAAAGAAAACTGGTAGCCTGCAGTACTAGTGAGAACTTGTACCTTCACCCACCAGGTGGATGTGTACCATCTTGCCAGGTTGTTCATTGAAAACCTAGCAAATTAATTGCGAACTTCAATATTTTGGATGCACAGGGCTATGAAGGATTGGCATCCTTCCTTTGTCCATATGTTTTCATAAGTGGAGTTGCTTCTTCTCATGGGAAGAAAGGCAACTGTCGAATATATACCTATGACTGTACCTGTGGCCGTACCAGCACCTAAGACTGTACCCATGGCCGTGCTTGCTTCTGAAAATGTACCTGCACCCTTTCTCTTAGTCTGCACATCCATACAGGGTCCATCCCCAGCTCCCTCATTGCCATTCACGTCCGTACCATCACTCTTGTTCACCATCGCTCAAATTCCAACTGCAACACCTTCCATGTTGTACAAGTTCCAATGGTTGTTCTCATTAATTATAAATGTATATACGCCCATCTCATGTCCAAAGGACATTAATTTCCACCATTCACAACAAGGAGTTTATGTCATCTTAAGTGTGATGATCCCATGCTTATATTGGGAAGGGCTTATCAGAGTGATTAAAATTTATTTTACTCCTATTTTGTTTGTTAGATGCTACTGAACTATCAATTCTTTGCTGCAATGACCATTGCATTAGGATGGATTGTAAGTTTGTATCTATTGTCCCTTTTGGAGCTAAAAAATTGATGGAAATAATCTAAAATCAAGGCCAAGCCAAGCCACTCCTTCTCTGAAGTTGACATCATAAATGAAACATCTCTGCACAGGATCTGATATCTAAGCTGAACAAGTATACAGTAGCTGAACATAGCTTAAGTTGGTCCCTAGCCTCATCATTAAAAAGAAAACTGGTAGCCTGCAGTACTAGTGAGAACTTGTACCTTCACCCACCAGGTGGATGTGTACCATCTTGCCAGGTTGTTCATTGAAAACCTAGCAAATTAATTGCGAACTTCAATATTTTGGATGCACAGGGCTATGAAGGATTGGCATCCTTCCTTTGTCCATATGTTTTCATAAGTGGAGTTGCTTCTTCTCATGGGAAGAAAGGCAAAAGAGCTGATGTCTGCAACCTATTGTAGTTTTCATCAATGTTCTTGTCCCGTTCTTTATTTGCCCATTGGCTCTCAATTAAATTATCACAGTGGCCTACATATGCATCCAATGTGTTGCCAGTCTGCCCCTATTGATTACCTTTTACAAAGTCTGAATTTCATCCAATAATTAAAAATGTTCTCAACTGGTATCCTTTATTGACGTTAAAGTTTCTCAAACAATGCTGGTGCATTAGTTTGAAGCATAGATGAAATATTATCCAATTAATCGAATTAAACTTGACTATTCCGATGAAATCTATTTCGTTTTACACTACAGGATTTGCCTAGATTTGCCAATTCTACACTTATTATTTCTGATTAAGCTTTTTGGGATTGTTGCCAATTACGACTATTTCATCTATGGTTTGAAGTTTATGAAAATGCCAAAAATGGAACAGAGATGGTCAGCGTCTTGTAAAACAGTCTTTCAAGTTTACAAAATCTATAGATGTTAAATTTAACCATTGTGTTTTATTAAAAGCCAGATAAGCTGGAAAATAAAGTGAAACCCAAACTATGTAGAACACCTTTTTGAAAGGCTAGGATCATAATATAGGGTAGAAATAGATTACAGAAAACTTTAACTATCTTTTGTCCTCCCAGCTAGCAACAGTGCATATGATATGTCATAGTGAGAACCATAGCATCTGATATGCTCTATATATTATCATTATTCTTGCCATATCTGTTTTTGAATGATTCCTGTTTTGGAAGGACATTATAGAATTAGATTGTTTGCCTTCTTCAAACATCTGCTTTTGAAAGTATGCATGTTGCCAAGTTGCCAACAAGACATCAGACACTGTTATATCTTCAACATTAACATTATATTTGCATCATTTTCAATTAGTTCCAATGTGTTGTCTTGTTGCAGGCTGCATCTTCCTGTTGCATATCATGGAAGAGCATCATCTGTTGTTATCTCTGGAACAGATCTTCACAGACCTAGGTAAAACGTTTTGTCAAAGTGATTATCATTGCTTACTCCGAAAGTATATGTCCCTTATTATTGCATGGAAAAGAATATCTATCCTTTTATATTTCATTGCTTGTACAAAGCTAAACCTATAAATAAATTTAGTACACTAGTGTATCTATTTTCAAGAGTGATTGGTGCCAACTACCAAGTCATTTCCTCTTATTATCGTTGCAGAAATTCTGGTGGCACATTGTTCTGTACTGTGGAAGTGGCTTTTTCATCTATAGCATTATGTTACTTTATGAGTCATATAACAAGTTATAAGTTATAAGTTATAACTAGGGCATCTTTGGGAGTTGACCTACCAAAATCAATTTTTGTTTGTTTGTTTGAAATATGCTTTATGAATTATATTAGTCCTTATTTTAGTTCTGCTTTTGTATATCGCTTTATATGGGAGTCACATTTGCACTCCCACATTGTATTGACTCTAGTGTACTCAGCAGTCCTATTGACCTAATTTTGTGGTCATTAGTTAGAGGTTAATAAAATTATCTCATCTTATCTATCTTATTTATAAGATAAATAAATTTATGTACAGAGAATATTACAGATAAATTAGACAGCAAAAAGGCTCATCACCAAAAGACAGGTCAAGAGTTAGACAATAAGTTCTCAACCAAAATGAACATTTCTAAAAGCTTAGACAATAAGTTCTCAACCAAAACGAACATTTCTAAAAGCTGCACAGATTCCCTTGAAAAAAAATTGTGGAGAAATCAAAATACCATTGTGAACCATCCCTTTACAAACTCTCAAGTAACATGTAAAGGGACAGCATGTGCAACACAGAAATCGTCCCTTCAAGTTCAAAGCTTCCAGCAGGGTATGAAAGGTAAAGCACACCCCTGGACCTTCAGAAAATTTGACACTGGAAACCTGCAGGGCTCTTCCAGATCTAAGGACAACAATGCTAGCAGTCTGCAAAGCAGCCTTGACCTGCTGGGGGGGGATGCTTGGAATTCCAAAGCCCATCCCACAAACAAACAGTCATTACTCACTCACTGCAGCATAACCTCAGGCATTTCTCTGTTGACTTCCTGATATGAGCAGTAGCACAATACTAGCAATCGAAAGAGACTTACATATAAGTGAGCAAACAAAGACACGCATGAAAGTAGAAGAGACTTGCTGGAACTGTACAAATGTTGTACTCTCATTAATTTACTATATAGAGTGCAAAACTGTGGAGAGACTCAGAGAGTGATCAAAGTTGACCAAGTCTCCAAAACAATACAGTGAGTTTTAGACCAAGTCACCCAAAAGAGATGAGGACAAAGTACAAAAAGTGCAGTAAAGTATAAAATAGAAAAGTACAAATATAATAAAAGTTCATGCTGAGATGAAAATGTTCCTGATTTCTGCTGAAGTTGGGGAAGGTGTTGCTCAAATGCTGACTGGGACAGCCACTTGGGTTGAGTGGGAAAAGGGCCTTTGTGGTCTACCAAGTAAATCTTAATTGACAACACCTAGTTGGTATGGTGCAGACAACAAAAATAATTTATTCAGGAAGGGGAGGGTGAACAGTTGGAATTGCCTTTCGGATGTGTCACTGGGACAGATTCCTCAAAGCTAGGTGGCTCATAAAATTTCAATTGGTTGACATCCACCACAAGATGGATGGCAAGATGAGGTGGGATGTCCAACTTGAAGGCATTAGGACTACAACACAAACTAGCATGTGAGATTAAAGTCCAAAAGAACAATATCAGCCCATGTATAATGAAGAGGGAGGCCACTGTCACCTCCCCAACCCTCTTCTATACTTTAGGCTGGCTATCCTCCAACAACACAAGGGGTGTTTCCCTATCTAGGATTGCTAAAGCTTGGTCGTTAGCATTAAGTTCAAGGTGAAATGGAATAGTGGTTTTAGCAAAACATGTGGTAGTAGTGTAGGTTAACAAATAAATGATGGGTGGACCAAGCATAGTGCCAATTCCATTGTGCTATGGAGTCGAGGAAAACAAAGGGAATAGCCTGAATCAAGGAGAAACATAATCCTATCTTGCTGTTCTAAAACCAGAAAATACTTTTGTGAATGACCCTAATTATGGAGAAATTAGAAATGCATGTGAAGCTGTATTCATCAAAGGAGATATTACACTTTAAACTTTCCAATGATAAATATAAAGATACAAAGAAGAGGAATGAACCACAAACAATGTCTTCATAACAATGGTACAATCAACTTGATTAGGATTCAGGAATCATGCTGCCTATTGTTTCAACACTTAAACACACACTAGGTGCAAAGAAAATCTACAACAGTATTCAGCAAATAAACATTTAGACATATTATACCTCACACAAAGTAGCCCTTAGCTTGCATTGCCTTCAAGATATTCAACAAGAGCTCAATACGGGAGAGCTACTCAAATCCAACCATGAAAAATCAAAGAGGAAGGGCTACTCTTATATAGAGTGTAGCTCAACTTCCTTACAATAAAATAATTTCTCATCTAACTCACTCCTTGAGACAATTCAACAATATTAAAATAAGGAGTTAGAAACCTCTTCCAAAAATAGCCCAAGTGTTAGAATTTTAAATGTAATAACATAAAGGATCGCTGAAAGATAAACAAGCACAGCATAGACAATAGTACACAACAATTTATCTTGGGAAACTCTCGTGGGGCAGAAAGCCCAGCAAAACATCTTCAGTATAGATTCGTCAGAAAGTACAATAGAAATCCTCATGCAATAACCCAAAACAAGAAGTCTCCAATAGCAGCTACTCTCCTTGACTCTATCTCTCTACTCATGTGAACTTGATGAGTGAGTGAGGTGGCCAAATGAGGAGGGCGAGCCTCCTATTGATACTAATCAGTGACTTGACCTTTTTCCCTAACAGGGCCGACTTAACCTCTCAAATAGGGCTGACTTGTCAATTACATAATAAAATATTCTTTTATGGATTCTTCTAGGTCGACATAACTATTAGGGTTTACATTGACTCTTTTAATGACTTTTACATGATCAAATACAACATCAATAATTCCCAAAGGAAGTACAATACAAATAATACAAATAAACCAAATAAGAATATCTTCTGAAGTTACATTCTTCAACACTCCCTCTTAACAAGGAAGGCATTCTTTTGTCACTGTCACCATCATCCAACTGCTATACTTCTGTACTTTGACCATTGACTTCTGACATCTCTCGAATCTATACATCATAAGTTCTACAGAGCCAACCCTTTTTCATGTTGGATGTAACCGTCTTTGCAGTGCCAGCCCTTTTTCATGCTCGATGCAAACCTCTATAATGCCAGCCCTTTTTCATGCTGGATGTAACCATCAGCCCCGAGCAAGATATCCGGTGGGTCCATCCCAGGAGCGTACATTATGTTGCATACTGCAACCACCTGCGTTACCTCACCATGTGTCCAGATCATCTCGTGAGTGTAGCCTAGGAGACTCAATTATGTCACATAACCCGTGACTACCTGCTACCACATCACATATTAACATTGGGACAACACAACCTTGTGAGTGTAGCCTAGGAGACTTCATTACGTCACATAACCCGTGACTACCTGCTACCCACGTCACCCCCATGTGGAAAACAACCCAGGTCTGAAACTGGCGTCTTCGCACATGTGTGTTATCCAACATAGCACTTCAGTCAGGAGAGTCAATTACATCACACATTGTGACTACCTACTGCAACCTCTGGGGTGTAGTCCACAAGACTCAATTACGTTACATGACCCGTGACTACCTGTTACAACCCCGTGAGTGTAGTCCAGGAGACTCAATTACGTCACATGACCGGTGACTACCCGCTACAACTCACATCTCAAGTGGAGACGCCCAGGAGACTCAATTACGTCACATGACTCGTGACTACCTTCGTCTTGTTGTCCACTAAGTTGCACTTAGGTGGACTACTTGTGAACCGACGAAGACTTGAACAATATCATTGTTCATTTGCTAGAGTTCAGTGTTCATCAGGCAAATTTTTTTTCCCTTTGTAATAATTTGCATGTCCAAATCCCTACAGGGGAATTATAATAAGTTGGTCTAAGCATGATTTTTTTGTAAAACGCTTGGCCTACTGTAGGGTTTGCTGTCAAGGGGATACTCTAGAGTGTTTTTTCCTTATGAATTATGCATTGCACTTCATCGGCGTATAATTTCTGAGTTTTTCACTCATACCTCCAAAGCTAGAGTATTTTCCATGGTGGTGGATCTTAGGGGGGTTATTAAAGCCTATGTGTCTATGTATTTTTACATGCTAGCCATCAGTAATAAGTCGTATGGACATGCACTAGGTCCCCTAGGAGTTTGAGTGGATTCCAACACAAATATTTTTTTTCCGTACATTAGACCATTTTTTAATGGTTTAAATGGAAAATTTCAAAATGTAATTAAGGAGTGGCAATAATTCCCGAAGGAAGTACAATACAAATAATACAAATAAACCAAAGAAGAATATCTTCTAAAGTTGCATTCTTCAACACGAAGAGGATAGGGCACCTCTTCTAGGTAGTTGAGTGGTTTTACCAAGAAATATTCTGCATATAATGATAAAGAAATGTCTCCAAAAGTACACCCCTCGAGAAGAGAAGGTTCCTAGGTGTGAATAAGGCTCCAAGTTGGGAAAATTAGGGTTTTACACGGCAATGTTCTCGATGTTGAGAGATGGGACATTATGCATGGCAATATTTGTTGAAGAAGGTAAAGGGCGTGAAGTAGGTTGCAGCTAGGACCAAAGCAAGAGTAGAGGAGATGACCTCTTAGTTTGAGACTACCTTTTCCATAGCTTCTTGTTTATCTACTAACGTTGTGTTGAGTGTTGGCTTCTATGTGGACAATGGAGCTTCAAGACACATGACATATGATAGGACACTATTTAGTAGGTGTTGTCCGCCAAACTGCACACCAGCAGCAGAAATCTTTCGAAAGCTGTCTCCCTCACTGGAAAGTGGGGAGAAGTGTGGCCTTGGGGGCAAGCAACGAGCCAGGTACTGTCACCTGAATCCCAGCTCCTCCGTTTAGGCTAACTTCTAACGAAGCCAAGGGGGGTAGTCCCTAAAAAGAGTTTCACTAAGGTTCTTGTGTTTTAAGTGTTTTTAGTGTGGGGTGATGCGGATGAGTGTTGTCTAGGAGTTTTCTTAATGATGAGAGATCATAATTTAAATAATTGAAATAAGCACAAGATAAAGCAATCCACGTTGCGATTACATAATATGATTTGAAGAAAAAGCCACTTTGTAAGTTTAAAGCAAGACAACTACGAAAATAGAAATGCTCCAGATAGATAATAAGCAAAATAGAATGATGCCAAGGACCAGTGCCTTATGGAGTCAAAAAAAAATCTTGATTGCTTGGGTTGCTTGATACAAGAGTTCAAAGTGGTAATGTTCGTGAGATCGTCCTGCGATTAATCTTGGTTTATTGAATATTTTAATGATCTTTGATTATTAAGGCTAAAACCAAGGATATCAAAAGAGTGGAACCTTAACCATGAACAAATACCGGCAACCTCTTAGATGGTATGTCGGGAGCACCCAGATTGCAAAGAGGACAAGTGTACTTACGGCTTGACTGCCCTTGAGTCTGACAGTGGATTCCCGGCACCACCTGTTTCAGGAAGCACCTCAGTGATTTGATACTGGTTTTGGTTTTGGGTAAAATTTTAATTATGTTATCACTTGTAAGTTTAGCAAGTCCTTCACTTTTTTGAGTACTACCCCAACCGTTTCCGGTTGGCAGAGCATACGGGTGTTGGACGAACGACCAAAGTAAATTAATTAGGGGGAATGTGAATTGAAATATTTTATTAAATTAAGAGCACTTGTTCAACCCTCCGACAGAGAGCGCTCTTGACTTAGTCTTAAGACCACAGTTCAAGAGACTTCCTACTTTAAAATGCCTAATGCAAAGGGGAAAGTGCAAATCTAACAATGCTCTCCGACAGAGAGTGCTCTTGACTTGGATTTGGCCAAGTTCAAGAGGCTTTGTTTATTTTAAGAAACTAGAAGCAGTTTGTAAAGACAGAATGTTGAGAACTTGTAAAAATTAAATCATGTGGTAGCTCAATAGATATGAAACACAGCTAGCATGCTACTTGCAAAATAGAATGAAATAAATAAAGGATTTAGTGTTCTACCAAGCAGTATTATACTAATGGTGGGATCAACCTCCGAACAAGGTCGACCTCTAAGAACCGCCTGCACTTGAGAACCTCTAGCTAACTGAAAGCTCTACCAAGGAAACCGACGGGGAAGGAAGAGTAACCACAAAATTATGTGGTCCTGCCCTTGAGATGAAATCCCAAGGATACAACTTCCGGTCAAAGGCTTGGAAGAGAAATACAAGATAAAAATAAAATACTACTCTAAAGCAGAAATTGAAAGATCTAACCCAATCACAACACTCTTTCCCAAATGGGGAAGGAAACCAAAAAGGTGGAGACCCCTCCACTTGAACTTTTATTAATCTTTACAATTTGCCTTGGTTTGGAAACCTTGAAGGACTTTGAAGTAAAATGATACTTGGAAAATTTAAAGAAGAAACAAGTTTTTTGCTTGCTTTTACAAAGGATAAGTGTGTCAAGTTTTGCTCATTATCATGGTTTCTTCTCCTTTATCTTTTGCTTGGATCTTACTTCTTCAAAAGCTTTTTCAAGTCTCCTCCTTTCAAAGCATCTACAAAAATCTTAAATTGCTCCACAATGCACCCATTAACCGTTAGGAAAATAAAACAAACTTGAAACTAATTAAACCTAAGTTCGAAAATTGAGCTCTAAAATGTAAAATGCATGAGATTTTGACATAAAAAGTTACTATTGTGAAATAGACCAGCGAACAACAAAAGCTTGAAAAGTACTAGAAATGAGATCTAAAAGATAAAAAAAAATGGGAAATTTTTATATGAAAAAAAAACTAACTTTTAAATGGAAACAGAAATCTAACAAACATAAGCTATACCAATGCCCAAAAATGTGATCTAATATGCTTTTAACACTAACTTTTCAATGCATGAAATTGATTTATAAGATGCAAGTAAAACTTAAGATCTAACTATGACAAGCTATCTTGCAAACTAAAAGAGAAGCTAACACTCTAACAAATCGTTTTGTGCTTTTAATATGTGTTTAGGGCTTTTTGGAAAGGTGGACGAATGGGTCTAAGGGAGAAAAAGTGAGGGCAAAAGAAGCTTGGACGAGGTGGGCTTTTTTGAAGAGGACAAAAACGAATGGAGGATAGATCTAGGGCAAGACTAAAACGAAAGGAAGAAGGTAGATCTAGGGCAAAGACAGTGAAAAAAGGAGGGGAGATGAAGAAGGTAAACAAATGGAGGAGGAGGATGCAAAACGAATGGAGAATGAGGGGTTTTGAGGTAGGGAAAACTATGGAGGAAAATAGGCCTAGCAAACCAATGAGAAAAAGGAAACAAGGAGCAAATAAGAGGGGTTTGAAGAAAGAACCCTTTTGTAACCAAGTTTGAATGATGAAAATTTTGTTGATGGAAGAGAGAACCCTTTCTGCTTTGATGCCAATCTTAAGATCTTGCTCCTTGGAAGTATCTTGCAAACACACTTTTAGTAAAGGTTTTTGTTGGTGGAGAAGAGGGAGATACAACCGAGTTCATCTCATCTCAACTGTTTTGAAGATCTGCAATGCACAAAAACTTACACAAACAACACTTGATCAAATATAGAGAGTTTAGATAAAAATGCATAAAGAGACAAGGTAGTAAGACCGATTACAAGTTGCACTCTTTATACTATTCAAGCCTAAGCCTAGCAAACAAATTGGGACCATCAAATGCTTGCCCTACGCTCTTAGGAAAGAGATTTAAGCATATATTTAAATCAAGCTTTGAAATTGCATAAATCAAGAAAACATTACAGATATTACCTCATCAATAAACTAATAACTCATGAACCAATAGAAGTGTACACAAATTGCCTCCAAAGCTAACTTTATTTCCAATGATAGCCAATAGCTATTACAATCTCTGCAGAGTAAGTTTACAATAATTCTCCATGAGAAGAGAGCCTAAGCGCTTCTCTTATATAACAAATCTCTAAGCTAAAACCCTAAATCGAACTTGGCTTGAGAGAGAGCCAAAAACCAATAGACATGAAGTCGAATTTCAATCTAAACCAAGCTTGGAGAGCTAAACAATGGACAACTCGAGTTTATTGGTAGGTGTGAATGAAGATGTGGCACAACTCGACTTTGGCAATGCATGGGAAGTCTCACCTATCAAATGGGCGAGTTCCAACTAGGATTCACGTGAGGGTTGAGGTGAGATGCGTGAGCTTCATGAGGAAGGCGAGTGGGTATGTGGGTGACAAGTGGAGTGGTAAGTGTAGTTTAGATGGGAGCTAAGCCAAAGTGATCACACAAATCAAGGAAGGCGCCTACCTCAGGCTAACCAACCCATTTATCACATGACACCTCACTAAATCGAATTTCCAAGGAAGGAGGGTGAATTAGTTTGAGTGGGAAGTCCTCTGGTGACTGGATAACTAACTGAAGCCACTTGGAGTTGATTGGAATCTTCATAAATGTCTATTGCCATGTCATTTAGCCTTTTATTTTATTCAAATTGATTAATTTTGGAGAGATTTGGATTATCTCCAAAATATTCAATTTTATTATTTTAATTAATAATTTCTCTGTAAATGGTTTTTTAGAGAAAATATTAATTATGAGGTTGAATTGACATCCGAAAGTTGGGTTTAGCTGGTCCATAGGTCATGTGTGATTTTTGGCTTATGAAACGAGCCATTAATCACTGAAATCGGACCCCGGACGACTGACATATTACAAATTATTATTTCTCTATTTAAACTATAGAGAAATTTATTAAATTTAAAAAATAATTAAAAACCCAAATTCGACAGACCCGGTAAAATTTTTTCGAAATTTTTTCTGAGGGTCCTAGAGACTTAGGACATGACCAAAACCTATTCTAATGGTGTCTAGTAGGCTTATATACATTAGTTGGACTCTAATAACCCCCCATGGCTAAAATTTTCAAAATCGGGCATTCCAGCTTTGGAGGAAGTGGGAGAAAACCTCATTGATTATAGCTCGGCTGTAGGCAAAGTATAATTGACAAGGGAAAAAACTCCCTGGAATACCTTAGTTGCTCAATCAAGTCATGGGGAACCGAGACACTCAGATCCTACTAGCACACTTTATTACAAACCCCCATGGGGCCATGGTCATGTTGACTCAAAAACAAAACTGGCTAGCCAAAACTTGCTAGTCACAAATGCTGGATCATCTGATACACTGGAGTACAAACATTCATCATGTTTGTCAAATGGCGGCTCCTCAGATAATCCAACTATGGTACAAAAAAGTTGGTAACAGTAGGATTTAGGAGCAAGGGGGAGATATGACTGTGCAGCTTGGTGATGATGCAACTTAACTTGAGGGAGGAGTTGCCTCTATTTCATTTCGAATGCCTTCATGTGATGTTCTTGAGTTGGATGATATTCTATTTATTCAAGGTTTGCGGAAAAACCTCCTTTCAGTTTCTTGAATGATAGATATACATTGGAGAGTTGCCTTTGAGGGACAACAATGCACCATCATTGATTGGTCTAGCAAGTTTGAGGACTTTCGCTAGATGGGAGAGAGAGGGTGGCCTTTTTAGGTTACTTGCTGAATCAATGACAATCACACATTCCAGTAAGGGGTTGGTAGGACCTTCTATTTCTTAGGAGGTACATACCGAGCTAGGTTCCAATCCTTGCATTTTGATTTTGAAATCTTTCAGTGCACATGGTTCTCCTACCATCGTTAGGGAGAATGTGGAGATTGTTGATCTAGTGGTTCATGAGCATGTAGGAGCAAGTTGTGCTAGTCATGTGACATTGTTTTCTTCCTTCCACGAGACTTCCAATTGTACAAAGGAGGAGAGGTGTGATGATGAGATTGACCTCATCCATGAGCCTTCTAGTTATTCATTGGAGAGCTGTGATGCCTTACTGGAGGATGTTGTCAAAATTGATTCCAAACTTGCAACAAATGGGAATATGATAGAGTACAGAACCAAGGATTTTGGATTCTCTTAAACAGAGGGAGTTTCCCTTGATGATACGCTTACTTCATGATTCGCTCGAGATGTGAGAATTGGCCTAGTTCAGGATACTTCAGTGATCAGAGGATTTGAGTTGCATGGGAAGGAATCTCATTATGATAGGTTGATGACAACTTTGCATAGTTCAATGACTATACCACGAGCTTTTCCTTCCAAGATCAACTTGATCTTGTATGGAGATGTGATTGTTTTTGCAAGATCTCTTAGAGAGTTCATGATGTGGTGTTCTTTGCTGGTGTGGCCCGTGATATTGAGGATGATGGAGGTTGATAGTTAGCTTTTGCTCTAGGGGGATAGTCCTTTATATTTACAGGTGGTCATTATTCATTAGATGATTGAGATGCTATGATGGCATGTTTGGCGATCTTGTTATAGATGATAGTGTTTGAATCAGGGACCACAACCAGTGATGATTTGCGTGTAGCAGATTTGATGGAGTTGTAGAGGGTGTTGACTGGTGTTGGTGAAAATACTTTCCTCGTAAGGAGGGAGTGTTAGATTTTCAAGTTACACCGTGTTACCATCTATTTTGTACCATAGTTGGATTTCTTGTGAGCCACTAGAGTTAGTCATCAGGTCAATTTTTGGCCCTTTGTAAAATTTGCATGTCCATACCCCCATGGGGGAATTGTAATAAGTTGGTCTAAGCATGGTCTTTTAGTAACAGGCTTGGCCTACCTTAGGTTTAGCTATCAAGGGGATACTCTAGAGTGTTTTTTACTTAGGAATTATGCGTTGCGCTTTAGTGACATAATTCCTGAGTTTTTCACTCACACCTCCAAAGCTGGAGTATTTACCATGGTGTCAAACCTTAGGAGGTTATTAAATCCTAGGTGTCTATGTATTTTTACATGCTAGCCATCAATAATGAGTCGTATGGACATGCACTAGGTCCCCTAGGATTTTGAGTTCATTCCGACAAAAATAATTCTTTCCATAAAATTAGACCATTTTTTACTGGTTTAATTGGAAAATTTCAAATTGTAATAAAAGTATGGCCTGGAGGCGAAATTTGGCGTGGGAGTGCTCATTTTCACGCTCAGAGCATCCTCTTTACCTCGAAACCAACTCTTCCTATGTTTTGGGTGATTAAATTATCACTTGGGGCATTTTTTCTTAATGAGTCAATAAAATGGCAGAGAAATGCTAAGCACACGACAAAATGCACCAAGATATCAAAAAAATAATAATAAATAAAGCAAGTAAACATGTGCCAAATGACTTGGCATCTTGTACCACATGGAGGGCGAGTATATTCCTTCCCTAAAGCGTCACCTTGGATTCGATTTGGGAAGTCAAAATTGAAAGTCAAAGTATGTGTTACACCCTCCTCATAAAGATGGGCGACTTGGTTCACGTGTTCATTTCTCGTTCTACGGAGATGTTTCCAAGGTGAAGGTTGGTGCCCTTCTTGTGGGGTGGCTGCTACCTCTTCAATCACAACAACCAAGGGGTGAGTTGGAGTGTAGTTCATGCCCATTTCTCTCCATTGATTAAGGGATGTGCTCCTCTCTCAAACCTAACTCATGCTCCTCCCTTCTTCTTGTATCTCTTTTATTTAAGCGAGGCTTGCTCCATTGTTTTAGATATTTGCAAGGAACCTCTGCTCAATTGTAATGCTCTGTTTTTATCATTGTTGAATAAAGTTGAGACTTTGGAGGTCCATGTGGTGCAAGGATTCTTATGGTGAATGCATGGTTTAATTATTGAGGTGATATATTTCTAGTCTCTTTGCTTCTTACGCAAGTGTATTGATCTGTTATCTAGCTTAGAAGATTATCATTCTAGTCCATAGAGTAAGCATTTGAAGGCTTCAATTTGTTTGCTTGTGTTAAATTTTCCAAGATTTGAAAGTAACAAGCTGTAGTTAGTTATACAAATGTTCTTTCAATATTTGTTGATGTAGCACACTAGATTTGATCTCTCTTGCTTTGAAGTTTTGTAGATTTTGCAGGTTCACCAAGCTTGAAGGCGAGCTTGAGCTCAGTTGCATCTTGTTCATCTTCAACAAAATATTTTGGGTCTAATTCTCCTTGTTTTGCAGGATCTTCAAACTTTTCTTCAATATTCACGCTCGAGCTTGAACCCTTCTTCCTTCCTTAAAAATTTCGAATCAACCTCTTTCCTTCCATTTTTGTTTAAGAAAAGCAATTAGATTTGATTTCAAAAGTTTTATTTTAAAAGTCTATTGTGCTTCATCCTTATGTTAGATCTAGAAAGAGCTTCAAACTTGTTATCTTATGCTTAGATCTAATCATATTTATTTAGTACTTGAACAAGTAGAATATTTCTTATCATTTGCAAGTACCAAATATTGTATTGTATTGTGATTTAGCTAACACATTAATAAATTTTGCTGTTTGCTGCTTTTTAGCTTTGTATTACAGGAAAGCGAAGAAAATAAGCGATTTTTAGGAGCTCGAACCATCAAAAGGACTTCTCTTATATTTTCTTGCTTTCCCTTAGCTTTTCTAAGCTAGTAAAGTCTCTTGAATGCCGCTTTTGCGGATCAAGAGTGCTCTCTATCGGAGAGTTAATAATTTTGTAAATAACTTAATAAAAGAGCAAGTGGGATTACGGCTCCCACATCCTTCTTCCCCCATTTGGGGGAAGCCTGTATCTGTCCACTGATTATTTGCTTTCTACCTGCATTGCAATTAGAGTAGCATTTTGTTAGGCTAGTTTCATTTTTGCAATTTAAAGTTAGTTTAAATTTTCATTAAATCTTTACCTAGGATTATTTCTTGAAAAGTCTGATTTACTAACCCCCTTGCTCTCCCGAGTACGGTCTTTGACCTGAAGATTCTTGGTTAAATTGTTAGATTAGCATCATTGTCATTGGTGGATAAGTTTCATGTTTATGTTAGATTAGTTTTGCTTATTCTCACTTTTGTTTATTTTTATGTTTGGCAAAATTAAATACTAACCCCCTTGCTCTCCCGAGTATTGTCTTTGACTTGAAAGAGATTCTGGGGTAGTAATTGGAAAACTTCTGTTTTATTCCTTGAAGTTCTTTTCAAATTCTTGAGTCTTCAAGGCTCCCTAAAGTCTCTTGAATCTCCCTTTTGTGGATCAAGAGCGCTCTCTATCGAAGAGTTTAATTTCTTTAAAGTCTCTTGAATCTCTCTTTTGTGGATCAAGAGGGTTCTCTATCGAAGAGTTTTAAAATTGGAATAAACATTTGGCATGCTTTGCGTATGCTCTATCCATCGCAGGCTTGTCTAAGCTTTGGAATATCAAAAGCAATAGTTTTGCATTTTATAATTCCCACATTAAGTTAATCAATTCATCCTAATAAAATCAAGTCCCCCATAATCGACGAAAATCCGACATCACTATCAATTTGATCGAAAGTGGAGAAATTTTGCAAAGGAAGTAGGAACCACTGGGAAGTGACCTCAGAGTAGCGTTAGACTACATCCTTGTTGGTGTAGTGTTGAACACGCTCTCGAGACTCCAATCCAGCCCACATGTTCTTGTGCGAAACCACTTAGATCAAAATCCGGACATATTCCCCGTACCGCAAGGTATATCGAGAATCCCCTTTTTCTTTTAATCAACTCATCCTTCCATCATAATTAAAATAAACCAAGAACACTTGCAAAACATTACGATCTACAAGCAACATTCTTTTATTTTGTGACTCCATCGACACTGGTTTTTTCACTTGTTTCAGCAATAATCTTTTCAATTTGCTTATTATCAATTATTGTTATTATTTCAATCATGCCGATATTATGCTGTGGATGTGCTTAAGCGAATTTGCAACAAACTTGGTGAATTTTCACTATTTCACTAAAAGACTCCTAATAAACACTCTTTCCCATCCTTGAACACAAACTAAAAAAGCCTTAGAAACCTTTTTCTTAGTAGGGTCTACCCCCTTTGGATTCGGTTAGGAGTTTGCCTAAACGGAAAAATCAGGATTAGGTGACAACACTTGACTCGAGACTTGCCCCCAAGGTCACATCTAGCAGCTTCAAAAGATTTTTGCTGCGCTTCCCACTAGTTGTGATTTTCGGTGGCAACATTTTTGGCGTCGTTGCCAGGGACAACTTTTTTGTTCTTGGTTCGACTTACCTTAGTTTTTCTTTCAGTTTTTTACCTTAAACTTTTGATTGATTTTAGTCCAATAAACACTGAAATTAGACTTGATCCATTTGGCGAATGCACTGTCACATAATTTACCAAGGTATTCAACTAGAAGAAACTCTGTAGTTAGTTTTTCTTTCAGTTTTTTACCTTAAAACTTTTGATTGATTTTAGTCCAATAAACACTGAAATTAGACTTGATCCATCTGGTGAATCCACTGTCACATAATTTACCAAGGTATTCAACTAGAAGAAACTCTGTAGCCTTGCTTGATTTCATTCTTGAACCTGAGAAGGTTTATCGAAGGAGATTAAACAAGCTATCTTCTCGTAGGATCCTTGAGAATCTAGGATCCGAATCTATTTCAGACATTCATTGTCTGTTTTTAGAAAATAATAATATTTTGTCTGACATAATTGGTGAATTCTTTAGTCCACTTAACATCACTCAGATAGCAGGTCAACCACATGATCTACGCGATAAAGCTATTGACAAACTTCCAACATTCACCGGAATCGATGCCATAACCGTAGCTGTCCATCTGAAAAGTTTTTCAAAGTGTCTTAGTAGCTGAGTCTGAGCAGATGAACACAAATCTGTACTTTGTTGCAGATCTGAGGATGAGTGATGTATTTTGGATGTAAAAGTGATCGATGGCTGGAGGGTGGTAGCCATACGATCTTATTTTTATTAGTGAGAGATGACTGTAGGGGAGAATCATCGAGAGCTGATTTTGAGGGCTGTAGTTGCAACCGGTGTTCTCTGTTTGCTATGGTTTCGGTGTGGCTGTAGATTGCAGCTTACAGATGTTCTGTGATACGTGGTTTTCCTTACATTTTAGCCTCTCTAACAACACACACATAACAACACCGAAAAATAGATTAATTTGCAAATAATTGATGACATCAATACTTGGTTATTTATAAACTATGTTATCAAACAAATCAAAAGTACATGAATTGATTATTCACACTGAAGATGATGTTTATCATGCCTTAATCTTGTGCTTGTTGTGATTACGATCCTTAGCTCGCACTTTGGAAGTTATTAATTAAATGTCGTAATTAATTATTTAATTAAGTGTTGTAATTAAATAATTAATTAAGTGTCGCAACTTTAGTTATAATTCAATCTCTAGAGTTAAAAGTTTTAATTATTTGGTTGAATGGTTAGTTAGCCTAACCGTAATTTATCTGTATCCACTGTGCTTAAACTTAACTTAGTCTTAATATTAGCACCCTTAACCTTAGTTAAGGGTTAGGGACACTACCGAATTCAAGCAATAGGCCTTCCACTAGTCAAAAGAAAGGTCAAAACCCACCACTAAGTACCACAATTATCGTCAACATGTGTGCCAAAGTGAAGTGCTCAACATAGGGTCCTCGCGCATGTCTTGTTCCAACTAGGAGGCTTCCAACCATAACAAACACATCAATAATCATGCTAGAGTAATGTGAACAAGGCAAATGTGCTAAGCACACCACCTCTAAGTAACACAATATACCATCATTTCTTAGGGAGTTTGTCTCCGAAGCCATCCACCAAGCAAGAACCATACATGTATATGCACTAGAACCACAACACCATCACAAAGTTACAAGGAGTAATATCATCTAGACAAGATGAGCATCATATCAAGCACACGCCATGATGCATCAATGTAGTGGCAAAGATCACTGTTACGTGGTACCAGTACCAACGCACCTGTAGAGGTGCCCCAGGGAGAGGGGGTCATTTTTCTGACCAAGAGGTGTGTTTAACCATCCTTTTCTGAGTAGGGGTTATGGCTTGACCCCCTGGTTTCTCCCTTGGAAGTACTATGGCTTAGTGGCATTGCTGACTGCCTCATGAAAGGGCTTGAAGCCTTGAGGTTGGTGTCCGAGGCTTCCAGGGGTGGATCACTGGGTCACATTATCCCAACCTTGATTCATCATTCCAACAACAGATGTTTTAGCATTGAGGCATCTATCTATCCTCCAGATCACTTCACACACCCTCCTGGCTCTCTAGTTCATCAACGCCCTCTCTCTGGGGTTCCTCCTTTGATGATAACGTCATCCTTGAGGCCAGACTGTTATGCTTGATTGGGGGGGCGTTGAGGGATTTCCACTACTGTTGGGGTTAGATGGGGCATGACGACCCTCCCCTCCGCAGTCTGGCCTTCAGAACAGGATGATTTGCTCATTTTTAGTCATTTTAGTCATATGTGGGTAAAGATTGGGGAAAATACTCAAAATTACCCACATATTTGATTATTTTATATTATTATTGTTTTAATTTTAAGTTGACATTTTTAATTTCAAATTGACATTTTAAAAAGGCATATCGGCGTAAATTTTATTTATTTTTGTAAAGTGAGTGTGAAAAGATATAAATAAAATTTTCCTCACTTCATTTTAACACAACTTATGGGATAAAACATTTATTTATGATTTTTACCCTACTTGGGCTCTTTGAGTGATGCGCACCTCTTGAGGATGGATGTACTTGCTTGTTTGGAGACAAATCTTTGAAGTGTCTTTTGTTCTTGCTCTTTGCTAAGGTGATGCTAGGAGTTGTTTGCTTAACACATGCACAAGGAGGTATCTAAGTTTCTTCTCTTGATTTCTCTTTGTTAAATGTTGGATGTGTGCTTGTCTAAGGTTGAATGGTAGCCATTAATGCTGCATTTTGTCCTAGTTAAGTCATTTTCAGCCTTTAGTTACCGTAACATTGTAAAGCTTGAGCTTTAGGTCTCCAAGATTTATCTTAACTAGGGCCTCTTCAACCAACTTATGTGGTTGTTGAAGAAAACCCTAGTTTTCCAAACTTGGCAAGTACCATCTCAAGAGGAGGGCCATCCTCCTTGATGCCCTAGGGTTAGGGTAAAACCTTAGAACCCTAAGTTTGTCCATTTTCTCTACATCAAACCCTAGTTTTTTGTTGTTGTTGTAAATATCATTGTTAGGTTAATTTTGCATTTTCATACCTGAAATCTTCATGCAATATGAGGGGTAACAGGTGCAAATGGAAATAAGATCATTTTTGTGCACTTGGGGTCTCACTGTACTCTTTTGAGTTCCTCTGGAGCTGCACAAGAATTCTGGTTTACAAAGGTCCTTCAATTGCTATATAAACTCATACAGAGTTTGAAGTTGGACAAAATTTTACTACTACTGCATATGATGGGCTGCTGATTGGAAGCCAATGATTTGCCTTGTATTCCCACATGCTTAGCCAATGCATCATTGAAATGGTGTTTTGATTGATGTTTTTAATGCATGCCTATTTTGACATGATACAATTCCTTGTTCTCCCATGGTAAGGACCATATGGCGATATTTTGTTGACAAATCCCATCAAGCAGCTACTATCCAGCCTGTGCTTCCCATAGGTGACATTAAACTATATGTTAGAATTTCATTTCATGACCGTATGGCCATATTTTGTTGACCAACCCTACAGCTGAATCTGAAAACTTCTGAAACACCTATCAAAACACCAGATCTGCATATACCATAAACCAAAATACTGTATGGAAGATTAGGGATTCAGTAGTATAGAGACTGCATATCAAGAGGGGTTCGATAATAGTAGTAAACAACTGATGTTGATGAAGTAAATAAATATTAATGAATAAACTGGTGTTGGAGAAAATAAAGTTTTATTCTTACTTCAGCCTTTGAAATTTGAATAAAAAGCTAAATTTTCTTGTTGACATTTCTTACATAGGAGTCAATTTTTGGTTTTTGCAGAGGTCAAAAACGTCCAGTGGGAAAGCCTACACCAGGATTTGGACCAACTGCAAAACTTGATTTTGAGCTAGAAATGGTGAGTTTCTTGAGAATCTCACAGCAAGTGGAAACTGAATGTGATGGCAACATTTACAACATAATGTGATTTTCTTTTGGTTGGATGAAAATTCCACATTTAATAGAAAAACAAGATGACAATATCACATAATCAATGTTCTTTCTTTCCCCACGCTATAAAAAATTGCAGTGGCATGGAAAGTGGACGCTATCTAATGAAGAACTTGTTTCTTTTGGTCAGAAATTAAAAAATTTTGCATGTAAAAGGTAAACAATTGACAATGTTGTTGCAGAACTAGCACTCTTTCCTGACCCCTAGTCCTAAATTAGGAGCATGGAATGAAGTGAATTTATTCATAGATTAAACTTATTTTTGTTGTTTGGAGTTTTATCACATGGATTTTCAGCTCAAGATACTATGTTACATTTAGATGTAATGGTCAAAGGAATCTCTTTTCCTCAGTATAATTCAATATCCCATTGAAAAGTAGTGTTAACCGAAATTTGGGTTTGCTTTTACTTTTCAGGCTATGCTAGTTGGACCTGGAAATGAGTTGGGAACATCTGTAAATGTGGATGATGCAGCTGATCATATTTTTGGGCTGGTTCTAATGAATGATTGGAGTGGTACTCCCTATTTAAGAAACTAAACTTTTTTTTATGAGAATGGCCTCTGGTTTTAAGTGAATTCATTAGCCCGGATTGTCAATCATGGCAATAATAGCCTTTAAAAAACATGTTGGCAATTTTTGGTTATGTCACATGACAAAATTACTTTTGGTTCTCAGCCAATATATTAGCTGAAATAACCATCAAATCATAGTATTTATAATCAGACAATGGTATTGGCAGCAAGGGATATACAAGCGTGGGAATATCAACCTCTTGGGCCATTTTTGGGAAAGAGCTTTGGTAAGTATATATTGCTGTCACTTTTCTTTATATATGGATATTTTTCTGCGTATGTGGGATGGCTTCAAAGCAGCTTCAGGTATGTCTAAAATGTTGCTTACCAGATTATATTTTATTTCAGGAACAAGTGTCTCACCCTGGATTGTCACTCTAGAGGCCTTAGAACCTTTCACTTGTGAAGCGCCTGTACAGGTAACATAGATTTTGATTTTCTTTATTGTAAATTGTTATTGCGTTTCCATGATTAGTTCTTGTCCTGAAAGTTACTGATCTGTAACATGCATATTTAGCTGCACAAAATGCTTCTTATGGAATATTATTTTTTATTTTTTTTATTGAATTAAAATATGTATGCAAAAAACATCGTTAGGTTTCTCGTTAAAGAAAAAACTAGTTAAACAGTTGGAAGCAAGTTACAAATATTAGAATTTGAAATTGTTTAATTTCATGACAGTGCCCTCTTTTGTAAATTTCAGACCCTAGATGATTGCTGTCCCATGTTTCTCTTTAATTAAATAAATGAAATCTGAACTTATTTAATCACAGAAACAAATATTTCTGAACATACAACAATCACACATAGCTGAAAATGAACAGCGGAAACAAAACACAATACATAGACGATTTATACCTTCAAATCAACCTTTCATTAACAGATCTAGGCTTACAAGGAAACCTCCACAGGCATAGAAACTTACAGCTGTACAGTATGCTGCCGCTTGATATGCACCTCGGGTAACGTTGCAGAAATCTTCATGCCACTAGGTGTGTCCTTGGGGGCAAGTCACGAGTCAAGTGCTGTCACCTGATACTTGACTCCTTTGTCTATGCTAACTCCTAGCGAAGCCAAGGGGGGGTGGCCCTTAAGAAAATAAAACTATGGCTTTTAAGCTAAGTTACAAGAATGAAATTAATTCTAGGAGTTTGAAATGATTACCGAAACAAGAGAGAGCACAACCACCATTTAAAATAGTAGCAGATAATATGATTTAACCACGACACATAGATTGATTTAAATAATAGATACGATTGTGAAGTAGACCAGTGCCGAAAAGTAAATACAGTGCTGTTGAAGGAAAATGTTGTGCAATGCTTCTTGGTTGGTTTTAATTATTATGGATGGGTTGATTAGAGTGGGTTTGTTCTTGGTTTGGCCCACTGAGAACTTATCTCCGTGAACTGAGCGCAATTGCAACTAGGCCAAGTGTCCAATGGGGCGAGGCATAACCTGCTTAAAGTAGTCCCCTGACTCTGTAGCAAGTCCTAAGCGATCTCCCAAGTTCTTAGGAATAAGCTTTAGGTGGACTGTCCTATTATGACTAGTTACCCTAATCCCTTTTTGAATACCCATCCTCCTCATGTTCATCTTCAGAAAGTTTGGTTTCAAAGATATTACAAGGAATAAAACTTTCCAAAACTTCATCACTAAGTGGGGAAGATGGAGGAGTGTCATCATGCACATCCCAAATTTCATCATGGATTTCCTTATGTTCTTCTATAATGGTTTCTTCTTGAGGTACATTTGGAATACACACGTGATCCTCTTCACTGAAATAATCATGAGATAGCTCCAGATCTTCAATGTTTTCTATTATGGCAATATCAGGAGGCTCTTCAACAATATCTTCAGGCCTAACCAAATCTTCATATTGTACGAGGGCTTCTTTGTGATGCTCCTTCCTAGGCAAGATGGCAAGGGAATCTTCAATAAACTTTTCCATATTAACCTTATCATCATGCCATCTCTTAAGGAACATCCCAAGAAGGCTTGAAAGAGAGGTAATGCACTTGTTAGGAAGATCCTCAAAAAACCAATCCCAAGCATCATCACTCAAAGTACAAACAAATATCTCCATCCTACGGTCATCATGAAGGATGTTGGCCTTAACCATAACATTGAGGATAGATGTGACGTGCAAACTAGCTGAGTCAACATTTCCACGAAAGTCCGGGGTATATTCAAACACCTCACTTGTGTCAAAAATCATCGTTAGGAAAACGCGTAATGCTTGAAAAATCGATGGGATGAAATGTACTGGTGATCTTGGCACCATGCTCTTTCCTTTCATCATCCATATCAGGAATCAACAGAATAAATCCATGGAAATATACCTTCTACAAAATGAGTGGAGTTGCCAAAAATGAGCGTTAAAGATTTTTACTTTGTTGCATGGGCTCATCTACACACAAGTCTTAACAATTCTATGAGAAACAGGGTTTTATCCTTTCAATGGAGTTGCCACGTGAGAATAAAAATATGCATTTTAAAACTCTCTTAAAAATTTCATTTTTTCGCTTTACTTTGAAAAATTATAAGAATGAAAAAGGTTAGTGGAGTCGCCAGATGAAAATTAAAGATCTACTCTAAACATTTATCAAACAAAGAAAAAACAAAAAAGGAGAAAACAAAAGTCGTATTTCGGGAATAAAAAGATTTATCCATGGCAACGGCGCCAAAATGCTACCGCCTGATACGCATCTCGGGTAACGTGGTTGAAATCTTCAAGCCACTGGGTGCGGCCTTGGGGGCAAGTCATGAGTCAAGTGCCGTCACTTGATACTTGACTCCCCCGTCTAGGCTAACTCCTAGCGAAGCCAAGGGGGTGGTCCCTAAGAAAATAAAACTATGGATTTTAAGCTAAGTTACGAGATTGAAATTAATTCTAGGAGTTTGAAACGATTACTGAAACAAGAGAGAGCACAACCACACATTTAAAATATCAACAGATACTATGATTTAACCATGACACATAAATTGATTTAAATAATAGATACGATTGTGAAGTAGACCAATGCCGAAAAGTAAATACAATGCTACTGAAGGGAAATGTTGTGCAATGCTTCTTGGTTTAGTTTAATTATTATGGATGAGTTGATTAGAGTGGGTTTGTTCTTGGTTTGGCCCAATGAGAACTTATCTCCTTGAATTGAGTGCAAAAGCAACTATGCCAAGTGTTCAACAGGGCAAGGCATAACCTACTTAAAGTAGCCCCCTGACTTTATAGCAAGTCCTAAGTGACCTCCTAAGTTCTTAGAGACAAGCTTTAGGTGGATTGCCCTATTATGATTAGTCACCCTATTCCCTTTCTAATTGTCCCATCGATCCATCCAAAGGCTTGCAATGTTCACAAGAGCATACGGGGACTTTGGGTCTGATTTGTTACACGAAAAAAAAAGTGATGTAATTAATCTAAGGACTGAGAATCTATTTTCACTTGCTTGAGCAAGCTCTTTTAGTATACTTTAGGAATACACAGATGTTCGTTACTCTTAAAGCTAAAAAAATGTACTAAAATAAACTAACTAAGCTAAACTGAGGAAAGAAAAACAACTAATCTAACAATCATGCTACAAAATGAGACGACACAGATCCTCCAGGGGTGATGGGGCACGGGCACTGAGTAGCCCACTTGCTTTTATTATTTATTTTTACAAAATTATAGGTGGATGCCTTTGGTCCCTTTAAACGAGGAACCAAAGGCTTACAAGGTTTATAGAATCGACTTTAAGGAAAGCTGGGTCCTCCCAAGGTCTTGGATGGCCTGGATATTGTAATTTTTGGCAGCATCTCCTCTTACCTGTTCGTCAAAAGTAAAAAATCAGCCACCTGTTATGCACCAAATGTACTAAATAAAGCGTTAAATGCATAAAAAAATTGAAGTGTTGAAAGTTAGACAATAAGCACAAGTACTTAACAAAACTAGATCCGCTATGAAAATATTACTTTAGTCTTCTAGATCTAGTTACATACTTAAACAAATCAGCCTTTAGATAACCTTATAAAGAAACTAATTTACTCAAGCATGTGAATAACCGTAACCAAAGAAAGCTTAATAAGATGTGAAGGAAAGAGAGATGGAATGAATGCTGGAAGCCTGGGAACTTTTTGGGCTGTGCAGTCTGCTGGTGGAAAGCGGAGGGACTATGTTCTTTCGAAAGAGCCTGGATATATGAAAGAGTCAAGCAAGATCGATCATTCCTTCAAGCGAGATCACCTGCACAGCTTAAACAATACTGCAACCAACACATCAAATTTGGTATTGCCTACACCAGGGATCAGAATAGCATGACTATAAACAAATAGACCATGCAAATTCTAAATCACTATGTATAGAAAAATAAAAGAGTAAATTAAGTAAACAAACTTGCCTTGCTCTCTCCTATTGATTAGACATAATATTTCAGGACTTAGTGATAAAAGAAACAACATGCAACTAATACAGGTTCACCTCATAAGAGAAACAATTATTATCCACACACATTCGATGCCATACACCATAGATTTGCCTCGAGAGCCTTTTATTATTCCAAAAGATACAACAAATTACCGAAGTATAGCTTCAACAACCTTTCAGTCCTCTGTCCATGAGAAAATGAGAGCCCATAGCTTGCTTAAATAGAGAAAATCAGAGAGGGGGCGCATTTGCTTGAATGGTAGTTCACTGGGGCGAATTTGAGTTAGCATGGGTGATTTGTGAGTGATCTGGAGCATTTAGGAGTGATTTTAGGGAGTTAGGTGTTGTTTTTTGAGCAGCATTGAGAGCCATTCTTTGGGAGAATGGAGGCACCTGGCCAGTTACTAGGAATTTGATTCAATCTGGGACTGAAACTCAGCCTGGGGCTGGGAGCCATTCGTTGGGAGAATGGAGGCACTTGGTCAGTTACCAGGAATTTGATTAAGTCTGGGACTAAATCTTAGCCTAGGGATGAGAGCCATTCTCTGGGAGAATGGAGGCACCTGGTCAATTACCGGGAAGTTGATCATCTTGACTTAGTCTAGGACTGAGGATGAACACAATGCAGTCTGGGATTGAGGCACTTGGTCTGATTACCAAGTAGTTGACATTGGTCAACTTGATGCAGCCTAGGGTTGAGGCACCTGGTCAGTTACCAGGTCATCACTATAAGCCTTAGACTTGGTATAGGCAAGTGATGTACTCCCCTCGGTCATTGGGGCTATGAGACCTCCTCAAGGGACTGGCTACCCCTTGTTGGAGTAACTAGCCCGAGGCCTTGGTGTTAGTGGGGAGAACGAGGCAACCAAAGAATATCTTCCTTATATATGACGATGTACTTGAATTGGCACATGTGGACCATGGATACCAAGAGAAGGGGCTAAAGATTTGTATAAGGGTGACTTACCCAAGGAAGGTGGGTCAAAAGACCTCAATGAACCTCAACTAAGGTGTTAAAAGGTCAAAAGCCCACAATGGCCCACAACTAATGTACCAAAGTGTTAAAAGCCCATAATAAGATTAAAAGAGACTTAACCAATGAATTTTATATTATTTTTTTGGATCCCTTGACTTGAGGAAGTCACCCAATGATGTGATATAAAAGAACCCTCTCATGTAGAAGTTATCATCATAAAATCACTCCTTATCTCTGTATAAGAAATTCGCTGGGTAGTTGCAGCTATTGTTCACTTTCTTCTTCATCTCAGAATTTCTCTAACAGGTTTGGATCAACTAAAGGACTGTTCTCAACATGGCTGTCATCTTCCATTCAAGCTGTCGTCTTCTCCTACAGGTTTGGTTTCTCTCTTTTGAGGCTGCCGAGGTTAATACTGGAGCCCAAAAGGACTATTGTGAGAAAGTTCAAGCCCTATACAGGGTTGTCTTCTCTTATGAGGCTGCCGAGGTTAATACTGGAGCCCAACATGACTATTGTGAGAAAGTTCAAGCCCTATACAGGGCTGTCTTCTCTTCTGAGGCTGTCGAGGTTAATACTGGAGCCTAACAGGGCTGTTGTGAGAAATTTCAAGCCCTATACAGGGCTGTCTTCTCTTCTAGAAGGGTGCTGAGGTTTGCTACTGCCCTCAGGAGGAATGCCGAATCATACTGAGGCCCTAGAAGGGCTGCCGAGCTGTGCTAAGGTCATATACAAGGCAGCCATGAAAAACCATAGCCTTAGAAAGGGGAGCCGTGCACAGATCTGGCCCTATATAGGGATGCCGTGGCTTAGTTTCAGTCTCATCAGAGTATCAAGGGTTTCAGTGGGGTTGCCAGAGGTCTACCTGAGCCCTAGAGGGACTGCAGTGATAGGTTCAAGCCCTAGAAAAGGCTATCGTAAGGCTGCTAAGATTTGTTAGATCCCTAGAAAGGGCTGGCGTGACAACTGAGGTACTAAACAGAGCTGCCAAGGCCTGCTAAAGACATGAACAAGATTGCCATGAAGTGCTTCAAGCCCTAAGACGCAGCTACAGGATTGCTACAACCCTATGGGGATGATATAGGTTCAAGGAGGCTGACAACAGGCATAAATAGGCCTAGATATGGGCTGAATTAATCAACTGTCAGGGTTTACATCAGCTTGAAATTTTCTTCTACAAGTTCTCTTGGTACGAGTGCCCTAGAGGCAATTTTATTTTTTGATGTAAAAGTCTTCTACAAACCTGCTCATGTAAATTCAGTCAACTCATATTTAGGAAGATATTCTTTGTTGGGGTTTTATTCTTGAAAAGGTTTCCCCAGGGTAAACTCTTTGTGTTCTTGTGTATGGTTCTTGTGGATGACTGTTTCATTTATTAATCTCAGAATTAAATGCTAGAAGTCTGCTAATTTGTTGAAAAAAACTGTTACTGCTATCAAATGAGATCTATGTTAAAAATTTAACATTAGGCGCCACCTTTGGTGAGGTTGGGTGCCCTCCTTTCATGATGTGACACATCTCCCAAGAGAAATGTGCCCTTCTTTTGAAAAATGCGCCCTCACTCAAGTGAGATCTCAATCCAATCCCATGTTATAAGCTTGGTGATAGTTTTTCCCAGATGTCACTACTCAATCTGGAAGACTGAGATCTCAATTGGCCTTGAGTCTCTATAAGTCACAAATATACTTATAACAGAAAGCACTATAGATCTCCTATCAACTTAACAAAAATATGACAAACACATATATGAGACTCAAATTTACCCTGGAAACCCCAATGGGGAAAACCAACATCTATGGGGCTTTCTTCTTTCTCGATCCCAGAGCATATAATAGAGAGAAAAATATACACAGATGTTCAAAAGATACAACAAGAACCTGAAGGGTCAAAACCCTAGATATGCATGCAGAATCAACTGCTGCTAATGGGAAATGCGCCCCTGCTGTCTGCTCTGATCTGGATCTCTGAATACTGCCACTTCTAATCTCTGGAAGTAGCACAACCTCTCTAACCACTTTTCCCTGCTGCTATGATACGGAGGAAAGATTGCAACCTCCTCTCACTATGAAGTGCACCCCCCTCTCTGCATGGGAAATGCACCCCTCTCTCTGTGAAGTCGCCCAAGCCCTAGTTTTGAGATCTCTTTGCATTGATGCACTCACTGCACACTGGAATGGTTACTCAGTGCCTCGAATCAAGCATGAGCAAATCCCTCTTGGATCCTCTCACTCTCATCCTCTGCAGATGTGCCCCTCTCGTCAGGAATGCACCCTCTGCATGCACAAGTGCGCCCTCACTCTAAAACTCCTCTCTCTCTGAGGAACTTGCAAAGTAACCTTTTTCGGTGACCTCCTGCCTCCTTATAACAACTCACTTACCGATTAGGGTTTCTGAAACCCTAAAGTGAGTGCATGCAAAAATCCTGCTTTTGCATGCTTTTTAATTAAAAATCCTGCATGCAAAAAAGTTGCATGCATGAGGCAAATCACCCCGAAAGGTTTGCATGCATCCACCGTTGGATTCATGCCACATGGTAGAGTGCATTTTCACCCTCTACCCCATCGTAATGCCTATACTGAAAATGCACCTCCATGTTAGGCATCTGAACATGGAGGACAACTTTCGTAGTTAAATTTTCAACACTTGGCTCCCTTTTGACTCGATTTGATTGCCTCCACTGCAATTAACTGAGATGATGTGCCAGACAAACTTCCTTAATCAGTGGGATTTGATTTTTGCCTTTATTTTGTCTTTTTTGTCATTTATTTGGTATTTTTGGCCATTTTCGAGAGAAAATTAATTTAAGTGATAAATAATGACTCAAATTATTCTAAAAGTGGGTTTAGGGGGGATAGTGGGTGCTCTGAGTTAGAAAACGAGCACCCCCATGACTAATTTTACCTCCTAACCACACTTTTATGACTTTTTGATTTTTTACAATTAAAACATTAAAAAATTGACTCTTTTTACGGGAAATTTTTTATTAGCCGAAAATTAAAATAAACCTAGGGGGACCTGGTGCATGTTCATAAGACTCAAAAATGTTGACTAGCATGGTAATATACATAGACACTTATACTTTAATAACCTCCTAAGGCCTAATCACCAAGGTGAATACTCCAGCTTTGGAGATATGAGTGAAAAACTTGAAAATTATGCATCGCTGAAAAGCAACACATAATTAACAAAGAAAAAACACTCTGGAGTAACGCATTGATGTCTAAGTCCTAGGAAAGCCACGTCTTTTACATAACGCCATCATGCTACATCAACTTATTCAATTTCCCTGAGGGGTATGATACTATGAACATGCAAAAAATTGAAAAAGGACCAAAAGTGGCCTGCTGGACTTCTGAACTTCTGATAATAAACAAGGGACTTGTTCAATACTTTGGCGGCTCACTGAGAAATCCAACTAAGTACAACTTAGGTCATAACATAGCACTCAAAATAAAGCAAAAATCAACAAACTTACTAAGAAAAACTGCCCTCAAACAACCGAGAAATCCTTACAACACTTGCTGGTGACTTTACAGATTTGTTGCAGGCATGTATGGACCTGTCTATACAAATCCGTACGATGGCATGGGCCTGCTGTATGGATCCGTACAATGGCACAGATCTGCTGTACGGATATGCGAGGTGGTATGAATCTGCTGTACCAGCAGCCTGCACGTTGAATTTTGCGTGGTCGTTGATTTGGGCTCCTCTCCGACACTCTAAGTTTGATCCTCCGTTGAGTTTCTTCACCTTCCAACCAAAATTGTCTTCCTGTGAATAATGGATGTGTCTTTAGCCCCTACTTTGACCTGCCTTTATACTTTAGCTGCAACCCTAACCTACCAAAACCCTAATCTCTTGATGAGATCAATGGTTGAGATTAATCTAAATCACTAATGCATTAAAAACATACTTTATTAGTTTCAACAATAAAATATAGACTTCCTCATTATTAATGAAGTGAATTACAAAATAGATTTGACTTGGATGACTTCATGCAGGTTTGACTCTAAACCTGTGCGGAAGTTCCCATCCGAGCTACAAACATAAACACTCCCTCTTAGCGAGGAAGGAATTCTGTACCTAAACAAGTTTTTTAGGGTTAAAAGAGAGTGATCCTAAACAAATTTTTTTTTTTCAAGACGTCAATGCACATGATGTTGCTCCTTGTTATAGGGGAGATATGAAGTGAGATACAAAACCCAAACATTAATGTGCATCAAAAGAGAATATATAGGTGAAGTTAAAATCCTCAATTTGTATCAGAGATTAGATGAGACCTCATATTTGGTGGGCTGTAGTGCCAAAAAGAGCCAAGGTGCAACATCAATATTCAAATATTCAATTGATACCAATTGATGTGTGCCCCAATCAGATAATAATCGATGTGTTCACAAATTAGACAGGAAGAATATTCACGCAAGAGAGCAAGAGTGCAAAAATGAGATTGCCACGACTATACATATATGTTTTACATTCTATACTATAATAAATATATATCAGTACAAACTTGTGGTAGGTGGAAGTAGGTAAGAGTTAGGTGAAATATACAAATATAAAACATGGTGGTAGATGGAGTGTTAGGCGAGATATTATCTTTGGCTAAGTCTCGAGAGTTAGGTCAGATATGTATAAGTGTAAAATACAAATATAATACATCTTTGACCAGTCAACTATGACCAGGTCTCATCAATCTTATATTTTTGAAACATGTCTTATATTTATAAAAAAATATTTACAGACAGTAGAGCAAAAAATGGAAGGGTATATACAATGGACATCGTGATCTCTTCCTCAGAGCTACCATGACTGAAATAAAATCAGAATAATCTGTTGGATCTAAAGATTGGGCGTCTTTGATCTTTAGAGGGACCTTAGCCTTATTCGTTCAGTTGTAAATCTTATAGGTATTGCTGTAGGATCTGGGACTTGATGCCCTGTTTTGAATCTTGATACTGCAAGTGCTCTGTTGCACCACATTTAGACAGAAATGTAATTGCCTTAGTTTTCTCCCCTTGATATTGCTTTGAAGGTGGTTGTGAGTCCCATCGAGTACTTTTCATCATTTGAATACATTAGTATAATTCTTTTTTTCAAACATTTGAAAGTTCCAAAGGGTTGATGCGTTGTTTACTCTGGATCTCTCCAATTCCCTTTCCCCTCTCTCTTGCTTTCTTAATCACCCTTTATTTTCCTCTCTGTTCGTCCCCGTCCTTTCTTTCTCTCTACAACTTCGGGATGAATGACAGCCTACTAAATTACTAATATCATGTTTGAGTTGTTTTTCCTCCCTTTAATGAATGGTCAATTTATGTCTTCTAGTGCCTGCTTTTTTAGGTTGGCAGATAGTAATGTCAATATCAACATTCATTCATTTTTAATTTTTGAAGTGCATTTCTAGTAAGGGAGTGCGATTTAGGGTGTGCAGAAGTAACATTTAGTTAAAGAATTTTTTTTCTTCCATTGAACTGTTCATATGTGAGTTTAATCTGTATATTGATACAGATATATAGATTTTTTCTTGCCTAGTTAAAAGATTCTATATTGAGTTTTTCTATTGCGAAAGTTTGGACAGATACTTGACAGAGTGTGCATTACTTGTATGGGATATGGTAAGAAGTTAACCATTTTGCATCAATTCACTTGTCAGGCAACAAAACATGAGTATTTACTAGTCATAAAAATATGAAGTATTTTTCATTGAAATGAGATAGCTAGGAGATTTTCATATAATTTTGATTAATTTATTATAATACTTGCATGCAGGATCCACCTCCTCTGCCCTATCTAACTGGGAAAAGTTGCAAAACCTATGATATCCCTTTAGAGGTATTCAGAATCTATGTTTGCCATGCTAATATATAGTTTATGTTTTTGATGTTCAAATTTTGGCTCTCAATTAATTCTGTGCTCCCATTTTTAAGGATATTAGCACACCTTAGTATTTTGTTGATCATTTCAATTTTATTTTGCACATTGTATGCCTTTCATGCATTGCAACATTCTGATGCATGGCTTTTGTGAAGGTTGCCTTAAAACCATCTGGGGAAGACAAAGCTTCTGTTATTTGTAAGAGCAACTTTAAGCACCTGTAAGAGAGAGGCTCATTTCCTTCCTTTTTCTTTTTGCATCCCTTGTATATGTGTTTCGATTTTCATCCATCTATTTTTATCTTGTCAAAAGCATATCATGTTTCTTCCTTTCTTTCTGGAAAATCGTACACATATTAATGAATGACTACTCAAGTGTTCGTTGTGTCTTTTTCCGTGTAGATTTCCTATGTCGATTTTGATTCTTCAATATTATTCGAGGGAGGTGGTTGAGTTACTGACAATTCAGAACTTGTTTTGAAAACTTCTTATAATCTTTTCCTTTTTTTTGGTTGAACATTGCTTTTACTCTACAATAATATATACCAATTCATTTGGTTTTCAACTATGAGACAATACAATGTTGTCATTAGAGAAAAAAGTTGCAGCCTCAATTGTACCATTTCAACCTCAGTTGAAAGCTTTTCAAGGCATGTTCTTATTTTGCCATGAAAGTACATAATATTGTAATCATCTAATACTTATGAAAGTTAGTGAGATGAGAAGCCAGAAAGATGATATTGGGAGAGAGAGATACTAGACTCACAAAAGGGAAACTTGTATTAAGTTTCTCGGAATGAATGCACATAAGATTGGAGGCCTACATTTATATGTCAGCATCCTACTTAACTAAAGGTTCAGCTGCCAATATGCTACATAAATACTAATAGGTGGAACACTAATATATGTATTAAACACATGATTACAGTTGATACATACTGTTTAAGATAGAATGCAAGTAGTATGCTTGGCACTAAAGGTCATTAGTGACTAACACTAATATAACTTATCATATCATCACGGGCTTATTAATTTATGCCTTCTTATGTAACACACCTGGACATTTGGTCCTAAGGATCAGGGTACCAGTTTCCCTCAACACTGTCTAACCACTGATCTAAAATCTTTTTGTGGTCATTCTTTGGACATTAATAAAATTATCTTAGCTTATCTATTTTGATATCTCAATAGGGAAGCAGGAATTTCAACACACAATAGATGATTTGCACACGGTCTTTCAATGTACAAGTGAATTCATTAAAAAGCTGTTAAGCCGGCATACAACCGTAGATATAAACATGCAAGAGTTAAAATGCATTAATCCATTAGGATTCGTCATACATGTGTTAGAGTAGCAACACTCAATAATATGTTGTTAGGAGCTATTATCATGTCACCTTTATATATATATATTCCAAGGAGAAAATCTTGATCTTTGATATTTCAAGACTGGATCAAAACATACATTGTTCAGCCAAGTAGGTCCAGAAAACATGTTTCCAATACTGTCTTCAATCTTTTTTGAAAAAAAATATTAGTGTTCCATGCCCCCCCCCCCTCAAAGGAGGCATCCTTATGGTATTAATCAATAACTACATTTAGATTATCACAAACAAAAAACATAACTGCCAGAAATCATCCATATCTTCCTTTTCCAGCAAGCGTCTAAGAAAACTGTACTTTTTCCTTGATCAGTACAGAGCAGATTCAGAGTTTTTGATGAGGACCCTGCCTCTGAACTTTTGCTCAGAAAGAATTCCCTTTTTTGCAGCTGTTTTCAAATGAATCCAAAGGGAAAATAACTCAGCTTAGTTATTTGTACCTTACCAACAGCATATTTCAATGAGAAGATCCAAAGAAGAGGATAGCCCCAGGACACCTGGAGTTCCTCGACATGCCATAAAAAAAAACCAAGCTACAACATAATCTATTACGTGCTCTTTTGGAATTCTATGGGATTTGGCTTTTGGAGACTTCTAGTTTCCACCATATGATAACCTTATCTTATGAGCTACCTGTTAAAGTCAGTGTTCCATGGGGACGCGTTTCCCACGTTTCCTGTGTCCCGGTGACTTGGGGACTCTTGGCGAAGCGTTCCCCCCCACTCCATGCCCCTAAGAATATTTTTTTTATGTTTTTCCATTATTTTCACTTTTTACAATCCCTACATGGTACTACTTTGAAAATAAATCAATATATTTAGTATTTACAGTGTACAATCATGAATATACATCAAATGGATTATTATTTTTGGTATTTTATTTTATTTTTATTATTTTAGAGACGTCCCCCCCAAAATTTCTCTAAAAATTGTGGGTGGTCTCCACGCATCCTGAATGTGCCTTTCCCCGCTCCTGTGTCCCCTCGTCCCGGAAACTTGGGGGAACATTGGTTAAAGTAAAAGCATACTTTATGTAATGGTCAATTAGATATTACTTATTAGACTTAGGATTTAATAAAGTCGCTTTATGACTTTAGTTTATTTTAGGTTTTTATGCTTAAGTTATTTTATTGCTTTTATCGGTCTATCCGACATTCATAAAGTGGATTGGCTTGACCTCATTGTAACCTTTATAAGAAAGCTTTTGCTTTCTCATTATTACGCAATATATTATGATATCTCTTTCTTGCTATTACTTGGTCTCTTTATGTGTTCGATTTCCGTGATATGGTATCAGAGCTCGGACCTCGGTTAGAGCCTCGGAGACGTGTTGAGCATGAAGACCTAGAGACTGCTGTCGACAGAGACGGATTAAGGGATCGCTAGTGTAGCACATCAGAGAGGCGAAAGGGTTTCACTGGAAATTGGGTACTTTTTCAATTTTTTAATTTCGGAGCAATGTCAAATTTTTTTTGGGCAGCCGTACCACAGTTGTACCGATCCTTTTTTTCTTGGATTGAATTTTTTATGTACAAAAGAAATCTGTACGGATTAAAAGGAGGCAGCGCTGTACAACAGCCACCAGCCATACAATTCGATTCAGTCACCATACGTTTTAATTGTGCCAGGCATACAATTTCTGCACGATTTAATTGCTTGACGTACGATTTAATAACCGCTGCTGTATGGAACAGCCATTGGTACAGCAGACACCAGGTTGTACGAATCGCTCAATTACAGAAATTCAGCCACCATCTGAGCCGTATAGTCATACAGAAGTGAAATTCAATCTGACAGTTGATCAATTGACTCAATTCTATCGATTTTAACTGTCAATTTGTCCAATTTAGCTGTTTGTGATCAAATTTGACGTGTTCTTGACTGAATTGGCGCCCGGATTTGCACATTTGGATGATTTACTTGCTGATTTAGTTATTTTCAGCAGTTTTTATGAAGAAAGAAATTATTTTGGGGCTTATCTGATTGTCTTTGCGCTTTTCTGTGAGCAGATCTGCTTAGATTTGTGGGTTTCATAGTGATTTGAGTCAAGATCGGGGGTTTACAAGGTTGATTGTGAACGGATCTGCCTAGATCTACGTGTTTTGGGGCTGTTTGAGGGCAGATTTATCAGAAATATGTGAGTTGACCAGCAGTACGTGGCTGCTACAATGATCAACAATCGGTATACATGGGTTTTTCAGGTATTTTTCCACATTTTTGTTTTGTTTCAGTATTTTTTAGCACATTTGTGACTTATCAGTATGGCTGCTTTGCCCTACATCATGTTGGAGGCGAGCCAGAGTTTCTTTGTCAAGAACTACAATACATGGAAGCAATGGATGTTGGCTATCTTTGAGTATAGGTGTTTGAGTAACATTGTCCTTGGTAAGCAAACTCGTCCCACAATTGCGGGTAAAGACCTGGACAAATTTGATGAGAGAGACAGAGAAGCAGTAATGTTGCTTAAGTTGTCCATGACAGATGCTATGCTTCCTGAGATCTAGACTAGGAAGACTTCCGCTACCATATGGAAGCAATTGAAAGATCTGCATGAGACCTTTGACAAGGGCCGAGCCTTCTTTTTGAAGAATATGTTCTCGATCACGATGGATGAGACGGCCTCATTATAGGAGCACTTACTCAAGATCAAGGATATTTGAGAACAACTGTTCTCCATTAAGCGCAAGATGGAAGAAGATTTGGTGGTAATTATATGCCTAGATCTAGATGACAAGAGAACCAAACTAGAACCTAAGAGTAGGAAATTGATGCTTGCAGGGTATAGTGACAATCACAAAGCCTACAAGTTGATTGATGTGGAAACCAATCAAGTGAGACCTACAGTAGAGATGTTGTAGTTGATGATGAAACTTGACCATTCCATTCTTTTTCATTAGAATTCAAAATTACCATGGAGCCACCCATCATGGCTTAGGATTCAGGTGTTCGACTTCAGATAGCTCCACCTCGAAGCATAGTTTTAAAAATCGACAAAATTAGAATCGGAATTGGTCGATTCATCGAGTAGACCCTATACCGATCTGAACTGGCCATCAAATCTGTTTGGGTGAGCGGTTTGGTACCGAAACGGTTGATCCAGACATCGCATCAGTTGATTCGGTACCAAACTGCCCAGATCAATCAAGTCATTACCGATTCTGAGTCCAATTCATTGTCGATTCATTATTGATTCATTAACGATTCATTTTCTTTAAAATTTAAATATTTTATGTATTTTTAAGTAAACCGAGTCATTAAATTTAAATCGGCAGAGTCATGACCGATTCTTTACTAATTTGAGTTTGAGTCCAAGTTGACCCTCGACCAACTTTGATTTTTAAAACTATGGATGAAAGGGAGGAAGATTCTTATTATTTAGAGGAGTCTCCTAGACTTAGTCTGGTAATTTCTAATCCACATTGCTTGAATCGGCATTTGGAGGATATTGGTGCAATTTTAGTCCTACTAATGGTGTGGAGGTTCACAGCCAGGGAAACTACAAGCAACCACCCAAGTGGTGGCTCAACACCATCAGAAATCTTCGAGTAGCAGAAATGATCGAGGGGCAATCATCGCGAGGAAAGAGCAAACAAAAACCCAACATTGTCAACTTTGCTATTATGGCCAATGTTTAAGAAGTATTCGACCCACAAGTGTTCGTTTAAGCCAAAGGGAGATCTGAATCTGACAAGGCCATGATTGTTGAACATAAAATTTTGATGAAAAATCAGACTTGGGATCTCACAACAATTCCACCAAGGAAGAAGCCCATTGGTTGTAAATGGGTGTACAAGGTCAAGTACAAGGTAGATGGATCACTTGACAAGTACAAAGCACAGTTGGTAGTAAAAGGGTTCTTTCAACGAGAGAGCATTGATTATGAGGAGACCTTTGCTCCTACAACAAAGATGAGCACCATCCATCTTGTTCTATCCATGGCAGCACAGTGTGGCTGGAAGTCCATTAGAAATAGATAGACGTGAAGAGCGCCTTCCTCAATGGAGATTTAGAGGAAGAGGTGTATATCTCTCAGCCACAGGGATTGAGGTTTCAAGGAAAGAGCACTTTCTTTGCAAGTTAAAGAAAGGGCTATATGGCTTGAAGCAGGCACCCAGGGCATGGAACATCAAGATTGATAGGTACTTAGTTGAGTAGGGGTTTCAGTGGAGTCCTTCAGATGCCAACTTATACGTCAATAGTAGTGGTAATGATATCATCCTACTAGTCATCTATGTAGATGACATCATCATCATAGGTAGCGAGGAAAACATGATTGAATAGATAAAATCAGACATGAGTAAAGCTTTTGATATGATTGATCTAGGTCTCCGACATTACTGTCTAGGTGTAGAAGTTTGGCAAACAGGTAGCAGCCATTTTGTCTCACAAACAAAATATACCAGGAGTTTATTTGACAAATTGAGAATGACAAATTGCAAAATCTTGTCTACACTTATGGAGAAAGGGATGAAAAATTCAACCAACATCGACTCTAAGGCAATAAATGAGTTAGTCTACAAGAAACTAGTGCGTAACTTGATATTTCTTATAGCCACTATGCCTCATTTGAGTTATGTTGTGAGCTTCATTTCCAGATTCATGACAACACCAAAAGCAGAACATTTGATTGCAACAAAGCGGATGTTGAGATATGTGAAAGGCTATGTCACAGGGTTCGCCGAACTTCAAGCTTGAAGTTCGAAGTTCAACGAACTTAAAAAAATGTAGGGTTCGATGAGGTTCGTTGAACTTGAATCATTCCTCATGCTTCGAGTTCGTTTTTCAAGGTGGCTAAATACTCTGAGGCAGTAGACTCAAAATATAGCTCTGTCGATTGAGGCCGCAGACTCAAATCCTACATTCGACATGAGCAGAATTTACAGTCTAACGATCGTCTATGTAGTGTCCCACTCGTCGAACACTCGGTCCTGCTGCTTGTGTAAGCACTTCAAAACCCATCCGTCGAATGCTTGACCCTACTGCTGAGTGATCCCATCACTTCAAAACCTTCAAATGTGAGTCTGCGATGCTTCTTCGAAGTTCGATTCATTTCGTATTATATTACTGTTAAGAACTTTAGAGTCACATGTATTGTTATTATTTTAAGTTATGTTTAAAAGTTAATTAATTTATGTATTGTTATTTAAAATTAATTTTAAAGTGATATATATATATATATAGATATAATTAATTATTTTACAATTATTTTATTAATTATATGTATGTATATATGATTATATTAAACTTTAAAATTATGTTATATTGAATTTTAAAATTTAATATAATTATATATACATACATATAATTAATAATTAATATAATTATAAGTAATTAGTAATTATAATATTATTAATAATTATATTTAAAGTTATTATAATAATATATATCTATATCTTGAAAAATGTATATAGACGAACCCAATGGCGAACCTCATTCGAACCTTATGGAAAATTTCAATCCTGAATTGAACCTAAAGGTTGTCGAACTTAAACTAACTCGAACCTTGTGACATAGGTGAAAGGGACACTTGAATTTGGCATTCTGTACAACATAAGCAAAGATCCTAGGTTGTCTGGATATCATATTCAGATTCGAGAAGTTTTATGGATGACAGAAAATCAGCCTTTGGATATGTATTCAGCTTTGGCACAGGTGCAGTCACATGGACCAACAAGAAGCAACACTGTAGCACTTTCAATGACAAAAGTAGAATATTGAGGAGCAATGAAAGGAGCATGTTAGTTGGTTTGGCTTAGGAGGATGCTTTCAGATATGAAGATGCAATAGACAGAGTTGACACCCCTACTCTACGACAATCATGGGATGCTAAAACTAGCCAAGAATCCATTCTTCCATGAGTGATCCATGCACGTTGAGATACATTGCCACTTCATCCAACAACTTGTAGAAGATGGAATTGATGAGCTGCAGTACTGTTCCACAAAGGACCAAACTGTAGACATTTTCACCAAGTCATTGGGTCCTGAAAAACATGTAAAATTTTGAGAGAACTTGGTGTAGTCAGTAGATTGACCGTTAAGGGAGGGTGTTAAAGAAAAAAATAACTTTATGTAATGGTCAATTAGATATTAGACTTAGGCTTTAATAAAGTCACTTTATGACTTTAGTTTATTTTAGGTTTCTATGTTAAGCTACTTTATTGCTTTTATCTGTCTATCCCACATTCATAAAGTGGATTGACTTGACCTCATTGTAACCTTTATAAGAAATCTTTCGCTTTCTCATTATTACACAATATATTATGATAGCTCTTGCTTGCTATTACTTGGTCTCTTTATTGTACTTGTTGTCGGATGAAGTGGCAATGTATCTCATTGTGCTTGGTGCGCTCGTAGAAGACTTGATTCTTGGCTAGTTTTAGCACCCCCTGATTGTTGTAGAGTAGGGGTGTCAACTTTGTCTATTGTATCTTCATGTCTGAAAGCATCCTCTCGAGCCAAACTACCTCACATGCTCTTTTCACTGCTCCTCGATATTCTACTTCTATCGATGAAAGTGCTACTGCATGTTGCTTCTTGCTGGTCCATGTGACTGCACTTGTGCTAAGGTTGAATACATAATCTTGAATTTCTTCACTCTCTGCCTTTAAACACATGCTCTAATTGATGCTTGGTCTGATGTTATGTAGAAGTTTTGGAAGAGACATTGATATATATTTGATTAAAACATCCATGAGATCAAATTGGTATATGGGATGAGAAGTTAAATCACTAATAGGCCATGCTATGCCAATGGTAAAACAAAAGAAGTGTTTCCAAGGTACAAATAAAGTATGATGGAAAAGTGAGGGGCTTCCCTAAGTATGCTGCTGAGCAAAGTTGCTTATTTTCCACCCCAAAATGCCCCCCCCCCTTAATTGTGTTAGTTGCTTTGGATTTCTTCTGCAACATTTTGAATTTTTTTTATCTCTAGTCCATCATCTTTGAGGTTTTCCATGTGGTATCCTCAAAATGCTTTCCTTCGAACGCTGCTTTATAGTTGATCCCCTCCAGGCCCGAGTTTTTTCTTATGTGTTTGTATGCTTTAGACCAGATTAGAAAGTGATGCTTTCTCTGTACCTCCCTGGAATCACAAACTTGGCAGATCCTCTCTTTCCATTTTTCCTTTGGCTGCTCTCATCTCATCCCATGGGAGCTTATCCATATTTGAGCTAGCTTATGTTTCTCTTTCTAAGGGATATTTAGTTTCAAGTAGTCCTGGATCTTAAGTGCATCATCTTTGAGGTTTTCCATATGGTGTGTCATGCTACTTTTCTTGGAATGTTGCTGTCTAGTTTGTGTTTTGTCTTATGTGTTTGTATGTTTCCTAGCGGAGTAGAAAGTGCTACTTGGTCTCTACCTCCCTTGAATCACAAAATTGACAAATCCTCTCTTCTCATTCTTCCTTTGGCTGCTTCCACCTTCCTGTCTCAAATCTCAGCCCATGGGAGCTTGTCCATATTTGAGCTAGTGCGTCTTTCTCTTTATAAGGGACATTTAGTCGCTAGTAGTTATAGATTTGAATCTCGTTTGTGGGGTTACGTATGGTATTGTTGTTTACTTTGCATCTTCTACTTCCATTTGCATTTCATATAGCCAGTCTGTAATTGTTTTTTTAAATACTTCATATATTTAGAAAAAATATATGAAGTAGGTATGATGTTGGCAAAAGCGTTTTGCTGATCTGGTCTATAAGTTTTTTTGAAATAATAATAATCAACTTTATTAAAATTGGAGTCATAGGTTCAACATGCCAATCGAATGCTAGTTAGTTAGGACTACCAGAGACCACTAACTACTAATATTAGCCTAACATTAATGTTGGTCTCTTTACTTTTAATGTGATCCTTATTGGAATAAGTTCTTACTCCAAGTAAGGTTGTATAGGTGTGGATGTGGCATGGAAAGTAATTGTAATGCATCTGCGAATTGCTATGATACCAAGTTCTTATGATTGCATTGTCTATTATAAGATGAGATAACTTGTCTTTAATTGAGCAATTATGTGTAACAAAACTTCCTTGGAGTTAGATTTTTGCATCACAAGTACCTTGTGCGTGTTACCCTTCAAACTAGTAGTCTTAAATAAGCAACACAATATAGACTGAATGCTAGTGATTGGTAAGCATGTGGGAGAGGTCTAGGCCCAAATGTCACCACAACCTAGCCTCTCAACTTCTTTGGGTAACACCTGAACCTAGGGGAGAGCCCTTAAAGATAACTTCTTTGGGTAACTCCCCATTGCACTTGCTTCAAACAAGATGCCCTTGCAAACTTGTGGATAAATCCACTAGGGCAAAATTAGTGGGTGGACCAGAATTTCCAATTTCCAAGTATTTTTGGATTTTGGATAGAAATTTTCAGAGTTTTAGGGTTTTTTATGCATAAAATTGCAACAAAAGTAAAGACAAGTAATTGGTGAAAAGAAGAGTAATTTTATTGACAAACAAGGGGATATGATTCTTGTCTCAATCCCTAGGGAAATGAGAGATCAATGATCAACGCCCTTCTCTTGAAATGTCTTTCAACACTTGCAAGCTAGGGCATCACCTAGCAACTTCTAGGGTTCGGTAGGAGAGCCTAACTAGGGAAAATGAGGAAGTCCAAGGTCCTAACAAGCAAGAGAGAACTCCTAGGGAGGACGATCTCTTCATACAAAAGTTGACAAAAAGCCCTAACAAATCAGCAAAATGCACCATAAAAGCACCATTTAAGCTAGCGAGGAGCATAACTTACCAACATTCAACAAGAAGTGAGTAAGGAAAAGACCTTAGGTCACACTTGTGCATGAGTTAGTCTAGCATCAACCTTTAGCATGTGCAAAATGAAGCCCTAGAAACATTCCATCATCCACCTGTTGGATTTTGTACAACTTCGGAAGATATTATTCATTATATTTTATTGTACTTGTTTATACCTCCTAAGGGAGCAGAACCTTATGTAATCAATTATGTAAACACATGAAAGAATCAATGTAAGCCTTGGGGTGCAAAAGGAATTAATAAAAAGATTAAAAATAAAATATTTATTGCCCCCAAGACAAGTCGGCCCCATAAGGGATTTTCTTGGTAATGCATTTATGTTTTATGCTATGAATGTATGAAATTTAACATGATATCAGAGCCATTCTAGAAGAAGCCATTGCCGAAGCATTGTCGGAACCCTGACGGAATTAGGGTTTCATCTTGTGAAGTCTTCACCCATTATTTTGAAGAAAAAGAGCCATAGGGATTTCGTTTTTGGCTACTCCAATCCATTGGTGAAGACGAAATTAAATCTCGAGAACTTTTATTTTTGACCTAGCTCCTGCTAGGGTTTCTGATCCAGATCCGCAAATCAAGATGATTGGGATGAAGGTTGAAGATCGGTTGGAAGGAGCTTCCAATTTTATTTCCTGGAAGTCAAGAGTTCTTCTACTCCTAGAAGAAAATGATCTTCTACTATATGTAAATGAGAAGGTCCTCGAACTAGAAGCCGAAGAAGATAAATCTCGATGGAGGAAGAATGATGCTAAAGCAAGAAGGATTCTTGTGGATTCCGTGAGAGATCATTTGGTTCCTCAGATCTCAGGTAAGAAGAATGCTAGGAAGATGTTCAAGACCATTATGAAATTGTTTGAACACACTAGTCCAAAATGTATCCATGACTTTGAGAAACCAACTCTCAAATATGAAGATAGTGAAGTCGGAATCCATTGCCTCATACTTTATGAGGATCGCAGAACCCAGAGACAAGCTCAGCACTAGTGGAGATCCTATTGGCCATAAGGAGCTTGTCCTCCACACCTTAAATGGTCTTCCACCATCATGGGAGTCCTTCATCCAAAGCATAAGTGGTAGATTTAAACTACCAAAGTTTGACAATCTTTGGGTAGATTGCTCTCAGGAGGAGACAAGGATCGCAGCACGTCAAAGAATCCATGGCAATCAAACTGAAGAGACTCAAGCATTTGTTTCTCATACCAAGAATGATAAGGGAAAAGGAAAGAAGTTCCATAAACACAAGCACCAAGAAAGGAGATCAAGTCCTCGTCAAGAACAAAAGAAGAAGAAGGATGTATCTCAAGTTCAGTGCTATAGGTGCAGAAAGTATGGACATTACGCCAGTAGCTATCGAAGTCAAATCAAAAGGAAGCATGAAGCGTCCACTGCTGATGTAGAAGATCATCATCACAAGAAGCAAAAGAATGAAGATCACATAGAATTCCTATTCATATCAGCACTATCAGGTACTATCCCTACCACTAGTAACACTTGGCTCATAGATAGTGGTGCATCTAGACACATGACTGGGTATAGAGAGAATCTTTCAGAATTAATTGAGAAAGATCCACATCTCCGTGTTGTACTTGGAGATGATGCAAATTACACTGTGAAGGGATCTGGAGCCACCACCCTTCAATTGGAATCAAATGATACATTACGCTTAAGTGATGTACTCTATGTACCTGGTATGAAAAGAAATCTTGTCTCCATCTCAACATTGGAGGACAGTGTTATAAAGTAGCTTTCTCAGAAGGGAAAGTCCTTGCTTGGCACAAGAACTCAAGCATGAGTTCAGCCAAGGTTATTGGCATAAGAGAAGAGAGCCTGTATAGGCTAAACACTTCTCCAGTTCAAGCCCTAATACATGATGCTGAAAGTATGGGGGAGTTATGGCATAGAAGGTTAGCTCATCTGAACTATCGAGCTCTCCCAGTTCTGAAGAATATTGTGACAGGTTTGCCAGGGCCCTAGGTAAACCATGATGGAACATGTAGAGGATGTGCACTTGGCAAGAATGCCAAGAAGTCTTTTCTAGATAGTGAGAGTAGATCCAAAGGGATTTTGGATCTAGTACACTCTGACTTGTGTGGGCCCATGACATTTGTGTCATTAGGTGGTTATCACTATTATATCACCTTTATTGATGATTACTCACGAAAGACTTGGATATACTTTCTCAAGTCAAAAGAATCCGAGGAAGTACTGAGCAAGTTCAAAGAGTTTAAAGCACAAGTTGAAAATCTGTCAGGAAAGAGGATCAAGATATTGAGATCCGATAATGGTGGAGAATATACCTCTACAGAGTTCAATGATTTCTGCAAGGAAGCAGGAATTAGGAGGGAGCTCACAGTTCCCTACAACCCTCAACAAAATAGGGGGTTGCAGAAAGAAAGAATCGTACAATTGTGGAGGCAGCCAAAGCAATGATACATGACTAGAGTCTTCAAATGTTCTTGTGGGTAGAAGCATCCATAACCGCTGTATATGTACAGAATAGATGTCCACATAAGATCTTGAAGAACATGACTCCAGAAGAAGCGTTCACAGGTGTGAAACCAGAAGTGGGCCATCTTCGGATTTTTGGTTGTCCAGTCTACATTCATGTGCCCAAAGAGAAAAGATCAAAGTTAGAACCTTCAGGCAAGAAGGGTACCTTTGTGAGATACAGTGAGTCTTTAAAGGCTTACAGAATTTACATTCCAGGATCTAGACAGATTGAAGTCAGTAGAGATGTAACCTTTGAAGAAGAAATGGCTATCAGGAAAGGTAGAGGATCAGATATGGAGATTGATGATGCAGAAATGCTAGAACCAAAGGAGATGAGATCATCTCCCCCTCCAGTTCAGAGGGAGTCAGTAGAAAAGGATGAACCTATCGATCCCATAGATCCAGTTGATATCCCCAAAGATGTGACAGGTCAGAAAAGACCTAGATGGGCACAGCAGACACTGCAGGATGTAGAGGGGCATGATGCTCCACATGGCACTTTCAGAGAAAGCAAAAGACCTCAGAGATTCTCTAGCTATGTGGCACTGATGAGCAACATTATTGATTCAGAACCCACCACTTACGAAGATGCATCCAAACATCAAGTTTGGAAGGATGCCATGATGGAAGAATATCAATCCATCATGAAGAATGATGTGTGGGAGGTTGTGCCGAGACCTGAGGAGAAGTCAGTTGTGACTTCTCAGTGGTTATATAAGATCAAGCATGGAGCAGATGGCAGTGTTGAGAAATACAAGGCCAGATTTGTAGCCAGAGGATTCTCTCAGAAAGAGGGAGTTGATTATGATGAGACTTTTGCTCCTGTGGCCCGATATACTTCCATCAGATCCATTATCGCGATTGCTTTAGCTATGGGATGGAAGTTGCATCGGATGGATTTGAAGACAACTTTTCTCCATGGTGTTATTGAGGAAGAAGTTTACATCGAATAGCCAGATGGGTTTATTGTCTGTTGTCTGCCGAGATGCACACCGGCAGCGAAAATCTTTCGAAAGCTATCTCCTCACTACAAGTGGAAGAGGTGTGGCCTTGGGGGCAAGCAATGAGCCAGATACAGTCACTTGAATCCCAGCTCCTCCGTTTAGGCTACCTAACGAAGCCAAGGGGGGCAGTCCCTACAAAGAGTTTCACTAAGGCTCTTATGTTTTGTAATGTTTTTTGATGAAGTGATGCGGATGGGTGTTGTTTAGGAGTTTTTGTGATGAGACCAAATTATAAATGGGATAAACAAGATAAGATGCAATCCACGTTGCTAAATAAGATATCGAAAATGATAGTACTTTTCAAGACTTGAAGTTTAAATAATGCATCCACAAGATAAAGTAAAACCACAAGGACAAGTGGTCCTGGTCAAGATATAATATTAAAATAACCAGTGCCTTATGGAGTCGAAAAATAACAAGTATGTGATGCTGAATATGTGGGTCTTGAAAGGTAGCTGATTGTGAGATCGTTGTGCAAATTATCTTTGTAAATTGTAAGTTTTTAGGTGGTCTTGATTAGTAGGCTAAGAACAAGGATATCAAAAGTCCGGAAATAGTACTGGTAACCTCTTAGATGATAGGTTGAAGCCGCCCAGATTGCAAAAGGGTAAGTGTTCAATTGGCTTGACCACCCTTGAGTCTGACAGCGGGATTTCGGCACCACCTGTTTCAGGAAACAATCTCGGTATTTTTCGAAGGGCGATGCCGGTTTGTTGGTTGGGGTAGAGTTTTATTAAATTATCACTTGTGAGATTAGCAAAATCCAACACCTTTTTGAGTACTAGCCCAACCCTTTCAGGTTGGCAGAGCATACAGGTGTTGGATAATCGACCAAGATAAATTAATTATGAAGGGATGTGAGTTGGAATATTTTATTATTAGAGCACAGTTCAACTCTTCGATAGAGAGCGTTCTTGACTTAGTCTTAAGACCAAAGTTCAAGAGACTTTAATTAATCTAAATGCCTAATGCAAGGGAAATGCAATGACTAAATGCTCTCCGACAGAGAGTGCTCTTGACTTGGATTTGGCCAAGTTCAAGAGACTTTAGTTCTTTTATGAAATAAAAGCAGTTTTAACTTGAAGAACCAATATGAAGCTTTGAATGACTGAAAATAAAAATATGATAGCAAGATGTAACAAGATGCTTGAAATAAACTGAAAACAAGCTTAGTGTTCTACCAAACAATACTAATCTAGAAGTGGGATCTACCTCCAAACAAGGTTGATCACTAGAACCACTAGTCCTTGAGACTTTCCAGCTAGTTGGAACTTCGGCAAGGAGGCTAATGGGGAATGAGAAGCTACCACAAAGCTATGTGGCCTTTGGGATGCAATCCCAAAGTTTGCTTACTCTAGTCAAAACTTGGAAATGGAGTACAAAAATGAAATATAAATCTAAGAACAAAAAGAGAAAGAGAGATCTAAGCTAAGCATGCACAACACTCTTCCCCAAATGGGGAAGAAAGTCCCAAATGAGTGGAGGACTCCTCCACTCAGCTTTTTATTAAGAGAGTACAAATGCCTTTGGGAGCGAAACCCTTTTAAGGACTTTGAAAGTGAAATTTTAAAAGGAGATCAAACTTGGAAGCCCTTAAGAGCTTTTACAAAGGATAGTGCGTATGGTTCGTCTTCTTGGTTTAAGTCTTCTCTTTGGTTTGATCTTTGATCTTCTTTGAGTCTTGTTCTCCCAAAGCACTTCTTTTCTTTCAAAATAACCTACACAAGCTCAAAAAATATCTCAACAAACACCCATTAGATGTTAGTGAAAATCAAAGAGAACTTGAAACTACTTAGATCTAGGATTTATAAAAAGACTTCTAAAAGCTATGTGCATGAGATTTTATTTCAAAAAAAGTGCACAAATGTAAAACGGACCAGCAAACAACATATGCCTAAAAGATGCTAGGAATGAGATCTAAAACATAAAAATTTTGAAATATTTTTGTGTAAAAATATCTGTCTTTTGAATGAGGGAAGAAAATTCAAACAAGTGCAAGCTACATGCAATATTTCACTACCCTATATGCTCAATAGACTTTTCAAATGCAAGATCTAAACTTTTAATATGAGATTTAAAATGCAAAAATTAACTAAGACTAACAATGTAAAAGTAAACTAAGATCTAACTAATATTAACTTAACCAAATCGTTTTTTGTGTTTTTAGGGCTCTTTTGGAGAGGGAAGAGAGGGAGAAAAGAAGCTAGAAGAGGATGGACAAGAGGAGCTAAGGAAGACAAAAACGAATGGTATGGGAAGGGAGAAGGAGGTGGACGAGAGGAAGGAGGAGTAAGAAGGCAAGGGAAAACGAACTTGAAGAGAGAAGAAATGGAAGCTAAAGGAGGGAGATGAGGGCTTAGCAAATCAAGTCAAAAAGGGAGATTCAATGGTGAAAACTAGATAGCTAGAGGATGGAAGCTAGGGTAACCAAGGTAACTAAGTTGAAGTAGAAGTTTTGATGGATGGAAAACTTGAGAAGATCTCTTCTTAGCCTTCTTAAGATGAAAGAGTTTGAGACTTTTGTAGATCCTGCAACCACAATACTGTTAGACCAAGACTTGAAAATGAAGCATGGGCTTGATGCAACCGAGCTCTTACCCTTCTTCACTTTGGCAACACCTAATCACAACCATACAACTCAAACAACAAGTGAGAAGAACAATGCTAGTATACTAGAAAGATCAAGATTAAATCAACAAGTTGTATAACCGACTACTCATGTCCATTTATATCTTGATAAATTTTGCATAAATAACCAACTTGAACTGCAAATGGTTACTCTATTGTGCTCAAAATAGCCTTCACAAGCTAACAAATTAATCAACTACTATGCATAATTGAGAGAAAGGTTTAGAGAAGATATCACTTCAACAAGAGATGAATTTACACCAACAAATGAGAGCTCATGGACCTCCAAAGTCAAAATCTTTATTAAAAATGTGAAGCAAAGCTATTACAAAATGTGCAGAGTAATCTTGCATCAAAGTATCCATCATAAGAGAGCTCCAAGAGCCTCTCTTTATACAAAACTAAGAAGTAAATAACCTAAAACAAAATGGCATGAAGGGAGCCAAACAAATCGAATTTTCCAATGAGAGGAGACCACACAAGCGTGATTGGAGAGTTAACATGGAGTTGGAAGGTGGGAGGGGAGTGATGTGGCCTCCACATGGGCAAGGCGCCCTCCCTTCTTCATAGAGATCATCACCAAACCAACGAATGAGTGCCACCTTACCAAAGCCGTGAGCATGCAAGAGGGGCGTGAACTCACACAAGAAGAAGCCAAATCGTTGATTGAAGAGAAATTCACGTGATAGATAAAGCTTGGAGTGTGAATGGTAGGTGGAGATGAGGTGGAGCCCCACTCGCAACGCCTTCAACTTGGAGCAAAACGCCCACCAATTACTCGCATGGTGATGGCCCACGCTTATCCCTCACGTCATTCATATTTAATAAATTGGGATTTCCAAACTTTATATAACATATGCTTTAATCCTTATATGAAGTCGTACACCTCATAAAATCAACTTTCAACTTTTTCCAAAGTTAAAAATTCATATTTTTGACTTTTTATTTTATTTTTGTCACTTAGTGAATTTTGTCATTTTTGGCCACTAAATGCCAAAATAATGAAAAACTGCTCCCAGAGGCGACATAATCGCCCGAAACCCTAGAAAAGTTGGCGCTAGGGTAAAGATGACGCTCTGAGCATCAAAACAAGCTTCCCCACGCCAAAATCTGCCTTCGGATGAGGTTTTTATCATTTTTTGAAATTTTTTAATTAAACCATTAAAAATTGGTCTAATTTATGAAAAACATTATTCTTCTCGGAATCCAACGAAACTCCTAGGGGACCTAGTGCATGTTCATACGACTCAATTGAGATGGCTAACACGTAAAAAATCCTATACACAAGACTCTAATAACCACCTTAGGTTTTGAACACCATGGGAAATACTCCAGCTTTGGAGGGTTGAGTGAAAAACTCAGGGATTATACGCCACTGATGAGTAGCGCATAATTCCCAAGGAAAAAACACTCTAGAGTATCCCCCAAATGGCTAAACCTACGGATAGCCGAGTCGTTTATAAAAGGACCTTGTTTAGACCAACTTTTTACATTTTCCCCATGGGGGTATGAACATGCAGTTATTACAAATGGGGCAAAATTGCCCTAAAAATGACTTCTGAACTTCTGAACACCGATGATGAACATGAATCATGTTCAATAAACTGGCGGCTCACAAGAAACTCAGCTATTGTACAAAATAGTTGATAACATTGTCCAAGGAAAGGAGTCTCATGTATGCAGACTGAAGAAGGCATTGTATGGCCTCAAGCAATCACCCCGTGCTTGGTATGGACGAATAGACGGATTCCTGGTGAGCTTGGGATTTTCCAAGAGTGATGCAGACCCCAACCTTTACTACAAGGTTGTAGATGACGAGACACTAATCTTGGTATTATATGTTGATGACTTGTTTCTCACTGGAAATGAGAAACTCATTGTATGGTGTCAGAAGAATCTCGCCTCTGAGTTTGAAATGAAAGACCTTGGTTTGATGCATTACTTCTTGGGATTAGAAGTATGGCAAAGGCAGAAAGAGATTTTCCTAGGACAAGGAAAATACACCATCAATATATTGAAGAGATTCGGAATGTTGGACTGCAAGTCCATGGTTACTCCGATGGATGCAAATTAGAAGAAGTTGAGAGATTCTACTTCAGAGTCTGAGTTGTTTGATCCCACCATTTATCGCCAGTTGATTGGGTCATTGATGTATCTGACTAACACCATACCAGATATATGTTTTGCTGTGAATGCCCTCAGTCAGTTCATGTGCGAACGGAGGCAGATTCACTGGATTGCTGCAAAACATGTGCTCAGATACTTACGTGGCACTATGGGATATGGATTGAAATATGCTTCAGATGGTGACTTGATATTGCAGGGGTTTACAGACTCAGATTGGGCCGGATGTGTTGCAGATCGGAAGAGTACTTCTGGATGTTGCTTCAGTTTGGGTTCTGCAGTTATTTCCTGGTGCAGCAGGAAGCAGAACTCGGTAGCACTCAGTACTGCAGAGGCCCAGTACATGGCTGCTAGCACAACAACTCGAGAAGCAGTTTGGCTTCGTAAACTCCTGGCAGGATTGTTTGGCCAGATTCCAGAGCCGACCGTGATTCACTGTGATAACCAGAGCTATGTGCAGATGTCAGTGAATCTTGTATTTCACGACAGGTCGAAGCATATCGAGATTCGATACCACTTCATTCGTGATATGGTGCAGAAAGGTGCGGTCGAGTTATAGTACGTGCCGACAGACGACCAGACTGCAGATGTTCTCACCAAGGCACTTCCCAGAGTGAAGTTCGAATACTTTAGCGGAAGACTTGGAGTCGAAGAGAACGTTTCCCTCCTTGAGAGGGAAAGATGAGATGCTTGCCGTACTTTGCCCAGGTGCCTCTGCAGTCCAGTTATGCAGCCAGATATGGGAGAAATCTCATAGGCAGATGAGTAGGACAGTCAACAGTTGGCCGGGCTCACCCAGGTACCTTCTGCAGTCCAGTTACTCAGCCAGATATGGGAGAAATCCCATAGGCAGATGAGTAGGACAGTCAGCAATTGGTCGGGTTCACACTGGTGCCTCTGCAGTCCAGTTACTCAGCGAGATATGAGAGAAATCTCATAGTTAGATGAGTAGGATAGTCAGCAGTTGGCCGTGTGGTTGCACAGGTGCCTCTACAGTCCAGATACTCAACCAGATATGGGAGAAATCTCATAAGCAGAAGAGTAGGACAGTCAGTAGATGGTCGTGCCCTTTTGCTCGTCTGAGATCTCAACCAGGTATGGGAGGACCCCATTGGCAGATGAGATAGATAGGTAGCAAATTGTATAGCAGAGATGGTATAGCTGTATATCTCAGATATCCAAGATTGAGTGATTCTCCTGGACTCACCGAAGGACTAGTGAAGATGATACACTGAGACTGTGTGGACGACCTTCAGTATGCATAGAGATGATGGAGACAGAGTAGAGTACAAGATGAAACCCAGATGATTGTGATGCTGATGAAGACCGAAGAATACCTTCCTCGTTGAGAGGGAGTGTTGGATTTTGTACAACTTCGGAAGATATTATTCATTATATTTTATTGTACTTTCATTGTACTTGTTTATACCTCCTAAGGGAGAAGAATCTTATGTAATAAATTATGTAAACACATGAAAGAATCAATATAAGCCCTGGGGTGCAAAAGGAATTAATAAAAAGATGAAAAATAAAATATTTATTGTCCCCAAGACAAGTCGGCCCCATAAGGAATTTTCTGGTTTCAACACTTGTATAAATATGAGGTTAGTGCTCCTCATTTGTTCATTCTCACACTTGTGAAGTGCGCATCACTTGGAGGAGCAGATTTTCACATCACTAGAAGAAGGAGGCTTTTTTGGGTTGTTTACATGTGGAAGATACTTTCACATTCTCTCTCTTTCTTCATTTGTACTTTGATCTCAGAATTATCATCTCTCTGTGAAGGTTGCTGGGTTTTCTCCCTATTGGGTTTCCCAGGGTAAACTCTGTGTTGTTGTTTTGTGCTTTGTCTTACTTCTAGTGATCTTGGTAATGCATTTATGTTTTATGCTATGAATGTATGAAATTTAACACCACCTTCAAGCAAGAAAGAGCATCCCAAGAGAATTGTGCATCACATTAAGGACTCATAAAGTAGGAGAAAAAGAGTAAGAAACATATTTGAACCCTTGTCTTGATGTGTTTTTACAATGAGAGTGAGGCTCTATTTATATAAGGCTAGCCTCACCTAATTTTAAGTTATTAGCCTACAAGATAATGTAAAAAATATAACTTTTGGCTTGCTCACCCACATCTTTAGTGGCTAAACCACTCTAAAAGACATAAAAGTAGTAAATATAGTGCAATTAGGCTACACCAAATGCTAGGTGTGCCAAAAGGTGGACGTCATGCCCCAACTAACCCCAACAAATGTGTGCCCTCAATGTCCTCCTTCATTATCCTTGTAGTCTTCTTCAATAAGGAAGTACAAATTGCGAGTACACAGCCCAAAGGAGGGGTAAAATAGGTCCAAGTGAGCAAATAAGGTGTGCTAAACAAATGCTATCACCTTTTACATGGAAAACAAATGAGTGTGGTCATGCGTCCGAGTGATTAGCCCCCCCAAGGGCACCAACCCCTACAAGGCGAGCACCCCTTGGAGGTGGAAATCAAGCGGACCATCCATGACATGATTAGGGGTATTTACCCCCAAATCAACACTCTATGCTTCAACTTGGATTTATATCAAAAACATTTTAGCTCCTTCCCTTAGGGAACCTGTAGGGAACGCTGCAGATACTCTAAGGTGTAACAGTGAGTATCACACAAAATCGGCTTTGAATGATCAATTACGATTAAAATGTAACCAAACTTGATTTATTGTCAATTCAAATGGCTTTAAGAAGGATAAAGAGATGGTCCCAAACAGGATTAGGAAGGGAGGCTTACACCATATATAGAAGAAACTCATTTCTTAACATGCAACTAAATTTTCTATGTTGTAGACAATGTTTTAAAACTCAGATTCGAAATCAGAATCGGTCGAGTGTCAACTCAGACTCGAACTTGGACTTGGCCACGACTCGAACATGAGCAAATTTGACTTTCTTAGTGAACTAGGTTTATAAATATCACAATGGAAAAATAAAAACGTTACCTCAATATTCAGTGATCAAGTTGTGCTACAAAGTGAGGAAGAAATCCAAGAGACAACTTTTAGATGCAAACTAAGTGATAATATTACTCTCAAACAACAACAAGTACAAGTGAGGAAGAGATCTCTTATATGGGGAAGAGACACTAGATCTAGTCAAAATACAATAATACTACAATATAAAATAATACTACAAATTAAAATAATAATACAATATGCCAAGATACTAGATCTAGTCAAAATAGAGTCAAAATTAATAAAATATGCTCAATAACCAACTAGATCTCCCAAGAGATTGAGAGGGTGCACCTTCAATCAAGGTCAAAATGATACAATACACGCTCAAAGGATGGAGCCCTCCTCTAGGAGTGGTAAAAAATGCAACTAACCACAAGAATATGGCTCAATAACTAGGGAGCTCCAACAATAATGATCTAACACACATGAATGAAGCTCCAAAATCCCAAATGCTCCTCAATCATCCACAGGTGTGGTCCCAAAATGTCATAAAGGAAGGACGTCAACTGTCAAGGGATGTCCCAATCATCAACAAACACTTCAAATGGGTGAGCGCTAGCCTCCAAATTAATGCCAAGTGGAAGCAGGGGCTACTTCATGGTCAAAACTCTAGAGTTCCCTCCTCAAATACATGGAAATAGCCTCCAAAGGCTCCTATGTGTGGGACAAACGACACAAATAAGCTCCAAGATCTCTCAAGTGATACAATAATGGCCCAAATGTGGGACATCTAGGTCCAAATGTAAGATAAGAACCCTCCAGAAGCATCTCCACGTGGGTGAAGGTGGTATCCATCATGAGAAAGGGGGACGACCTCATCAAATGCTAGGAATCATCAAATAAAGTACCTCAAAATGTAGCTTTCCATAGGAAAGTGCTTAATAGCCATTAAACATGCCATATCAAGTGTCATAGCATGTGTGCAAGATAAATCACTCTAGTGCTAAAGGTTAACGCATCATTTAACTTAGGCAATGTTATCAAACATGAAAATAATACATGAAATTAAAACCTTGGTGTGACCCTATTAAAACCTTATTAGACGTGACACCCCTAAGTTAAGATGTATAGCTTAGCTACCCAACTCAAATGAGGGTACATGAAATGAATTACGTACTAGGGAAGAAAGGGTCTTTATGAAATAAGTTAATAACCATCATAGCAATATAAGAGTGATAGGTCTACCCTTAACTTTCAACTTCAAGAGTTAGGATTTAATATGTTTCTTCCACATGTGTGCCTAAAGAAGTGTTGTATGGGTCATCCATCCTTGTGCCTACATATTGCAATCCCTTTTTTCATTTTTTCTTTGATATTTCATTTATTTGTATTTCATTGCCCTTTCATTGGCTTAGTCACTGATTCTTTAGATTTGACTTTGATAACCTGGGACAAGGGAACCTGGTTTTTTGCAAGGGGAGTATCTCCCATAATTTTCCATTTGCATTTGCATTTAATTTCTCAGCATCATCCTTGAGAGTACAAGATTCCTTTAACTTTATTTCAGGCATTCATACATGGGAATAGTAATGAGACCTTAGACTATCACTGATGACAAATCATCCATAAAGGGGAAAATGAAGGGGATGGATGAATTAGCCAGTGAAATGAAAAATGGCTCAGTAGAATGTTATGAAATGGATTAAATCACTTTAACTTAGTTCACCAAGGTACAAATTAGCCTTCAGAGCAACACACTTCTAAGGCAGAGCACACCAAAGAGATACTGAGACATGAATAATTGTTTTAAGCATGAGCCATTATATGAGCATAAAACGAACATCCCATACAAACATATCGTCATATAAGAAAACATGCTAAGAGTCAATGAGGGTTAGAGATGTCACAACATGTGGAAGATCAGACACTGTCTCTGACTAGGCACATCCAAGGCATATGGACCATCTGATATATGCTGAAAAACCTCTGATGGATGATCTATGGGAAAGCCACAGATCCCTTCTCAGGAACAACTGATCAAGGTTACCCTTTGCTGAAAGAGGGGTAACATCTTAGAAGAAACTCATTTCTGAAAAGGCAACTGAATTTTCTATGTTCTAGCTACTTAATGAACTGTGAATAAGGCTTTCCTGGCTGTTTCCTACATATTTTCTCATCTCTGCGTGTTTCTTTTTAAATATCCAGCTAATAATTTGCCTTCATAGGAGTGCTTAATGATTACTTTTAAATGGAATTTGTTTTTGGGTAAGATGACTGTTTTGTTTCCATCAATTTAGAGTGGAGGAACATTAACTGATTTCATAGAATAAACATTTTGTGAACCAGATATTGGACAATTGAACAACAACTTGCACACCATACCATCAACGGTTGTAATTTGAGGCCTGGAGATTTGCTAGGATCTGGAACCATAAGTGGGCCTGTAAGTCATGACAATGATTTCTGGTTTCCTTCTAGTTTCAATTATATGGTCAAAATTTGAGATTGATTGACTTTGTAGTTTTGGATCATGTAGATAAAGATCTTAATTACCTTAAGAATAATGCACATTGAATCAGATTTAGGGCTTGATTATAATTTCATATTGCAGTGAAGCATCTTTAACTGAGTAGTTCTTGGATGACGCAGGAACCTGAAAGTTTTGGTTCCCTATTAGAGCTATCCTGGGATGGGAAGAATCCACTGAAGCTTGGAGATAATATATCTCGAACATTTGTGGAAGATGGTGATGAGGTCACTTTAACAGCATGCTGTCAGGTCAGGACATCTACTTTATTAAGTATTTTGCTTCTGAAGTATGATGATTTTCTATTAACCTGTTATATGCCAGTGGAAAAGTAAAATTTTTGTTGAATAGCAGTGTCATCGTGTTATTTGATAGGAAAGTTGTAGTGTGTGCAAGAAATGCCAATTCAATATTCTGCTTTTGCATCTTTTTCTCTATGTTTGTATTCTTGGCAGTTATGAAACCACCAGTTTGGTATTTCAATGTTTGGTATTAAAAAATTTCACCATGTTCATCTGTCCTTAGAAAATGGTACTAAATTTACAATATTGAATATGATGTATGAAGTTATGAACACCTTATTTAACCCTAGCTATATTGAACTGCTGAGGAATGAAAACAATATTTACTGTTAGAGATATCAGATCCACACCTTACTCCTAATATGATAATGTGTGAGTATTCTCTATTTGTTGAAGTGTCACTTCTGTACAAATCAGTAACGTCCTGGCACCAAAGCTTCAGAAAGCAGCATCTTCATCTTCAAATTTGATAAGAAGCCTTGTTCAGTTCAGGGATTTTACTCGCTGTAGTCCAAATATTGATCTCTAATGCCGACCCTATGAATCTGATTCCCAGCCTACCACTGCATGCAATGCGTTAACAATCAGCAACTATTATGCTATTTATTACAGATCTGCTTGTCAGGAAAAAGAAACAACAAAGAATATTAAACTATTGAAACCTATCCTTCTTACTGCTGTTAGGCCACCTTGATCAAAGTCCAGAAGATGGATAGCTTGGTTTATTAGGTCAGAGTGCTACATGCTCTGGGTGCTTTGATGAAAATTGTTACGAAGAATATGGGAGAATGAAAAGCCTGTACTGTACAGAGTTCCATAGTAGTTGATGATCCTCTTTGGTCCCGAGTATTAAGGGATGATTGCCAATGCCTATTCTACTGATTTGGAATATTTTATAAATTTTATTTGATATAAAATATAATTTTCCTCTTTGGTCCCAAATCTGTTAGGGATGATTTTCAATACCAATTCCACTGACTGGGAGTATTTAATATATTTTATGTCGCATTAGTTTGTATGGATTACGTTTAAACCTTAATTCATATTATTGCTTTATGCTAATTAATTGAATTGCCAAAGAAGAGAGCAACTGTAAAATTGCAACCCTTCAGGAATACCCTTTGGTTTGTTGCAGATGCTTCAAAACTATTTGCAAGTCATATTTATGTTATACTGTCTATACACTGGCAATATGCTTTTTGACTGTTTTCTTTCATACATAATAATTATTATTTGCAACCATGGCATATCCACCTAGCTATTATAGTGCACATTATGGACTTGAGCTTTTTATTGCCTTTCACTGAACTTGTTTGTTACAGATGCTTCAAAACTATTTGCAAGTCATATTTATGTTATACTGTCTATACACTGGCAATATGCTTTTTGACTGTTTTCTTTCATACACAATAATTATTATTTGTAACCATGGCATATCCACCTAGCTATTATAGTGCACATTATGGACTTGAGCTTTTATTGCTTTTCACTGAACTTGTTTGTTAGGTTACAACATAGCTTTTTATGCCCAGTTTACATCATATGGATGGTGCTTTCTGGTAATATTGATGGCTTAGATAATTCTCCTTTAAATATCGAAATTAATGGATCTTACTATCTTAGCAGTTACTTTCTTCCCAGCTCAGATTGTGTTCCATTGTAGACCTAATATTTGCAGATGCTTCCTCCATAACTCTTAAGTTCTGCTTCTTCACCCCCCTCACATATTTTAATGAAGGGGTTAAATTATTCAGAATAGTTTTGTATGGCAGTTCCTAAAAACATGCGATGATAGAAAGAAAATAGTTCATTTTGGGACATTTCAGTATATCTCGACATTTAACTCTGTTCCATATGTGCTCGGATAGAGTTCAACATTTTCTCTTCTTTGATCATCAGATAATTTTAATTGCTGGGCCTAGCATTCCTGACTCTTCCTTTGGAACTGTTGCCACACAAATTAACACCCTTAAAGTGCAAGGTTTTCACAAGGGTTTAGCTAGGATCAACTATTAAAGTGTTGCCACTGTCACCTAGACAATAACTTCTCTTCACTTCAGTGATTTGGATGAAGATTCAATTACAAGTAGGGATTCCCTAAAGCAATGGATGAAGTCTGATCACACGGGGATATTCCCTGAAGCAACTAAGTACTTAATTATTTAACACTATTTTAGAGTTACTTAGATTGAAAAACATCAACTAAAAAGGATGTGAAATGTGCTTGTAGTTAATTTGACAATTGCTGGAAAAGATAGATAAGTCGTGCAAGTGTTTTTAAGAAAATTCAGGAAAGTAAAGACTTGCTCATGAGAACATTACACATTGATTCTAGATTTGTAAAGAGCGCTGTAGTAATCAAATGCAAGTAAATCCTTAGAGTCATTGCAGCTGAATTGCTTTAACCAAATGACGTGAGAGGAAATGTAAAGCAATAAATTCAGAATGCTAAAATCAGATTTAAGATTTATTGTGCTTTTGAAAATGTCAGAGAAAGTAATGAATATTAAGATTGCTTGAACTTCCAAATATGAAATAACACCTTGAAATAAAAATTGCTTAAACCCTTTAAAAGATGTGGAAGCGAAATGATTAAAAACAATGAGTTGCCAACAATAGATCTAAATCTGAATAGTGTAAACTAATAACATGAGAATATTAAGAATGCCCAATAGTGAATTGTTCCCATGTAATCCTTAGATCTAAATTACAAAATGGAATGCTGGTGTAACAGTGTAACTTGAGTAAAATTGCTTTCATTGCAACCAACAACATAATTATGCTTTTAACCCTTTAAAATTGTGAAATTAGATTGAAAATGAATCTATAGCATAAAGAAAAATTGCCTGCTAAATCTGAAACAACATCCCATAAAAATTGTGCTTTAGTTAACCAATTTGATCTCTTGTTCTAAAGCTGATTTTGCCAATAGAACAGAGCCAAATTGCTTGAGAGTTGAGACAATTCCAAAATTTAGTAAGCAATTTATTAGCTATTTATAACCACAAAGATGTATTTTTGAAGTGAAATAAATTGTTTATGAAAGTAGCAAGTAATAGCCCATGAATAAAATAAAAGTGAGCAATGATTTTGGCTAATACACAGAAAAGCTTGAACTTAAAAACTTGCCTTTAAACCTGAGTATTCAACCCAAAAATTGGTCTTAAAAGCGAATTAATTTTCTGTCTTAGAGCATAAAATTGATGAAAAAAAGTTGGACAGAATTGCACTATTAAGTTGCTGCAAATTGGAAGTTGATTAAACATGTAAAAACTAAATTATTTAGTTTTTTAAGCAAACATTAAAGATGGATTTAAGAATTTTGAGTGGTTTAAAAAATGTGACTATTGCCTAATTATTTGGAATGGGCAAATGGGATTGAAAGGAAACTCAAGAGAAGTTGTTGATCAAAGATTAGAAGGGGTTGAAAAACTCAAACCCTACTCTAGTCCTTGATAGCTATAAACAACTTCACCAATATACCAAGGGGAATCCAAGAGTTGTGATGTCCAATGAACCTACATACATAGAGAGCTTCCAAAAGAAACACTAGAAGTAACATACATCAGGAGTAGATTGCATGCTAACTACTAATAATCAAATGACATTCTAAAAAAAGGTAAAGAGTTAACCCAACTACCCAATATCAACAATTGGAGATAACATCCATGATCATGGCACCAGGCACCAAATTATCAAATGAACTTCTTCAATAAACACCCATAAGCCTCAAGGCCAAGGGATCTAAGCAAAATAGTAATAGAGTTTATTCTCCAGAAGTTCTAGCAAGTTTTATAATGAGAGGAGGGTTTCTTATATAGAAAGAGAGACTACCTACCTCCTCAATAAATAAATGATAAATCATCCTCATGACATGGTCAAAATACCAAAACCCTAACTTCCTCCTCATGACTTAGTAAAAAATACATATAATTAGTGGTTCGTTATGCCACGTATACATCCTTATCTAACCAATCCATGTCCCAAGGAGAAAGAGAGCATCTCTAGAAGATAAAATAATGCTAAGATATGAAGGTGCATTTCTAGAGAGGTGGAATATTGCCTTTATGAGTGCCAAGATCCTTCTCTATGCGATGAATGAACCAAGAAATGATATTGATCCCATCATGATGTATTAAAACAATCACCACGCTTTATTCATAAATGCATCCATGTGGCATGAAGTGTGAGATATGCCCCACGAATGAGTTGTCAAAGGCATAAGAGAGAATATAATAATACACAAGCTCCCATGTCCAAATAATGTTCTACCAATATACCAAAAATCTAATCCATGATATATGGGGTTGATAGCATGGTGAACAATTCTCCATGATCCAAGGAATGTATATGCAAGATAATAAGTGGAGGGGATGACTTCCAATGGAAAAGGACCAACAAATCCGCCCCTATGTGAGAAATGTTTTATCCCATTTTCCCTTGAAGTCAACTCTTATGAATCTTGGGCACATAAATGCCAAAACATACGCTACAAATGGCTTCACGTTGTAATTAAGAAGGAAAGCCATCAATTAAAGAGGGGGCATAATTTATACGACATACACTTAATCCCATTCATGACCTCCCTTAAGTGTGAAAAGGGGGGTGCTTCATAAAATAATGTTTTTCTTTCCTCCGCATATGCACATGCTTAATTTGTGAGCTTAAGTTACCTCAATGTATCATGAGAAGGGGGAAACCTAAAATAGTATGCTTGAACATCAGGGTCCAACATCAGACCATGGGAAACAATCCTCAAGTAATAAAATTCAGCCCTGAACATGTGTGCCAACAAATGACAACTTGTCCTTAGTGTTGGGGAACATCATTAATGCTCAATCCAAATGTTAAATCATAATTTATACGACATGCACTTAATCCCATTCATGACCTCCCTTAAGTGTGAAAGGGGGGGTGCTTCATAAAATAATGTTTTTCTTTCCTCCGCATATGCACATGCTTAATTTGTGAGCTTAAGTTACCTCAACGTATCATGAGAAGGGGGAAACCTAAAATAGTATGCTTGAACATCAGGGTCCAACATCAAACCACGGGAAACAATCCTCAAGTAATAAAATTCAGCCCTGAACATGTGTGCCAACAAATGACAACTTGTCCTCAGTGTTGGGGAACATCATTAATGCTCAATCCAAATGTTAAACCATGGGAAACAATCCTCGAGCAATAAAATTCAACCCTGAACATGTGTGCCAACAAATGCCAACTTGTCCTCATTGTTGGGGAACATCCTTAATGCTCAGTCCAAATGTTAAACCATGAGAAGTGTTCATGTCCCAAGGAGAAGGAGAGCATCTTTAGATTAAAAAATAATGCTAAGATATGAAGGTTCATTTCTAGAGAGGTGGAATATTGCCTTTATGAGTGCCAAGACCCTTCTCTTAGCAATGAATAAACCAAGAAATGAGATCGATCCCATCATGATGTATTAAAACAATCACCATGCTCTCTTCATAAATTCATCGATGAAGTGTGAGATATGCCCCACGAATGAGTTGTCCAAGGCACAAGAGAGAATATAATAATACACAAGCTCCCATGTCCAATTAATGTTCTACCAATGTACCAAAAATCAAATCCATGATATATGGGGTTGATAGTGTTGCCGCTTGGATGCACACCTAGGGGAGAACGTAGTAGAAATCTTCAAGCCGCTCGGTGTTGCCTTGGGGGTAAGTCAGAGTCAAGTGCTGTCACTCGAAACTTGACTCCTCTGTCTAGGCTGACTCCTAGCAAAGCCAAGGGGTGTGGTCCTGTTATCACATATATAGTACCCGGGCTACCATACATTATTTTTCTGATTCCAGTACACTATTCAGCCAGTTCCCTTACATTGAGATGCTGAGATGAGCATCTACATTGGATCACTATCAGATTTTGGACAGCAGTATGTATTCCCCATGCCATGACTGAGTCTCGGGACACTCAGAGAGATGACCGATGTAGCCATTATACCAGTTGTATAGAGCAGTCAGTAGTGCCCAGAGTTACAACAGCAGTTTCAGAGGACAGATGATGGTACAGGTGATGAGCATTCAGGTATATGACTCAGTAGGTATATCATTGTGTTATGGTTATATTGCTTTTATACTTATTCTTATAGCATGTCTTAGCACTTAGTGTCATGATCTGGCGATCATATAGATATATGGATCTGGTTGATCTTATTATATATATTATATTGTCCCTACTCAGACTTAGAAGTTCACTATTCATACTCATTGGTTTTACCCTCCTTAGGGAGAATAGAGGTGATCATTCCACCATACCTTGGCTTGCTAGTGTTGGCTCCATTATTCATTGTCTTCATCCATCCATTGCCTACCTTTTAGTTTATCACCCTAACTTACTATTTGACTAAGTGGCATGGAGGACTTTTCCCCACTGTAGCCTCTGTATTGGATGAGCTTCCCTGTTTATTGTGTCTCGGCTCTGAGTTGGTGACAAAACTTACCTTGGGTGAGTTGGATTGTAGGCCTAAATCATTCTGGTCGGTTGTCCCGATGTTTGGCATTGGCTCGAACTCCCCCTAGTCACTTGAGATGTTGTTGGCTAAAACTGAAAGCTCATGTACTATTTATGGAAACTGATAAATTCGCCCATGGAAACTAAAAAGGGCAAGAGCGATGAACTGCTAAAAAATACTCCTCGAAGAGTATAAGAAAGGTCCAAAAGGAAATGATTCTTAAAAGCTATATCTAAACAATTGCTGGCCTTATATATGTATGAAAACATGCCCTGGATGCAAGCTGCAACTAGTTGTGCTTATCAGCACACCTGAGATCCGAAGGGTTATGTAGGCCAAAAAGACCATGAAATGAAATTGAATGATCCTAATGAACCCGGATCAACTTGATATAGACATGATGCCTAAGTTGAATAAGCACTCTCTAAACAACTTATCCATTTGTGAGACACCGCCATTCCCTGTGTTGTTGCTCATTCAATATATACTATGGTGTGTATTCCCTTTCCCATTGCCAAAGTGTCACAAAGTTAAGTCGGTCAAGTCATCCCTTAACCTAGCCAGTTATTTTAGCCTTCACCATTCACTAGCAAATTGATCACAGCTATGAAGTGAGTATGATCTTGAAAGTCTAGTCTGAGTAATAATAATAATTAATAACATTATATATTTGGATTTAGATCGCCAGTAATGATTACGTTGTGTTATAATTGTTATTTGAATAAGTTGTAGAGCATGCATTAACCTTTGACACTTTGCAGCAGCTTCCGATGATGGTATGAGTTATATTTGGTCATGTTGACTTGGTCAAACCTAGTTTGACCAAGGTCAACTATAAGACATGAGATGGTTGGACCTTGTGATGATATGGATTGATGATATATGGTCTATGTACATGTACATGATGATTCTATGCAGCAGCTACAGGGTTATGATGATGATTCATGGTTTACAGCATTTTTTGATCATTTACAGATTATTATTATTTGACTTGCTCCGGTATATTGGATATATATTTTGATCATGCAGAGATTCATATAGTGTATGAGTACACATCTTTGGATAGATTTGGACCTTCTGAGTCCAATGAGACAGTTTATTTTCAGTTCCGGGCACTTACAGTGATGTTTGAGCCTCAGTAGGTTGCCCCAGTGCAGTATTGGTCTGTCGGAGACCCTGTCAGAGCAGATGTGATTTTTATCCGGTTGACTTAAGGCGCTGTGCTTGGAGGGGGTGGTCCAGCCACTTGTTTTTACCATATTACCCCCCTCCCGGACACACTGGTGCCCTCACCTTGACAGTGCAGGCACTCTAGGAGGCAGTTTGGGGCAGTTTCACGCTTCCCGAGGCATTTCAAGATTGGTAGAAATGGCTATTGAGGAATTCGATTTGGGCTACTGGGGCAATGTCTTGGCATGGGATGATTAGTGATGATGGGTTGATCTCTTCCACACCTCCTCCAGCAGTTTCAGCTTCATCGGGGCCCGCATCCATCACTTATGGCATTTTCTGATGATTTCTGAGGTCTTTTGAGGCCTACGATTTGACCATAGAGGCACGATTTGGTATATTGATGACTATTTTATTATTATTGTGTTATGGGGATTGACCAAGGGTGGCTAAAATTACCCCTTGTACCCACCATAAGCTTCCTATTATATTTTGTCATCATGATTTGGTGGGATTCCCCTCTTCTAGGGCGATTTTGTCCACTTATATTTTATTTTATTAGTGATCCATGTATTTTATTGTTGAGCTCATCTCAACCATTGATTAGACATTTATATCTTTTAATCTTAGCCACTCATTCAAAAAGTGGTTAGGATTTTGATGCCTCTCCTTCCTATTTAAAGGACAGAGCTTCTCATTGTAAAGGGACTTGTGGCTCTGGATTATTGGAATAGAAAATTATTATTGCATCTATCTCCAGTGTTGTGGTGAATGTTTTTGGTGTTTGTTCGTTGGTTCTTCCTTTGCACTGAGTTATTGGAGATCTTGTTTTGCCATATCTTTTGTACCACGTTTTTTGCATCTACAGGTGGAGGCCGATTTGCTTTGAGGAGGAAGTATTGGTAGGGGAAGACTCTCCCTACTTCTTCTTTGGATCTCTTCGTTGGTAACAGGGAGTATTACTGTCCCAGGACCTTCTATTCTATGTTATCATTGCATTTTACTTCTATTTCCTCCATACTTGACCTCTCTGATTGGAATCGATTTTCCTTGGATTGATAGGTAGAGGAGGGCGCACTTGTGGGCTAGGGCATCAATTTGGCAAGCAAAATCAACAATCTCTCATTTGATCTCTGCGGGAATCTTCCTCAACATCAAAAGCATCTCTCTTCATCACTCAGGTATGATCTCAAGTTAAGTTCTATCTCCATGATCTATCCACTTGTCTAAAACATTTAAAACCCTAATTAATCAAAATCCCCATTTTTACATTTTTTCAGATCTACTAAGATCTAGTGGCTTCTTGGGTAAGATATTTAAAACCCACCTCTATAGTATCCACGGCATCCCGGATCTATAGTTTGGTGAGGATTGGCCTCCATTTGACCCTCTTCCCAAGGCATTTAGCCTTCTCCAAGCAAGGGCGCACTTCCTAGTTTGGTGGGTTGACCTAGAGCTAGTATGTGGGTAGTTGAGATCCCGCTTGATTCATGATCTACACATCCAATAACCAACCCCCAGATTGTCACTTTTCTGATTTCTACCTTGTGGGCCCTATTCCACATTTTAAGGGATTTAATCCCCATTTTGGACCACTTGGTATCTTCAAACTCAGATCTAGTAAGATCTAGCCATTGGATTGCCTTGAAATTGTAGATCCATACTCTCACTTGCTTAAACCAGTTGGATCTAAAGTTTGGATGCCATTGGACTTGTCTTGACCCCACTTATCCCACTTTTAGGCCTCCTTGGGTAAAGTCGCACCACCTTGGAGAAGTGAGTTGTCCCACTTCTAGGACGTGGGTACTTGAGATCTCAGTGGATTTGGAACGGGAGTAATTCAAAACCTAGGTCTAGTAGGTCACCTTGTCAAATCTTGCCTTGGGGATAGCATTCCTTGTTTTAAGGGATTGTGGTCCACTTAGGTCAAACCTAGATCTAGACCTATTCATCCATCAAGACTTTAATTGCCCACTTGTCTCATGAAATAGGAGTCCTTAACCACAAGTTAACTTTACTTCGACTCCATTATCCCAATTCTCAAGGCACTGGTCTCTCTCCAAGTCAATTCGACTTTCCTAGATTGTTGGATTAACTTGTGATTTGACCCTTGATTGGTGAGCTAAACCCTTTGATGCCATCATACTTCATGATCAAGCTTGTCACTTGTACTAGTTAGCCCCAATTCAACCCCTAAACTACCCTGCATTGGACATGGTTCCCAAGGCAGTGAATTTTCTCCCATTGACTAGTACTTTAATCCTGGATCCTATTTCAAATATCATAAGTCACTCTCACATCAACAATGAACCAAAGCCATACTCATTGAACCCCTCACTTATCTTGTGACTTCATCCTAAGGTCTAGGATAAACCATACACCTTACTTCACTTAGAATTAACTTGATTTGGTGTCTTGGTTTTGATCTCTCCTGTCGGGAGTAGATCGGGTCTCCCCCTTTGTTGTCTGGGCTTGATAACATAAAGTGAAGGTTTCCTCGACTGGCGTGACAACCATATATTGGAGGTCGAGGTGATCGTGGTTGCACCTTTTGAGTTGCCCTTCCCTATTGCCATCCATGAGTGGATACATCCATAGGGGTAACTACAGTTTAGGTGATAACAGGTCCCTAAAAAGAAAAAGAATCTAAGGTGTTTAATCTATGAATAGAAAAACAACTAATCTAGGAGTCAAATAAATATTTCTTTCAACCACAACATCAATATGGAAAACTGAAACTCAACCTAGATTTCCATGGCGTGAATGTCTCTAACCTTTTACTTTGTTTTCTTTTATTCTGATCAATAAATCTAGGATAAAATTAACCATTCGTTGGTTCCATTTCAACGACGGACCACAAACTCACTTAAGACTTAGTTTTAACATTTTTTTTACAATTTGCTTTCAAGCTTCAGTAACAAACCCCTAGATACACACCTAGGGGGGAACGTGAGAGAAATATTCAAGCCACTCGGTATGGATTTGGGGGCAAGTCAAAGTCAAGTGTTGTCACTCGAAACTTGACTCCTGCGTCTAGGCTTACTCCTAGCGAAGCCAAGGGGGGTGGTCCCTAAAAAGAAAAAGAATCTATGGATAGAAAAACAACTAATCTAGGAGTCAAATAAATATTTCTTTCAACCACGACAGCAATATGGAAAATTGAAACTCAACAGCATAAAACATCCATCATTATCATCATTTGCATAAATAAAGATAAGAGCAAGTGGGCTGCCTAGCGCCCACACCCCATCCTCCTTGGGGGGATTTGTGTCTTTGTCAATTTTCATGGCGTGAATGTCTCTAACCTTTTACTTTCTTTTCTTTTATTCTAATCAATAAATCTAGGACAAAATTAACTGATTGTTGGTTCCGTTTCAACGATGGACCACAAACTTACTCTGGACTTAGTTTTAACATTTTTTTTACAATTTGCTTTCAAGCTTCAGTAACAAACTCCCTTGCTTTCCCGAAGTACGGTGCCATGGAAATAGCTTGCTCAAGTACTAGAATCTGGCCGAAAAAAGAGATTCTTGGAATAGTTTAATAAAGTAGAAAACTTTAATTTTGTTTAGTAAAATTAACCAAGCTTATTTTCCCCTTATGCTTTGGACCGCTGCAGCTTAGTCCGACCAGTTGGTCAATACAAAAAGGGAAGTAAGCGTTAGATTAATAGGGAAATCCATGTAAGTTAACTTTTGAGGATTCAAGAGGTCGCAAAGGGTGATTACCACAGAGTCAGGGGACTTCTTTAAGCAGGTTATGCCTCACCCCATTGGACACTTGGTAAAGCTGCTTTAGCGCTCAATCCAACAAAGTTAGTTTTATTGGGCCAAATAAACAATAAACCCATTCTTTAATACTCACTAATAATCATAAAAGTTACCAACCGAGACAACTGCAATACTTTCCCGACACAACATCCTTGCACTCCACAAAGCATTTACATTTTGCAATAAGTATATTTTATATTGGGCACTAGTCAATTTGCTTATTATCCTTCTCTTGTCTTTTATGCAAAATGACGATGATGATCTTATGTTGTTGAAATTTAAAATTTCATATTGTTGTTAAGGTTGAAAATATTTATTTAACTCCTAGACTAGTTGTTTTTCTTTCATAGATTAAACACCTTAGATTCTTTTTCTTTTTAGGGACCACCTGCCTTGTCTTCGCTAGGAGTTAGCCTAGACGAAGGAGTCAAGTTTTGAGTGACAGCACTTGACTTTGACTTGCCCCCAAGGCCACACCGAGCGGCTTGAAGATTTCTACCGCGTTCCCCCAAGTGTGCATCCAGGCGGCAACATATAGTATGGTCAACAATTCTCCATGATCCAAGGAATGTATATGCAAGATAATAAGTGGAGGGGATGACTTCCATATGTATGACATCCAATGGAGAAGAACCAACAAATCCACCCATATGTGAGAGATGTTTTATCCCATTTTCCCTTGAAGTCAACTCTTATGACTTGTGGGCACATCCATGCCAAAAAATACTCCATAAATGGCTTCACGTTGTAATTAAGAAGAAATGTTATCAAATAAAGAGGGTGTGGAATTTATAATACATGCACTTAATCCCATTCGTGGCCTCCCTTTAGCGTGAAAAAGGGGGGTGCTTCATAAAATAATGTTTTTCTTTCCTCCGCATATGCACATGCTTAATTTGTGAGCTTAAGTTACCTCAATGTATCATGAGAAGGGGGAAACCTAAAATAATATGCTTGAACATAAGGATCCAAACAATCCTCAAGTAATAAAATTCAACCTTAAACATGTGTGCCAACAAATGCCAACTTGTCCTCATTGTTGGGGAACATCATTAATGCTCAATCCAAATGTTAAACCATGGGAACACTCCTTGAGCAATCAAATTCAACCTTGAACATGTGTGCCAACAAATGCCAACTTGTCCTCATTGTTGGGGAACATCATTAATGCTCAATCCAAATGTTAAACCATGAGAAATGTCCTGGGTGCTATCTCTAGGAATCCCCAACAATGTATTACTAGGAGAAATCAGAAATACCTTCGAACATATAGAAAAGACACAAAAAAGGCTCAGCAAGTGCACTTTTCTAATAACTCAATAGCTTTTAATTAATTATCCCATTAACCTTAGACTCACCATGGTGTGATAATTCCCTAAAACAAGGTGCATTTCCTATAAGTTTCTAAGTGAGGTGAGGGTGATGAAGTGAGTTTGGTACTAAGGAGAAAGTGTTTGTGAATTGACCATCATAGAAATGTGAATGAGTGTTAGGTCTACCCCTTAGCTTTCAAGAGCTAGGGGTTGTAGATTTTTCTTCCACGTGTGCCTTAGAAGCAAATGCTTTTTCTAGAGTTACCCTTTCCTTGTGCCTCTTTTTCGCTATCCCTTTATTTTTATTTTTATATTATGAACCCCTTTTTTAGGCTTTGATAACCTAGGACATAGGAACCTATGTTTTTTGCAAGGGGGCATTGCTTACATATATAACATTTATAATTTCGCCGCATCGATCTAGAGTACTTTGACTCTTTTAATTTGGCCTAGACTTTAATACAACGGAATAGTCTAGAGACCTTGGAACATAACATATGATAAATCAATTATGAAAGGGGGACATGATGGAAATGGGTGAAAAAAATAGTGGAATGACATGGTGTGAAAAATGGCTAGGAAAAAAGTCTAAAATGACATGAAATGAGTGTTACACCTACTTAAATCCCTAGCGATACACCTAACTCACAAGGAAAAACATTGATCTAAATGAAACTATGACCACACCAAGATACTTCTAAAGCTATGAAACAACAATTTAAAGTATATGAGCCACTATAGAGCAACACCAAGATATTTCTTGAGCTATGGAACAACAATTTAAAGTATACGAGCCACTATAGAGCAACACTAGTGAGCCCTCATGGTCATATCCCACATAAAAGTAGGCAATCCCCATGTGTCAACAAGTATAGCATATGCCATAACACTAGCATCAACTGAAAAGTCCCCATCAATATCTGGCACATAACATGGTGATACGAGCAAGTTGGAAGTGTCTCTAGCAACTATACACGAGCAAACCATATATCTCATATGTGGAACTGATATATGTGATTAAAATCACAAAGGCATCGATCATCAAGTCACCCCTCGATGTTAGTGTAACATCCATCTCCAACTACAGGACATGTACTTAATGGTAGAGCACATGAGAACCTCGGGAATCTCTAGTACTCCATACTTTGTGCTACAAGAAACACAAACATTAATAGATCTCATTAGTCACCTAGACCTACTCATACTCAAACTGAAAGATAAGAACTCGTAAGACAGGGCAATATGATTATCCCACTAGTATAAGAAAATAAAACCAAAATTCAGGAATGTTTTTTTTTTTTAAATTGAAAGTAAAATGCATGAAACGGAAAATTCAAATGAAATGCAGTTAATCAAAATGCACTGGATAAAAATGTCAATCAAAATGCATGCAAAAACTCAATCCTAATCTAAGTTGCCAGGAAACTTGGGTACAGGTATGGGTACGGGGACGGGTGCAGGGACGCCACTTTTTGAAACAGGGGACTTGGGTACGTCGGGGGTAGTATATATATATATATATATTTATAATTATAAATTATAAATTATAATACATATGAAATTTAAATCATTTTCATTGTACAGATATATTCATGTGCATCCAAATGAATCCAAACCATTATACACAAATATGCAAAGTTTCTCATGTATATAGCAAGGGTGCATACAACTAAAGAAACATCAAGTGCAATCCATATATGACTCAATACATAAACCTAAGTTACCGGAAACGCCCAAGTAGCCTTGGTGAAACGTCGTTCCCTGTTTCAGATACTGAAATGGGGGGGATACGGCCCTGAAATGCCACTGATACATATCAAATTGGTACGGATACATTTCAAGGGTTTTGGATACGTTTCATCCTAGAGGTGATACATTTCAGGGAAACGTTAATATTAAATTCTCATTTTCTATCCTTTTACTTAAATTTTTAACATTACCATTAATTGTTTCAGGATGTTTGTTGAGAGTGGTTCTTGTTATCACACAACTTGTAGTTGCCCCTAGTGGTATCCCATCCGGGACGGTAGAGGAGGCAGGCAACTAAAGAGGTGACCCAAGAGATGCCACGGTTCCCAATGCAAGGTGGGAGTCACGTCAACCGAGGCACTCTTTGCTTTAGGTCAGGGTGTATCAAGACCTAGGGGGAGACCTTATAACCAATCACAATTAATTGGACCCAAACAAAGGTTTCTAAGGGTAAGTAAATGAAGAGTTACGGAAACAATGCAAGGCTAAGTGGACCTAGAAGTTGAGGTATGGTTGAAGGTGGTGTGAGAGATTGTTAGTATTTCAACCTACGTATGGTTTAGGCCACATGATTGGGGATGATGACAAGATGTAGTACCATATGTTTACACAAGTGGGTCCTATTTTCTTGGGATGTGTGAAATGGCTTTAAGTGGGCCCACAAGGTGAAGCTAGGGATGAAATTGGTACTAGATGTTATGTTATTAGTTGATCTATAGATCTAAGTTGATTTTAAGAGTACCCATGTACTAGATCTAGGGTTTGACACAAATCTCAAGGAGTGCGACTTGCTTTGAGGAGGACTAGTGCCTTGTTAAATGGGCTAATGGGGTCAAAAAGTATGTCAAAATGTAGATCGGGACACCTAGAAGCCAAGTCAAGTGGGCTAAATGAGATCTAATGGTTGGATCTTGCTAGATCTAGGTTTTTCAAGAAATGACCCTAAGTGGACCACAATCCCTTGAAACAAGGAATGCTACCCCCAAGGCAGATCGTCACAAAAAGATACGCTAGACCTAGGTTTCAAGGGATGGCCTTTCCAAATCTCAAAAAATCTCAACCACCCACCTCCTTGAAGTGGGCAAACTCACCTTCCCAAGGGAGTGCGACTTGCTCAAGGAGGGCTAAAATGAGGGTTAGGTGGACCAAATCAAGTCGAATGGCCACCAAACTATAGGTCCAAGTGGCTTATGCCCCGATCTATGTGGATCCCAAAAATCAAGTCAATCTAAGGGCTAGATCTTAGTAGATCTGAGTTTTGAGGTGCCAAGAAATTCAAAAGGGGGTTTTAACCCCTTAAAACATGGAATGATGTCCACAAGGTAGAATTCACCAAAGTAAGAATCTGGGGGTAGGTTATCAAGTGTCTAGATTGCAAATCAAGTGGGATCTCACCTACCCATATGCTAGATCTAACCAAACAAGCCTCTCACTAGGAAGTGCGATTTGGGTTCAAGAGGGCTTTTTGCCTTGAAAAGTGTGTCAATTCTAAGCCAATCACCACCAAACTATAGATCCAACTAGGGGTGGATGCTATAGAGGTGGGTTTTCAAGATCTTCTCAAAAGCAAGGCTAGATCTAAGTAGATCTAAGAAATACCAAAATTGGGGTTTTTAATTAATTAGGGTTTATGACCAATGAAGATAGAATGGATGAAAGAGGCACATACCTTGTAGATCTTACCTCAATTGCTTGTGGCCACCTTGCAAATTGATAGCATTCTCCTATGTGTATATTCAAGAGTGAGATCCAAGAGCTCCAACCAAAACGTCCTCCTCCAAGATAGCCAAATCGTCCTCCTCCTACAAGACAAGATCAAAGAAACAAGTCAAGCAAGATGATTATGAAAATGGTAGAAAGATGTAATAGAAAGCATCAACTATGTCACAAAGATACAATAATGATACTCCCTATCACAAGATCAACCCAAGAGAGAATATGTGGATCCCTCCAACAATAACCCTCAAGAAGTCGCCCTCCTCTCCACCAATTCGACTTTCCTGTAAAAAGATTAGTAGAAGCACCAAAATCCACAATGATACATAGAAGAGATACTGTATATTCAATATGCAAGAGAATCCACAATACAAGAGAGATGTGCTCCACAAAGAAATCTTCTATTTCAATATTCCAAAGCTCCAAAGGTATGTGCCTCTTTCATCCATTCTATCTTCATTGGTCATAAACCCTAATTAATTAAAAACCCCAATTTTGGTATTTCTTAGATCTACTTAGATCTAGCCTTGCTTTTGAGAAGATCTTGAAAACCCACCTCTATAGCATCCACCCCTAGTTGGATCTATAGTTTGGTGGTGATTGGCTTAGAATTGACACACTTTTCAAGGCAAAAAGCCCTCTTGAACCCAAATCGCACTTCCTAGTGAGAGGCTTGTTTGGTTAGATCTAGCATATGGGTAGGTGAGATCCCACTTGATTTGCAATCTAGACACTTGATAACCTATCCCCAGATTCTTACTTTGATGAATTCTACCTTGTGGACATCATTCCATGTTTTAAGGGGTTAAAACCCCCTTTTGAATTTCTTGGCACCTCAAAACTCAGATCTACTAAGATCTAGCCCTTAGATTGACTTGATTTTTGGGATCCACATAGATCGGGGCATGAGCCACTTGGACCTAAAGTTTGGTGGCCATTGGACTTGATTTGGTCCACCTAACCCTCATTTTAGCCCTCCTTGAGCAAGTCGCATTCCCTTGGGAAGGTGAGTTTGCCCACTTCAAGGAGGTGGGTGGTTGAGATTTTTTGAGATTTGGAAAGGCCATCCCTTGAAACCTAGGTCTAGCGTATCTTTTTGTGACGATCTGCCTTGGGGGTAGCATTCCTTGTTTCAAGGGATTGTGGTCCACTTAGGGTCATTTCTTGAAAAACCTAGATCTAGCAAGATCCAACCATTAGATCTCATTTAGCCCACTTGACTTGGCTTCTAGGTGTCCCGATCTACGTTTTGACATACATTTTGACCCCATTAGCCCATTTAACAAGGCACTAGTCCTCCTCAAAGCAAGTCGCACTCCTTGGGATTTGTGTCAAACCCTAGATCTAGTACATGGGTACTCTTAAAATCAACTTAGATCTATAGATCCACTAATAACATAACATCTAGTACCAATTTCATCCCTAGCTTCACCTTGTGGGCCCACTTAAAGCCATTTCACACATCCCAAGAAAATAGGACCCACTTGTGTAAACATATGGTACTACATCTTGTCATCATCCCCAATCATGTGGCTTAAACCATACGTAGGTTGAAATACTAACAATCTCTCACACCACCTTCAACCATACCTCAACTTCTAGGTCCACTTAGCCTTGCATTGGTTTCCGTAACTCTTCATTTACTTACCCTTAGAAACCTTTGTTTGGGTCCAATTAACTGTGATTGGTTATAGGGTCTCCCCCTAGGTCTTGATACACCCTGACCTAAAGCGAAGAGTGCCTCGGTTGACGTGATTCCCATCTTGCATTGGGAACCGTGGCATCTCTTGGGTCACCTCTTAAGTTGCCTGCCTTCTCTACCGTCCCGGATGGGATACCACTAGGGGCAACTACAAGTTGTGTGATAACAGTTCCAACCTCATCGGACTTCATATGCAAAAAGTAGAATTTTTAATCCCATTCAGAATTCAACAGACTTAACAATTTTCAGGATTTCAAGATTGCAACGTTGCCACTGTATTCTATCATATATGACGGTATGGGATTGGCATTCAATCAAGCACACAACCCCTCTATATACGTTGCTGTTGGTGGTGCTGATTGTTGAACTCCATTGTCTTGGATGGACTTGGATCCACTCCCATAGCTAGAGGATGTGAACATGGTGTTGGATAGGTGCCTTCAAGCCGAGGGGAATCAAGCCAGGCTTGGGATCCCTATTTTCGATCTACTTTTGTTGAGGACATAGATTATGACTCTAACTCTGAGCATGAGGATTCAGATGATATTAGTTAAAAGTTATCATTGTAACATGTTACATGTATGATTAATGATATTCGATCGTAGTCTTAGGTGATGATTATGATGTACAATGATAATATTATGATGATTATGACGACAATGATAATATTTATGATGATGTATATATATATATATATATATATATATATATATATATATATATATATATATATATATGTCGTTTCCCCCCGGTATCGTATCTAGCTTTTTTGAAAATTTGTCGTATCCGTTTCCCCCCGCGTATCTGTATCCGCTTCAATGCAACTTAGACATAAACAAAGAGGCTAGATGGCCTATAGAGTCCAAAAAACTTCATGCTACAACAAATAATTACATATCAAAATCCTTGCCTATATTGGGATCCTATTCATCAATAACACCCTGTGCCCCCTCCCCTCTAGTCTCTAGTGGGAAGAAGCCATGGTATGGATGAGATGCTAAGGTGGTTTCATTGGATATTTGACTTTACCTAGCATGCTCTTGTTCATATTCTAGATTAGGTAGGTAGGAGAATGAATAAACTTTTTAGCATGAAGCATTAGGATCTAAGTAGCATGGGTACCCGTACCCACGTACCGGATACCTTGTACCCATGTTACCTTCCCTACCCTGACGTACCCGAAACTTGGCTGAAGTACCCGAGATGTTTGTCACAGATTTAGGGTACCTTGATGTTGATGGTGCTTATTGTTGAACTCCTCAATCATGACCTTAACAAAAATTTACCCTTCACTCAAGCAAAATCACTTTTTCTACCTTATTTTAACACTCGGATTAGGAAGTTTTATCAAAACTGTAAGGTGTTGACTGATGTCCTTGGAGGACCAACTTCGAGATTGCTTATTGTTGAACTCCTCAATCATGACCTTAACAAAAATGTACCCTTCACTAAAGCAAAATCACCTTTTCTACCTTATTTCAACACTCGGATTAGGAAGTTTTATCAAAACTGTAAGGTGTTGATTAATGTCCTTGGAGGACCAACTTCGCTTGATGTTGGACTGAGACAAGACAATATCAATCATAAAATGAGTACATGCTAAAATCTCCAGAACAATAGGGTTAGAATTGCACATGAAATCATAGGCATGTGAAAAATTATCAACAACTTCATACTCTTGCCAAGTATGGCACAACTTTCCACAAGCTTTCGTTATCCAATATTGGATAGGGTTTGTACAAAAGTTTCCATCATGGGGCTGCCCCATGTAATTCACAGCACCTAAATGAGCATTGCTAGATGAAGAACTCCATGTAAATTCTAAAAATTTAGATGTAGAAGGTGGGTGGAAGCATTTTACCTTAAAACATTCCTGCCCCATAACATTTCCGGCCTTAACAACATGATGATTTCTTGATTTTTGATTCATTAATTTATCGTTCAATAAAAGGCTTAAATGCTGGAAAATTTCTGAGTTATTCACTTTAGCAAACATCCATGAAAAATGAGAGAAATCAGCAAGATAAAATGAAAAAATGGCTGGAAATGATCCTTGGAATAAAACTTTAAATTTTCCGTAGGAGAGGGCAAGCAAGGATGCTCAAAACCTGAAATAGCATCATTTTGCTGCCCCAAACCAGAATTACTCATTGAAAAGTATGGCTGGAAATTACTGTCCAAATCTTTCCTAGAAGAGGGCAAACAAGTCTCCCCCAAATCTACATCAAAAACCCCTCATGTTGCTCCAAATATGAAATATTAGATCATGTAGATGGCTGAAAATGATCGTGACAAATATCCTCAAAACATTTTTTCTAAAGGGTTCAAAATCAACACTTTCAACACTAGAAGTATCATAGATAGGATCCCCTAAAGATATCCAACAATCTCTATCAAAACTATGACCTACTTCTAGGAGATGTTCATCAATCATATCACATCTTTGGTCATCATCATCAAACAAAGAGGAAAATACATTCTCAAATACAGGATCACCCAAGGGTTTCGCTTCATTATTTCTCTTCTCAAAATCATCACAAGATGTTTTTAAAAAAATCAAAATTCTGAGAAGAAAAACTCACCAAATGCTCATCTTCATTATGAGTGGAATAAGATGAATAAGAGTCTAGGTCTTCAACACAAATACCTTCAAGGGCTTCTGCTTGCACTTGCTTTTCAATGATATCTTCAAACACTTCTTCATTAAGGTGTATGGACTCACAAGGTGCTTCTTCAGCATGCATGGGCTCTTCTTCATAATCTCCGATGGGGTTAAAAGAAGATTATTCATGGATATGAATATGCACACGCTCTTGAAAAACCTCATCCAATTCATTCATTAGTTCTTCTTGCCCAAGAATGTCACACTTTTCTTTAGCAGTATCAACCAAGTAAAGCAATGATTCTTCTTGAGCCTTGATTTTGCTTAGGAGAGTCTTTGAAGGGTTCATTTTAAATTCTTGCATCATATCTTTCATCTTAGTTTTTTTTTCTTTACAAATGTAAACCCAAAGATATGCATCATGTAATCCTTTCCATTGATCTTCTATATCCACTTAAGATTCTTGAAAAACTACGAGGAAAGCACAAAATGAAGATATCTTCCTTAGAGGAAGATTTTTATACCATTCCCTTGTATACTTCCTTATAGAAAGAGCAAACATCTTTATAATTTCATCTTCATGGATCGAGTTATACTTTACAATAAATTCCATGAAATATGCAAGAAAATGTGGCAGTCCATAGGACCATAACTGTGCTTTCTCCATAGAATCTAGGAGTGTTTTTTTCCATAAATCATATTGGTATTCATGTGGAAATCTTGGAATGGACGGAAAATCTAAAGGGCCAAGCAATTCATCCCATTCTTTGCAAGAAAGAGCCATATTTCAAATATGAAATTCACACATAATCTTTTATAACAATGCATGCAATGGTGTAATACCCCCAGTTTGACCCTTGTAATGTATTAAATTAAATTATGTAAATGATGTAAATATGCTAAGTATGGATTCCTAGTGCAGAGCTCAAGGCCAAGGATCGACTAGCGAATGGCTAGGCATGTATAATGAGAATGTGTCTACATGGATCATATGGTTGGCTTATCATGATGACGTAAAAGCTATGTAAATATTATGTTGGAAAAATAATAAAATGGTCCAAGATGGTTGTGTAAATAGCACTAGAGGGGCTATGATTCCACCATAGTGGAAGAGGAAAGGGGGTCTATGGGAGACTAAATCCTTTGGTACCAAGTGTCAACCTTAGAACTCATCCAAATTTTTCCATGTGAATTTAAGTGAGCCAATTACCTTCATTTGACTATTTTGCAATCATTGAATGAATGTGTGAGGTTGGTGGAAAAAGTCACCTCATGTAGTTATTGAAGCATGGGGTTGACTGCACTTTTATGTCAGTTCTGTCAGCTGCAAAAAGTCAGTCTACAGCTTCCAGGGGTCCTTTCTTCTATAGTCAGAAGCAATGCCAGTTGTCTTATCACCATTTTCTCATATCCCTTGGGGTCAACTGTCATTCTCTCATTCTCTCATGCAGACCTACACTATGCAGAGCTCCCCGTTGTTGATATGACCTTTTACCAGGCTGTGTATAACCCAAAAATTTGAATTTAGAGCCAACACTGCAGATTTGGAAGGGAAAACAGATGGCTATAGGTGAGCAGAGAGGTTGGGCAAGCTAGGAACCCTTATCCCTTGAATTATGCTACTTTTGCATGCTTGAGAAGCCACAAATTGAGTCTACAAGTGGTCTCCAACAACATACATCAATTTGGCCTCCTTCTATGCACACATTGGAAGCACCTGGCAAGATGGATCGCCCAAGAGAACCGTGGATCGGTGAAGGGGAGCCAAGGCTGTGGTGGTTGAGTGAGATCCCTGTAGAGCTCTGTAGGAGCACTTGGCTAAGCATAGAGTGCAAAACGGGTTTTGGGCTGAGACAGAGAAGCTTGTAGGTGTTTCCTTCGCCCTGGTGGCCTCATAGCCCGGCTTGGGGTGGCCTCTTAGCAGAAGGAGTATATGCTGGATAGAGTGCCTACTGTTGGGTGGAAAATAGCTCTTATATAGCTAGTTGTTTGGATCTGCGTTGGATAAAGATAAGTATTCTCATGTATTTGAATCTGAAACGTTTTTATTTAATGCCTGTTATGATTATGCTTGTATATGGATGTTGTGTGTGTGGATAGAGTTTATTACTGTTGTGTGTTTTTATTTTACATATGCACATGTATTTTACATATTATGAACTCGTAATATGGTTGTGGGGCTAAATTTAGAACTCCTAGTTGGTTAATGCCCCCTCTCGTTGGTCGGATTGGGTGAAACGGGATGTTACAAATGGAGTCGCCAAGGTAAGCCTTCAAATGTCTTAAAACTTATTGAGTGTGCTCACTTAAACACCCAACAATAATCTTTTAAAAAATTGTAAGGAACAAGGACTTCGTTCCTTCATGGAGTCGTCAGATGAGATTTCTAAAATGTGTTATTAAGTTTATCTCATCAATGTGTTGAAGCATAAGATTCTCTCTAGAAACAAAAATATCCCCGACAACGACGCCCAAATGTTATCATACAAACTAGCATCTTGAGATTTAAGCCCTAGAATCAGTGATAGTTTGGATAATCAAAAGGGAGGCCAAACCACACCTAGCCCTCTTTTGCTCTTTAGGTTATCTCTTCTCTTTCTCAAGGGAGGTGTCCCTAAATAGGATTACTAGAGTTCAACAATGAAGCACAAGGTGAATTTGAAGAGTAACTCTAGCAAAACAATGTGTGTTTATGAAAGTAAAAGATAAAGGTGATGAAGGGATTGGAGACCCAATGTCTTATCAAATGGGAAAATGGGGTCAACCAAGGATCAAATGAGGGTTTGTAAGGAAAGATTAAAAAAGGCTAGGTTTGTAGTGCACAAACCTAGTTGTCTAATGGTTGGGCTGATTTCAAGATTAATCAAAGGAAAAGTTCTAGAGCATAAACTTTAAATAAACATTGAGGAAAACTATCATGGAAGGCATTGGAAAACACATGATCTAGAGCAGAAAATGGACATATAAACTACACTTCCAATTGATAGCAACCACATAAATGATAGAGTGCCTATTGTTTATTACATCAAAGTGATTCACAATTTGAAGATCCATCCATCAACCAAACATAAAAATATAAGAAGCCTTCAATGGAGTGCTAGCCTTGACCATCCATAAGAACCAAGAGATTTCATAAGTCTAGTGGGATTTCCCTCCCAACCCCAACATGAGTACAAATGAGGAAGATGCTCTCTTATATAGAGATGAGCTCTAACTTACTCTACAATAAAGTAGTAATAGATCTACCAAAACCCTAGATCCATCTTAGGGATGAGTAAACAAATAAAACATCCTCCAACTACCATGTCAACAATAAAAAAAAGCAGTGGTCAAGGCCACATTTACAATGTATCTGTTGCCGCCTAATACACACCTGGGGGGAGCGCGACAAAAATCTTCAAGCCACTCGATGTGTCCTTGAGGGCAAGTCAGAGTCAAGTGCTATCACCTGATTACTCGACTCCTCTATCTAGGCTACTCCTAGCGAAGCCAAGGGGGGTGGTCCCTATAAAAATTAAACTAAGGCTTTTACACTACAAAAGGAAAAGCTAAATCTAGGAGCTAAAATGATGAACATGATTATTGAATCAAGAATGTTTGTGATAAATTAAATCAACAACATTACATTTAAAGAAAACATTCACGACATTTGTAGATTGATTTAAAACACATAAGATTGAAAAAAGTTAGACCAGTGTCGAGATGTACAAATTGTTGCTACTGTGTTGGGAATGTGTTGTAGATGTCTTGTTGTTAGTTTTAATTTATTAATTCGTGGATTACAATAATGGGTTAATTGATGGTTTGGCCCAATGAGCTTAACTCCTTGAACTGAGCGTTTCAAGCGGCTTTACCAAGTGTCCAACGGGGCAAGGTATAACCTTCTTAAAGTAGCCCCCTGACTCCATGGTAGTCACCCTTCGCAACCTCCCGAGTTCTCAAAGAAAAGTTGTTTGGATTGTGTCCTATTATTCTAGTCACTCCACCCTTTCTGGTTGGCCAACTGGTCAGACTAAGCTGCAGTGGTCGAGAGCATACGGGGAAGGAGCCTTGGTAAATTTTATGAATTTTAAAGTGAGTTGATTAGATAACTAAAACCCAAGAGTCTCTTTTCCACACATCACTTACTCGGGTAAGCCCTTTCAATTGGTGCAGTACTTCGGGAAAGCAAGGGTGCTTATTTTAAGCTTTGCAAAAATGAATGACAAAATAACATAAAGAAAAGCAAAGTACTTTTGAGCAGTGAAGCAGCACTTGCCAAGACTCGCGAGTCTTGCTGAGTAAGTCCTGAAACGAGTACTCGCCAAAGACTCGCCCAACAACTCGCCATGTGTCCAGACTCGCCATACTCGTCGAAGACTCGGCCATACACGCCCTATACTCTGCATCTTACTAAAAAATGTGGTATTTTTGTTTTTTTTTCTTGGGAGCTTGTTAGCCTAGTAATTAATGGTAACATTAAATTCTTAAAGTAAAAGTTGGCATTTCCTTTATCTTTCATTTTTATCCTTTTACTTAAATTTTTAACATTACCATTAATTCTTCTAGAATGTTTGAGAGTGGTTCCAACCTCATCGAACTTGATACGGAGAAAGTAGAATTTCATATCCTATTCAAAATTCAGTGAACTTAACAGTTTTTAGGATTTCAGGATTGGCAAGATTGCAGTGTCTGCACTGGATTCTATCATGTAAGAGGGTATTGGATTGACATTTAATTAAGAACACCAAGTCCTCTATGTACTTCGATGTTGGTGGTGTTCACTGTTGAACTCCTCTATCATGACCTTCGTAATAATGTACCCTTACTCAAACAAATTATTAATTAGGCATGTTATGTTTTTTCTAAATTATTTAACACTTGGATTAGGGAGTTTCATCATAATTGGAGGGGGTTCACTATTGAGTGATGCCCCTTGAGGATTGACAAATGATAGAGGAGGGGGAAGAGGGTGTCATTGATGATGAGGATCCCAATATAGGGGATGATTTTGATGATACATGGTTGTTTGTTGTTGCATGATGGTTTTGGACAATAGAAGACAATGATGGTTGTCTATGTAATTTATTTCAGATATGTATCAGGATTCATGATTTGCACTCAATGCCATTTTGCTATATTAACTTTTAGTACTTACATGTTATATGCATGAGTAAACTTTGAAATGTCTGTATTTGATTTCATTGTAGATGACTCATGATGATGAGATACATTTATTATATTTTTTAATGATATTTTGAGGCTTATGAGTCAAGACTTAGGAAACGATTCATTATTGATCTGTTGTATCACTAGACATCTTATATATCTATCGATTTTGTGATGTATTATCATATTCTATGAGATGATGTTATGAATTTTTGTATAGATTGTGGTTTATAACATAAATGGATTGGAAATGTAATTAGCTTCTCTTTTGTGCCCACAATTTAACATATTTTGAGTTGCGTTAAATGAATTTGAAACTCGACGTTTCGATTCCTACTCTGGGATCATCATCAGGAGACAGTTGAAGCCTGATGATCCCAGAGTAGGGATCGAAACGTCGAGTTTCAAATTCATTTAACGCAACTCCTCTTTACTCATAATTGCTCTTGCGTAATGACTGTTTTCAAACATATTTTGAGTTTTTTTCCTATTAGTCGAGTCTGTCTTGAGTCTTTCTCGAGTCGACGAGTCACTGGCCAGCCGAGTCTTTGTCGAGTCCGAGTGGTGCAACATTGCTTTTGAGTGCTTTGTGTGTGTTTTAGTGTTTTGATTTGATGCTTGAGAAATAAAACTAAACTAAAGCGAAAAGCAAAACCACGAAAAAAAATAAAAAAATGACAGATCCCCCCTGGGGGGTGGGGTGCAGGCGCTAGGTAGCCTGCTTGCTTTGTTCTTTTTTTTTATTATAAAAAAAACAAGGAATGCTGCTGGTCCTTTATAATTTTAGGATCTAGATAGCTTACAATGTCTTAGAAATGAAGCAAGAAGTAGTAAAGGTTGCCTAGGACGTTTTAAATGGTTCAAAGGTTGAAATTTTGCCAGCACGCCTCTCTACCTGCTGACTAATGTCTGAAAAACAGCAAGCTTTATTAGTGTTAAATGGCCAAAGACACTTTAAGATTGTCTTTAAAAAATGCTACAAAAATTTGTAAAAAAATTTCCCAATAAACTAGTGTTGAAAAGCGAAAATTTAACTAAGTCAGGCAAGTTAGAAAGCTTGCCTTTCTAGGATCTTTGCTTGCCTCTTTAAGAGATGGCAAGCAAATGCATAGGCACTAAAATGTTAGATAAAAAGATTAATGTTCAACTTTTCTTCTACAAGCCCTTTTAGATTTGAGATTTTAAACTTGCAAAAAATAGAAGAAAACTAGATAAATCTAGATTATAAGATAAACTTTAAAGCATTTAGATTTCAAAAAATTTAGATCTATTTCGATTTTAACCCTTGAATATAGATCTAAGATAAAAACAAAACCATAACCAAGAAAGATTTAAGAAAATGGATCGAGAAGTTAAGAACCCATGGGAGTTGAGCAGTAAGAGTTGGGCAATGGAGTCTTCTTCTTGATTGACCAGTGGGATGAACGCTCTATTTGGACCTATTGCAGAGATGTAGAGCTAACATGCTCACCGCATCTTCCAGCCTAGTTACCTGCAAAAGAACTCACAACACTTTCAAAAGGGGATTAAAAATACCCGTGTGAATAAATAAAAGAAAACTAAGAAATCATAGATTCAAACAAGAAATCATATTATCTCTAGCATTCTTTCACCATTAACATATAAGCAATCTATAAAGCATTACTTACTATCCTTACTGAAATATAATTTCCTTCAAAAGACAGGTGATCCCAACAATATACAAGCATGTAAAAAACGATATAGGTTACCTCATATACTTAGAGCATGGCACACCCAAACACCAAAGAGCAACACCAGAGTAAGCCTCCAAAGCCTTTTATTAATACTCAACGGAAAAATATTACAACTTGGTGCAAGCAGAGGTTCCACCTTCTGATCCAAAAGAAATAGAAGAGGGCTGATTTTATAGCCAAATGCATGCAAATAGAGTGCAAATCCCAAGAGAATGGCAAATCACTTGATTGAGAGTTTAACTGGAATGATGGGGGAGTTGAGCTTTGAGTGATGGCAAGTTAACTTATTGAGGGATGCACCACCTCTCAAGAGGTAGGCACATCCATTTCTTGGAAGATTCACCTTCCAACAAAATGCTTCCCCATCACCAATTTGCCCATGCATGGAAAAAGGCGCCCCTCTCGATGTAGAGTTAGATAGATTGGAATCATCAAATCAGAGCTTGAGAGATCATAGGACTGATTGCGAGTTAACTTAGGACCACTCCGGACAAGCGCCAAACATGTTTACATTTATTTAGGAAATGTCTTTTGTCTTCAATTTGTCCTTTTTGGCCAATTAAATGTCTTTTTGGCCTTTTTCGAGCAAATATTAATTTGAGTGATAAATAGTCACTCACTCGAAACTTATGAAAAGTGGGTTTAATGGGTGCTCTGGCTTAGAAAACGAGCATCCACTTGGCAAATTTCACCCACAAACCATGCTTTTATTACATTTTTTATTTTCCCAATTAAACCATTAAAAAATGGCTTGATTTTACAGGAAAATTTATTTTTTCCAAAACCTTAAAAAAAACCTAGGGGGGACTAACACATGTTCATATGACTCTAAAATAGTTTCTAGCATGGTAATATACATTGACACATGAACTTTAATAACCTCATAAGGCCTAATCCCCAAGATGAACATTCCAGCGTTGGAGGAGCAGGAGAAAAACTTGAAAATTATACTTTGCTAAGACGCAAAGCATAATTAACAAGGGAAAAAACTCCTTGGAATACTCGGATTGATTGCTAAGTCATAGGAAGCCAAGTTCTTTACATAAAGCCATCATGCTAGCACACTTTATTACAAACCCCGTGGGGCATGAACATGTGAAAAAAAAATAGAAAGGGGGGCCCTGAAAGGTCTGATTGAACCTCCAAACACTAAAAAATGCACAAGTACTTGTGCAAACTTTGGCAGCTCACTTGAAAGTTCAACTGTGTGCAACTCAGTTGGTAATAGTATCCATCAAGTAAAATTCTCCAATAAGGAGATCGATCAATCTAGGAGGAAGAAACAATGTAAATCTCTAACCACTAGCCTCCAAAGGCTTCTCAAACCAAACTCTATCTCAAATTATGGCACGGGTGTGCATCCTCAACAAACCATGAAAAAATGTGCAATGAATCACTTGAGTATGGATCGGCTCCTAGAATAATGAAATGACATCCATGACATAGCATGAAAATATGGCCCCATCCAATAATTGGTCAACATAGCATAAGCATCGATTCCATATAATAAGGAGATGGCTTCATGTATGTCCATGCTAATGTGCCCATAGTTAGCTTGTCCTCATCAAAATATCCACAACTCCATGTAACAAATGGTCAACCCACCACCCATGATTATCTCCACTTTGGCAATATACACCCAACTCTATGAATGAAACTGCTCTATGTTGTGTGAGAGTACCCATACTCATCACGACTCCAGATAATAAAGGGCGGCTGCATAATCGTGGGAGAGATGGCCCACGTGATAAGATAAGCAATTCGACCCATGGCCAAGACGACTCAATGATGATTAAGAGGCGACTCCACAAGGTGATGTCACCCGCCCCCCCACATGTGACATCATCTCATTAATATGTTTGTGAGCCAAAAGTGCCATGCCAATGTTTAGCCCATGCATTGGTCAAATTAGTGGAATGGACTTGTTGTTGCAAATTTTAGCAGCCTTGTGATTGCAAGGAAAATCAGCTGCTTAAACCAACAAAACTCAGAGACCTACCGCTAAGTGTCACATGGGCAGACCTCTCTCTTCGGGTCTCCTAGAAATCCTAGACTAACCCTGGGAGGTATCGCCAACTAAACCTTCCTAAATCCTAAGTAGTGGTTTTCCTAAGTGAGGTGCTCAAAGAACAAGGCACAAAGGAGTAGCTTTCTTTAGTACTAGCTTAATTAATTTATGAAATAACCAAGGATTGAGAGTGTGTGTATGTAAGTCGTGCACAGATTCCTTAGTTAAAATTGTTCATGGATGTAAATAATGTGATCAATGGACAAGGATAAGCAAAGATTCATAAACAATGTTAATCAAGGCATTGATCATTAAATGTGCTACATAAACCAAGATAGTATTAACACATGAAAGCAGCTCTACTTCCAGCAGATGGATCGCTATCAGCAGCAGAGGTAGATGAGCTTGGAGGAGGGGAGGGCACACCAACAGGGACATTTATCTCTTTCCTTTGACCTTTACCAGCTGCTTTTGATGATTGAGCCATGAAATTTGTGGAATTAATGAAGAAAACAACAGCCTCTAAATTCTGCCCACAAATCCACATCCAAATCCACTTGTAAATCCTTCAAACCTGTTACCAACAAAGTTCTAACCTGTTACAGCTCTCTCTCTCAACAAAAAATGTGAAAAATTAATGCTAAATGACTTTTTAAGAGGCCTGTGGGTTGTCTTTTGCGCTGCACGTGTCGGACACACGGGACATGTTAGGGCATGTATCGGACACATATTCCAACAAATCCGTGTCCAATACATGGGATATGAATAGAGGGGGCTGGGGGGTATGTCCTGTTACAGACCATTGCAGCAATCCTTTGTCATGCTTGCTCTCTTGTCTGTATCTTTTGCACTGCTGCTATTGTGCTCATATCAAATACCATACTAATTTTGCACATAACCATACATGCATAATCCTCACACACACACACACAGAGGAGAGGAAAGAGAGACTTCTTGATACTCTATATGTCAATGCACAGAGAAGTCTCATCTGAGAGATAAGGTCCCATACAACTACCTATTATTACATTGAAGCATATCTTTGGCTTACCAACACTTTATGACTTAATGACATGACTTTACTGTTTATTAAATTTCTTAACACTAAACTACCAATAATTTATTATCATATGACCATTAGAGTAGCTAGCATTTTCCTGGCATAAATTTTGCAATGCTTCTTGGTGAACAATATAGCTATAATTTCATTTCAATAGAATTTATCTTTGTGTGTTCAGGGAGATGGATATAAGGTGGGATTTGGTACATGCTCTGGGAAGATATTACCAGCAATTTCCTGAAAACTTGAAAAGTAAAGGTATACTCTTTGTTTCCTACTCTATGGCACATCTTCAAGACTTTGCTGGGTGAATTTTTTTAGGGAGGCTGAATTGTGATATCGTTATGTGCTTTTGCACGACACAATTGACTGGTAATTCTATTTCAGATAAAGGACTTAAAGCAGCAGAATTGTCAAGGAATTGGCAAATTTTGTTATTTGTCAGAAGTTACATACCAGATTGTCAATTGCTAGATAAGTTGATGACCCCTGGGAAGTATTATCTTGTTTTGTTGATTCTCAGGCACTGTGGTCCCCTGTGCTAAACCTTGTCAAGCCTAATGGCGTTATTTTTCTTCTTTCATGCATGTGTTTTGTCTGAGATTCTTGAACACTCAAGTCTGATACTTCACTTGTCTTGCTTGTTGCTATGGTAGAATTTTTGTATTTACAACTACCAGATGCTTCAGCATATAATATTTAAGTTGCCTATATCTTAAAAATGTTATTTTCCGAGGCAATTTTAAAACAGACCTTGCATAGAAATTGAATGTTGTTTACATTGGATTAATTTCAGGCTTTCATAATATAGACATATTTTAACAAGATTTGCTAAATCCAATAAATTATTTTTTGAACTGGGAACAGATAATTCTATAATCCATCAAGGGTTGTGATTAAAGTCAGATGTGTTAGAAAGATGAGGCAACAAGATGAGTTTTGAATTTTACCAAGTACAAGGACACTGTTTGGAGAAATGTAGAATGGAAGATTTGCAGCATCTAGGAATATCCATGGGTGTATCCATTAGATCTGATATGATAATTAGCCATATTGACTGTATAATTCAACTTTATGTGGCCTTGAGATGTATCAGTTAAATTTATAAAATATTTTATCATTATCTATCAGTTCTTTAAACATCTCATTTACTACTTCAAACTTTTGCATTATGCATCCATAATAGTGTTTTTAGATCAAAACAATACGATTTGCTGTTTTTAAAGGAATAAGACCCTACTTCTATTATAAAACAATAACGATTCATACACCAAAGACAAGCAGGAATCTAAAACATATGTTGTTCAAGAAAAGACCTGTTAGCAGTCATGAAATTAGTGGTAACAACTAGATCATTTTCAATAATGACCATACAAACGCAGAGTACTTAGAGAATAATCTAGAAGAAGCAAACTGAATAATTTGTAGGTATTAATATGGTAAAATGCTATGCCCATTAAGCTTTGCATTGTGACCAATCATTATGCAATTAGGGAAGGAATTGTGACCATTTCATACTTCTTCCCATAAAAGACCAATTTTATAATCAGTGCCATTTTACAATCATAGTTACCACAGGAACCTAATGATAGCTCAATTGTGGCTTTTTATAGATTGTGCCATATTCTTTAATCACTTCAACTCACAAGTCAAGGGAAAGTCAATGTAGAATAATAAATGGTGAGTACTTACATAATTATTTTCAAGGAAACCCTCATGGAATCCCACTTTCCTCAAAATATGCAGATGGGCCAGCTCAACCAATGACCATTGGTAACTTAGCAGGACTTAGTGGGACTCAAACCTCAACGAAAACTACTATGAAATAGTTTGGAGACCTTTTGACAAAATCTACCTTTAAATACTCTGTTTGAACCAATTGAGCTAACTCACTAGACTTATAATGACAAATATATATGCATTCACTAAAGTTTGTGTATCATAGTAAGCATCAAGACAACAGCAAATCATGACACATGAATGCCAAACAAAAGATGGATATTTTCATATTGTAATTCTTAAAATTTTACTTTGGAATTCATTGTGTACTTACATAATTATTTTCAAGGAAACCCTCATGGGATCCCACTTTCCTCAAAATATGCAGATGGGTCAGCTCAACCAATGACCATTGGTAACTTAGCAGGACTTTGTGGGACTCAAACCTCATCGAAAACTACTATGAAATAGTTTGGAGACCTCGTGACAAAATCTACCTTTAAATACTCTGTTTGAACCATTTGAGCTAACTCACTAGACTTATAATGACAAGTATATATGCATTCACTAAAGTTTGTATATCATAGTAAGCATCAAGACAACAACAAATCATGACATATGAATGCCAAACAAAAGATGGATATTTTCATATTGTAATTCTTAAAATTTTACATTGGAATTCATTGTGTGCAAAATAATAGCATAGATGCAACTCTTTGCGCCGAGAGGCGCTCTACAGCCCAGTATGAGGGAGATCTTGTGAGTCGAGTGTTTGTCGATATTGTCGGCCATAAATAAAATGTAATAATTAAAAGTAAAAAATAATAATATGAGGGAGATATTGTGAGTCTAGTGTTTGTCGATATTGTCGGCCATAAATAAAATGTAATAATAAAAAGTAAAAAGTAATAACATGCGGGAGATCTTGTAAAAGCTACTTGAGAGCAATACTTGAGAAGAGGTTTGCACCTTGGGAGATTTGATCCCTCTCGGCGCTTGATAGAGCCTAGAATTTGGATCTAGGTTGGTCTAACACATTTTATGATGTTCGTGAGTTTATATACATCTTGAGCCACTTACAATCAATACACACATAATTCAAACTTGATTATACTTGCATCAATGTTATGGTTTCAATATGCACACAACAGATGCCATGCTTTAATTTCAACATGGTCTAATTTCACTTTGCTTAGATACCATCTTGAGTTGATACCAATGATGAGTGGAAGAAAGTGAGAATGGTGCAATAAGTGGTAGAAAATGAGGATGGTGCAACCATGTAAATATTGTTTGAAAACTAATTGCAATTATGCATGATAGAGTGGGTTGCAACTCCTTTTCCAAGAGGTATTTGGTGGTGTTATGACTGAGTAAGTTTTTCATACAATTATAGCATTATAATTCAATTGCATAAGATCAATAGGATCACTAGAAGAAAGACAAAGCACAGAAACAAAGAACACAAGAATTTATCCTGGGAAACTCAATCGTGTTAGGAATTATGATCCAAAAATGTAGTAAATAGAAGTTTAGTTTAATAAATGTAAAAGGGCATCTACACACTCACGTGATTATGTGAGGTGTCCCTTAGTTAGTTTTGGTAACGGTAAATTAGTTGTTACTCTTTGGATATTTAAATCCATCGAGTTTTCTATGTGAGGTAATCTTTCGGGATTTAGCCCTCACATCTCTGTGATGTAATTTTCCTTCTTCATTAATAAAGTTACGTGTCTGAGGACACTTTGTCAAAGTGGTATCAGAGCACGCGGTTGAAAAGCGGTTGAAGCTTGGTCTGATTGGAACCTGGTTGGAAGGTGCTAAAGGTTGTTTGAAGAAGGTGACTTTCAAGGTTTTGGAATAGCGAAATTTTAACCGTAAGTTAATGCTTCCTATTCTTTTGGGCTAAAAAGAATTTCTGCAGAATTTTTACTTGGAGAGAGTAAAATATTTTTCTTTTAAGGCAAGGTTATATAAATTTTTTTGGTGAGAGAGATAGCATAGCCGACGACCTTGCTGCTGCACTATGTCATAAAAGCTTCATAAATTTTGATTTTTGAGTATGATGTAAATTCTGCAAATGCTATCTTGTGTTTTCAACAAACATTAATTTTATCGACTCAAAGAAGATTATGATCAAGCGTTGGTTAATGGAGTTTGCCTTCAAGCTGACTCAACAGAAATTCGATTTTATCGTCATCACCATCCGCTCCAACTGAGCCGAGAATGGATTTAATGTCGTCTGTAGAGGGACTGGTATTGCCCCACAGTACAGCAAGCAGGTAGGCCGCCACAATCTTCATCCTCGCCCTCTGGTTCCGCTGTTTTCTTCACTCCACTCCACAAGTGCAAGCACAACAAATGCAGAGCTAACGTTCCACTTTGTTCCTCTACAAGTCTGACACAATCTTTGGCACAGTCCTTACCTCTGCGTGTCTACAGCATTCTTAGCTCTGCAGATTCAAACATACCCAAATCGTGAAGAGAGTTGCCATACCCAAATCGCGCAGGAAGAGAAGGGCCGTCATTTCTCATTTCGTGGAGGAGTCACCTGGGCGCTCTGCAGAAAAGAGAGCCGGCTGTGGAGGAGTGGAGCTGAATCTTGTGTGAAGTGGGAAGTCGCTCGTGGAGGAAGCCAGTGTGCGTGAAGGCTGTGGAGAAGAGCGCGTGAACCCTGGATGAGAGAAGGGCTGTCATTTCCTTCATTTCTGGTCTGCTGAATTTACAAGTTCCCCAGTCGCTCGTGAAGGAAGAGAGCCGGTCGTGGAGGAGTCCGAACTCTGTATTGAACGCCACTGGCTGTTAGGGTTTCTGTCTCGCTTGTGGAAGAAGAGAGAGACGAGTTGCTCGTGGAGGAAGATACCGTCTGATGTAATATCTTCTGCCATCCACGACCAGGGAAGATACCGTCTGATGTAAGATCGACTCTCATTCAGATTTGCATACGCCGGATGTAACTTCTGCCATTCACGACCGTGCCAATTTCTCTTGGAAAAGAGAAAAGATCGACTGGAATTCAAGATCATGTTATTTGAACTCAAATAGACACAAATTTTGATAACTGTCTTCGTTGTATTCTTATTCTTTGTTCTTTGTCAAAAAAAAAAAAAAAAAAGTTTTGTCTGATTTCGATAGAGGCTGGAGCAAGTTGTAGAGGAAGGATTGATATATGAAAAAGAGTCTGCATGAACTGAAGAAGGCAGGAAGCCATCGTTTCACAATCTTGTATAATTTTTAATAAGTTGAGAGATAAGGTATTTTAGTATTAATTTTTTATTTTTTGGAGATTTTTTATACTAAAAAGAAAAAGGTTTTGAAGTTGATGGGACTGGATCTTGTGACCTCCCACTCCATAATATTGTATCTCTCCAATTCATCTATAAAGATTTGTTATCTTTTGGAGTGATAAGGTGTAATTTTTTTATTGGGCATTGGAGTAATAAGGAGCATTGTTGGTGGAATAAGGAGTACTTGTATTTTCACTTAAGGTTTGATTAGAGCAAAGTGAAGCTCTATCAAATTCTTTTCTTAAGGCTATAAGTGGGTCAAGGCCAAGCCCCTATAGCTTTCTTTTGCATGGTGTGTGGTGTTTCGCAGCATTTCTTTCATGGTGACTGGTGTTTCGCAGCATTTCTTTCATGGTGACTGAGTAATTTTCTTTTAATGTTGGTGGTGATATTTTTGCATAAAATCTTCCATTGATGATATAAGGTGATTGTTTACTTCTTCTGGTGATATAAGGTGCTTTCTTTTATGCTTGGAGCTATAAGATTTGTATAATACACATCTTCTGGAGTTATAAGGTGTTTATTATTTACAATGTCTAAAGTTATAAGTCTTTTTAATGAATCTGACAAGTTGGAAGGATCGAAAAATTATAAAGTTTGGAGTCGTCATATTCAAAGCACTCTTATTTACAATGAATTATGGAAGGGTTTCTGTAATGCTAAACCTATCAAACCAACTAATCATGATCAGCTTGCAAAGTGGGAAATAAAAGATGAAAAGGCCTTAGCATTGATTCACAGTACTGTTTCTGATGATATTTATGTGCATATTGAAAATAGTCCTGATGCATGGTCAGCTTGGAAGACATTGAAAGATTTATTTGATTCTCAAAGTGAAGCTAAGAAAATTGATCTTCAATTGAAGTTGTTTCAACAAAAATTGTCTTCAGGAGGTGATGTCATGGAGTACATTTCTAGATTAAAAAATATCAAACAAGAAATTTCAAGAGCTGGTTTTGATAAAATTGAAGACAGCATGATGGTGACCATTTTGATCGCAGGATTGCCTGAGACATATAAGCATTTTTTGGAAACTTTACAAATTACAAATAAATTGGATACCGTTTCTTTTGATGAACTAAGTGAATTACTTGCCACACATGAAAAGATTTTTGGTAAAACAAAGCAAGCAGGAGAAGATGTTTTGGTTGCAAGTACTAGCAAACAATCTCCAGGTAATCATCAAAGAGGTCATGATCAGAAAGTTTTTCAAAATTCAAATAGAGGTCGTGGTCAGGGTTTTGGAAGAGGAAGAGGCCGCGGAAGAGGAAGAGGAAGAAATCAAGGAAGAGGTTCTGAAAGTCCACAGTCACAGTTTTCTGGAAGAGGAAGAGGTTCAGGTAATCAACAGGTCTCTGGAAGAGGAAGAGCTAATAAACAGGTCACATGTTTTCGTTGTAATAGAGTTGGACATTATGCTTCAGACTGTAGAGTTCCATTTGACAAAATTCTCAAAGAAAGAGAATCTAAAGGATCTTCATCAGCGGCACATTATGCTCATGCAAACGATAGTGAAAATTGTGAATATGTCTTTACAGCACTTGGACAATCAGAATCAATGGATTTTGTTCAAGTTCATCAGTTGGAATCAGTGAATTTTGTTCAGTCTTCTTCTTGTTTCAAAAATGATTTTGAAGATGCTTGGATTATGGATACAGGGGCTACTCAGCATATGACATATAGGAAAGATTTCTTTTGGAGTTATGAAGATTGTCATTTAAATTCAATTTTTCTTGCAGATGATTCTATTCATTTACCACAAGGAAAAGGAACAGTTAAGGTTGATTTGCCTGGAATTGGAGAAAGATTGATTTCTAATGTTTGGTATGTTCCTACATTTAAGAAAAATTTGTTGTCTTTAGTTGTCATTCGTCAATTAGGACATCAAGTTGTAATGGAAGGTGGTATCCTTTTTGTTAATTCAACAAAGGATGCATACAAAACAGTTATGACAGGTTATGAAGACGGAAAGCTTCTTAGGATGAAGGGAACAGTCATTCCTAGGTCACAGGAACATTTGAAGGAATTTGCAGGTTTAGTTGAAACTGATGTTTCACCTGTCCGATTGTGGCACATTCGTTTTGGACACTTGAATGTTGATAGTCTTGTACAGCTTCAAAAACAAGGAATGGTAAAGGGGTTGCCTACTTTTCGGAAGGAAAATGCAAAGTGTGAAGCTTGCATTTATGGCAAACAGAGAAGGATAGCTTTTTCAAAAAGCACTTGGAGAGCAACAAGGAGATTACAGCTTATTCATAGTGATGTTTGTGGTCCTTTGGAAACTTCACTTGGTGGTTGTAAATATTTTTTGTTGTTTATTGATGATTTTAGCAGAATGGTTTGGGTGTATTTTTTGAAGGAAAAATCAGAAGTGTTTGAAAAGTTTCAGTCATTTCAAAATTTGGTTGAAACAGCAACAAAGGAAAATATTGCTACTTTGAGAACTGATAATGGTGGTGAGTTTACATCAAATAATTTTTTGACTTATTGTCAGGACAAAGGGATTAAAAGACAGTTGACAAATTTTTATACTCCACAGCAAAATGGAGTATCAGAAAGGATGAATCAGACTTTATTGGGCATGGCTAGAGCAATGTTATTTTTCAAAGGGTTGAAATCATGTTATTGGGCAGAAGCAGTTCATACAGCAGTTTATTTGAGGAATAGATCTCCTTCATCATCACTTGATGGAATAACTCCTTTTGAGGCTTGGTATGGATTCAAACCTATGGTCAAACATTTGAGAGTTTTTGGTTCAGTTTGTTATGCACTTGTCCCCAAAGAAAAACGAAAGAAGTTAGAGTCTAGAAGTGTTAAGTGCATATTGATTGGTTATTCTCATGAAAAAAAGGGGTATAGGCTTCTGTCAGATGGAAAGTTTATTGTCAGCAGGGATGTGATTTTTGATGAAACTGAAAGTTTAAGTGTAGAAGAGGTTGATAAACAACTTAGTCACTTAGAGGAAAAAGTAACTAAGGAACAATTAAGGATGCAACACTTAAATAAGACAAGGAATGAACAATGGTTTGATCTCACTTCAGAAGTACAGGATGATGAACAGGTTGAAGATACTTTGAATTCTTCACAAGTTAACTTGGATGATTCAAATCAAGTTACCATTGAAAAGAACAAACCAAAATGGGCAACTAAGTTACTTCAGGATGTTAAGTCTGATGAAAAAGGCAAAACAGGTACACGGAGTTCTCATACAGGTTCAGAAAATTTTGCTCTTTCAGTTGTTGAACCAACTACTTTTAATGAAGCAGTTGAGTATGATGAATGGAAAATGGCCATGCAAAGTGAATATGATGCAGTAATGAAGAATAAGACTTGGAAAATAGTTGATTGTCCACATGGTGTTAAACCCATTGGTTGTAAGTGGGTTTACAGAATTAAGTACAAAGCAAATGGAGATATTGATAAATATAAGGCAAGATTGGTGGCAAAGGGTTTTGCTCAGAAAGAAGGGATTGATTATGAAGAAACTTTTGCTCCAACAGCGAAATGGAATACTATCAGGATTGTGCTAGCTTTAGTTGCACAAAATGGATGGAAAGTGCATCAAATGGACGTAAAAAGTGCATTTCTAAACGGTGATCTACAAGAGGATGTTTATATGACTCAACCTCCTGGTTTTGAGGTTCCAGGGAAAGAAAATCAAGTTTGTAAACTAGTTAAGGCATTGTATGGATTGAAACAGGCTCCCAGAGCTTGGTATGCAAAAATGGATGCTTACCTACAGAAAGTTGGTTTTCTTCGTAGTGAGTCAGATGATACTTTGTATGTTCGAATCCAGGAAAACAACTTAGTCATCTTGGTTATGTATGTTGATGATTTGCTCATAACAGGTAACAATAATGATCATATATTTCAGGTTAAGAAAGAACTTCAAACAGGTTTTGAAATGACAGACTTGGGTTTACTTCATTACTATCTTGGAGTTGAAGTAAAACAGCAGGAAGGAAGTATATTTATTTCTCAAGCTAAGTACATATCTGGATTATTGAAGAAGTTTGGAATGGAGGAATGTAAACCAGCAATTACTCCCATGGAACAAAATTTAAAACTTTCTAAGTTTGAAGGGGGGGAACTTGTAAATTGCACTGGATATAGACAGTTAATTGGATGTTTGATTTACTTGTTGAATACTCGTCCTGATCTATCTTATGCAGTTAGCATACTTTCCAGATATATGCAGGAACCTAGAGAAAGTCATTGGAATGCAGCAAAAAGGGTGTTAAGGTATCTTCAAGGAACAAAGGATTTTGGACTTGAGTTTAAAAGAAACAAAAATTTCAAACTTGTTGGCTATTCAGATGCGGATTTTGCTAGAGATGTTGATGACAGGGCATCTACTTCAGGTTACTTAATGAATATGGGATCAGCTGCAGTGGCATGGAGTTGTAAAAAGCAGGATACAATTGCAAATTCTACAGCAGAAGCAGAATATATTTCAGCTTGGGAAGCTGCTTGTGAAATAGTTTGGTTAAGAAGGATTTTGCAAGACCTCAAAGTTGATCAGAAAGAAGCAACTTCATTATTTATTGATAATCAGTCAGCAATCAAGTTAGCCAAAAATCCTGTTTTTCATTCAAAAACTAAGCATGTGGATACTAAGTATCATTACATTCGGGCTCTCGTCGTCAAACAAATCATCAAGCCAAAGTATTGTCCATCAGAAGATCAAACTGCAGATATTTTTACAAAATCTCTTGGAAGGGTCAAATTTGATAAGTTTAGAAATGAACTTGGTATTTGTTCAAAAGAATTTTTGGATCAAAGGGGGGATTGTTAGGAATTATGATCCAAAAATGTAGTAAATAGAAGTTTAGTTTAATAAATGTAAAAGGGCATCTACACACTCACGTGATTATGTGAGGTGTCCCTTAGTTAGTTTTGGTAACGGTAAATTAGTTGTTACTCTTTGGATATTTAAATCCATCGAGTTTTCTATGTGAGGTAATCTTTCGGGATTTAGCCCTCACATCTCTGTGATGTAATTTTCCTTCTTCATTAATAAAGTTACGTGTCTGAGGACACTTTGTCAAATCGGGAGAAAACCCAATAACCTTTGTATAGAGATGAACAATTATGAGAACAGAGTACAATGAAGAGTGAGAGAAAGAAGAAAGTCTCTCTAAGTAAAACCCCAAATCAACTTCTCTGCTCTGTAGATTTTAGATGCAAGCTCTTCTCCAAGTGATGCGAACTTGTGTGAATGAGTGGATGTATCAAATGAGGAACACATCCCCTTTATTTATACACTTGCCAAACTGACCTTTTCCCTACCTAGGTCGACTTGCCTTGGGGGAATATAAAAATACATTTAATAATTCTTTTCTTTACTTAATTTTCTCCCCAAGGTTTACATTGTTCTTTTAAGGGTTTACATGATTAATTACATCAAGATAAACCCCCGTAGGAGGTACAAATAATTACAATAAAATATAATAAGAATATCTTCCGAAGTTGCACAAATCCAACACTCCCTCTCAACAAGGAAGGTATTATTCGGTCATCATCAACATCACGATCATCTGGGTTTCATCTGTACATTTATATTGTCTCGATCATCTCTATACATACTGAAGGTTGCCAACACAGTCTCAGTCCTTCGAGAAGTGTCATCATGCATCAACTCCTCCAGTCCTTCGGTGAGTTCAAAAGTAGCTTGTCCATCCTACCTGGATGTCTGAGAGATAAGCTTTACCATCTGTTGCTTGTCTGTTTCATCTGTTGATGGGATCCTCCCATACCTGGATGAGAACCTAGATGAGCAGAGGTGCACGACCATCTATACCTGTTCGTCTCATCTGTCGATGGGATACTCCCATACCTGGCTGACAACTTGAACAAGTAGAGGTACCTGTGCAAGCATCACACGACCATCTACTACCTGTTCGTCTCATCTGCCGATGGGATTCCTCCCATACCCAACTGAGAACCTAAACGATTAGAGACACCTATGTGTAACCCGACCATCTATTACATGTCTGTCTCATCTGTTGATGTAATTACTTCCATACCTGGCTGAGAACCTGGACGAGTAGAGGTACCTAGGTGGAACCTGACCATCTACTACATGTTCGTCTCATCTGCCGATGGGATTACTCCCATACCTGGCTGAGAACTTGGACGAGTAGAGGTACCTGGGTGAAAGCAAGGTAAACATCCCTATGTCATCTTTCCCTCTCAAGGAGGGACACGTTCTCTTCTACTCCAAGTGTTCCACGAAAGTATTCAAACTTTATCCTGGAAAGAGGCTTGGTGAGAACATCTACAGTCTGGTAATCTATCGGAACATACTGTAATTCGATCGCACCTTGCTACACCATATCACGAATGAAGTGATACAGAATCTCTATATGCTTCAATTTGTCATGGAATACATTATTCATTTGCACACAACTCTGGTTATCACAGTGAATCACGGTTGGCACTGGAATCTGGCCAAACAATCCTGCAAGGAGTTTCCGAAGCCATACTACTTCTCGAGCTGCTTTACTTGTAGCCATATACTTGGCCTCTGCAGTACTGAGTGCTACTGAGGTATGCTCCCTGGTAGACCAGGAAATCACTGCAGAACCTAGACTGAAGCAACATCCGGAAGTACTCTTCCTATTTGCAGCACATCCGACCCAATCCGAGTCTGAAAACCCCTAAAATCTCAAGTCACACTTTGAAGCATATCTCAGGCCATATCCTACAGTGCCATGCAAGTATCTGAGCACATGTTTTGCAGCAACCCAGTGAATCTGCCTCGGTTCACACATGAACTGATTGAGAGCATTCACAACAAAACATATATTTGGTCTGGTCTTCGTCAGATACATCAAGGATCCAATCAACTGATGATACATAGTGGGATCAATCAAATTTGAATATGAAGCAGAATCCCTCAACTTCCTCAAATTTGCATCCATCGAAGTGGCCATGGACTTGCAGTCCAACATTCATAATCTCTTCAGAATATCTATGGTGTATTTTCCTTGACCTAGGAAAATATCCTTTTGCCTCTACCATACTTCTAATCCTAGTAAGTAATGGATCAATCCAAGATCCTTCATTTCAAACTCAGAGGCAAGTTTTTTCTTACACCATACGATAAGTTTCTCATTTCTAGTGAGAAATAGGTCATCAACATAAAGGACCAAAATCAATGGCTCGTCATCCACAACCTTGTAGTAAAGGTCGGGATCTACATCACTCTTGGTGAATCCCAGACTCACCAAAAATTCGTCTATCTGTCCATACCAAGCACGAGGTGCTTGCTTGAGTCCATACATGGCCTTTTTCAGCCTGCATGCGTGAGACTCCTTTGCATGAACAACAAACCCTTCTAGTTGTTCAATATATACTTCTTCCTCAATAACACCATTGAGAAAGGCTCTCTTGACATCCATCTGATGCAACTTCCATCCCATAGCTGAAGCAATAGCAATGATCGATCTGATGGAAGTATATCGAGCCACATGAGCAAATGTCTCATCATAATCAACTCCCTCTTTCTGAGAGAATCCTCTGGCATCAAATCTAGCCTTGTGTTTTTCAACACTGCCATCTGCTCCATGCTTGATTTTGTATAACCACTTGGAAGTCACTACCAACTTCCCCTCAGGTCTCGACACAACCTCCCACACATCATTATTCATGATGGATTGGTATTCTTCCACCATGGCATCTTTCCAAACTTGGTGTTTGGATGCTTCTTCATAAGTGGTAGGTTCTGAGTCAATGATGTGACTCATCAATGCTACATAACTAGAGAACCTCTGAGTTCTTTTACTTTCTCGGAAAGTACCATGTGGAGCTTCATGCCCCTCTGCATCCTATAAGGTCTGTTGTGTCCATCTAGGCCTCTGTCGGCCTACTGCAATATCTATGGGAACATCAACTCGCTCAAATGGATCAATGGGATCGATGGGTTCATCCTTATCTACTAACTCCCTCTGAACTGGAGGGGGAGATGATCTCATCTCCTTTGGGTCTAGCCGCGCATCTCCTCATCATCAATCTCCATGTTTGATCCTTTGCCTTTCCTGACAACCATCTCTTCTTCAAATGACACGTCCTTGCTGACTTAGATCTGTCTAGATCTTGGGGATCCTGGGATATAAATCCTGTAGGCCTTTTTTAGATTCACTATATCCCACGAAAGTTCCCTTCTTGCCCGAAGGTTCTACCTTGGTCCTCTTCTCCTTGGGCACATGTATGTAGATTGGACAACCAAAGATCCAGAGGTGGCCCACTTTTGGTTTCACTCCTGTGAAAGCTTCTTACGAGGTCATCCTTCTACGCTGAGAGTCATAATCTGAAAATTAACGGGATTCATGTGTCCACCACTTGTTCATTGGAACAAGTCCCAACATCCTTCTCTTGTAGGCCATATCATATGGTCTTTTCCCTACAAGTCAAATCCCGTCTGATGATTAGGGACATTGCATAATCAAATTTAACCAATTTCTATTTCTATGCAATGACAATAGTTTACACTAGGTATCTTGGCTAATGCTTCAACAAAACAATCACAAACATGTCTCCCAAACACATATGGTAACTATCTAGATGTCTGATATCTCCACTAAAACATGCCATCAAGAGTGTGCACTACTCTAAGCATGTAAGAAGGAGATATCATCTAAACTAGCTCCATCAGGTGTTCATGGAATGTATAACAAATGCAACAAGAGCCTATGGTACATCAATAAGTAAACTATATCAAATGATCAACACACTTGCTGGTAGATCTGCATATAATTTGTTATGTATAAGACAAAACAGATCTATGTGAGCAATAAGGCCAAATATTTATCTTTTATTGTTTTTGTGTGTGGGCTCCCACTCCCTTCTTGTGGGAACCATGAGAGACCTATGTTCTTGCAGGATGGATCTTCATACCACCTCAACAGAGGGAGAACTAGAAGAACTATGAACAATCATCATTTCTTGACTTCTTGTGAGGAGTGTCTTCATCAAAATCAATAGTTGAGGCTTCATGCTTCCTTTTGTTTGAACTTCGACAATTACTGGCGTAATGACCATATGCCTTGCACTTGTAGCATTGTATCTAAGATAAATCCCTCTTCTTCTTCTTCTTCTTCTTATCTGGAGGAGGACTTGATCTCCTACCTTGGTGCTTGTGATTGTAAAACTTTATTTTCCTTCCCTTTCCTTTCTTGGCATGGGACATGAATGCTTGATTCTCCTCAGGTTGAGTGCCATGAAGTCTCTGCCTTGCTGCTATCCTTGTCTCTTCTTGAGTGCAATCTGCCCATAACTTGTCAAATTTGGGTAGCTTGGTTCGACCACTTATACTTTGAATGAATGACTCCTAAAATGGTGGGAGACCATTTAGAGTAGTAATGACAAGCTCATTATCATCAATGGTATCTCAATTGGTACTAAGGTTGTCCCTTTGTTATGTGATCCTCATGAAATATGAGGCAATGGTTTCTGACTTGGACATCTTCATGTTTGATAGTTGGTTCCTCAATGTGAGTGTCACATTGATACTTCTATGTTCAAATAACTTATTTAGGGTTTTGAACATCTTTCTAGCAGTCTTCTTTCCTGAGATTTGAGGAACCAAGTGGTCTCTAACTAAGTCCACCAAAATCCTTCTTGCTCTGGCATCATTCTTCCTCCAGCGAGATTTGTCTTCTTTGGCTTCTAGTTCTAGGACTTTCTCAGTGACAAACTGCAAGAGATCATTTTCTTCTAGTAAGAGAAGAACCCTAGACTTCCAAGAGATGAAGTTGGAAGCCCCTTCCAGACAATCTTCAACCTTCATTCCAATCATCTTGATTGCATATCTAAAGCAAAAACCCTAGCAGGAGCTCAGTCAAAAATAAAAGTTGGATTCTTGGAAATTTGACTCCACAGGGAGATACGCCCTAGCAAGGCGAGTTGAGAAAAGGTAAGGTCGAGCCAAAATTGTGGAGGGAGTAGGTAAAAAAACTGAAACCCTAATTTCTGCAGTAACTGCAGCTGTAGAATCAGATAAAAAATGAAACTTCTCATAATTTGATTGTGCCTTCACCAAAAGATGTGCCCTTCCTAGAGCAAAATTCCCAAGGCACTTTTTTCTGCCAAAATATGAGTGAAGGCCTTAAAAGATGAAACCCTAGTTCCGACAATGGCTTCTTCTAGTACTGCTATGATACCATGTTAGTTTTTCATACAATTATAGCATTATAATTCAATTGTATAAGATCAATAGGATCACTAGAAGAAAGACAAGCACATAAACAAAGAACATGAGAATTTATCCTGGGAAACCCAATTGGGAGAAAACCCAACAACCTTTGTACAGAGATGAACAATTCTAAGAACATAGTACAATGAAGAGAGAGAGAACGAAGAAAGTCTCTCTAAGTAAAACCCCAAAATCAGCTTCTCGTCTTTGCAAATGCAAGCTCTTCTCCAAGTGATGCGAACTTGTGTGAGTGAGTGGATGTATCAAATAAGGAACACATCCCCTTTATTTATACACTTGCCAAACTGGCCTTTTCCCTAATTGGGTCGACTTGTCTAACTTCACTGGGTCGACTTGTCTTGGGGGAATATAAAAATACATTTAATAATTATTTTATTTACTTAATTTTCTCCCCAAGGTTTGCATTGTTCTTTCAAGGGTTTACATGATTAATTACATCAATATCAACTCCCGTAGGAGGTACACATAATTACAATAAAATATATTAAGAATATCTTCCGAAGTTGCACAAAATCCAACAAAATGCAGATATCACTCTTTTATTATTCTCATAAAATGTTCTACTTCTTATTTATCCTTGTCTTATGAATAAGAGAATGAATTTGTCTTCTTGTTTAGCATTGTCATGTTGTTGATGAAGAAAAATGACATAAGCATGAAAATCCTCATTCACACATTCTGTCAAACACTTTGAACATCTAAGGTTTTAATTAAAGATTTACTCACAATACTTTGAAATTAAAACCACCAAGTCAAAATCCCTTCAATACTGAAAATTAAGCAAGCACATAAAACACAGGTATTTTTGGTCAATCTAGACCGGGCAAAACCCCAATCTGGGGAAAACCCTAGGAAGGAGATTTTTTCATTAAGAAGAGCATACTCAAAAAATTCTTTACAATGATTTTTTCTTCTAAACCTTATTGACAAAATTTCACAATAAACATTGCAGCAACAAACTACCTCAAAATATGAGCCAACCTTGAAATTTGTGCCAAAACATTGTTGTACGTGTTGTACGGTACTGTACGTCTTGCTCCTCTTGTGTCTCGATTTCTGAGCCCACACGTTCCTACAATTAATGATGTACTGCTTGCATTTAATGCACCACCAATATCTTGGGATTTGAGCCAACCTTCTTGGGATTTGATCCCACACGTGTGACTGTAATAAATGTTGTATGGTCTGCTACAGGAAGCCTTGTGATGCGTGTTACTCCTTTTCCTTGGAAATTGTTCCTTTCCTTCCCTGGGAACTCTTCTTGGTCTTCAATCTCGTCCTCTTTCTCTCTTTTGATGGTGAGTGTGTTCTCAATGCCCCTTCTCTCATTATCGTTATACTTTGTCTTTTGTAACTACCTTGCTAACTACCCAATCTAGGGTTGAGATCAAATTACAAAATCAAGGGTCTAAAATAAATGCTCTCACTTTTTAATAATTAAATCGATAATTATTAAATATTCCAATTAAGTGAGACCCAAACTCATAAAGTACATAACTTTATTTATAGAAAAGTCATTTTTTACATAAATACACAAGGAACAAATCCTTCAAGTCCCCCTCATCACACCCACACCAAAAATATGATGGAGGACCTTTAGAGTTATTTTTTCAACACTCCCTCCTAACGAGGGAGGTCCTTTCGGCACCATAAGAATCAACACCTCTGATTCCTAACACAGCTCCCTCCTGCTCTGGAATGCCTCTCGGAGATAAGTGCCCACCCCTGAACTAGCACTCTAACTCTTGAGACTCTATCTGAGCCTCATCAACCTACTCATCACCATCACCACTAGACTAGCTAAGTCTTATGCCAATGCTTCGGAGAGATCCACTCTCTTCATCAAAAGAAATGTAAATAACATGCCGATCAGATGCATCTCCCACCTCATCCTCTGACTCGGACTCGGATAGCCATCCACCTGTTCCCGGTCGTACAACATGTCATCTCAATATATATAACCTGTCCCTGCGATCACCAAGAAGGATTGCAATCCTAACTGGATCCTCCATCCAATAAAGGAAAAAATGACCACCTTTGACCAACAACCCATAACCATCCTCCTCAAAAGATGATGCTGAGAGTTTACTAACTCTCATCCAAGGTACAAGGAGATCTCCATGTATCTCCAGAACCTCTCCAAGGTCTAGTTGAAACCTGACTGTTCCAACTCCTCGAATAGCTACTTGTGGACTGTCAATATCTGTTTGGATATAATGTCATGGTCCCAACTCTGTGATGATCTGGAATGCATCATATAATCTAGTCATACGTCTGGTTGACCCACTGTCAGCAATCCAGACATGCTCAAAAACTAAGCTCCCCACACTAGAGTCAATAGAAACTAGTGAAAACTCATGCTCAAACTGATATGAAAACTCATCTACTGCATATGCTGTAGTATCTTTATATGTCTTTCCCTTCTTCTTCTCAGGACATTTAGAGGAAAAGTGTCCCAACTGACCACACTGAAAACACCCGATCTGAATCAAATATTTCTTCTTCTTGTTCTTTGACTTGGTTGCAAGTGCCACATACTGCTCAACATCTTCACTAACCTGACCAACTTGAGACCCCTCTTGGATATCCTCTTGGGTAAATTCATCCCATAATCTGGACCAACTGGGAAGCTTCTCTCTGCCCACAATACACTTTACAAAGACGTCCCACTTCTTGGTGAAGCCCTTAAGGGCTATCCTCACCAACTCAAAGTTAGGGACAATCTCTCCTACTGCTACCAATTTGTCCTTCACCTATGCAACATGAGTAAAGAAGGAGGCTACATTTTCATCTCTAGTCATTTTTATGCTGTGTAGCTTGTCTCTAAGCGCCATCTTGCGGTTCTCATTTTTAGCTTCGAACAAATGGTTCAAAGTGCCCCACATCTTCTTAGTTGTTTTCTTCTATGTTAAATGTGGAATGAGATGGTCTTTAACCCCATCCAGGATGACTCTCTGAGCCCTAGCTTGAAGAGCTTCATTGATGTAGGAGCATCAATGCTGAGTCAACAATGTGATTACGTGTTCACATGTCGTGACTAGCAAGAGGACGAGCTGTCATGAAGGAAATTCGTTTTGTTAAGTAGTTTGAAATATCTGCAAGTGAGTGACCAAATAGTGTGTTGTCAGTCTTTTAAGGAGGTAGAACATAGTGGCGAGTTGATGCTCCCTACGTGGAGATCAAGCCAGTGAGCCAGTTAGTTGAATAATGATAGTGATCCCTTCAGTGAGGGAGGAGAGTCTGTTAGGAGTTTGTTTGCGGTTCGACCAGTCTGTTTTGGGGAGCCGAAGGGATAAAAAGGATAGAGCTGGATGAGAAACGGGTTTGAGTCAGTTGGGATTGGTCATTTTTTATCAGAATGTAAATTTTCTAGCTATCAGTTAGTGCAATTAGAAGTTTTGTGTATTCGATAGGTTTCCTGTGCATCTTGAATGAAGAATGATCTGAGATTCTGTCAGGTAGAGCTGTGTGCAATTGTGGGCCTGATTTCTGTGTGAATGAGTCTATGTTCCGTATCTGTGTGATTTATATGTGCCGTTAAGAAACCTAATCATTTGCAGACCGACCACCATTAAGTAGTTAAGTAAATTCTTGTTTGCATTCAGTTTCCCTTAGATTTGAACGAATAATCGAGCTAGATTGATGGATTCTCTGATCAATCAGCGAAGAAATCATAGAGCGCAGTCGAAGCGACTAAACGGAGGTTGGATGGCTCAGATCAAAGCCGAACGACAAATCGACGATGGGGAAAGAACCTATCAAGTGGATGTGCATGGGAATTAGCATTTCCGCAAGCCAATGCAAAGTGTTCTGCATTGATCAAGATCAACGGACGATATTCCATCCGCAAAATATCGACGGTTGCTAGCTCGTTTCGCAGAAGAGGTTGCAGAAGCCACGTTGCGAAAATGTTATTGCGGAATTGTTTTCAAGAAATCACGAAGCACGTGCCCGCAATCCACAATCCGCAAGCTACAGAAAGGAGCGTGCAGAAAGACCGTTGCGAGAAGGCGCTTGCGGAAGAACGCTGCAATTGCGGAAGGTCAGTTCTGACTGTCAGAGCCTTGCGGAAAGCCCATTTTGAAGGGGAGAGCTGCAGTGGAGAAGAACCTAGTTGGTTGTAGCTAAGGTTGGTGATTCGACTTCAAAGGATCACCTTATTTCCTGGGAAGGTGCGGGTTGGACGGGCTACGGTCATTCCCCCTTCACCAATTTTGGTATCAGAGCTAGCTTTGCTCAACGCAGTATAAGAAAGACATGGCGGCACGCGTAGGCTGAGAAAGAGGTTGTGCTGGAAGAAGACCAGCAACGAATGCAGAAGTCTTGGAGGAAATGAGAGAAATGCGAGCACATATGGAAGCTATGGAGATGGATAGACGAAGAGACCCAGAAGCAGGAGGCATGAGTGAACCTGATGAAGAAGAAGCAGCACCCATGCAAGAGACACCTGAGCTGAGGTGCTTTCGGTCAATTCTTGGAGCAACGTCAAGACCAAAACCTAAGTTGCCTACCTATGAGGGAAGCCTCACTGCTGAACAACTAATTGATTGGATTAGCGAGTTAGACAAGTACTTTGAGTATGATGAAATTGAAGAGAACAAGAAGGTTAGATTGGCGGTGACGAGGTTGAAAGGACATGCGTCACTATGGTGGGATAGTGTACAAGCTGAAAGGAGAAGGAAGAACAAACCGTTGATAAAAAGCTGGGATAGGATGGTAGCTAAGATGAGAGCCAAATTCTTGCCCAAGGATTATTAGCTAACCTTGTATAGACAAATGCAAAACCTTAAGAAAAGGTTATTGACTGCAAGAGAGTATACTGAAGAATTCTACAAAGTAAACCTAAGGGCAGGTTATGTTGAAGAATCAACAGAGAAGGCTGCTAGATATGTCAATGGTCTCAGGATGGAAATTCAGGATGAGATCAGCATGATATCACCCATAACCATGGAAGAGGCATACAATTATGCCTTGAGAGTAGAAGAAAAGTTATTAGGGAAGCAAAGTTTCAATAGGGGCAGAGGTTCGGCCCAAGAAATGGGGCAAACAGCTGGAAGAGGAAGGTTTGCAGCCCAAAGAGGAGGACCCAGTAATTCAAACCAGCAGGAGCACCAAGGTAGAGAAGGTGAATCAAGAGGGAGAAGACCTTACCAAGGGGGTAGAGGTAGAGGAAGAGGCAGAGAAGTTGTCTACAAATGTTACAAGTGTAACAAATTGGGACACAGATCCTTTGAGTGTCCAGAGAAGGAACACATAAGACAAAGAGGAGCCTATGTAGCTCAGAATAAGCAGCAGCAGGAGCATATGACAGTGGTCGGGAATATGCTAGAGAAGGGAGAGTCTTTGATGATGAACAAAGTCTTATTGAAACCTGAAAAGGAGGAAGTGGAACCGGCTCAAAGGAAGACTTTATTCAGGACCATGTGTAAAGTCAGAGGAAAGTGTTGTAAGATGGTGATTGACAGTGGGAGCACTGACAATCTTGTTTCCACAGAGATGGTGGAGAAACTGAGTCTGAAGAGGACCAAACACCCTGTTCCATAAAAAGTATCATGGTTGCATAAAGGACATCAAATACTGGTAAGTGAACAATGTGAAGTTGATTTCCAAGTAGGTACCTATAAGGACAAGATTATATGTGATGTTATGCCCATGGATGTTTTCCATATTCTTTTGGGAATACCATGGCAATTTGACAAGAGGGTAGTGCATGATGGTAGGAGGAATTGTCATAGTTTCGTGCAAAATGGGATAAAACATGTTCTTCATCCTTTGCAAGGAGAGAGTTCGACAGAGCAGAAAGAACAAATTGGGACACAGATCCTTTGAGTGTCCAGAGAAGGAACACATAAGACAGAGAGGAGCCTATGTAGCTCAGAATAAGCAGCAGCAGGAGCATATGATGTTGACAGGAAAAGAGTATTTGCATCAAATTGATGAGAAGGAACTGAACTATGTCGTGGTATGTAAGCCTAGAGTGGTAGTGATGAAGATTGATATTACAGATCTGCCTCAGGAGATTCAGGAGATGCTAGGAGGGTTTAGTGACATTGTGGTAGATGATTTATCCAATGAGTTACCACCGAAGAGGGATATAAGTCACCATATTGATTTTATTCATGGAGCAAGCTTACCAAACATGGAAACATATAGATTGACACCTCAAGAGAATGAAGAAGTTAGAAGGCAAGTACAAGGATTGTTAGACAAGGGGTTGGTTCAGAAAAGTCTGAGTCCATGTGCAGTACCAACAATACTTACCCCAAATAAGGATGGTGAATGGAGGATGTGCACTAACTCCAGAGATATCAAGAAGATTACCATCAGATACAGATTTCCATTACCCAAGATGGATTACATGATGGATTTCCTGAGTTGGGCAACATGTTTTTCCAAGTTAGATATCAAGAGTGGATACCATCAGATCAGGATTCGAGAAGGAGATGAGTGGAAGACAACCTTTAAGACCAATGATGGGTTGTATGAGTGGCTGGTTATTCCATTCAGAATGTCCAATGCACCAAGAACTTTCATGAGGTTAATGAATGAAGCCTTGAGAGATTTCATAGGTAAGTTTGTGATAGTTTACCTTGATGATATTCTGATTTACAGTAAAACAAAAAAGGAACACTTAGAGCATTTGAGATGTGTCTTGGGGAAATTACAAAAGGAAAATTTGTTGGTGAATGTGAAGAAGTGTACATTCATGAAATCAGAACTAGTGTATTTGGGTTTTGTTATCTCAAGAGATGGATTGAATAAGGATCCAAAAAAGGTGCAAGCAATCATTGATTGGTCTTCACCTCGGAGCATATTTGAGGTAAGAAGTTTTCGTGGATTGGCAAGTTTTTATAGAAAGTTCATAAAGAATTTCAATGGTATTTGTGCACCAATCATCGAAACAATTAGAAAGGACAAACAACCATTTAGATGGACATCAGAGGCTGAAAATAACTTTCAGTTTTTGAAGAAGAAGATTACTGAGCAACCAGTGTTGAAATTACCAGATTTCAAACACCCTTTCCAAGTGAAGTGTGATGCCAGTGGAGTAGCAATTGGAGCTGTACTCAGTCAGGAAGACAGGCCTATAGCCTATTTCAGCGAGAAGTTGAATGATTCCAAACATAAGTATTCATTTTATGACAAGGAATTATATGGTATTGTGAAATCACTAAAGCATTGGAGACATTATCTAATGCCTAGAGAGTTTGTATTGTTTTATGATAATCATGCATTGCAGTACATCATGCAGCAACCTAAGTTGAATCTGAAGCATGTCAAGTGGGTGGAGTTCATGCAAAACTTTACCTTTGTGATAAAGCACATCAGTGGACAATCAAATCGAGTAGCTGATGCCTTAAGTAGGAGACAATTGATGGTGCAAGAAAGTTAGATCCAAGTCTTGGGATTTGAACACTTAAGAGGTTTGTATGAGACTGACATTGATTTTGAGGATGCATACAGAGTTTGTAAGAATCCTGTGGAAGTGGACAGAGAGCCATGGATAGAGTATATGTTACAAGATGGTTTACTCTTTAAAAATAGTAAACTTTGTATTCCCAAATGTTCCATGAGAGAGAACCTGATACAAGAGAAACATAATGGAGGGATGGTAGGTCACTTTGGGAGTGATAAAACCTTTGGACAGTTGAGCCATTTATATTTTTGGCCAAAGATGAGGTCTGAAGTTGAGAAATTTGTGAGCATATGTAGGGTATGTCAGCATGCCAAAAGGAGGAGCCAAAACACAGGCTTATACACACCATTGCCTATTCCAACTAAGCCTTGGGATTCTATGAGTATGGATTTCATTTTGGGTTTGCCAAAAACTCAGAAGGGAAATGATTCTATTTTTGTAGTGGTGGATAGATTTATCAAGATGGCACATTTCACTCCATGTTATAAGACCAATGATGCCACACACATTGCTAACTTGTTTTTCAGTGAAGTTGTGAAGCTACATGGATTACCTAAAAGCATTGTATCTGACAGGGATGTAAAGTTCACAGGTCATTTCTGCAGGACCTTGTGGAAGAAGTTGGGAACCAAGTTGAACTTTAGTTCAGCATATCATCCACAGTCTGATGGCCAGACTGAGGTGGTAAATAGGAGTTTGGGTAAAATGTTGAGAAGTCTAATTGGCGAAAATCCAAAGCAATGGGACAAAGTACTAGCTCAAGTAGAGTTTGCATATAATGGCTCACCAAACCGAAGTACAAGAATGAGTCCATTCCAAATTCTGTATGGAATGCACGCAAGAGGAGTGTGTGAACTTCGTGATTTGGGTCAAATGGAGAAGAAGAGTGCAGATGGAGAGGAGTTTGCAACAAGGATCAGTGAACTACAAGAGCAAGTTAAAGCAAGGCTGTAGCAGAGTAACAATAGTTACAAGGCTAGAACAGATTCCAAGAGAAGAGAGAAAAACTATGAGGTTGGAGATTTGGTTTTAGCACATCTGAGGAAAGAGAGATTTCCAAAAAGAGAGTATAACAAGCTGAAGATGAAAAAGATTGGACCCTGCAGGATACTCAGGAAGTTTTCAGCAAATGCTTATGAACTGGAAATGCCAACAGGAATTGGTATGTCACCTATTTTCAATGTTGCAGACCTGTATACTTATGTCACAGATGATACAGGACAAGTGCCAGAAGTAGGAGATCTTCATTGGCTGAAGCAGATGCCGATGGCCCAGCCATCAGAAGATGAGTCTATTTTGGATACTAGAGTGGAAAAGAGTACTAGACAAAGAGTCTTCCTGGAGTACTTGATCAAGTGGAAAGGACATCCTGTAGAAGATTCTACATGGATGGATGCTGAAGAATTGGAGACAAAGGGTTTCCCTGTAACTAATCTACTAAACAGGGGTTCAAAATTTTTAACCTTGGGAGTCTGGTGCAGGAGCATCAATGCTGAGTCAACAATGTGATTACTTGTTCACATGTTGTGACTAGCAGGAGGATGAGCTGACATGAAGGAGATTCGTTTTGTTAAGTAGTTTGAAATATCTGCAAGTGAGTGACCAAATAGTGCGTTGTCAGTTTTTTAAGGAGGTAGAACATAGTGGCAAGTGGATGCTCCCTGCGTGGAGATCAAGCCAGTTAGCCAGTTAGTTGAATAATGATAGTGACCCCTTCAGTGAGGGAGGAGAGTATGTTAGGAGTTTGTTTGCGGTTCGACCAGTCTGTTTTGGGGAGCCAAAGGGATAAAAAGGATAGAGCTGGATGATAAACGTGTTTGAGTCAGTTGGGGTTGGTCATTTTTTATCGGAATGTAATATTTCTAGCTATCAGTTAATGCAATTAGAAGTTCTGTGTATTCGATAGGTTTCCTGTGCATCTTGAATGAAGAATGATCCGAGATTCTGTCAGGTAGAGCTATGTGCAATTGTGGACCTAATTTCTGTGTGAATGAGTCTCTATTCTGTATCTGTGTGATTTATATGTGTCGTTAAGAAACCTAATCGTTTGCGGACCGACCACCATTAAGTAGTTAAGTAAATTCTTGTTTGCGTTCAGTTTCCCTTAGATCTTAACAAAGAATCGAGCTGGATTGATATATTCTCTGATCAATCAACGAAGAAATCATAGAGCGCAGTCGAAGCGACTAAGTTGAGGTTGGACAGCTCAGATCAAAGTCAAAACGGAAGATCGGCGGTGGGGAAAGAACCAAACAAGTGGACGTGCGCGGGAATTAGAATTTCCGCAAGCCAAGGTGAAGTGTTTCGCATTGATCAAGATCAACGGACGATATTCCATCCGCAAAAGATCGACAGTCGCTAACTCGTTCCGCATTAGAGAGAAGCGCGGGAGTTAACGGCGAGAGGTTGCGGAAAGGTTATTGTGGAAGTGTTTTCAAGAAATCACGAAGTACGTGCCTACAATCCGCAATCCGCAAGCTGCGGAAAGGAGCGCGCGGAAAGACTGTTGCAGGAAGGCGCTTGCGGGAGGATTGTTCTAGAAGAACGTTGCAATTGTGGAAAGGAGTTGTTTCCACAAGGGTGTTGCGAAAGGTCGGTTCTAACTGTCAGAACCTTGCGGAAAGCCCATTTTGAAGGGGAGAGCCACAGTGGAGAAGAACCTAGCTGGTTGTAGCTAAGGTTGGTGATTCGACTTCAAAGGATCACCCTATTTCCTGAGAAGGTGCGGGTTGGATGGGTTGCGGTCATTACCCCTGCACCATTCATGCTCATCAAGCTCATCCTTATCTATTGGTTTAGTCATGGTACTGTTAGCAAACCTCCAAATTTTCAGTTCTTTCAATAATGCAGTTATTCTTACCTTCCATGGTATATAGTTGGATACACCATCTATTGTACTGTTTGCATTTAATGCACAGTCAATTTCATTGGATTCGAGCCAACCTTCTTGGGATTCGAGCCCACACGTGTGACTATAATAAATGATGTACGGTTTGATACAGGAAGCCTTGGGATGTGTGCTGCTCATTTCCTTGGAAATCGTGCCTTTCCTTCCTTGGGAATTCTTCTTGGTCTTCAATCTCTTCCTCTTTCTTTCTTTTGATGGTGAGGGTGTTCTCAATGCGCTTTCTCTCATTATCTTTATACTTGGTCTTTTGTAACTACCTTGCTATCTACCCAATCTAGGGTTGAGATCAAATTACAAAATCAAGGGTCTAAAATAAATGCTCTCACTTTTTAATAATCAAATCATTAATTATTAAATATTTCACTTAAGTGAGACCCAAACTCATAAAGTACATAACTTTATTTATATAAAAGTCACTTTTTACATAAATACACAAGGAACAAAGCCTTGAAGTCCCCCTCATCACACCCACACCAAAAATATGAGGGAGGACCTTCAGAGTTATCTTTTCAACAGTTGAGGTCTTCTATCTCTTATTCATTTTATCATACGATTAGCAATTATCATATGCAAATTCTACCTAATTGAAAGTAGTCCTGTGACATGCATTTTTAATACGTTTTTTGATGATGTGATTTACTCACTCAATTTGCCTATTAGTTTATGGATGATAGGTTCTATTGAAGTTCAAACAAATAGTAATTCGTTGGAGGATATTTGTTCTTGATGGTAGCATTGGTCAACCACAAGTAGTCAATGCAATACTTCAATGTTCCACAAGGTGAAACACTAGGTCAGCACTAGCCTCTATCCAACAACATTTGCAAATGTTTTCAATTCTAATGTTTTAACATGCTCATACAATATTGTGCCATAAAGATGGGCTAAGTTTCAAGGACAAGGTCTATGGCGAAGTCAACATTCCTCTTGGAATCTAATTCTTCTATAAATAAATCTTAAAAGATCAATCAAGATCAATCACATGTGCAATGAATAATTGACAACCTTTTTGTAATACCTTGTGACCCATAAAACTAAAATTTGTTTCATAAATATCAATCATGCAATCCCTTGAACTAATGTCCTTTCCTTTCCTTATCAATGCATTCATAGTTCATAATATCACGATCAACTTCAGCATGATGATATATAAGGTACCTTAAAGCATAAGTATATATAAAAATATAATATAAATATAAACACAAACATTAACCGCCGCATCTCTGGGAATATAACACGTATCTCTGGGAATATAATGCGGACTAATTGTCACATTGAGATTCTTGGACTATGTGTTTGGTTTCAAATGTATACCAACATTTGTAGGTTTTGGTGCAACGGCAAACCTTACATGGTATCAGAGCTCAGGTGTCAGATTCAATTCCCTGAGCTACACCAGAGGGGGGTGTTGAATTATCAGTTATAACCGCTACATCTCTGAAATATAATGTGGACTAATCGCCACATTGAGATCCTTGGACTATGTGCTTGGTTTCAAATGTTTACTAAAATTTACAGGTTTTGATGTAACTGCAAAACTTACCATGGACTGGGCATATTAAGCATTCGTATCAGGGGTTATGAAACCCAGGTTCTTGGTATAATGTTTTTGACATTGAAATGAGTTCCTCAGGGCAATGAATATGGCACTGCTCCATCATCTCGAGAACCTTGGCATTAACCTACAATCCTTCGACATTCTCATCACACAACAATATGGCATTGCTTCATCGCTTGAGGTGACCATTAAGTCGTTCTGTTGATATGTGTAACGCCACTTGTCCCTTGACGCCACTTCAGCATGATGTAATATATATAAGGTACCTTAAAGCATAAGTATATATAAAAATATAATATAAATATAAACACAAACATTAACCGCCGCATCTCTGGGAATATAACACGTATCTCTGGGAATATAATGCGGACTAATTGTCACATTGAGATTCTTGGACTATGTGTTTGGTTTCAAATGTATACCAACATTTGTAGGTTTTGGTGCAACGGCAAACCTTACATGGTATCAGAGCTCAGGTGTCAGATTCAATTCCCTGAGCTACACCAGAGGGGGGTGTTGAATTATCAGTTATAACTGCTACATCTCTGAAATATAATGTGGACTAATCGCCACATTGAGATCCTTGGACTATGTGCTTGGTTTCAAATGTTTACTAAAATTTACAGGTTTTGATGTAACTGCAAAACTTACTATGGACTGGGCATATTAAGCATTCGTATCAGGGGTTATGAAACCCAGGTTCTTGGTATAATGTTTTTGACATTGAAATGAGTTCTTCAGGGCAATGAATATGGCACTGCTCCATCATCTCGAGAACCTTGGCATTAACCTACAATCCTTCGACATTCTCATCACACAACAATATGGCATTGCTTCATCGCTTGAGGTGACCATTAAGTCGTTCTGTTGATATGTGTAACGCCACTTGTCCCTTGACGCTACTATATGTCTAATTGCAGAAGGCTTCAGCAGGAGTTGTGAATCGTTCGTATCAAGAGTTATGAAACCCAACCCAGAGCCTTGGCATTATTCAAGATTTAATGTTTTTGACATCACACAAAATTTGAAATGAATTCCTCTGTGAGGCAGTGAATATGGCACTGCTACGTTGTCTCCATAACCTTGGCAGCGACCCACATTCCTTCGACATTCTCATCACACAGAACTTGAAATGAATTCCTCCACAGGGCAATGAATATGGCACTGCTCCTTCGCTTGGGGTGACCATTAATTCCGTCCTGCAAATATGTGAGACGCCACTTGTCCCTCGGGGACGCTAGATGTCTATTTTTTGTTGTCCTCATAAAGTGTATATGCTGAGCGATAAGCCAGTATAAGTCTTGCATTATTGTACTTGTAGGCACAACAATAAGGGCTCGGAAGGGCTTTTCTATTGAAGATATTGAGAAATCGAAAATATGGTCGAGGTCGTTTGGGGAGAATTTACGAGTTGGATAGTGTTGCATATTAAGTTATATTTAGTTGGATTTTATGTGAGTTGGCAAAGCTTGAACATGTTAAGGTGTACATTATTAGAGTTCAGAAGTTCATCAGGTCTTCTAGGTTTTTTATTTTTTGTACCACATGTTCATATATCTTTGGGGGAATTGTAATAAATGTGCCAGCATGGTAGTAGTATGTAAAAGACTCAGCGTCCTAGGACTTAAACATTAATCTGACTAGCTCAGAGTGTTTTTTTTCCCTTGTTAATTATTTGGTGTTGAACAAACGACTAATAATTTTCGAGCTTTTCACTCATACTCCAAAGTTGGGGTGGTCAGAATGGTGCTTCGGCCTTAGAAGGTTATTAGAGCCTAATTGTCAATATATTAGACCATGCTAAACATCAAAATTGAGTCGTATGGACATGTGCTAGGTCCCCCTAAGTGTTTTTTAGTTTCCGAGAAATATATATATATATAATTTTTTTTTCCATAAAATTAGACCATTTTTTAATGGTTTAATTGGAAATTTTCAAATTGTAAAAAAAGTATGGTTTGGAGACGGATTTTGGCACGAGGATGCTCGTTTTCACACTCGGGCCATCTTCTCTATCCCAGAACCAACTTTTCCTATGTTTCAGGTGATTAACTCATCACTTGGAACATTTTTGCTTAATCAGACATCAAAATGGCAAATAAATGCTAGTGATGCGACAAAATGACCCAAAATATAAAAATATATATATAATTAAAAAAAACTATTGGGCATGTGCCAAATGAGTTGACATATCATCCCAAGTGAAAGGCGACTTAATTAAAGGGATAAGACATGTGTTTAAAAGCCAAATAATTTGGAAAGCAAATTGATCTCCATGTGAGGATGCGCCATCCCTTTCATTCTCCACGTGAGGGAAATGTGGCAACCCATAATTCGATGGTGATAAAACCCAGAGGGAGGTCGCCTACCTCATGAGAGGTGGTGCACCCTTCTTTAAAGTGGATCTCTGTTACACCTAAAACTTACCATCACAAGACTCAGTGTATATATCCCTAAAGTTTCCTTGGCTAAGTTATTGACCTGGAAGAGATATAAACCCATTCATACTAGGTTTTGAGAGGTCGTCGCAGGTTGTCCTCATGCAACTTGCGACGTCGCAAGTTGTCCTCTTGCAGCCTGTGACGATGTCAGTTAATGGACAAAAATAGCTCCTTCGAGCCCATTCTCGAATCCAGCTGACATGGATCCTTATCCCTGACCTTTTGGGAGAGTTGGCACTCGGTTCCTAACCTCTTGGAAGGATCCCCTATCTCTCTCCTACCATATCTCAACCTACCCTATCCATACCCTATCCACTTAGTCCTATATAAGTGAATCCCACTCCCATTCCAAAGGGAGGAAGTCTATAGTGTCTACATGCTGGTGAAATCATCTTAGAGAGATCTCTACTCATCCATTGAGAAACTCACACTTCCTTGGGAGAATATGGCATTGGCTTGGATGGAGAAGGATTACTTCGTTAAGCTCTGGTTGTAGTCGTTCTCTTCTATGTACTTTCCCTATTTTTACAGTAATATAAACACTTTCCACCAATATTGTTGTGTTGATGATATTGTGTGGTTTACCTGCTTAACTGTTTACTTAGATTTGTTATCGTTTAGATGCTTATTACTCGTTTGTCTTGTTCTATGTGTCTTGGCAGGTCTTGCAGCTGAGATCTGACGACCGCGAGGCGTGGAACAACATCCAGGAGAAAGGGCTACAAACTTAAGGTAAGACATCTGATTACTTAATCCTTAACTAGATCTAGGAAAGTGGTTTATGTTTTGTGCTATTTGTTCTAGACTTACATTGAGCTAGGGAGATCCGGCTCGCGTCCGCTCGAGTGGATTGTCCGTCAAACAAATCTGGCAACCATACTGGGGAAGAACATTGTTTTGTAGTTGTCAATTTGAATGTCATTTTTGGTCGATATCTTGTTACAAGCCATTTTATTTGTCATTTGCCTCTTAAACTGGTTTCACCATCAGATCTTCACTTTGAAGAGTTTGTAGTCCTCCTATGAGTTTGTACTCATCATTTTAAAACCATTTCATTGCTCATTGTTTGGAGAATTGGTTCATTTTTTAACTTGGATCTCGCCTGTCGCACCTAGTCAGTGGACTCAGAGCGACACTGTGTCATTTTTTATCTATGTTCTCTGTCTGTTAGTCTGTCGTCGCAACCCTTTCATTGGTCTACCGTGACACCGTCCCACTTCCTGCATTGGTAAACTGCAACGTCGGACTGTGTACAAGCATAGACTGTGTCGATTTGCCAAAATTGCCATACAGGCACCCCTTCTCCATTTCTGCTTTGAGTTTTGGTTTGTGTACAAACTCCCTCTGTACTGTAAGATCCAGCCAGAGACCCCATTTTGATTTGTGTGTTGAGTTATTTGGTTTTATTTGGAGTTGTTTTGGGTTCCATCTTGGACAGGTCTGAGATTTGGTAGTGGTGGACACTCCTGTCTCCCCCACCTACATCCACTCACCCTTGCATTCCCTCCTCTCCTTGCCAGATCTGGTCATTGTGTTGGATCGGTTTCCAGACCTCATTTGCATACATTTTTTGAGCTTTGCTTGCTTTAGTGCTGCTTATTACTGATTGATTTTGAGTGTTTGTGTGTACTTTCAATCCATTGAATGCTCGTCATTTTCTTGAGATTTTCTAAGTTATTGGAGTGCTGCAAGTAATCTTTTCATTTCAGTATGTGTGATTAAAAGCATCGCTGCTATCAAATTGTTGTTTTGATACATCCATTGAAAAATCAAAAGTACTTTATTTCCGTCATTTTTTAAGCTCGTTTGAAGAATTTTACATGCTTTGGAATGTCTCGTTGTAGATATTTTGGAAAAGTTGAAAGAAAATTGAATTATTTGTGTTTTTCACGAATTGTGAGTTGCTCATTTTCTTGAAAAATTCGAATAGATATCAAGTTTTGCAAAAGTAATTCCATGCTTGGAAAGTTACATACATCTTTTGGTTTTTATGCTTTCAGGCCATTGTAGTGAAAGTGAAAAGCTTGCATACTCTACTTAGAAACTCTATCTTTTCATTGCTTAGCATCATTTTTGTTTTGAAAAGATAAAAGAAAAAGAAAAAACATGCTTTGATTTGGCTTAGTAGTGTTGTGTTATTTTTTGTGTTTCGTTTGAAAAGGAAAAGAATACTTCATAGTCATTTTTTGGTAGATTTGGGATTGCATTGCATTGTGTTGCTTTGGTAAAAAATTGGAAAGAAGTTTCTCCTTCCCATACATAGAGTTCATCAAAAGAAAAGTGTATTTTTTGCATGTAGTTAGGGCCTGCATTATGTTTACGATTATGTACTCACCTCATGCATTCACCTAACCGTCCAGATAAAATTAATGATAGAACTAGGGTAAATTTTTTAAGTAACTTGTGTGTAAGTTAGAGATGTGTTCCGGCGTCGTTAAGCGTGGCAACTGTCATTATTTTTCAGCACTGTATTCCAGGGGTATTGTAGTCTTCCACGTACTTATCGGTATATCGAAGCTCTTTCACGTACCCACCAAGTCCCTTAAGTACTTGGCGTATATTGAAAGGTGTTTCACGTACTCGGTAGTATATAGGAAGGTCTCGTGCCGTACGGATGTGCATTAGACAGCACCACTACGGATTTGAGCTCCTACGTACCTTGTGTATATTGGGAGACACCATTAGGACTCATGAAACCAATTGAGTTAACCTTTTGGCCGTCTTGGCAGAGTAATATACCGAGAACAACACTCGGGGAGATTACTACGCACGTACCATCCAGGTAATCGGGTATTCAAGCAAGGGTATGGTCTCAATCCTCCTTGTCGCGTTTTACTGTTGGACCCTGCGATATATAGCGATTTGCGAAGCCTTGACAATCCTGTGAGGTTCCAGACCTTTGAATCCACTCTTATAACATAAGTTTGCTTGTGGCCTTAGTTTGTGTAGGGTTTTGTCTGGTCTGCTTTTCTTTTGTTTAGCTTGCCTTAGGATAAGCTTTTGTTTCAGTCACTCTAGCTGACTTTCCTTGGAGAAGGTATCGTAGGATTCAAAACTTGCCACCCAAATATCCCCTTAACCATGAGGTAATTTCGAGGGTAAGAATGGACCCACAAGCCAGGGTCGTGTCACCTGAAGTGGAAAACCCCACGTTGAATGTTGGAGCACATATGTTTCCTCCAAATTCACCTGCCTCTCATCCCACGCAGGGTGAAGAAGCACAAACTTCTACTTCACAAGACCTACCTCCCGTTTTCCCGGGAGATCCTGGATCGTTGGAATGGATAAATTCACCCCAGGACGGCCCTTCAACAGCTCCTGGTCCTTCAACGGCTTATTGGACATCTTCTCTAGGCCACCCAGTGGCCCATTTTGTCATTGCATCCCCGCCTAACTGGACCACTCCAGAAGGCACTCCACCAACTAACTGGCCCAGTTCTGCTGATATTTTTGCACCTCTTCGTGAGCGTTTGGATTATTTACGTTCCTTGAGTGATGAAGCTCGGCGACAACACCTGGCATATAGGGCCAGGTTTAGAGAAATCCCGATTCACATGGTATCTTTTGATTCATTGGAACCATCCATACACAACCCGACCATCTCTGAAATTGGTCAACCCTCACAGGAGACCAGTCATATACCTCAGACAACCCAACCTGTTGAAGGACAACAGTCCAACACACCTGTGACCACCATGGTTACGTCACCTGCTCCTCCCCCACCCCAAAATTCGAGGGGAGGATACCCTTTACCCCCTACCTTATTTACAGGTAATGGTAATCCTATGGCGAATAATCAACAACCAATGTTGGGTCAAACTTTACGTAGTGGTCAGCAAGATGTTGCTGGGGGGCAACCCCCGTCTCTTAACCATAATACTGCAGCAGGAGTTCCCATTGGTCCTTCCGTTGGAAATTCCTTACCTCCTGGACCTTCCACTACGAGACTATCCCATGTTGGGGGAACGTCCAATGTAATTCAACCACCATCAAGTCAAGCATATCTAGGTTATCTTAACCCTGTTTCGGGTCAACTTAATCCCAGAAACACACTCTACGGGGTACCCTACCCCGGAAACCCTTACACTCTATGAGGAAAGCAAAATGTTTTACAACATGGACCCCCACTTACAGTCCATCCACCCTTGTTTGGTCCACCCCCACCTCCCATTGGAGGTGGCGTGCCCCCACATAACTCTAGAGGAGGCGGACCTCTACCTTCTGGCGGAGGACCACCTCATTTCAGTCATCATGGCCCACCCCCCCTGGTGGTGGTGGTGGAGGACCATCCCATCCTGGTGGTGGTGGTGGAGGAGCTTCTCATCCTGGTGTCGGTGGTGGTGGACCACCACCCTACTATGTGGAGGTGGCGGAGGAGGATCTTACCCTTCCAAGGGCGGTGGTGGCCCACCACCCCCTCCCGGCAGAGGTGATGGAGGCCCACCCTATTCCGGTGGTGGTAGAGAACCACCACATCCTCCCGACGGAGGCGGTGATGGCCCATCCTACCTTGGTGGTGGTGGTGGACCCCCACCATTTGGAGGCGGCCCACCCCCTCCTAGTGGAGGAGGCGAGCCCCCACCTTATGGTAATGGACCACCTTACTATGGCGGCGGACCTACATTTGGTCTGGGCGGCCCGTACCCCTATGGCCAATTTCCTCCTGGAACACCTTATGGTCAGTCGATACAAGGTCCCACTTGTCCTTACACGCCTTATCAGTACTATCAGTACCCGCAACCTAATCCGTAGCTGCCCTTTTTAGATACTTTGGACCTAGCCAATGTATCTCGCCTGACCAACGACCCCATCTACCATGGAACTAATTATCCACCCATTTCGGTGAAACTTCCATCAGATATCCCAAAATTTGATGGCAAGCCAGTTGAGGATCCAAAAAACCACGTGATGACATACCACTTGTGGTGTTCATCCAACTCCTTGATGGACGACTCGATCCGTCTTAGATTATTTCAAAGGACTCTCACTGATTCGGCTGCCAAGTGGTATATTGAACTACCACCCCATTCTTTTCCTGATTTTGGTTCTCTTGCGATGAATTTTTTGACTCATTTCCAGCTGCCTATACGGTATGAAACTGGTACAGAGCTTTTAACCTCGCTCCGTCAAAATACCGCTACTCACATCTCAGATCATATACATGAGTGGCGGAGGAGACGATGTCTCATTAAGGCTCCTATTCCAGACCAACTCCTAGCGGACTGGTTTACGAAGTCTCTCATCCCTACCATAGCACGAGATGTTGCCATGGGAGGCGCTGTCACTGAGGAACAAGCCATCGCCCATGCCCATTTGTTAGACTTGGTCTATGCTCAATCCGACACGTTGTTTGATATTCTTCCTGACGCGCCCTGTAACACGTACGACCCCGCGAAACCACCCAAGGGACCCCAATCTGATGGCATCATTGGATCCCTTAACACCCAGCCTTCTTCTCAAACTGTTGGATCATCGAACACCCAAGGTTCCTCCCCATCACCAACACAGGCTGGTCACGGCACCACCAAATCATCCATTCCTACTATCACCGAAGAAGTGAATTCTGTTTCATCAGCTTCACCTCAAAATTCTGGTGGTAAGAAGAAGAAAAAAGGGAAACCTAAGAAATCTTCCACCCAACAGGAACATAAGAGCACCCCTGATGACACCAAACAGAAAAGGAAGTTGAAGTATCCTTGTCTACTGTGTGGTGATGACCACTTTTCTAAAGAGTGCCCCCATAGAGATGAAGTTCAAAAGTTTCTTAAGGGAAAACATACACCTGCAGTTCTCAGCAATCCCTTCCCTGCTCAAAATTAGTAGTTGATTGCTCACACTTCTCCTTCCCAAGGAGAAGCATCCACCACCGCACATGTTCTCATGATGCGTAGCGAGACCATCAACTTGAACACCCGTTCTCGTTCGTATGACTCTGTTCCAACGAAGGAACCTGTTGGAAGTGATAATGAAAAAGCTTCCACTTCGATGCCTGACGTCACCGTACCGGCTGCTCCTCTCACCATTGAGAAGCCCTCTTTCGAGTCAGTGTTGAGTCCACCCAAGAGCACGATTAGAAAATCGGTTTTCAATCCTAATGCTCGGGTTGCTCAGAACTACAATATTGTAGAGGACCTAGCACAAGCTCCTTGTGCTATGTCGATGCTCGAGGTCTTGCAAAACTGTCCTAATCAACGCAAGACTCTCCTCGCTGCCATCGGTGCAGTTGACCCGGATTCGTCGAACACCATCATGTTCTGGCTAGAATACTTTAAACCGAGGCTCTCCCATCAGTTGGCCTTTCAAGTTGCCACAAACATTGTTGGGAAGACAATCCATCGTACCGTTTTAGACGAAGGTGCCTCTACGTCAGTCATGTCGATCTCATGCTGGAGAGCCATTGGCTCTCCCGAGTTGAGCCGTTCTCCTACCACTATGTGATCCTTCGACGGATGTGGCTTTCAACCTCATGAGCTGTTACAATCTTTAGCAGTCGAGTTGGGGGCAAGACCACAACCATTAACGTGGAAGTGGTCACTGCCCCATTAGATTATAACATTCTGCTTGGTCAAAATTGGTTTTACGCCATGACTGCGGTCGCATCATCTGTCTTCCGCATAGTACAATTCCCCCATCAAGGCCGAATTGTCACAGTCGACCAATTGGATTTTTGCACACCTGACACCACTACTCACCCAGGCGACAGCGTTCCATCAATTGGACAATCTTCGCATCAGTATGAGAGCGTGGGGGTCGTCCTCCTTAAGGATTCATCCCTTATGGGTGTCTTTCCTACTTCGGATCCCCCAAATCATGTTGCCACGGTGAACATGATCTCCTCGCATATTTCATTTATTCCCAACTCCACTGATTCATGGCTTGTACCTGACGAAGCCACCACACACCTGATTGGAAACGCTATGCCTCTGTCGCTCACCGAACTCACCTACGAGGCTATCCGGTCAGCACCGAAAGACCACTTAGCTGTGGCCTCAACCTCCTGTTCTCCACAGCGGACATCATCTGATCCCCTGCTACGGATTTTTCATTCTGACGAGTCCATTATGGAAATCATGTGTGCGGATGATCCTCCGTGGGAATACCTCCATCATCGTTCGTCTTTCCTTCCCTTTTTGGACTCTGTGGAGAATAGCATTAACACCATCTTTACACCGGATGTCTACTCCGGGTCTCAGTCCTCGATACTTACGTGTCAAACAGACTCCGAAGGAAACTTAGACAACATTGAACCCACCACTTCGATAGACATTTCAGTTACTCCTGGTGTAGTGGAACACATTCATTTAGGCCAGAAGTGTTCCCCCGAAGAAGTCATTGCTTATACGGCCTTATTCAAGCGATTTCGAGACGTGTTCGCTTGGACCTACGAGGAGATTCCTGGGATAGACCCCACCATTGTTTTACACGAAATTAAAACCTATCCCGACGTCAAACCTATCCGCCAAAATTTGCGACCGGTACACCCTTGGAAGACTGCGGCAATCAAGGCAGAAATTGAGAAGCTCTTGAAGGCCGGCTTCATCTACCCTATCCCATTGACAAAATGGGTCTCAAACGTTGTCCCTATTACTAAAAAGCAGGGTACCATTCGTTTCTGCGTCGATTATCGGGATCTCAACAAAGCTTGTCCCAAGGTCAACTACCCAACTCCTTTTATTGACCAGATTATCGACAATTGTGCCGGAAGTGTCATTTTTTCATTTATGGATGGCTTTTCCGGATACAACCAGATTGATATCCACCTCGTCGACCAACACAAGACTTCTTTAATCTTCCCTTGGGGAACGTTTGCATATCGTAAACTTTCATTTGGTCTTTAAAACGCTGGTGCCACATTCCAGCGGGCCATGTCATATGCCTTCCATGATGTGAAGGACTTTGTGGAACCCTATTTGGATGACCTCCCTGCCCACTCAAAGCAGCGCAAGTTCCACATAGATCATCTAACGGCTGTTTTCCTCAAATGTAGACGGTACAATATCCGTCTGAACCCTCATAAGTGTATATTTTGTGTCGAGTCTGGACGCCTCCTAAGGTTTATCGTCTCGAATGACGGGATCCGAATTGATCCCTTGAAGGTGGAAGCCATCGTCGCTCTTCCACCTCCAACTAATATTACGGAACTTCAGAGTCTACAAGGAAGAGCGACTTATTTAAGGCGTTTTGTTTGTAATTTCGTGCAAAAGACGCAGGGTTATATGAGATTGATGAAAAAAGACGTCCCGTTCATTTGGGATGACCAAGCTCAACAATATTTTGATAGTTTGAAACATGCCATCACGCATGCCCCTGTGCTCCAACTGCCGAATTACTATCGAGATTACATTCTATACCTCGCTGCTTCTGACACCAATATCGCCATGGTTTTGGTGCAGGAAGACCAGAACGCCCAAGAACATGTGATATACTATTCCAGTAAAGGTCTTATTGATGCTGAAACTTGCTATTCACATGTTGAGAAGCTCTCTCTCATGGCAGTCATCGCCGTGCAGAAGTTTCGACATTACATTTTGCTTCATACCACCACCATCATCGCCGATTCGAACCCCATGTACCACGTTCTGACACGTCAAGTGCTTGGGGGCAAGTATTCACGCTGGATCATGATACTGCAAGAATTTGATCTTCTTTTCGAAAAATCCAAGTCTAAAAAGTCTTTGGTGTTTATTGAGCTCATCTGCGACCTCCCCCGTACTGATGTAGAATCTGATCCCAATGACTATTTTCTGGATGAGTCGTTGTTTCTTATCAATATGTCTGATCCATGGTATGGAGATATCACTTTGTATCTTCAAACCCAACATTTCAGCCCTCAATTGTCTTGCAACGACCGTCGTCGAATACGCCACCATGTGAAGTATTATCTTATTATCAGTGATACTTTGTACCGTCGTGGTATCGATTCTATTCTTCAACGTTGTCTGACTTATGACGAGGCTGAACACGTCCTAAATGACTGTCACGCTGGGGCTTGTGGTGGTCATCTCTCTGGGATGGCTATAGCCCAGAAGATTCTTCGTGCAGGATATTATTGGCCATCTATCTTCAAAGATTGTATCGAGGCTATAAAAAAATGTCCTCCATGTCAACATTTTCATACCAAAAAGCGCACCCATCCCGCCCCGTTACACCTGGTTATTGTCGTTGGCCCCTTCTCTAAATGGGGCATTGACTTCATGCATTGTAAGCCTACCTCGGCCGGGGGGCATAGTTATGTCATTGTAGATGTGGACTACTTTACAAAGTGGGCCGAGGCAATGCCTACATACACGAATGACAGCAAGACCACCGCACTCTTCATGTTTAATCATGTAATGGCGTGATTTGGAGTTCCTCAAGCGATAGTTACCGACCATGGTTCTCACTTTATGAACCACATGGTTGACAAGTTAAGCGATAGATTGGGTTTTCACCATGAAAACTCAACACCATACTACCCGCAGTCAAACGGACAGGTCGAGGCCATTAACAAGGTCTTGAAAACTATGGTCCAACGTATGGTGGGTACGCATAAGTCCAATTGGCATAATATGCTCTTCTCCGCACTATAGGCTTATCGAACTTCCGTTAAAACCGCCACTGGATTTACTCCCTTCCAACTAGTGTATGGATTGGAGGCGTTCCTTCCTATTGAGTGCGAAATTCTGTCCCTCAAGCTCGCCATCGAAATTCTCCCCAACACTATTGCCGAGGAAGAACGCTTCCTCTACCTAGCTAAGCTCGACAAGATTCATCGAGATGCCGCTCTTTCCAACGAGGCTCATAAAAGACGCATCAAAGCGCAGTACGACAAGTTGGTAGAACCTCGCGCCTATAGCGAAGTAGATTTCATCTTCACATACGACCAAAAACATGATAAGCTAGGGGCAAGAAATTTTGAGTCCATGTGGTATGGACCTTACGTAGTGAAACGTGTCTTAGAGAAGGGAGCTTATGAGCTTGAAGACTATGACGGGATATCTTTGGGTGAGCCCTGCAATGGGCTCTATGTGAAGAGTTACTATTCCTGAGTCTTTCATGCATAAGTACTTTTGTATATATTGTACATGGCGTGTGTGTGTTTTTTGTGTGGTGTGATGCTTTGATTTTTTGCGTGCTTAGGTCTTGTTTCGTTTCTTATACCATGTTTTGTCTACATGTGCAGATGGCAACTTGCTACGGATTCGCGGATGGCGCCAGCCGGCATACCCGCAACCTTGCTTCGGCAACCTGGGTACTCTATTCACCTACTAGCGAGCTTATTAGCTCAGGGGAAATGTGTCTAGGTTTTGCGACCAACAATGCTACAGAATATCAAGCAGTCATTGGAACCCTAACTGATGTTATTTCTTTGGGTATGGACCATGTTGTCATCCACTTGGATTCTCAACTAGTGGTCTCTCATCTTAACCGAGTCTACGCCATACACAATCCTACCTTACTCTGTCTTTATAGATGAGTCCATCTTCTGGAAAGGTCCTTCGAATCCATTCAGTACCTGCACATTCCACGAGACGTGAACATAGTTTCTGACTCCATGGCCAATTTCATTTTAGATTGGTACATTGCACACACATAAGCATATTCATGAATTATTAAAAGTAGACATAACATGTAAATAACTCATTTTATAAGAAAACACATAAAAAAGACCACATCATTCATCCATTTTAAAACACATAATGTATAAAACCTCCAGAATGTCTGTATATATATATCATCATAAAAAGTAGTGTTGGTACAAGATCTGAAGCACGACGGCTTTCAGTGAGTCTATACAAAATCTGAAGCCTCGTAGCTTTCAATAGTACAAAATCTGAGGCTTCTAAGCTCTCAGTACATACATAATAACAACATAAGGCCTAACGCCTGGCCCGTACACCACTGGGCCTCGCAGCTCTAGCCTGCTGAGTATGGAAGCAGTCAACGGCTCTCGCGACCCTACGAAGCAACGCATTGAAGCGCACATACGCTTCTACTGTATACCCCTACATAGACCGCGGTAACTCATCTACCATCGGCTCTGGAACGTCTAACATCAACCTAGTCAGTTTTGCGTAGATGTCCTCCATCTCCACGATGGAAGCATGTGCGGATGGAGCCATGACTGCTCCCTCTCCTCTCTCTCTCCTCACAAGAAGAGAGACTCCTATTGGTCGTACAAGGCCCACATCTGCACACACATGTTATTAACTTGTCATCCCTATAACAAAAAAATCATAAATCAACACGGGTGTTAAGTCTGGGTCCTCCCTATAATCCATACCACTGCACGGGTAGTCCTCTACCATGAGTAGCTAGCCCTCCAACCAGGTGAAGAAATCAGCACCATACTCGATGATGAGGCCCCCACCATGACGGGCCATCACCTCTGTCCATCTAGCCATGTGAGGATCCTTAGGATCCCTGTCATCCAACGATACTTGCGGGCCCAAGAGGGGAACCCGCTCCAATAGAAACGAGATCACTATCGACCCGTATCCAAACTGCTTGAGCTCTCCCCGCCGACACTTGGTTAGTTGAGCTCGAATGTTTGCGAGGAGTCCCTCGCACCAGTTGAAGATCTTCAGAGACATGCAGTCCTCCGCATATAACATCTGAGACCTGGTAGCTAAGTGAGGAGCTTGACTCCCTGCTATCCTCGTGATGGTAAAAAGTATGGCACGCAGCAGACGTTCCCGTACTTCTTTGATGGGAATCTTCCCACTAGAAGCACGGGTATGAGGAGTACAGTTTTGTAGGATCATATGATCCACGGTCCGATCAATTCCCTATGATCCGTTAAGAGCCATGTTGTCCCCCCTCTGGGACAATCCAGTCAAAAAGTAGATGTCCTCGACATCCATAGTAAGTATGTGCTCATCGATCACAAAATATTGCTGAGCCGCATCCCAACTTCGAAGCATATGTGTCAGCAATGGGATTTGGGCCCTCATGCCCTGGATCTGGAAGAACTTTAGGAGACCACAGTTCGTCAGTGCTTCTACACATAATGGGGCACTTGCATCTTGCACGTCATCTACCTCGTGTTCTCGCTCACGCCACTCCAAGACCATGATTAGCTGCTATTAACCTGCCAAAAGGAGCATTTTAACACCATTAGGACTCACTTCAACCACTAAAATTTCACCTTTTGGGCAGGGTTTGTGTTTGGGGTTGTACGTTCCGGCCGTCGCACCCCGTCATTGCTGACAGTGCGACATCGTCATAACCCAACTTTGTGGGATTTGCGACGACCCAGGTTCGTTGCAGATCCTGAAAGGGAGACCTACGATGACCCGAGGATTCCATAGCCCTCCACAAACCAACTCAAAACCCCAAAAAATGAACTAAAATAAAAAAATGTAAACCACTGGAAATAGGCTAGATGAAGTTTAGAGTTACCTGGTCCAAACTATTGGTGAAATGGTTGCTCGCAGCTCCCGGAATTGACAAGTGAAATTTTGGCTCCAAATGGCACTTCTTCTCCCCAATTTGGCAAATGAACAATGGTGACTATATTTGGTTTTTTGTTTATATTTATAAACAAAAGGCATATTCTTTTTCAAATATTTGATGCTTTTTAGGTCATTTGCTATAGTTTGGATTATTTTTATGACATTTGAATAACTAGTTGACTTTTTGACCTAGTTTTCAAGTGTGCAAGGGTTGTTAAGTGTTCTTTGCGCGTCGTTCTCACGTTGTAACGGTCATTTCAGGTATGAACAATCCCTTGAATGTTTTGTCATTATTTTGTATCCGTTAGATTGTAACTATTTTATGATGACGAGCTTACTCTTTGTTCTTTCTCATGCTCTTAAAACCATGAGAATAAGTTACCGAGTTACGATTTATCACTTTTATGGGCTCGTTAAACTCCTACGGAAAAGGAAACCCCCCGAATTCTATCTTTAAGCTCTTTTCAGGCTCTCGAAATACAAAAATATTTCCAAGCGAACTTGTCGCGTTCACGCTTGTTAAAGTATTTGAATGGTCGTCTCCCTGGTGATAGTTTACCCCTTTTTCAGACCAGGGGGCACTATTTACGAAAAAGGAATACTCCAGCCAATCATGACTGGAAGAGTCCTCTCCCACATTGTTTTACCCTTTTTTGGGTGATGAGGCTAACTTTACGAAAAAGGACCGTTGGAGTCTTCTTTAGTTCTTTTCAGACTCTCTAGACATGAAATAACGACTGAGTTTACCTTCTATGGACTCGTTAAACTTTCACATCGAAAGAACCGTCATGGGACGAACCCCTCCTATCACAGGTTCATAAAATATTTTGGATTGGACTCATCTATGAGATGAGCTATACCGAGCATCTGGTTACCCTCATCAAGCTCGTAAAAAACACATGAGGCACTCATCGTTCATGATGGGGAAAAAGGAAAGCTTTTATGTTACACCCTTTATCAGTGGCAGTACCTAGTCATTTCTTGAACATGACACTCATTTTCATTTGCATACTGCACTTGGATCATCCATTTGTCCTCGAATTTCACCTACTTCCTGAGTCTTGTCACTCCTTTGAGTCATTCAAAGAGCGCTTCCATCATCAGTTGCATTAGGAGTTGGTATCATAACTCGTCAAGTCAATAGTGACAAGGCATGCCATACCCATGTTCAATAATATTATCACTACTCATTATCTGCAGTCAGTACACCTTCCATCATGTCGGTCTACTCTGAGTCAGTATTGCGTGTTACTGTACCATCTGATTTGCTCTACACATCCTTTGTCGTGTTCCGTGTCGATGATGGGGGATTCATCATGGCCCTCCTTCAACGGATTCATCCTTGTCGACTTCAAATCATTATCCGAGGATTGAATCTAGAAACCAACCAAGTACCTTGGCCCTGCATGCCTCAATGGCAGGTTACCTCGCTTTCAACATGAGTTTACATCATTGACTCTTGATTGAAAGATTTCATCTCGCGTTCGAATTCAACTCATTTATTCACGCTTGATGATATGTACTATGATACCTTGGGAATCATTGACATCAATGGTGATTTCCCTCGTGCTTGTAAACGGTATACATCAATGACTGGTAATCAAGTGGTTTCTACCATGTTCGACGTCAAGACATTTGTAATCACATGGATATATTCGTATCATTGCGGGTTCGGCTTGAAGACCCTGGGGAGTCATGTTTTACCCAGGTTGCGATGGATATTGTATTGAGTCATATCACACGGATCCACATTTGTATTGGTCGTGGTTGTGTTATCATCTCATCATGGATCTACACTTGTGTCTAGTAGCCATGATTGTGTTCAGTCGATCATTACTACCATGGATATGCAATGTATTGGTCGGAAGCCATGTTGTACGTCATATGAGACTGTGTATTCAGAGTCAGTTGTACTGTAGTAGCGTCCTTCGTCCGATGATCCATTTCCATTTCTTCTGTCAAAGCATTTCACCTGTCCAAATTTCAAACATCTTCATGCTTTGGGGGGCATTCTGTTACACCTAAAATCTTACCATCATAAGACTCAGTGTATACATCCCTAAAGTTTCCTTGGCTAATTTATTGACCTGGAAGAGATATAAACCCATTCATACTAGGTTTTGAGAGGTCGTCACGGTTTGTCCTCTTGCAACCTGCGACGTCGCAGGTTGTCCTCTTGCAGCCTGCGACGATGTCAGTTAATGGACAAAAATAGCTCCTTCGAGCCCATTCTTGAAGCCAGCTGACATGGATCCTTATCCCTGACCTTTTGGGAGAGTTGGCACTCGGTTCCTAACCTCTTGGAAGGATCCCCTATCTCTCTCCTACCATATCTCAACCTACCCTATCCATACCCTATCCACTTAGTCCTATATAAGTGAAGCCCACTCCCATTCCAAAGGGAGGAAGTCTATAGTGTCTACATGCTGGTGAAATCATCTTAGAGAGATCTCTACTCATCCATTGAGAGACTCACACTTCCTTGGGAGGATATGGCATTGGCTTGGATGGAGAATGATTACTTTGTTAAGCTCTGGTTGTAGACGTTCTCTTCTATGTACTTTCCCTATTTTTACAGTAATATAAACGATTTCCGCCAATATTGTTGTGTTGATGATATTATGTATTTTCTCTCAATGGATGAGTAGAGATCTCTCTAAGATTATTTCACCAGCATGTAGACACTATAGACTTCCTCGGGAGGATATGGCATTGGCTTGGATGGAGAAGGATTACTTCATTAAGCTCTGGTTGTAGACGTTCTCTTCTATGTACTTTCCCTATTTTTACAGTAATATAAATGCTTTCCACCAATATTGTTGTGTTGATGATATTGTGTAGTTTACATGCTTAACAGTTTACTTAGATCTGTTATCATTTAGATGCTTTTTAATTGTTTGTCATGTTCTATGTGTCGTGGCAGGTCTTGCAGCTGAGATCTGACGACCGCGAGGCATGGAACAACATCCAGGAAAAGGGTTTCAAACTTAAGGTAATACATATGATTACTTGATCCTTAACTAGATCTAGGAAAGTGGTTTATGATCTTTTCTATTTGTTCTAGACTCGCATTGAGCTAGGGAGATCCGGATCGCATCCGCTCGAGTGGATTGTCCTTCAAACAATCTCCACCATATCAATCAAGTGGATCACGTGGATTCTCAATCCCATATTTTTCTCAAAGTCTCCCAAGTCACTCCATCTGAGGATGCGCCTCTCCCTCTTGGTTTTTGCTATATAAGGAATGTAGCCCTCTCATTCCAAGCTAGTTAGAGTTGTATGGAGAAAGGTTTGTCACTGTAACAACGTTTTATTTGCTTTAAGTTGTTGTAATAAAGTTGAAGCTTTGGAGGCTAAATGGTGTCGTGCTCCTTTGTGGATGATCATTGTTGTATTGGCTTGACGTAACATGTATCTTTAGAATTTTTGCTTAAATCGTATTGTGAATTTGGCCTTGAAAGGATTGGTATCAATTGATAGGAAATGATCAAGTAATAAGCTTATTGCTAGTTTCTTTTAATCATGCATATCTAGAGATCTAATGTAGCATTGTTTAATAAGATTATTAACGTGCGTTCTTGATTTCTTATATGTATGTTACCGGATCTCACAATTTCTTTGCCAAGTTTATGATTAGCTACATGTTACAAAGCGTGGAAAAGTATTAGAACAAGTTTGTTCTTTTATTCTCCAGGGATTGATCCAACATAGTCCACAATTTGTCACTGGAAGTCTCTTCAATCGATCCATCCAACACCAAGCTTCTTTTCTTACTCTCTCCCTCTTCCTAAATTTAAAGAAAATTTCATTGGTTATTGTTCTTCTCAGAGCTATCTTTGTTTAAAAGAAAAAAATTATACATAGGACTGATTTTTGTATTTGCTTAGATCTTAGTTTCCAAAAAGTCCATATTTTGCACTAGATCTAACATCTTTAACCTTTCTTATGCAAGTAATTTATTGAAAAATCTTAAGGCTTGTTAGAGTAGCTTTATATTGAGTTTTAAAGTTTTATTTGGCAAATTAAAAGTGCTTTGAAGCATTGAATCACAAATAATTACTCAAAGATTCCATTCAACATATGCTTCTTTAAAGATAGTCTATCTCATGCATTGTCTTCTTAGTTATTCACATGCGCATTTCTGGCAATTGCTTAAATTGGAATCTAGACAAACTACAAGGACTACATTTGTTGAAGCCACAAATACTTCTATTCAAATGAAGATAGATACTTGTGCAGAAAACCCTAAACTTAAGGTACAAGACAATGACATCAACAAAAACAATAGTGTTCAATTGCCTCCTCATCTAAACGGTGTACCTAAAGATATAAAATAGTATGTAAAAACTTACATCTACGAAGAAAGAAGTCAAAAATGACAAAAAAACAAAATGCACAATTGCAAAACTTTCAACAAATAACTAGAAAAACAATAGAAGCCAGTTCCTTCAAAATTCCCAAAAAGAAAATTACAATATTGCAACATCTAAAACAAGAAATATGAAGACAACAACATCTTGCATCTCAAAGAAAAAAGAAATATGCAAAAATGGTCAATGCAATTAAAGCATATTTGGACTCAGTTGAAGACACACCGACTAATGCATGTTCTATTAGTGAATGTATGCAATTCCATAAAGACATGCACACCATTAACAATAATATGATATTGACTTATGTATCTTTAACAACTGGATATTAATCAAAAGTCATTAAAGTCAATGAAGAAATCTGCAAAAATTGCAAAAAAACACTTTGCAATCAAGAATTGCATGCCTTTGCAACACCTACGCAAATATGACGTAACAACAAACTGGAATATGTATCAACATTAACACATTTAGAAGAAAGGTTGGTGTCACTACGGATGGCCTTTGCACAAATAAGGCAACTAGGGTACAAAAAAGATCAAATTTCACTTACTAGGACAATAATAAATGTTTCTACAAACTTAGATAGAGTTCCAAAGGCCATGCCTAGATCAAACTCAATTACAATTTCAATAATGTAAAAAAAAAATGGAATAAAGAAATGCCTATTATCTGGTAATGTTCGACCAAGAAATGCCATGCTTTCTCTAAATGAGTTATGCAACACACTGCTTAATAGAACCGAGGGTGTTGTGATCAATAATGAATGGGAAGAAATTTTCAACAAAAACATTGAAAAACAAATCCATGATTTATTGAACACAAAATCCATGGTCTCTACTAATGAATATGAAGATCCATAACTTATCTCTGAAACAATAGCACATGGCTACAAACAATCTCACCTAACAGATGATCTAGAGAATCAAATCATACAAATTGCACCTTCTGAAGGATTCCAACCACTAGGCATTTTCCAAGATAAGTTTTATGAAGAAATCAATGTTCATTCATTGTTTGTATATCTAGTCAACCTAAGGACATTATGAATCGATTTACTTATCAACAAATAGCGCAATGGGAACTTTTACATACTTCTGAAGACTTTGAAACACATACTACAAATATTTTCTTTAAAGCAATTAGAATTCTTATAAACCAAGTTTCAATTTTTTCCTAGATTTCAATTCACAAAGGAGAGCTAAAAGGAATAAACCTAATTGCAAAAGAAGTAAAATACAAAAACAAACTTGAAAAATTACTAAAACTCCCAGTTGCATATCGCTCTCTCAAAAGAATATGCACATCACCTAACTATTTCGAAAACATAAGGAAATATGTTTTTGCAATGATACGACAACTTGGTGTCCCAACATTCTTTCTGAATTTTACAAGTGTTGAGCATCTTTGGGTTCCATTGTGTCATGCACTGCCAGAAACTTGAAACAAGTCTTAAGACAAACCTCGGGAAAACAAATTATGAAGAAACTCTTGAATCATTGATACAAAACATCTTGACATTTATAGCTTCTACTATAGACATAAAATAGAAGCATTCCAAAATTTAATCTCAAGTAATAATGAACTATTTGGAGAGATGGAAGACTACTTCTTCATCACTGAATTCCAAAGTAGAGGCAATGAACATGGACATGGTTTGCTTTGGATAAAAAATGCACCAGTCTATCGACAAGCTTATGACCCTGACATTGTGACATTTGTTGATATGTGTGTGTGTGTGTGTGTGTGTTTGTGTGTGTGTGTGTATTCTAATTAAGCATTTCTTAGTGATGAATTGATAAAGATTCAAACTCATCATCACACAAGAACTTGCAAAAAAATTTATTTCTCTAACTGTAGTTTAAATTTTCCACTTCCTCCAATGGATAAAATATCTATTTTGCAACCCTTGGAACACGACAACAATAGAACTATTGAAAAATCAAAAGAACTACTTTATGTTTTAGAGCACAAAATCTATCCTAAAAACATGTCCTTTGATATGTTCTTATCAGATTCCAAAGTAAATAAAGAAGAGTACATTATTCTTTTTCACTCTTGTCTTTTGTGCCCTACTTTGTTGCTAAAGAGAAACCCATCTGATATATGGATTAATGCATTTTCCAAACAAGTATCAAGCTTATGGCATGCAAACATAAATGCATAATTTATCTTGGATGCTTATGTTGTAGAAACATATTGTAGTTCCTATATGAAAAAAATGGATCGCACAATGACCACAACTTTCAAGAAAAATTAGAGAGTAATGCCTATATACCAATGATGGAAAGATTGAAACAATTCAGAAACTTGGAATGCGCTTCTCAACATGCAACAAATGTCTAGTCAACAAGTTGTCCATATTTTCCTCTCACTACTATATACTCTAGTTCTAGAAAAACAATATTCATCAACACTACACCACTTGACAAAAGAACATACATCTTAAAGAATCTCAAACTCTTGCAACAAGAACCAGATGATTCCGAAGACATTATATGTGCTTCAATTGTTGACAAGTATATTGCAATACCTCCTCAACTTGAACATATATGTTTGACAAAGTATGCATCTGATTACTCATGTTCAAATTCAAATCTCAAGAAAAGAAACCATCCATCTGCCATAAGATACATAAATTACAACGAACAAAAAGACCCAAATAATGTTTTCAGAGTAAAAATGATGTTATTTTCCCCCTATAGACAAACTAAAAATGTCCTAAAAGAAAATTTTCAAACACGGTCTAAAGCATACTTGTCCAAAAAACTACTAATAGATCCCATTGAACAAAAGTTTGTAGCTAAAACAAGAACAACTTGGGGTGACATTGACATATCCTTTGAAACAATTGTATCTAGAGATGAATAAATATTTGTAATTGATACCTCTGAAGATCAACAAACCCATTCTCATGTGCTTGAAAAATATGACATCAAGAATGATCTAATCCACACAATGATCTCTAGAAAACTTGGACCTAACTCTAATAGTGCCTTTCAATCCATTAGAAAACCATACATTTTAAGCACAATAGATTATTATGAAATTAGAAAAAAAACTTAACAAAGAGAAACAATCGATAAAAAAAGAAATAATAATGAGGAAGAAAAGCAATCATACCACGTTGATCCATTTTTTTTAGTTGGAGGAGCAGGATAAGAAAAACATTTACAGCAAAAGCAATTTGCAATAATTTGTTGTGCTTCTAAAACAAAGATCACCATTGCGAACCTTTAAAAAAGGGGGAATTATAGTTAAATTCACTGGAAGAGTTGCACACAATGCAGATGGTATTATTGTACATTCAGCCTTTAATCTCCCTCTGGATTTATCAAACATGCTTCCATTAAGCTCCAGTGCACTAGATCTATTGACTAAACAATATGAAAAACTTTGGCTTATGCTTATCGATGAGTCATTTCTAATAGGTTCTCGAATGATATGCAACATTGACAAAAGGATACGAGAAATCATGCACACCCCGGCAACATCTTCCGAAAATCTTGATGTCATATTTTGCAGTGACCTTTTCCAAGCACAACATGTACACAATTTCTGGATTTTCCAACAACCATTTTTGCATTTTGACACAGTTCCATACAGCTTCTAGACAAACAATGTCAAATGCTTTGAGCTCAAAGAAGTTGTGAGACAAGAAGACCTTGTTTTTGTATCCATTTTGAACATAATTAGGACTTGTTCCCAAACAAACTATGATATTGAATACCTAAACAAACATTGCCATAGATGTCCACCAAATGATCCAGCATTTCCATACCTTTTTCACAAAAACAAAGATGTTGAACAACATACAAATTTTTTTTGGCTCTTGTGCAATCATACACATATACATTAAAATGTAATGATAAGAAAATAGATGTAATAGAAGCAAATACTTATACAAACAAGAAAATGGAGTTGCCTTCTACAAGTGTCCTTAAAAGAAATATACTTGTAGAGTTCATTGGAGGCGATTATACCATCGAAGATGGTCTTGTGAATGGTCCAGAAGGCATTTTCAAACACTACACAAAAGAAAAGGTTGACATAGTCTGGATTGAATTTAGATCGCCATCGATTGGATCGATGCAACAAGAAACAATGTTCCACTTGTTCACACCTGACATTCCCCATGCTTGGACACATATCACAAGAATATGTATACAAATGGCATCAATGAATAAGACCCATTTCAGTCAAGAACAATTCCCTGTCATATGCATGAACAATACATAGGTCACAAGGCCTTACAGTGGATAAGTTGGCATTTTATCCAAAAGAAGTTAAACAGCATGGACTTGTGTACACTTCATTATCTCATGTTAGATATATGCAACAATTGTATCTCATAAGCAAATTGCAACAAACAAATTTCTATGTTTCACAAAAAGTTTCTACTGAAATAAAAAGGCTTGAAAATAAAGCTTGCTTGCAACTTGAATATGGATTGCAACCAATACTAGAAGAGGTCTATTTCCTTATATGCTCAATAAATAAATGAAGCCTAGTATCACATATTGAAAATATTTTCAATGACTATGACCTAATGAGAAGTGATATCTTGTGTCTACAAGAAACACAAACTTATTAGCAAAAGAAAATGTACTTGCAAAAAAAACTATCGTTGTCCATTTACATTTCACATTCATGGAATTCTTACATATTACAAATAGAGCATACTAACTGAGAAACTAAACAATTACAGAATAAATCACATTGAAACAATTAACACCTAGTTTCAAATCGATGAAACTCTTGTCAAGCTGGAAAATATTTGCATTGCACTACATACACAACTTTAGGAAATTTTTCACTTTCTACGTAGTATGCTAACATGCATCCATCAAAATGAACATATTGTAATTATTGGTGATTTGAACTTTGACATGTTGCAAAGCAACAATGCACAAAAAAAATTCTACTCTTTTATGGAGAGTAATAACTTGAAATTACATACAACAAATGCAACAAGCTTTGTTGGCTCTCTGCTTGACCATTTCTAGACAACATTTCTAAGTGATAACATCACCTTTCGTTCATTTGAAGCTCATTGGACAGATCATAGTGCCATTTGTATTTCAATTTATTTGAAAACATTTTCAAAAAATTCTCCCTAGTGCAAATTTCATATTTGCATCTATTCATTCAACCCTTTTGAAACAACAAGAAGCAAATTATTCTACCATTGATGTTTGGATACAAAAATACATTTTCATTTCACCAATTCAATGAAAAAGTAGTTTAGCATTGATTCCATTAATATATGCTTAGCTTCCTTGCCATTTACTTAAGCTCTTATGCTTGCACTTGTTTCTATGTCTACGATCATTTAACTCGTCTACGTTCAGAGCTACATGATTCTTTAGAACAACATAAATTAGTAACAGACACTTGAATTATCTTTGGCTCTTGCCCAAACGATAGTTTTGCAATTGCAATTGTATCATCAATATGGCTTTGCATAAAAAAACTAACATGTCCCATACCACAATGCCACAAATATCATAAGAAGACATAACAAAAAGGTAATGAAATTTTCAATCTTTCATACATTTTTAGTGTTCCATAGCATAACATAAAATTTATAAAAAAAAAAAAAAAAAAAAAAAAAAAAAAAAAAAAAAAAAAAAAAAAAAAAACTGTTACTAAAAAAAATTGTTGACTGAACCAATTATTCATTATAACAAGCTTGTGTTTTATCGTTAATATGTTCCATTTCTTATTTGTTGTAGGCTTAAACAAATGGTTATGCCTCCATATTCTATTGTCCATCCTTGTTCCACAACATACACTAATGTATTTGAAGGAGATGTCTTGGTGTTGTGCACACCTGAACAAAGTAAAAATTAAAACTCACCTATTAAAGCACAATTGGTCCATGTCAACCTAGTAGATAAAGACAACCAAATTACAATCACAGTCAACATTAAAATAATCTCATATCTAGATTTATTGACCACTTATCCCCTAGTGCTAGTGTGCGAATTTCGGATTTTGCAATTAAAAACAAGGGAACATATGATAGAGGTGATACAAAGTATTGCATTATATTACACGAAAAAAGTTCAGTTGAAATTATAGCACAAGTTTACAAACAACATAGACTACTACCGGATACAACTATACATTACTTGTTCATGAACTCAAGCAACCCCTACCTCGTTGGCTCCATTGCAGCAATTATAATATTCTTCTCTTAACCTCCCAAGCTAGATCGAATCGTCTGAAATACACACACACGTCGCTATAGGTAAGAGCGTTGTCACTAAGCCATAAACCATTATATTAATTAACTTAGATCCTAGTACAAAGGAGGCTAATCCATTACAAAAATCGTGCATAAATTCTACTCCATAAGGGAACATTTGGTCACCCACCATGTACAATGTGGAGAAATCCCATCGGGAATAAAAAATTTGCTATTATGGGGACAACCACTCTGAATTCCATCCACATCCTGACCAAATAGACATGCATACACACTATGATATGATTAACTTGGCAATTAACTAAATTAAAAATCATATTATTAACATGTAATGAAAAAATGATATACTTTAAAGTTTTAAATTATCAATTTAGTAAAAAAACACTGAAATAAGTTTATGGTGCAAACTTGACAATGCATGGTCCCCCAATGAAGTCAACGTTTCCTATAAACCCAATCACAAAGATCACAAATGGTTTCTTTGGCAGAGAAGAGAGGTAATGCAAAATAAATTCCTGTGAATGTAATATGTAATTCTCCAATGAGCCAAACCCCGTGGTAAATTATGTAATTATGGGAAATAAAGACCAACCATAGCCATTCGATGGTGGATCTTTTAGTTTTCATTTTTGTTTTCTCCATGGTAATATATGTTCTCTATGGTGTTTAATTGGTTTTGTGATTGAGTTTATTTCCTGATTACATCAATTTGGGGCATTCTCGAGTGTATTCAATTCAATAGAAAATCAAATTAGTATTGGATTAATCACCCATTAATCGTTGGTTAGGTCATTGGGAAACCAAACACATTTTACAACACATGTAATTCACTTGATTTTTTATTCATAATTATAACCATGCATTCATTTACCTAATCGATCCTTTACAACACTGTAATCGACTTGATTGAATCATTGGTTGTTGTCCATTACACAATTTTCCTTTCTATGAATTACTATTGTATTGCTAACTTTGTGTTCTCTTTAATAAATTGTATTTTTTGAGACCACATGCTTGTGCTCTTGGAAAATAATATTCCATATCCCTGAATGGCATCATATCCTCTGTTTAAAACCTAGCGAACCGCCTACAACCATCGTTGGGATATATTTTGACAGTATACAACCAAGAAGAAGTTAGGCAACGTGTCCTCAAATCCCATGCTTTCAATTAATTACCTACAACAATGCACGATTATATATAAACATATCATTCACATGGAATTTCCAACCTTGTCAACTCCCACTACCAAGTTGTTTACGTGGGCGAGTTGTAGGTTCAATATTATAGATATATGTATGATGTGTTCCACCATATCTTGATAGAAAAATGTGGAATTACGTTCTCAAGGTTTTGTGTAGTGATATCTACCTACAACCAGCTATGCATAGATATATGTATGTTGACTTGTGGATCTATTGAGATGAAACACTCAAGAAAGAAGCATCGTTAATTTTGTTTTGGGGCTCGGTGATATTATGCACGCGTGTGTTATTTTATTTTTGCATAGCTTGAGTGGAGTGGATGATTTGTTTCATAGTTTGGCATTGAAATTGGCATTTTGTAGAAAGAAATTCTCGAATCAAGTCTGAACAGAGTCATTCATTTGTGTCAATGAATTATTTTCAATAATCCTAATCTCAGCTTGACAATGAATGACACAAACATATAGCTCTAATTCTACATAGAAAGATCTGTGTTGGCAAGATAGAAGGACTGTGGGAATACCATTTACTGATCATAAAGCAATGATTTATGAGTTGGCCATGTTTGATAGGGTTCTAGATGTGCACCATTACTTAATTCAAATTCACATAATGTATACTATTTTTAATATGGAGGTTCATGTATACTTTGGTGTCTGGTGGAGGAGGATGGAGATGCCCACAATTCCAAGTGGTGTTGCGTAGCTTGGTGTTAGGGTTTCAGGAGGATCCACGGAAGAGATGGCTATCATAGATAGTGTTTATGCCAACTCGGAGGAAAAGGGATGATCCTCTGCGCCATCCAATAAGGGAAGAAAGTGATGCATTCATGCTTGTTCTATATCTCTCATGGTTAATTTTCCCTTCGATTGGATTTTGGAGGGTGCAGAGATCATGATGGACTGTGCCCTCTCTGGTTATTTTTGTGGAATAATTCCTTCACTTTCTAAGATGTGCATTTGGTTAGATAAGGTCTGGGGTTGCCTAGTTTCTAGCAAGGTTAAATTTGCACCTTTGAAAAGGGGTTTCTTCTCGTTTATTTTTTCTATTTCGACAGATCATTTGGTTGATCCTCTTGGTTGGCCCTTGGTGTTTTGGTGAAGTAGGGATGGTTCTCATTCCCTGGTTGAAGCATTTAGACTCTTCTTATGATTTCTGATTATTTAGTTGTTATGGGTCTATTTAGCTGGCCTGCCCCCTCATCTTTGTTTTCCAAAGGTGTTGAGGGCTGTCAACAACACCCTAGGTGAATTTCAAAAGGAATCTAAGGAAACCCTAGCCAGGGAAGGAGTCCCTCGCATTTTTGTTCTTATGCAAATCGGAGGACTTCCTAGTCAAATCAATCTAATTTGTGGGGGCATGAGGTGGGTTCAAGACCTCGATTATGAGAAGTTTCCATTTTTCTGTCGATTTTATCATCAAGTCAACCACATTCTCTATGACCATCCAAAAAAAAATTATTGCATACAAAAGGAAGAGGGCTTCAGATTCGTTGAATAATTTTGTGGTGCCTAATATGCCTCTGACACAGGTAGGGGTATCGATGGTTGAGGTGGTCGACATCTTGAACAAGGATTCCTTTGTTTGTATTGCATTTGTTGGCATTTTAATCCCTAGTGTAAATGTGCCTATAGTTGATGTTCTTGGGGATATTTCTTAAAACACTTTGCTCACCCATCCTCTTCCATTGGTCGAGTCTCTAGAGGATACGACTGGTGTTTTGGTATTTGGGTGAGCCCATGTTGTAGGCATCAACTCCGCTTCCTGCCTCTTCTTCGTCGAATCGTGGTCTTGGGGTTGATGGATGCACGATGAACATTTTAGTCTCGTAAGTGGCTACTGAGGTTTTGGAGTCTTTTTCTCTTTCTCACTCTTGGCATTTTGATTTGGGGGTCACAACCGTAGTATGTTACCATTCTCTGTCATCTCTTTGGACTATACGTAGTGTCTTCCACCTAATGGTCATAAGTTGGTTGTGGAGGTCTTGGATGTTAGAATGGAGGATGGTGTTTTCGTGGATGGGACCACTATGGAGTAGAGGCATCCAACTATTTTCTCCCTTCATCCTTTTTATTCTTCATCGGGGGTTCCAGAGATTTATCCTTCACATACTTTGGGCAAGGAATTTTCCTTCTCTCATCTTTTTCAAGGACTCTTTGCATCTTCACTGGATAGCTTACATTCACTTGATGATGGCATGGTGGATAATGCAGATGTTGTGGACAACTCTGTTCCTTCTCTTGTTGATTCAGTCTCTTTTCCTTCTTTTGTTTCATATTCTTCTCTGCTTTGTGGTTTGGGTCTTCCTGGAGATGGTAAGTGCAAGTCTTCAAATCCTTTGGTACATTCTCTATCAAGATTCTGAACTCAAGGAGGATTTTTAAGAAATTTTAAGCCTTTGTATTATATCCTCCACTTCGGTGGAGGATTTGTTGTTGACCTTGGGCCTTCTTTTTGGTATCCTAGAGCCTTAGGTGAATGTCATTTTGTGTACGAGGATTTCGATTCTAGTAATCATCAGTTGTTGCTTCATCAAGGTATTTACTGCAAAGAAAATATCCCCTCAGCTGGCCTTCTTGCTCAACCGGGACACTAAAAATTCACCCAAGTAGAAAGTTGATCCACTTGTACTTATTATGACATCAATACTTCATGCCCAGTCCGCATCTATGTTGGAAACCAGAGTCAACTCATTTCCTTTCGGATACCATAGTCCAAATAATGTTGTTCCTTTAAGATATTTGAAGATCCTTTTCATTGCTAGAACATGAGTTTCCTTTGGAGCTACGTGAAATCTTGCAACCTGTCCAACTGTCTGCATAAAATATGGCCTTGAATTCGTCGCATAGAGTAGACTACCAATCATTGATCTGTAGTTTCTAATCCACTTCTTTAGATTCATCATCTTTGCTCAACTTGCAACCGATGACCATAGGAGTACTTACAGGTTTGCAGTCTTCCATTCTGAATTTCTTCAACATTTCATTGATGTACTTGGTTTGGGAAATAAAGATGCCATCATCTAGCTGAGATATCTAGCTGAAATTCAAATCCCCAAGTAATGAGATTTCAAATTCACTCTGCATGTCCTTGGCAATATTCTGACTCAATCTATCATCATCACTTCCAAAGATGATGTCATCAATGTACAATTCAATGATAATCATGTTGCCTTGATCCACTTTTATGTAGAGATTATTGTCTACATTTCCCCTTCCAAAACCCTATTGTTGTAAGTATTTGTCCAATATTGAGTACCAAGCTTTGGGGCCTTGCTTAAGTCCATACAGAGCTTTCTTTAACCTGCAAACATAGTCTCGATATTTTGATAGAAGGAACCCATATGGTTGTTCAATGTATACTTCTTCATCTAATTCTCCAATTAGAAATGTTGATTTTACGTCCATCTAATACACATTGATTCTTTTGGAACATGCATAAGCTAAGATCACTCTAATTGCTTCCATTCTGACCACATGAGAAAATGTTTCTTCAAATTCTATTCCTTCAATCTGAGCTTATCCTTTGCACACTAGTCTTTCTTTGTTTCCGGTTACCTTTCCATCTTCATTGAGCTTGTTTCTGAAGACCTATTTGATACCAATCACATTTTTGTCCTTTGGTCTTGGAACTAGTTCCCATGTCTCATTCTTCTCTATTTATTTTAGTACTTCTTCCATGGCCTTGATCCAATGTCCATCATTTATGGCTTCTTCAAAGATACTTGGTTCAAATGTTTATAATAATGAGAAGTGTCCTTGCTCTGGTGTCTATGATTTCCTTCTTCTTCTGGTTTCTATTCTGGCACTTTTATCCCCAATAATATGTTCTGGTGGATGATTCTTTTGATACTAGTGCTTAGGAGTCTTAGAAGGTGTTTGAAAGTTTTGTTGATTATTTTCTTGTTCTACTTCTGGTTGCTTCTTCTTCTTCTTCTTCTTCTTCTTCTTGCTTTAGTTCTTCCACTTCTTGTTCTTCAAAGATGTTTGAATTTCTGCTTTCCTTCCTGGTTTTCAGCAAGCTTGTTTCATCAATTTTTGCATTGATGATTTCCATAATATTTTTGAGTCTTAAATTATAGCATCTGTATGCTTTTCTTTTCCATGAGTACCCAACAAATATGCCTTCATCCACCCGAGAATAAAATTTTCCAATCTTCTTGTCTTCCCTTTTTATGTATCATTTGCTTCCAAACACTCTGAAGTGTTCTTCCTTTCCATAACCCATATGGAGTCTGGTCATTGTTACTTCTGAGCAAACCTTTGTTCAATATATGAACGGTTGTATGTATTTCTTGTTGACTTTACCACTTTCAGATATGATAATTATTTCCCTTATGAATTTTATGCAGCAAATCCTTCCTAAAATAATTATACATTGAAAGATTCAACCATATGTTACACCTTAAATTTTTTATATAAAAGATGAATGATTTATAAAATAATGAAGGAATACAATACAAACATGGACCTTTAAATAGGTCTCATCATGTATTTTCAAATGTGAAAGGTGCGTCCTTTTACTCTTTATTTAGATGCTTAATTAATTAATTATTATATCATTAGTTCTCCATGGTTTAATAAAACCATGGTATGTGGCCATGGTATTGGACCATGATATTTTATTTCTTTATCTTTTCATTTTAATATTTAATTTATTAGTATATCCTCGCTTCTCCATGGTTTCATAAAACCATGGTATTTTATTTCTTTATCTTTTTCATTTTAATGTTTAACTCATTATTTTCTCTTATTTATATTATTTATATTTATTTATTTCCACATACCCTCAACTATTCTTTAATTATCATTTATGTACGCAAAAAGATCTAGAAACTTAGTCTTCATATCCCAAGAAGGATTTCCATGAGCTTGCTTCACATGCACGTCCATCCATGTCAAAAAATATCTAGTGTGTGTGCACCCACACTAGAGTAAACTTGACCATTCCAACAAGGGTAGCTAATCCCTAAGAATGGGAAAGTCAAATCCACTCTATTATGACAAGGAATACTAGATCCAGGTAGGCATGTGATGGGAAACCCAAGTACTATACCACTTGATCAAGTACCATGATCAAGAAGGACTATAACAGGGCCTCCCAGAACCATGGAGTAGATATGCAAGCATCCAAGCCTTCTACCACTTGGCCAAGCACCATGACCAAGAAAGGCTACATCCAAGGGCCTCAGATACACTAGTGAGTGAACAATCATCATCCTCCATAGGTCAAATCACCATAACCCATCAAGCCAAGCACCATAGCTACGTCCAGGAGGATGTCTTCCCAAAGCTGCCCCAAACATCAACACTCCCTCTCAGTGAGGGAGGCATTCTCCACCACACCAAGCTTGTCTCTGAAGTATACAAACTTTTCCTTGGGTAGAGGCTTGGTCAAGATGTCTGCAATCTTCTCATATGTGGATATGTGTTGGATTTGAACCACTCTTTTCTGTGTCTTTTCTACACTATGTCTTGGATGAAGTGATATTTAATCTCAATATGTTTCGACTTGTCTTGGAAGACTGGATTTTATGAAATCTTGATACAACTTTATTATCACAATATATCAAGGTAGTTTCCAACATTTGATCAAATAGTCCAGCAAGTAACTTTTGAAGCCACACCGCTTCATGACTTGCATCACTGGATGCAATATACTCGGCCTTTGTTGTACTTAGTGCTACAGAAGTATGCTTCTGGCTAAACCAAGAAACCATGGTTGATCCCAAGCTAAAGCAACACCCAGAGGTGCTCTTACTATCTACCACACTACCTCTCAAGTCAAAATCTGTATAACCATACATCCATACATCACCACTGGAGACATATTTCGGACCATATCCAAGTGTACCATGCAGTTACCTCAACACAAATGCTTTACTTACACCCAATGCAACTGCCTCAGCTCAACCATGAAATGGCTCAAGGTATTTACTGCAAAGAAAATATCCGTCCTAGTGTTAACCAAGTACATCAAGGATCCAATAAGCTTCTTGTACATTATGGGATCCACCAAATCTGAATTTGAAGCAGAATCGCCCAACTTCTTCAGATTTGTCACCATCAGTGTAATCATGAACTTGCAGTCCATCATACCAAATCTCCTCGATATCTCAACTGCATACTTCCCTTGACTGAGGAAGATCTCCTGATCTCTGCCACATTTCCAATCCCAGGAAGTAATGCATCAGCCCTAGATTCTTCATCTCAAAATCAAAGGCTAACTCCCTCTTGCACTCAACTATGAGATTCTCTACTCTGGTAAGAAACAGGTCATTAACATATAGTACCAAGATCAGAGGATCAATGTTGAAAACCTTGTAGTAAAGGTTGGGATCCACAAAATTCTTGGTCAATCCCAAACTCATCATGTATCCGTCAATCCTAGAATACCAATCCATGGGTGCATTCTTGAGTCCATACAGTGATTTCTTCAATTTGCAGACATGGGACTCCTTCCCATGTATCACAAAACCCATACGTTTCTCTATGTACACCTATTCCTCAAAGATCTCTCAAGTAAGATATCAACTCATGAGCATTGGTGTGATGTTTGATGATGATGATCTCATACAGACTGTTGTTGATGGCCTTCATCTTCATGGGATACATTCTTGGCTGCAGTAAATGGTTGAGAAGTACAACCAAACTTTGAAATATTGTGGCATGATTGCTTACAATACTAAGGGAGAATCTAGAGCAAATATACTTCCTCCAAAGAAGAGAACCTTTCTCTTGTGGCACCGATGAAGAGAGGAAATAAATATTTTTCTGACAAGAAGTTTTCTCATCAAAAGTAAAATTATTAGAATAAGAACTTCGATAAGTCTTAAGTTAAATGTTTCAATTATAATAAGAAGGGTCACTTTGCAAGAGAATGTCGTGCAAAGCAAAGAGGAAAGTTCAAGGGTAAGTTTCATGCTTCTACTACTATAGAAGATGAACCTACAAGAAATCATTCTTCCAATGATCAAGAAACAAGGAAGGAGTATTATCTTGTCTCGGTTGGATCCATTACCACTAGTACTGAGACATGGTTGGTGGATAGTGGTGCATCCAAGCACATGACTGGATTTAGGAGTGCTATCTCATATGTTAAGGAAAAGAAGTAATCATGTCAAGTGGAGCTTGGATATAATACCACCTATTCGATCCAAGGAGTCGGATCCACTTCCTTTCAGTTGAATTCAAGGGATGTACTCCATGTTGATGATATTATGTATGTTCCCGGTCTGAAGAGAAACCTCCTACTTGTTTCAGTGCTAGAAGATAAAGGTTTCACAATAATCTTTATGGACAACAAAGCGCTCTTACCCACCTGATGAAACACACAAGGGGAGGCTATAGTTGCTTATGTTGGGCTCGATAAATCCCCATGGTGGGGTGGGTTTTTAAATACCAGCATGATCCTTACTGATGATTGGGGGAGAAACCATGGCCGGTTCAACTATATGCATGGGTTTTCATGGAACACATGATCCACCATATGAGCATCAGTCATATGAGTACTAATCACCACTTGTGGACTCAGGTATGGCATATCCATTGAGGGAAATGTATGGGTGATGGCCTCTAAAACCATTTTTCCCTCACTAATCTGAAGAATCCCGAATCGTGTGCCGAATGTAAGATAAAAGATTGGGTTCACTCTTTCACTCCAATTGAAAACCAATCCCACAAATACAATATAGTGGTTGGGATAGAGTCTAGGTTGCCTTGTTTTGGGGTGAAGAAAGCTCTTTAAGTAGACTACGAATCTAGGCAGCGAGATTGAATAGTCAAAAAGCAAATTCAATGCTAAATATACAAGCAACGGTGGATTAGCTGACAAGTTTTTTTTATAATTAAAAACCTCCAAATTCTTTCTATTTTGTGTAACAGTGGATTAGCTATTTATTCTGTGTTCTAGTATCCCAACAATGCTATAGATACAAGCAACTATACAATAAATAGAGAATTGCCACACCAACCATGTTGATAGACAGCTTCCAATGTATAGGTGGGAACGAAAGCGGTTTATCTTACTATAGTGTTAGGTCCATGTCACCACACTCAGGTTTTGACTCGATGTAACTTATACTTTGGCATCTCAAAACATGATCGTTATCAATTTATTTTTTTTAAGTATAAAAATCAAAATTGTTGCGGTTTTATGTGATTCATGTCAGAGTAATCATTTTGATATTATATTGAGATATATCATCTATAAATTGTTTTATCTTTGTATAATGTATGCTATCATAGTCATGTTAGTATTATAGCGAGATATATATCATCTATAAATTGTTTTATCTTTGTATAATGTATGCTATCATAGTCATGTTAGTATTATAGCGAGATATATATCATCTATAAATTGTTTTATCTTTGTATAATGTATGCTATCATAGTCATGTTAGTATTATAGCGAGATATATGCTTGTTATGTTTTCATATAGAATATGTAAAAAATTTATATGCATATAATATATTGTATATCTATTATGTTTTAAAAAGAAGAATCTTAATTTTTTTTTGACAGTTTTTGAGATATTTATAGTATTTTCCATTGATTCAAACCACATAATTTCATTGTTTGTATTTATATTAAAAATCCATAATTGTGTTTCTTTCAAAGTAATCATGATGTTTATAGTATTTTCTATTAATTCAAAATGCATAACTGACTTTAACTAAAAAGCTAGCTTTTGATTTTTATTTTTATTTTTATTTAATTAATTGCACATAATGATGGTGTTATAAAAAACTATAAAACCAATCTACTTTTTATCATTCTCATTGATTAATAGGAACACACATTGTACTCTATTATTATGTTTGTTTCTTTTCATTTTTTTTTATTGTCATGTTAATGCTATAGCATGATATATTCCACAAGGTTTGTTATTTAATTTGGAAATGTTTTTATTATTATGTAGTGAATATGATGCATGTCATGTTGGTGTTATATATATATATATATCTTTTTGTTGTCTTTGTTCTATATTTTACAGTTGGAATGATTTAAATGACAAATGAGAGTTACAAAATAAAATTTGTATTCAATTGTAAATACTTTTTTGTTGCATTTAGGTCATTGCTCATACTACCCCACTATTACCTCCTCCAACTACGCAATGAGATATACCACATGATAAACCAAGCAACACTAGAACTTTCTCGAGGTATAAAGGTCGATAGTTTTCAGTAGAAAACATTGGGACTTTGCAATCTTCAATAGTAGATAGGCTTATTTTGCTTGAGTGGTATACACTTCCCGTCTGCCCATAAATTTCATGTGGCACTTGGAAGGGGAGGCCAAGGTCATCTAGGGATTTACCTATCAATTCAAAGTTCTCAAATGTTTTAATTTGCATCTTCAAGGACTGGTACTTTAGCTTGGTTGACATTTAGTTTCTCCCAAACAATGATTGTATGCTTGTACTATAGGACCCACACTGAACTCTCCCCAACAAAGGCTCTTCTTAGCTTTTGCTACTCTGGAAAGAACTAAGGAAATATGACAGGTAGTATCACAGCCTCCTGCAAGGGTTGGTTCATAGCATCAACCCTACTACCTCATCTCACTTTACAATGGGTTTCTCTTCAACGATGGCCTCAATTTTGGTTGTATCTCCATTGGAATACACTTTGAACTTTGAAATTTCATAGTAATCAAGATAGTATATTCAATTGGAGAATATTTTCAATTTCTAACACATGTAATGGCTATAAGCAAAATAAAATTATTGATATCCCACTGTACTTGCTTGCCTCTCAAAGGGACCATGACATTATTACAGCCATTAGTGGATTATTAAATATTCTTGCAAATCAAGATAAATACCAATCATCTTTTAGTGGGTCTTCCATGTTGAATAATAATCAATTTCCTTGTCTTCTTTCCTCGACCTCTTGTATCATGTTTTGTTCCATATCCATTGTACTTGATTCTAGTGAACTATTTGTCCAAGTAAATCATTTTACATAGTATGAAAAAATAGAGATTTTTTGCCTTAGAATTTGCAACATACTGTGTAGATTCTTCTTGAACCTGACAATAAGGTATCCTCCCTACTTGTGTGGTTTTGTTTCTTCTTATCCATTCTAGATGTATGCTTTGAATCAATATTTATGTTTTTTTTACATTTTTTCCTTTGAAATTATATCAAATCTTGTAACTCTAGGTCAAATTTTGACCTCCACGTTTGTTGTTTCAGGTGGACCTATTGCCATATACATTTTCCACGGACAAATATAAATCAAATATCAATGTCCCCTAGTCTCTTTTTCTCATAGTTTCATATTTTATACAATCTACTATGTTTAATCTTTGTTGGAATATTCACCAATATTGAGGAAGGGTGAATCAGTATTGAGCGCTTTAATTAGCTTTTACTTCAACATTAAGCAACAATTACTTTAAATATCATCATAGCATATAATCAATCATTATCATCAACACATAACATAATATACAATACACCAAGATTTTATGTGGAAACCCAAATTGTAGAAAACCACATAATGCTTTTCTTAATATAAAAAGTACATTCAATTTATGTGCACCAAGACAAAGGAAGCACCAACTCCCTGAAGTTATCTAGAACCAACTCGAAGGAGTCACCAACCCCCTTGTGAGCACCAACACACTTTTCAGGCACCAACCTGAAGGAGACTTCAATCTCATGCCCTTTCCCCAATCCTGCCACCCTGATGATAAGAATAATAATGTTCTATTAAATCTTCGGTTAGATTTTACTTTGTCAACGCTCTTCTCTTTGTTCTACCATAATCCTCAAGTCTTGTTCATGTAGTTAAAATCACATCTACATACTTGTAGCTCTTTCTTCCTCTTGTTCATACATAGTCCTTACTAAACATCTCACAACTTCTTGTTCATTTTTGTAGCAGCCATCTTTGTATGCGATCCTCAACACTTTTCATTCAAGGTTTGCAACATATATTCATACTTACATCCCTTCATATCATACATAAAACATTTATATACAAATATTTATTTCACTTACTCAAAGCTACTTCAAAACTGAGAAGAGATTCATACCTTGTTGATTGTTGTGCTCAAATTTGCTTGTTGCATAGTGAATAAACAATCCTCAGACTACCTTCATTTCTTCCTCCGATCATCCTTCAAACCATTGTTTTTCTCTTGTACCTTTGACCTTGTTTCACTATACCTTCGGTCCTTTATTCTTCTACACATTTACCATCTTCACTACTATACTTTCGCCCTTGTTCGCTATACCATCGTCCCTTTGTACTATTTTCCTTTTACCAAAACTTCCACCCTCTTCCTCTGCTGCAAACTTCAGCCTTGCAAATTGCTGCATCTTCGCCTTAATTTTCACTTAAACCAGCGAAGAGGAGCTCCTACTTCACACACAAAGAGCTCATAAACCACCAAACTGATCTACCTTTTCTTTTCCAAAAATAACTCAAACATTTCCCAAACTTTGCTTTAGAAACCTCCTGAAATTTGCTAAATTTGCTCTTGAACATTGCTATATAATCATAGAAGAGATGGAAGAGTTATGTAAAATGAGGCCCCTCATCCTCTATTTATACTAGTCAAGACACTTTTAGTGGGGCTAACTTCAACTTAGAAATAGGGCCGACATACTTTTCATAAAGAATTTTTATAAAAAAATTACTTATGGTCTTTACTTCTTTTTAGGAAATTTTCCATGCATCTTAAGGGTACTTTACAGCCCTTGATTTAATCCTTATTCCATGCATCTTGAAGACTTTTGTAGAGGGGTGTATTTACCCCCTTTTTAGGGCATTTCATCTGGACACAACTTCATCACTTTAGGGGTTTCTTCTTCAACAAACCATCATCACTTTAGGGTCTTCTTCACTTGCTCCATTTGTGTATAACTCAAAGTGGGCATGTGGAACTAACCACATGTTATCATATCTCGTGAGGTCCATGCTTAACAAAAGAACCATAAGGGGACCACTTTGGAGTTATATATACTAATGTCAAGGCTCTTCATGTGAACACATAAACTTATTTGTAGGGGCTTCAAGGAGTTTGACATCAATGAAAACTTCAGTCAACAATCTCCCCCTTCGTCATTGATGTAAACCATCATACTCCCCCTGTCATCATGATCCCCTTGTTTTCATGCTTTAGATATTTCTCTTCCCCTTTGACATCAATGGAAAAGGGTAACTCCCCCTGGAAATATCTCTCCCCCTGTGCTCTTGTTTTGTTGCTCATAGTTGCTTTTCTACTTAAGATTAGCTTATCAATTTGGAGCAAAAATTACTCCCAGTCTCTATCAGAGATATTCAAAATTCTCCCTCGGGAGAGGCTTCGTGAAGATATCTACAATTTGTTTCTTTATCCCAATATACTCCAACCTGATGTTCTTTTCTATGACCTATTCCCGTATAAAGTGAAACTTGATAGGAATATGTTTTGTCTTGGAATGCATCATTGGATTCTTGGAGATGTTTATAGCACTAGTTTTGTCACAGAATATCGAAATGGGTTCATCATATTTCACTTGTATGTCCTGCAGAGTTTGCTTCATCCAAATAACTTGAGTACAACATGTTTCTACTGCAATATATTATGCTTTTGTTGTGGATAAGGATGTTGAAGATTGATTCTTGCTCAACCAAGACACTAAACAGTCACCCAAGTATAAATGTGCTCCACTTGTACTTCTTCTGTCATCAATACTTCCTTCCCAGTCTGCATCTATGTAGGAAACCAAATTCAGCTCATTTCCTTTCAGATACCATAGTCCAAAATATGTTGTTCCTTTAAGATATTTGAAGATCCTTTTCATTGCTAGAACATGAGTTTCCTTTGGAGCTTCCTGAAATCTTGCAACATGTCCAAATATCTGCATAACATATGGTCTTGAAGTTGTCACATAGAGTAGACTACCAATCATCGATCTATAGAGTCTTTGATCCACTTCTTTGGATTCATCATCTTTGTTCAACTTGCAACCAATGACCATAGGAGTACTTACAAGTTTGCATTCTTCCATTCTTAATTTCTTCAACATTTCCTTGATGTATTTGGTTTGGGAAATGAAGATGCCATCATCCAAATGAGATATTTGGAGTCCCAAAAAGAAATTCAACTCCCCAAGTAATGACATTTCAAATTCACTCTACATGTCCTTGGAAAACTTATGACTCAATCTATCATCATCACTTACAAAGATGATATCATCGATGTACAATTCAACGATAGTCATGATGTCTTGATCCACTTTTATGTAGAGATTACTCTATGCATTTCCTCTTCTGAAACCATGTTGTTGTAAGTATCTGTCCAATCTTCAGTACCAAGCTCTGGGGGCTTGCTTAAGTTCATTTAGAGCTTTCTTTAACCTACAAACATAGTCTCCATTTTCTGATAGAAGGAACCCCTATGGTTGTTTGATGTAGACTTTTTCATCTAATTCTCCATTTAGAAATGTTGATTTTACGTCCATCTAATACACTTTGATTTTTTTGCAACATGCATAAGATAAGATCATTCTGATTACTTCCATTCTGGCCACAGGAGCAAATGTTTATTCAAATTATATTCCTTCTATCTAAGTGTATCCTTTGCACACTAGTCTTTCTTTGTTTCTAGTTACCTTTCCATCTTCATTGAGCTTGTTTCTAAAGACCCATTTTGTACCAATCACATTTTTGTCCTTTGGTCTTGGAACTAGTTCCCATGTCTCATTCTTCTCTATTTGATTTAGTTCGTCTTCCATGGCCTTGATCCAATCTTCATCATGTATGGCTTCTTCAAAGTTGCATGGTTCAACTGTGGATAATAATGAGAATTTTTTGTGTTCTGGTGTATGTGCTTGCCTTCTACTTCTAGTTTCTATTCCAACACTTTTATCCCCCAATAATATATTCTAGTGGATGATTCTTCTAATACCGGTGCTTAGGAGTCTTAGAAGATGTCAGAAATTTTTGTTGGTTGTTTTCTAGTTCTACTTCTGGTTGCTTCTTTTCTTTTTCTTATTGTTCTTCTTCTTCTTCTTCTTCTTGCTTTAGTTCTTCCACTTCCTATTCTTCAAAGATGTTTGAATTTCTGCTTTCCTTCCTGGTTTTCAGTAAGTTGGTTTCGTCAATTTTTACATTGATGTTTTCCACTATCTTGTTGAGTCTTAAATTATAGCATCTGTATGCTTTTCTTTTCCATGAGTACCCAACAAATATGCCTTCATCCACCCAAAAGTCAAATTTTCCAATCTTCTTGTCTTCCCTTTTTATGTAGCATTTGCTTCCAAACACTCTGAAGTGTTCTTCCTTTCCATAGCCCATATGGAGTTTGGTCACTGTTACGTTTGAGCAATTCCATGTTCAATATATGAATGGTTGTATGTATTGCTTGTTGATTTTAACACTTGGAAATCTGATAATTATTTCCCTTATGAATTTTATGCAATAGATCCTTCATAAAATAATTATACATTTAAAGATTCAACTGTATGTTACAGCTTAAATGTTTTATATAAAAGATGAATGATTTATAAAATAATGAATGAATACAATACAATACATGGACCTTTAAATAAGTCTCATCGTGCATTTTCAAATGTAAAAGGAACGTCCTTTTACTCTTTATTTAGATGCTTAATTAATTAATTAGTATATCATCACTTCTTCATGGTTTCATAAAACCATGGTATTTTCCCTTAGTATTGGCCCATGGTATTTTATTTCTTTATCTTTTCATTTTAATATTTAATTTATTATTGTATCATTGCTTCTCCATGGTTTCATAAACCATGGTATTGGCCCATTGTATTTTATTTCTTCATCTTTTTCATTTTAATGTTTAACTCATTGTTTTCTCTTATTTATATTATTTATATTTATTTATTTGCACATACCCTCAACTATTCTTTAATTACCAGTTATGTACGTAACAAGATCTATAAACTTAGTCTTCATATCCCAAGAAGGAATTCCATGAGCTTGCTTCACATGCACATCCATCCATGTCAGAAGAGATCTAGTGTGTGCAGCCACACTAGAGTAGACTTGACCATTCCAACAGGGGTAGCTAATACCTAATAATGGGAAAGTCAAATACACTCTATTATGACAAAGAATACTAGAGCTAGGTAGGCATGTGATGGGAAACCCAAGTATTATACCACTTGATCAAGTACCATGATCAAGAAGGACTATACCAAGGCCTCCAAGAACCAAGGAGTAGATGTGCAAGCATCCAAGCCTTCTACCACTTGGCCAAGAACCATGACCAAGAAAGGCTACATCCAGGGGCCTCACATACACCAATGAGTGAACCATCATCATCCTCCATAGTTCAAATAACCATGACCCATCGAGCCAAGCACCATGGCTATGTCCAGGAGGATGTCTGCCTGAAGCTGCCCCAAACATAAACACTCCCTCTTAGCGAGGGAGACATTCTCCACCACACCAAGCTTGTCTCTAAAGTATACAAACTTTACCTTGGACAGAAGCTTGGTCAGGATGTCTGCAATCTGCTCATATGTGGATATGTGTTGGATTTGAACAGCTCTTTTCTTCACTATGTCTTGGATGAAGTGATATTTAATCTTAATATGTTTCGACTTGTCATGGAAGACTGGATTTTCAGAAAGCTTGATACAGCTTTGATTATCACAATATATCAAGGTGGTTTCCAACATTTGATCAAATAGTCTAGCAAGTAACTTCTGAATCCACACTGCTTCACGGCTTGCATCATTAGCTGCAATATACTCTACATATGCTATACTCAATGCTACAAAAGTCTGCTTCTGGCTAAACAAAGAAACCATGGTTGATCCCAAGCTAAAGAAACACCTAGAGGTTCTCTTTCTATCTACCGCACCGCCTCTCCAATCATAATCTGTATAACCATTCAGCAACACATCACCACCCAAGACATATTTGAGACCATATCCAAGTGTACCATGCAGGTACCTCAACACATGCTTTACTTCCACCCAATGCAACTTCCTCGGCTCAACCATTAACTGGCTCAAGGTATTTATTTCAAAGCAAATATCCAACTTGGTGTTAACTAGGTACATCAAGGATCCAATAAGTTGCCTACACATAGTGGGATCCACCAAATCTGAATTTGAAGCATAATAGCCCAACTTCTTAATATTTGTCACCATTAGTGTGAGTCATGGACTTACAGTCCATCATACTGAATCTCCTCAGGATCTCAACTGCATACTTTGCTTGACTAAGGAAGATCTAATATGATCTCTGCCACACTTCCAATCCCAGGAAGTAATGCATCAACCCTACATTCTTCATCTTGATATCAGAGGCCAACTCCCTCTTTCACTCAACTATGGGATGCTCTACTCCAGTAAGAAATAGGTCATCAACATATTGTACCAAGATCAGAGGATCATTGTTGACAACCTTGTAGTAAATGTTGGGATCCGTAACACTCTTGGTGAAGCCCAAACTCATCAGGTATCTGTCAATCCTATAATACCAAGCCCTAGGTGCATGCTTGAGTCCATACAGTGCTTTCTTCAAGTTGTAGACACGTGACTCCTTCCCATGTATCACAAATACCATAGGTTTCTCTATGTACACCTCTTCCTCAATTTCACCATTTAGAAATGCAGTCTTTACATCCATCTGATGTAATCTCCAAACCATCATTGAAGCAAGTAAAATGATAGTTATGATAGTAGTGTATATGGCCATTGGAGAAAATGTCTCCTCGTAGTCCACTCCCTCTTTTTGAGAGAATCCTCAGAGCACAAACCTTTCTTTGTGTTTCTCGATGCTACCATCTGTTGTATGCTTGATCTTGTCAATCCACTTGGAATTCACCACAGACTTCCCCTTAGGTCTCGGAACAATATTCCACACATCATTCTTCATGATGGACCAATACTCCTCCATCATGGCATCTCTCCAAACCTATTGATCATGGATCGTTACTTGAACTAGGCGTCCTATCAACCTATACAATCTTCCCTCTTGGACACCAATCACTTTAGTTGAATCTATGTTTGAGTCCTTATGCCATACCAGAACCCAACCATCCACAAAGGCAACTATAAATCCTTTGTCCTCAAATATTGAAATAGATAGGAGGTTCTTCTTTAGTCCTAGTACAAATAGTATGTCATTCATATGCAGAATGTCTCGCAAATCCAACTAGAAGGATGTAGATCCAACACCCTTCACTTCATATATGAACTCGTCCCCAATTTCCACGTGTAGTGATGAATTTTCTTCTGACAATTTTGTGAGACTACTCTGATATTCTGTCATATATGTCTAGAAGTGCCACTATCTACCAACCAAATCTCACTATTGTTGGTAATGGATCATGAAAGAGCAGAGATAAAGTAGTACTCCTTCCTAATACCATCAACAAGCTCATCAAACCGTGATTCTTTGGTACTATTTTTTAATTGGCCCTCTGCTTCAGCAACATATGCATGTTGCTTCCCATTTCTTTTCTTCTCAAGACATTTGTTAGAAAAATGGCCAAACTTCTGACAGTTATAGCACCTGATATGATAGAGATCCTTTGTCTTATGTTCATGAGTTGGAGCATGTATTTTCTCTTTGTTTTTTCTATAAGGAAAATTCCTTCCTTTCCCTTTCCTTGCTTGAGCCGCAAGGGATAAATTTTCTTCATCCCAATACTTTTTAGGACCACTTTGAGAAATAATTCTTCCTTCTTCTTGGACACAAATAGTCCACAATCGATCAAGTGGTGGTAGTGCAGCCCTGGAACAAACACCCTGAATGAAAGATTCCCATGAAGTGGGAAGGCCATTGAGAGATAATGAGACAAGCTCTCCATCATCAACTTTTTCTCCAATAGCTATGAGTTTATCCCTGTCTGAGTAATCTTCATAAAGTATGTAGCAACAATATCTGACTTTGTCATCTTGATGTCACGGAATTTATTCTTCAATGTAACTTTCTGTTAGGATTATTGGTTTCAAATAGACTTGTCAAAGCATCATAAATTTCTTTAGATGTCTTCAATTATGCAATCTATGGGATCAAGTGATCTTTTATTGAGTCAACCAAAATCCTTTTTTCCTTAGGTTCATTTTTATTTTGCTTAGCTTCCCCATCATCATCTTTAGGTTCAGGAATAACTTTGCTTACATAATCATTAACCTCATTTTCTTCCAGGATGAAATGTATTATGGTTTTCCACGATCTGAATTTAATAGCACATTAAGTATGTCTTCAACCCTGAGCAAGGTCACCATCTTGACCTTAGTGCTCAACCATGAATTCTTAATAGATGCAAATAAAGTTGTTCACGTACATTTTTTAGGACTACGTCAGCTTGATATGTCTTCAAAACTGAGATCTGAAACCTTGTTACTTTAATAACAGGTTGATTTTACCACTTTCAGATTTGATAATCATTTCCCTTATGAATTTTATGCAGCAGATCCTTCATACAATAATTATACACTAAAAGATTCAACCATATGTTACATCTTAAATGTTTTATATAAAAGGTAAGTGGCTTATAAAATAATGAATGAATACAATACAATACATGGACCTTTAAATAGGTTTTCTCCATGGTTTCATAAAACCATGGTATTTTATTTCTTTATATTTTCATTCTAATATTTAATTTATTATTATATCATCGCTTCTCCACGATTGAATAAAACCATGGTATTGACCCATGGTATTTTATTTCTTTATCTTTTTCATTTGAATGTTAATGGTATTTCTTTATTTTCTCTTATTTGTATTATTTATATTATTTGTATTTATTTATTTGCATATACCCTCAATTATTATTTAATTATCATTTATGTACGTAACAAGATCTAGAAACTTAGTCTTCATATCCCAAGAAGGATTTCCATGATCTTGCTTCGCATGCATGTCCATCCATGTCAAAATATATCTAGTGTGTGTGCACCCACATTAGAGTAGACTTAACCATTCCAATAGGGGTAGCTAATCGCTAAGAATGGGAAAGTCAAATCCAATCTATTATGACCAGGAATACCAGATCCAGGTAGGGACGTGATGGGAAACCCAAGTCCTATACCACTTAATCAAGTACCATGATCACGAAGGACTATACTAAGGTTTCCCAGAACCAGGGAGTAGATATGAAAGCATCCAATCCTTCTACCACTTGGCCAAGCACCATGAACAGGAAAGACTACATCCAGGGGCCTCACATACACCAGTGAGTGAACCTTCATCATCCTCCATAGGTCAAATCACCATGACCCATCGAGACAAGCACCATAGCTAAGTCTAGGAGGATGTCTTCCCAAAGCTGCCCCAAACATCAACACTGCTTGTGCCCAAAAGATATCACGTATCTTAGAGTCATTCAACATGGTTCTAGCCATTTCTTGTACAATTCTGTTTTTTTCTTTCAACAAATCCATTTTTCTAAGTTGTTCTAGCTGCTAAGAATTCCCTTTTTATTCCATGTTCTTCACAAAAATCCCTGAATTCATCTGAAGTGAACTCACCTCCATTATCTAATCTCAAGCTCTTAGTTTTCAAGCCAATTTCATTTTCAACCATTTCCTTGAATATCATGAAACATTTGAAAGCTTCTGACTTTTTCTTGAGGAAGCAAACCCATGGCATTCTTATGTAATCATCAATTAGTAGCATGAAGTATTACTCACCATCCAGTCCTTTTGTCCTCATTGTCACACACAGATTAGTGTGTACAAATTCCAATGGCTTTGTTGTAGAGTATTCATTTGTCTTGAATTCAACCTTGTTTGTTTTCCATGTAGACAGTGCTTGTACAAAGTATTGGTTGATTTTGTTATTTCCGACATTTCTCTTATAGCTTGCTTATTTTTTATCTTGATAAGATTTTCAATGTTTATATGACCCATTCTCTTATGTCAAATCCAACTTTCATCTTCCTTTCCCAAACAACAACTTTCCTTCCCAATTTCATTCAAGATGTATATGTTGTTCGGAGTTCTTGTTGTTGTTGCCACTAGTCTGCCTAATCCTTCTTTCCTTATTTCACATTTTTTTTAATTGAATATGAGTGTGTGTCCCTGGTCACACATATGGCTGGCATTTATCATATTAAGCTTCATATTTTCATCAAGTAGGACATCTTCTGTGAAAGCATCTTTATTTCCAAGACCAACTGTGCCTTTTCACAAAAAGTTGGTTGAGTTGTCATTGCCAAATGTGACATAGCCTTATTTTTATTTCTTTAATGACACAAATATGTTTTTGTCACCTGTTATATGCTTTGAGCATCAATTGTAAACACACCATTGACTTCTTCCATTTTTGGATTGTAAGGAAAGCCCACATTCCCCAACCTGCAAGTCTTCTTGCTTCTTTTTCAAAATTCTTTGTTGTTCCAAAACTTGTCTTGAAGACACTATCAAACCACTTCTACAATTTATGGTTGTGTCCAAAAATTTTACATTTGTAACATTCAGTTTCATAATATAGAGCTCCAAATCTGTTATAACTTCTGTCAAAAGCCTCAGAAGGATTTCTGAGATAACTACCTTCATAATGATTCCTATATTTTTCATAGCCATTTCCATTGCATGTGTTTCTACTCCATGTATAGGCTCTACAATTTATAGCCTTATTCCCAAAATTATTACAAGAATAACACAATCCAAGAAAAATATTTTGGTACCTAGATGTGGGTGGTCTTCTAGTTGGTGCAGATCTTCTGAAATAATGGTCTTCATTCTAAGTCTTCAATGTCAGCAGTTGCTTCCATCTTCCTCTTAATGCAAGATCTTCTTCTAGATTCTTCTTTATTGTTGGTTTTTGTATATTCTCCTTCAGAGGCTTGGAATCCTTGATAGCTTATGCATAAATTCTTTGTTTTGCTTCACTTCCAGTCATCACAGAGCTTGAATCCTTATCAACATCATTTTGTTTGTATCCAAGACCGGACCTATCATAGAATGGTCCTTGGTTGTCGATGATTCATCCTATATTTTGGTGTTGTTTCCAAAGTTCTGTTGGATATCCTTCTTCTGTAATTCTTTTCTAAGTGTGACTATTTCAGATTCCAGCTCTTCATGTATCTTCTCCTTTTCTTCCAGTTTTCTTCTGAGTGTTTCTTCAATTGCCTTCACTTCTTCCAACTGAACTTTTAGATCCATAAAGACATTCTTTGTTTCTTCAGGATTTATGTCCGAGCTTTGAGTGCTTTCCTTTAATTCACTCAAATATTCCTTAAGTAACTTTTTTTCTTCCTTTCTTTTCTTGGATCACTTAAGGCACTGAGCAATTCTACCTCAAGATTCACTTCTCCTTCTTCTTCATAGTCTTCCTCATTATTCTTAGTAGTTTCATCTAGTGCCATGAAGAGCACTCTTCTTGATTCACGGTCACTATAGTCATCTTCATCGGATGAGGAGATGTCCTCCTTTGAATAAAGACTCTTCTTTTTCAAAAATATTCTTGTATTTCTTTCCTTGTCTCGTTTCTTATATTTATTTTATTTTTTGGGAACTTCTTCTTCATCACTATCTAACCCTTTTGCACAAGGAAATTTGGAAGAAAAATGACCAACTTTAACACAATTAAAACATTTGAAAGGAAGCTTACATTTGTACTTGTTAGTTACTCTTTCCAACTTTCTTACAAAGTTGGCATATTCTTCATTGCCTGAATCATCACTGCAGTTGGAGCATGATCATGATTTTGACTTTTGATCATTCTTCCTTGTCTCCATGGAGGCCTTGAAAGATGCTTCCCTTCTGGATGGATTTTCCTGTTATGTTCTCGTTTTGTATGTTGTAATAATTTCATGTATTTCATCCATGATCAATTTATCTAGATCTTGTCTTTCCTCTAGAGATGATATTTTAGAATCAAATCTCATCAAAGAGAGGTCTAAGTATCTTCTGAACAATTATTGGACTTTCAATCTTTTCTCCTAGTCCTCTCATGGTATTCACAATTTCATCCACTCAGAGAAAATAAATTGCAATATATTCATCTTCCTTCATTTTCAAGTGTTCAAATTGTCTTATGCAAGTTTGAATCTTGGCCCCTTTGACCTTAGCATCCCCTTCATACACATTCTTGAGCTTGTCCCAAATTTCTTTTGGTGAGGTACAATGCATAACCTTGACAAATTCTAATCATGTTAGACCACCCAGAATAGAGCATACATAGCCTTTGCATTACATTCAAAGAGTCTTCTTTCATTTGTACCTATTGTTGAAGTAGTAGTTGGTACCGTGCATTTGTTTACAACATCCTACCAAACATCAAGTCCTTGTGACTGAAAAAACAGTTTCATCCTTATGCTCTAGAAAGCATAGTTCAACCTGTCAAATAATGGTAATCCATGCTTGGTATATTATTTGTGCTTATCCATTATTCTCACTAAGATCTACCTTCCAGTGGTTAAATTGTTCTTGAAGGAACCCGCTCTGATACCAATTGTTGGAATATTCACCAATACAAAGAGGGGGGTGAATCAGTATTCGGAGAACTTTTATTAGCTTTTACTTCAACATTATGCAACAGTTAATTTAAATATCATCATAGAATATCATCAATCATTATCATCAACACATAACACAATACACAATACACCATGATTTTATGTGGAAACCCAAATGGGAGAAAACCACATAATGTTTTTCTTAATATAAAAAGTACATTCAATTTATGTGCACCAACTAGAAGGAGGCACCAACCCCCTTGTGAGAACCAACTCACACTTTTCAAGAACCAACCTGAAGGAGACTTCAATCTCATGTCCTTGCCCCGATCCTACCAACCTAATGATATGAATAATGATGTTTTGTTAAAACTTTGGTTAGAATTTACTTTGTCAATGCTCTTCTCTTTGTTCTACCATAATCCTCAAATCGTTTCCCTGTAGCTGCAATCATATCTGCATACATGTAGCTCTTTCTTCCTCTTGTTCATACATAGTCCTCACTCAGCATCTCACAACTTCTTGTTCATTTTTGTAGCTAGGTCATCTTTGTATGCAATCCTCAACACTTTTCATTCAAGGTTTGCACCATATATGCATACTTATATCCCTTCATATTATACATAAAAAAATTCTATGCAAAGATTTATTTCACTTCAATGCTTCTTCAAAACTAAGAGATTCATACCTTGTTGACTGTAGTGCTCAAATCTGCTTGTTGCACAGTGAATAAACAGTCCTCAAACTTCCTTCATTTCTCCCTCAGATCGGCCTTAAAACCAGTGGTTTTATGTTGTACCTTTGACCTTGTTTCATTGTACCTTCGGTCCTTTGTTCTATTGCACATTTACCCTATTTATTGATGTAGTTTCGCCCTTGTTCATTGTACCATCATCCCTCTATAATGATTTTCTTTTGCCCCTCTTTCTCTACAAACTCCAACCCTCTTACTCTGTTGCAAACTTCGGCACTCTACAAAATGTTGCACCTTCGCCTTAAGTTTCCCTTAAACCAGCGAACAGGAGCTCCTACTTCACACACAAAGGGACCCTAAACCAGCAAACTAATCTACCTTTTTTTTCCCAAAAGAACTCAGAATTTGCCCAAACTTTGCTGTAGAAACCTCCTGAAGTTTTCTCTTGAACATTGCTATATAATCAGAGAAGAGATGGAAGAGTTGTTATGTTAAATGAGGTGCCTCATCCTCTATTTATACAAGCCAAGACACTTCTAGTGGGACTGAATTCAACTTAAAAATAGGGCTGGACTACTTTTCATAAAGAATTTTTATCAAAAATTTACTTGGGGTTGACATGTACTTCGTGTGACCAGTTGTTTTTAGGGGTGTCTTTACCCCTTTTTAGGGAATTTTCCATGCATCTTAAGGGTGATTTAAAGCCATTGATTTAATCATTTTTTCCATGCATCTTTAAGACTTTTGTAGAGGGGTGTCTTTAACCCCTTTTAGGGAATTTCATGTGGACACATCTTCATCACTTTAGGGGCTTCTTCTTCAAGACAACATCATTACATTAGGGGCTTCTTCACTTGCTCCATTTGTGTACAACTCAAAGTGGGCATGTGGAACCAACCACATGTCATCTTATCCTGTGAGGACCATGCTTAACAGCTACGCCATAAGGGGACCACTTTGGAGTTATATATACTTATGTCAAGGCTCTTCGTGTGAACACATTAACTTGTTTGTAGGGGCTTCAAGGAGTTTGAAATCAATGATAAATTCAATCAACAATCTTCCCGCTCATGCAAAACGGTTTCTATGGATCAAGAGGAACAAATTTTTAACGAAACAATTTATTTCACTAAACCAAACTATTTTGCAATACATGGACCAAATGTTCAAGAAATCAATCTTATGTTGGCTAGGCACCATTTGTTTTGACTAAAATATTTCCACTATTATCCAAGAGATTGTTTATTTGATGCATTGGAAGTCTTGATATAGTTTCGATTTTTGTCTATTGAGATAAGGAAAGGGATGGTAAATCAATTTGGGGTTAGCTTGGATCTCCAAGACCTTGAAGCTCTGTATTTAATGAGAACATAATTGACTAGTGGTTTTCTAGAAGAACTGCACAATGTAAGAAATGTTGATACATATTTGCATAGAATGTCTTTATCTGCTTATGAGTCACACAAACCTCCTGAACTTGGCTTGTGGGTGATATTTTCTACATCAAATGGTTTTCAATGTGGCTAGGTGTCCGAGTCTTTGTTTGGTCATTTGAAAAAAAAATACCTATGTTTCAATACTGAGAAAACTGGATATGAATGCAACCTTTTTTTCCATGATCGAGTTCCATCATGTGGTCTCTTTGAGCAAATTTTTCCATATAAATAAAAACAGATAATGAAATTCACATCAAAAGCACATATTGCATGTGCATCTGTAAATCATGCTCTAATTATTCAAACAACATGTTCTCCACTAAACAAGCACTTTTGGAGAAAGAACTCTACATACTTGATACTATTGCTATGATTTCCATGACTCGTTGTTCGAATCAATTTGTAGATTAACATCATGTTTTGATATGCCTTCTTTGAGAAAGAAAATAGCGCAAACTTTCTATAGTTGCTTTATTGCAAAGGATATTAGATTAGTCAACTACTTGAATATATATTGTTGACAAATTTATTAGAAAAGAGCAATTTATTGCTAATTGGGAAGGGTATATGATGCAGAAGCATCAATGCTAAGACATCAATGTGATTGAATGTTCACATGTTGTGGCTATCAAGAGGACAAGCTGCCCTGGAGTGGGAAGGAGATTCGCTTATTAAGTATTTCAAATAAGTGCAATTATGTAACCGACTAGTATGTTGTCAGTTTTTGAGAACTAGGAGATAGTGGCGAGTTGATACTCGCTCCATAGAGATAAAGCCAGTTATCCAGTCTGTTTTTGAATGATAGTGACCCCTTCAGAGATGGAGGAAATTTAGTTAGTATTTTGTTTTTCTATTGAGCCATTCAGTTGAGGGTTTGGAATGGATGAAAGATGAAGAGATTAGGAGTCAGTCAGGGATCAGCTCAGGGAGAAAGAGAGAGCTCTGTGTGAAGAAGAGTTGGTGGGATATTTTCCTACACACCAAAGGAAAATACGACTGTATAGATGTTTTTCTATCACTTAATGAAAAGAGAAATTTATGTGTGTTAATGGTGTTACTGTGCATTTGAATGAGAGATAAGCCTAGATTCTATCAGGTAGAGTTGTGTGCGAATGTTAACAGTAAGAACACCCAAGTCCTTCATAAACAGACCATTAATGCATAGCAAAGATAGTTTCTTGTCATCTTTAGTTTCTCGTCGGATCTGGACGAAGACCGAGCTGGATTGATCGATTCTCTAATCAATCCACGAGAAAATTGCAGAGTCGCAGTCGATTCAAACACCAGAGGTTGGACGACTCAAATCAAATCCGAAAGGAAGATCGACAGTTGCGATGGCGTTCCGCAGAAGGAAGAGCTAGAGAGTTAGCGGCGAGAGTTGCGGGAACCACGTTGCAGAAGACTCTTTGCAGAAATCTCTTTCAACAAAGCACGGAAGGTGCACCCGCAATACGCAATCTGCAAGGTGTGAAAAGAAGCATTGAGGAAGGGTTGTTGTAGGAAGGCAACTGCGGGAATATCGTTGCGGAAGAACACTGGAGTTGCAGGAAGAAGGTGTTTCCGCAAGGTTATTGCGGAAGGTCAATTCTGACCATCAAAACATTGTAGAAAGCCCATTTTGAAGGGGAGGACCGCAAGTGAGAAGAACCTAGTTGTTTGTTAGCTAAGGTTGGTGGTTCGATTTCAAAGGATAAAAATAATTCCTAGGAAGCGAGTTGGATTGGCTTTTGGTCATTCCCTCCTGCACCAGTATATTATCAATATGTCAATGTTGTATAGACATGGAAAGATAGAGGGAGGTGAATTTGCAATCAGTGGTTATGTGAAGTCCTCAACATTAACATATACATTTGAAGCATTGAATCACAAATAATTACTCAAAGATTCCATTCAACATATGCTTCTTTAAAGATAGCCTATCTCATGCATTGTCTTCTTAGTTATTCACATGTGCATTTCTGGCAATTGCTTCAATTGGAATCTAGACAAACTACAAGGACTACATTTGTTGAAGCCACAAATACTTCTATTCAAATGAAGATAGATACTTGTGCAGAAAACCCTAAACTTAATGTACAAGACAATGACATCAACAAAAACAATAGTGTTCAATTGCCTCCTCATCTAAACTATTTACCTAAAGATATAAAATAGTATGTAAAAACTTACATCTACGAAGAAAGAAGTCAAAAATGACAAAAGAACAAAATGCACAATTGCAAAACTTTCAACAAATAACTAGAAAAAACAATAGAAGCCAGTTCCTTCAAAATTCCCAAAAAGAAAATTACAATATTGCAACATCTAAAACAAGAAATATGAAGACAACAACATCTTGCATCTCAAAGAAAAAAGAAATATGCAAAAATGGTCAATGCAATTAAAGCATATTTGGACTCAGTTGAAGACACACCGACTAATGCATGTGCTATTTGTGAATGTATGCAATTCCATAAAGACATGCACACCATTCACAATAATATGTTATTGACTTATGGATCTTTAACAACTGGAGATTAATCAAAAGTCATTGAAGTCAATGAAGAAATCTGCAAAAATTGCAAAAAAGCACTTTGCAATCAAGAATTTCATGCCTTTGCAACACCTACGCAAATATGACGTAACAACAAACTAGAATGTGTATCAACATTAACACCTTTAGAAGAAAGGTTGGTGTCACTAAGGATGGCCTTTGCACAAATAAGGCAACTAGGGTACAAAAAAGAAAAAATTGCACTTATTAGGACAATAGTAAATGTTTCTACAGACTTAGATAGAGTTCAAAAGGCTATGCCTAGAAGTTTATAAAACTCAATGACAATTGCAATAATGTAAAAAAAAATTGGAATAAAGAAATGCCTATTATCTAGTAATGTTCGACCAAGAAATGTCATGCTTTTTCTAAATGAGTTATACAACACATTGCTTAATAGAGACAAGGGTGTTGTGATCAATAATGAATGGGAAGAAATTTTCAACGAAAACATTGAAAAACGAATTCATGATTTATTGAACACAAAATCCATGGACTCTACTAATGAAGATGAAGATCCTTAACTTATCTCTGAAACAATAGTACATGGCTACAGACAATCTCACCTAACAGATGATCTACAGAATCAAATCATACAAATTGCACCTTTTGAAGGATTCCAACCACTAGGCATTTTCCAAGATAAGTTTTATGAAGAAATCAATGTTCATACATTGTTGTATGTATCTAGTCAACCTAAGGACATTATGAATCAATTTACTTATCAACAAATAGCGCAATGGGAACTTTTACAGACTTCTAAGGACTTTGCAACACATAATACAAATATTTTCTTTAAAGAAATTCGAATTCTTATAAACCAAGTTTCAATTTTTTCATAGATTTCAATTCGCAAAGGAGAGCTAAAAGGAATAAACCTAACTGCAAAAGACGTAAAATATAAAAACAACCTTGAAAAAATACTAAAATTCCCAATTGCATATCGCTCTCTCAAAAGCATATGCACATCACCTAACTATTTTGAAAACATAAGGAAATATGTTTTTGCAATGATACGACAACTTGGTGCCCCAACATTCTTTGTGAATTTTACAAGTGTTGAACATCTTTGGGTTCCATTGTGTCATGCACTGCAAGAAACTTTAAACAAGTCTTAAGACAAACCTTGGGAAAACAAATTATGAATAAACTCTTCAATCATTGATACAAAACATCTTTCCATTTATAGCCGCTACTATAGACATAAAATAGCAGCATTCAAAAATTTAATCTCAATTAATAATGAACTATTTGGAGAGCTAGAAGACTACTTCATCACTGAATTCCAAAGTAGACACAATGAACATGGACATGGGTTGCTTTGGATAAAAAATGCACCAGTCTATCGACAAGCTTCTGACCATGACAATGTGACATTTGTTGATATATATATATATTCTAATTCAACATTGCTTAGTGATGAATTTATTAAGATTCAAACTCATAATCACACAAGAACTTGAAAAAAATGTTATTGCTCTAACTGTAGTTTAAATTTTCCACTTCCTCCAATGGATAAAAATTGCTTTTTTGCAACCCTTGGAACACGACAACAATAGAACTATTGAAAAATCAAAAGAACTACTTTATGTTTTAGAGCACAAAATCTATCCTAAAAACATGTCCTTTGATATGTTCTTATCAGATTGCAAAGTAAATAAAGAAGAGTACATTCTTCTTTTTCACTCTTGTCTTTTGTGCCCTGCTTTGTTGCTAAAGAGAAACCCATATGATATGTGGATTAATGCATTTTCCAAACAAGTATCAAGCTTATGGCATGCAAGCATAAATGCATAGTTTATCTTGGATGCTTATGTTGTAGTAACATATTGTAGTTCCTATATGAAAAAAATGGATCGCATGATGACCACAGCTTTCAAGAAAAATTAGAGAGCAATGCCTATATACCAATGATGGAAAGATTGAAACAATTCACAAACTTGGAATGTGCTTCTCAACATGCAATAAATGTCTAGTCAACAAGTTGTCCATATTTTCCTCTCACTGCTATTATACTCTAGTTCTAGAAAAGCAATATTCATCAACATTGCACCACTTGACAAAAGAACATACATCTTAAAGAATCTCAAACTCTTGCAACAAGAACCAGATGATTCCGAAGACATTATATGTGCTTCAATTGTTGACAAGTATATTGCAAGACCTCCTCAACTTGAACATATATGTTTGACAAAGTATGCATCCGATTACTCATGTTCAAATTCAAATCTCAAGAGAAGAAACCATCCATATCCCATAATATACATGCATTACAACGAACAAAAAGACCCAGATAATGTTTTCAGAGTAAAAATGATGTTATTTGTCCCCTATAGACAAACTAAAAATGTCCTAAAAGAAAATTTTCAAACATGGTCTAAATCGTACTTGTCCAAAAAATACTAATAGATCCCATTGAACAAAAGGTCGTAGCTAAAACAAGAAAAACTTGGGGCGACATTCACATATCCTCTAAAACAATTGTATCTAGAGATGAACAATATTTGTAATTGATAACTCTGAAGATCAACAAACCCATTCTCATGTGCTTGAAAAATATGACATCAAGAATGATCTAATCCACACAATGATCTCTAGAAAACTTGGAACTAACTCTAATAGTGCCTATCAATCCATTAGAAAACCATACATTTTAAGCACAATAGATTATTATGAAATTAGAAAATAAAATTAACAAATAGCAACAATCGATAACAAAAGAAATAATAATGAGTAAGAAAAGCAATCATATCACATTGATCCATTTGTTTTTAGCTGGAGGAGCAGGATAAGAAAAACATTTACAGCAAAATCGATTTACAATGGTTTGTTGTGCTTCTACAACAAAGATCACCATTGCGACCCTTTAAAAAAAGGGGAATTATAGTTGCATTCACTGGAAGAGTTGCACACAATGTAGATGGTATTATTGTACATTCAGCCTTTCAGCTTCCTCTGGATTTATCAAACATGCTTCCATTAAGCTCCAGTGCACTAGATATATTGACTAAACAATATGAACAACTCTGACTTATGCTTATAGATGAGGCATTGCTAATAGGTTCTCGAATGATATACAACATTGAAAAAAGGATATGAGAAATCATGCACAACCCGGAAACATCTTTCGAAAATATTGACATCATATTTTGCGGTGACCTTTTCCAAGCACAACATGTACGCAATTTTTGGATTTTCGAACAACCAATTTTGCATTTTGACACAATTCCATACAGCTTCTAGACAAACAATGTCAAATGCTTTGAGCTCAAAGAAGTTGTGAGACAAGAAGACCTTGTTTTTGTATCCATTTTGAACATAATTAGGACCTATTCCCAAACAAACTATGATATTGACTACCTAAACAAACATTTCCATAGTTTCTGTACCTTTTTCACAAAAACAAAGATGTTGAACAATATACTAAAAAATGTTGGCTCTTGTGCAATCAGACACATATACATTAAAATTTAATGATAAGAAAATAGATGTAATGGAAGCAAATACTTATACAAACAATAAAATGGAGTTTCCTTCTACAAGTGTCCTTAAAAGAAATATACTTGTAGATTTCATTGGAGGCAATTATACCATCAAAGATGGTTTTGTGAATGGTGCAGGAGACATTTTCAAACACTACACAAAAGAAAAAGTTTACATAGTATGGATTGAATTTAGATTTCCATCGATTGGATCGATGCAACGAGAAACAATGCTCCACATGTTCACACCTGACATTCCCCATGCTTGGACACCTATCACAAGAATATGTATACAAATGGCATCAATGAATAAGACCCATTTCAGTCAAGAACAATTCCCTGTCATATGCACGAACAATACATAGGTCACAAGGCCTTACAGTGCATAAGTTGGAATTTTATCCAAAAGGAATTAAACAGCATGGACTTGTATACACTACATTATCTCATGTTAGAGATATGCAACAATTGTATCTCATAAGCAAATTGCAACACACAAATTTCTATGTTTCGCAAAAAGTTTCTACTGAAATAAAAAGGCTTGAAAATAAAGCTTACTTACAACTTGAATATGGATTGCAACCAATACCAGAAGAGGGATATTTCTTTATATGCTCAATAAATACATGAAGCCTAGTATCACATATTGAAAATATTTTCAATGTCTATGACCTAATGAGAAGTGATATCTTGTGTCTACAAGAAACACAAACTTATTAGCAAAAGAAAGTGTACTTGCAAAAAAACTATCGTTGTCCATTTGCATTTCACATTCATGGCATTCTTACATATTACAAATAGAGCATACTAACTGAGAAACTAAACAATTAAAGAATAAATCACATTGAAACAATTAACACCTAGTTTCAAATCGATGAAACCATTGTCAAGTTGGAAAATATTTACATTGCACTACATACACTGCTTTAGGAACTTTTTCACTTTCTACATAGTATGCTAACATGCATCCATCAAAATGAACATATTGTAATTGTTGGTGATTTGAACTTTGACATGTTGCAAAGCAACAATGCACAAAAAAAAATATGTTCTTTTATGGAGAGTCATAACTTCAAATTACATACAACAGATGCAACAAGCTATGTTGGCCCTCTGCTTGACCATTTCTAGACAACATTGCCAAGTGATAACATCACATTTTGTATATTTGAAGCTTATTGAGCAGATCGTAGTGCCATTTGTCTTTCAATTTCTTCGAAAACATTTGCAAATACTTCTCCCTAGTGCAAATTTCATATTTGCAACTATTCATTCAACCCTTTTGAAACAACAAGAAGCAAGTTATTCTACCATTGATGTTTGGATACAAAATACATTTTCATTTCACCAATTCAATGGAAAAGTAGTTTAGCATTGATGCCATTAATATATGCTTAGCTTCCTTGCCATTTACACTAATTATTTTACGAGATGCTCCATTATTTTACATTGTCAATATTTTAAGTCCTAGATGAAGCCAATCAACGAAATTCCAACTTAAGCTCTTATGCTTGCACTTGTTTCTATGTCTACGATCATTTAACTCGTCTACGTTCAAAGCTACATGATTCTTTAGAACAACATAATTTAGTAACATACATGTGAATTATCTTTGGCTCTTGCCTAAACGGCAGTTTTGCAATTGCAACTATATCATCAATATGGATTTGCATAAAAAAACTAGCATGTCACAGACCACAATGCCACATATATCATAAGAAGACATAACAAAAAGGTAATGAAATTTTCAATCTTTCGTACATTTTTATTGTTCCATAGCATAACAAAAAACAAAAAAACAAACAAAAACAAAAAAACAAACAAACAAACAAAACAAAAAAAAACAAACAAACAAAAAATAAATAAATAAATTCAAAACTGTTACTAAAAAAAATTGTTGACTAAACCAATTATTCATTATAACAAGCTTGTATTGTTAATATGTTCCATTTCTTATATATTGTAGGCTTAAACAAATGGTGATGCCTCCATCTTCTATTGTCCATCCTTGTTCCACGACATGCACTAATGTATTTGAAGGAGATGTCTTGGTGTTGTACGGACCTGCAAAAAGTAAAAATTAAAACTCACCTATTAAAGCACAATTGGTCCATGTCAACCTAGTAGATAAAGACAACCAAATTACAATCACAATCAACATTAAAATAATCTCATGTCTCGATTTATTGACCACTTATCCCGTAGTGCTAGTGTGCGAATTTCGGATTTTGCAATTAAAAACAAGGGAACATATGATAGAGGTGATACAAAGTATTGCATTCTATTACATGAACAAATTTTAGTTGAAATTATAGGACAAGTTTACAAAAAACATAGACTACTACTGGATACAACTATACATGACTTGTTGAACTCAAGCAACCCCTACTTCGTTGGCGCCATTGCAGCAATTATAATATTCTTCTCTTAACCACCCAAGCTAGATTGAATCATCTGAAATACACACACACACATTGTTATAGGTAAGAGTGCTGTCACTAAGCCATAAACCGTTATATTAGTTAACTCAGAGCCTAGTACAAAGGAGGATAATCCATTACAAAAATCATGCGTAAATTCTGCTCCATAAGGGAACATCTGGTCACCCACCATGCACAATGTGGAGAAATCCCATCAGGAATAAAAAAATTGTTATTGTGGGGACAACCACTCTGAATTCCATCCACATCTTGACCAAATAGACATGCATACACACCTTGATATGATTAACTTGGAAATTAACTAAATTAAAAATCATCTTATTAACATGTAATGAAAAAATGATATACTTTTAGGTGTTAAATTATCAATTAAGTAAAAAAAACACTGAAATAAGTTTATGGTACAAACTTGACAATGCATGGTCCCTATTACCCCCATAGTACGAGGATGCCTAGATTTCCAACTACTCCCAATGAAGCCAACGTTTCCTATAAACCCAATCACAAAGATCAAAAATTGTTTCTTTGGCAAAGAAGAGAGGGAATGCAAAATAAATTCCTGTGAATGTAATATGTAATTCTCCAATGAGCCAAACCCCATTGTAAATTATGTAATTGATGGGAAATAAAGACCAACCATAGCCATTCGATGATGGATATTTTCATTTTTGTTTTCTCCATGGTAATATATGTTCTCTATGGTGTTTAATTGGTTGTGTGATTGAGTTTATTTCCCGATTACATCAATTTGGGGCATTCTCGAGTGTATTCAATTCAATAGAAAAGCAAATTAGCATTGGATTAATCACCCATTAATCGTTGGTTAGGTCACTGGGAAACCAAACACATTTTACAACACATGTAATTCACTTGATTTTTTATTCATAATTATAAACATGCATTCATTTACCTAATCGATCCTTTACAACATTGTAATCGACTTGATTGAATCATTGGTTGTTTTCCATGACACAATTTTCCTTTGTGTGAATTACTATTGTATTGCTAACTTTGTGTTCTCTTTAATAAATTGTATTTTTAGAGACCACATGCTTGTGCTCTTGGAAAATAATATTCCATATCCCTGAATGGCATCATATCCTCTGTTTAAAACCTAGTGAACCGCCTACAACCATCATTGGGATCTATTTTGACAGTATACAACCAAGAAGAAGTTAGGCAGTGTGTCCTCAAATCCCATGCTTTCAATTAATTACCTCAAGCAATGCACGATTATATATAAACATATCATTCACATGGAATTTCCAACCTTGTCAAATCCCACTACCACGTTGTTTACGTGGGCGAGTTGTAGGTTCAATATTATAGATATATGTATGATGTGTTCCACCATATCTTGATAGAACAATGTGGAATTACGTTCTCAAGGCTTTGTGTAGTGATATCTACCTACAACCCGCTATGCATAGATATATGTATGTTTAGTTGTGGATCTATTGAGATGAAACACTCAAGAAAGAAGCATCGTTAATTTTGTTTTCGGGCTCGGTGATATTATGCACGCAGAGGGTGTGTTATTTTATTTTTGCATAGCTTGAGTGGAGTGGATGATTTGTTTCATAGTTTGGCATTGAAATTGGCATTTTGTAGAAAGAAATTCTCGAATCAAGTCTGAACAGAGTCATTCATTTGTGTCAATGAATTATTTTCAATAATCCTAACCTCAGCTTGACAATGAATGACACAAACATATAGCTCTAATTCCACATAGTGTGAAAATCCTCACAGCAGATCTAAGAGATGATGTATCTCACAAGAGAATAATTATGATTAAGCAAGAAAATAGAAGAAGAGTGATACATGCAGTATAATGAGCAACAGAATAATATGGTACAGTAGAACTCAGATAGAAGCAATAATACTTCGGTCATACTAGATTATTAATCACAAATGGACATATAAATAATACAATGCATGAGGAATTCGAATGCCTAAGGTGGAAATTCGAATTAGCCTTCATGGAGTGATCAAAGGATCACTGGAGTGTCATCGGAGCACAACTAGGTGTCCTCATGATCATCGGAGCGCAACTGGAAGTCTTCATCATCATCAGTGGAGTCATCAATGCTCAAGTAACTGTCAACCATCATTCAAACTAACTCTGGTAGGTGTAACTAAGTGTAACTCAGTGTAACTAAGTGTAACTGAGTGTAACTGAGTGTAACTCAATGTAACTAAGTGTAACTCAATGTAACTAAGAGTAACTGAATGTAACTGAGTGTAACTGAGTGTAACTGAACTGGTAGGTGAAGAAGGGCGAGTTGCTCCCTAAAATCAAGGAAGAAGGGCGCACTAAGCAACTGGAGGGCTAAAACTGAATAGTGAGAAGCTCCTGGGGGCTGGCTAACTGAGGGCTAGGTGCTGGACTGATGACTGGGATGCATGCAAAATGCATGCAAACCCTAGAATGCATGCAAACCCTAAAAAGGTGCATGCATGACTGAAAATGTAAATGATCAAAATACTGGTGGGACTAGGATGGAGTATAGGAATATCCTAACACCCCCCCCTTAATCCATCCTGGGCCTTGGTAACTAAGACCAAAGGTCACCCAATACAATGAATAATAACAATCAATAAACCAAGGAAGTGGGAAAATTTCATGGGAAACATAGCCCCTCCTCAAAAAAATAGACTGTAAGGCACACATAAAAAAAATAAAAGCTCCAAACTCAAGCATGTGTGATGCTTGGTCATATGTCTGGAGGTATCTTCTTCTTGGGAAGAAGTGGATCATGCTCAAAAAGCATGTGCTTGTACTTGCTCTTCAGATCGAATGTGATGAGAACAAATCCAACAGTATTAGAATGATCCTTGAACCTGTGATTCGAATCAGCTGAGGTAGGATCAAATTTTTGAATGTGCATATAGTCCTTTGTCTTCTCCTTCGAACCACCATGGGTGAGATTATGCCAAAAAGAACTATTACATGTTTGCTTGAAATTAAAATAAGATTTAAGACTTTCAAAACAGTTTCTTGAGATCTCCTTGTTAGGATATTCCTATACTCCATCCTAGTCCCACCAGTATTTTGATCATTTACATTTTCAGTCATGCATGCACCTTTTTAGAGTTTGCATGCATTCTAGGGTTTGCATGCATTTTGCATGCATCCCAGTCATCAGTCCAGCACCTAGCCCTCAGTTAGCCAGCCCCCAGGAGCTTCTCACTATTCAGTTTTAGCCCTCCAGTTGCTTAGTGCGCCCTTCTTCCTTGATTTTAGGGAGCAACTCGCCCTTCTTCACCTACCAGTTCAGTTACACTCAGTTACATTCAGTTACTCTTAGTTACATTGAGTTACACTTAGTTACATTGAGTTACACTCAGTTACACTCAGTTACACTTAGTTACACTGAGTTACACTTAGTTACACTGAGTTACACCTACCAGAGTTAGTTTGATTGATGGTTGACAGTTACTTGAGCATTGATGACTCCACTGATGATGATGAAGACTTCCAGTTGCGCTCCGATGATCATGAGGACACCTAGTTGTGCTCCGATGACACTCCAGTGATCCTTTGATCACTCCATGAAGGCTAATTCGAATTGCCACCTTAGGCATTCGAATTCCTCATGCATTGTATTATTTATATGTCCATTTGTGATTAATAATCTAGTATGACCGAAGTATTATTGCTTCTATCTGAGTTCTACTGTACCATATTATTCTGTTGCTCATTATACTGCATGTATCACTCTTCTTCTATTTTCTTGCTTAATCATAATTATTCTCTTGTGAGATACATCATCTCTTAGATCTGCTGTGAGGATTTTCACATGGTATCAGAGCATGTTGAGAGTATTGTTTATCTCCATTCTTGAGAGTTTTTTGCAGGTTATTACCAAGATTTCGAGTGCAGCAGTTGTAGCAGAATCTGCATTTTTGCAGCAGTAGCAGTTGCAGTGATTCTATATTGTTTTTGCAGGTCCTCTACATCTTCAATGAATTTAGAAGAAATCCCTCCTCTTTCTCTATTCAACTATGATGAATGGAAACCAAAAATAATAGCATATTTAAAGAGCCATGATCTCTTTGATTGTTATTTTGAAAGAGAGTTCGAATCCTCTACAAAGAAGATTAAATGGTTGAATAAAGGTGACATGCACATTGGAAGAATGATGCTTGCTATGACTAATTACATATTGTACCCGACCATCATTGATATTGAAACTCCAAAAGAGTTATGGGCTCATCTAGATGAAAGATTCGGCAAAAAGAATGATGGATTTGGTCCAAATCCCTTCAAAAGCAAGCAAGTTGATGCATTCGCTCCACTTGATGGTCTCTCAGATCATGATGCATTCGCTCCTCCTGATGGTCTCTCAGATCATGTTGCATTCGCTCCCCTTGATGATCTCTCAGATCATGAACCAGTATCATCTCATATTGAAGTTGTTGACAAAGAACTTGCAGATTCTCCGCTCATGCTCAAACTTTCTTCTCTTTCTGTGCCAGCTCACACTCTAGATATTGCAGAAGGTCCTAAATCCTCTCTTGCACCAGAGTTTGTTGGTTTGCATCATGATCACATGATTATTTCAGAGGTAACATCAGCTATTGGAGGTAATGCATTCGCTCCTCTTCAGCAAACATCTCTTTTATACTACTATATGATCATAAATTCATGCTTTCAGAAGGTCATTGAAGAATATGGCCATTGCCATTCGCTTGGGAAAATTTCTCATGCATTTGATAGTTTTGATCTCACCCCTGCTGGTTCAAAGGAGATCTCAAGAAACTGTTTTGAAAGTCTTAAATCTGATTTTAATTTCAAGCAAACATGTAATTGTTCTTTTTGGCATAATCTCACCCATGGTGGTTCGAAGGAGAAGACAAAGGACTATATGCACATTCAAAAATTTGATCCTACCTCAGCTGATTCGAATCACAGGTTCAAGGATCATTCTAATACTGTTGGATTTGTTCTCATCACATTCGATCTGAAGAGAAAGTACAAGCACATGCTTTTTGAGCATGATCCACTTCTTCCCAAGAAGAAGATACCTCCAGACATATGACCAAGCATCACACATGCTTGAGTTTGGAGCTTTTATTTTTTTTATGTGTGCCTTACAGTCTATTTTTTTGAGGAGGGGGTATGTTTCCCATGAAATTTTCCCACTTCCTTGGTTTATTGATTGTTATTATTCATTGTATTGGGTGACCTTTGGTCTTAGTTACCAGGGCCCAGGATGGATTAAGGGGGGGGTGTTAGGATATTCCTAACACATAGAAAGATCCGTGTTGGCAAGATAGAAGGGCCATGGGAATACCATTTACTGATCATAAAGCAATGATTTATGAGTTGGCCATGTTTGATAGGGTTCTAGATGTGCACCATTACTTAATTCAAATTCACATAATGTATACTATTTTTAATATGGAGGTTCATGTATACTTCAGTGTCTGGTGGAGGAGGATGGAGATTCCCACGATTCCAAGTGGTGTTGTGTAGCTTGGTGTTAGGGTTTCAGGAGGATCTATGAAAGAGATGGCTATCATAGATAGTGTTTATGCCAACTCAGAGGAAAAGGAATGATCCTCTGCGCCATCCAATAAGGGAAGAAAGTGATGCATTCATGCTTCTTCTATATCTCTCATGGTCAATTTTCCCTTCGATTGGGTTTTGGAGGGTGCAGAGATCATGACGGAATGTGCCCTCTATGGCTATTTTTGTGGAAGAAATCCTTCACTTTCTAAGATGTGCATTTGGTTAGATAAGTTCTGGGGTTGCCTATTTTCTAGCAAGGTTAAATTTGCACCTTTGAAAAGGGGTTTCTTCTCATTTATTTTTTCTATCCCGGCAGATCATTTGGTTGATCCTCTTGGTTGGCCCTCGGTGTTTTGGTGAAGTAGAGATGGTTCTCTTTCCATGGTTGAAGCATTTACACTATTCTTATGATTTCTGATATATTTAGTTGTTATGGGTCTATTTAGCTGGCTTGCCCCCTCATCTTTGTTTTCCAAAGGTGTTGAGGGCCGTCAACAACACCCTGGGTGAATTTCGAAAGGAATCTAAGGAAACCCTAGCCAGGGAAGGAGTCCCTCGCATTTTTGTTCTTATGCAAATGAACAGAGGACTTCCTAGTCAAATCAATCTGATTTGTGGGGGCATGAGGTGGGTTTAAGACCTCAATTATGAGAAGTTTCCATTTTTCTGTTGATTTTATCATCAAGTCAACCACATTCTCTATGACCATCCAAAAAAAAAATTATTGCATACAAAAGGAAGAGGGATTTAGATTCAATGAATAATTTTGTGGTGGCTAATATGCCTTTGACACAGGTAGGGGTATCGATGGTTGAGGTGGTCGACATCTTGAACAAGGATTCCTTTGTTTGTATTGGATTTGTTGACATTTTAATCCCTAGTTTAAATGTGCCTATAGTTGATGTTCTTGGGGATCTTTCTTAAAACACTTTGCTCACCCATCTTCTTCCATTGGTCGAGTCTCTAGAGGATACGACTGGTGTTTTGGTTCACCATTTGGGTGAGCCTATGTTGTAGGCATCGACTCCGCCTCCTGCCTCTTCTTCGTCGGATCGTGGTTTTGGGGTTGATGGATGCACAATGAACATTTTAGTCTCGTCAGTGGCTACTGAGGTTTTGGAGTGTTTTTCTCTTTCTTACTCTTGGCATTTTGACTTGTGGGTCACAACTGTAGTATGTTACCATTCTCTGTCATCTCTTTGGACTATACATAGTGTCTTCCACCTAATGGTCGTAAGTTGGTTATGGAGGTCTTGGATGTTAGAATGGAGGATGGTGTTTTCGTGGATGGGACCACTATGGAGTAGAGGAATCCAGCTATTGTCTCCCTTCATCCTTTTTAGTCTTCATCGGGGGTTCCAGAGATTTATCCTTCACATACTTTGGGTAAGGAATTTTCCTTCTCTCATCTTTTTCAATGACTCTTTGCATCTTCACTGGATAGCTTACATTCACTTGATGATGGCATGGTGGATAATGCAGATGTTGTGGACAACTCTGTTCCTTCTCTAGTTGATTCAGTCTCTTTTCCTTCTTTTGTTTCATACTCTTCTCTGCTTTGTGGTTTGGGTCTTCCTAGAGATGGTAAGTGCAAGTCTTCAAATCCTTTGGTATGTTCTCTATCAAGATTCTGAACTCAAGGAGGATTTTAAGAAATTTTAAGCCTTTGTATTAGATCCTCCACTTCAGTGGAGGATTTGTTGTTGACCTTGGGCCTTCTTTTTGGTATCCTAGAGCCTTAGGTGCATGTCATTTTTTGTAAGAGGATTTCAATTCTAGTAATCATCAGTTGTTGCTTCATCAACAGTTTTTTCCTTCCATGGGGAGATGGTAATCACTCAATGCATTTGGGAAGAAAAAAAATCTTACACTACAAGGAAAAGGCCTTGTAGTGGAGGGCATAGCGGATGTTTTTAGTGTTACAAGATTGGCAAAAATTGTCAAAAAAACCTCCACTACGACCTCCTCCATTGGTAGCAGATGTTTTTAGGGAGGTGATAACGGATACAAATTATAACTAAAAAATACTCGGCGGCCGTATTTTTTAGCGGACGTTAGATTACCAGTGCACAAAACAAAAATTAAGCGCATCGGGGCATTTTCACCTATGATGCACCAGTGCTGCATAATTAGAATAGACGCATCATTGCACTCAACCAAAACAAGAATCAAATTGCAACGCTGCAACCGCTGCTTGAGTATATTAAATATGCATCAGGGCATCTGTACAAAATAAAAGCACTAGTGCGATATTTTGATATCATATGCACTATACATTTTTTCATTACATTTGGATTTAACGGCGCCGTACATTTATCCAGCCGCACCGATGCATTTCATACATGAATGGATCGGTGCATTTAGAATTAGAACGCACCGGTGCTTACAAAATATAAACCTGGCCCGGTGCATTTAAACACATGGAATGCACCGCCAGGCTTAAAAACTAAAAATTGGTTGGCATAAGTTGTGATCGTTCTCGGTGCGCATAAGTAATCTAGTTGCACCGATGTGATTCATATAATAAAATGCACTAGTGCACAATGTAATAAACGCACTAGTTCTCAATTATGTAAACGCACCAGTACTCAATTATGTGAACGCATCGGTTCTTAATGTTATACACGCACCGGTGCGTAATTTTCATCTATATGCACTGTTGCGCAATGTTAATATAGGAGCCCGGTGCGACATATATTAGTAAAACCACCGAATATGATTATTTTAAGAATGGATATTGATATTTCATTCAAATATATATATTATATTTTTAATTTTTCTAATTCCATTATTCATCTAAAATTGAAATATTTGTTTATAGTAAAATTCATTTCAATTTTAATTATTGAAATTGTTTATTTGGATTAATTTCTTATATCATATATTCAAGAATATATTGTAATATTTAATCATCCATACATTTAATTACCAATTTACCATTTGCGAGTGTCGTGTGGCGGTGAATAATTTATTTTTGCTCCATCTTGAATGAAAATACGTACGCATTTTTTTCTTCAAAAAAAAATTACCAATGTACCATTTCACATGTTCCATTTGACAATAATATTGAAGAATGCAATAGAAAAAAAAAATTATTTTATATATAATAATAGCAGTTCCTTTGTCATACGAAATACGACAACATAGAGACAACAATAATCAAAATGTCAACATGCATGTAATTATTGTTGCACTTATTGGCAACTCGTCTTTGAATTCGGACACTATGTCCATTAAATTATTATACCAAATGGTTGATTATCACAAACAATTATTTCAAAATATACAACAAGCTACAGCAGCTTGCATTAATATCAAAATTAAATACTGAGCATCATTCTTCGCTGGAACTATTATCGGTGCTCGAGCCACTTGCATCAATTGGGTTATTTGGCGGAATGTTTTATTGATTGGATCGATTGGTTTCCTCTTCTTTAGCTTCCATATGTAAACATAAAAGAAAGTATACTGAGTGTATCTACACTACTAGCGGGAAGAATGAAAAATAAATAGATAGTATACACTAATGTAAATTGAAAAGCGACATACCATAGAAATAATCGACTCATGAATGATACTCATTCTCTCAAAACCAAATCCCATGCCTTCTATCAACAAGTCTTTTGTTGGCTCCACTCCATACCTTTTTTCCTGCAAGTGTTATGCTCCGTCACAAATCATAGATTTAATATAAAAAAATTTGTTGTTTTATTAATTATAAAATGAGAGAATTAAAACAACATAGAGACTTACAAAATCCACAATTAATTTTTGATACGCCAACATATATTCACAACCCTTGATTAACCCAATGTCAACCAATTCTTCTTATGGCTCCTCTTTTTATGTTAACACCTATTTGAAGGCATGCAAGGATTGTCAGTGACAACAAATTAAAAATAAATAAAAATTTACCAATCACAACCACTATGAAACGTGAAGCCCTAAATATGGGCACATTTTCCCCTATATTGTGGTTCATTACATTAGTTTTGATGTCGGCTTTGGTCCATTAGTGGTAGTTGTCATTAGTATGGTTACATTAGTTATGTCGGCTTGGTTCAGTTAGTTGGGATTGTACCCCTTAGTCTCCTATATATAGGAAGGAGACCTTTTCATTTGGAGTATCTTGTCTTGTCTTGTCTTGTCTTGTGTACTTAGTACATTGTATAAGGAGGTTTCTCCCTCTAAGGGCTTTTTATTCAACTATTTTCTTCAATAAAGTCATGTAGTACTCTTTTTTATCTATTTATGCTCTTTTCATGCTCTTTTTTGAAATTTGTTGCATAACATTTGGTATCAGAGCCCTTTCCTCGGGACTGGTTTCATCAAAACAAGTCATCTTGGAATTTTCAATATAATATTGTTTCTACAAGGTTTCAGAGAATGAGACTTGAAACCCATATAGAAAAAAGGCCGAACTAACTGTGGTCCAAGTTTCATATCCTGAAACATTACAAGTTTGGAGATATTCACTACAGAAGCTAGGGTTTCTGACTAGTCCAAAAACTAGTCTAAAATAGGTTTTATGGGAAAAATAGTCATATCTGGGGCATGCAAGATCCAAATTGAGTGATACATATTGCATATGAAAGAAGAAGTACCACATTTTCTATGGTAGGTTTTTAAACCTCATATATGAAATATTGGACATGTAGAAGACCACAAATAAGAAGTGTTGGGAGATTCGCAATAACTTCTTATTGGTACATCCAAATTAGGTTAGACCTGTGGAATTGGAAATAGGAAACATTGGGCTACAATAGAGTGAAGTTTCGGACTCAAAGGAGCTGAAATTTCAAATTTACAGCAGTTTCAGATCGGCCTTAAAACAGTATTCCAAACAGGGTTTGAAAATGTACACCAATTTTAATTTTGAATAACTTAGAGTAGAAGGATCTAATTATGGTGACACCTAAGGTGTGATATCTATTTATATTTTTTTTTAAATGCCACCAAAAGGAAGTGTAAATACTCACACTCCATCCAAACCACCAAAGGATCCATCCTCAACGTATGATGAAAGTGAAGACCTCTCTTTTCGAGTGTCCCAGTTGGAAGATATGATTAAAGGGTCCGTGAAAAAAGTTGATTTGGATAATTTAGAGGAGGAGTTGAATAAAATGGAGGAAAATATGAAGGGTTCAGTGAGAACATTTGATTTACTCAATCTAGAGGAGAAGTTGATAGGAAATATGACAAAAATTTCTAATCTCATACAAAATTCAAGGGATACTCTTCCTACAGGTGATGATGTGTTCCAGGATACTCAAGAGGATAAAGATAATTCTCATGTTGAGAAACCTTCCATGAATAAGAATATTCCAAGAGGAAATTATTCTAGTAATGGAAGTCATCAGGGATGGTCACCAACGGGTACCCAAATTCCCAAGATTGACATGAGAAAGTTCGATGGCAATGATCCAATAACATGGATATTCCAAATGGAGCAATTCTTTGATCTACACCGAGTTCCAAATTTGCAAAAGGTAACTATTGCATCATTATATTTAGAGCATGATCAATTTGTATGGTACCAATGGATTTGTGCTCGTAAAAAGGACTATATTATATCTTGGTCTATATTCACCAAAGAATTGACTACACATTATGGGGATATTAATAGCAATACCTTCTTTATCCAATTAATAAATCTCAAGCAAAAAGGTCCAGTTACAGAGCACATCAAACAGTTTCAAACGCTAAGTCTTAGAGTGAAGAACATTTCAGAAGATCTTATGTTGGATCTCTTTCATGGCACCTTGAAGGATAACATTCAACATGAGGTGCATCTCTTTGAAGCACCATCCTTGGAGAAGGCCTTCATGATGCTAAGGAAGGTTGAAAGTAAAAATATGACAATGGCTACTAGAAAGACCACCTCCAACACATACCAAGAGAATAATTTTACTTCTTCTAACCCACCTCAAAGGTTGACACCTCAACAACTAGAGGAAAGAAGAGCAAAAGGCCTATGCTTTAATTGTGACAGAAAGTATAGTAAGGGATATAAGTGTGGTGAGAAGAAATTATTTTACATAGATTGTGAATAGGAAGAACCAAAAGAACAAGAACCATGTCCAATGAAGAAATAGAAGATACTAATTCAGAAGAGATTACTCCCACCATATCATGTCATGCATTGGTTGGACTTAGCACTCCTCAAACTCTCAAGATCGAAGGATTTATCAAAAAGAAAAAGGTAACAGTGTTGATTGATTATGGTAGTACTCATAATTTCATTTACTATAAATTGGCAAAAGCTCTCAACTGCTTTGTATATCCAGCACCAGAGTTTCAAGTAATGATCGCATATGGAGGAACTATCAACTGCTCAGGGAAATGCCATAATATAAATCTTACTATAGGGGAATATGTATTGAATAGTCCAATGATTGCTATTCCAATGGGTGGTGTTGATGTTGTCTTAGGAGTTCAATGGTTACAATCCTTGGGAACTGTGGCTTTTAATTTTCAGAAGCTTTTCATGAAATTTTTATGGGAAGGAAAGGAATATGAATTACAACGTATCACATGGAAACCAAGCAAGATTATAATCTCTAATGGTATGAGAAAATTGATAATAAAAAAAGGGACATCAAGGTGTAATTGCACAATTATGCTCATTAGATGTTCAAACATCTAACCCTCCTATTTCCCCAGATCTCCAAAGGGTCATTAACAAGAATTCCAAGGTATTTGAAGATATTCTGAAAGGTCTTCTACATGTCCAAGATTTTGATCATGCTATTCACTTAATTCCAGGAAGTGTTCCTCCTAACATCAAACCTTACAGATACCCCTATGGACATAAGAGTGAAATTGAGCGTATGGTTGAAGAAATGTTATAGGCTAGCATAATTAGGCCTATCCAAATTTCTTACTCTGCACCAGTGGTAATGGTACACAAGTCGGATGGATCATGGCATATGTGTCCAAATTATAGAGAGGTCAACAAGATCACCATTAAAGATAAGTTTCCCATTCATGTCATTGATGAATTGTTAGATGAATTACAGGGAGCAATTTTCTTCACAAAGTTGGATCTTCATTCTAGGTATCATCAAATTAGAATCAAGGATGAAGACATCCCAAAAAAAGAATTCAGAACTCATGAAGGTCATTATGAATTTATATTAATTCCATTTGGTCTCATGAATGCGCCTTCCACATTTTAGGGTTTGATGAATTCCATTTTCAAGCATTTTCTTAGAAAATTTGTGCTAGTATTATTTGATGATATACTAATCTATAGCAAGTCTTGGGAAGAACATGGTCAACATGTTGATAGGGTACTACAACTACTACAGGAGAAACAATTATATGCAAAACCTTCCAAATGTTTCTTTGGGGTGAAGGAGGTAGAGTATTTGGGTCATATTGTATCTCATGAAGGTGTCAAGGTAGACCCTAACAAAATTAAAGCCATGATAGACTGGTCGATTCCCAAAACCCTGAAGAATATTCAATAATTCTTAGGTATAACAAGGTATTTCCGCAAGTTTGTTCGAAATTATGGAAGAATAGAAGCGCCTCTAACAACATTATTGAAGAAAGATGCATTTCCTTGGACTGCTGAGGAAACTCGAGCTTTTGAACAACTTAAACAGGAAATGTGCACAGCTCTTGTATTGGCCACACCGTACTTCACAAAACCCTTTACTGTGGAATGTGATGCTTCAAGAAATGGCATTGGCGTTGTTCTAATGCAATAAGGGAACCCACTTGCTTTCACAAGTCATCCAATCAAGGGAAAGAACTTACAAAAGCCCATTTATGAGAAGGAAATGTTGGCAATACTACACGCTCTTAATAAATGGCATCCTTACCTAATAGGTACGCGCTTCAAAGTCAAAATAAATCATGATAGTCTTAAATAATTCTTGGAACGGAGACTATCTTCGGAAGAGCAACAAAAGTGGGTAACCAAGATGTTGGGTTATGACTTTGAAATCATCTATAGAAAGGGGAAACACAATGTTGTGGAAGATGCACTCTCCAGAAAAGATGAATATGTTGGGGCATTGCTTTGTTCCATTTCCATTCTACAACCAGATTGGTTAGTAGCAGCAAGGGAAGAATGGAAAAATTTCCTACGGTGTGGACACTCATTCAAAAGCTACAGAATGATCCTAGTGTATCAGATACTTTTGTCTGGAAAAATGATTCACTATGGTATAAGGATCACTTATATTTATGAAAAAACTCCCAACTCAAGCAAAAGGTCCTTTCAGAATTACACACCTCTCCTATAGGTGGTCACTCTGGATTCCTAAAAACTTACCACATGGTCAAGAAGGAATTTTTTTGGGAAGGTCTTAAATATGATGTTCAAAGGTTCGTGGTTGAATGCTTGGCTTGCCAACAGAATAAGGGTGAAACAGTTAAGACCCAAAGACTCCTACAACCATTAGACATACCTTGCCAGCGCTAGGAGGAAGTCTCCATGGATTTTATCATAGGTATACACCCAAGTCTGAAGGAAAGAATGTTATTATGGTGGTTTTTGATAGACTCACGAAGTATGCACACTTTTGTGCACTCTCTCACCCTTTTAATGCAAGTATAGTAGCTGCAGCCTTTATGGAAACTGTTCAGAAGTTACATCGAAATCCAAATATTATTGCAAGTGATAGAGAACCAATTTTCACTTGAAAATTTTGGACTGAATTATTTTCTTGTTTGGGTACTCAATTGGCTCACAGTTCATCTGATCACCCTCAATTTGATGGGAAAACTAAGATAGTGAACAAGTGTTTGGAAGGCTATCTTTGTTGCTTTGCATCTGATAAACAAACACAGTGGGTGAAATGGTTATCTTTGGCAGAATGGTGGTGCGATACTTCCTTCCATACATCATCAAAAATGTCTCTGTTTATGGCACTTTATGGGTACCAGCCTACATCTATCACATCTCCCTTAAGAGGAAAATCTAAATTTCAAGTCGTGGAAGATCACATAGAGAACCAGCAAGAAGTTCTCCAGATATTTAAGGACAACCTGACTATGTCAAAAAGCTGGATGAAACAACAAGTTGATTAACATCACAGTGAAAGGAGTTTTGAAGAAGGGGATTGGGTATTTCTAAGGCTACAACCTTACAAGATGATGTCTATCAAGCAACTAAATAAGGACAATAAATTAGCACCCAAGTATTATGGTCCTTATAAAGTGTTGCAGAAGATTGGTAGTATGGCTTACAAATTGGAGCTCCCTTCATCTTCAAGAGTACATCAAGTTTTCCATGTTTCTTGCTTAAAGAAGGTAACAGGAGACAAGATCCCAATTCAAACAATCTTGCCGGAGTTGGATGAAGAAGGAAAATTCATATTGGAACCTGAACAAATCATTGAAATAAGGACCAAACATATATGAAATCGGGTTATTACTGAGTACCTCATAAAGTGGAAGAACTTACCAGTTGAAGATTCAACATGGGAAGATGAGTCCTTCATACAGAGGCATCTGCAACTAATCAAACATTGAGGACAACACTTGTCTGAAGGGGAGGGGCATGTTAAGACCTAAATATGGGCACATTTTCCCCCATATTGTGGTTCATTACATTAGTTTTGATGTCAGCTTTGGTCCATTAGTGGTAATTGTCATTAGTATGGTTATATTAGTTACATTAGCTTGGGTCAGTTAGTTGGGATTGTACCCCTTAGTATCCTATATATAGGAAGGAGACCTTTTAACTTGGAGTATCTTAGTCTTGTCTTGTCTTGTGTACTTAGTACATTGTATAAGGAGGTTTCCCCCTCAAAGAGGCTTGTTATTCAACTATTTTCTTCAATAAAGTTGTGGAGTACTCTTTCTGATCTATTTCTGCTCTTTTCATGCTCTTTTTGGAAATTTTTTGCATAGCAAAAAATGTTTATTTCTTACAACAAAATAAAAAATACTCACAAACTTTGCTATCAACCCCCTTTTTCCTTGTCATCATGTCTTGTGTGTTGATTGGGTTCTATTTTCTTTTCTTTTCTGTAATAAAACAATTGAAAATTAATTTTAATGTTGAATTAATTAATGAAATGTATAACATAAACTTAAAAGCCAATGATTTTATACAGTTGAAGCACGTTGTTGTTGAGATGGATCTTCCTCCAATTCAATTATGTCCATTTCCTTGACCATCTCCTTGTACACTTTCTTGGACATCCCTACTGGCACATTTCGCATATCACCTCGTTCATCCTTTGGGATTCTCATAATATTCCTGAAAATGTAAAATGACATTAAACTATTTCTCTGTTGATATGAAAAATAAATATGATAAAATTAAAATTATGGAATGAATGACGCTTTGTAATAGTTTAGATACATATTCTACATAGACATGTTTAGGAATATTACCGTTTGAATGATTGTCTTTTGTTGTTGTATGTTTTTTCTATTGCAAGCCTAACAGGTCTCATTAACCATTGCTCTGGGAACGCCTCTTGTAGTTTACATATGACCTGATTCTTAGAATCATTTGATTGGTTTCTGTATTGTAAGTGAAAAGTACATCTGTACGTTCTTTCCACTAAATCCCTCATAGTATTATAAAATTCTTTGCCACTTCTATTAATTTCCAGCACCACTCCAATTGAGCTAAGGACCAATTGATCATCATTTGCATCTTCCATAAAAAACAATTCTTATGATGACATTGACTTCTATTGCTGTCTGCACTTGCATAACATTCATCATATGTGAATTGCGTTATTTGAAACATATTAGTGAATATTCTTAATTAAGTAGATTATTACTCAAATTTCAATAAATAATTCATATTGACTTATTTTTTATTCACTTGATTCATCCATCTACAACTTTTCCATCAATGTTTTATGCTCTTTTGGAGTTAGTTTGGCAAGAATCTTATCGAGCTTCCTCATTTTTTGGCACTGCATGTCATACATTAACCAATACATATTAGTTAACTTTACAAATAATTTAAATACACAAATTAATTAAAAGCACTTGCATTCTTTGTAATTCTCTATGTGCTCCCATAATGTTGATTAAAGTGGTTGTTCATTGAATTCATAGCATGCATTTTCTATCAATAAACAACCTGTACCATTAAATACAGAAGATATCAATATATTATACAAACAAATTACAGACCTTCAAAAAAAAAAAAAACCACACCGATGTGCTTGTATACATTAAACGCCCCATTGCGTTAGTGAAAAAACCACACCGATGTGTTAATCCAATATGTTGCACCGGTAACCAAGAATTGAAATACTAAAATCCTTTTTTTTGTTTCAGTAAATTAAAAAAAACTACACATTATAGTAAATCCAGTGTGTTACAGTAAATGCGACGCATCGGAAACAGAGAACTAAAACACGAAAAACGACTTTTGTGTTTTTATAAAATAATTAAAAATGATGTGGCGCGGGTCAAACTCAGTGCGTTATTTAGATGAACGCACTGGTGCGCTCCATTAATACAAACGCACCGATTTTGACGCATGCCTTTTTAAATTAAAAAAAAAAAACAAACAAACAAAACTTGACAGGGCCGACATGGTTACGGATTCGACCAAGAAAGTGGACCCATATGACCCCACGCTTTCTATATATAATCACAAGCTTAGTAAATCCAAAATTCCTAAAAGGTGAAATCGTAATTATGTATAAAAATAGAGGGATTTAAACCCTAATGAAGAATTTTGCAGCCACATAAAATGAAAAGAAGTAGGGAGAAAATAATGGTTCCAACATCGAAGGTAAGTATGAAGTTTTTTTTTGTGAATCTAGTAAAACTCTAAATAAGGTTATAAGATCTACAATAATACTTACATGCTTGAAATTTCTATCATTCAGGGTTTGTTTTGATTCACCATACCTAAGAAATTTCAACCCTCAGAACTCCTTTCAGTTGCTCCAAACTCCTTCCATGTAAGTCTCTCTTCCAGAACTCTCCCCTGAAAATTTTGGCAAAACAGTGAGTTACTATTTAGGTTTTTGGCTTTTAAAGACTATTTAGATTTACTTTTCTAGCTTAAAATTGCCACCCTTCTATTAATTTAGGGAAAAAAGGGTTCGTGCGATTTTCTTAAATTTTGATTTTCGACATTTTCGGTGCACCTTTTGTTAAGTGACACTGTTGCGTACATAAGTAAAACGCACCGTCTTTAAAACTCGTACGACGGTGCATGTAATTTTATGCCGCATTGGTGCGCTTATATGTAGTAAACGCACCGGAACTAAATATTTTGTGAAAATGCATGTAGAAGTATCCGCTACCAAATGTAGTGGATGTTTTCCACCGCGGGGGATTTTGCGGATATACTTTAACGGTGTGTTTACATTTGTTATGCACTGATGGGTCTAGTTTGTGGTAGCGCACCAATGCGTTTATGTATGAATAAACGCACTGGTTTAGTTTGTAAATTCTATGTTTTTATGTGTCCACTTAAAATTATATATTCGTACTAAATGTCCTTTTACTATTTAACCACACCAACTACAATATTTCATAGTATATATATGTTGATTATTGATTTGGTTCAAATGCAGGAAGAAATTTTGTAGTATCAAATGGACAATTCTTCAGATTTCGGCTCATAGCATCTTGTTCAAAGTTCAACAAGTTCTCGCATTCCATCCCTGGTAAGTTCAAGTTTTATTTATTTTTTGACTACTTATTTGACTTTATGTTACTTATCCATGTGAATCTGAATATCGATTTATTCTATATTGCAGGATCACGATTCAAGTTCGAGTTTGAATGCACAATACATTCCACCTGTTTCAAAACATCGTAAACTCTTATCAGGAGCAAGATATCGCAAGCAATTCGTGGCTGAAAATGGGCATCCACTTTACCCCGCTAATTGTAACATGACATCTTCAAGATGCCATCTTGGTACATTGACGGTAATTCGTCACAAGATGGAACTCTTTTACGACACCCCAGTAGTTTGTGGTTGTTCAAAATGTCAAGGGTTGAAGGAGAACCCTCGACGTGTCACACTCACCCATTACACCAATGATAGATTACCTAATGTCGATGGTCTAATCCCCCTACTGCAGTAAAAAATCCAATAGGTGATATAGCAAAGACACCCAGGAACACTTCCTTGTGCTCATTTTTGAAAAAATTGGAAGATAAAAAAACTATATCTCATCCTAAATTGATGAACCCCTCGGCTTATGTTCAGTCATCTGAAATTTCTAGTGATCCAAAGTATGATATGAATTCCACCCAACCCATCTCTACTAGAAGATCCAAAAATTTGCATGAGTTGAGAGCAAAATTGTCCAAGTACACACCGAGGTCCGTCCAATTGTTGGAGGGTTGTGATGATTTCTCCCTTCCTATTAATTTTCAAAGTAAATATCAAACTTCTTACAACCGCGCTTTATATGGCGCTTGGTCATCCTCTCTACCTGTGCCTAATGTCGGAACTGAATTCTCCTTTTGTGGTAATCATTTTATGATTGCCAATTCTAATATAGATGTTGCAAATCTTGGGTTGTTTATCCTTTCACATGTACTTGTTCCTCCCAAACAGTTAGTTGCACTTATTCCATTTTGTGGTCCTATGTTTTGTCGAACTGATTACTTGAATATTGTTAAATACAAGCACAACGTTTCCATGTATAGCATGTGCATGAATGGTTATGTTTATGGAAACTTTAACAAGAAGAACCTATTTTCTATAGATGGTCGTCCACGCACTCATGGGAACATTGCAGGGTTCATAAATAGTTCTAGGTGCTCTTTATTTTCTCCAAATTGTTCATTTGAAGAACACTTTAATGACCGGTAGTCTTTATGAAAAGGAAAGCGTCCAGATTTGTTGTTGTACATGCAATACATAGTTTGTCTCTTGGTGACGAGTTGTTAATAACCTACAAATTTCGTAGACCACCAACTGCTCGTCGGAGATGCCTTGCATTGGGATTACCATTAGATGTTCCCTTGGGGCGTAATACAAAAAAACATTAATTAATTGTATTTGTTAATTTTCAATGGATTCATATTAATGTATTGCTCAGTTTGAAATTATGTTTTATAAATTGTTAATTTAATTTATAAACTCAATTTGAAAACGTGTTACTCAATTTTAAATTTTCATATTTAATGTGGAATTGATGTTAATTTATCGCTCAATATGAACGTCTACGTTATTAATTGTTTGCAGCTTAACATTTTCTATTGCAAGTGATTCTCGTGCTTCTTTAATAATTCTTTTCAATAATCCGAGATCAAACCAATTGCATTGTGCTTACTAACATCATTGATGTAATGTTCAATATTTTTTAAATTAGGATTATAATGATGAGAGATCTTCCTACCATATTCTGTCGCACCCCAATACAATGTCAAATCGAGAGAAGGCTGAAAAAAGAGCGCAACATAGAGAGGAAGCATACCAAGCATGGTTGAATAAACCACCTATTCAATTTCCACTACGTCCATCCTCACCAATATGGAATGCCTATAGTGATAATAGTTCTTCACATGTCAGAAATGGAGGCAATGAAGTAGAGGTTGGTATGGACGATTTATAAAAACAAAGGAGTTCCATGGATGCAATGTTGTTCCATACATTCTGGGACAATGAGCTAGGGGATGATGCTCATATTAGTGAAGCCTTCTTCGAAATCCTTAAATCGGCTTCCACCACACCTCTATTTGGATCTGGTTAGTCAAATACTACATAGTTGGGGAAAACAATGTTACTATACAACGTGAAAGCAAAGTATGGCATGTCAGACGCATGTTTCTCGATAATGTTGAGGTAACCGACTATCAACTACATTATATTTTGAGTAATCTTGTGACACAATCATCATTGAAAATGGTCAATTTTATGAACGTTAAATGACATTGTGCATTTGTATTTCCCACTAACTGTAGGTTATTCAAAGATAAGGTAATTCTGAATGATAATGTCTTTCCTGGCAGTTGCGCAGAGGCAAAACAAATGTTGAAAATGTTGGGTGTAGAGTATATATCTTATCATGCATGCCCCAATGATTGTATTCTATATAAAGGCGAATATGAAGACAAAGAGATATCTCCAAAGTGTGGGCATGATAGATACAAAGAATCGAATAAAAAGGCTAAATCACATGGTCCTCCTCAAAAGATATTGAGGCACATGCCTATAATCCCAAGGATTCAAAGGCTCTTTCATTGCAAAGAATTAGATATGCTGCAGGGATGGCATGCATCGAACCGAAGTGAGGAAGGAGTTATGAAAATCCCAATAGATTCAATAGCCATGAAGAATATAGTGTAAAATTCTAAATCACAGCAGATCATGGAGCTAAGTATACCTCATAGAGAAAGAATGAGCAGAAAAGATGAATTACAGTGAAAATTGCAGTAAAAATGAGCAAACAATTAATCATGCATGAGAAATCAGATAGGCACAGAATAATGTCACATGCTCCAATAATCAATATAGTCAACAATGATGTTACAATGGAGAGAATTCAAATCACCTAGGGGAATTCGAGTCTCAGTCTGTCTAGCATAGGAATTGTCACCACTGGAGTGCTTCGGAAAACCCAAACTCAACTCAACTGAACCAAAACTCATTTAATTGACCAAGGAGGGTGCATTAGTGATTTTTTCACGCAAAACACTCATAAAAGGGTGCATGAGGCCACAATCACTGGGAATCTTAGCATAAACCCCCCACAAGAGTCAGCTAACTCAAGTGGACCGAATTGGAACATTGAGTTGGCTCCTAAAATATAGGGAACTGACTCAAGTGGTCCTAAAATGATGCATGCAGGGAACATTAGGTGGTTGATGGATCCTAGATGACATCTACACACCACTAGGGGGGAAATGAAATCATTAACTACTAGGAAAAAGAAATGATGCTAGGTAGGACAAGGATGGAGTATTAATTATCCTAACACCCCCCATTAATCCAAACTTGTGCAACATGGGCCCTGGTTACTAAGACCAAAGGTCACCCATATAATCAAATAAATGATGAAAATAAAATAATTGTCCATGAACCAAGTAAATGGGGAAAAACTCATGGCGAAACCCCCCCCCCCTCAAAATAGGATAGCAGAGAGATCAAATAGCTTTCACACCAAGTAGAGATATGAGATAAACAGATCTCTTTTGAGTGAAAAAATTAGTGAATATGTCTTCAATCATCTCCTCTGTAGGACAATAATGTAGTGATATAGTCATGTTGTGCACTAGTCCCCGATGTAGTGCATGTGAACCTCAATATGTTTGGTCCTTTGCTTCTGAACTGTGTCACTAGAGATCCTGATGGCACTTTGATTATTACAAAAAAGGTCTACTAAAGGAGAAGTGTGAATGCCAAACTCTGTCAAGATCCCATGTAACCAAACTACCTAGATAGTTGCACTCAGAGCCCCTTTGTACTCTTCCTCTACTGAAGAAAGTGTCAGTGTTGCTTGCTTCTTGCTTGACCAGTATATTGGTCCTGATCCCAAAATGAATACGTACTATGAAGTAGATTTCCTAACAATATTGTCTCCAGCCCAGTCTAAGTCAATAAAACCAACCAAATCTAGCCGAGCACTAGCAGAATAATGAATACCAAACTCTCTTGTACCTTGCACGTAGAGAAATATCCTCTTAGCTACTTTCCAATGCAGTTCATGTGACTCATGCATGTACCTAGCCATAGCACCAACAACATATGATAGATCGTGTCTCGAATGTGTCAAATGCAACAAGATACCATTCAGTTGTTTGTAAAGAGTGCTATCAACCAAAGGAGTAGAACCACCTTCTTCCAATCTAATGCCAAATAGGAAGGGAAAATATGTGGCTTTGCAATCATCCACATGGAACTTTGTCAGTAAATAAGATGCATACCTTGACTGTGAAATCATGATCCCTAAAGCATTTTGAGTTACTTCAAGAACAATGAATTTTTTTAACAGTCCTAGATATGTCATAGTGAAAGCTTTGTTGAAGGAAGACTTGATGTGCTTCAACCCAGTAGAAAATCCACCGGTGATGAGCAAGTCATCCACGTACAAAACAATCAATAATAGACATCGTCCCTTATGTTGCATGTAAACATTGCAATCAAATTTGCATCTTTCAAACTTTTGTGACAGTAAGAAGGAATCCATCTTTGCATATCATGCCATTGGGGATTGCTTGAGCCCATACAGTGATCTCCTCAGTCTTCATACCAAGGAAGGATAATCAGTGTACCCCTCAGGTTGTTTCATGTAGATCTCTTCTTTTAATTCACCATGCAAGAAGGCACTCTTTACATCCATGTGATGTACCTCCCATGCATTCAAACCTCCAATGGATAAAACAACCCTTATTGAATCCATTCTTGTTATAGGAGTGAATGTCTCATTGTATTCCAAACCTTGAACTTGTGAGTACCCCTTTGCAACCAACCGAGCCTTGTACTTGGTTGCAGATCCATCAAATGCAAGCTTTTTTTTGTAGATCCATTTGCACTGAACTAGTTTCTTCCCTCGAGGAAGAGAGACAAGATCCCATGTCTCATTGTTCTACAGTGGCTCATATTCTTCATCCATGGATGCTTTCCATCTCGTATCATGGAAAGCCTCTCTATGAGACTATGGATCATACCCCACCATCATGAAGCACCTCTCAGGGAGAAGTGGATATGTATGGCAAAGTGCAATGTTTGCATCTTAGTATTGAGATCTTGTTCTTATGTAGTCAGATGGATCTCGAGCAATGTCCCCAGCTGCCTCAATAATATTTTGAGCCCATTTAGGCTTTGGATTGGGAGTATGTGTTGGATTTGGATCTACTAGATCTTCATACTCAATATCTAGATCTGAATCATATTGAACTTCTTCTTCGGAATTTGAATGTGGATCGCCTATATAAACATCATTAGGAGAAAATGGAATAGGTAAATCAGTTATACCTTGTTCTTCAATTGGTTGTAGATCATGCAATGGATCCTCATTGAATTGAACACTTCTTTCAATGAAGCATCTCTTGGTTGCAATATCCATCAGTTTGTAAGATTTTTCATCTTTTGCGTATCCAAGAAGAATGCATTCACTACTTTGAGGTTGAAATTATTTCCTCTTGTCAGAGGGGATTATGGCCCATGCCTTGGATCCAAAAACCCTCAGTGAGAGACATCAGGTTTGTGTCCCTTCAATGCTTTGAATGGAGTGACCCCATCAACATATTTGTGGGGTACCCTATTATGAATGTATGTGGCATAGTTCACTGCTTGCATTTGAATACCTTCAAATGCACATAGTTGCTACAACTCCTTCTTGATGTACTCCCCTCCATTATCTGATATAAGTGCCTTGATCTCCCTTCCAGCAGTGTTCTCAACTAAGGCTTTGAAAACTTTGAAGCTTTCGAATACCTCAGATTTATGTTTGTGAAAGTATATCTAGCAGAACCTAGAGTAGTCATCAATGAATGTCAGAAGGTATCTAGATCCATTCATTGAAGCAGTGGGAATCATACCTAAAACATAACTATGAATCAGATCTAGTATGGAGGAATCTCTCTTTGCCTTCCCAACATCATACTTTCGTTGTGGGTGCTTCCCTACCAAGAAACCTTTGTAGATTCCTTGAGAGAAATTCATGTTCGGCAAACCTTCAACCATCTCTTCCTTGTGCAACTATTGTAGGTATTTGAAGTTTAGGTGTCCAAATATTTCATGCCAGAGTCTGCTTGTCTCATTTGCATGAGTCAAGGGATCACTTTGATGTGAGTATGGCAAGAAGCATGAGAACTCATATTCCTTGGAGGCATGGTTTGCAAATCCTTTGGCTATCAGCTTCCCAGATGAGATCTCTACAACCTCAATTGTTTCAGGTCAAAATACTACTTTCTTTGGTGAACCTGTGTGTGTCATCTGATAAACAGACAACAAATTTGCTGCTAGAGAAGGCACATATAGCACATTGTTGAACTTTCCATGCTCAAGATGTATTTTTTCCTTCCCTTCAACAAAGTTTTGAGAGTCATCTCCCATGTGTATGCTAGGGCGATCGGTGAGATGTAATGAAAAAAATGGCTCTATGTAGGCAACCATGTGGTTGGAGGCTCCATAATCAATAAGAAAGGCTTGGGATTGTGAGAAACCATCCTTCAATTCATGGCATCTCTCATGATGTTCTGAATTTCCACCTGGATCAGTCTTCCTTGCACCTTCAGAGAGGGAAATGTTATGTTGTTCAAGGAGTTTTTCCATTTGATCTATGGTCTTCTTCATACAAGAACTCTCGGGATGGTTACCCTTCTTGCAGTATGTACACTTGGATTTCTCAAATTTCTTTTGCTTATCCTTCTTGGAGCTAGAGGCTCCTTCTCATGGAATAGACTTGGCATTCTACTTGGGTTCAAATTACTTCTTTTCTTTTCCCTTTTGCTACCCTTTTTCATTCGCACTTTTTGACTCTCCATCCATAAGATCTTGATTTTTGGAGGCCTTCAAGGTGCCCATATGGATCAATTTGTCTTGTTCTTGGATGAGAGATTCCGTGAAAACATCTAAGGATGGAATTTTCCAACCAAGGATCGACAATCTCCCTAAATGGAAGTTAGAAACAAAGATGGAGAACTCAATACCAAGCTTGCTCATAATGGATAGCACCAACTGCTCGTCCTTCTTCTCAATACCACATTGATTGCATTGCATGACCAAAGATTTGAATTTAGAAAATAATTGTTGTATAGTTTCAAAACTGCTCGGTTGAAGAGAAATCAACTGATTCTCCAGAATATAGCCCCTTAGCTCATCTTGTTTTCTAAAGAGGGTCTCCAACTTCAACCATACCTATTTTGGAGTATTCAATCCATCGAGGTGGAAGAGTAGATCTCTAGAAATATGAATACACATGAAACCAAATGCTTCATCAAATCTATTTAGATACTTGGCCTTCTCAACAGCTGCTTGAGGGTCGAACTCCTTTCCCATTGTGAACCTGTACAATGATTTGTTGCGCAATACCATCTGCATATCAGCCCTCCAATCAAGATAATTGAAGGGTGTCAGGATCTTGGGAGAGAGAGGAGAATTTGAATTCTCCTTATGAACTACTGGAGTGAATACAAGCTGAACTGCTGCTACGGCTGCACTAAAAAACTTTCAATATTCTGCAACAACTCTCAATTGCGGAGATAGACTACTACTGAGCACTACTTTAGGACAATAGGAACTTTTTTCCGGATCCTTCACACCTAGCTAGACCTCAAAGGATTTCTCCAATGAATTCAATGCAATGGTTGTTGTGAAAATACATAGGATTTTGGTGCACTAATGAAAGAAACTGCTTAACCTACGTTCACTAAGATATGATACCATGTGAAATTCTAAATCACAGCAGATCATGGAGCTGAGTATACCTCACAAAGAAAGAATGAGCAGAAAAGATGAATTACAATGAAAATTGCAGTAAAAATTAGCAGAATTAATCATGCATGAGAACTCAGATAGGAACAGAATATTGTCACATGATCCAATAATCAGTATAGTCAACAATGATGTTACAATGGAGAGAATTCGAATCACCTAGGATAATTTGAGTCTCAGTTTGTCTAGCATAGGAATTTCCACCACTGGAGTGCTCTGGAAGACCTAAACTCAACTCAACTAAACCAAAACTCAGTTAACTGAAGACACGGTTAGTTAACTGACCAAGGACAACACATTAGTGAGTTTGTCATGCAAATCACTCAGAAAAGGGCGCATGAGGCCACAATCAATGGAAATCAGAGTATAAACCCCCCACAAGAGTCAGCTAACTCAGGTGGACTGAATTGGAACACTGAGTTGGCTTCTAAAATATAGGGAACTGGCTCAAGTGGTCCTAAAATAATGCATGTAGAGTGCATTAGGTGGCTAATGGATCCTAGATGACATCTGCACACCACTAGGGGGAAAATGACATAATCAACTACTAGGAAAAAGAAATCATATTAGGTAGGACAAGGATGGAGTATTAATTATCCTAACATATAGAGGATACATGGCCCGATAAATTCAAGGATGAAGTACGTAGCCTCCGATTGAGCATAGCCATTGATGGTGTCAACCCATATTCCCAACCAAACAACATCTATACTATTTGGCCTGTAGTAGTGATCAATAACAATATCCCCCAATGGTTTTTCATGAAGAATGATCATCTTATGTTTCCTATTATAGTCTCTAGTAAAAAATAAGTGAAGAATATGGATGTTTACCTACAACCATTGATCGATGAATTCAAGGATTTATGGGAAGGGATACAAGTATATGATGTGTTGAGACCTATCCCATCATAGAGTAGTTTTACACTGTATGGCATATGTGTGTACACCACACATGATTATCTGGGGTTAGGAGTTTGTTCAGGTAAATATGTTGTTTTATTTTATTATTTTATTCAAAGCAATAATTTTTGACATATTTAATTCGGTGTGACTGTCCTCATCCTCAACACTAACGTGCTCTTTACTATAACATCACAAGTCTTGTAACAAAAGGTTATTATGGATGTAAATGTTGTGGGCCTTCTATGAAGGCTAGGTGGTCCAAATACCTACGAAAGTTGGTGTACAACTTCTCTAGGGTACTCCTCCCAGAAAACCACTCTTATAGAAGAGCAAAATATGCTTTCAATGGTAAACGAGAGAGAACCCAAAGGCCTGAAATAATGACATCGGTTGATTGGATTATGGCATATGACAGAGAGAAGGAGAAGGAATACACAGAGATGTTTGATTCAAATGTGCATCCTATGATCGATGATCTCAATTTCTTCGACACCTATGATGAGAAAATGGCCACAGTGATGAAAAGGAAATCGATATTTTATGAGCTTCCATATTGGGAGCATCTTAATATTGCCCACTTATTAGATCTCATGCATATATTTAAAAATGTTTCATCTTCTTTATGGTGTCACATATCATCCAAAAAAGTGACAAGATGAAAGTCAGAAAAGACCTTATTGCTTCAAATGCGAAAAAGAAGCATTGGCCAAGACAAGAAAATAGAGGAGATGCTGGCCCCTCTTTTTCATTTAAAAAAGGCGATGTCCCATGGATTTTGAAGAAATATGATCTTAATTTGGAAAAAGAATTTATATTGGGCGTGAAGGCACCTTCTTTTTTTGGGTCTACTCTACGACGTTGCTTCAGTACGTCGGACGAAAAGTTGTCAGAGTTGAAATCACATGGCCATCTCAATATTCTAAGGGTACATATAATGCCAAAAAATTGTTATTACTATTTGTTTATATCTTTTTCCACAAAAGTTAAAATGCACTCAACTTTTTGTGTTTACTTTGTAGTGTCATTATCCGTTGTTTATGGGTGGGTGGGTGAAGCATGACTTTCCCAATGACCTGCGGCGTGCCATATCTAGACTATCTTCATTTGTACGGTGGATCACATAAAAGGAGATTTACATTGCTAGCATTCCACAGTGGCGTGAAGAGATAGTTGAGATTGTTTGTATGTTTGAGAAGGAACTACCGTTGAGTTCATGGACTTGAAAATTCATCTTCTAATTCACCTAGTCAATGAGGTTGAATTAGTCGGGGTGGTCTCATGTCCTTGTATGTTCTTCTTAGAGAGGTTCATGAAAAAAGTGAAGGGATCTGTTCGACAAAGGGAAAAACCCAAGGGGTCAATGGCATAGGGGTACATAGTATATGAGTCGTTCTATTATGCTAGTGAGTACATCAAGCAAATCGACAGCACACCAGGCGCAACGATTTGGGATGATGAACATGATGAGGACAGAAGGGAAGGGGAGGTACTGGAAATGAATGTAAAAAGGTGTATGATAAAGTGTAAGTCACTTATCTTTCAATATTCAATTTTCGACATGGCAACTTATATTCACAACAAACGTCAAATTATATATTTGATCCCATACGTATTGAATGTGGTTTTGTTTCCATGAATACAACAACAAATTCAGAAATTGATGCAATCAATAAATTCATTATTTACAACGCGGAGACAACATGGTCGTGGGTCGCATTCTATGAAGAGAAGAGGAGGAAATTGAACATTGACATAAAAGAATTCAGGCGGTTGCACGATAGAAGCATGCCTTTTCCAGATCATTTAAAAGAAAATATGGCATTGATCTGTCCCAACAGTTGGGTCGCAGACCAAGTCAGAGAAACATATGGTGCATCCAGTCGTTACCCTCCTGAAGAGGAGGATGCACTAAACAATGGCATCGGGTGCAACAACTCAGTAATAAAATATTTATGTACATAATTTCTAACTTTATAATGCAACTTTGAATTATAACATTTATGTTTAATATATTAATGGTTGGGTTAATAGACATATGGCATCATCATTTGTTAACTTTTATTATAGGTGCATTCATTCCCATCTATGTGGGCTTATGGACATCATTTTTGCACTGAGGATACTGATAATGGGCGTTTACACAATACTATGGAGTGGAAGTTGAGTTCGACCAATCTAGTCGTGCTAGCCACCGAGATCGAGACTTGGTAGGACGGATGTTGGGTTATGTCGTGAAGATACAAGAGATCATTCAAGTGGACTTCTCATCTTTCCAATGTGTTCTTTTTAGGTGCAGGTGGTGGGACACATTCGAAAGGAATAATGTAAAGGAAGATCATGATAGTGGGTTGATATGTATTAACTCTAAAAATATGTGGGATGAAAGTAAGGAGCCTTATGTTTTCCCAAAACACTGCAACCAAATGTTCTTTCACCCGGATGTGTTGGATAGAGATTGGTGGTTCACATTAAGACACGACACTAGAACTAAACATGTTTCTAAGAACAACAATGGTATCATGCCAACTAAGGAAGATAATGAGGGTGATGGCAATGGAGAGTGATATGTACATGTTTTATTTTGTCATTTACAGATTGAGATATCATTTTGTTACCGTTATCTTTGATTGTCTAATTATATTGTTAATTTGTCATCTTATGATGGTGGAAATTATGTCTTTTGTATACATATAAATACACATTGAAAACAACTTACATGATTCAATTTTATTTTTTTGAAAGTAAGGCTAACATATTTTTTTGGAGTTGAAGGTGTCCTCTAATTTCTATATTAATCTTGCAATAATGATTATATTTTATGATGTTTTTGTTATAAATAATGATAAGAATTATAATTGCATTAATTTATGATATTTATGGTAGATTAATGTAATGTTTTTTTATTATATGATTCGATTCAATTCAATTAATTTATGGCCTTGATAACAATGTAATTTACAAAAAAAGTTAAGGTGCTATACAATGACTTTAATTAATATTTATGGGCTTGATAACAATGAAATTTACAAGAAAATTTAAGGTGGTGTCTAATTTCTCCATGATCAACATTTGAATGCTTGTATTTCCTGATGTTTTTGTTATAAATTATAATGCTAAGAATTATAATTGCAATAATTAAGTTGGATTGAGAGAAAATGTTGTTCTTTTAATTAAGTACTTGTCTTTCTTCCCAATAGAGATTTGATATAATTTGTCATTGTAAAGTGAGTTATTGCCCAAAAAAAATGTTGAATGATACATATAACGCCCACCTTGACACAGTTGATTGACTAGACTTTGAGGGCACTTGTATTGAAGTGACTTGGTTAAATAAACTTGGAAAATTTGTTATGCTTTATTATTTGAATAAAAATTGCTAATTGACAAGCAAATGATGATTATACTCGATTGATTAAGAAATATGAATTAAATATATGTTATGAATAAATGAAAGAAATGATGCTTTTAATTCCGTAGATGTGAATAAATACCATTTGTTTGACTAGAATTGAATAAAGATGAATGATGATATACTTTATATGGTGCAGTGCTACTAATGTGCGTTTTGAGTGTGTGCAGTGGCAGGTAAAACGAATTACCGACTGACTCTCAAATGGAATAAAAAGGAGTCGTAAAGAACTGGAAATATACATAAAGGTACGATGACGGACTGTCAATCCTGAAATAGCATTCCACGCATGGATCGGAAGCCCTATCAACTCACCCAGGGGAGCGTGTGTCGTACAGGCGAGGCCACAATGATTTGGTCGTATATGATGTGTTGAGGGGCACGCAATAAGGAAGATCTTATTACTCAATCGCTATTAGTCACCATGGAAATGTAGTCAGATGATTATGGTAACGATTCATAATCACTACATCGCACTCCCCACACGAGGACAAGGACAAGGAAGTTGTCAGAAGGACCCATAGACGTGGTACCTAGACAACGATAGGAAATGGAAATACTTGCACACTTACAATAAAACATTTAGGCACATATTGAATTATGCATATGTAAATGTTGAATTTGAGAATAAACAAAGGAAAAAGTATTTTAAATTGAGCAAATATTAAGGGGGGAACCTTTTGAGGTAGAAGTAATGTGCTACCACTAATTTAGGAAGACATGCATTGAATTAATATCAAAAATATATAAATTAGATATATTTGATTTTGGAGCAAATCAAGATTGATAGACATCCATGAGTTTAACTCCATATGCACCCACTGATTTAGGGATTGGGATTTTAGACTAAAGAAACAACTAAGAGAGAATTGAGGAACTTATGTGCACTAGTATGTGAGAGTGACACTTGGTTGCATGAGAATGAATATTAGAGAATTAATAAATTAAATTAATTTTGCATGAGACGACACATGTCATCCAAGAATTTTCTATTTAAGAAATGGAGAATGAAGAGAAAATGATCTCTTGCTCCCTGATGTTGGATGGATTCCGTAATGGAAGTTTGAGATTAAGTGTGGTCCATGTGAGTTTGGTTGAGAATTACTCTGGGGATTGGGAGATCTCCCTGAGGGTTTAGGCTTGTATGTTCTTTGCGACCCCTATTTGCTCGGGGGACTAGGAGGAAGAAGACTACTCCCAGTATGGTAGGGAGGTCAACCGAGGAGTCCTTCAGTAAATCATTGAAATCTTGGATCGGATTAAGCAGCAACCCTACGGTGACTTCTTCAACTGTTGGATCAAACGTCACGGACAGGTTTTTCTTCTCCTTAATGATTTCTTTTGTATTGAAATTTATGAAGTGTATTTATTGGGTTTAATATTAAGCGGGTGATCCACATTTGTCATTATACAATTTTATATTGATAGTTGGTAAAAGGTTAAACGTTCAGAGTAGAATTTAGTTAGGGCTTCAGGAGGAGCCCTACAATACATCATTGATAGGTCATATTGATCATGTTCATATTTAAATTTTTTTATGTGATGTTCATATTCATATATTGTAATAATATTACAATATGGTAATACCACTTGAATTTTTATACCTTCCGAAAGGCAAGTAAAATTGTAATCGACAAGATGTCAAAAGTTTTTTTGACTTTCAATTAATCAACTCAATTAAAAAACTTATTCTAAAGTTTAACTTTGTAACTTAATTTTTTTTTTAATAATCTATTTATCTTTTACTTCATTGGTTGTGTGTGTGACATGATATTGATATGACTATTTTAGATTGCATTCCTGTCAAAACAGGAAGAAAAAATAAAATTAATGTTTTTTTACTATCGGTTGTTTTATGCTGACACCTGACAAAGCCTAAAAGAGGGGGCAGTCTTAAATTAATGACATCGATCATGTTTTGCAAGATGACATCCGTACACCTCTCTTGTGTGAATGAATAACAATTATTACACTTTGTAACTCCACCGAATTGAAAGGCAAAATACTAATTCCACTTATTGCCTATCTCTCTCATATTGCATTTATATTAGCTCCCCCTATATTATTTATTTTTAATTAACGTAGGTCATCAGTTTGTCTAGTTAAGATATGGACCTTCAACCTTATAACTACAATAGTAGCCTGTAACAGATTATATGCCTACGAAATAATATAACCAATTTACTTTGAATGAACAAAAAAATAGTAAAAAAAACAAAATACGTGCACTTGGATATTTATTTTGTCACTTTTGTAGAGATTAAAATATAATTTCTTTAGCTGGGATATTTTGGAATCATACTAACAATGCGGCTATTTAGTTACTAAATAGCTTTATTTCTCATTTTATAAAATGTTGGTTAAGTATTAATTTGAAATGGTTTAAAAAATAATTTAATAAATATAATTTGTAATAGTTTATAATGAAATATATTATTTTTTCAAAGATTTAATATTTTTAGATTTTTTAATATTTTTTAATTTCTTAATTTCTCATTGCAATTTTATTAAAATTTGTATTATGTAGTTTTTAAATAGTTAAATTATATTTAATAATAAAATAAACGTTGATATGTTTTATTATTTTTAGTTGTTACAAATAGAACTATAAAATCAAGTAATACAATAAAGTTGAAAATCATGTTGAAAAGAGTTGGAATTATTTAATAAATACTTAACACTTTCTATATAAAAGAAAAGTGTCATGAGGGATTTTTTTTTTGTTCGGTTCCATTTTGAGCAAGAGAAGGACGGAGCTCTGATTAGGGTTTCCTATGGACAATGATTAGGTTTTGTGGGGGTCGAGGCCGGCCGCCATTCGGGCTGCAGACTCCGGCTACTGACTATGGTCAGGGTCACAGTCCCGAGGCATGGGGTGTCGTTTGCAGGTGGACTGACTGAAGTTGTGGGGGCGTACACGTGGATCGACTGCAGGGTTCTTTTTTACCATTGATGGGGGAAGCTAGCGGTAATTGTTCACTGCTACGGTGCCGTCATTTTTTTCCCTTTGGTAAGGTTTACGTACTACTGTTTTTTCTTTATTTTTTCTGATCATGGATTTCGAGGAACAGTTGGACTACTCCTAAGACCAGCATGATAGTGAGGTGATTTGGGCTTCGCCACCTCACATCATCTGGGATGAGGTGGGCCGTTTTCGTTTGAACGGAGCACCCAGGGTGTCCGCCAATTTCTATGAAACCACCAAGCTTGGGCAAGGGTTTTCTCCCTCGGGTTTCCTGGTATCCTCTCCGTCACAGGAGGCTACGATTTTTGCTTCAGGTGACTCGCCTTCGCCAAATGAAATTGACGTACCACTCTGGACTCCAGGTCATGTTGCTCAAGTTTTTGAAGATTGCAGTGGGTCAATGGACGGGGTGAAGCATGGCGCTGGTGTGCGTCCAACTATGGGTGTATTACAGCATGCACCTGTGGACTCTCGGGATTTTGGTGGTCATAGTGGGGATGCGGTGAAGGGTTTTGTCTTGAGTCGTATTGGGGCTCAGGAACAATGAGGGTTTTCCAGTCCTAAGACTAGTTTTGGGACGAGCACTGAAGAGTGAGGAGGGGTTTCCTCTGATGGGGTGGAGTTTTCTGAGAAGCGTGGCCGGAAGAGATGGTTGAAATCTAGTTGCACCAAGTATAACTATGCTCTTGGTGAAGATATTGAGTGGCATCAGATTATTCAGATGATGGATAAAACGTTGGTTGGGAAAGCTTTGGGTCGGTCCTTTGCCATCCGAACCATAGTGGGATGGACTGAGGGCCATTGGCTGGCACATATGGGGTATGTACCTAAGATTGTGGAGCTAACCAGGAATTGGTTCACTTTCAACTTTCTATCGGTCGATCATGCTCTGTGGGTACTAAATAGGAATTGGAGTTGGGACCACTGCCCTCTTATGTTAAAGCATTGGCACCCGATGTTTGACGCTAGTAGAGAAAGGCTAGATGTTGTTCCTCTGTGGGTTCATCTTCCTGGGCTTCCATTACATTACTGGTCGAAATGCCATTTCAGGGGTATTGGGAACTTGCTCGGTACGTACCTGGAGGGGGACTATTCTTTTCTTCATACTAAACAGCGGAAGGTGGCACAGGTTCTGGTCAACCTAAATGTTAGAGAAGGTATAGCTAAAGATATTACTTTGAGTTGGGGCCCCTATACCTATGTGCAAAAACTTGACTATGAGAATGTACCTTTCCGTTGTCGACATTGTCATGCATATGGACACCCGGCAGCTGAATGCAAACTCCCACTCCGAACTCGGAACGGTGGAAGGCATAGGTGGTCGGATGGGGTGGGAAATACTGCACCGGTTGAAACTTTTGTGCTTATCTGTGTTGTGTTGGTTCAGGAGGACTCTAAAAGAAAACAAGAGGGCTCTGGTAAGGAACATGAGGGTGAACCTTCTTCGGAGGAGGAACCGGTCCCGGCTCCATCTAGAGAAGTCAGTGGGGGGCCTTCTGAACTTCACCACACTAATGGCTTTCATTTTGCGGGTACATCTTCTCCTACCATTACTCCCTCTTTCAATTTTGTTATGAATCATGTTACTTTTGCTGGTATGGACTGGGTAAAGGCTCTGAAAAACCTGAATATCTCTTCACCTTCTCTCTCGGGTACTGTTAAACTCATTGAACCTCCCCCTGCCCCCTTAGAAGAACTTGTTTCTTGTTTGAATTCGGACCCTGAACCGGCCTTTGAGGAGTCAACCTCCCCGACTACCCCTACGGAGTCCACAGACTCTGGTTATTTCCTTCGTTCAGCCACCAAACTTGCCTTTGGGGGACTGGGAAGTGGGAAGGTTTTGCCAGTAAAAAGTAGGGGCAGGAAATCATTAATCTCAAAGGCACAATCCAAAGCCAAGTTGGACCTGCTAGAGGGAAAACAACAAACTATTGAACGGGCGCTTAGAGCGATGCGTACCCATAAGAAGGGACGGTGATGAAGATTATTTCCTTCAATTGTCGGGGTCTGGCTAGTCCCCATAAAAGATCAACTCTGCGGAGGGTGGTTGCTCTGGACCATCCAAATATCATTTTACTTCAAGAAACTATGGGTGATGGAGAGGTTGTTAAGGCTCGTTTAGAGAGCTGGTTTGGTGGTTGGTTATTTGTCACCTTGGATGTTCGTGAGCACTTTGGTGGCATGGCTATTGGTTGGAATGTCAGGTGTGTTAAATTTCACAATATTTGGGGTATGGAATCTATTCTTGGTCTTACTTTCTCTGCTCTGAACTTAGGGGAAGTCCTTACTGTACTGGTTAATGTTTATGGTCCTTATCTCAATCGTGTCCCCTTCTGGGATGCTCTTCTCAACAATCCTCTGGTTCAAGGGGAATATTTTTTGTTGGGTGGTGATTTGAATTTTTCCTTGGGTTAGTCTAAAGTTTGGGGGCCTAGGGCCCAGACGGATCCATTGGCTAGTTATTTCTCTCATAGACTTGCTAATAAAATTTTGATTAACATTGAGCCCATTAAGCTCAAACCTACCTGGAGAAACAATCGCACTGGTGATAGCAGGGTGGCTAAGCGGTTGGACCGGTTTTTAGTTTTGGAACACCTGGTGGATAGGTTCTTTCTCTTGCGACAATGGGTTGGATCCGTAGGTGCCTCTGATCATTTTCCTATTTTTATTGAACTTCGCCCTGGTCCTCCTAAACCCCATGGTCCTCTTAAGTTCAACAAAGTTTGGTTGAAAGATAATTCTTTTTTTACTTTGGTTCACTCTCTGTGGATACCCTACAACCCAAGGGCCAACCTCTCGGCCTCTTTTCAGTTTGTTGCAAATCTAAAGAGGATCAAAGGACGCATTAAAGAATGGACCCACGAAAAGAGGATTAGGGAGGACGAAGAACTCAAACAGATTGAAGCAGACCTGGTTGTGATTTATGACGGTGAGGGTGGAGGTTTGAGATCCCAGGATTCTAAAGTGCTATTGGTAAGGTTGGAGGGAAGGCGAAATACTCTTTTACTGGAAAAGGAAGAAACTTGGCATCTTAAAAGTAGGGAAACATGGTTGGAATCTAGGGATGAGAATACAAAGTTCTTTCATGCATACTCTAAAGGGAGAAAGGTTTTTGATACTGTGTGGAGTTTGGAAGATGCCAATGGGGTGTCTCATTCTTCTTTTGAAGGGATGGCCAAGGTTGGGGTTGAACACTTTCAAGAACTCTTTCGGGCACCTAACCAGGTCATTGTTGCTGAGGTGATCAGAGTGTCTCAACTCTTCCCACGGTTTGTGGACGATGAGGACAACTGAGCCCTGATGGAAGAGATTACGGAAGAACTCAAAGCATCCCTACAAGGCTTTCAGAAAGACAAGAGCCCGGGACCTGATGGTTGGTCTATTGAATTCCTATTGGCGTTGTATGAATTCTTAGGGGAAGATTTACTTCAGGTCGTGGAGGACACTAGACTCTCTGGAAGGATCTCGACCAGCTTTAATTCAACTTTTATTACTCTCATTCCAAAAAATGACAACCCTTCCTCACTCAATGATTTTAGGCCTATTTCTCTTTGTAATTGTCTGTACAAGGTTGTGACTAAAATTATTGCTAGAAGGCTAAGTCTATTTTTTCCAGGAATATTTCTTATGAACAGTTTGGGTTTCTTGAAGGACGTTAGATCCATGAGGCCATTGGTGTAGCTCAAGAGGGCCTGCATAGCATCAAAACCAAAAAAATGAAAGGAGCCATTCTCAAAATTGATCTTTCCAAATCCTACGACAAAGTAAGTTGGCTCTACATCCGTATGCTCCTTACACATTTGGGTTTTGACATTGGTTTTATCAGGTGGGTTATGAGCTGCTTAACCACTGTTTCTTTCTTTGTTCTCATCAATGGGATGGCCTCCCCATTTTTTCACTCTGAGCGTGGACTCAGACAAGGCTGTCCTTTGTCTCCCTTACTCTTCCTACTGGTGGCTGAGGGTCTTAGCAGGGCCCTGAGGGAAGCTAAGAGACAGGGTAATTTGAAGGGTATTCAGGTGGCTCCCAATCTTTTCATCACCCACCTCCTGTTTGTTGATGATGTGCTCATTTTTTGCACTGGTTCTATCAGAGATGTTGTTCCTCTTCGGGATATTCTTGAATTGTTCTCTGAAGCCACTGGGATGCATATTAATGTTGGGAATTCTACTCTCACTATCAATCTGCTTAGGGCTGAAGAGATTCGAGCTTTCAGTGGAGTCTTCCCTTATACTCTCTATGGGGTTGACGACGGAATTAAATACTTGGGCTTCCAGTTGAAGCCTAATGCTTATCAGAAACAAGATTGGCATTGGCTTCTTGAGAAGCTACAGAAGAGACTCAAGGTTTGGAGCCATAACTGGTTATCGAGGGATGGTCGTTTGGTGTTAGTTAAATATGTATTGAAGGCAATCCCGATCTACTGGATGTCCTTGTCGTGGATTCCCATGGGGATCTTGGAAACTGTTAGGAAGATCAGTTTCAGGTGCTTGTGGAGTGGGAAAGATGACACTTTTGTTTCTCCATGGGTTAGGTGGCAGCACATTGTTGTACCCAAACCTCTGGGGGGATGGGGATTAAAGAACATCTTCCTCTTTTCTAAATCCCTGGCTGCTAAGGGGGGATGGAGGATTTTGAAATCTGCTAATTTATGGACCAAGGTTATTATTCAGAAATATATTGCTCTGGCTTCTGTTATTGACTGGGTTCGAAACACTGGGAAGGCTCATGCGGGGGGGTCAGTCATCTGGAAGGCGGTGGTCACCTCTTTTTCGGTGATTGGCTCTAACCTGGTGTGGAATGTTGGTGATGGGAGTTGTATCAGGGTTGGGGAGGCTCCGTGGTTTGGTTGTGTTGGACGCCACCTTTTGTAGGAGGAAACAATGGTGGCTCTTCGTGCTTGTGGTATCACTTATTTGTCCCATTTGGTCGATCCTGTCCAGGATAGGCAGTGAATCCAGATGTGGAGGGCGTAGAATACACTGGACCTTCCGGTACAACATCATGTAGTAGTATCAAACTATTTACAAGAACTCTCAAATTCTCAGGTTGTGATGAGGAACAGGGTTGATGATTTAATTTCGTATGGGGATCCTGGGGGTACATATACACCGAAAGGTGGATATACCTGTCTAATTGCTCTTGGAATCGATAGAGAGCCCGTCTGGTGGTGGAAGAAACTCTGGAAGCTTAAGTGTTCACCAAAAACTCGACTGTTTATGTGGAATGCTCTGGAAAATAAAGTTCCAACTTGGGACAACTTAAAGAAGAAGAACAAGCATGGGCTCGGGTGGTGCATTATCTGCAAAGCTGCTGATGAAACTGGTCCACATATTTTAATTCAATGTCCATACACGGTTGAATTTTGGGCAGAATGTACAAGGATTTCGGGTATTAACTTCATTTGGTCAGGTAATGCGGTACTTCAGGCCTTGGAAAACTGGAATGTTGGGCCGATTCAACAAACTATGAAAGCTCTCCCACTTCTTGTCTGTTGGGGCATTTGGTTGGCCTGCAACAAGCTCATTTTCTCTAATAAAATTTGTACACTGGTTATTACAGTGGCTCTTTCCTGTGGTATTCTTACTGCTTTCCCACATTATGTGAGAGCAGCGAAATAGAGGGAGGTCTTAGAACTGGAAATTGACAGAACGGTTCCTTGGGGGTTCTTTGACGGGGCAACACAAAACGATACCTATGGGGGTGGAGCCATTCTTTTTCTTTCAACTACACATTTTTTTACCTTGTACATGGGTCTGGGGGAAGGTGGAAACAATTATGTCGAACTGATGAGCTTAAAACTTCTATTAATATTTGCTTATGAGAATGGTTGTCGCAATCTCAACGTATTTGGTGACTCTATGAATGTCATTAACTAGATTAAAGGGACCCAATAGTGCAGAGACATTAGAATTAGTAATTTATTTTTGGACATCAGGGAGTTGCAGCACTTATTTGACACTTTTTCCTACCGACATGTTTATAGGGAAAACAACCAGGAGGCGGACTCGGCCTCATAGGAGGGCCTGCAACTGGATTTGGGGCTTTGGAAGGTGAAAGAATATAGGGATGGAATTATACAGGAATACTACCATCATCCTTTTATAGAACAAGTTCCTATTTAGATCAGTTGTTGAACACATTTTGACAGTTTTGGACACTACTCTATATTTTTGTTGATATTGAATTTCAACATCATTTCGGGGATGCTGTTGGTTTTTCTTTTTTGTGAAACTGTATTGGTATTTTTCTCTTGATCATATGGTGCTCGAGGAGCTATTCTAGTGGCACTCTTACTGATATTTCATGTAATAGTTATACAGAAGACCTATTGTAGAAGACTACGGTCTGGTAAACAGTTGTGGTATCTATCCGCAATGCACATTGATTGTGCATATACAGAATGTAATTTTGTTCACCTGTGATGAAATGAAATTACGCTTTTTTTCCTGGGAAAAAAAAAGTGTCGTGGACTTTGTTAATCCAATTTTAATTATGTATTTATATGATTTTTTTTGCGTCAAAACTGGCATTTACATTTACATTTAAATTTACATTTTTTTTTGCATCAAAACTAGCATTTACAGTTATCTGCAAATAATAACTTGATGTGTTATAATAGTTTTGAATCCTTGGTCAAATGACATTATATAGCATTATTGTTCTACTTCACTTGTACTCCAGATTGTTATGGATGGGGCTAATATGTCGTCATCAATACTTTATCAATAGTTGATAACACTTGTACATCTCTCCAACTCTATTTCAACTTTTAAAGGCATGGAATAAGACATGTCACTTTTCTTTCGCTTTTAAATTATACACAAGTAATACATTGTTAAAATGTTCCATAATTATTTTAACTTAAGTTTTCGATTATGTACAATTATCACATTGAACTATTTCTAAGAGACAGGTATAAGCAGCTTTGCTGCTAATTTCACTTGTTTTTATGATGTTTGGCAATTACACGTATAAATTAAACAAGATTCATTTATGTTTATCATTTGATTATATAATAATTTATACACAACATTATACGATGAATAGTTAATTTCCTTATTATACAACAATCATGCATAAATCATAGAGTTGCCACAACTTCATCATAATTTACAATGCAAATTGTGATGTTTTTGTCGACTAAATTAATACTTAGTTATTTAAAGACCCACATGATTTTCAATAATACAAAGTTTTTTTAGTACATAAATATACGATCATCATTATTTTCAACACCTAACAAACATAAACATCATGATCATGCCATCATAAACATAATCATCACCATACTAACATAAACATAACCATAAGTTTTATCAAAAACTTAAATGCATCATCATCATTTTCACGACATTCCCATAAACATACCATTATTATAATCATCGTCAGCATCTAACAAACAAAAAAACACCATCATATATACCATCATTAACATAAAACTGAAAATAGGCATGCATGAATGTACCATCATAAACATTAATTACGTCACATATTCATGTAACATATACAACTAACAGATTTAAACATCATCTAACATGTCACACAACTAATAATACACATAAACATAATTAATTAATGTTCCATGATCATCATTTTCACCACATAAATAAATAAACATCAACGTAAACATCGACATCAACATAAACATGATAAATGCAAAATATATATAGATATGAACATATATAACATCAAAGTCATGATACAATATGTCAAATATAAAATATATCCAGTGCAAAAACTACTATGACATATCTGCTCCACCTTCGCCAACAGAGGCATCATCAGTATCTCTCCAACATGAGCTAGATGCATCATCACCTCCATCAATAGAGCCAGAGGCAGTATCAGCACCTCGCCAGCAAAGGCAAAGGCGTCGGTACTTATAATACCAGAAGGAAAAAGAGGTATGAGAACAAGATGGATATGTCCTTCAAGACGAAGTGTACGACCCTCTCTGAGCGCCTCTAAAATAGAAACAATGTCCGAAGTAGGAATTGGTGGATGGTCAGGCCGATGAGTAGGATTGAAGAGTCGATCAAGGAGGAGTAGAGGATCAAATGATGATGTAGGATTGGGAGGAAGTTCGAGTAGGATTAAAGGACTAGATGATGATGGAGGTGGAGGAGGAGGACATGGTGGAGGAGACGTCGAAGGTGGGGGAGGAGGAGGTGGATGAGATGTCGACGAAGCTGATGGAGGAGGAGGTAGAGTAGTAGATGTCAAAGATGATGGAGGAGGAAGTGGAGTAGTAGATGTCGAAGCTAATGGAAGAGGTGGAGGAGGTGGTGGAGGAGGTTGATGGGCAGCCAACTAAAAGCGTGCACCGACAATATGCTACATCAATAACCTCATATGACAAGGAATAATCCTCCATATATCCACAATCTTAGGGTCATCTCGAATGTCATGCGACCGCGGAGACTCAACACCTACATCTGCCAACAATCTGGCCAACCTGTCTGCCACATCATGAATATACCTATCATGGGGCCTACGTGGACGGTGACCAGGATGTCTACCAGCCAAGTGTGGCCTGGCCTTTTCTTGATCCTCCATATCCTGATCATCATGAGCGGGAGGAGGCATCCCGACCTTTGTATCAAAGCCGCCAATATTTGTAAAACATGTAGTACAAAATAATAATTAGACAATTTCATTAAAAAATAAACATATTTCATTTGCATTAAGTATAAAGAGAATAAAATGAAACTATAGTAATTTAAACATAACATTAATATTACCTTCCTCATCAGGTGGCTCATCCGTTGTGAAGAAGATCTCTGAGCACCCTCTATAGTCCAAGCCTACATATGGATATGGCACTGTCAAGTGCATGGTCGTCCTCTTTGTCCAACATCTCCAACACATCTGAGGTGATCCTAGCTGGGAACTTAGGTTTCCCCCTCTTGGGAATCATCTCCCTCCACATGTGCATAAGCACCTCAGTCGTCGGCCTAGCAGGTAGGTGCCCAAATGATGGCCTGGTTGCCGAAAACCTCTCAAAAAATAAAAAATAAAAGTTCTGAACCAAAAGGGAAGTTGGGCCTCCCATCAATGACTACACGACATCTATCCAAACCATAACAAAACTTCTGCAAAAAAATAGCATACCACCTAATGCATTTAGGTCTCTACACTAAAGATTCAACATAATACAATAAGGGGCAACTAATGTGTTTCCACTGTGTTTCCCATTAGTAGTGTAGTGCGCCAGTGTCGTAATCAAAAGAGAGAGGCATATAATCTCCTCTCGAACAAAAGCAGTGATGCGAAGCTGCCCGTCGCTCACCTAAAAATCAACCAGATGGACGACTGCATCGTTGATATATCTCACAGAGTAAGCTAGTTGGCTCTCTACTACAACACCAGCTAGGGCATCGGGGAACTGGGGTAAATCTTCCCCTCTCCTAGATATCCCAATGATAAAATAAATATACTCCTCAGTGGGATGGAATCACTAACCGCCACCAACACGAAATGCCTACCTCTGATGATCCCAACGTAGGATGAGATGACATAACAATGCAGAGTGGCCCTTAAGGGATGTAGCCTTCTGATAGAACTTCAGGAGGCCAACAATCCTCAAGATATATGTAGTCTGATCAGTAATGGGGTGAGGTTACAAATCCCTCTCCCTCTCCCTAACCTCCCACTGTCTGACCATGGTATATTGCTCAAGCTGAGCATGCTCCTGTTGAGCAGCATGTCGTCGCTCATGTCTTTGTTTGACATATTTCTACAATTAAAATCATATTTACTAACATCAATAATAAAATTTTATGAAAAAAATAAATTGCTCCAACCGGTGCGCCAAAATAATACAAGCGCACCATAAATGGTGCTTTAATGTTACAATTGCACCAGTTACGGTGCGCTACAACGATCCTACCGCACTGAAATTTTTTATTTAAAATTAATGTAAATGGTGCATCAAAAATATAATGCACCGGTACGATAAAAAAATTTAATTAACGGTGAGCTAAAATCATATTAGCGCACTGGTGCATTCAATTCATAGAACACACCGAACACATTTTTCGAAAATGTAATTATGTGCGTCCATTCTACGTAAGAGCACCGTCACTAGTGTACTGACGTGGAATGGGCGCACCAGAAATAGAATTTTGTAAAAAGTTTAATAATTCGTTTTCAGTGCGTTCAATTCAAGTAAGCGTAACGTTAATGGTGCATTTACTTCAACCAACCGCATCGTTTATTAATAAACATTATTACAATTTAATTAACGGTGCGCTAATTGAAAGTAAGTGCACCGACTACGATGCTCTTAAATTCCATAGGTGTACCGTATAATTTATGTATTCTTTATTACATAATGTTTACCGGTGCGCCATGGACACGTCAAAGCACCAGTGACTGAGTGATGGTGTGTCCCTTGGCACACCGAAAAATTTAGTTGTCTTTATTATTTAGGTTTCACGATGCGTCCGTTGATTTAGAGGGAACCAGAATACAAGTGCTCTAAATCATCAAACACACCGTTAAGAAATTGAATGTTTTTTATTATATTTTTTTGGGAACCAATGCGTTCCATCTATTTGGTTCGCACCGGTATGGTGTGGCCTGTAAAAATTTACAGGGTGCACCGCGCTCCATTGCGAGCTGAACGGATCGAACGCACCACACAAAATTTTTCATTTTTTTTAAATACAAAAAATTAAAGCTTAATTTCAAAAATTAATCCGTTAAAAAATTAAATTATGAGGTAACAAAGAACTTACTTGTTGAACAGCCCTTAGAGGAGGCATCCTGGCGATGTATGGAAATTTAGAAATTTTGACCACCGTTTGTCAAAATTCAAACTAGTAGAAGCAGCCAACAGGGATGAAGAATGTGTCCACGTGGACCACGGATGTCAGGGAGTCCAGGTGGGTGAGGTTTCGAACCAGTGCAATTGGGAAAAAACGCACTGTGAGGTGGTAAAAATGAATTTTACCTCGCAGCTTTTTTTTTATTAAACCATGTTCCGGTGCGTTTTAGGGTAAAGTGCACTGGTGCAAGCGGTCAAGTTAACGCACCAAAAAATAGGGTTTTTTTTTTAAATAATGGATTTTCATTTATTATTTTGTAATGATGGAAACCAGTGTGTTTGAAAAACACTAACGCACCGGTGGATATATTATAGAGATGCACCATTAGTTTAGGTTTTATTCATTAGACGAGCACCAGTGCAATGCGTTGCATTTATTCATAAGACGAGCACCTGTGTGGTGCGTTTATTCATTAGACAAGCATCGGTGCGTTTCAGTGTTATGCGCGCGCTGGTATAAGATTGATTATTAAAAAATATAAATTTAAGAACGGTGCATTTGTATGTATGCAACGCACCAGGACATTTATAGTATCACGTCCCGGTGCGAGTGTTCTATATAAACGCACCAATTAAATTTGATTAAACTAATATGATTTTTTAAATTAAATTTCCTTGACTTATATTGTTTTCTGTTCCGGTGTGGTATACAATGTACCCGCACCGGTGCATATATTACAGAGACGCACCGTCAATCATGGCTTGTAAATGCAATTTAAACGAACTTCGGAAAGAAATTCTTTGTAGAATGCGGTGTGTTTTCTCATTACAAGCGCACCGATGTGTTTAAGGTTAAGGTGCGCACCGCATTATATTTATTATTAAAAATATAAATTGAAAAATGGGGCGTTTATATGTATTAAACGCACTGGGACATTTATAGAATGGCATCCTAGTACGAGTGTTCTATATAAACGCACTGATTAACGGTGATGACAATAATATGATTTTTTAAATTAAATTTTCTTTGACTTGTATTTTTCTCTGTTGCGGTGCGATATAATATGTACCTGCACTAGTGCGATTTTTTATTAAATGCACCGGTGCATTTTTTATGGAAACGCGTCGATTAAAAAATATCCCCTAAAACCTTCAGTCGCTCGCCTCTACTACATACCTCCGCTATAAACGGATTTTTGGCCTCTTTTTCAATGGGCTTCCGCTATAACCTCCACTACAAGGCCTTTTCGTTGTAGTGTTAGATCCCTACAAGCGGTGCTGAAACCTCCTTCATTAAACTGATATGTATACATTGCTCTTGTAGTATTTTTTGAATCAATAGAATAAGCATGAATTTTTTTCTCTAGAAAAAATTTATACTATTTTTAATTTACGATAATTTGTTATGGTGTCCATTTGTTTAGGGTCCTTATGTTTGGCACAACATGAACCCCAACACAGATATAGCCATAAATTACAAGATGGACAAATGTCACATTATTTTGTATCGAACATAAATTACTAACATTTAGCACAACAATCTTCTAATGCCATAAATCGTATTATTTTTTATGTATGTTAGTCTCTCATTCTATTCATTTTCTTAAGGTCCTCGTCTTGGTGTAGTAGGCTTAAAGGTCTATGGATTATAATTTGGCCAAGTTTGGCACAATGATATATGCAACATTGATTAATTCAAGTAGTTCAAATAATAAAGTGTACAATTTTATAATGTAGTATTTCATATTATTTTTAAATTATGCTAACTTCTTGTGTTTTTCATTTTTTTAGGGACAACATCTTGGTGGTCCAAACCCACAGGACCATGGCATCGTCCAACCCGAATCAACACAGAAAAGCTCTGGATTTTTTGTTGGCCAAGTTTGACCATGTTCATGATGCAATATTTACTAATGAACACATAATTAGCATTGGGGTTTTCATTTTGTTCGAATTTTTTGAGTTTTAATCTTTATGTAGCACATTTGAATAGGAAGGAACATAGATCCTTCCATTATAAGTTAGTCAAGTTCAAGAGGATATTATACATGGAGCATTAGTTAATTCAATAATAAACATTAGCATAGTGCATGTTTTATTCATTTAGTGTGTGTTGGATTTCTTTTGGGTTCTCTTTTATGGTCTAACTCATATTGACATAGAATTTCAGCATTAGATTTTGTAACTCTATGTTATAAATCAACAAAGTTTCACTAAATTGTATATACAACAGTAATTAGTTCAAATAATTAGCTAAGCAATTTTTTAATAATATGATTCTTATCATTTTTAAGTTGTAACTTGAATGGACATAAAACTTTGGATTATAAAATGTCATTTTGACTGATTTCTATATACAACATTAATTGATTCAAACAATTAAGTGTACAATTTTCTCATTGGTAATAGTTCTAGTTGGTTTGAGTGCACCGCTCTTTTATTGTTTTTGGTGTAGTGTCATCGTGGTTTGGCATGTTGAACCCCAAGTAAGAGAGAGCCTTTTTTAGGTGGACTACTATCATCTTGGCGTGGCATGTTAGAACCCCAATGAACACATAGCCTTGATTTAGAAGTTGGCCAAGTTTGACGTGATGGCATATGTAGCATTAATTGATTCAAGAAAAAAAATGCAATTTTCCTCAAATACTTTATCTTTTTTTTTTTACTTTTCAAGTGCCTCATTATGGCATCACTTATTAAAACCCCAATCCATCTAGAATCCTAGATTCCAAGTTAGCCAAATTCAACCAAAGTCTTCCAAGTTGGCCAAATTCAACCAAAGTTTATATTTAGCCTTATTGGAACTCCAATAGAGGTAAACCCCCCTATAAATGTCTTTCATCTTAATGTGCTATGTTGGAAATTGAATAAACAAAAAACTTTAGATGGCAAATTAGACAAAATATTAAATGTAACACCAATTAATTCAAATAATTAACAACATAATAAATTCAAATAATTATTGAGGTGGGACTATGTCTTTTTTTGCTCAACAATGTCTTTGATCCCCGGACGCTGCCGCTGAAGCTCCCTGCATCCTCCTCTAGGGTTCACGCTGTTCTCCAGGACGCCGTCATGACCTCCCATGGGGGAGGGGAGCCCCCTCCTGCCTCCCCTTTCACTGCGCTAGATGCCTTCCGTAGGCTGCTTGGTCCTCCCGGGAAGAAACCGGTTGTTCATGAAACCCCGAAATTCATCAAGAAATTAGACGCAGTCCCTGAAATCGCCCTGCCAGAGGAACCCTCGATCAAGATAGCTCTGGCCCTCGCTGAAAGAGGATTGGTTGGCCAATTCATGGGGCTTTGGCCCTCAGCCAAAACCACGGATGATTGGATCCAGCGCAACTGGAGGCCTCTTCTGAAACAAAGTGTCACTTGCTACCCGGTGGGCAGAGGTTTCTTCGTTTTTGAATTCATCTCCAAAGAGGATCGCGATCTCATCTTTCGTAGCGGACCCTACTTCATGGGTTCCCAAGGCTTGTACCTCAATAGGTGGTCTCCGGACTTCGATCCTTCTGTTGATGTCCCCAAGGAGGTCCCGGTCTGGGTTAGGCTCCCTAACCTTCCGATCCATTGCTGGAACATCCAAGCCCAGGAGACAATAGGGAATGCCCTAGGACGCTACATTGACAAAGCCGAGCCCAAAGGTCAGTATTCTTGTGCTCGAATATGTGTAGAAGTAGATCTGGAGGCGGGACTACCAGAAGCCGTCAAGCTCTCGGTGGGCTCTTGGACCCATTTCCAGAAACTCGACTATGAACAGCTGCCATTCAAGTGCCGGCATTGCCATGAACACGGACACTTTCAACGTAACTACCCCAAAGCTCAACTGGCAGAAGAAGGGGAAGGATGGCAGAAGGTCAAGAAAGGCAAAGCTACCGCCAAACCGAATGACAAGAGAGGTTCAAGCAATATTCAGAAATCTGATCCTAAAGTCCCTCCGATAGATCCAATCCAGCCTCAACCCTCAAATCCTCCCCCAGCTCCATCTGGCCAAGGGGCAAGGATCGCCCCAGGGCCACCTCCGGTCACTTTTATCCCGGATTCCTCTCCTCCCAAATCCGCATGCCCCTTGGAATCCCCCATCATCCATGATGCAAACCTGTTGGAGCCAGGGGAAATTCCTCCCCAGTCTGATTCTGCTATCCCTAGGACTGAGAACACCCTTACCGGGGAAGAAGAACGTGAAGTGGTAGAAGAACCTTCAGCAGCTGATTCTGATCCAGGAGGATACTCAGATGATGGAGCCACCGAGTCAAGCAGCTCGCATGCAACCCCAATCAAGAACCCAAGGGGTCGGAAATCAAAAAAAAAGAAAAGGGAAGAAATTTCCTATGCAGATATCCTACAGGGCTCCCAAAAAACAATCCAAAGTATGATGAAAACGAGATCAAAGCTTGGCCAGGTCCCTAAAGGGGCCGCCCCCTCTCAAAGTAAGTAATGCGGTACATCTCCTGGAACTGTAGAGGTCTAGGCAGTCCTCAGAAAGCTGAAGCAATGAAAGATCTGGTTAGAATCCACAAGCCTGAGATCCTTCTCGTCCAGGAGACAAAAATGGAGAGTGACCTCGCCCTCCAAATCGGAAGCTTATTTTGGAAAAAAGGTCCCGGGAAAGCCGTGAGTTCAAGGGGAGCATCGGGAGGCCTAGCCACCTTCTGGGACTCCATCAAGTTCGACTTGCATTCTGTTCACAACACTACTCATTGGATTCTCACCATCCTCATCCACAAAGATTCGGGCCATCATGTAAGTATGTTTAACATTTATGCTCCTATTTCAACAAAGGAAAAAAAAGAGTGCTGGGATTCCATTAGCTCATTTCTCAGCACCCACACGCCCAGAAATATTGTCATTGCAGGAGACCTCAACGTCATCTTAGCAGCTTCTGAGAAAAAAGGGGGCTCCATTGTGCGAGATCCATCCCGGGAATGGGTTGAAGATATCATCCTGGGATGGAACCTCGTGGACATCAAACCCTCCAAGGGTAAATTTACTTGGACCAACAAAAGGCTAGGGCCTGGACACATTGCCGCCCATCTTGACAGATTTATGGTGGACTCCTCCTTTCTTTCCCTGGAGCTCCATGCAACCTCCAAAATTCTCCCCAACTGTGTTTCTGACCATAAACCTATCCTCCTTGATCTTACCTCTGAAGAAAACTTGGGGCCCATTCCCTTTAGATTCAGCCCTCTTTGGATCCATCAAGAAGGGTTTTTCCCCCTGGTCTCTAACTCATGGAACCAAAAGATCAATGGGAACCCCTCCTTCATTTGGGAAGGAAAGCTCAAAAGACTTAAACAAAAGCTGAAATCCTGGGCCAAGCTTCTCCCATCCCCGGTCTCTAGCCGCAAAGTTGCCCAAGATGCCCTAGAAAATCACCAAATCCTCACGGAATCTGGTCCAATCACTGAAAGTATCTCCCGTTCAGAATTCAACCTTCAGAAAGCCTTTTTCAAAGCTTGCAGATTTGAAGAGGAGCATTGGCGGCAAAAATCCAGAAGCCTATGGTTAGCAAGTGGTGACAAAAACACTGCCTACTTTCACAAACAGGCTGAATCTAGAAAAAATTTCAAAACAGTGAAAGAAATCACTCATCAAGGCACTCTGGTAAAAGATTTTGAAGGTATTAAACGTGCAGCCCGCTCCCATTTCAAGGACCTCTTCACTGCTCCTCCTGCCGAGCCCTTAGACTCCATGGCTCATCCCCTTAATCTCATACCCAACCTGGTTCATGGCCCCGATAATGATCTTCTCGATGCCCCTGTCTCTATGAAAGAACTCAAGTCTGCTCTTTCTCACATGAAACCTGACAGCGCCCCTGGTCCGGATGGATTCACAACCAGATTCTTCTCTTCCTGCTGGGATATTATCAAATATGATCTGTTGAGAATGGTTCGGAATTCCCAAATTCATCACAAGCTGGGTGGGAGCACAAACTCCTCTTTCCTTGCTTTGATCCCGAAGGAGAGAGGGGCCTCTAGTTTCACCAGGTTCCGCCCTATATCCCTCTGCAACACGGGCTACAAGCTGGTCACCAAGATCATAGCAAACAGGCTGAAAAAAATTCTGCCAAGGATCATACCTGAGAATCAAGGCGGATTCATAAAAGGCAGGAAAATTCTTGACAATGTTATCCTCGTCCAAGAGGCAATTCACTCTAGCGTGAACCGGAAAGAGAAAGGCATGGTTGTAAAGCTAGACCTAGCCAATGCCTTTGACAGGGTAAGATATGACTATCTCTTCTCGGTGATGGAGAAATTTGGGTTTTCCTTAGCTTTCATTGACTGGATTAAAGGCTGTATCTGTGCTCCCTGGATAGCTCCGCTGGTCAATGGGAGACCAACTAACTTTTTTCAGGCCACAAGAGGGTTGAGACAGGGCTGCCCCCTGTCACCGCTCCTCTATGCCATTCAGGCCTCCGTTCTCAGTTTTCAGCTTATTAACTGTCAGCAGGTCCAAACCCTTCCTGGCCTCCGAATGGTTCACAATGTCAAAGACATTAATCATGCCCAGTTTGCAGATGACACGCTGCTGCTGGGAGGTGTCGGTGTTCAATCTGCAAGAAGCTTCAAGAACGAGCTTGAAACCTATAATCAGATCTCTGGAAGCAAAATCAACCTGCTAAAAAGCAAAATCTACTGTTGGAATTGCTCTGTTGCAGAAATGAGAAAAGCCTCTAGACTGCTGGAAATGGAAGGCTCTCATAACTGGGATTCGTTCACTTATCTTGGGGTCCCGATCTTCAAATCTGCCATCAAACCCTCGAACTGGAATCCCATAATTGACAAAATAAAAACCAAAATCCAGAACTGGGGGGCTGGATGGCTCACTATGGCAGGAAAATTGGTGCTGCTGAAATCTGTTCTTTCCAGCATCCCAGTCTATCAAACTTCCATTCTCCTGGCACCCTCTTCTGTCATCAATAAGATAGAAAGCATCCTAAAAAAATTCCTGTGGGAAGGGGGAAAAGGAAATCAAAAAAAATTACACCTTGTTGGCTGGGAAAAACTTAAAAAACCTTACAGGGAAGGAGGGCTCCAAATCAGAAGCATTCAAGCCCAGAACCTAGCTATGGGAACTAAGCTCCTCTGGTAGCTAATCTCTGGAAGAGCAAGTTGGAGTAAAAAGGTTCTGTGGAAAAAATATTTCCCCGGACAGCGGCTTCGGTGCTTAGATGTTAATCCTCCTCACAGCAAAGGCTCACCAATTTATAAGCTTTGCATCAAAGTCATGGACCACTTCAGATCTCTGCTTTACTGGATTCCAGGGAACGGAAAAAAAATCAATGTCTGGGAAGACTCAATCCTTGGGGACGAGCCGTTGGGGCAAAATCCTGAAGTGCAGAATATGAAACAGTGGCTCAAGGATCAGCAAATGTCCACCTTGTGGGATCTCTCTGTCTGGGACTCCGACAACTGTTGGATGGATTGGAAATTAAGTCCCCACCCCCCTGGACTCGCAGAGGAAGCAAAGATTCTAGCCAATCTACTGCACGGCAAAGCCCCCGTCAATCAGTCAGTGAGTGACAAAAGAGGATGGGGAACAAAATCTGGAACCTACACTCCTGCTGAAGGCTACCGCTCCTTAATGGCTATTCCCCATGCTGCTCCAAATCCCAGCCTCTGGAAGTTTGTTTGGTCCACTCAGTCCATTCCGAAAGTGGATCTTTTCTGCTGGAATGTAATGCATAAGAGTATTCTCACTGCGGAGAACCTCAGGAAAAGAGGTCTGGAAGGCCCTTCAATCTGCTCTCTGTGTAAAAATAATGAAGAAAATCTTGAGCATCTTCTAATTACATGCCCCTTCTCTAGAGAAGTTTGGAGAGAAGCCCTCTCCCTGGATCAATCTAATCTTCCGATTCCTGATTTAACAGCATACCTCTTCTCTAATTGGGCCGGCTCCTCTCCCTTTCTCCTCATCAAAAAAGACCTCCTTAAATCTGCCTGGATGCTAATCCCGAAGTTCATCATTTGGAATTTGTGGCTTGAAAGGAATAACAGGATCTTCAGAAATGCGAAAAATCACCCATCAAAGGTTGCCCTCAAAGCAAGAGTATTCCTTGGAGAGGCCCTGGATCACAAGCTGGGACTCCGCAATGCTCAACCTCTGGATGATTATGAAACCAAATGGCTATTAGCTTTCACAAATACTGCTCAAAACCCCCCCCAGGTCAGGTGCCCAAAGCTTGCTGAGTGGGAAATCAGAATGGAAGAAGTTGATTTTATTAACTGGAGGAGCTCCCTGGAGGTTCATTGTTTGCTCTTCGACGGTGCCTCAAAAGGAAACCCAGGCCCTTCGGGTGGAGGAGGAGTGATCCTCTCCCCTACTGGCTCCATTCGCTCCTCCTAATACAATAAGGGGCAACTAATGTGTTTCCACTGTGTTTCCCATTAGTAGTGTAGTGCGCCAGTGTCGTAATCAAAAGAGAGAGGCATATAATCTCCTCTCGAACAAAAGCAGTGATCTGAAGCTGCCCGTCGCTCACCTAAAAATCAACCAGATGGACGACTGCATCATTGATATATCTCACAGAGTAAGCTAGTTGGCTCTCTACTACAACACCAGCTAGGGCATCGGGGAACTGGGGTAAATCTTCCCCTCTCCTAGATATCCCAATGATAAAATAAATATCCTCCTCAGTGGGATGGAATCACTAACCGCCACCAACACGAAATGCCTACCTCTGATGATCCCAACGTAGGATGAGATGACATAACAATGCAGAGTGGCCCTTAAGGGATGTAGCCTCCTGATAGAACTTCAGGAGGCCAACAATCCTCAAGATATATGTAGTCTGATCAGTAATGGGGTGAGGTTACAAATCCCTCTCCCTCTCCCTAACCTCCCACTGTCTGACCATGGTATATTGCTCAAGCTGAGCATGCTCCTGTTGAGCAGCATGTCGTCGCTCATGTCTTTGTTTGACATATTTCTACAATTAAAATCATATTTACTAACATCAATAATAAAATTTTATGAAAAAAATAAATTGTTCCAACCGGTGCGCCAAAATAATACAAGCGCACCATAAATGGTGCTTTAATGTTACAATTGCACCAGTTACGGTGCGCTACAACGATCCTACCGCACTGAAATTTTTTATTTAAAATTAATGTAAATGGTGCATCAAAAATATAATGCACCGGTACGATAAAAAAATTTAATTAACGGTGAGCTAAAATCATATTAGCGCACTGGTGCATTCAATTCATAGAACACACCGAACACATTTTTCGAAAATGTAATTATGTGCGTCCATTCTACGTAAGAGCACCGTCACTAGTGTACTAACGTGGAATGGGCGCACCAGAAATAGAATTTTGTAAAAAGTTTAATAATTCGTTTTCAGTGCGTTCAATTCAAGTAAGCGTAACGTTAATGGTGCATTTACTTCAACCAACAGCATCGTTTATTAATAAACATTATTACAATTTAATTAACGGTGCGCTAATTGAAAGTAAGTGCACCGACTACGATGCTCTTAAATTCCATAGGTGTACCGTATAATTTATGTATTCTTTATTACATAATGTTTACCGGTGCGCCATGGACACGTCAAAGCACCAGTGACTGAGTGATGGTGTGTCCCTTGGCACACCGAAAAATTTAGTTGTCTTTATTATTTAGGTTTCACGATGCGTCTGTTGATTTAGAGGGAACCAGAATACAAGTGCTCTAAATCATCAAACACACCGTTAAGAAATTGAATGTTTTTTATTATATTTTTTTGGGAACCAATGCGTTCCATCTGTTTGGTTCGGACCGGTATGGTGTGGCCTGTAAAAATTTACAGGGTGCACCGCGCTCCATTGCGAGCTGAACGGATCGAACGCACCACACAAAATTTTTCATTTTTTTTAAATACAAAAAATTAAAGCTTAATTTCAAAAATTAATCCGTTAAAAAATTAAATTATGAGGTAACAAAGAACTTACTTGTTGAACAGCCCTTAGAGGAGGCATCCTGGCGATGTATGGAAATTTAGAAATTTTGACCAACGTTTGTCAAAATTCAAACTAGTAGAAGCAGCCAACAGGGATGAAGAATGTGTCCACGTGGACCACGGATGTCAGGGAGTCCAGGTGGGTGAGGTTTCGAACCAGTGCAATTGGGAAAAAACGCACTGTGAGGTGGTAAAAATGAATTTTACCTCGCAGCTTTTTTTTTATTAAACCATGTTCCGGTGCGTTTTAGGGTAAAGTGCACTGGTGCAAGCGGTCAAGTTAACGCACCAAAAAATAGGGTTTTTTTTTAAAATAATGGATTTTCATTTATTATTTTGTAATGATGGAAACCAGTGTGTTTGAAAAACACTAACGCACCGGTGCATATATTATAGAGATGCACCATTAGTTTAGGTTTTATTCATTAGACGAGCACCAGTGCAATGCGTTGCATTTATTCATAAGACGAGCACCTGTGTGGTGCGTTTATTCATTAGACAAGCATCGGTGCGTTTCAGTGTTATGCGCGCGCTGGTATAAGATTGATTATTAAAAAATATAAATTTAAGAACGGTGCATTTGTATGTATGCAACGCACCAGGACATTTATAGTATCACGTCCCGGTGCGAGTGTTCTATATAAACGCACCAATTAAATTTGATTAAACTAATATGATTTTTTAAATTAAATTTCCTTGACTTATATTGTTTTCTGTTCCGGTGTGGTATACAATGTACCCGCGCCGGTGCATATATTACAGAGACGCACCGTCAATCATGGCTTGTAAATGCAATTTAAACGAACTTCGGAAAGAAATTCTTTGTAGAATGCGGTGTGTTTTCTCATTACAAGCGCACCGATGTGTTTAAGGTTAAGGTGCGCACCGCATTATATTTATTATTAAAAATATAAATTGAAAAATGGGGCGTTTATATGTATTAAACGCACTGGGACATTTATAGAATGGCATCCTAGTACGAGTGTTCTATATAAACGCACTGATTAACGGTGATGACAATAATATGATTTTTTAAATTAAATTTTCTTTGACTTGTATTTTTCTCTGTTGCGGTGCGATATAATATGTACCTGCACTAGTGCGATTTTTTATTAAATGCACCGGTGCATTTTTTATGGAAACGCGTCGATTAAAAAATATCCCCTAAAACCTTCAGTCACTCGCCTCTACTACAAACCTCTGCTATAAACGGATTTTTGGCCTCTTTTTCAATGGGCTTCCGCTATAACCTCCACTACAAGGCCTTTTCGTTGTAGTGTTAGATCCCTACAAGCGGTGCTGAAACCTCCTTCATTAAACTGATATGTATACATTGCTCTTGTAGTATTTTTTGAATCAATAGAATAAGCATGAATTTTTTTCTCTAGAAAAAATTTATACTATTTTTAATTTACGATAATTTGTTATGGTGTCCATTTGTTTAGGGTCCTTATGTTTGGCACAACATGAACCCCAACACAGATATAGCCATAAATTACAAGATGGACAAATGTCACATTATTTTGTATCGAACATAAATTACTAACATTTAGCACAACAATCTTCTAATGCCATAAATCGTATTATTTTTTATGTATGTTAGTCTCTCATTCTATTCATTTTCTTAAGGTCCTCGTCTTGGTGTAGTAGGCTTAAAGGTCTATGGATTATAATTTGGCCAAGTTTGGCACAATGATATATGCAACATTGATTAATTCAAGTAGTTCAAATAATAAAGTGTACAATTTTATAATGTAGTATTTCATATTATTTTTAAATTATGCTAACTTCTTGTGTTTTTCATTTTTTTAGGGACAACATCTTGGTGGTCCAAACCCACAGGACCATGGCATCGTCCAACCCGAATCAACACAGAAAAGCTCTGGATTTTTTTTTGGCCAAGTTTGACCATGTTCATGATGCAATATTTACTAATGAACACATAATTAGCATTGGGGTTTTCATTTTGTTCGAATTTTTTGAGTTTTAATCTTTATGTAGCACATTTGAATAGGAAGGAACATAGATCCTTCCATTATAAGTTAGTCAAGTTCAAGAGGATATTATACATGGAGCATTAGTTAATTCAATAATAAACATTAGCATAGTGCATGTTTTATTCATTTAGTGTGTGTTGGATTTCTTTTGGGTTCTCTTTTATGGTCTAACTCATATTGACATAGAATTTCAGCATTAGATTTTGTAACTCTATGTTATAAATCAACAAAGTTTCGCTAAATTGTATATACAACAGTAATTAGTTCAAATAATTAGCTAAGCAATTTTTTAATAATATGATTCTTATCATTTTTAAGTTGTAACTTGAATGGACATAAAACTTTGGATTATAAAATGTCATTTTGACTGAATTCTATATACAACATTAATTGATTCAAACAATTAAGTGTACAATTTTCTTATTGGTAATAGTTCTAGTTGGTTTGAGTGCACCGCTCTTTTATTGTTTTTGGTGTAGTGTCATCTTGGCGTGGCATGTTAGAACCCCAATGAACACATAGCCTTGATTTAGAAGTTGGCCAAGTTTGACGTGATGGCATATGTAGCATTAATTGATTCAAGAAAAAAAATGCAATTTTCCTCAAATACTTTATCTTTTTTTTTTTACTTTTCAAGTGCCTCATTATGGCATCGCTTATTAAAACCCCAATCCATCTAGAATCCTAGATTCCAAGTTAGCCAAATTCAACCAAAGTCTTCCAAGTTGGCCAAATTCAACCAAAGTTTATATTTAGCCTTATTGGAACTCCAATAGAGGTAAACCCCCCTATAAATGTCTTTCATCTTAATGTGCTATGTTGGAAATTGAATAAACAAAAAACTTTAGATGGCAAATTAGACAAAATATTAAATGTAACACCAATTAATTCAAATAATTAACAACATAATAAATTCAAATAATTATTGAGGTGGGACTATGTCTTTTTTTGCTCAACAATGTCTTTGATCCCCGGACGCTGCCGCTGAAGCTGCCTGCATCCTCCTCTAGGGTTCACGCTGTTCTCCAGGCCGCCGTCATGACCTCCCATGGGGGAGGGGATCCCCCTCCTGCCTCCCCTTTCACTGCGCTAGATGCCTTCCGTAGGCTGCTTGGTCCTCCCGGGAAGAAACCGGTTGTTCATGAAACCCCGAAATTCATCAAGAAATTAGACGCAGTCCCTGAAATCGCCCTGCCAGAGGAACCCTCGATCAAGATAGCTCTGGCCCTCGCTGAAAGAGGATTGGTTGGCCAATTCATGGGGCTTTGTCCCTCAGCCAAAACCACGGATGATTGGATCCAGCGCAACTGGAGGCCTCTTCTGAAACAAAGTGTCACTTGCTACCCGATGGGCAGAGGTTTCTTCGTTTTTGAATTCATCTCCAAAGAGGATCGCGATCTCATCTTTCGTAGCGGACCCTACTTCATGGGTTCCCAAGGCCTGTACCTCAATAGGTGGTCTCCGGACTTCGATCCTTCTGTTGATGTCCCCAAGGAGGTCCCGGTCTGGGTTAGGCTCCCTAACCTTCCGATCCACTGCTGGAACATCCAAGCCCAGGAGACAATAGGGAATGCCCTAGGACGCTACATTGACAAAGCCGAGCCCAAAGGTCAGTATTCTTGTGCTCGAATATGTGTAGAAGTAGATCTGGAGGCGGGACTACCAGAAGCCGTCAAGCTCTCGGTGGGCTCTTGGACCCATTTCCAAAAACTCGACTATGAACAGCTGCCATTCAAGTGCCGGCATTGCCATGAACACGGACACTTTCAACGTAACTACCCCAAAGCTCAACCGGCAGAAGAAGGGGAAGGATGGCAGAAGGTCAAGAAAGGCAAAGCTACCGCCAAACCGAATGACAAGAGAGGTTCAAGCAATATTCAGAAATCTGATCCTAAAGTCCCTCCGATAGATCCAATCCAGCCTCAACCCTCAAATCCTCCCCCAGCTCCATCTGGCCAAGGGGCAAGGATCGCCCCAGGGCCACCTCCGGTCACTTTTATCCTGGATTCCTCTCCTCCCGAATCCGCATGCCCCTTGGAATCCCCCATCATCCATGATGCAAACCTGTTGGAGCCAGGGGAAATTCCTCCCCAGTCTGATTCTGCTATCCCTAGGACTGAGAACCCCCTTACCGGGGAAGAAGAACGTGAAGTGGTAGAAGAACCTTCAGCAGCTGATTCTGATCCAGGAGGATACTCAGATGATGGAGCCACCGAGTCAAGCAGCTCGCATGCAACCCCAATCAAGAACCCAAGGGGTCGGAAATCAAAAAAAAAGAAAAGGGAAGAAATTTCCTATGCAGATATCCTACAGGGCTCCCAAAAAACAATCCAAAGTATGATGAAAACGAGATCAAAGCTTGGCCAGGTCCCTAAAGGGGCCGCCCCCTCTCAAAGTAAGTAATGCGGTACATCTCCTGGAACTGTAGAGGTCTAGGCAGTCCTCAGAAAGCTGAAGCAATGAAAGATCTGGTTAGAATCCACAAGCCTGAGATCCTTCTCGTCCAGGAGACAAAAATGGAGAGTGACCTCGCCCTCCAAATCGGAAGCTTATTTTGGAAAAAAGGTCCCGGGAAAGCCGTGAGTTCAAGGGGAGCATCGGGAGGCCTAGCCACCTTCTGGGACTCCATCAAGTTCGACTTGCATTCTGTTCACAACACTACTCATTGGATTCTCACCATCCTCATCCACAAAGATTCGGGCCATCATGTAAGTATGTTTAACATTTATGCTCCTATTTCAACAAAGGAAAAAAAAGAGTGCTGGGATTCCATTAGCTCATTTCTCAGCACCCACACGCCCAGAAATATTGTCATTGCAGGAGACCTCAACGTCATCTTAGCAGCTTCTGAGAAAAAAGGGGGCTCCATTGTGCGAGATCCATCCCGGGAATGGGTTGAAGATATCATCCTGGGATGGAACCTCGTGGACATCAAACCCTCCAAGGGTAAATTTACTTGGACCAACAAAAGGCTAGGGCCTGGACACATTGCCGCCCGTCTTGACAGATTTATGGTGGACTCCTCCTTTCTTTCCCTGGAGCTCCATGCAACCTCCAAAATTCTCCCCAACTGTGTTTCCGACCATAAACCTATCCTCCTTGATCTTACCTCTGAAGAAAACTTGGGGCCCATTCCCTTTAGATTCAGCCCTCTTTGGATCCATCAAGAAGGGTTTTTCCCCCTGGTCTCTAACTCATGGAACCAAAAGATCAATGGGAACCCCTCCTTCATTTGGGAAGGAAAGCTCAGAAGACTTAAACAAAAGCTGAAATCCTGGGCCAAGCTTCTCCCATCCCCGGTCTCTAGCCGCAAAGTTGCCCAAGATGCCCTAGAAAATCACCAAATCCTCACGGAATCTGGTCCAATCACTGAAAGTATCTCCCGTTCAGAATTCAACCTTCAGAAATCCTTTTTCAAAGCTTGCAGATTTGAAGAGGAGCATTGGCGGCAAAAATCCAGAAGCCTATGGTTAGCAAGTGGTGACAAAAACACTGCCTACTTTCACAAACAGGCTGAATCTAGAAAAAATTTCAAAACAGTGAAAGAAATCACTCATCAAGGCACTCTGGTAAAAGATTTTGAAGGTATTAAACGTGCAGCCCGCTCCCATTTCAAGGACCTCTTCACTGCTCCTCCTGCCGAGCCCTTAGACTCCATGGCTCATCCCCTTAATCTCATACCCAACCTGGTTCATGGCCCCGATAATGATCTTCTCGATGCCCCTGTCTCTATGAAAGAACTCAAGTCTGCTCTTTCTCACATGAAACCTGACAGCGCCCCTGGTCCGGATGGATTCACAACCAGATTCTTCTCTTCCTGCTGGGATATTATCAAATATGATCTGTTGAGAATGGTTCGGAATTCCCAAATTCATCACAAGCTGGGTGGGAGCACAAACTCCTCTTTCCTTGCTTTGATCCCGAAGGAGAGAGGGGCCTCTAGTTTCACCAGGTTCCGCCCTATATCCCTCTGCAACACGGGCTACAAGCTGGTCACCAAGATCATAGCAAACAGGCTGAAAAAAATTCTGCCAAGGATCATACCTGAGAATCAAGGCGGATTCATAAAAGGCAGGAAAATTCTTGACAATGTTATCCTCGTCCAAGAGGCAATTCACTCTAGCGTGAACCGGAAAGAGAAAGGCATGGTTGTAAAGCTAGACCTAGCCAATGCCTTTGACAGGGTAAGATATGACTATCTCTTCTCGGTGATGGAGAAATTTGGGTTTTCCTTAGCTTTCATTGACTGGATTAAAGGCTGTATCTGTGCTCCCTGGATAGCTCCGCTGGTCAATGGGAGACCAACTAACTTTTTTCAGGCCACAAGAGGGTTGAGACAGGGCTGCCCCCTGTCACCGCTCCTCTATGCCATTCAGGCCTCCGTTCTCAGTTTTCAGCTTATTAACTGTCAGCAGGTCCAAACCCTTCCTGGCCTCCGAATGGTTCACAATGTCAAAGACATTAATCATGCCCAGTTTGCAGATGACACGCTGCTGCTGGGAGGTGTCGGTGTTCAATCTGCAAGAAGCTTCAAGAACGAGCTTGAAACCTATAATCAGATCTCTGGAAGCAAAATCAACCTGCTAAAAAGCAAAATCTACTGTTGGAATTGCTCTGTTGCAGAAATGAGAAAAGCCTCTAGACTGTTGGAAATGGAAGGCTCTCATAACTGGGATTCGTTCACTTATCTTGGGGTCCCGATCTTCAAATCTGCCATCAAACCCTCGAACTGGAATCCCATAATTGACAAAATAAAAACCAAAATCCAGAACTGGGGGGCTGGATGGCTCACTATGGCAGGAAAATTGGTGCTGTTGAAATATGTTCTTTCCAGCATCCCAGTCTATCAAACTTCCATTCTCCTGGCACCCTCTTCTGTCATCAATAAGATAGAAAGCCTCCTAAAAAAATTCCTGTGGGAAGGGGGAAAAGGAAATCAAAAAAAATTACACCTTGTTGGCTGGGAAAAACTTTAAAAACCTTACAGGGAAGGAGGGCTCCAAATCAGAAGCATTCAAGCCCAGAACCTAGCTATGCGAACTAAGCTCCTCTGGCAGCTAATCTCTGGAAGAGCAAGTTGGAGTAAAAAGGTTCTGTGGAAAAAATATTTCCCCGGACAGCGGCTTCGGTGCTTAGATGTTAATCCTCCTCACAGCAAAGGCTCACCAATTTATAAGCTTTGCATCAAAGTCATGGACCACTTCAGATCTCTGCTTTACTGGATTCCAGGGAACGGAAAAAAAATCAATGTCTGGGAAGACTCAATCCTTGGGGACGAGCCATTGGGGCAAAATCCTGAAGTGCAGAATATGAAACAGTGGCTCAAGGATCAGCAAATGTACACCTTGTGGGATCTCTCTGTCTGGGACTCCGACAACTGTTGGATGGATTGGAAATTAAGTCCCCACCCCCCTGGACTCGCAGAGGAAGCAAAGATTCTAGCCAATCTACTGCACGGCAAAGCCCCCGTCAATCAGTCAGTGAGTGACAAAAGAGGATGGGGAACAAAATCTGGAACCTACACTCCTGCTGAAGGCTACCGCTCCTTAATGGCTATTCCCCATGCTGCTCCAAATCCCAGCCTCTGGAAGTTTGTTTGGTCCACTCAGTCCATTCCGAAAGTGGATCTTTTCTGCTGGAATGTAATGCATAAGAGTATTCTCACTGCGGAGAACCTCGGGAAAAGAGGTCTGGAAGGCCCTTCAATCTGCTCTCTGTGTAAAAATAATGAAGAAAATCTTGAGCATCTTCTAATTACCTGCCCCTTCTCTAGAGAAGTTTGGAGAGAAGCCCTCTCCCTGGATCAATCTAATCTTCCGATTCCTGATTTAACAGCAGACCTCTTCTCTAATTGGGCCGGCTCCTCTCCCTTTCTCCTCATCAAAAAAGACCTCCTTAAATCTGCCCGGATGCTAATCCCGAAGTTCATCATTTGGAAGTTGTGGCTTGAAAGGAATAACAGGATCTTCAGAAATGCGGAAAATCACCCATCAAAGGTTGCCCTCAAAGCAAGAGTATTCCTTGGAGAGGCCCTGGATCACAAGCCGGGACTCCGCAATGCTCAACCTCTGGATGATTATGAAACCAAATGGCTATCAGCCTTCACAAATACTGCTCAAAACCCCCCCCTAGGTCAGGTGCCCAAAGCTTGCTGAGTGGGAAATCAGAATGGAAGAAGTTGATTTTATTAACTGGAGGAGCTCCCTGGAGGTTCATTGTTTGCTCTTCGACGGTGCCTCAAAAGGCAACCCAGGCCCTTCGGGTGGAGGAGGAGTGATCCTCTCCCCTACTGGCTCCATTCGCTCCTCCTTTGCTTGGGGACTGGGTGTGGAAACCAGCAACTATGCTGAATTTTATGCCCTTTGGCAAGGTCTCAGGCAAGCTATTAAACAGAATATACGGCAGATCACTGTTTTCGGTGACTCTAGAATTGTTGTGCAGGCCATTCGTACAAATTCTCGGCCTTCTAGTCTCCCCATGAAGCGTATTTTCCAGAAAATTCAGGTCCTAGCTAGCAAGTTTCAGTCAATAAGAATCTGTCACATTTTACGTCATCTCAACAATATGGCCGACCTTGAGGCTAATCGTGCCACGCTCCTAGGCAGGGGCACCATCTCAGAAAATGGGACTGAATCTTTCTGCTCCATCCCGTGAAACTGTCAGGTCTGCTTTGGTCCTCTTCCCTCATGCTCATCTCTCATGATTTCATTCGTTTTTAGCTCGCTTGGTTCCTGTGATCCTACTTCAGATCTCCCTCCACAAGCTCCTTCATGGAATCATTGGACTCAACTGCTCAACTCGCCTCTTGGTTCGCAGATCTGGAACAAGCTGTTGGGTAACTACAAGGCCAACTTATGGAACAGATCCATCATCCTCGCCCATCCACTGGCTCAGATGAGAATTCTCCAGATTGGCTCAACTCCGAGATGGGAAAGCTTAAAAAAGAAGTTGACTCTGCCTCAGAAGTACTGGAAGAACTCAAATTCGATGTCTCATCTGAGTTCAACGATGCATCAATCACCTTTGGAAACTCAGGAAGAAGTTGATCTGTACCGGAGACAACATCCAAGATATTTCTCACAAAATTGGACTTCAAATGACTCTGAGGCCACCTATCAAGTTTCCTCTGTTCTTAAGATGATTGCAGACCCATTTCTGCCCAACCTCTGCAATTTTTTTGTCGTTTGTGTCAACTTTACTGTCTCTCATAGGCGCTCTATTCCCCTAAATGTCAAGATGTCTCTGCCAGATGGCCGTTGCAATCCTCAGCACGATTGGAAAATTGACTACGATATCTCTGGTCACTATTGGTATCTACCAATCTCATCAGAGCCCCTGGCTTTGGTCAAAGATTCTACTACTGTAATACAGCACCCGGAAGCTGGTTTTCCGGATCAATACTAATCTTCCCCTCAGTTTCGGTCAAAAAAAAAAAATTTCAAATAATTAACAATATAATTATGTCCATGGTAAATGTTATTGTTTCATCAATAATTTATGTTATATTAATTTTTCATCAATAATCCATGTTATTTTTTCTATTTGTAACATTTTGAATTTCACAATCAATAAAACCTTGCCAAAAATGTATAATGTGAATTAATAAAACTTGAATTTGATTAAAGTTCTAATAATTTGTACCTTACAGCCCATAAAAACAAATTCAGATTCAAATCTTACCATCATGATTCTTCTTTCTTTTTCTTACTTTTACATATTTGTTTGAGATAAAATTAAAACCCTACAAACTATAAATTCACATTTACTCTTATCTTTGTCTCTTCTGTTTTTTTGGGTGGAGTTGTATACAAGTTATTTCTTATTTCCATAATGGATAACCGTGGGATCTCTGGAGGAGAGGGTGGTAGGTCTACGCAAATCATCTCTTCACAAAAGATGGTCGTGGCTACTTCATGCAGTCCAACGATGTTTCTACGTGGCATCGATGGCATGTGTATATTGCACTACTTATCGTTGTTGTTTTTGCGGTTATTGTCTCTTGGTTGAGTGTGGGAGGCTGTGCATGGGCCAGTAGACAGAAGAGATGCGAGAAAGGTGTAATCATTCCTGGCCCCAAAGGATGTCCAGATGCAACCTAAATGCAAGTAGGCTATTAATGCCACCAGCATTCAGACGCTAAGCCAAACCCTTCCTCAACTGTCTTGTCAAATCTGAACTTCAATGCCACAATACTCCTCGAGGGCTCACGATGACACTCACTAATTCATCACATGTGGAAATACCATCCTTCGTGACTTTCTTTAGTCACGGCTCTGTAGTCTCCGTCTATGTCACATGGTTCGGGTTTGAATTTGAGTTCGACGACCTTGAAATTCGGTTCGAATTCAAATTTTGTTTTGAGGTTCGGGATGAAATTCAGCATTAGGTTCATCAAATACATATATATATATTCTATTTTCGAAAATAGAATATATATATATTCTAAAATAGAATATATATATATATATATATATTCTAATTTAGAATATATATATATATATATATATATATATATATATATATATATTCTAATTTAGAATATATATATATATATATATATATATATATATATATTCTAATTTAGAATATATATATATATATATATATATTCTATTTTCTAAAATAGAATATATATATATATTCTATTTTAGAAAATAGAATATTCTAGAAAATAGAATATATATATTCTAGAAAATAGAATATATATTCTATTTTAGAAAATAGAATATATATATATTCTATTTTAGAAAATAAAATAGAATATATATTTTCTAAAATAGAATATATATATATATATATATTCTATTTTAGAAAATATATATTCTATTTTAGAAAATATATATTCTATTTTAGAAAATAAAATAGAATATATATATATATATATATATATATATATATATTCTATTTTAGAAAATATATATTCTATTTTAGAAAATAGAATATTTTTTTTTCCAAGGAAAAAGTCAGTAATTTTATTTCATAAATGAACAAAATTACATTCAGCACATGTAAAAGGATCACTAAGATCCCTACATTGTCATATATCTCTGTCTTATATCAACATCATAAGAGATGTCCCAAAAATCATATCGGTCTGTCCAATACAGCACACTAAAATGCACACTAAAATGCAGTGTATTTGCTGTTCTACAAGTATCAATGTCGACTGTCTACAGCCCACTTATATCCAAAAAATTGTATATATATCATAGAAGTCCATCGCTGGTTGTCTGCAGCTATGGTCTCGATCTCAAACTTTGGCAGTCTTAACCACAATATAATCCAGGTATTCAGGAATACCATCACAACACATATTTAGTCAGCCTAAACACTACGAGCTTTTATATCCATATTCACTGGTAGCACCTGTAGCAACAGATTATCCACGAAAAAATAGAAGTAGCATGACACGGCCACAAAGCCAGATCAGAAAAGACACAAATGTGTAGAGACCAACTGAAAACCGTCAGAATCACGGTCTTACAGGCATCCCCTCGTTTGTCTCCAGTATCAGGGTTAACAGACCACATATATCCAAAAAAACTCTCTGATATCCCTCGCTGGTTCGTCTGCCTTTGTATCGCAGCTAACCCCATCGTCTGAGTTTGAATTGCATCTAACCCAGTCGTGACAGAAAACCCCTCACTCACCTGTCAGATCGGTGGCTCAAGCAGTGCCTCGTTCACTTCATGGAAAGGTCGATGGTAATAGCTATTTGTGCCCTCAGTTGTGTGAGTAGTGATCTGCCAAGTGCCATATGGATAGTGCTGTTGAGTCGCTACCTTGGAGAGCATATCAGCAGTCTCATTTCGCTCCCTGTAGACATGTGTAAATGAGATATGAGAAAAAGACTGCTTTAACAGGATCACCTCCTCCAGAATTGGTAAGAGTATCATCACATTGCATTGTGTGATCTCTTTAGCCCAGTTTATAACGATCATAGAGTCGCCATAAACCTGTAGAGACCGACATCCTTGTTCAAGGGCGAATAGCATCAGCAGCCTGAGGGACATGAGTTCAGCATAATTATTAGATCCCCTCCCCAAACCAGCCACCAGATGAAAGTATAGAGACTCAGATTTGTATAGTACTCCCCCCCCACCACAATCCGATTGATGGTCTATTGATGCACCATCAAAAAAAGCCCATGGCAAGGATTTGTCAATCATCTCCACACACACTGGTCGCGATCGAACCACAGGGGCAGGTGCCTTGAAGTGTAGGGTAATTGCCACGATATGTGCCACTACCCTCGCCATAGGAGCCCTGCAATCTTGAAAAATAATCATATTCCTGGTAATCCAGATGCCCCAGGCATATATGCAAGGGAAAGCCCTGATGTTTGAAGTCTTATGAGTTAACCACCACTGTTGGAATGCCTCATGAGTATTCACACCCTGCCACCCCACATTGATTTCCAATAATCTGCAGGCATCAGCCCAAATATCCTGAGAATACCTGCAATGTACAAAGAGATGTGAGCTAGTCTCTTCAGCTTCCCTACAAAGTGGACAGAACCCCGGCCCCTGTAGGAATCGTCTTTGTAGCATGTCCCAGGTTGGTGCTCGTTGTTCCAGAATTGCCCAGAAGAGTAGTTTTGTTTTACCTGGACACTTTAGCTGCCACAGATGTTTCCACCACCACACCAATCCCCTGTTATGTACGTTCACATTCAGCTGTATATATCCAAACTTAGGGGAGTATTTGCCAGAAGGATGAAAGCCCCAAATCAATTCATCAGTCCTATCTGTCAGTCGTATAGAAGATAGTCTTAATTGCCGAAGATAATCCTCCCAAGCCCCATGCAATTCACCGGGGATCTCTAGTCCATGTGCAGTGATCCAACCCTGATGCCAATGTGTAGATGTTCTCAAATCCGCTATATCAGCCAAAAAATGACAGCCCCTTTCTGCCAGAAAATTCCTCAGATCCACATGTAGAACATGGCCACCCCTACATCCAACCCATGGGTCCAGTCCTAAACGAATATGTCTCCCATTTCCAACCCGCCACACTAAGCCAGATCCAACCAAATGGAAATTCTGCACCACTGCTTTCCAAACCACTGAGCAATTTGCCCTCGTCTTATTGCCCTGCCGGATCCATTCAAGTAGAGTAAGTGGGGCAATATACTTATGATAGACCACTCTAGTCCAGAGGCTCTGTGTGTGAATAAGTCGCCACGACACCTTGGCCCCCAAGGCAGTAGCAAACAGAAAAATATTCTTCAACCCCCATCCTCCCAGTGCTTTTGGGACCGCAAGTTTTTCCCATCTGACCCACACCAAAGCTCGTTTGTCACACTTACCCTTCCAAAGAAAAGCAAAACACAATCGTCGAATCTGTTCCAATACTCCTTTGGGGATCCAAGCTAGTGACAGCCAAAAAACCGGGATGGCTTCCAAAACAGATTTAATCAGAACCAGCCTACCAGCCCGTGAGAGCCATTTATGACTCCATACAAGTAGTCGCTGTTCTAATTTAGCTAATAACCAGTAGCAATCGGCCTTCTGATATGCATTTGGTTTCAGGTGAAAGCCAAGGTACTTTAAGCCATCGTCGATATCCAAAGTCCTGTAAGGTAGTCTAAGTGCCAAATAGTGAATCTCCTGCTCAGTTAATTGCGAACAAGTGATTGATGACTTGTCAATGTTTACTAACATACCCGCAGCTATTTGCACTAAATTTAGACCTTTAACCACCTTATCAATATCCTGTCGGGTGCCATCACAAAAAATCAGAATGTCATCAACAAATAGAAGATGAGAGATATACAGGACCTGAGAGATGGATATTCCACGAAAGGAGCCATCAGCTTTAGCTTTCAGTATAAAACGACTGAGGCCTTCAGCAACAAGGAGAAACAACAGCGGAGAAAGTGGGCATCCCTGTCTAAGGCCCCTACCCGCATGGAAGAATGGGCTCGCAGATCCATTGATCAAAACAGCAAAGCTCACCGTAGTGATGCAGGCCATAATCCATCGGATAAATTCATAACAGAAACCCAGGTGTGTAAGGAGCATCCGGAGATAGAGCCAACTAACTCTGTCAAATGCTTTTGAAAGATCAATCTTGATCACAGCACCCTTCTGTTTCTGCACTTTCAGAGTGTGTAATCCTTCCTGGGCCACACCGATGGCCTCATGAATTTGTCGACCTTCCAAGAAGCCGAATTGTTCACAAGAGATATGCTGAGACAGAATGTTCTTGAGTCTCCGCGCCATAACCTTAGCGATGATTTTATAGATACAATTGCAGAGAGAGATAGGTCTGAAATCATCAAAGGATTCGGGCTTGTCCGGTTTTGGTATCAGAGCAATAAAAGTCAAATTAAATGGACCATGTACAAACCCAGCCTTCCGCGATTCTTCCACCACAGTCAATAATTCCTCCCCGAAGAGGTCATAGAAACCCAAGAAGAATTCGATAGGCCAGCCATCTGGCCCAGGACTTTTATCTTTCTGAAAGGAATACATAACCTGTAACATCTCATTTGGCAACACCTCCTCCATTAGCAAGCGATTTTCTTCCTCCCCCACAAAGCGTGGGAAAAGCTGAGTCACCCGAATTACCTCAGCAATAGAGACCCCAGGTTGAGCAGTGAATAATTCCCCAAAGTGTCTGACACCCATCTCCGCTAATCCATCAAAACTGGAGACCCGTTCCCCGTCAACAGCAGATAGTTCCCAGATAGAGTTAGTCGATTTTCTTCCTTTTGCGTATGCTTGAAAAAATTTGGTGTTCTCATCACCGCACTGTAGCCATATCGCCCTACTTTTCATCCTCCACATCTCTTCTCTCTCACACAGTATCTTATTTCTGCGATTCTCCCATTCCATCAGCTCACCTTTCTGCTGATCATCCATAAAGCCCATGCTCGGGCAGTGTATCAGTTTATCTATATTCAACTCAGCATTCTTCAGATTCAGTTCATCTCGATCCCGTTTCTCATGTGCCCAAAGGATAGTGGCCTCCTTTATGCGCTGTAGATTATGCTGAAAGTGTGCACCTGCGTTCTCTGAAGAATCTATAGGTCGATGAGCCCACATATTCTAAACCATGTTAAGATAATCCTGCTCCTTCAGCCAGCTAGGATTGAATTTGAAGGGACTAGGGGGTTTCTTACTTCTGCCTCTTAACTCCAGAAAAATGGGGCAGTGATCAGATACCCCCCCCGACCCTACCCACTGCCGGACAACATCAACCCCCAGTACTAAAACATCAGCCACCAAAAACCTATCCAGTCTCTTTGCTACCCTATGATCCCCAGCACGCTTATTACACCAAGTAGGAGTTAATTTAGTAGGTTGTATGTCAAGTAGATCCTTCCTGGCAAAGGCTTGAATGAAAAAATCTGCCAATGTATCCGGTGCAGCCCGAGGCCCCCACACTTCAGAAGACCCCAGCGAGAGATTTAAGTCCCCTCCCAGAATCACGTCCCTACCATCAAAAATATTCATACTTAATAAGGAATCCCAGTAGCCAACCCTATTAGCATATGGCCCGTAGATATTGAGGACCGTGATCAATCTACCAATCTCAGCATCCCAAACTTCCAAACCGATACCAGAAGGGATACCCCATGAACAGTCACATCTACAGCTCTTCATCTTCCACCCCGAGGCCAGCCCTCCAGAACGCCCCCGGGCATCCACTCCTACGAACTTCCATCCAGGAAGCAAAGATTCTAAAGTCCTAACAACATCCACACAGTCACCCAGAGTTTCCTGCAGCAGTAATATATCAGGTTGATCTATGTCCACCAACCTCCTAAGAGACGATTTTTTAATGGGACTCGCCAACCCGCGACAGTTAAAGGACAAAATTTTCATTAGAGACCCCCATCCAGGGCTTTCTCTGCTCTAAGTGCCCACTCAATGGAAGATTGTGTGCCCATCACTAAGTCCACCTTTGCCCGATCCTGTGCCTTAGATAAGAGGGATTTTCGTCCCCTTTCCTTACCCCCAGTGCTAAGAGCCAAATCAGGAAGTCCCCTCCCCCCCAATCCGTCAGCAGCTATCTCCCGATTTCTAAGAGCGTAGCGGATGCTACGTCCCACCGAACCGCTGGAAAGTTTCCTGGATACCATGGAGGGAGTGGATGTATTGTCCGCATCAGACATCATACAAGTAGCAACAGGACTAAGTAAATCGGTGCCAGCAGGTGGAGGGGGCCCATGACTACCACCCCCCACATCATCAGAGACAATAAAAATAGAATCAACAGGAGCATTAAAGTGAGACATACCCTGGGGATTCGCATCAGATCCCCCACATAAGATGGACGTCTCCCTCAGATTGCTGGTGTAGGCCCGAGTCAAAGAGGCATCTGTAAAAGTGGCCCCCACCTCCTTCGAATCAGTCGATCCAATAGTCGATGCAACATTCACAGTTGGAGGCAAAGGTTCCCCATCACCAGGATTCCCACGAACTGATGATACCCCAGTATCAGAGTGCTCTCTACGAGCTAGTGCAGGCCCATGTTCATCAGCCCTCACCTGCTGAGGAATTACCTTCAACAAAGGATCAGCACGATCAGCAGCTCCTACCCCGGCCATAGGCTTACAGCCCCGATACGTTAAGGGACAGCTGGCTACCAAATGTCCGTGAGCGTGGCAGCGGTGGCACCGAAACGGCACCCCCACATAATCCAGAAGTTGGACAAAATCCCCATCCTTGGATTGAATGTTAATATCAGCAGAGAGCCCCTGCCGAAGGTCGATTTTAACCAGAATCTTAGCCACCGTATAAATTCCAGTCTCATGGTGGGAGTAATCCGAACATACATAATCACCAAGAAAATTGCCAATCTCTGCAAACCGAGTTTCGTTCCATAGATGCATGGGGAATCCAGGGAGCTTCACCCACAGCGGTTCTGCATCTATTTTCTCCGATTTGGAATCAAAAAAGGGAGTCCAGCTTTTTAGTATGATAGGGACGCCCATCATCGACCAATGTCGTCGCAAGACTTTATCAACCTCCCCCTGGTTCGGTAAAATAAAAGAGAACCATCCCTTCGTCAGCACCCGAATCTCAGGAGCAGAAGACACCAAGTCCTTCCACTTCTCAGTCGCCCAACGCCGAAGAAAACCATGTCCAATCCTTCTACCCCGAACATGTCCAACCACTGCGGTGTGTGTGAAATCCTCCGCCTCATCCAAGGTAACATCCACCCCCAACACCAATTTATCCCGTCTCTTTCGATCTTTAACCCGTTTTGTAGACTTCGCAGGAACCCCGGATCGATTTAAAGTCTCCCCAGCAGGAATAGATAAATCAGGTAGGTGTCTACTCCAATCCCGATCTACCTCAGGCCCAGAAAATTCCGCTGACCCCCCACCATTCATGGAGAGTCCAGACAGAGCCCCAGCTCCATCTGACAACATGGTGTCTGACCCAGCAGCAGCATGCCCACAGACAGGTATCCCTGCAGAGGTGTAAGCCGAATCCACCATCTCCCTACCCCAGCCTAGCCTTCAGAACCACCGGTTCACTAGTCAATATCAGAGAAAATCAGCATTCCCAGGCCCCAGACCAGCATCATCAGCTCAGTACATTCCACCGAAAATTCAAGAATCCATAAAGATCGGCCCCCAAGCCACAAAACACAGCTTCTAACAATACCACGATCTCCTTCAAAGATGATTCAGACCCCTGCGTTCTTCCACCATCAATCCCCAGCAATCCAGATGGCCCCAAAAACCCAGAACACTGTCCAAGTGATATCAAAGTGGCCCCTGCATCAAGATTCGCAGGAAGTATAATGACAACATGACCCAATCCAGTCGAAGATGTATGGTCTGCAACTCCACCAAAACCCAATTCGCCCAACGTCTGAGATCAGTAGAAATCGAGTTCCCTGCCAAGAAAGGTGTCCACAACCACTCAGAGAAACGCGCAGCACCACCAATAAATGCCCCACAAGCCACTCACGCACATGGTGTTCCTCCAAGCCCGATGCAAAGAGCTTGCTCAGTACTCTGCCCACTCAGCCGTTCTGTCAATGCTAGTAGGATTCATGAACTTCTTGGAGCTCCCCCTCTGCCACATGCTTCAGTACAGGGTGCTCTGGCATTTTCACAATAACCCATTCAGGAGCCAATGGAGCGTATCCAAGTTTTCCAGAGCTTCATTACTGCAACAACCTCAATAGGCAATGCTTATGTAAACCATGCAGGAAGACCCACTTCTCACTGGATCGCTCTCATCTAGCTTAGTGTATAGAGTCGAAGATTATTGTGTCGAAGATGTAGAGTATCAGAGAAACGCGCAGCACCTCCAAAAAATGCCCCACAAGCCACTCACGCACAAGGTGTTCCTCCAAGCCCGATGCAAAGAGCTTGCTCAGTACTCTGTCCACACGGCCGTTCTGTCAAAGTTAGTAGGATTCTTGAACTTCTTGGAGCTCCCTCCCCTCAATTGTCTATCGTCCCTAATTTCATTTCATCAATCATTAGAAAATAGAATATATATATATATATATTCTATTTTCTAAAATAGAATATATATATATTCTATTTTCTAAAATAGAATATTCTATTTTTTAAAATAGAATATATATATATTCTATTTTAGAAAATAGAATATATATATATATATATATATATATATATATATATATATTCTATTTTAGAAAATAGAATATATATATATATATTAAAATAGAATTTTTAAATTTTTAAATATGTTGAAAAACCCTATATAAAACATTAATCAAACAACAAATAATACAGAGTCGGGCATCAAAAATTAAAATCGTACTTTAGAATATAATAATAATTTACAATGCAATATACTAGCCGTGTCAATATACTGTGTGTGGCCCATAGCAAGTCGTCGCAGCCCTCGGCTTACCCCCGTCTACCGTTTTAGGAAATCACAGCAAGTAACCAGAATGGAGTGGCCCCGCGTGGTGGTCCTCGACTCCTCGCCCTACGCCATTGATCGATGGAGGGATTGTCTTCCAAATTATCAAATCGCATCAAGTGTGCAGCCTGCAACGAGCGCCTTGGCCCTGGAAGCGTCCATCGCGAAAGAGAATGAAGTGGCCACGGGCTTGTATCCAACAGGAATAGAATCGAGTAGTCTCCCTTTGCTTTAGTGCATCATCCTAGACATTGCATCAAGTTCGACGAACTTAAATGATTTTCAAAAAAAAATTAGGGTTCGTCGAATTTCGAACTTCATCCTTGAAGTCCGGCAAACCCTGTGACATAGGTCTCAGTTATAAATTGAGTTTACCTATTCTTCTCAATGCAGCCTCTAGATTTGCAGCTAGACTTCAATCTTTAACACACAGAATATAAGTCCACCATCAAGCCTAACAGCTCGAAGTCACTACTCAACAAATTCTTCAACGACTCTATCTCAATACCCAACATCAAGATGATTTATGTTAAAACTTAAGGCACGTGACATTTAACAAACAGAGGGTTTCTTCTTACAATGGTTTGAATCTTGTCAGAGTTCTAACATAGATCAATGTTTAGCAAACAAAGTTACATAGGCTACATAGGTTGTGGAGAATCTCAACAAAAATTGTATTATTATTTCAAAGAAGAGTATTACATATAAAGGAATTCAAAACCGTTATCTACAGTTAGATAACGAGATTATTAACCAAAATTTACTAACTAATAAATCCAATGTTAATTACAATGAAATCCCGAAGGATTATTCAACATTCCCCCCTTAATCCGAAGGGACTTCTGATATGCCAAGCTGCATTCTGAATTTTTCAGAATTTTCACGGCCCAATGCTTTAGTAAAGATATATGCTAGTTGCTCTAAAGTAGAAAAATGTGTCATATGAATGGTTTTGGCCTCAACATGATGTCGAATCAAGTGATATTTGGTGTTGATATGTTTGGTTCGATCATGGAATTTGGGATTCTTGACCAATTGAATTGCAGAAGAGTTGTCAACAAAGAGAGGCGTTGAAGTCATTTGTTTCTCCTGCAATTCTTTAAGTATTTTTCGAATCCAAACAATTTCTTTTGTGGCTTGAGCTACTACAACATATTCAGCTTCAGTTGTAGAATCAATAGGAACAGATTGCTTTCATGATCTCCAAGTGATAGTTGTTGATCCAAGATTCATCAAATAACCTAAAGTAGACACCCCATGCTCTTTATCTCCGTCAAAATCTGAATCTGAATAACCAGTGAGATGGAAATCTAGAACTCTAGAATATTTGATGCCATAAGATTGAGTGCCTTTTAAATATTTGAGCCGTCATTTTGTTGTGACCCAATGACCTTCACAGGGTTGATGCATAAACCTGGAAAGTATTCCTACAACAAAAGTTATGTCAAGACAAGTAGTAGTAAGATAAATTAAACTTCCAACAAGCTGCTTGTACTTTGTTGGATCTTCGAATGTGTTGCCTTCATTTGAAGTAAGCTTTAAATTCTGCTCCATTGGAGTAGAAACATAATTACAATCCTGCATCCCAAATTTGATAAATAACTCTCCAATATATTTTTTCTAAGAAATAAAAACATGCTTTGGTTTTTTATCTACTTCAATTCCTAAATAATAATGTAGTAATCCCAAATCTGTCATATCAAAAACCTTTTTCAACTCCCTTTAAATAGAGGCTATATAACCATCATTATTTCCCATGATAAGCAAATCATCTACATAGACAATTAGATATACAACTAATCTTCCAACTTTCTTGACAAATAAAGTTGCATCATCTAGATTGAAATGCTTATAATTCAACTTGAATATGTTCAATTAACTTTTCATACCATGCTCGGGGTGCTTGCTTCAAACCATACAAAGATTTTACCAATTTACATACCTTCTGCTCTTGACCTTGAATAGCAAAACCTTCTGGATGAGTCATACTTGAAAGAAGGCAGACTTAACATCCATATGATGTATTTTCCATCCCTTTTGTGCTGCTAAAGAAAATAAAGTTCGAATAGTGCCCCACTTTGTTGTAGAAGCAAAAGTTTATGTGTAGTCAACACCTTCTTTTTGAGCATATCCTTTTGCCACAAGTCTTGCTTTATGTTTGTCAAGCATGCCATCAGCTTTATAATTGTTCTTATATATCCACTTGCAGCCAATAGGTTTGGTTCCAATTGGAGGGTCCACCAACCTCCAAGTTCCATTTTTTATGAGAGCATCATACTCTCTTTGCATTGCACTTCTCCATGCATCACTAGTTGTTGCTTCTTGAAAGGAAGCAGTTTCATCAACAACGGAAAAGTTTAATTCACAATTTGATGTGACAAAATCAACATACCTTCTTGGAAATGTCTTGCTTCTTATCGATCTACGTACCAGTTGTTGCAGTGTTTTCTATGTTTCTTCTTCAAGAGCAGGTTATTCATTATCTCTGAGACTTATCTTATCCATTCAATCAACAATATCATCAATTTCTCGACCCTCAATTTCTGTAGGAACTTCCTTTGTTTCTGCAAGAACTTGTGCATTAGAAGAACTTGTTGTTATGGAAGAAAATTCCAAAGATTGACTTAGAACAGAAATCCCCCCTTCAAGATTTGGAAGTTCATTATCCCTTTCATGATAGAATTTTTTAGAGTAAAATCTATCAAGTTGAGCAAGTTATTTATCAATAGTGAGTGCATCTTTGTCAAATTCAAGAAATACAACATCTCTAGAGACAATAAACTTGTTTTTATCTTCATCATACAATTTATAAGATTTGGAAGTATTAGAATATCCCCAAAAATGCACTTTCGACTTCTTACTTCCAAATTATTTCTTTGTTGCTCAGCAATCAATGCATAACATGTGGAACCAAAAATTATAAAATTATATTTGACAACTGGAAGATGGCCATGCCACATTTCATAAGGAGTTTCATTTTGTAGTGCAGCAAAAGGACTTATATTCTTAATGTAGACAGCACAAAGAACTGCTTCTCCCCAAAACATTAACTTAATATTCTTAAACAACATCATGGATCTTACCATATTGAGCAATGTCTTGTTCATACGTTCTGCCACACCATTTTGTTGTGGATTATAAGGAACAATGGTTTGATATTTAATACCATTGTCCTGCAAATATTTTTCAAACTCCTGTGATGTGTATTCACCACCATTATCAGTTCTAATGGTTCCAATATTGAGCTGAGTTTCATTTTTAATCCACAAATGAAAATTTCTGAATGTATCAAAAACTTGAGATTTTTCTTTTAATAAATAAACCCGGCACATCTTTGTATAGTCATCAATAAAAGTCATTAAATATTTATTACCATTTGTTGATGGAACAGGCATGGGCCCACACAAATCTAAGTGAATAAGGCCTAACTTTCTGGAAGCTCGAGACATAGAGTCATGAAATGGTTGTTTACTGTGCTTGCCTAAAATACAAGCATCACATTGGGAAAGTTGTCTTGGAATAGTAGGAAGCACTTGAACTCCTTTATGTTTCATAAGTCTAAGACTATCATAATTAATATGACCAAATCTAGCATGCCACAACAAGCTGGAAGACAAGTTACCACTATGCTTAGCCAAATTTGCAGAATTTTGAATTGAATGAGGTACCTTTCAACTTTAAAAGCTTGTCATCTTCCACTCCAAACATTACAATCACATGATTAGAAGCTCTTCTAATTTCAATAAGGCCATCAAACACATGTATTGAATGACCTTGTTGTCTAATATGCACAAGAGACAACAAATTTCTCTTCAATTGTGGAAGATAAAGAACATTAGTAAGTATGTAATCGGAAAGTCCTGGTAACTTAAGTCTAACAGATCCAATTCCTAAAGGTTTTAACTGTGATTTGTTTGCAAAATAAACTACTCCATCAACTTGATCACTGAATGTCTCAAATAAGTATTTTCTAAATGTCATATGGCATGTGGCTCCAATATCTAACAACCAAGTATCATTCCAAGATGAAAACAAAGTACTAAAAACTTCCTCAATGCCAAGATTACAATGTGCTACAACATAATGTGCATATTTAGGAGGGTTACCTTTGTCTTGTGTTTTCTCTTTCTTGTTAACTATTTTCTCCCAAGAAATTTTGCAATTACTAGCCATATGACCAGCTTTGCCACATCTATAACACTGCCTCTCTCCTTGATTATATTTTTCGCCCCTTCCTCTGAATTGTCCTCTACCTTGTCCTCTGCTTCTGTTATCATCTTTAGTGCATTCTTCTTTTGACTTCTGTGCGATGCACAAAGTTTCTTCATTGGGATTAGACTACTTCTTCCCAAATGCTTTCTCTCTCTCTTTGCAATTTTCTCAACAAGTTTTTCAAATGTCATAGCTTTAATCTGGCCACTAGCTTGAAGAGATTCTAGATAGTGAGTATAGGAGGGGTATAGAGTCTTAATAAAGGCAGTCAATTGAATGTCAATTTTTACACCAGTTGCTTCAAAATCGTGGAAAATGGCTCTAATTTCATAAGCAAGTTTCATAGGATCATTATCTTTCAACTCTAAATTAAATAACTTCATCAACAACTGTATGATTTCAAGCTTAGAATGTGAATCATACAAATCTTTTAGTTTCTTTAATGCGTCCCAAGCAGTCTTGCTAGAAACTAAATGTCTACTTACTTCTTCATTTACATAGGCAATGATCAAAGCATAAGCTTTCTTGTCCTTGCTTTTCCAGGCAGCAAGTTCTTTTGCAGAAGTAGGTGGTACTGGTGCACCTTTGTCCATTTCATCTGTCGTACCCTCTCCATCTTTCTTGTCTTCAGAATTCTTAGTTTCACAAATTCCATCCCACATATCGTTAAAAATAAGAGTATTTTTAACTTTACGAAACCAATCATGATAATTTTCTTTACCAGACAAAATTAATCCAACAATTGAAATTAAAGAATTCATTGAAATTTACTGTGCACAAATTATTGTATGATATGTTCTCTTCCTCTCTGCGGACTTTCTTTAAAATCTTTTTATCTTCTAAAAATATCTCACCAAAGGTTTAGTAATTCAATTTAAAAAACCTTGCACGCAAATATAAATGGTGCCTTAAAATCTTTTATTTTTTTTAAATATCTCCCCAAAGATTTGATAATTAATTTAAAAGAAACCAAATCTTGCACGCAATTATAAATAGAGGCTCTCCTCTTTTTTAAGATAAGTAAAAAAAAAAAATCTTCTAACAATTACCGAAACAATTTACATGCAGTCTTTCTTCCACAATCTTTACTTAGCAGCTCTCCTTTCTTGGTTATAGCTCCTTCAAGGGATCCTTCTCTCTTTTCTTGGTGATAGCTCCTTCACGGGCTCCTTCTCTCTCACCAATGCTTAGCTGCCTCGCTCTGATACCACTAACATAGGTCGAGGAGAATCTCAACAAAAATTGTATTATTATTTCAAAGAAGATTATTACATATAAAGGAATTCAAAACCATTATCTACAGTTAGATAACGAGATTATTAACCAAAATTTACTAACTAATAACTGCAATGTTAATTATAATGAAATCCTAGGATTATTCAACAGTCTAATGGACATGAGCGTGGGTCTTTCCCACCGCAAGCTCGAGTATTTGAGTCGTTTTATGGCGCCAAGGAGTTTAGTTTGGGGTCCATGCCCGTGGTTCTTACGTTTGATCCGAAGGTGTCCAGAGAAATGCTAAGCTCCCCTCACTTCGCTAACATACCCCTCAAGCAATCAACACAGCAGTTGTTTTTTGGGAGGGCCATTGGATTCGCACCCAATGGTGACTACTGGAGGCTACTACGGATAATTTGTTCTACTCATCTCTTTGCCCCGCGGAGAATCGCGGCCCACGAAGATGGTCTCCAGGACAACTCTACCCGAATGCTTATTGATATTGAAAATGATTATCAGTCTAATGGGATTGCTAGGCTTAGACCACACCTGTAAGGCGTTGCGTTGAACAATATCATGGGAAGCGTATTTGGAAAGAGGTTCTATATGGGTTCTTAGAGTGAAGAAGTCAAGAACCCGCGGGAGATGGGAGAAATCAACTGGGATGATCATCTCCCATGGCTGCGACCACTTGACCCTCTTCGAATCCATGCTCATTGCGCTCGGTCGATGCCGCGTGTGACATGTTTTGTGAGAGAAATCATCGAATACCATCGACAAATCCCGCATAAGGAAAGTGTCGAATCTGATTCTGATGTTGTTCACGTTCTTCTCTCATTGCAAGGAGAGGATAAATTGGAAGAGAAGGATATAATCGTTGTTCTTTGGGTGGGTATTTTGGTACTCAGTGTACAGATTTGGGATTCTCCTCATGATTTTAGTCTAGATAGGTTTGTCCTGTCGGAGGGAGGGGAAAACATAGATGTAAGGGGGACAATTTGAGGATTGCGCCTTTCGGTGTTGGTCGTCGAGTCTGCGCTGGAAGGCTCTGGGCCTTTCCATTGTAAACCTCTGGGTGGCTAAGTTGTTTCATCATTTTTAATGGCTTCCTCATACTGAACATCTTGTTGATATGTCTGAGGTCCTTAAACTTTCTTGTGAAATGGATAATCCCCTTCATTTTGTTCCCCTAATCTGGGGCTTTTAAATCGATGTCACCTGCAGCCACCCTATATACATCGTCGTTTATTTTTTCCTATCCTCTCCCGTAAGTATTTTGAACTTCTTTAAACGAGTCCTTTACTCTGTTGTAAGTAGGCATAGGAATCTGACTGGTCGATGTTTCTTTTGGAACTTGAATCAATTTGCTTAATGTTCATGGACAAAATGATATTGGTGTCTAGGCGTTTTCGGTTTGAATAAGTGCACGATGTGTTTGCGCTGCACATTAAGTAAATTCAATCATGTTTTTGTGGGCTTTGTAATGTCGCGATTATATATATTATAAACCATATATGGTTGAAATTCGTCTCTGTGTAACCCTACAATTCTATATATGACATATATTATAAACCATATATGGTTGAAATTCGTGAGCCTCCACATTTCTATATATGATATATACGGTTGAAATTTGTCATGACTTCAATCTTTGAGAAGATATATTGTGTAGCCTTTGTTACCTACTATTCTAATTTGTACTATGCCTGCAATTGACACGTCATCTTACCCCTACCAAGATGTTGACACGTCATCTTACCGCGACCAAGATGAAGACTCGAGATCATAGAAATCAGAATTGTTCACAGGAATTAAATAGCAATAAAATTAAAAGCGTCTTCCCCGCCGACGGCTTAGATTCAAACATGTGGCTCGTCAGTATAAATCTAGACCGTGGGAGGCCTCCGGATATGCAATATTTGTAAAAGCGGGAATATACCTCCAATGGCCATGATTGAACCATGCAGTTCTCCGGAATAGATCTGATCCGTTGAAGGCATTTGGATGTGCAACAAAGTTAAACAAAATATTCCCTCACCTACGGCCCAGATGCAGTGCTCCATCTCCCCATAATGGATCCCGACCGTTGGAGGCGCTACGACAAGAATGAAGTTAAGCAACGATTCTCTCCTCCAATGGTCAAGATTAAAACATATATCATGCCAAGTATAGATCTAAGCCATTGGAGGGAGCCAGACTTGTACTAAAGGAAAGGAAAAAGTTTTCTCGCAGATGGTCAAAATTGAATCACATAATAGGTTTAATTAGATCTCGACCATTGGCGGCCTTGAAATGCGTGGCTGAACAAAAGATTGAAAGATGCTTCTCCTGACGACAGTCCAGGTTGATTCACACAAAATTATCAAGCTCGACCCTAGCTGTCATTGGTCGAGGAACCTTCGGTAGAAGGAGAAAAGACTCCCTCGTACCAAAGGCAAGGATTCATGCAAGTTGCCTTCTCAGAGCAAAGCCTCAAGCGCTCGTTATCAAATTTTTCGTTCCAGAACATATGGTGATCAAGGAAGAAGCAAAATTCCAAAGCAGTAGTTGTCAGGGTCACATAGCAGCATGATTGTTCGAACGACCGAAATGTTATTTGGTCATGTGAAGCTACAGTCATTTTAGAAAGCACGAAGTGTCAGCCTCAACCATGAATATCATTTAGGTTTGGTAATCCCTCTCAAGATCCAGTTTTCTTATTCGCATGCTCCATGGCTAATCATTCCATATTTTTACACGTATAGTGTCCTTTCTGATTCGTCCTCCAGTCATGTGGTTGCCATCATGGAAGATCCTCGCCCAATGGCCAAATCCCGATTCATCATGTTTTATGCCCATTATAATCATGTGATAGACTTTATTTCAACTATATATGAAGGGTTATGCCACTTACAGTTTACAATTTGTTCCCTGGCTGTCTACTTTCCCATGTATCATCTGGAAATAGCAGCGCGGTTAATTCCATTTTCGCCCGTAATGTTTCTGTTACTGTAGTATGAAATATAGCCTCGAATGGCTTCGCTCATCCACCTTCATACAAATTTTTCCATTGATATTCCCAAGCCACTACTTGTACTAAATAAACATTTTGATGCTTTATTCTCGATCGGGAGGGCAGAGCTAATACTAAATAAACATTTTGATAAATATCAGTGATTTCTCAACAATCATATCCCTTCTATTCTCCCCGCATCGTATTCCCCTCGGATTCCCCTCCACCACTTTCACATAATTTGGGAGTGCGAGAGAGAAAGTGACACAAGATGAAGCAAGTGTGCAAAGGTTCATTGTGTTTGCACTCATGCTATGTCTGAATTTGGTGTACTTATTCGATACATGAAGGTTTACCCCGAGAAATATGGCATTAGATTGGGTCTGTTGATAACCGTCTTCTTTCTGCAATAGAGCTAGATTCTTACACTGAATTTGTTCCCTACCACACCGCATTGAGGAAAATGCAACCTCCCTTGCAGCTTTCCTTAATGCAGCGCATCAGGAGATAAACTCTCTTCGGTGACAATGTTGATCAGAGAAAATCATATTCGATGATGTTGTTCAGTACCAAAGTTGGTTTCATCCTGCAACGGCCAGATAGCAAGAAGCGCATGAGAAGTTAAGGCCGACAGATAATGCATACGAGGGATGTGTTGGTAGTACGGCTGTCGTTACACCAAAACCCGCAGGTGATTGGTAAACTCACCACCACCAGATTTCAAGGATCCACGAGAGGCGATTAGTCCCTTGTCACGATACACCGGGGAGCGCTGACTACTTGCAATTTCATGCAACAATCTCCCCCTCAACGCGAGCCGAGTGTGTATTGAACTCGTGACCTCCAGCTCTGATACCAATTGTTGGTAGTACGGCTGTCGTTACACCAAAACCCGCAGGTGATTGGTAAACTCACCACCGCCAGATTTCAAGGATCCACGAGAGGCGATTAGTCCCTTGTCACAATACACCGGGGAGCGCTAACTACTTGCAATTTTGTGCAACAGAATGAGCTATCCCCAAAAATCAGTTGCGTTAGCAACTAGAAGATGCAGTCTCCGTGAACGTGATAATGCTACGTGTTTATTTTTTAAGGCACATTACAAGAGCACAGTCAACATCATACGGCATATAAAAGCTCCGTCCGAAAGGATGAAAGAGGAGGTTCATCATTTTCTTATGAGTTTTGGCGCTAAAGATAGTCGTCTATATCTGTCACATTAGCTTGCTCTCCTCTTTCCTTCCTCATTCCTCATAGTCTCGAACCGCTAGAATTATGTGGTTGATCTAAAAGACAACAGGACCGGGGTAGAGATGAATTAATCCCCTCCGTTGTATTCTATTGTATAAAAAAATAGAGATGTTGTATTTTGAGAGTATCCAGGACTAAGGCAAGACTACCACTGGGGTTTTTGGATGTAAAGTGTTTTTATTTTAAATGAATGGGATGTTGTGAGTTGGACATACCCAGGACCGAGGCGAGACTACCACTAGGTTTTTGAATTAAAGATGTCTTTATTCTTAAATGTATGAGATGTTGTTGTTTGGGAAACCAGAACCGAGGAGAGACTACCACTAGTTGTTGAATTAAAGGTGTTTTATGCATACTTAATGTACTTTTGAGATAGTATGTCAAGTCTTCATCTGATGGCCTAGAGTTGCACATATCTAAAATTTACCCACCTGTGTAATTTTCTAACAGCAGCTAAGATGCATATCAATGGGAATTTAAAACATAGTTTGTCAATTGAATGAATTTTATGTTGTTGTTTCTTCTTTTCTGAGAACTGGTTATGATTAAGTCGCATGTGAGCTGCACTTATTTTCAGTTTTGACATTCTAATGAAATGATTCTGCCTCCCCCTTTTTAATACAACACTCATTTCCATTTTGTTTTCATCGCTAAGATCTTCCCCCGAGCACCTCAGATTCCAGCCTTAAATCCAATCAAGTTTTTCAGGCATATCTGAAAGGTACCTCAGTGACAGAATAGGATTCATACCTCCTTATTTTGAGGGTTCCCTCCCTTAGTCAAAGGACTGGATTACTAACCTAAAGTGGCGCATAGATGGTGATATCTGCACAACACTCCTTGGCATCTACATCTTAACCGGAATTCACCGTTTTTTGTGATATTTAAATATGTAGTTGTGCATATCTACCAAAGAAAATCTCAAAACCGGTTGGGGGACAACCTGAGGGACAAAACAGAAAACTAGCGTCGTTGTCGAGGATGATATATATGTTCTAAAGAACTAGGGTTGATACCCTTTTTAAATCAGAGGAGAAAGGGTGGAAAGAAAGCAGTACTTCTCTGTTTATATTCAAGAAGCATTTTATTGTCATTTGTGAAGTTGTATTTGATTTGCTTGAAGTGTAAGCTACGTTCTCAGTACTTGAGATCAAAGCCTTATGCCCAAAAGGAATTCTGAGAAGTAGTCTTTGATTGGTGACTCCACCCCCCAAATCAACTCCACCTGGGAAACATGTTTGCTTGTTGAAAACCTAGATTCAAGAGACATATTAACCAAATCTAAAGCTAAGGGAAAGCTCATTTCTCCCCTAGCATACCCCAGTCGTATCTGGAAAAAGAGAAAAAAACAGTTCCTCATGTTGTGTGCATAAGCTCATAAATACCTGCGATATCCCTATTCATTGTCGGAAGCTATGGCCCGCCACCAGGCATAGCACACAACCCACCAGTTGAGCATTCATACTCGTCTCCTTTTCCTTTAAACCCTCGCACCTATCACAATCTGCCACATAACAAGTTCTTTCCCCTGGGGTTTCCCACACCCTCTAAAACCTCACATCCTGCTCATTCTTCCACTAAACCTAATCTTCTTTCCATTGTCCTCCATATCCCTGCTCCACACTGCTCTCCCATTGGTAAGACACAACTTTCTATCTGAAACACTAGTATGGTGAGAATGGTGGCCCCTAATCCAACTAACCCCTGGTTGGCGGCCAGGTTTAAGCCATTGGTCCTGCCTACTGCACACCAACTGGATGACCTACCCGAAGGATATCTCAAGGTTCTCCCTAAGTTCAACGAATAAAATGGGGTTTCAGTTGAAGACCACCTCACTATGTTTCAAGATTGCACATACAACTTTGTTATAGAATAGAATGATGTATTTTCCATAATGTTTGCACATTCATTGGAGGGGGAAGCCAGAAAGTGGTTTAGAAATCCGCCTAACAAATCCATCACCTATTAAATGATGTTTGTCAAAAAGTTTACAAAGAAATGGGGCGTGAAGAAATACAATAGGCATATTCTAACAGAGTTCAATACCCTCAAAAGGAATAATGGAGAAACTATTAAAGATTTCACCACTAGGTTCTGCAAGTTGTATCATCGGATACCTGAAACTGTCAAACCCTTGGATATGGCCACCATGCTCACATACTCGACTGCTTTTGATTCTGATCTTCCTTGCTCCTGTGAGAAAGAAAGTTAGTTGAACTAGAGGCTTTGTTTTGTCATGCAAAATATCTAGAGGAAAATATGAGGGTCGTTGGGGTCCCCGTGAATACCAGAACAAAAGATCCAATGGATATGAGATATCCTGATAGAAGGAGAGGAAAAGAACCTGAAATATTTCCAAGCCAATATGTGCTTATCCTAGAAGAAGTTACTAAGATGTTGAGGAATATGGAAAATGACCTTATTAAGGTCAAACAAAGTTGGGTGTCAAACCTTTTTGGTATGCCCCCACTCCGAAACCAGAATCCTCGATTTCAAGGTCAACCGCAATACATAAGAACTCCTTTGATGGCTCAGAGCGAGAAATAAGGTGGGAAAACCCTAATATCCAACAATATCCTAGACTGCCTCTGGATTTCACCCCTCCAGTAGAAGAAGGATTCGAGGAGTACTATTAGTCAAAACATCAAGATTCAGCAAACCATTCTTCAAGTTTAAACATGTCATTTCATTCTAGTGAGATGCAATGTGAAGAAGACTTGCTAGGATTTGAAAGTATGTGCATGGTAGACGAAGAAGATTGCATTCTTGAAGAATAAATAGTACACCAAGATCAGAGGATGCAAGGCCTATCTCCCACTCAGTTACAGTTGGTTATAGATAATATTATGGTAGAAGTCAAGATAGCCTATGACCTGAGACCGCGACCTAATGCTCAAATTTTCAAGAGGGATGAACCCTCTAGGCCTTACAATGAGAACCAGAGGGATAATGGCAAAGATGCATAGCAATCGAGAGGGGACACAGTCCTAAAGGTTGCAAATGTTAGGAAAAATATCATTCCACTCAAGCCAAAATTCAAAGGTACAGAAGACAATAAAGCGTATCCATGCCCAATTCAAGCTCCAATAAAGCAGCCTCTGGCTACCAAGGTACCAGATACAGACCCTCTTCTTGCTCCTACTTTTGATATTCAGCATGAGTTGAGTAAAATCAAGATCCCAATGTCGTTGTCTAAATTTTCGAGGTTCCCTACTCATAAAAAATAATATAATCTTATCTAGGCCTCAAAGATACCCATAACTCTGCAGTGCCCAAAGCCCCTCCTTCCCTTCCATTACCCAAAGCCCCTTCTTTCCCAGATAAATCAACTTCTCCTTCTACTAATGTAATGGGCATGAATGATGAACCTCCTTTACAAGCTTACCAGATCAGCCTACAAGATGATGCCCCCAAGATAGTCCTTGGAAGCCTACCTGACGAAACAGATCGTGTTACTCCTCCTTTTTATATCACTCTAGAGTTTCAGAATTTCCATCTCCATAATTTCTTATATGATTATGGCGCATCCCATTCCTTGATGCCTCTCGCAGCCATAGAAAAGCTTGGCTTGGATATTACAATACCATATAAAGATCCTTTTTCCTTTGATTTCAAAAGAGTCAAATGCATCAGGATGATCAAAGACCTTGTGGTAGGAATGGTGCAGATCCCCAAAAAAACTGTCATGATGGATGTAGTCATAGCCGATGTCCCTCCTTCATATGGTATTCTACTTTCCAGACATTGGGGTATTTCTATTGGGGGGGAATACTAAGTTTGACCTATCCTATGCCATTATCCCTATATTTGGGGGGGACACTCACCGGTTGTACAGAGAACCAAAAATGGCCTATGTTATCAGTGACCCTAGACACCCAACCAATTTCCCCACGTATACTCGTGATGAGCTAGGGAAATTTTTTCTCAGACATCAAACTCTGCCCCAAGATCAATCCAAGACCATGATATCCATTGAAGAGCCACCTTTGGACATCTTTGGGTTATATGAATTGACCTTTAAATACGAATGTAAGAAAAATGGGAAGGAAGTTGATTCTTTGTCCGAACCTTTCTCTAATAAAGTTCCCCCTTGGGCTCCTAAACCTTGTTTTAACCATACTAAAAATGTAGCCAAATACTAAACACATTTACCCAGGCCAAATGCAATAGATGGTAAACACATCACCCAGCTAAACACACCTGAAGATGCAAAGCCAGCAATTAAGTAAACGATAAGAAAATTCCAATTAAAACACCCCCAAGTAAATCAATGCAAGCATGTCGTAGGAGAATGGTTTAGAAATTCACTTGGAGCCAACGATATCAAGACTTCTCAAAGAGAAAAGAATCAAGGGGCGGGCGGTTCAACCAAACGAGAAACAGTGAGGGGCCTTGTAAATGAGAGTGGAGTCAAATGACTTTTAGGGCAAATCGAGAAGAATTAGAGATTCCCCCCGTCAAGGAGGATAAGCAAAGAATTTCCCTAAATAGAAATGTGGTGCTAATAGAGGGTAAAGGGATCGAAGATGTTAAAAAACTTAAAACGTCTAATAATTCGTGGCCAAAGTTGTTCATTACCAAAGAAGCCACAGATCAGCCTCCACACACTCTCAAGCTCAGAATTTCTGAAGGGAAATCGTGTGAATACACACCCGCGGTAAGTATCCAAAACCTTTTTATTCCTTAAAAGGAGAATGCTTCAAGTCATGTATTATATCTTTTGCTGATTACTATTTGTATAGTTTTTATTTTCCCTAAAAGCATCATAGTTGATACCTTCTACTCCATCGAGCAAAATAAACAAGTCCACAATTAGCATTTTTGTTTTTTCAGTAATGCATTTGAATTTACTCAAAGTACAATTTTAATTTGACTCCACAACCCAATAGAAGCCAAGGCACTAGTCTGCTATTCTCAGAGATTCAAGCTGGATTCTTGGCACCTCGCAAGGAGAATCCATCTCACAGAAGGATTCGAATGTTGTAACTTGTTCTACACCTGCAATTGACACATCATCTTACCCCTACCAAGATGAAGATTGAAGATCAAAGACAAGAAAGGTTTAATTTCTACCATCAATGATAGTGCTCGAATAATTACACACTACCTTGCAAGAATCTGAACTGTTCACGGGAAGTAAATAACAAGAAAATTACAAGCGTCTTCCCCGTCGACGACTTAGATGCAGACATGTCGCTCATCGGTACAGATCTGGACCGTGGGAAGGCTTAGGATATGTGATATGTAAAAGTGGGAATATCCCTCCAACGACCATGATTGAACCATGCAGTCCTCCGGAATAGATCTGATCCGTTGAAGGCATTTGGATGTGCAGCAAAGTTAAATGAAAGATTCCCTCTCCTACGGCCCAGATGAAGTGGTCCATCTCCCTAGAATGGATCCCGACCATTGGAGGTGCTAGGACAAACAATGAAGTTAAGCAACGTTTCTCTTCGCCAACGATCAAGATTAAAACATCTATAATTCCAAGTACAGATCTGAGCGATTGGAGGGAGCCGAACCTGTACTAAAACAATATTGTCCCGCGGATGGTCCAGATTGAATCATGCAGCAGGTTGAATTATATCTCGACCGTTGGCGGCCTTAAAATGCGTGGCTGAATAAAAGATTGATAGATGCTTCTCCTTACGGTAGTCTAGGTTTATTTGCACAAAATTATCAAGCTCGACAGTGGCTGTCATTGGTTGAGGAACCCTCCGTATAAGGAGAAAAGACTCCCTCGTACCAAAGGCGAGGATTAATGGAGGTTTCCTTCTCAGAGCAAAGCTTTAATCATTCATTATCAAATTTTTCGTGCCAAAACATATGGTGATCAAGGAGGAAGCAAATTTTCAAAGCAATAGTTGTTAGGGTCATGTAGACGCATGATTGTTCCAATGGCAAAAATGTTATTTACTCATGCGAAGCCGCAGTCATTTTAGAAAGTAGGAAGTGTCGGCCTCAACCATGTATATCATTTAGGCTTGGTAATCCCTCTCACGATACAGTTGTCTTATCCGCATGCTCCATGGCTAATCATTCCATATTTTTACATGTATAATGTCCTTTTTTATTTGTCCTCCAGTCATGTGATTGTCATCATGGAAGATCCTCACCCAATGGCCAAATCCTGATTCATCATGTTTTATGCCCATTATAATCATGTGACAGACTTTCTTTCAGCTATATATGAAGGGTTCTGCCACTTGTACTTTACAATATGTTCCCTGGCTATCTACTTTCCCATTTATCATCTTGTGATAGCAGTGCAGTTAATTCCATTTTTGCCCGTAATGTTTATGTTACTATTGTATTAAGTATCGCCTCGAATGGCTTGTCTCATCCGCCTTCACACAAATTTTACTGTTGATCGTCCCAAGCCACAGCTCGTACTAAATAAACATTTGATTTTTTATTCTCAATCGGGAGGGTAGGGATCATACTAAATAAACATTTTGATAAATCCAAGTGATTTCTTTGCAATTGTATCTATTATGTTCTCCCCACATCGCAGTCGCCGAGGCTTCCCCTCCACCACTTCCGCATAATGTGGGAGTTCGAGAGAGCAAGTGACACAAGATGAAGCAAGTCCGCAAATGTTTTAGGTGTTTGCGCTCATGTTATGTCTGAATGTGGTGTACTTATTTGATACATGAAGGTTTACCCCGAGAAAGCTGACATTATAATGGGTCTACTGATAATAGTCTTCCTTTTGCAATAGATCTCTCAGCAGTAAAGTTTTCTCAGATCAATCTTCTTACACTGAGTTTGTTTCCTAACACACAATAATGAGGAAAAATGCAACCTCCCTTATAGCTTTCCTTAATGCAGCACATCATGAGATAAACTCTCTTCGGTGACGATGTTGATCAGAGAAAAGCATATTCGATGATGTTGTTCAGTACCAGAGTTGGTTTCATCCTGCAACGACCAAATAGGGAGAAGTGCACGAGAAGTTAAGGTCGGTGGATAATGCATATGGGGAATGAGTTGTCCCAGAAAATCAATTACGCTAGCAATTGAAAGATGTGGTCTCCACGAACATGATAATGTTGTGTGTCTATTTTTTAAAGGCACATTACAAGAGCACAGTCAGCATCAAGCGACATATAAAAGCTCAACCCGAAAGGGTGCAAGAGGAGGTTCATCATTTTCTTATGAGTTTTGGAGCTGAAGATAGTTTCCTAGATCTGTCACATTAGCTTGCTCTCCTCTTTCTTTCCCCATTCCTCATACTCTTAGACCATTGAAATCATGATGTTGATCTAAAAGACAGAAAGACCGGGGCAGAGATCAATTAATTCCCTCCTATGTATTATATTGTATAAAATAAATAGAGATGCTATATTATGAGAATACCTGGGACCGAGCGAGACTGCCACTAAGGTTTTTGGATGTAAAGTGTTTTTATTTTAACTGAATGGGAAGTTGTGCTTTGGAAATAGCTAGGACCAAGGTGAGATTGCCATTAGGGTTTTTGAATTAAAGATGTATTTATTCTTAAATGTATGAGATGTTGTTGTTTGGGAAACCATGACCAAGGTGAGACTGCCACTAGTTGTTGAATTAATGGTGTTTTATGCATGCTTAATCTACTTTTGAGATAATATGTCAAGTCTTCATCTGATGGCCTAGAGTTGCATGGATCTTAAATTTACCCCCCTATGTAATTTTCTAACAGCATCTAGGATGCATATCAATGTTAAGTTAAAACATACTCTGTCAATTGAATGAATTTTATGATGTTGTTTCTTCTTTTTCGAGAGCTGGTTATGAGCACCTATGAGCTCATGAGAGTTTGTTCTTATTTTGACTATGTGGATCTTCTTATTTATGATAGTTAAAACAAAGAGATAATTTTGATATTCAAGATTACGGCTAATGACCTCTTTGTAATATCTTAATTTTCTTTTATCCTCTAAATTTTCATCACACCACATCTTCTCTTTGAACTTCAAAGTAATGATATTTTTAATATCATTTATATTTTGCAAAGTGACATTTCCGTCAATCCCCCACATCTTTAACCAAGACATTGCATCTTTATGCCAACCTTGCTTGAGCCTTGCATGGTTTTGACTGGAATTTAAAGCAATTTTCGGAAGTCTCTGGTCTCCCAAGTTATTTAATTTTTTCCTGTACATTCGGTACCTAGTCATAGCTATGCTCTCAATGGGGGAACGACCCACCTCAATCATAAGAATTGGATCTAATGTACTGATTTTAATTTTAAGATTGTAAGTTATAAAATGCTTCTAGATTTGCTCAAACCTTCTCCAAGATTCTCTAGAGAGGCTGCAGCCCCAAACTTCACACCCATACAGGAGAACGGGAGTGACGAGAGTTTCAAAGAGAAATTTCTTTTTATCCCACATCACAAGGTTTGTCGAATTACAATTGTTTTCAAGACCAAAATACTCCATTGATCATTTTCTCGATGTTGTAGTTTCAGTTAAGTTTGACAATTATGCTCATACTAGAGCAAAAATCCTTGAGAATTCTCAATACCTTATCAAGATCAGAGGGACATCTTGTCAGAAGAACAATATCATCAGTATAAAGAAGGAGGATGACGACAATTCCTACTAACATCATGCTAGAATTAAAAGATGTTTAGATCAGGCAAAATAACACCCAGATAAACAATAAATAACAATGGAACTAAACAATATATGCCAACACTATATAAAAATATAAATAATAAAAAAAATGTTTGAATTAGGTAAAATAACACCTAAGTAAATAACAAATGTAAAAATTATGTAAATAAACAGTGAATGAATATAAAAATGTCAATAATGAATGGAGCAAATGAATTAGGAAAAACTCTACATCCAAAAAATGGTTTATAAGTTCAATTCAACAAATTTACAACCACATGATTTGAACTCTAATATAGAGCATGTGCATAGACAGTTCATGAGATGTTAAACTTTCGTGTATTTAAAAAAACAAAAAGGAAAGCAAGAATTGGAATTAATATATGTTTGTTTCTTTGCACCGAGAGGAGTGAGGTGCTCTACAGCCCAATATGGGGGAGATGTTGTCACGTAACATAGTATTATGTTACCAAAAATAAAAGGTAATTAAAAAATTTCATGTTGGCTCATAAAATAAAATAAAAAATTAAAACCAAATGAAAAGTAATTTAAAAAATCCATGTCAGATCATAAAATAAAATAAAAAATTAAAACCAGGATCGATCCATCTTAAACCCGGAACTATCAAGCACCAAGAGGGATCAAATTTTTGAAGGTGTAATTTTTTGGAAGTGTTAAAAATTTAAGTTTAAAAAAAAATACACCTCAAGAAATTGGATCCCTCTCGGTGCTTGATAGATCCGAGCTAAGATGGATCTATGTTGGTCTAATTGCAATGATAGTGCCAATAGAAAAAATGCACTGCTATTAGTTTTCTCCACAATATTATAACCATAAACATAAGTGGGTATTGTGTTAGACAATAGTGTTAGCATAAATGCATAAAGAATAAAGGGAAAGTCAACATAATATACTCTAAGGAAAGGAATTTAAATTAGCAAAAATATTTTATTTTTAAAATTGATCTTCATTGCATGATTTAGAAGTGGGAGGCCAAGTCGTATAAAGCTACTTTTTTAAAGGGAAAAAATAAATAGCATATAGGGGAGGGATGCCAGTAGTTGAACGAGGTACGAGTAGTGGAGATAGAAGTGGTGTCTGACGTCAATTTTGGAAATACTTGGTACCATTTATTGTTTATAAAAGCACTTTATGTACAAGTAAATGCCAACATTTTCATGTTTTTAAAATTACTCAATAAAAAAATCTCTTCTACTTTTTCAAATAAAATGAATATTTGAAATCAGAAATTTCATTTTAAGTCACATCCACTTTAAGTCACATCAATGTTCACCCATTGGTCCCAAGCAAAAATACACTATGGTGACATTAGGACTAGACAACTTGGAACTTTGTGGATGACACGGCATCCATTTGGATTTGTCACACCTCAAGACTAATATGGTTAGATAGAGAACACGCCAAAGTATATGTCATAAAAATTTGGAGGAAAAACAAGCTCGGGAACATGAAGAATTAAGTTACATAAAAAGGGGATGATAATGAGGATATGCTACATCGCATTGGCAGGGCTCCAACTATTTTCTTTTCGGAGTTTTGTGGTCACTTTGATGGGGCCTCACAGGAGTCCGGATTACTTTGTGGTGTGGGTGGGATCATCACATTAAACCACAGTAATTTCTATAAGATATGGATGAATTTTGGTTCAGGGACTAACACCAAAGTAGAACTTTGTGCTCTGTGGATTGTCCTGTATTTTGCGAGTGTACGTAATTTAGAATTGAAGCGGATTGTCGGTGATTCACAGGTGGTTATCAATTGGATAAACCTAGTTGGGAGTATCAATATCTTGGCACCCTCTCCTTGACTACATCAGATCACATCCTTACTTCCACTCTTTCAGGATGTCCAGTTTTTGCATGCCCATAGTGCTGATAATGAACTCGCTGACTCACTCTCGAAACGTGCTCTCCTTTCCTTGGATGGTACGCTATTTTTTGAGCTATGGGCTGGAGATATCATTCGAAAAGCGGGCAACATCTATCTTTTTTTTATCTACTTGTATAGTTCGTTTGTTTTTACTTTTCATTTATACTATTCTCTGTTTTGGCTCTACTTGGCGGTTGACCTTCTAGTTCGATGCCCTTCTTCGTGGGGGTTTATCCCATTGGCTCAATTGGTTGGGTCATTTCCATTTCTTTTTGGCAGGGGGCAGCTAGTGTTTTATGTGGGGCAATATGTCTTGGCTCGGGGTGCGAGCATCTATTTCTTTGTGCGGTGGGACGGTCTCATTGGGTTCTTTCCCCAGGTGGGGGTTTGTAATTGGATCTATCCATATTATACTTGTTTATAAAGTATAGCTATTTTTCTGATTGAAAAAAAAAGTTACATAAAAAGGGGTAAAGCAAATGCTCACTTACTACATCTGATTATTAAATTTAGAACAAAGTTCTTAAAATCTTACACATGAAAATTATTTGTGTAATGGGTACACATATTGTACAAGTAGTACAAATGTAAAAATATTGTAATTTAAAACAAAGTTAGTAAATATTACTCACCAATTTTTTTTATGTTGTGGATACACATAATTATACAAGTAGTACTACGAATGTTAAAAAATAGGGATGTATGAATGATGCCACATGCTTTCTTAATAGCTTGAATGCACTTGGGATTTTTTCAATCTATATTAGACTCCATCATTTGAATCATTAGAGGAAAGGTAGCTTGTTATATGTTTCCTAGTTTTCATAGAATCATTAAGGTTAACTTTTACATATGTCTCAATAGTGGGGCATCAATTGTATCTCCTATACACTTTTCTTTTCTCATTGTACCCCATAGGTACATAGTTTCAAATCATATCATTTATTTATTTTCATCGAGAGTATGATAATATAGGTTCCAACAAAAATTTAAGAAGTATTTTATGGTTTGTTTAATACCACAAGTTTCTCCATGGCTTATATCTTTGACAAATTATGTTGGAGTTCTATATAAAATATATATTACAATGTTCACCACTTCAACCCATAAGAAGAGATCCCAACACCCAGCCATGTAACATGCAGTTAACTCCATCATGGTTGTGTTGTTTCTTTACACTACACTATATTCTCGAGGTGTATACAATATAGTTCCATTTAATCCCATCTTCATTTCATAATGATTTAAACAAAACGTTGTCATATTGTATTCTAATGTGAATTATGAGTATCGTAATTATTTATTTACATTGATATTCAACAAGTTCCTTAAGCTCCTAAAGTTTGGCAAGCACTTTACATCTTTTTTTTAATAAAAGAGAACCAAACTTTTCTAAAGGGGTCACTTAAAATGACAAGGTCATAGATTGCACTAAATAAGGAAGGTTCTTCATTAGAATGATAAGGTCATTATGCATAGGTCGTAGTGTCCATTTATCTATATTTAAGTATTTTGTTTTTTCTCAAACTAGTCAATATGTTTATCTTTAGACATGCAATCTTCATATAATTTGTGTGGTTGAAATATAGGGTAATCCATGTACCACTGCCCCAATATGATTAATACTTCCATAATTCATGCGTACATCTATTTGATGTCACATTTGGCTAGAATTATCAACATTACCAACCAAAGATAAACTATTATTATGTACAAAGTCTCAAATTATATAGAAGTCGCATTTTGACAATTTTGTATCAATGTCAAAGGGAGGTTTCTAGGTTGTTGAAAGCAAGGAGATGTTATCCCCCCGACCATGGTTCCATTCCTCCAAGTAACATGGTTTCCCATCATAGGCTGACATGCCCCTTTGAGGGGGATTTTGGATAGTGGAAGCCATCATGGTCGTTAAGTCAGGTTGGAGGTCACATGCCATTAAGCGTGAAATGATGTATCACCTCTTGATAGGTGGTGGATACTTGACACATCAAAAGCCTACGGGAATCATCCTTGAGACAATCTCATTGTGAATACTTCAAGGTTGTTCTTGATGTCCATGATGATAGTGGAGGTCACAAACCATTAAGTGAAAAATGATGTCCCACCTCTTCATAGGCAAGAGAGACTCAACGACGTAAAATTATAAAGGAGGCATCCTTGAGACAATTCCATTGCCACTGCTTCAAGCTAGTTTTCAATATTCCTCATTAAATCATTTTTATAGCCTTATTTTTTAACATGAAAACAATAAATTATATTCTTTTTAAAATCAAATTCAAGCACAACGTCATTTCAATAACTCCACCTTCAAACCTCACTTGGTGTTTATCTCTGTTGTTTATAGACATGTCATTGGCCATGCATACACTTTCAATGTTAACATATTCTAAGGTGTCAATACTTTGCTTAATATAGGCGTTATCTCTAGTGTCTCTAGTGTCACCAGTTCTTTCCTTTTGATTTTTACTACAAGTAGGTAGAGTAATGTAGAATGTTATATTTCTACAAAAAGAAGGCATTTTTTATTTAGTTCTAATGTTATTCCTATTTTTGTTGTAAACTTTCTCCTTATCCCCAAACATTATGTGGGAGCTGCAAATTCCCTTAAAATTGGATTATGTGTTGTAAAATGTGCAACAACATCTTCCTCAAGTATTAGACTCGATGCACATAATATTATTTTGCGTCTAAGCTCATGATTTTGTAATTATGTTATATATGCAAAAATACCAACTTTGTATAATATGCGCCTAGTGGCTTTATTAGTGAATAAAGTATTACAACATTATTGATAAAAATGGGGGATTCCTACCTCTCATATGTATCTCATACCATTTTATAGTACAACCAAAATGTTACCAATGTTATTCAGATAAATCTTCCTCCTTCACATGGAATTGCAGGTAAAATCCACCCATAGGTGTGAACGTCCCCCAACTGTCCTTTCCTTGTCTTTAGCTCTTTTTTATGTTTAAATGTTATGATTATTTCCATCCTTTTGGTTGCAGTTTCATTTTGAGTATTGGAACACTGGAAATTTGTATTATAGAGATTTAATCGACTTTTTTTCTTCTTGATGTGTATTTTGTTTTTTCCCACAACAAAAAGACAAAAAAAAATGTCGAAAGGTAAATCACAATATGTGATTGAGGCGAAGTTGCAAGAAAGCTACAATATTTTTGCATAAGAAATCAGGGAGATGATGCATCTACAATACCTAGGAAAATGGCCCACGAATCATGGACCAAAGTCTTCATCCCATAATCATGAAGGCTCTGAGGTGGAAGAGGAGGAGCTAAACCCTTTTGAAAAGAAAGGCAACACCCTAATATTGCCACTAACAAATAATCATCCCAGACCCAATTTCAAACTTCAAATGGAGATCCCAAAATATGAATTTGGTGGGGAAGGAGAAAGTGTATACACCACTAAGAAACACCAAGATATCATTCAAGGTGAAATACATGCACTACTAGGATGTAGTTGAATGTGGTAGTAACACATTTCGATGGGGAAGCCCATACTTGGACTGAGAGTTGACAAATTGGTAAAATCCCTAGAGGGAATTTACTACACTTGCATGTCCATTGGCGTAGAGAGAAAATCGTAACTGGGATGTTCCATATGATCTTGAGATCATGCACATATTCCTCCCTAAGGACTTGGAGGTTGAAACATACACTAGTGAGTTCCGAGTCCTTGAGTATCTAAGGATAAACTCTCAGCAGATCTAATGTGTATCAAATATGAAATTTGAATATACCAATGTAAAAACGTCTAAGCCTGACCCTTTTGAAAAATTCATTACTATAGTTAGAACAAAAGAGGGTCACATTGAAGTTATGAAGAGAAAATTTCCTTGCTCTACTAAAAATAGGCTACACATATGATAAGAAGGCCAAGGAAGAGGGGAAATCAGAAATTCCACAAATCAAATATCTTAGTGGAAAACACACTGAAAACCCTAATCTCTCATTGTGAACGATTTCATAGATGTTGTTAACCCTAGTTTGAGGGTCTTATATGTAATTCTCGTAAAATTGGTTGAATACCTACACCAATTTGACTTTGTATTTGAGTCAACATAGGATACTCTTCCCAACAAAACATAGAACAATTCCAGTGCACAAGAGATATCCCATCCAACAGTAGAGTTTGGAGAACCCTCCCTCTCCGTTATTGCAATAACTGAATTTGGTCAACTTGAGACCTTAAGGAATTGTGCCCATAGTGGTCAACTTGAGACCTTAAAGGGTCCATGTTATGGTTAATCTTGGTTGTACGTTAAACACTATTTATAAGAAACATATGATTTAATTATTTTGGCTATTACTAGATACTTGCACAACTCTAGGACCAATAGAACACAACCTTCATGACTCATCTCCATACCACTACCAGTTTCAGTTGATGCCAATCAATCTCTTCAATGCTCCTACCAAATTTCAAGCCTTAGCAACGAAGGTATTTTGTAAGTACCTCCACAAGTTCTCCTAGGTTGTTTTTTGCTATTTTATTCCTTGAGCATGCCCATGATCTCAATGGACTCCCCTACCACATCATCGATGAGTAAGATCCCATTATTTTCCTTCACTTCTGGAAAGAGAATTTAGAATTAGTCCAAGTCGATTTTCAATGAGGACCGACTATCATCCTCAAATTGATGGGAAAACATGGGTGGTTAATAAGTGCTTGGAAGCATATCTCTAGGTGTATACAAGGGATGAGTAAGGGAAATTGATAAGGCATCTGGATCTTTCAAAACAATGGTATAATAACACCTATCACCCTTTCACCAAAAGGATCCTCTTCATGGTGTTATATAGGTATGAATCCACATCACCAAAGGATTGGGCTATCCAAAATGCTAAGGTTCCCATGACATCTTCGATTCTATAAGAAATGTAGAACGCCTTGAACATCCTCAAGAATTAGTTGTCTAGTGATTCAAGAACCACATCATGAAATAGGTTGATTAGTGTTTCCTTAAAAGGAAATTCACATTCAGGGAGAAGGGATATGTTATACTACATACACACAAGAAGAAAAACACCTGGATATATGGTAAGATCAAACCGCAACCTTAACGTCCCAACGTCCTTATTTTAATATAAATTCTTTTATTTCTCAGTGACAACTTTCTAATGAGTTGTCGTTCTCCTGGATCCGAGTTGGTATGTAGGATTTTTGGTCCTCCGAAGTTGACTACCTCTTTTTCGACTCGACACACTTGACTCTTAGCATCCTATCTTATAGTCCCTTCACCTTCTTATGATTGCATTTCTATTGCAAGTTTTTCATCAATAGAGGCATCAACCTCTTGTTAGGGTTGGGTTTTGGAGACTAGATGGCAATAGTTCCATACATATCTTCTTAGGGATTACTTCTAATTGCTACCATTATGTACATGTGTTTCTTATAATGGCATGTTGCTTAAGTGTGTCATTTATGGTGCACTGCCCCTGATGGTGAAATGCTTAAGTACGTCGCTTATGGTGCATGAGTGGGTCGCTTTTGTATATTCCTTGATATGGCACATTATCCCTTTTGTGCATTGCTTGATTCCATATCTTAAGTGTGTCACTTGCATTGTGTTACTTGTGTTGTTCCATTTGTAGTGCCTCAATTACTTGTTTCACTTAATCGCATCACATAAGTGCATATATTATGGTGCATCAATTAAGCATGTTTCTTATGTGTCACTAGTTATTGTGCATTGTTTACCCATGCCATGTAAGTGTGCAACTTATGTGTCACTAGTCACGGCCCATCACTCATGATTTTCACTCAATATGTTGCGTTGTCACTTATGTGTGTCGCTTGAGTGCATAGATGTTTAAGTGCGTGGCTTATGTGTATCAGTTATGGTGCATTGACTATGGGTGATTATGGGTGTCACTTAAGTGCATTTCTTATGTGGGTCTCTTACGGCACACCACTTACATTTTCCTTGTTCATGTACATTGCTAGTTATGGTGCATTGCTTATGTGTCGGTAGGTCTGATGCATCTCTTATGTGTATCACTTAATATGGTGCATTGCCTCTTATGTGCACCACTCGATCTCATCACGTGAGTGAATTGATGCTTAGGTGTTCCATGTATGGTGCATTGCTTATGGACCATGGATAATGTGTGTCGCTTAGTTACGATGCTTATGCATTTACAAAAACCTTAGGAGGAGAAAAACCATAATTTACAAAAACCGTAGGAGGAGAAAAACCATAAAATCCTCAAACCCTAATCGTGGGAACTGAGGTGGTGAAAGGAATGTGGGCCTTGGGGAGCCTAATTTGTAGGACAACTTCCCAAGGCCATAACTTTCACATAGGAATTCCATTTGGGGTGCTCTTTAGACTGTCATACATATCTCAATGGTTTGTGCAAGATGGGAGGTTCAAACTAGGTGAAGCTATATGTTTTATGCCTGGTATGTGATCATCCTTAGAAAATGTTGTTTAGGGCCTCAAGACTTAAAAACAGTTGTACATCTAACAAGGTCAAGGAGCATTTTTTAGATAGTAGTAATCTCGAATGGCCACTTGGATCAATTGGCATCTTGATTTTTTTGAAGATAAAACAATTTTGGATATTTTTCATTCATGTTTTATTTCATGCCCTATTGTGAGCTTCCACAAATATTTACTCATCAATTAAAAAAAAACTATTAGAACAATGTGATATGTACATAATTATACAAAATTTCCATTAACACATATTTCATTAAAATTGAAAACATTTTATTCCAAGGACATCACTATTATGAAAACATTTTATTCCAAGGATATTTTCTTTACAATTACAATAAAAAAGTCATAATATAACACATTTTATGACTTTTTTGTTGTAATTGTACATAAAATATCTAAAATCTTAACTTTAATCGATACTTTGATGACTTTTATCTTTTGGTAAAATATTGACATTAAGATATAGATAAGTTTCAATCTCATGTAGTATTTATACTTTTTCGAAGAAATAACTTCATGGATAACCTCCTCCATTTTCTTTGGAATTTCTAGATGGATGGTAGATCAACTGCCAAAGACATCGGCCACTAGTAATCCCAAAGGACCATACGGGAATGGAGCCCAAGACCTCTATGGACTTCACATAGGAGTGTCTTACCAATCGAGACAACTCGTGGGGGTTATCATGTAGTGTGTGTGTGTCCCCAAGGGATAACTCATTTTGCTCAAACTTAAATTATGCTAAGGTGTAATGGCCAGGGAGTTGTGGGATCCCTTGCCACTTAACCTTGTGTAGTTAACTGACCGTTATTGCAGCTTGCGGTTAATACTACCATTCATCCAAAAACTTAGGGACGAGGGAGAAATGTCCAGAATGGTGCTCACAAGGTACCTACATCCTCATTGTTCTGTTATGTGTAGGAGGGTGGGGAATTATTACCTTAGAAAAAGAATAATCCCTAAGGGTTAGCTCGTTCAATATATGTACTTGTGCGAAATCCATAGAGATCTTGTATTCAATTCCCATTGGTGGCAATCGTTTGGTCTAACCTCTTGGGACTAAAATGTTTGGAAACATATTGTCCCACATGATAACTTAAGTGGGAGTCATATTATTGGTTGGCATGGCAGCCCTAATGGGTCCATAAGGGAGAAAACATATCACAAGTGGGTTTTGAACTTGGGAGCAGAGAGTAATGAATTCTCCTCTTAACCAACCAAGCTAGATCCAATCGGTTCACACACACACACACACACTGCTATAGGTAAGAGTGTTGTTACTAAGCCATACACCATTATATTAATTCTAGACTCAAAGCCTAGTACAAAGAAGGAGGCTAATCCATTACAAAAATAATACATAAATTCCACTCCATAAGGGAACATATGTTTACCCACCATGCGCAATGTGGAGCAAGCCCGTCCAGAATTAAAAAAATGGTTATTATGGGGACAACCACTTCGAATTTCATCCACATCCTAACCAAATAGACACGCGTACACGCCCTGATATTATTAACTTGGAAATTAAAATTAAAAATAATATTATTAACATTTAATGAAACAATGACATACTTTTAGGCATTAGATTATCAATTAAGTAAAAAACACCAAAATAAGTTTATGGTACAAACTTGACAATGCATGGTCGCTATTACCCCCATAATACATGGATGCCTAGCTTTCCAGCTGCTCCGAACAAAGCCAATGTTACCCATAAAACCAATCACAAAGATCACAAATGATTTCTTTAGAGGGAATGCAGAATAAGTGAATGTAATATATAATTCTCTAGTGAGTCAACCATTGTAAATTTTGTAATTGACAATAAATAAAGCCCAACCATAGCCATTGAATGATGGAGTTTTTCGTTTGTGTTTTCTCCACGGTAATATATGTTGTCTATGGTGTTTAATTGGTTGTGTGATTGAGTTTATTGCCTAATTACATCAATTTGGGACATTCCCGCGTGTATTCAATTCAATAGAAAAATAGAGTTGCATTGGATTCGGCCATTAATAGTTGGTTAGGTCATTGGGAAACCAAACATATTTTTTGAAACATGTAATTACCTTTAATGTTGATTCATAATAGTAACCATGCATTACTTTACCCAATCGATCCTTTATAACACTGTAATCAAATTGATTGAATCGCTCGTTGTTGTCCATGGCACGAGTTTCCTTTGTTTGAATCACTATTGTATTGCTAGCTCTTCGTTCTCTTTAGTAAATTCTAGTTTTAGAGACCTCATGCTTGTGCTTTGGGAAAATAATCATCCATAGCCCTGAGTGACATCGTATACTCCATTTAAAACATGATGAACTGCCTACAAGCGTCATTGGGATCTATTTCGACATTATACAACCAAGAGGAAGTCATGCAATGTGTCCTCAAATCCCGTGCTTTCAATTAATTACCTACAATAACGCACGATTAGATCCAAACATATCATTAACATGGAATTCCCAACCTTGTCAACACCCATTACCAAGTTGTTTACATGGGCAACCTATAGGCTCAAGATTATAGATGTAATGTATGATGTGTTCCACCATATATTGACAAAACAACGTGGAATTACGTTCTCAAGGATTTGTGTACTCACATAGTGATATCTACCTACAACCCGCTATGCATAGATATATGTATGTTGACTTGTGGATCTATTGAGACGAAACAATGGAGATAGAAGCATCATTGATTTTGTTTTTGGGATCAGTGATATTATGCACGGAGAGGGTGTGTTATTTTATTTTTGCGTAGTCTAAAACTTCTATGGTTTGAGTCAGAATAGATGATTTTTGGGGGTACAATTTTTCAAAATCTGGCCGTAATTTTTCAAAATCTGGTTTATAGCTGTCAAATTCTAAAATTTTGCATGCCCCGGGGGTTTTTGAGGATGCTGAATCCATTTCTACCATAAAAAATCCCAATAAAACACAACTAAATTTTGATTTTGTAAAATAAAAAACATCAGATTCCAGCTAAAAAGGGTCATCTGATCCAAATCGTTGAATTTTTAGACAACTTTTATTTTTGCATCGCTTGAGTGGAGTGGATGATTTGTTTCATAGTTTTGCATTGAGATTGGTGTCTTGTAGAAAGAAAGTCTTGAAATCAAGTCTGAACAAAGCCATTCATTTATGTTAATGAATTTGTCTCGAGAAGCCTAATCTCAACTTTACAATGAATTACACGGACATAGCGCTCTAATTCCACATAGAAAGATTTATGTTGGCAAGATGGACGGGCCATAGGCATACCATTTACTGATCATAAAGCAATGGTTTATGAGTTGGCCATGTTTGATAGGGTTCTAGATGTGTGCCATTATGTAATTCAAATTCACATATTGTATACTATTTTTAATATGGAGGTTCATTTATACTTTGGTGTCTAGTGGGGGTGGATGCAGTTTCCCAAGGTTCCATGTGGTGTTTTGTAGCCCGGGGTTAGGGTTTCGCAGCTCAGGGTTAGGGTTTCGCTAAGTTATGCGATAGATATGGCTACTGTAGATGGCGTTTATGACAAATTGGAGGAAAATGGAGGATCCTTGGGGCCATCCAATAAGGGGAGAAAGTGATGCATTCATGCTTGTTATGTATCTCTCATGGTCAATTTTCCCTTTGATTGGATTTTGGAGGGTGTAGAGCTCATGGAGGAATATGCCCTTTGTGGTTATTTTTGTGGAAGCAAACCTTCACTCTCTAAGATGTGTGTTTGGCTAGATTAGGTCTAGGGTTTCCTGTATTCTTGCAAGGCTAAATTTTCACCTTTGAAAAGGGGTTTCTTCTCCTTTATTTTTTCTAATTCGATGGATCATTTGGCAATCCTCTTGGGCGGACCTTGGTGTTTTGGTGAAGTAGGGATGGTTCTCTTTCCCTGGTAAGAGCATTTCGACTCTTCTTATGATTTCTGAGATCTTTAGCTATTATGGGTATGTTTAGTTGGCCTTCCCCCTCATCTTTGTTGTCTAAAGGTGTTAGGGGCCATCGACAATACCCTGGGTTAATTTCATAAGGCATCTATGGAAACCAACCAAGGAAGTAGTCCCTCACATTTTAGTTCTTATGCAAATGAATGGAGGACTTCTGAATTATATCAATTTGGTTCGTGGGGGAATGAAGTGGGTTCAAGAACTTGATTATAAGAAGCTAGCATTTTGCTATCGATTTTACCATCAAGTCAAGCACATTCTCTATGCTTGTCCCATAAGGTTTCTTACACACAAAAGGAGGAGTGCTTCAAATGCATTGAATAATTTTGTGGTGGCTAAGATTCCACCAACACAGGCGGGGGTATCGACGGCTGAGGTGGATGATGTCTTGAATATGGAGTCCTCTGATTATATTGGAGTTGTTGACATTTTAATCCCTAGTGTAAATGATCCTATAGTAGTAGATGGTCTAAGGGGTCTTTCTCAAACCACTTTGCTCAGTCATCCTTTGCCATTAGTAAGGTCTCTAAAGGATATGGTTTGTGTTTTGGTTCACCATCCCGCACATCAGACCATTAATGACATACTTACACTCCGAGCCATAAGCATGTCATCGCTCTTCGAAAGTTCATTGTTGCTTTGTAGACTTTTGAAAAGCCTTTAATTATGTTCCCCGGGATGCCCTATTCTAGAGGCTCGGATACATCAACATTACTGATACACTACTTAGTACTATCATGCACCTGTACGAGTCGATTCTTGGACGTCTTTGCACTGCCCATTTGGGTGAGCCTATGGAGCAGGCGTCGGATTCGCCTATTGTCTCTTCTTTGTCGAATCATGGTCTTGGGGTTAATGGATGCACAATGAACATTTTAGTCTCGTCGGTGGTTGTCGAGGTTGAGGAGTCTTTTGCTCCTTCTCCTGCTTGGCATTTTGACTTGGGGGGTGACAGCTGTAGCAGGTGACCTTTCTTTGTCATCTCTTTGGAGTATACAAAGTGTCTTTTGCATGATAGCCGAAATTCGGGGGTGGAGGTATCAAATGTTAGAATGGAGGATGGTTTTCTTTTGTACGGGGCTATTGTGGAGTAGAGGCATCCAATTGTTGTCTCCCATTGGCTTCTTTAGTCTTTGTTGGGGGTTCTAGAGATTTCTCCTTCACACACTTCAGCCAAGGACTTTTCCTTCTCTCATCCTTGTCAAGGTCTCTTTGCATATTCACTGGCTAGCTTACATTCACCTGATGATGGCATGGTGGATTGTGTCGATGTTAGGGACAACTATGTTCCTTCTCTTGTTGATCCAATCTCTTTTCCTTCTTTTGTTTTAGCTTCCTCTTTGCCTTGTGGTTTGGGTCTTTCTAGTTATGGTAAGCATAAGTCTTTTGTTCCTTTGGTACATTCTCCACCAAGCTCCAGAACTCGAGGATCACTTTTAAGAAAGTTTATGCCTTTGTATTAGATCCTCCACTTAGGTGGAGGCTTTGTTATTGGCCCTGGGCCTTCTTTTTGGTATTTTAGAGCCCTGGGTGCATGTCGTTTTTTGCAAGAGCCTTTTAATTCTAGTAATCATTAGTTGATGCCTCATTGATATTTTTTTTGCTTCCGTAGGGAGGCAATAATCACTCTGTAGGTTTGGGGCAAAAAAACATTATTAGATCCCTACAATCGGTGGTGAAAAATCCTTCATTGGATTGATATTTATACACTACTCTTGCAATGTTTTTTTGAATCAATAGAATAAGCATGACTTTTTTTCTCTGGAAAAATGTATACCAATTTTTAATTTACGTTAATTTGTATACCATTTTTAATATATTTTTGCTTCCGTAAGGAGGCAATAATCACTCTATAGGTTTCGGACAAAAAAACATTATTAGATCCCGACAATTGGTGGTGAAAACTCCTTCATTTGATTGATATTTATACACTACTCTTGTGGTGTTTTTTGAATCAATAGAATAAGCATGACTTTTTTTCTCTGGAAAAATGTATACTATTTTTAATTTATTATAATTTGTTATAGGTGTTCATTTGTTTAGGGTCCTTATGTTTGGAACGACATGAACCCCAACACACATATAGCCATAAATTACAATATGGACAAATGTCACACTATTTTATATGTAACATAAATTATTAAGATTTAGCACTACAGTCTTCTAATCACATAAATAGTAATTTTTTTTTTTATGTATGTTAGCCTCTCATTCTATTCATTTTCATGGGGTGCTCATCTTGGTGTGGAAGGCTTAAAGGTCTATGGATGATAAGTTGGCCAATTTTGGCACGATGATATATGCAACATTGGTTAATTCAAGTAGTTAAAATAATAAACAGTACAATTCTCTAATGAAGTATTTAATGCTATTTTAAATTTACGTTAACTTCTTATCCTTTTCATTTTTATAGGGACAACATCTTGGTGGTCCAACCCCATAGGACCATGGCATCTTCCAACCCAAATCGACACAAAAATTTATGTATTTTGCGTTGGCCAAGTTTGACCACTTAATATGTTGCGTTGTCACTTATGTGCATCGCTTGAGTGCATATACGCTTAAGTGTGTGGATTATGTGTATCAATTATGGTGCATTGATTATGGGTGTCACTTAAGTGCATTTCTTATGTGGGTCTCTTATAGCACGTCACTTACATTGCCTTGCTCCTATATATTGCTAGTTATGGTGCATCGCTTATGTGTCAGTAATTATGATGCATCTCTTATGCATATCACTTAATATGGTGCATTGCCTCTTATGTGCAACACTTAATCTCATCGCGTGAGTGAATTGATGCTTAGGCGTGCCTCTTATGTGTGCCATGTATGGTGCATTGCTTATGGACCATGGATAATGTGTGTCGCTTAGGTATGATGCTTATACATTTTATTATTGGGCATCACTTATGTGAGTCTCTAATGATGCAACTCTTATGTTTTTCTTTTATGGTGCACCTATTAAGTGCATCGGTCATCACCACATGTCTCATAAGTGCATCACTTATGGTAAGAGAGAGGGTCTCCTATGTGTGTTTCTTGTGGTGCGTCTCTTAAGTATGTTGCTCAGGTGCATAGCTTATGTGTGTCACTTAAGTTAGTCCCTTCTATGTGTCAGGTTATTTTCCAGATCATCAAAATAATGCTTTCATAATTTCCATGTTGTATAACTCATCAAGATCTTCTCAATGAGTTATTGTGTGTCTCAATCATAGCTCCAAGTGAAAGGTTATGGCCTCAAGAAGTTGTTTTCCATTCCAACTATTCAATTTACATTATAATAAAAGCAGTAATAACCATAACTCTTACCAATCATAATAGTGAGGTAATTCATAAGTCAATGGGTTAGTAAGTAATAGGCCCTAAGTTCAAATCCCACATAGTTGGAATCGAGATAGGACACATTCGATATGAGACAAATGACACTAAATGGGATGCATGACACATTGAAGCATCCCAATTGCATCTCAATGGACACAAATTGAGGTGAAAATGTTAGTTGAGACACAAATTGGGATGTTAGGGTTACACGGGATGCAACGATGCAAGCCTTGACGAAATTCATTTCGTGAGGATGCAACTGTGGACTCACTAGGGATGCAAGTACGCATGCAAATTACGATATATGCGAAGGGTCAAAGATAGATACTTAAATGTTTAGATAGTTGACTTACATTATTATTTGAGTAAACCAATGTTGGCACCATAACACGAGGCACACCTGTGAAAAACTCAATCAACCACTTCAATACAAAAAGCACATTTATCAAGTGCTCAAGCTTATTGTTAAGCTACAAAGATTGAGAAAATCATAGTAAGAGCTTAGATTGCTTCACTAAAAACTCTTAACACTAATATTTTTAAAGAGTGTGATTTGTAGATTGCAAAATAATTAAGGTGACATGGGTCTATAAGGTAGTAACACTTTTCTTAACTCAAAACCCTAAATCTAAGAAGAATTGAATTTGAACAAGGGAGACAAAGGTAAGTAAAACAAATGGTCCCTGCTAACAACTTGAGAGAGATGAATTGACATTTCAAGGAAAATATAATATGTTTTTGGATTTTTATAGCTAATATTAGCATAATAACACTCAATAATATGTCACATTATATGTTACATATGTGACCAATGTAATGTAATGTCATATTTTAGTAGCGAGGTGGTTCAACCACCTAACTATTTTAAGAGTTTTATTTTTGACATAAAAGCTTCAATAGAGTATTAATGAAACATTATTTATAATGATTTTATACGAAAATTAGTGGGCCACAAACTAGTATTTATAAACATGAGCAAGATCTAAGCAAAAACTAAAAAATAGGCCCCTAAAATAGATGGTCTATGTTGACAACTTGAGAGAGATGAATTTACGTTTCAATGAAATTATAATATGCATTTGGATTTTTGTAGCTAATATTAGCATAATAGCACTCAATAATATGTCATATTATATGTTACATATGTGACCAATGTAATGTAATGTTAGATTTAGTAGCGAGGTGGTTGAACCACCTAACTATTTTAGGAGTTTTATTTTTGACATAAAAGCTTCAATTGAGTATTAATGAAACATTATTTGCAATGATTTTATACAAAAATTAGTGGGCCACAAACTAGTCTCTATAAACATGAGCAAGATTTAAGCAAAAACTTAAAAATGGGTACTAAAATCATCCCTCAACCATAGCCGCCAGATTGAGCAAACATCAGACCACAAAAATCATATGTTTACATAAATACATAAATTCATGCAAGGGAGTGACATGATCCTAAACATTGAAACCAGATAATCACCCCCCTTAATTTATTGATAGGGTGTGTGACGAAGAACACAACTACAAGGCCACATCAAGCTAAATGCAAGAAACCCTAAACAATCTTCACAAGGAGTCAATGGATAGGGTAAAAGCTCCACCAAGAAGCACCATATAATGACTTGTTATCCCTTTGTGAGAAACACCACACCTTACATCCAAAGAGCCACAAAAAACAGGTCCATCTCACCACAAACAAAGGACAATTGAGGTTACATTATGGCCATACAAAAAAGAACATAAGAATGCAATACACCAATTGCTACAAATAATAACACGAGAGGCCAAGAAATCATGTCCATAGAGCCTTAGACAATGAAAACACACCCATGGAACTTGCTACTAAAATAAAACTAGCACAAAGTAGAACCACACATGAAACAAAAGGCATCAACATGAATTCAAGAAACCTTCAAAATGCTTGGCAATTGTGTAACCTACTACCATCAACACACATGGAGGGGTCAGGTGTGGAAAGCCACCTCCAATGCAGATGTGAATCCACCCAGCTACAGAAAGTCAATAATAGAAGAAATAATGCAAGCCATAAATTAAAAAACCCTTGAACCAAGCCTTACAACAAAACTAAGGTATTCTTTAAGGGCATCACTACTTCACTCTCCTCCTCAACACAACCACCTTCTCACTTTCCATGGGCACCGACATGCTTCCTACATATTGTGAGTGAAACCTTAGTCGGGCTTGAAGTAAGTGTTGCCACGGGGATGTAGGTGGCAATCATCTCTCCTCCTCCCCTTCTCTCCATACTCTCTCTTAGCAAAAAAATTAACATGTATTATGAGATATCTTGCACATGAGACACATATGAATTAGCATTAATAAAGTACATCATCTTATTATTCTCCATGATTGCACATAAACATGTATACCTTAATTTTCTAACAAAATATGCGAGCAACACCAAATCCTATAACCCTTTAATGAGTTAAAAGTTCAATTCAAAATCCCAATTAAAACCAGAAAGGAAAAAAAAACAAGACACTTTCTTTTATCTCAATACGACAGATTCGTCCTTAATTAATGTAATCAACTTTTAATATTTCAAAATAAAAATCTTTCAACTATACCAGAAATTGAGGTAGAGGTTCACTCCACTCAAATTGTCTAACACTTGCACTTAACATTTACTGAAAACAAAAAGCTTATGAAAAACATTATGGATAAAATTTAAACCTTATCAACATAAACATGGTCTCGCTTTCTATAACAACGCAATAAAACGAAAAGGAGAAATACAAATAATTTTCAAGACGAATTTATGTGAGAGCCGTCCTGTGCATCAGGGGAAGCACAGTCCGTAGTGGGAGAGGAGAAATCGTCTATTCTCATCGGTGTCTTTCTGGTTCTTCAGCGATATATTCCCGAAAAAATATTTATCAATTTTAATTTGAACTCGAACTTTGGCTGTTAGAACGCAACATTGTTACCCTTCATTTTTCAGCGGCGATTGTGCTCGTTTAGAATCCAATTTGGCAGAGGTATGAAGTTCACACCATGTCTTCTGGCATTCTTTGATAATCAAACCTTGGAAATAATAGTGCTGAAAATGCTATCTATAATGCCTAATGCATATTTTGTAAATCCTAAAGCTGTTTGACAAATGGATCTCCTTCACCATGTTTACGGTATTTTAAATTTAAAATTGATCGCAAAAAGGTTTGTGAAGAGCAGTGCTATTGACATAAGGATATGTAGGAAGATGGGGCGGCTAGGGGTTAGGTCTTCAGCATTTTCGGCGGATAGGGATGGTGGTTTTGGGTTGATTGGTGACAAGGGTTTACAGTGAACTTGGTAGATAGTTATTACGTTCTTGAAGTGAGCTCTGATGGGACAGAACACTGATGCAGAGAGATGAGACTTAAATATTAGCTCACCGAATGAAGAGCTTTGGGGTGAGTGTGGTTTGTACAGACCAGACTCACATTCCTCGGAGGCAGTGTTGGAATTTCACTTCAATCTTACCCGTCATATTATTTTTTTTTATACGTTTCAGGGTTTAACATTTCCCTTCAGTGAACGTTTTGCCGAAATATGCACCCTTCAATAATAACGTTTTACTATATAAATTAGCCTACTGCAATGGAGTTTTTAGAATTGTGATGGTTGGAATTTGGGAATATAAAACTAAGCATGTTGTAAGGATGGTACAAGACCCCCTTACTGTTGTAGAATATAGTTCATTTACTGTTGAAAAGAGATTGCTGTAGCTCCATAAGCTGTCTTTTTTCGTATAGACATAGAGAAGTGGTTTTATATTTCAGCTACACTAGACCCTTATCACAAGTCTGTCCTTTCTTCGGGTAGAATCTCTATCCAACTCTTTGTTTTTGGTCCTATAGGTATTTTCTCTTCTTTTAAAAACCAACCCCGTTTTATTCTCTCGATCTCCTTTTATTCCCCCAAAAGACAGTTTTCTCTTCTTGATTTTCTTTTAACTTTTTTTAACTAAAAATAACTTACCCCTAATCTTCAGTTTCGCTTCCTATTTTGTTGGGGAAAGTTATCTAAATTATTTTATCCTGGGATATTATATATACCTAAAGATTTCTCCCCCAGTTGTCATACCAAGGCTCGTTCAGTCGAAACTTGCCCAGCCTGCTTCCTTTTAACAAATGCTGATTTATTCATTCAAGAAAATATCAAAACTGTTATTTACAATACGAAATCACGTTCCTTGGTCAACAATAACCAAGTCTAAAGTTTCATGACAATATTCAACTACACATTTACATAAAAAAAGGAATTTTAGTCTTGGGGTACTAGAACGGCAATATGAGAGATGATCCGGAGTCTGGTGGAGTCTACCTTGAGACTGAGTGCTATGCTAGTCAATGGAGCACTAAGAAGGTTATATGTTTCAAGATGATAATCAGTTGCATGGAAGATAATAAGTAGTTACATCGAGGGGGGTAAAGTCTCAGAAATCTTATTTGGTGGTAAAGAGGATTATCAGGGTAATAACACTCAATGATATCTCACACTATATGTTATTTAGATGTCAACCGCCCCAATAAAGTATATTACCTGTTAAAATATGATAATAATTGTAGAAATTTCACTTCCCTAACAGATTTTCAAGTTAACTCAGATTAACAGTGTTTAATAAACCATCTCATTCAACCATAGACAGCTGAAAATGAAATTGCACTCATAAACACATCTGAACTGGAAGCACAAGAGAAGTACTACCAAAACACTGAGAACAAAAAGAACATAACAGCCATGCACAGAAAATTTCAGACTCAGATATTTTAGCCAAAATGGCCCAGGAAAAACCCCGAAGGGAAAACCTGTGAGAGAGATGTTTTATTAATTTCTTCTTCAATAAATTGTACAGCAGAATTTTAATAATATCAAGCACAACTTATCTCAACCAGTAGACTAACAGGCTGCCTCGAATTCTGTGCATAAATTTTTTGGGAAATCGTGCCCTTCTCAAGCAACACAGAGGTGTACGGACAGCTCCTCGATTTCAGTGCCAAACTCAATCTTCTGCCTGGAAATTTGTGCCCAACAAAACAGCACAGAAATTAATTTTCTGCCTTGAAAAACGTGCCTATCTCAGACCTCGATTTTTGTGCCACTGTGTGGACTTGTATGGACTGTACGGAATTAATTTTCTATACCTGTCTCGAAATTCGTGCCTCTGCCTGGAAATGCGTGCCACTGTTTTCTTCTCGAAAATCATGCCCAGAACTGGTGTACGGTTTCTTGTCTTGGGAAACGAGCTGCTATCTCCGACAGCTACCTTCTCTCTCTCAAACTCCAACTCAACTTGCTTTCCAACTCTCTTGGAATATTTTCATGCCTCACCCAAAACTCTCTTTTTGGATGTCTAACAATGGTAGAGAGAATGCCTTTTAAATTCAAATTCCATGTCTTTTGGTTTGCCTCTCAAGGATAGCTGAATGGTCATCTAATCCAAGGGCCTACATTGGCTTAGATCTATGGATGAGATTAAATGCTCATAATTCTCTCCATAAATTACTTTTATTCAACTACCACTTGAATAAATTCAAAAGTCACTTTATAACAATAAAGTGAATTAATTGCTCATCTCAAGCAATTAATACAAGGGTCATGTCCCCTTTTCCCTCATTAATTACTTAGGCATAAAATAACTAGGTGAACACTTCCTAGGTACAATTTCAACAATAATCTGGTCAATTAAAATCTTTGAGGTTTGTGTAGGCCATGGATTATGATTAAGAAATGAATAAGTTGGGGTTTTGTGTGAAATTTGATCTTTGTTTATATATCTTTTCAATGCTTTAACAGACAACAGGAGAATGAAGATTAGTTGAATAGAAGGCCTGAATCCATCGTTCAAATGTTACAAACCTTTATTCTTTATTTTTTAGTTTTTTTAATATATTTTTGGAAAAGTGGACCTTTTTGTCTGAATCTGTAACTGACAACTTAAAAGCAGGAGTTTAACTGATAACTTAAAAGCAGGAGGAGAGGAAGGAGGAAAAGGAGACATGAGCTTTTATATTTGTAAAACTGAAAACAATTCCAAAATGCACATTATGGGCCTGTATCTAACTTTTTTTATCTGCACATGCATCTAAATCACGCAACTGCCAGAGGAGGGGAATGAAATAAAGTGTATTGCTCGTTTTCCACTAAAAATATTTAAAATCTGTTCAAAAACATATAATGAAAGGCTCATTTGATAACTTTTTGAAAACAATTTATCATTTGTTTTTCAGGTTGAAGAGATGGATGGAGGTATTAAGCGCAAGAGAAGTAGTGAAGAAGAAGAAGATGCAGCAGGAGCAGCAACACAAGACATAGAAACTGATCTAGTAGGACTACCAGCACCGCCTCCCATAAAAAAGGGCGGAGAAGGAGTGATTTTCATTTTAGAAAAGGCATCCTTGGAGGTTGCCAAAGTTGGCAAGGTTCTCTTCTCCCTCTCCTTTCCAGTTTACATTTTTTATTGGTAAGATTCTGTACATTATGTTAATTAAACAAAAAAGGTTTACAAGAGTTTTCTTCCAGAAACACCCAAAACAGTATTTTTTTTTGACCTACCCAGCAGGGAAACTAGGCTAGCCCCTTCACCCAAATTCAACATTTTCAAAACATTCAATGAAAACAAACTATCCTCAAACTAACCAATTATGGCAAGACCAAGTAATAACTAATGTTGGTAGCCAAACCAATACGACATAGACCCAAAAAACTAGACCTTAAGCAAGACCCCTAGACTGTTAGATTTTTTAATGATATAGCATTAGAATTTTCATCTTTTTCAACTTTAATTACACATAATCATACACATAAACACAAGAGACACAATAGTTTACCATGGGAAAACCCAAACTCAGGAAAAACCCATCCAACCTTTCTTATTCAGAGATTCAGTACAAAATACAAGTACATCAGATAGATCATATAAAAGATCATGCCAAATAAAGAACCCTAGAAATAGCAGTCTTCTACAACCCTTGAGTGAATTTCTCCTTGCTTGAGCGAACTTGCTTGAGTGGTACAAATGAGGAGGACGTCACCCTTATTTATACTTGATTTCTGGCTGACTTTTCCACTGGGGCTGGCTTGTCTTCTTCAACTGGGCCAACTTGTCTTATGAGCAATAAAATATTGTTTATTTGTTTCTTTTGGGGCCGACTTAGCTAGCGAGGATACCTTACGTAGCTACAAACATCAACACTCCCTCTTAGCTAGGGAGGTATCATCATGCTGGAACACATCTGGATATCGTCTGATTGTCACGACTTGTCTCGTACATCTCGTCATCATAGGAAATGTCTCTTCAAATAAAGTCCTTCTGATCAGAACAACTGTTCCCACTGAAACCTTGTTCCCCACTGGAACCACATCTTCTTTCCAAAGATGATATCTGATCCATCTGATCAACCTGGTCATCCTAGACCAGAGAGGATTACTTCCTCGCGCTTTATCAGTCTAAAACCGAAAGGAGGCTGCACTCCTCAAGAAGACACTTCTTCCAAGCACTTTATCGATCTGAAATCGAGGGAGGCTACACATCCCTAGGAAGACTCTTTTTCCAATTTACCAGTCATTACAACTGGAAGGCAGTGATGACTGCAGCTAGTCCACCCCTCTGGGCCCAAACTCCACATAGGAGCACTCTCCACATATGAGAACATCCCTCATAGGGATCATCCCACACAGATGATCCACTCCACAAAGGAGGCTTCTCCATACAAGAACCATCCCACACAGGGATACACTCCACAAAGGAGTCCTCTCTACATAGGAGAACATCCCACATAGGGATATACTCCACAAAGGAGTCAAGCACAAGTCTCGGCTTGTGCCTCATCAATAGCTATACTGGTCATCAATCTCCCTTCTTGAGGATGGGAATCACCACCACACCAAGCTTTTCACGGAAGTATGCAAACTTCACTCTGGACAAAGGCTCGATATGGATATCTGCAATCTACTCATCTGTGGAGATATACTGGAGCTTCACTACTCCCCTTCTGAACTATGTCTCTGATGTAGTGATATCTGATTTCAATATGTTTGGATTTGTCATGGAACATAGGGGTTCTCCGAGAGCTTTACACAACTTTGGTTATCACAAAATATCATTGTCATATCAAGCTCACGACCATACTAATCTGCAAGTAGCTTCCGAAGCCATACTGCTTCCTTGCTAGCTGCACTGGCTGATAGGTACTCTGCCCTCTGCTGTATTGAGTGCCACAGAAGACTGCTTCTTGCTAAACCAAGAAACCATAGCTAATCCCAAGCTAAAACAACACCCAGAGGTGCTCTTTTTGTCAACTGCACTCCCAACCCAATCTGAATCGGTGAATCCTACTAGCTTCACTCCATTATCTAAGGTATATCTCAATCCATAACCAATTGTGAAGATATCTCAACACATGCTTAGCTACTACCCAATGTACTTGTCTCGGCTCGACCATGTGCTGACTTAATGTGTTCACTGCATAACAGGGATCTGGCCTGGTATTAACCAGGTACAACAAGGAACCAATCAACTGGCGTTACATGGTGGGATCTACTAAATTTGAAGATATGGCAGAATCATGTAACTTCTTCAGATTTGCCTCCATGGCGACACCTATGGACTTATAGTCCATCATACCAAATCTGCGTAGATCTTAATAGTATACTTCCCTTGTCCAAGGAAGATCTCATTAGGTGCCTGCCACCAAGGTTACTTGGGAGCGGGAGCGAAAAGCGAAATTTTCAAAAGCTTCCGGTTTGGGAGCGTTTTTTATATAATATATATTTTTTATATATTTTGATGCATATATGTTAACAAATGCTTGTAGAATGTTGAATTAGTTATGGAAACTCATTGGAAAGCATAAAAACATGAAATAAACCATAATACCATATAACATCATTCATCAATCATCAATCATCAATCATATATTAGTGAATTCGTCAACCATAGGTCTAGACTCTAGTTACCAGTATCTATAACATCAACCTTACAACTTCAAATTTTCAATATATAACATACCATGAAATGAAAGTTGAACTTGAAACAATTCACAAAGCATCATATTCATGAATCATTACCAAAGAGTTATAACTTATCATAATATGCTTTTATGATTATGCAGTCAATGACTCAATAATGCGAAGTTGCAAATAGTGAACTTCAAAGTTATGTTCCAGTTCAACTTCAAACTTCAAACTTGAATTGCCATGTAATGTTCACAAAATATACCATAATAAATATGAAAGAGTCAATAGTGCATATACTTGAAACTTGAAAGTACTGTAAACAAGAAAAGACTGCAAAAGTAGATTTTATGGATGTTTCCTCTTGCCACGGGAAATTTTTAATTTCTTTTCCCGTGGTCTAGGAACAATGGGCGTGGGACTATCATCCCCAGTAGCCACCAATGTTGAGCCACGTCCAAGACTTGGTCCTACACGACCCCCCCTCACTGATGTAGATGAGGGTCGTGAAGTTGAAGTTGAACCTCTAGGCAAAGATGGTGCATTTGGAAACAAGGTAGGAGATGGTGGTGGCATCATTGTTGTTGCTGTTGCTGCTACTGCATGGCCATGGTGATGGTCATCCTCATCGCCCAAAAGCTCTTCCTCCAAGCGCTCTAAAGCTAAGGCTCCATCCTCCAAGTTATGTTCCTCCGGATTGTTGTCCCAAGTGACATATGATCTATCAGTTTTGGCCCGCTCACAGTAATGAGTCAACAACCTCAAGTTGTAATGTACAAAAACCAAGCTTTCTGCCCGATTTTCATTTAATCGGTTTCTTTTCACTGAGTGGATGAAGCTATAGGTGCTCCAACACCTTTCTGCAGAGGAGCTATTAACCACCTGTGAAAGAACTTTGGTTGCCAATTTATACAAGCGTGGGCATGATGAGCCATACATGTTCCACCATTCAATAGGAGGTGCCCTATCTCGATCTTTTCTAGCATGCAAAGTACCAAACGGACCAATTTCACTGAGGTATTTGCTTAATTCACTACGCAATAAGGCACAATCTTCTTTATCAGGGACCAACTTGTCTATAGCAGCCATGTACCCAACCTGTACCTCTGGATCTGTGTGGGGCTTTTCCTATCCCCACCCCTAGGTGCTGGTTTGGCCAACCAAGATGGAGAATAATATTTTGGTGTCAATACATATGCTAAGGCATGCAATGGAATGTTGAGATGTTCCCACCTTTTGACCACATGTTTGTGAATATGGTCATACAGGATGGGATCTTTTGATTCAACAATATCTTTAATTTGGCCCAACATGCTATCCATCTGCTCATACACCTCCCCAATCACCGGCTTATCTGTATCTGCAAACCGAATCATGTAATAAATGGGCTTTGTGAATTGCAAAACAAACTTGACACTTGCCCAAAATTGACCATCAAGAACGGTGGTCTCCACCTCCTCAAAATCAAGCCTATCAGATGTGGATGTAGCCCTATCTTTCAAGATTTGCTATGATTCACTTGATACCATGCTAGCCAATGCCTCTCTTACCTTCAAAAGGCGCCTGAAGGTGAGGTAATAGCTAGCAAATCTAGTCTTTGCTATCTTCAATAGCTCTAACTTTGAGTGAGTGCGGAAAATGCCACGGGCATTGCTATGGTTGGTAATAAATCTTATCATGTGCTTGCCCTTTTTGTACAGTTCACCAATCCATTTGTATTGATTTTCCTTCAACTTAATAATGTCGTGCATCAAAAGGTTCAGTGTGTGAACCAAACACCCAGATCAAAATATGTTGGGGTATTTATCTTCAATGATTGCTCCCGCTGCCTTACAATTAGCAGCATTATCGGTAGTGACTTGGATGACATTGTATGGACCAATATCTTCAATGTTTTTGAGTAGGAGTTCTGCAATGTTTATGCCGGTCTTGAATTTATCTGAGTAGTCATGGGCCAAAAGGAAGACTGCACCAGTAGCAGACACACCAAGCACATTTATCAATGGCTTGCCTTTTACATTTGTCCAACCATCCGATACAATTGATACCCCATATTCATTCCAAGCATTTGTGAATGTCCCCAAAGCATTTTGGATCTTGGCTTTTTCCTTGCCAAGCCCCATAGTTCTAGCTTTGTCATACCCGGGGCTCTTGTATCCTGCTGGGGCGGTGTGGATGTCCTCTACCATTTCATGCCAATAGGGTGAGCGAAGAACATTGAATGGTATGCCACATGCATAGAGAAACCGAAATACTTTTGAATCCACGCCATCCCTACAACCTTGGTCAAGGAAATCTGATATTGTCTTGCCACGTGACTGCCCCATGGGAGAGAATCCACTGCCTTGGGTGGATGGGCCTCCGGTTCTCGATGAGAAAGAGTGGTCATGGTCATCCATTGATCGTTTAAAATCTTTTGATTTGTTTTGTGCTTCAAGTTCTTCCTTCTTATAGATGGCTCTTTGTTTTGATGTCACATTTGGGCAAACACAACTCCTATAGTTTTTTTGTCATCACATGGGTATATGAACCTGTGTATGTCTTTTTACAATGGGGGCAAACAAATTTGGTGGTTCCACCCCCTCTACCTCCTCCCTGCTTTGTGACATGTTTCCATAAGGGTGTGGGTTCCTCTTTGGTTTTCTTTCTGTTTTCCTCCTCCTCCTCCCCCTCCTCTTCCTTCTCCTCCTCTCCACGGTATGTGCCACTCCCCACTTCTTCATCCTCTCCCTCATTCCTCCTCCGGTTTCCAATCACCATCATCAAAATAACAAATGGAACCAAGAAAATAAACCACATACCCATCATCATGTTTGATGGAACTAGAGATTCAACCTGTTGCCTGCAATAGAATGAGGGAGGAAGCATGGGAAAGAGTAGGAGAGGAACATCTACAATAAAAAATGCACATTCTAGAATCTAGTGACTACATTACAAGCATTCATGATTAAATCATAGTTCAAACACAAAAAAAAACAACAAGGAAGGTTTTAGACCCTACCTCTTTGGCTCTCCAATGGTAGTGACAAGTTCAACCTTCTTCAATCTCCAAGGATGGCAACCTTCTCCTTTCCTCCTCTCCTCTTCTCCTCTCCTCTCCTCTCCTCTCCTCTTCTCCTCCTCTCCTCTCCTCTTCTCTTCTTTTCTCTTCAATTCTCTTCTCAAGCCAATGCAAGTGAAAATGAATATGGAGGAGAGGGCTTTATCCCCCAAAGCCCTACTCCTTCCCTCCAAAACCCCACAAGTGGACCCCATCCACCCTCCTCGTCTTTCCTTTGCGCGGGCGTCATCTTCCAGCTGGAGCTACGGGGAGCTATCCTGGGAGCGATTTTTAAAGAGGCAGAGCGTTTGGTAGAGCGCTCGAAAGCGAATTAGGGAGCTATCGGGAGCGTTAGCTCCTGATAGCTCCCTAATTCGCTCCTGACAGTGGCAGGGAGCGTTCTTTTCACCCACCGAAGCGCGCTTTACAAAACGATCCGGACCGGGAGCGAAATTGGGAGCGTGCTCTCCCTTAGCTCCCACAACGCTTTGGCCAAAAGCAAGCATCCGGAGCGGGGGCGAGGGGGGTGGGAGGACGCTCCCCTGCAACCTTGCCTGCCACACCTCTAAACCCAAGAAATAATGCATCAACCCTAGGTCTTTCATCCCAAATTCATGAGTCAACTCCCTCTTGCATATGACAATTAGACTCTCGTCCCCAGTGAGAAAGAGGTCATCATCATAAAGTACTAGGATCAAGGGACACTCTTCAAAAACCTTGTAATAAAGATTCTGATCTGCTTCACTTCTAGTGAAGTCCAACTCTGTCAGGTATCTGTCAATTCTGGAGTACTAGGTCCGGGGTGCCTGCTTAAGCCCATAAAGAGCTTTCTTCAACCTGCAAACATGAGACTCCTCATGTATAACAAAACCTTCAGGATGCTCCATATATACCTCTTCCTCAATTATACCATTGAGGAAAGTAGTCTTTACATCCATCTGATGTAATTTCCAACCCATGGCAGAAGCAAGAGAAATAATGGACTTGATAGTATAGTACCTGGCAACTAGAGCAAAAGTCTCCTCATAATCTATTCCCTCTTTCTGAGAGAAACCTCGAGCTACGAATATGGCTTTGTGCTTCTCGATGCTGCCATCTGCAGCATGCTTGATCTTGAAGATCCACTTGGAAGTCACTACTGACTTCCCTTCAGGTCTCAGAACAATATCCCATACATCATTCTTCATGATGGATTGATACTCATCCATCATGGCATCTCTCCAAACCTGATGTCCAACTACTTCCTCAAAACTGGAAGGCTCTGAATCACTGATGTGACTCATCAAGGCTGAATATCTTGAGTATCTGTTAGGTCTCTCGCTCACTTTGAATGTACCTTTAGGAGCTGCATGTCCTTCTGCATCCTGCAAAGTATCAAGAATTCATCTTGGCCTCTTCCGTGTAGCATCTCTACGAGGCTTTGGCTCTGTGATAGGTTCTCAAGGGATCTCCTGATGATCTGGATCACGGTCCTCAAGAATAGGAGCCTCCTGCTCCTCAGTGTCATTATCCAAGTGAGATTCTTGAGATCTCCTGAATGCTACCTCTTCATCAAAAGTCACATCTCTGCTGATATCAATATAACGATGCCCCAGAATATATACTCGATATGCCTTTAAAGTCTCATTGTACCCAACAAAGATTCCTTTCTGTCCCGAAGGCTCCAACTTTGTTCTCTTTTCCTTAGGCACATGAATGTAGGTTGGACAACCATAGATCCTCAAATGTCTAACTTCTGGTTTTACACCTATGAAAGCCTCTTTAGGGGTCTTGTCTTTCAAATCTTGATGAGGACATCTGTTTTGAACATACATAGTAGTGTTGGCTGCTTCAGCCCATAGAAACATAGAAACCCCCTGATCATGGATCAATGCCTTAGTAGATTCAATGATGGATCTATTCTTCCTTTCAACAATCCCATTTTGTTGGGGATTGTAAGGTACAGAGAACTCCCTCTTAATTCTTGCATTCTTGCAGAAATTGTTAAAATCCTTGGAAGTGTATTCTCCTCCATTGTCTAATCTGAAGACTTTGATCTTCATGTCTGTCAAGTTTTCTACTTGAGTCTTGAATTCCTTGATCTTGGAGAAGATCTCATCCTCGCTCTTCAAGAAATAAATCCATGTCTTCCAAGAGAAGTCATCAATGAAAGTAGTAAGATACAAGTATCCTCCCAAGGATGGTATTGACATAGGTCCACAAACATTTGAGTGAACTAGGTCCAAAACTCCCTTGGATCTTCTGTTACTGGATGGAAAAGAATGCTTGGAATTCTTCCCAAGTGCACATCCCCTGCATACACTTTCATGGTCGTTTGGAAGACTTGAGACCATCTATCTCAAGACTGGAAGAGCTCTATAATGTAAGTGAGCAAATTATGATGCCATAGCTCACTTAAACTGTAAGAGTCATGAACAAGAACTTGAACTGGATGACCTGTCAATCTGTAAAGACCCCCAAATGTGGTACCTATAACTCTGGCTGAATCAATGCTTGAGTCTTTAGTCCACATGAGGACTTGTCCATCCACAAATGCAACTCTCATGCCCTTATCTTCCAGGGATGAAATGGAGATAAGATTCTTCTTTAGACTTGGTACAAGAAGTACGTTTCCCAAATGCAAAGAATCACTTGAGTCTAGATGGAAGGATGCTGAACCAGCTCCCTTTACTTCATACTTGGTATTATCACCAAGTTCAACCTGAAGAGGCATGTTTATTTGACAACCTTGATAGAGGGTTTTGAGAACTTGTCATGTGCCCAAATTCACCACTATCTATCAACCATTCATCATTATCCGAAATAGATAGAACCTGAGATAGCAGTAACAAGCAAGTAATCTTTCCGGATTTCTGCTTCTTGTTCCTTCTTTTCTGGTGCATGCTTCTCTTTAGTCGTAGAGGCATCATGCTTGCATTTTCCTTTGTTCCAGCATTCTGTAGCAAAGTGACTTAGCTTGCCACAATTGAAACATTTGAGCTTAGATTTATCCTTCTTGACCTTTAGATTTTGGACTGACTTGATGCCTTTCTTGCCCTTGTTCCACTTTCGTTTCTTCTTTCCAATTTTGGCTACAAGAACTAGATCTTCTTCATTTTCCTTTGAGGTGGAGGCAAGCTCCCTTGTTTCCTCTTGAATACACTTTGACCAAAACTGATCAAAACTGGGTAACTGGCACATATTCCTTTAATAAATGGCTTCCATTCTAGAGGAAGTCCACTCATAGATGTTAGCACAAGTTCTTTGTCAGGGACACTTTCATCAACAACTGCCAGTTGATCTTTGATTTGAGCAATTTTCAAGAAATAAGAAGAAACTAAATCATCCTTTGTGAACTTCACTTGACGAAGTTGGTCTTTTAGGGCCAAGATTCTGCTAGGATTCTCATTCTCATAAAGTTTCTTCAAGGCATCATACATTTCTTTGCAGTGTTATGACTTGCAATAAGGGGCACAAGATGATCTTTTACTAAGTCCATCAAAATCCTCATGGCTATGGCTTCATTCTTCTTGTGTCTTGCTTTCTCTCGGGCTCTTCTGGCTCTGGAATATCTTAGAGTATATGATCCTTGAGACCATGTTCATTTAGAAGCATGAGCATCCTACTCTTCCAAGATCGGAAGTTTAAAAGTCCCTCCAATCTATCTTCTATTCTGAGTCCAACAACCATCTTGAACCTGGTTCAAAAATAGGTCAAAAACTGAAACTTTTCAGATTTGAAACGTGTTGTCCGCCGAGATGCACACCAGCAGCATAAATCTTTCGAAAGCTGTTTCCTCACTGAAAGTGGGAAAGGTGTGGCCTTGGGGTCAAGCAAAGCGCCAGGTGCTATCACCTGATCCTAGCTCTTCCGTTTACGCAAACTCTTAACGAAGCCAAGGGGGGTAGTCCCTAACAAAGAGTTGTCTAAGGCTCTTGTTTTAAATGTTTTTTGGGGCGTATGGTGTGAATGGGTGTTGTTTAGGAGTTTTTCAAGATAATCACAATAACTATTTAAGCAATCCAAGTTGCTATTGCAAAACACAAGATAAGATAACGCAATTTACACAATGACTGAATTTAAAGCATCCATAGAATAATAATGATTTAAGCAAATGAAAGACAAATGGTCCAAGTTAAGGTGATATGAAAATAGGTTTGAAAGACCAGTGCCTTATGGAGTCAAAAAATGCTTGGGGATGCTGAAATACAAGTCTCAATTGATATGTTTGTGAGATCGTTTTGCAATGCTCTTGGTAAATTTTATTGTGTATTTTATAATGATCTTGATTATTAAAGGTGAGGGGAATTTCCAAGCGATACGCAAGGTACTGGAAATCTGTTCGGGAATACTCTAAGTGGTTCCGTTCGAGGACATGTTGGACCACCCAAGTTTCCAGCGAGGCGTTCAATAACTAACCAGCCACTGAAAACGAGGTATAGCTACCCAACGCCCCCACTAGGAATTTGCCCACTTTCGAGTACTTTGACGATCAACGCCGGATTCGTTGGTTATGGGGTGGTGAATTTTATTATGGTTGAAGTTGGAATTAATATGAGAAATTAAATAGCCAATACCGTTTCTGTGTATCCCAACCTCCCAAGGATGGGTAGAGCATACATGGTATGGAAAATAGTTAATTCCAATTTTAGGGGAGATGGTGAGTTGTGAATGTTTTATTAGAGCACAAAAAACAAAGCTCTCCCACAGAGAGTGCTCTTGATCCACCTTATGGTGAGATTCAAGAGACTTAGCTAATCTAATATGAAAATGCAAGATGCAACAATGCTCTTCGATAGAGAGTGCTCTTGACTTGTCTTATGACAAGTTCAAGGGACTTTGTGTTCCTTTTATGTTAAACAATTTATATCAAGGACACAACAATTAAATCAAATAAAATGATAAAAGACTAATCTAGCAATTATTGTTCTAGAATGCAAGAAGATCTAATCTAGCAATTAGTGTTCTACTTGTAAAATGGAAAGACTAATCTACGAATGAAGTAAACAAAGAACCAAGACACTACAAACTTCCCCAAATGGGGAAGTGGGGGCGTGGGAGCCTTAAATCCCACCTGCTCTTTTTATTACGAGATTTCAACTTTTTTGGGATTTTAACCCTTGAAGATAAAAGAAATGAAATAAATGAAGCCTCTTAAGAGCTTTTACAAAAGGAGATTGGTTCTTTGACTCCTCTTAGTTTTGTTTGCTTCTTGGTTTGTGTTTTCAAGTCTTTGGACTTGTTTGTTTGATCTCCTCTTCAAGCACCTACAACAAACACACTCTTCAAGTATCATTATTCATTAGTTAAATCAAAACTTGAAAACTAACTAAGATCTAGCAAGAAATCTAACCTTTGTTTAACTTTTTAAATGAAATTTTGAAATGCAAACAATCCTAGATCTAAGAAATAAAACTTTGAAACTATGGAAATCAAACTTTGAAATGCAACTAATCTAAGATCTATAATCTAGAAATGAAACTAACAAAAACTAACTTCAAACTACTCAAGATCCAAATGAAACTTCAAACTAAATGGAAGGAGGGAAAAGAGAAAACGAAAGGAGAAGATAAATGAGGAAAGGAGAAAACGAAAAGAAGAAGGAGAGGAAGAAAATGAAAGGGAGAAGAGAGGCAAACGAAAGGAGGAGGAGAGCAAAGAGGGAAGACGAATAGAGAAGAGATCAAAAGAGAGGAGATAAACGAAAGGAGAAGAAACGAGACAAAGGGAAAGACGAGAGGAAGAAAAGGAAGAGAAAACGAAAGGGAAGAAGGAGGAAAATAGCAAGGAGAAAGAAGAAGATCAAAGGCAAAAACGAAAGGAACGAGGAGGGCAAAGAAAGAGGAAAACGAGAGGAAGAAGCTAATGAAAAAGGAGAAGATGAATAGAAGAAAAGGAGAGGGAGACAAGCCAAACAAGGCAAAGAGAGAGGAAGCCAATGGATAAAACTTTAGGACTTAGGGCTTCTTGTAGAGTAACTAGTAACAAGGATTTAACTTTTATTGTAATAAGTGATGGATGAGGAGAGAGCCCTTTTGGCTAAGTTTCTTGACTTGGAGATAGAAGCTTTGCAGATCCTGCAAGATGAAAGTGTTAGATGATAAAAACTCTTGTTTTGTGAAGAAGAAGTTGAACTTCAACCTTTTCTCCACCTTTGGTGATCCCTGAAAACACAACACTCAAGAAGGAAACAAGATCAAGTGCTAGAATACTAAATCAAACAAATATCCAAAAAACATTAGTATAATTGACTATGTCCTGTTCGATCTAGATATTTGAAAGACCTTGCATAGATAATCAACTTAAAGACATTAAATGATTGACCTTATGTGCTAGATTTATAGCCTTCTAAAGCTAGCAATGAACATACATTGCAAAAGAGAGAGTAGGGTCGAGAGAGATATCACCTCATACAAGATGAAATCACAACACTAAGAAACCATGCATTGACCTCCAAAGTCTCTTTTCTTCCAGTTCAAACAAATGAGAGCATTACAAATTTGGTAGAGTTCTCTTGCATATTCTCCATGAGAAAACAATGGTGCAAGGCTCTGCTTTTATACAAAAAGAGACTACCTAAAACCTAAATCGAACTTGGCCTGCAATATTGCCATGTCATTTAGCATGTTTATTTAATCCATTTGGATTATTTTGGAGAGATTTGGATTATCTCCAATTTATTATTTTTTGATTATTTTAATTAATATTTCTCTTTTATTGATTTTTTTGAGAAAATATTAATTATGAGGCTGAATGACTGTCCGAAACTTAGGATAAGTGGGTTTGGGGTTTAACTGGGATTTTTGGCTTAGGAATTGAGCCTCCAATCTTTTAAATCCACCCCCAAACCACTTAATTATTACATTTGGAAAATTTTCAATTAAATAATTGAAAAATTTAATAATAAAATAATAAAAAATAAAATTATCCAATGCATCCGGTAAAATCTTTTCGGACAACGTTTTAACACAACAAGGGACCTAGGAAATGACCATCTAACACACATATAGTGTCTAGTAGGTTCATATACATCGGTTGGACTCTAATAACCCCCCAAGGCCCAAACTTTCAAAATCGGGCATTCCAGCTTTGGAGGAAGCGAAGAAAAACTCATCGATTATTACTCGGTCAAAGGCAAAGCATAATTGATGAGTGAAAAAACCCCCTGGAATACCTTAGTTGATAGTTAAGTCTTGGGGAACCGAGCCACTCAAACCCCTACTAGCACACTTATTACAAAAACCCCATGGGGCATGGTCATTTCAACAGAAAAACAAAAATGGCTAGCCAAAACTGGCTAATCATCACAAACTGAACCCCTGATACTCTGGAAGTGAACATTGATTTGTTCAAACACTGGCGGCTCAATGGAGGTTCAACTATTGTACAAAATAGTTGGCAACAAAACTAGTTGCAGAAACCCTAGCAGGAGCTAGGTCAAAATGAAATTTGGAATTTGGAAAATCTGATTCCACAGGTGGATGCGCCCTCCTAGGGCGAGTTGAGTAGTCCTCCTTTTCTTCTGGACTTAGAACAACTTGCAAGATGAAACCCTAATTTCTTCAGTTTCTACAGTTTTTGTAGACTTTAGGTCAAAACTGAAACTTCACCAATTTGAGGTTTTCCTCCACAGAAAGATGCGCCCTCCTAAGGCGAATTGAGCATCCCTCCTTTTCTTTTGGATTTGTGGTTGGAAACCCTAGAATCAAGAAGCCCTAGTTTCTGGCAATTGCGAAGTAGGACTGTGGTGTGGGCCCATAACCTATTAGATTTTTAATGATATAGCAGTATAATTTTCATCTCTTTCAACTTTAATTACACACAATCTTACATAGAAACACAAGAGACACAATAGTTTACCCTGGGAAAACCCAAACTCGGGGAAAACCCAGTCAACCTTTCTTATTCAAAGATTCAATACAAAATACAAGTACATTAGAATCTTAGATATAGAAATGATCTTAAGCAAGATAGATCACATAAAAGATGATGCCAATTAAATAACCCTAGAAATAGTAGCCTTCTACAACCCTTGAGCGAATTTCTCCTTGCTTGAGCGAACTTGCTTAAGTGGTACAAATGAGGAGGAAGTCACCCTTATTTATACTTGATTTCTGGCTGACTTTTCCACTTGGGCCGACTTGTCTTCTGAGCAATAAAATATTGTTTATTTGTTTCTTCTGGGCCGACTTAGCTAGTGAGGATACCTCACGTAGCTACAAACATCAACATAGACATCATCATATATAGTAACTATCGACACCTTAGTCTCTTGCGCTTGATTGCTGGGCTAAGGCTTTTGCTCGTTGGACTTGAAGATTTTCTCAGTGGTCATCTTAGCCAACATGTTAATCCTAGAAATGAGCTCCCTAATAGCGTCCACAATCATGTTCAAGCTGCCATTAATTTTCAAGATCCGAACTTGATTCCACTGAGCCATGGCCTCTGCGCGTTTGCTCGTGTCTAGGCACCCACGATGAGACTCTATCAATGCACGCCCCACCAGAGCCTTCATTTGCCAGTACAACAAGACTGCTTTGGCGTAATGCATTTCCTTGGTGTGAGTCGAGGTCGCGTCCTCAACCTAGGCAACCCACTTCTCTTGCTCCTGCAAAGCTTCTGGAGTCATCTTCTCGACTTCAATATCTCCCTCCGCCCGATCTAAGAACTTATTGGTCTCCTCTGCCATCGCTTGGTGGTACATCTGCTTTGCTTCTACCACCTCCCTCTGAACTTGTGGCATATGGCTGCCTCTAGCTTTTCGACCCTTCGCCTTACCATTCCTCGGCTTGGCGATGATGTCCACAGTACTCTTCCTCACTCCACAACCGGCCCAAACCCGACACACTCACCAAATTTAGAGCCTCGTCCACCTCCTGCCTGTTGGATTTTGTACAACTTCGGAAGCTATTATTTATTATATTTCTTTGTACCACCATTGTATTTGCTTGTACCTCCTAAGGGAGAAGAACTGAATGTAATTGTTTATGTAACCGCATGAAAGAGTCAATGTAAACCTTGGGGTGCAATTAAACATTAAGAAAATATTAAATTTACATTATTTTATTGCCCCCAAGTGAAGTCGGCCCCATAAGGGATTTTCTGGTTTCAGCACTTGTATAAATATGAGGTTAGTGCTCCTCATTTGTTCATTCTTAAACTTGAGATTGGCGCATCACTTGGGAGAGGAGAATTTCGCATCACCTAAAGGAGGAGGCTGATTTCTAGGGTTTCTATTTGTGGAAAACATTTCCACACTTTCTATTTTCTCATTTGTACTCTGATCTCAGAATTATCATCTCTCTGCAAAGGTTGCTGGGTTTTCTCCCATTTGGGTTTCCCAGGGTAAACTCTGTGTTGTTGTTTTGTGCTTTGTCTTACTTCTAGTGATCTTGGTAATGCATTTATGTTTTATGCTATGAATGTATGAAATTTAACACTGCCAAAGATACCAAAGGTTGCTCACACTTCGACCAACATTCTCACTGCTCCAGTCCCTCCACAGGCTATCGATAATCCCCATACCAACATAATTATCTCAATGGGAATGTGTGAAACTATCATTTTGTATAGTCTTCATCTCTGTTGCAGCTAATACAACCTCCGTCATCCTTACCATCATACCCTTCCTGTGACTGAACCCGCCATCATGAAGACGAAGCTCCCCAAGCTTCTCCTGATTTTGATGTTCTTCGTCGTACCTCCATCGAGCTGACCCATATCTGCGATTAATTCGCCACATTCCACCACCTTACGACACATGCAGACCTGAACACAGCTGTCAAGTCGAGCGAACGAGGCTATATGGAGGGACAGGTGTCCCGTTTGATCTATTGTCGGTTGCGTCCGCTGCAAACACCTGCATCTGGGATTCCAGTTTACATTTTACCTTTGCTTTGGTGTTTTTATTTTATTGTATTAATACTATGAAGTGAATCCTGGAAAGTGTTTCCAGCTGCCAAAATGTTCTCAGTCACTGGAAACCGTCTGGGAGATTACTCAGCAGTACCCATAAACTGATCTGCGGTCTCCAGAAACATCTGTGGCAATTTCCCAATCATTTCTAGTGTAATGTCCCCATTCAAATAAGTGCATAGTAAGACAATCCCATCAATCCTACTAGTTTCCTAGGTTGGATGGGCACATGTGGGATGGTAATAAGGAAACTAATAAATGATATTTAGACATTAGAAGGGTTCAAGCATTTAATAAATATGATGAATAAATAAATTCAAGAGAAATTCTAGGTGGCAAGTGGTTTTGGAGACATATGGAGGTGGTGGGACCCACACTAGCTTGATTTTTCAATGACACATGGCAGCTCTCTCTTGTCAATTCGAATTCATGGGAAGGTGAACACTCTTGGGTGAGTTGGTAAGTCATAACACATGGCATTGAGCATATTAGGTCGAAATGGGAAGGAATAGTAACCTCCATGGGAGAGGAAGAGTCAAATTGGAGACTAGTGGACACATGGGCTAGATTCCCTAGTTTTATGACAACAATAATGAAGCATCTATGACATTTTATGACAAAATTCAGACCTGACTTCTTACACCTGACCATTATGACATGTCAGCCCCAAAAATAGGCTCAAGAAGGCGCTCATGGAGTTGGAGGAATCTAAAGAGACTCAAATTCGAATTTGGGAGAAGATGGAAGGTTGGAACTAGGAGACAAGTGGCAAATGAGGAATATTTTCTAAATGGAAAATTATTGAATCTATTGAGAGGATTTCGACCCCTTGAAGGCTAATGTTGGTTATAAAATGTAGAAATCAAGTATGAGAATGGCTTTTGATGATTTGAGAAAAATTGCATTTGTGAAGAGAGAGCTAGTGGATGACTAGTTTCTTGCCTTAGCCAATTTCGAGGGTGAAAGATTCCCATCCAAGTTGGTGTTTGGAGAGGCCACTCAGGTTTTTCATGGTGCTTTAATGGAGTTTTTATTTGTAGGTAGCAGCTACAGGAAGTTTCATGGTTTGGTTTAGTGCAGCACTTTCTCTCCACCGTTTCCAGTTTTGAAGGCATATTCGTGCTCCTTGAGGGAGGGCGTTTTTGGTGAGCACTTGTGCTTCTTGAGAGAGCTTCTCATTATATATTTATGATTGTAATAGCTTCATATCCTCTGTTATTCATATTCAGAAAGTCTCAGGTCGAAATACCCACTGGTTGTATGCAAAACTATTGATTAATGAGCAAACAATGTCCATTTCCCCAATGCATTGATGTATGACACTATAATGTTGATTATTTCGAATGGATGGATGATTCTCTGATATATTTGTGATAAATATACTGCCATGGATGTCTTCTACAAGTTTCATGTACTGTACTTGAGCATTTGAAGCATTTTTACTCAGTTTAGTTGTATTGGGAGGTGAAATAGTGCCATTTCCCCAAGGGTCGAATTGGGGGTTTTTGCTGTTGAATGTGAGAGAGTTAGAACAGTATTAAAAATCAATTAATGGTGCATATGAGACCTTAATCACATACTTAACACATTATATACCTATGTTCATAAATTTGTGGGAGTTTGGAGGCATTTGGAAGGCCATTTGCAGTGTTACCCGAGGGGGATTTGATGCACAAATTACTAGTCAAAATTACATATATTGATCAGAATACAAATCAGGTTTGCAGCAGTATTTGGAGGGCCATAAAACATCCCTGAACCTTATATTCAAGTCTAAATACCATTCATACACTCCTACAGAAGATTTGGGAGCATTTGGGTTGATTTGGAGGTCAAAACAGTAAAACTAGTCAAAGGTCGAAATTGGGAAAAAAAAGTGGAAAATTGGGCATTTTAATAAAATTTGAAAAAGGGATATTACAAGTGGTATCAGAGCATGGTCTTGGCACCTGATGGTATTAACAAGAAGCCAAACAAATAAAACACCACCCTTTGAATCAGTAGTTGAAGAAGTTTTGGTTGAAGAAGAGATAGTAGCATAAAAATAGTTTTTTTCTAAAACAATGGGTAGAGAGGAGGAGGAAAAATTAAGACATAAGGAGGAATTTATTGAAGCCTTTTAAAACCATGTTTTGAAGGACTTACCATGGTTATGCTAGATATGAATAAACAAATGATGAAAGGTTTCGAATTGTTGGGTAGCCAACTTTCAGGCAAAGGGATGATAGGAGATAATAGTGGTTCACACTCAGGGGAAAAGATGAAAGGGAATGATCATATTTTCTCAAGTACAGGACCTCATAATAGACCTGATGAATTTCAAAGCACACAAAGGCATACTGCACCTCAATTTCTCACACCCAAAGAAGAGCCCAATCTTGAATTGGATTACAAGAAACTAGTAAATGATTGGAATGATTTGAATGAAGAGTGTAAAAGAGGTGTACCACTCAGTGACTACATTGATGCTATGCAAAAGATTAAAATGAAGGGAGACAATAGGAGTCCATTCCAAAACAAAGAATTGAATAGTGCTATTGGAAAAATGTCACTTCCTACTTTTGATGGTTCTTCTCAAAATTCTGCTAACACTTGGGTGCAAAAATTGGATGTATATTTTCAGCTGAATCCTATGTTGGAAGAGGATGCATTAAAAATGGCCATTTTGCATTTGGAAGGAGATGCCAATGAATGGTGGTTTCATGGGCTGAAAACCTTGGGTCATAATCAGGTTAAAACATATGGAGAATTTGTTGACAGGGTACTAGAAAGATTTGAACAAAAAGATCCAGAATTGCCTTTCAAAGAACTAGCTCAATTGAAGCAAACTGGGTCCCCTACCGAATATATGTTGGACTTTCAAAAATTATCAGTCAAGGTGGCTGATGTATCTATGGGAAGATTAGTATTGCTGGTCACTGAAGGTTTGACTGAACCCTTAAGAGGTTTGGTCAAAGCCCACAAGCCAACTACATTAAAAGATGCAATGAGCTTGACTAGGGATCTCCAAAATGTGCTTCCTAGAACGAGATTTCCTCCTAAGCCTAGCTATAAATTTGAAAAGAAACCTTGGCAAAGGGATGGATATGATAAGAAACCTTGGCAAAGAGAGTCATTTGAGAGGAATAAAAAAGAGGGACTAAACAGGGATGAACTTAGAAAAAAGAAACTATGCTTCACATGCTTCCAACCATGGACACCGGGGCACAAATGTACCAAAGGAAAGGCTCAATACATAGAAGTATTTTCTGATAATGAGGGGTATGATGGGGGCATGGATGAAGATAGACATATTTTAGATCAAGAAGAGGCATATGAGACAGCAGTAGAAGAGGAAAGACAAGAAGAAAATCAGCCTTCACCGGACAAAGCAAGAATGGCAGTGCTTTCAGCAGTACCTCGCTATCATACTATCCGATGCAAAGGTGTGGTACAAGGACAAAGAACTTCAGTTTTGGTAGATGGAGGAGCCACTCATAACTTCATTGATGCAGAGATGGTAGAGAAAAGAAAGATACCTATTGAACCATTTGATGGCTTCACAGTTGTCATTCCCGGTCACAACACAATGCAATGCAAAACATGGGTTCCAAAGCTGCAAGTCACCGTAGGTAACTATACTTTTGTTGATAGTTTTTATGTGGTTGATGTTGCTGATACTAATGTGGTTTTGGGAGTGCAATGGTTGTATTCAATAGGAGAGCATACAGTAAATTATCAAATTCCCGAAATGAAATTCCAAGATTCAAAAGGAGTACAAAGAGTTGTGAGAGGGCAACATACTTATCCAAATCAAGTAGTGACTTGCAATAGCATGAGATCTATATTGAGGCATGGGGATATAGAATGGGCTGCTGAATGTCATATTACATCTCCCAAGCCAACTATAAATATTGTCAAACACCCAAAGGAGATAGAGAGACTTTTGCAAAAATATGAAAAGGTTTTTAGAGACCTTCCACATGGTAGGCCACCAGATAGGGGGGTTGAGCACAGTATTGTTTTGGAGGAGGTTACTTCACCCATTCAGATACCACCTTATAGACATCCTAAAAGGTTTAGAGATGAGATTGAAAAAGCTATCCAAGAACTCCTAGAGTTGGGGCTCATTAGACCAAGCTCTAGCCCTTATGCTTCTTCAGTAGTGCTAGTGAAGAAAAAAGATGGAACATTGAGAATGTGCATAGATTTTAGAGCCTTGAACAAAAAGACTATCAAGAATAGGTATCCTATTCCTAGGATTGATGAGCTCATGGATGAGCTACATGGGGCCAAATACTTCTCAAAAATTGACCTTAGATCAGGGTATCACCAAATTCGAATGAAAGATGAAGATGTGCAAAAGACCGCTTTTCGATGTCATTTTGGCCACTTTGAATTTCTTGTCATGCCTTTTGGGTTAACTAATGCTCTAGCCACCTTTCAAGCATGTATGAATAGGATATTTTGCAAGCAACTAAGAAGGTTTGTTTTGGTTTTCTTTGATGATATTCTCATTTACAGTAAAACATGTGAAGAGTATTTGCAACAGTTAGAGATTGTGTTGAAAATCTTGCAAGAAGAGTCCTTATTTGCTAAATTATCAAAATGTGAGTTTGGGATGAAAGAACTACTGTATCTTGGGCACATTATTGGGCAAGGAGTGAAGGTACACATGGAAAAAATCAGGGCTATCTTGGAATGGCCATCACCAAAAAATATTACCGAATTGAGAGGCTTTATTGGCATATGCACCTACTACAGAAAATTTGTGAAAGGGTTCTCCAAGTTGACTTCTCCACTCACTGATTTAACTAAGAAGGATGCTTTCAAGTGGGATGAAGAGGCTGAAAAAGCATTCCAAAAAATGAAAGAGGTAATAAGTAGTTGTCCCATACTTGCACTTCCTGATTTTACTAAACCTTTTGTTGTGGAATGTGATGCTTCAGGTGGAGGAATAGGGGCTGTCCTAAAGCAAGGCCAACACCCCATAGCCTTTGAGAGCAGAAAGTTGCAGCCTCATGAAAAACTTTACTCCATCTATGATAAAGAAATGCTGGCCATTATGCATGCATTGGCCAAATTCAGACAATACTTGGTGGGCAGCAAGTTTGTGGTGAAAACTGACCATAATAGTCTAAGACACTTTCTCACCCAAAAAGATCTAAATGAAAGGCAACAAAAGTGGGTAAGCAAGATTCAAGCTTATGATTTTGATATTGAATATGTCAAATGAAAGAATAATATAGTAGCAGATGCTTTGTCAAGAAGGCCTTCCTTTTCTCTCATGGATATTGCCAAGGATTGGAAAAACATGCTACTAGTTGAATATGCCAAAGACAAATTTGCTTGTGATGTGTTGGATGGAATCAAAGGGGATGATAATTATAGGATTTTGAATGGGTTGATATATTATAAGGGAAGAATTTATTTAGTTCATAACTCCAAGCTCAAGTACCGAATTTTGCAAGAAGCACATGATTCCCCACTAGCGGGCCATCCGGGGATCTTCAAAACTTATAGACAGTTGAGGCAAAGATTTTTTTGGAAGGGGCTGAAGGAAGATGTTCAGAAGTATGTGAATGAATGTAAAGCATGTCAACAAAACAAATCAGAACTTATATGTCCAGCCGGCCTATTACAACCATTGCCCATTCCGGAGCAAAAATGGGACAGTATTTCCATGGATTTCATCACCGGATTGCCTAAATCCTTAGGTAAGGATTGCATCTATGTGGTAGTTGATAGGTTGACAAAATTTGCTCATTTCTTTGCTGTTACATCATCTTTTAGTGCTGCACAAGTGGCTGATATTTTTTTCAAAGAAATCTTCAGATTGCATGGGCTCCCCAAGAGCATTGTCATTGATAGAGATAGTAGATTCATGGGTGCTTTTTGGCAAGAACTTTTTAGATTGGTAGGCACTCAATTGACTCCAAGTACCAGCTATCATCCACAAACTGATGGACAAACAGAGAGGGTAAACCAATGGTTGGAAGGATACCTAAGAAACTATGTGGGAGGGCAGCAAAAAGCATGGGCAAAATGGCTACACTTGGGTGAGTTTTGCTACAACACCACTTATCTTATGTCAATAGGAATGTCTCCTTTCAAAGCATTATATGGTTATGATGCACTTACATTTGCTGACATTATATTTGGTGATAGTAGAGCCCCAAAGGCTAAAGATTGGGTGGAAGAGAGCCAATAAATTTTAAAGCTCTTGAAAGACAATTTGCAGGTTGCTCAAAATCAGCAAAAACAATATGCTGATAGACATAGAGAAGAGAGAACCTTTCAAGTCAATGATGTAGTATATTTAAGGTTGCAGCCCTATAAACAAACATCTCTCAAAAAGAATGGAGCAAAAAAATTAAAACCAAGGTACTATGAGCCATACAAGGTAGTGCGGAAGGTTGGAGAAGTAGCATATGAACTAGAACTTCCGGAAGGGAGTAAAATCCACAATGTATTTCATGTTTCTTGTCTTAAGAAAGCTCTTGGTCAGCAAATCATCACTTTAGAAATACTTCCTCCTTTGGATGATGAAGGTCAGCTTACACTTGTTCCGGAAAAGATTTTGAAGACACGGGAAAGAAGGTTGAGGAGTAGAATCATCAAAGAATATTTAGTGCAATGGAAGGACTTACCAAATGAAGATGCCACATGGGAAGAGGAGAAGATTTTGCAGCATCCAAATTTGAAATTGCTTGAGGACAAGCAATCTTGGGTGGGGAGGACTGTAATGTCCCCATTCAAATAAGTGCATAGTAAGACAATCCCATCAATCCTACTAGTTTCCTAGGTTGGATGGGCACATGTGGGATGGTAATAAGGAAACTAATAAATGATATTTAGACATTAGAAGGGTTCAAGCATTTAATAAATATGATGAATAAATAAATTCAAGAGAAATTCTAGGTGGCAAGTGGTTTTGGAGACATATGGAGGTGGTGGGACCCACACTAGCTTGATTTTTCAATGACACATGGCAGCTCTCTCTTGTCAATTCGAATTCATGGGAAGGTGAACACTCTTGGGTGAGTTGGTAAGTCATAACACATGGCATTGAGCATATTAGGTCGAAATGGGAAGGAATAGTAACCTCCATGGGAGAGGAAGAGTCAAATTGGAGACTAGTGGACACATGGGCTAGATTCCCTAGTTTTATGACAACAATAATGAAGCATCTATGACATTTTATGACAAAATTCAGACCTGACTTCTTACACCTGACCATTATGACATGTCAACCCCAAAAATAGGCTCAAGAAGGCGCTCATGGAGTTGGAGGAATCTAAAGAGACTCAAATTCGAATTTGGGAGAAGATAGAAGGTTGGAACTAGGAGACAAGTGGCAAATGAGGAATATTTTCTAAATGGAAAATTATTGAATCTATTGAGAGGATTTCGACCCCTTGAAGGCTAATGTTGGTTATAAAATGTAGAAATCAAGTATGAGAATGGCTTTTGATGATTTGAGAAAAATTGCATTTGTGAAGAGAGAGCTAGTGGATGACTAGTTTCTTGCCTTAGCCAATTTCGAGGGTGAAAGATTCGTATCCAAGTTGGTGTTTGGAGAGGCCACTCAGGTTTTTCATGGTGCTTTAATGGAGTTTTTATTTGCAGGTAGCAGCTACAGGAAGTTTCATGGTTTGGTTTAGTGCAGCACTTTCTCTCCACCGTTTCCAGTTTTGAAGGCATATTCGTGCTCCTTGAGGGAGGGCGTTTTTGGTGAGCACTTGTGCTTCTTGAGAGAGCTTCTCATTATATATTTATGATTGTAATAGCTTCATATCCTCTGTTATTCATATTCAGAAAGTCTCAGGTCGAAATACCCACTGGTTGTATGCAAAACTATTGATTAATGAGCAAACAATGTCCATTTCCCCAATGCATTGATGTATGACACTATAATGTTGATTATTTCGAATGGATGGATGATTCTCTGATATATTTGTGATAAATATACTGCCATGGATGTCTTCTACAAGTTTCATGTACTGTACTTGAGCATTTGAAGCATTTTTACTCAGTTTAGTTGTATTGGGAGGTGAAATAGTGCCATTTCCCCAAGGGTCGAATTGGGGGTTTTTGCTGTTGAATGTGAGAGTTAGAACAGTATTAAAAATCAATTAATGGTGCATATGAGACCTTAATCACATACTTAACACATTATATACCTATGTTCATAAATTTGTGGGAGTTTGGAGGCATTTGGAAGGCCATTTGCAGTGTTACCCGAGGGGGATTTGATGCACAAATTACTAGTCAAAATTACATATATTGATCAAAATACAAATTAGGTTTGCAGCAGTATTTGGAGGGCCATAAAACATCCCTGAACCTTATATTCAAGTCTAAATACCATTCATACACTCCTACAGAAGATTTGGGAGCATTTGGGTTGATTTGGAGGTCAAAATAGTAAAACTAGTCAAAGGTCGAAATTGGGAAAAAAAGTGGAAAATTGGGCATTTTAATAAAATTTGAAAAAGGGATATTACATCTAGAAACTGCCTGCACTTTTCAATTGCTTTCACTTTTTTAAGCTCTAAAACAAAAAGGATAAAAGGCCCTTCACCGATCCTAAAAGTACTCACTAATCCTAACATGTAGAAGAAAAGGCATTTGAGTGAAATAAAACCCTATTAAAATTTAAAAGTTCTGTTTTTCCACATAGATTAGCAGACCAGCAAAATGAAGAGCACTAAAGTGGGGCTTGTAGGCAGATTTTGCTTGAATTTTTTTATTCTGGTTTACAGAAACCTTTTCCTACTGTTTCCCTTTTTGTGTTGTTTCCTACACATACCACCTCAAAGTTTCCCATGCTTTTGGAGCTGTGCTACACATGTTTCTAGAAACCTATTGTCTGTTGTTTTGGTTACCTGTTTCCAATCCTTGGGACACATGGATACGATGTCTAAGATGAATAAAGTCTGTGTCTCAAACTTTCGCAAAATGTTTCCAGTTTTTCGTGATTTTGAACTTGCAGTCAAGATATGATAAGATAATTTTATTAGTGTCCAACAAATGACCATGACAGTAGGTCAGTGGGACTAAAACAATACATTTAGTGTGAGTGTGAAAGCAACTTTCAGATCAATACTAGAAGCAGAAAAAGCTAAAGAACTAAGTTTATAGCTAAAAGCTAAATGTTCTAGCTAAGAGAAGATATAAAATAAGATGAAGTACAAGAGAAAAGTGACAAACTGATGCGTTTTGGCGCTGAACAGAAGAGAGGATGTCAAGGCATTGAGGAGCTAGCAATTGTGGACGAGCAAGGGGACTGTGAGATAGGATCCTCATTGGAGCCATCAATAACTATGAAAGGGCCAATGCATTGGCGAACAATATCCTCCAGGGAGTTGTCGAGGCTAAGAAGGCCTTGCTGGATGATCTTCCATGGGAGCAAAAGAGTGAGGAATCCCAACTCTCTTGAACTCCAAGGCTATGTGAAAAAAGCTTCTATTGGAAGCCTGGTTACTCGAATGAACTCGAGTAGTGTATTGGATGGGGGAGCCCTACTTTGGGACCAGCTAGAGTCAATTTGTTTGCTGGCCCTGTCTGGTGGTGTATACCAGATACCCTGTATCTTAGAACGAGGGTATCTCATGGGTCTCGAGGAGGTTGGTTGTCCATCAGTGGGGGGTGGGGGTAAGGTCTCGAGGAGACCTGAGGTCTCATTGCTTTGAAATATGAATGAACATGGATCTTTGCTTGCCACTTGTTGCCTTGATTAGACAAGATAATTGGAAGTATGGAATGACCCTCTTGATAGCGATTGTTTGGGTTGAGACACGTAGATATTGAGACCTGTGTCTGAATAATGCATCTTTGGTCAAGGTAGCAGAAAAAAGTGGAAAGGTAGGTCCCCGAGTCCTGAAACAGGGAGTAGTATCTCCCTGTGATCTCATAGTAGATGTGGCATCAAAAAATGAGATGCTCCTTTGTCTCAGGGTCTTGTAAGTGGTATATTTGGCAACCTTGTCAGGGCGCAAATTGGTGATCTGTCTCAATCTGGAGTCTATGGTAGCCTACCCAAAACTAACCAAGGGGTGTCCCAAGGGCATGCATCCAATGATTGCGTGTGTGCGGAAGCTAGACTCTTTCTGTGAGCGGGCGCATCGGTGGGAGAGAGTCTCACGAGTGCATTTTACCTCGTAGCCCACTTTTTCATCTAGTTTTTTCACATGGACTGTGAGGGCACACTTGTTGCATACAATGTGTAGTGTCGTATAAAAATATGTGGAGTTATGAAATATAGAACAAAACAACAATGGAAGTGAACAATATTTCAATCATTGCAATCCAATCTTCTAGGGAATCCAAGGAGAAAAGATACTAGTGTTTTGATGAGTTTCAGCTCTCGAGTGCAATCTTATCATGCATAAACTAGATCTGAAAATTCTCTTTTACAGCAGTAATAACAGCCCTTAACTTTTTCAATTATAATGTTAAATCACTTAACCTAATTGCCCTTTACTTATGTCAAATCAACAAGACATATTGCAGTAAATAATAAACCATGAAGAACATAGATGTCTGAAAATCAAATCTTAATTTACACAAGTATTGGATAGCTGAAAACTTCATTAATATGCATAAGATGAAGTTGTTGTTAGTGCACAAACTAGTAGGTGTAGTGAAGGTCCCAAAGATTGCTACTAGGTGATGGTAACTTGAGAGGTGTTGCCCACCGTCACTATGATAACCACCTCTGCACTTTCAGTTGGCTTTTCTCTAACTCAAGGGGGCGTCCCTAGGATAGGATTGCTAGGCCATGGCAATGAGGGAACAAGGCGATTTGGAAGAGATAGCCTTAGCAAAATAGGGTTTGTAGTTTTTAGGGTTTTTAGAATAAGTGATGGAGAGACTTGGAGATCAGTGCCAATATCCAACTAAGGCAATGGAGTCGAGGTGAATCAAATGGCAAATGAGGCCAAGAAGAATACCCTTCAAGAGTTAGTCTACTTCCTTCAAAAGTTAGGGGTCGGGACTATAGAAATTAGTCACTTACGCAATGAGGATAAACAATGGACTTCAAGGTCTACAAGGGGGAGCTTCGGTGGAGGAAAGCCCCTAGCCACCCAAGATCAACTATGTAGAAGGAAAATATCTTTAAACCCTTGTTAAGGAGCCAAATGCATAATCAAGACAAGGCCAAAATACTTACCCAAACCAACAAAGGAGAATGTGCAAGCCAAGAGCCCAAGACACCCTCCTTCCAAGAGTTATCAACAACTATTCATTGGATCAATCTTTAAGAGGTTACCGCTCAAACTAGTACCCTTTTGAAAGGTCACGAAGGTCGGTCCTCAGAGTGGCAACTAATTCGGAGATGCACCCACTGTTACCACAATGCACTCTCCTCTCTCTGTAGGCCTGCTACTTTGGCCGTGGAGGCTTCCCAAATGAACGTAGAAGTAGCCCTGTGAAGCATAAGAACGAGAACAATTCTACATCTAACGATAAACTCTCCTATTAGACTAATCAACCAGTGCCTTATGGAGTCAATAAGATATTGAATAAACACAAGACTAGCAGGTTAGGAGCAATATGATCTAGCACTATCTTGTCCTTAAGATATATCAATGAAAGAAATACCCAATAACTTGTATGGAAGCCTCAGTTAAACCCTTGAAAATCACGAATAAACTACCTCTTACTTTAACCAACCAATCTAAAACTTGTACCTCTTATTGTAGATCAAGTTGGTAAAATCCAGGTCAAATGTATGGCTGCAGCAAGATGTTTCAGACCTGCAATTATGGAGGTAGCAGCCTGGTTTATGCCCTAACCAGCCTTCCAAAATCTCAATAAGGCCAACTCAAACCACTAGACGAAGACCAAAATGATTTTGGCTGTTTATAGACATCGCCTTCAGCTTGTATGGCACTTCAAAGTTGAATTTAGATGGCTGTACCTGTCATATCAGAGCTGAAAAAACACACTATATGTTGCACAAGAACCATAGATTTCTTAAACTAGCCACAAGAGGGTGACGCTTTTGAAGATGGACTTTAAAATCAATTGGGCGAGTCACATTTAGCGGATTAGATTCTTCAAAAATGGAATATTTTTTGATTTTTTTAATCACAAGTATAGTACAATCCATTATCTCTTCAAAACCCTAGGAAGGGAAAATAATGAAAACCCTAGCTGAACAAAGGAGCTCCAACATGCAAGAATCACTCAAACAAGTCCTTCAAGGAAAGACATCTTCTCTCTTCTTCTTCGTCATCAAATACACCTAGGGTCCAAGAAGATCATGAAACACTTTCGAATGGAAGAGAAAGAGAGACCCAGTACACATGAAGATCTAAGAGAGAGAAGATGAGTAGTGCTCTTCACTTGATCACATCTCTAACACAAGAGTGATAAGCATAATGAGCTATAATCAATGATGATCATCTCCAATGTCTTCTTCACAAGAGTAAACCTTAGTCACAAGCACAATCTCCCACAAAGGCGTCCTCTCATGTATAACTTCTCTTAGGGTTTCCTCATGAACCCTAGCGAAATTATTCCATGAAGACAAGTACAAAGAGAATAGTATGATGATGATGAATGATAAGGATTCTCTCCTTCCTCTATATATTATATGGATGGTAAGGGAGGCCAACAATACAATGTGCACCCAAGCCCTTACAAGCATCTTACAATAAACACTTGTAGGCCTACACAAGAGAAGTGCTCCACTTCAAGGGTATATATGTCATGCTCCAAAGTGATGTCGCACACAATAAGGACTCCAAGATGATGTAGCTAAACAAGGTGTGTTCACACCCCTCCATCACAAGCCCATACAATAACAAACAACATCATACCTCCTAAGTCATGTACTCCATTGGGTCCATCCCCCTGCATGAACACTGTCACAGCCCAAGTGTTTGTGATCCAACTCCAAGACACCATATAGGAATTCAAGCTACTCCATGCTATTTAGGCTTGATGCCCTCCAAGATGCATAATGCTCCTCCACTCAAGTACGGCATTCTGCAAGCAAGTGAATTTCTTCATGTCGCTATCACGAAGGATGTTCCCCAAGTTGTCAAGATAACTTTAGCTCCCTAGGGAAGAATGCCAAGCAAGCACCCAACTGAGGTCAAGCAACCATTGAGCAAGTTATCTGCAATGTGCAAATCCATCATTGACATGGACCATTTGAGGGCTGAACATACACCATGTACCCTAAATCTCATGAAGCACCCCCAATATGGTGTGAACACTTCTAAGTAACTTGAAAGCTAACAACCTCTTCCCCTTGAAAGTAGAAATGTTAATCAGATAGAGCAGTGAATCTACAACCAAGCATGTTCCACAATAGCTTACCAAATGCTAATGTCAACCAGCCACAACCCTATTCAACTCAGCCGCTCTTCGCATATCCAACGAGGTTAAAACTGGAGTTAACCAAAATTTGATGGAGACGAAAAGCAAAGTGTGGCTTGGATTCATAGGGATAAATAATTCTTTGACATATATAATGTTCACTTTGATGAGGAAAAAGTAACGTATGCTTTGATGCAGCTTGAAGGAAATGCTTATAATTTGTACATGTGTGACAGAAAAGGACTTCTTTGCAAAACTCACCAAGATACAACAAAAAGGTGATGTCAATGAATACACACATATATGGGAAGCATTAGCGACACACGTATCAAACTTATTAGATGATCAACTACTTCAGACTTATGTGCATGTTCTATAGCCATACATTAGGGGTTTATTAGAACTGCATAATATTTCAACAATGGAAAAGGCTTGATGTAGAGCAAAATTCACCGAAAATAAGTTAAAATGCTCAAACTTGAATTATGACAAGGTGTATTCAAGATGAAGGCTACCCCAAACCATTGATCCTAAAATTCAAAATATCTTTCACAACATCTAAGAGAGTAGAACGATTACTATTTGGATGCCCATCAATGAAGGGAGGGTAAATGCAAATATTATAGAGACAAGTGGTCAACAGGGCACAAATGTAGCAATCGAAAGTCATACAAATATGAAGTGGAAAGAGAATTAGACACCTCCATCAACAACTCTGATGAAGAAGGAAAATAACTGATGTAGATGTGGTAAGAATTGGGGTTCAGGTCATTAATGTGCATCCAATCACATATATCATTGCAAAATTAAAAATGGGGGGAAGTAGAGGTTTCCATTGAAGAGGACATGTTAGGCTCTAATGAGAATGAAAAATCAGAAAAGATATCATTGGCAATATCACATGCACCAAGTAGATACATAAGGAAGAAGTATCTTTCTATATTAAGATATACTTCACCTCATTTAAAGAACAATGGAATAGCTATAGTATTCATGATGAAAAATCCATGGGCTTGCAACAATTATAGGGAAAATGGAATCAAAGACATTAAAACTCAAGGGAAGCATAAAGAATAAAAAATTCACTATCCTTGTGGACTTCAGATGTACTCACAATTTTGTGGATATCAATTTCGCAAAACAACTAAACCTTTTTGTATACCTTGTGTGTGGTGTCATTATTACAGTCGCTGATGGTCAACACGTCAAGGGAATAGGAAGGTGCCATAAAGTTTATATACAAATACAAGTTTTGGAACCACAAACTAGAAGTTATGCTATACCACTCAATGGGATGGACATGGTATTAGAAGCAAAATGGTGAATGCAATTGGGCACCTATGCCACAAACCTCCAAGAATTATTTATGTCAAGAGAAGAACTACAAATTATATGGGTTAGGAAGCCTACACCTTCCACTAGAGCAACACATAAAACCAATGCTTCTGTTACAAAACAAACGTGACAAATATTCAACCACGATCTAGAATCAAGATGATTCCCCCCAATGGAGGATAAATCATCCAGGATTGCTTTGAGAGACTAGATATAAGATAACACAAAGATAAGATGAGATGGTTTTATTAATGTCCAATGAATGACCGCAAAAGTAGGTCAATGGGATAGTTGGTTACCATGATGTCAATACAAAGTGGGAGCACTAAGGCAGTTCCTATTAAAAGTGAAATATAGAAAGAAAAGTATGATTCTAACCCAAATACCATAAAGCTAACTCCAAAGATGGAGAGTTGATCTAGGAGAGAGATGTACAAAGAAAATGGCTTTAGGATCTATGATACAAAAGGTGCAAGTTTTTCATGGTTCCCTGGTGCCATCTCTCCTAACATTCGAGGCCGAATGGAGGAAACAAAAAATAGAACTCTGTCTAGAGAAAGTGCTCGAGGAGCTAGACTAGGTACTGCATTGCTGCTTGGAGTGGGGGGCTTGCTGCTGTGACCTAGATGAAATCATCTAACCACTGGTATGGTGCCAAGACTGACCATGTTGTTGAGGTCTAATGAAAGTGGAGGTTGTCCTTGGTGTTCGAATTGATATGGGGTCGGAAGTAGTACCGCCATCCATTTGTCTCTTGGAGCCCCCACAAGATGGGAGCACTAAGAAGAACGAAGTAATCTTTTGGGTGGAGGCTGGTCCATGATGTGATTGTCGCTCAAGGAGGGCCTCTTGCAAGTATAGGTCAATGCATCTTTGGTTAGGATACTTGAAAGAAACTTGTTAGAGTTGGAAGTTCCCTAAAAAGACAATGGAATTGTCCTCGGATCTCGTAGTAACTAGTACAATGAAAGATGAAGTGCTCCTTGGTATCAACCTCTCGAAGGTGGCATACCTGTCAAATCCTGTCTAATTGATCAGTTTGGTGGTCCATCTCCACCCTAAGACGGTGAGAGTCCGCTTTGAACTAGCCTAAAGGAATATGAAGAGTGTGTGTGCAATGGTGAAGTGTGTAATGGGGTAGAACAGTGATGGCCTTAAGTGTAAGAATGTGGTTAAAGGTCTGGTGTGTCGATCTAAACCCAACTTGTATTCAAGCTCCCTAGAAAGTTGCATGTGGAGGAATGTAGCATAGAGTTTTGAGAAAGTGTGACCAACCATGATTGTTCTGTGGTTATTGGAGTCAACACTAGGTCCCAATTTGTGGATCGGGTGAATAATATGATGGGACTAGGGTTCCAAAAAGCCTGTACAAACCACATGGTTAAATCGAATAACCAGGTGATAGTCCAATGCGTGGAGGCCATGTTTGAAGAGTTCAACCTGGAACCTCGCCTCATTCGTTGCTTTGCTGCAACGCATGGCCCATATTGCCTTTCAGATATCCCATCTAGTGAATAAGTAGCAAGAAGAGGGGGGGGAGGTAACTTGGATAAGGGCCTACGCCGGTATATCATAGAGGGGGGAGCTATAAGAGGACTTTGAATTTGGATTAAGATTGGGTGGGAGATGGGAGTGGTGGGGGAATGAATTTTTTGGGAGAGTGGAGATCATGAGTGAAGTCGTGCCGAAGTTTGGTTGGAGGTTCTTGCAGTCCTCGCTTTACCATAGATTCATGAGGTAGGACCTAGTTTTTGGGAAGGGGAGGTGGATCAAGTGGTGTGGGGTTAGGTTTTAAGGGCAACTTTCCAAATGGTTGAAGAGAGACATGTGTACTTGGCAGAGGCAGATTCAGGGGATGTGAAGCGACAATTGAATGGGAGCATTTGGTGAAGGGTGGAAGTGAAGATGTTGGGATCCCCCTTTTCCAAAGAGGATAGTGGTTCGAGGTGGGCTTGGAGGGGGGGGGTCGGGGGTGGGGGGGTGTTAGTTTGAAGAGAGAAGAAGAGGAGCACGGTCAGCCAAATGAATGAGGGTTATCGAGAGGTGATAAATAAAGGGGATTAGGTCCTAACTAGAATGGACGTAACCATCACATTGGCACCTCCACCGTGAGGTTGACAAGTAAAAAAGCAAGATTCTAGGAAGGGAGGTCATTGAGGATCAGGAGCACATGGGATTCTCCTAGCCGCAGGAGGTACCTGTTGTATCCTGAGAAAGGCCCCAAAGCATCAATTGATAATTGGTGAAGTCCCACTGAATCTGGATCAATCTCTTGAACATAGAGCACATGTTCAAAGTGGTCGATGAGCTCCGGTGTGGACATTATAATCGCCCAATAAGATGGAACTTCCCACTGCTAAGTACTAGATGATGCTAGAGTACAAATCCATGTATGGGTCATTATCGGAATTGCTATGAATAGTGAACTGAAATGAGGCTGGGGGTAAGTAGTAGACCGATATGTAGAGATCTATAGAGATCTATGGGGAGAGGGGGTAAACCACTGAGCTGAATCGACATGAACCTGGCAAATCTATTCAATACTATTAAAGCGACCTTGCCTCGGAGAGAGTCTTTGGTCAGACATGCCACCTCGCCTAAACCTCTGGCCCCCCTTTGAAGACCTAGTTTCTTGCCGACAAGTGGACAACCAGTGGTAACCTATTATGTTTGGAAGTGGCCTGACAGGGTTTTCATGGGTTTCAGTAATAAATAGGAGATCAAGTGACCTGAGAGCATTGTACAACATGCATGACAAGGACCAAAATGACTCATTACTGTTCCAACACCCTAGTGAAATCCTCACGCCCTATCATCTCCTCCACCGGGCTAGTCATTTAGAGAATCCAGGTCGAGAGTGTTGATATTTATTTCTCCAGGTGCAGCATCGGGCAGACATTCACTCAGGGATAGCCATGCTGATTTGGCTAGTAATGAATGATACATTCACATTTTAGAGGTGAATGGCCCAGGCAGGGGTAGTGCTTCTCCTAGTCATATGGTGTGGAGATGGACCCTAGGGATGCTCTCACATTGCCTGCTCCTGTAATGGAGTGATCTATTCTATATTAGAGTGTTTGTTTTGTTTACTTTGTTAGGGGCTTTCACCCCCTTGTGAAATCTACAAGTCTAGCCTAATGTTGAATTTGACATGAGCACTAAGAAGTGACTGGGACTTCTTAGTGTGGGTCAAGTCAACATTAGGGCTCTATGCGGTGAATAAACATGCATGTGACGGAGAAGTATAACATCATTACAATGGACAACCTTTCCTAAGAAGATGGAAAATCCAATAATAAAGTGGTCAACAAATGAATAACAATTGAAGTGATCAAACAGGCAAGTCGGTCCCAACAAGAAGAGAAGTCGGCCCCACTAGTGAAGATCAGGTGATTTGATGTGTATAAATAAGAGGAGTGATTCCTCATTTCATAAATCCAATTCATGTAAGACATCTTTCTCTCTCTGGTGCGTAATTCTAGTAGGGCAAAGTGAAGATTGAAGAAGAAGCATCTTGAAGACTTTTTATCTTTGTTGGGTTTGCCACACTCTCCAACAACTGCACATCTTCCCTGTGACTAGGTAACAAGTGATGTTTGGAAAACCCTTGTGAACTAGGGTTCTTCTATTGTTGTTGTTGTACTCTTATTATTTGGAAATATTCTTCTTAAGAAAGGTTGCTGGGTTTTTTTCCCGAGTTCGGGTTTCCCAGGGTAAAACTTTGTGTCTACTATGCATGGTTCTCTTTCAGTGATCCTTTTGTTTTCTGCTGCAACATATTAAAGTTAAAATTATACTGCTAAGTTAAAAATTCAACAGAGAGTACCCAGGGGGTGAGGAATCTCTAATAATGGCCTGGAGGTCTCTAATGAACATCCATTTCCCTTCCCCTCGTGCTGCTGTGACTAGCTCTCAAGAGTGTTTCAATTTTGCAACTTGGGATCTAGTGAGATCAAGACTGAAGCAAATCCTACCGAGGAGGGAGAACAACCTCCACTTGGCTTTGAAACCTCTGCTTGGATTTGAATTTCTCGAGTGATTTTTCCAATTCCACAACGGTTACTTTATTCGAAAAAGTGAGCATTTCCTATTGGGCATGTTGCATCTCTGAGTGAAGCTTGTTGTTTTCAGTTTTAAGGGACTCCATCCATCACAACAGGGTTTTAATTTGGAATGTCCAGTATGAGAAATCTGATTCCAAAGCTATATCATTGGCATTGTAAATTAGTCCTTGGCTACCATTGCAGTGTTGAAGGTATTCAACTTTTTCCCTGTTATTGAATTTGATGGTCTCCGTGGGAATAGAGTTCTCAATGGACCCTTTTTTGTGTTAAAGCTCACTGATTGACAAGCTTCAAGCTTTGTGTCTACCTAGGCGGAGGCTATGATAGGCGAGACATGGGCAAGAGATCGTGTTGTTGGCATGATGTGCCCTTCTTTGCTTGAAACCACTTGCTGCGGACGGGAAGGGGTCCTATGGGATGTCACATAGGCCATGCACGCTCGTGGGCCTGTGGAGCAACAAGGTTGTCATGGGGGGTTATTGTGACCTGGGTTGACACAGGGTCATGGGGGAATGAGCCGTGACGGGAAGTTAGGGGTCATGGCGGTGAGTGGTCACAACTGGGAGCTGGGGGGCAATTGGGGTGGGTTTCGCAACCTTTTGATGGAAAGGCACAAGGCCCCTTTCAAATGTATTTATATTGAAAGTCATTTCAATGTAAATCCATCATTCGTATCCATTCATCATTTATTATTATACTTATATATATAATTTATAGGTTCATATCCACACTAGTAAGTGTGTTCACTCCATTGGCCTTACGGTTGTGAGGGAAACATATGAAGTGCCTTCAGTCAAGGTAGCACAGAAGACCATTCAGGTATAGTAGATCATGAGATTCCCCAAGTTGTAGGTGGTGCCTCCCATAGACTATAAGGGGTCGAAGCCCATCATTTGAAGTCTTGTGAAGGTCCACGGTGCTTGGGTCAATCTATTGAAGGCAAAGGGAATTCATGGATTTGTTATGAAGCGACACTTGTAAAGCCCTAGTATAGTCATTGAAGTCCTACAAAAGAATGACCTTGTTAAGAGTAGAGTAAAGAGACTTGCATATTAAGTCGAGAAGAGGGTCCCCATTAGTTTCACTATAGAGTGTGAAGATGTGGGGGGAAGTAGTAGACAACTAAAACAAATTTTTGGAGAAAAAAATTCAGATGGCAGTAATTTTATTGGTATAGTATGAGCATAATAAGCAACCCACTTTCACTAGTCAGTATTTTTTAGATATTTTAGGCAAAATTGAATGCTTGCAGAAACCACCTATGTTTGAGAATAATTGCCTCAATACATTGGTAATTGCACATACATCTTAATTTATTTGACCTTCAGATCAACTCTCTGCTTATGGAGCTTTATTTCCATGTTTCCATGCTTTAATTTAGATGAACACTCAACTTTATGCATCTTGCTTCTTTTTATAGGAGTTTCCTTTGGTCCCCTACTCTGTGTCGACATCATTGTATTTGGCAGTCCCATTGACCTACATCAGTGGTTAGTAATTGGACATTAATAAAATTATCTTATCTTATCTCCATGGTCATTTCCCAATAGTTGTATGTCTATGTCTAATTGCATTAAAAAATTGCCAATGTATTTTCTTTAACACTCACGTCATTTTCTCGATAACCCCCATCCCCATGGTCGACCTTGCTCTTCTCTCTTTCTCCCTTCAGGATGACAACACCTCTCTGCCCGACACCTCCTCCCTCGAACCCACCTTAAACCACTATCCTCTTTGATTGGAGGGACTCCGACACCTTCACTTCCCACCTTCACCAGATGCTCCCATCTGAGTCCTATTTCTTTTCACTTGACTTTGCCTCTACTAAAGATACTTGTTTTCCATCCACCATTTGGGAAGCTGCGCTTAAAACCTACCCCCACTCCACCTGGTCCACCTTCCCTTTCCCTAAACTTGGATTCTATCCCATGAGTTGGTGGTACGAGGGTTGCAAGATTCTCCACAACCAGCTTCGACACGCCTTCACTCATGATCACCCTCTTACCTTGATCCTAAGGCTTCCTATCGACATCTCCTTTGCCACAAGAAATGCCTCTTCATCTTGTAAGGGAGATGGGAGTTGAGTGCTTCCCTTATCCAATCCCCAAAAAACTTTTGGAAAACCATCTTCCCTCATTACTCCCATCTCTCGCCCAATCTTGATCCAAAATTCATGTTCTCTCATACCTCCTCCCTTTATGATGTTCAGGGCAACGTCTTATCCAGGTTTCTGCTTCCTCCCCCTTTTGCTACTTATTCTCTTATAGAGATATATGGGAGGCAGTCTAGGTGATGAAATTGTTAGAGTTTGTAGCTCAGGCAGGTACTTCTACATTGGTTTGGTGTCGAACTCTCTAGACAGACTTTGTAGAAGTGATCTTTATAATACTTTATGTAAAACGTCAGTTAGCCCATGGTATTGGAGGGCACATGGTATTTGTATAAAGTGAATGTTATAAAAGAGTCTATGGAGAGTTGTAGAAATTATGTCATTGTCAGTGTGTGTGAGATCATTAATAGTGAGTGATCAGATCTAAGAGAGGGATTCTATTAGAGGCTTAGGAGAGAGGGATTCTCTCATGCTAAGATTGTCTGAGAGAGTGATTAGATCTAAGAGAGGGATTCTCTTAGAGGCTTTGGAGAGAGTAATTCTCTCAAGCTGGGTTTGTCTTTATTGCTTAGGGTTTGGGTAGACCACGGGAGAGAAGTTGCGAGTTGGAAGCTCGAGCGGAAGGAAGAGGGAGCGAGATTAGTGACGACGGGACAACGTTGGCGGCCAACAAAGAAGTTGAGCCCGTGAAGACTGGTAGAGGGAGCTATCGAGCCAACACTAGGTGGAATGGTGTGTGGCGGACGTGTTGGATGTGGCTGGGGTCGTCGTCCGCAACGGATCGTGGAGGCAGATCCGGGGGTGAAGCACACAGGGGTTTTGGCGGATGCGGCGGCAGGAGGTCGGGCTGATTGTGGCACACTGTAGATCGAACATGGTGGTGGTTGCAAGTAAAAACGTACGACAGATCTGGGAGAGGGTTGAGTTGGGAGCTGACTAGCTGTCGACGTGAAGGCTTAGAGAGTAGTCGCAAAGAACCGGATCCGTTTGGTAGTAGGGTGGTAGAGACGTGACGACTGCGGGAGTTAGCTATCGTTGTTGCAGGAAGTAGTGGGCATAGCCAGCAGAGGCAAACTGCAGCAGGGGCTGTGACGTGGGTAGACTTTAGGGTGTGGGTCAATAGACATGCAACCACTAATAAGCCGTCGCCAGCATAACTGCCAGAGCTAGATAGAATTGTCGGGCAAAAAATTCAGCCACTGGGCAGATGGGCAGTTCGGGCAATTGCGGGGCAGTGCCCAAGAAAATTTTGGGCAACCTAGAATTGCCCTGAGAAATTTTTGGTAGCGATTGAAAGGGCCCAATAAGTGATTAGGTAGTGCCTAGAAAGGCTTGGGTACCAAGCAAGAGCTCCTGCAACCATCATGATGATCTCATATGGGTAGAATGACTTTCATCCAGAGATCAGAGGATGATAGAAAGATTATAGTCCAAAGGAGAAGAGAAGCCGACAAGGTAGCCGCAGTTAGATATAAGCATCAAATTTGAGCTCTTGGAGTTGGCGTTTTTCTTTTCTCAGTGGATAGTGGTGCATATAGCCATATGATGAGAATGAGGTCGGTGTTCCTTAATGTTTCACAGATATACTCATGCAGTGAAGGGGGTTGGATGTGTGAGATTCCAGCTAGAATTAGGAGGCTCTCTGGAGGTGGGAGAGATGTTTGTTCTGGAGTTGAAGGTAAACTTGCTCTTAGCATTAACTTGAGGACGAGGGATATGGAGATGTGTTCAAGCGTGGATAGGTGCTCATATATCCAGAGAGAGCTACCCTGGACACAATAATAGTGCTTAGTGTCAAACAAGGGAGATTATACAGGTTGTTGGGACAACTTGTGCTTGGATCAAAGGGATCTTGGATTCAGGGTCAGTGTCAGTATCAGTGGCAGTTGGTTGTGAGGCTTCTTCCAGTACTCTCAGGAGTCTTAGCTGGTATGATATGACACAGTTGAGTGCTCAAGAGTGTGAGGAGATTCTTAGGGGCATGTTTTGGAGGAATAGGTCTTCATCACAGGTTCTAGTGCAAGTGGCAGGGAATACTTCTAGTTTAGAGAGAGCAACTACAACAACGGATGATGTGGTGGAATTAGTGATTGATCCCAGAGGAGGTTCTTCTAGAAGTACCTTCCTCGCCAAGAGGAAGTGTTAGAGTTTGTAGCTCGGACAGGTACTTCTACGTTGGCTTGGTGTCTAGCATCTAGACGTGTCCGAGACAAGGAACTCTCTAGACAAACTTTGTGAAAGTGATCTTTATAATACTTTATGTAAAAGGTTAGTTAGCCCATGGTATTTGCATAAAGTGAATGTTATAAAAGAGTCTATGGAGAGCTGTAGAAATTATGTCATTGTTAGTGTGTTGAGAATCGAGATCATTGACAGTGAGTTATCAGTGAGTGATCAGATCTAAGAGAGGGATTCTCTTAGAGGCTTAGGAGAGAGGGATTCTCTCAAGCTGAGATTGTCTGAGAGAGTGATAGGTGAGTGATCAGATCTAACAGAGGGATTCTCTTAGAAGCTTTGGAGAGACTAATTCTCTCAAAGTGGGTTTGTCTTTACTGCTGAGGGTTTGGGCACACTTTACAGTGAGTGAATCAAGAGTCCAAGCATAGGGTGGATTCAAGGATGCCTTGGCCTTAGGAAGCTACGGGATGTGGTTTGAGGTTGTTCAGGGTTGTATTGATTCAGATCCGGTGTGTTATATCCAAGAACCTAAAACTGTAAGTGTTGTTACAAAGCTGCAATAAAAAGACAAACTATTTGCTGGTTTTCCCCAAGGATTCGGGTTTTCAGGGTAAAATATCTTGTGCAAATTGTGTATGATTATTTGATCTTTCTGCTGTGCATCATTTGTTAAGTAAATCAGTGTATTGCTATTTCTGATTCAATTTTATTTGTTAAATTAAGATTGGGAATAAAAATCAGTGAATAAATATCAATCAGATCTGGTTTATGAAAATTTAACAGAAATACCAACAAAGCAGTGGATGATGAAGGGTTCTAGGCATGACTCTTTAAGCAAGGTCTCCACACCATCGATTGTAACTTGGTCGATTTGTTTAACCATGTGATCCGTATAGGTTTCTCGCAACCTTGGTCACAACACACTATTCACTCGATCCACAAATCAGGCTCTAGTGTGGATTGCAATAACTATAGAATGATCATGATTGGCCACACTTTCTGAAAACTCTATGCTACAGTCATCCATATGAAACTTTATGGGGAACTTGAGTGGAGGCAACTTAGAGCTAGAGGACAAATTCGATTCTACCTCATACATAAGAGCATTGATTAAATTCCTACACTCTGAGCCATCATCGAGGAGGCACAACATCGCTCTTCGAAAGTCTACTGTTGCTTTGTAGACTTTTAGAAAGCATTCAACTTCGTTCCCTAAGAGGCATTGTTCTAGAGGCTCGGAGACATTGGGCATTTTCAAGGCCCTAGTGATCACCATTATGTTCCTGTATGAGTCAGGTCTTAGTCATCTTTGCACAACCCACGAGGTATCAAATTTTATTCGGAGTACCATTGGGGTCAAACAAGGGTGCCCCCTGTCTCCTACTTTATTGGGGAGCTTCTTGTCAAGGAGCTTTAGACTCTGACCAGTTTCTTCAGTTAGCTTGACCAGAGATGTCTGGCCTTATGCTTGTAGGAGACCTTCTGGATCCCCTCCCTCATCCTCCAACCACATCCACATCCTCAACCAGCTTCCACTAAGTAGATCACTTCCTTTCTCACGGTGCTCCCATATATAGGTAGCGATCTTGTTTCCGACCCTAGATTTGTGCGGACTTGGAGGACCACCTCCACTTCCGCAAGACCTTAATGACATTTCCAGCTTTGGTCCCATACCAATTTTCAGTCGATATCGTGTAGATCAAAGTGACAACCCCCTTCTCTAGGTAGCAAAACATTACACATTCCAACTCCTCTTCCGTGCTTCATCTAGATACACTACTATGTCGAGATTCCTTCATGTGGCCTCGGATGTTATGAGAGATGGTTCTAGCAGAACATGACAGGCTTGTACCATTTGTATCAGAGAGTCTAGATGCATTTTCTTTGTACATCTCTCTCCTGGATCAACTCTCCATCTCCTGATTTGGATTTCTGGGATTTAGATTAGATTCATACTGTACTTACTTTCTGCATCTGCTTTTCATAGGAGCAGTTTTAGTGCTTCCACTTTGTATTATCATCATTTTGTACTCACTAGTCCCTTTTACCTACTTTTGTGGTCATTTGTTGGACATTAACAAAATGATCTTATCTTATCTAGTGCCATTGGCTTACTCGTTTGGTCAGAGTAGATAAAATGATCTTATATGATCTTATTTGACATCTCCACAAGATCTCTTTCTGGGTTATAGTGTGTGAAAAGCTAAAACTATAAACTTTATGACATCTCCAAAATAGCTTTCTGATAGAGTGCATGAAAAGTAAAACTGCGAAGTCAAATGCAATTAACCTCTTGATTTCATAAACCTACAATTGCTTAAATCACATTACTACATAAACTGATTATATTAGGCAGTCAACAAACATGTGGTTTGACTAACAATTCCATTGCCAGACAGTTTTCTGTACATGGCTGATATTGGCTTGCTGGTTAGGTAACTTCTGGAGGGTAACTATTTTTCTCTGCATAAGCAAACAAACCTGATGTGGAAAAGAAATTACTGTAAGGTAGCAAAACCCAAGGAATGCTCTTCTGTGCTTCATGTTCAGCATGAAGACTTTGAAATAGAGCTTCGTCATGGAACTGTAAAGTACAGTCATGTGTTACTTGATGTTTAAGTGCCAAGTCGTGATGGTGAGATTCAAGATTACTACTACAAAAGAAGGTTTGCAAAAGATTTTTCATTTTCTTGGAGCTTGAACCAGTTCGTGGCTCTACTTTATGTCAGAGACCTTGTCTATTGCTTTTGCTACCATTCTGTTTCCTTGGTTTTCTGAATTAAAGAGTCATTCTGCCAATTGATATCTTTCTTAAAATGAAAGAAAAGTTGTTAAGGTCTTCGGAAAAAGAGGAAGAATATCTTTTCCCCTGTAGATAAAAGAAGATTTGTTTTGTTATAAATTGTACATAAAAATGATTAATTCTGATGACTTTAAGAAATTAAATAGAGAGCTGATTATGGAAATAAAGGAATAAACCACCGAGGAACAATGCTTTTGAATATATATTACACAAGTAAGATGGATAATGGACCAGGTATTAAAACATTCCATTATGGAAAGTTACAATATTTATGGATAGCCTCCAAAAGCATACAGTTATTAACTGTAATGCTTATTGATTAGGATTCATTATAAAATAGCTGATATGTTTTGTGGCGTGTATAGACATACCAACTTTTAAATGTCGATGACCATGGTCATTTCCTGCGGAAGAACAAACAGGACCTAGAAACATTTCGGCCTGATATTGTTCACCAGGTCAGTTTGGTTCTTTTTTTTCCTTTGTAACAAGTTGTAAATATCTTCCAAAGGCTCGTTCCAAATTTCTTATGCTAATAATCATATAAATGTGAACAGGCTCTATTGGCAATCTTGGATAGCCCTCTTAACAAGGCTGGAAGGCTTAGTGCTGTTTATGTGCAAACTCGGAAGAAAGTGCTTATACAAGTGAGTCCTCAAGTTCGTCTTCCAAGAACCTTCAAGCGTTTTTGTGGGTTGATGGGTAAGCTTTACTATTCATTTGCTTTTGCTACACATTTTAAGTCCTATGCTATGTTCGTAAATTTGTAAGTTCTTAGTGATATGGTTGTTTTGATTTTGTTTGGGTTCCATGAACAGTTCGTTTTGTGTATTGACTTGTGACTGCAGTGCAACTTCTGCAAAAACTGAGCATTCGTGCGACTAATGGGCCAGATAAACTCCTACGTGTGATAAAAAATCCAGTCACAAAACATCTACCTAGTGAAGCCCGTCGAATTGGTGAGAAGAGGAATTTGGTTTCTTGTTTTATTTTCTTATGTGGATATTTTCTTAGATGACACCCATCTTTCATATTTTGATTAAAAGAATCTTTTACTGTGATTAGGGCTATCATACAGTGCACCCAAAGTAGTTAAGCTTCATGACTATGTTGCTGCTTCCAGTGACAAGATTCCCCTCGTTTTTGTGGTAAGAGAAGGAAGCCTTCCAGCCAGCTGCAGTGTCTGTGCATAATAACTGATAATGTTTTGATTGTTTGTCAGTTTTTATTTTTACCATTGCCGTTCTTAATATCATTTTATATGGAATTGTTAGAGGAAGAATTTGCATCTTTTTGTCCAACTTTTTTTTAAGGTACTACCCAGCAAACAGTTATATCTGAAAGAAGTTATTTTTGCAGGTTGGGGCAATGGCTCATGGGAAGATCGATGTAGACTACATTGATGATTTTATCTCAAGTAAGTTTTATCTGTTACTGACATTTTCTGGCAAGGGTTTAGATTTGTGGGCATTCTTGAAGTATTATATGCAGATCACATGATTGTGATTTCATGGTGTAATGTACATAAATATATAAAAATAAATATCAATTAATAAATAATAATAATAATAAATAAATAATGAATTGTCACTTTCTAATGAAAGGGTATGACTTATCATCCATGCTGACCAGTCAATGCATATATAAGTAAACCGTGTCATGGCATTGTAATCATATTCCATGATTTATTCATTATTAAATATATTTACTACTGTCCTATATGGATTTCTGTCTACTCATTACTGTCCTTATGTTGGTATCAGAGCTTTGTTTCTGATTTGGCCACTCATCTTATCAGAGTTTCTCTAATCCCTATGTTTTAGACCAAAAAATAAAAACGACCTTTGGCCATCTTAAAAAAACAACAACATTACAAATTTGAAGAGAAATTTTTCCGCTGCAAAGTGAAGCTCACTGCCATACATCGAAGTTCATGAAAATTTTCTACTGCCTGTAAATTGAGGAAATACAAAGTCAAACAGATTTCTACAGTCAAAGGGGTAAAAGGATTATAAATTAGGAATCCAAATTAGAGCCACCGTCTAAATTGAGAATTTGAAAAACACGCTCATTGTGAGTGTCATTGGAACTGTTGTCAACAGATTCGCATGGAAATAATCCGGTACAGAATGGTTGCAATAATTGTCTGGAATAAGGGGTCAACCGTGAAACTTTGATAGGGTGTGTGGATGTCTTCCCATCTGCGTTAACCCTCATCATGGAGACAGCACCGACGAAGGAATTAATAATTCAGTCAAGACCAACAAAGAAATCGATAATCGATAATCTCTTGGGTGCTAGTTGAGCGCCACAATTTTCTGACCAGCATCATGACTGTTGGAGACTGAATTAAAAGTAAATTACAAAAAATGTGGTAACTATTCTCGAGAGTACCTCACTGTATTAGTGTGCCCCAACTGCCATAACTATCCAATTAGGCCGCCGTGTCATTACATAATTGGTTTAAAAAAATAGACATTGCTTTTGCAAATAGCCAAAATTGTTGTCGGCCTAGGCAAATGGAATATTAATCCATTGTGGCAAATAATAATCCGAAAACCTAAATGCATAAGTCGTGATTCTCCAAAATATCAAGTGACCCTTGATTTAAGAATTAAGGTTAATATTATGCTAAAAGCACCAGGTTACAAGAAGTTAAAGTTGCATTTGTCGGGGTTCCAAAAAAAATATCAAGTCCAAATTCATATGTTTATAAAGAGTCTCAAGGTTATTGGGTTTTTAATTCCTTAATCAATATTAAAAAAAAAGAGTTTTTTAATTACGAATGGGTTCTTTGAATAAATTCTAATACAATTAAGGAAGGTAGGTTTTCTTGTAAGGGTATCTCAACCCCGTCCTTTGCAATAATAAAAGTCTAAGGGACTTTTCGGGGGAAAGAGATTAGTTCTCTTAACACTTCAACAATAAACCACAACAATCACACAACTCAGGATGTACCGTGGAAACCCCAAATGGGGAAAACCAGCTATCTGTGGGGCATTCTTCTATCTCGAGCCTAAAGAAAAGTAAGTAGAATACAAGATACCTTAGAAGGAACAACTGAACCTGATAGGGTCTGTTTGGGTACACAGGGTACTCCCAAAAGACCGAACACCTAGAGCAACCATTTCACACAAACAAATCACAGATCAATACACCGATGTTTTGACGTGGTTTAAACCCTGGAGAGGGAAACACTCCACGGCCCCGACCAAATAGCTTCTACGGAGCAATTTATTATGCAAAGAAAGAAAGTTACAAATGATCTTCTCATAATTGATCAACTAAACAATGACCCTCCATGCTCTTTAAATAGAGATCATGGACCAATCGGGTGTTAAGCCACGGGTCAAGGTTAGGTATGATCTAAGAGAAGTTGAGCCGTCAGATCACTCTATGTCTAGAACATATCGTGACCGTCGGATTAAATATTTACAAATGCATACTAATGCATACTAAAGAAACACACTTTTCCTAACGGATATATTACACAAGTTGATCTTAACTAACTCCTAAGTGTCTAAATATCCTAACATCTCCCCTTAAGAACAATTTGGGATAGGATTGAAGGATTTACAAAAGTGACACTATTAGGAGAAGGAAGGAGGCATTAGAGCCTATCCCCCCTTAATGACAAGTTCCTGAACTCCTAACATAGATCGAAGTTTAGAGAACTTCGCTTCTGTAAGAGACTTGGTGAAGATGTCTGCAACTTGATCATCTGTAGGACAAAAGAGCACTTCAAGAACACGATCATGAACAAGATTTTTGATGAAGTGCATATGTAGTTCAATGTGTTTGCTCCGTTGATGTAGGACTGGATCTTTGGCAAGCTTGATGGCACTTTGATTGTTGCACCAAAGTGGAATAGGCTGCTGTTGCTCGAATCCAAACTCTGAAAGGATCTGTCGAAGCCATAAAGCTTCCTGATTGGCATTAACTGCGGCTCGATATTCTGCCTCTGCTGAAGAAAGAGCAAGGGCTTGTTGTTTCTTGCAAGCCCAAGTGACAGGTCCAGATCCCAGACTGAAAACATAACCTGCTGTAGACTTTCGATCATCAAGATCGCCGACCCAATCTGAATCAGTGAAACCAACCAACAAAGGTTTCCCCCCTGTACTATAATGAATCCCAAACTGAATTGTACCTCGAATATATCGAAGTATTCTTTTAGCTGCTTTCCAGTGACTTTCACGAGGTGTTTGCATATAACGGGCAACACGACCAACGGCAAAGGAAAGGTCAGGACGGGAATGAGTCAAGTATAAGAGACTACCAACAAGCTGACGATACAAGGTGGCATCTACTTCAGGTGAAGTACAAGTGGCAAAAAGTTTGACTCCAGACTGGAAGGGAGAAGGGGCAGGTGTACAATCTTTCAATCCTATCCCAAGTTGTTCTTAAGGGGGGATACTAGGATATTTAGACACTTAGGAGTTAGTTAAGATAAACTTGTGTAATATATCCGTTAGGAAAAGTGTGTTTCTTTAGTATGCATTTGTAAATATTTAATCCGACGGTCACGATATGTTCTAGACATAGAGTGATCCGATGGCTCAACTTCTCTTAGATCATATCTAATCTTGATCCGTGGCTTAACACCCGACTGGTCCATGATCTCTATTTAAAGAGCATGGAGGGTCATTGTCTAGTTGATCTAAGAGAAGTTGAGCCGTCGGATCACTCTATGTCTAGAACATATCGTGACTGTTGGATTAAATATTTACAAATGCATACTAATGCATACTAAAGAAACACACTTTTCCTAACGGATATATTACACAAGTTGATCTTAACTAACTCCTACGTGTCTAAATATCCTAATAGAGTAAAAACCCTAGATCTGCATGCAACAAGCTGATGCATGCACAGAGAAGATGTGCCCTAACTGTCAACTGGATCTGGATCTGTTTGCAAGTAACTCTTTGTCGGTACTGTCTCTCTCACAACATTGCTATGATCTGCTCAACCAAAGAAGAAGGCCAACTGCTAGATCTCAAGAATGCACCCCTTTCTGCATGGAAAAGTGTGCCCTCCCTCCAGATGTCAGATGCTCGCATGGAATCAGATCTCAACAGATCTGAGCTCTCTGATCATCACAGTCCTTCCTCAAACTCTGAGGCAAGGATACTCCGAAAGTCTCAGCTGTTCAATCGGTCAACCGAATGCAGAACAAGCTCCTCTCTCCTCTGGAAGTGCGCCCCTCCTCCTCTCTCAAATTCACCCTCCTCAATCTCTGAAGAAACCACACTGTTGAACTCTCTCTGTCCACACTAAATGGGTACCAAGTGCCTCTAATCAAGTGATGTCTGATCCAACTCAGATAACCTCACTCTCCCTACTGTAGAAGCTCCTCTCTCTCTCTGAAAATCTCCCTCTGCATGCACTATGTGCCCTCCTCACTCACTGATCTCTCTCTAATAAGTCTACTGAGTAACCTTTATTGGGGATCTATTGCCTCCTTATATCATCTCACTGATCGATTAGGTTTACCGAAAACCTAATGTCAGTACATGCAAAAAGTCACTTTTGCATGCATCTTTTAATTAACAGCTGCACATGCAAAACTTATGCATGCATGAGGCAAAACACCTTGGAAGGTCCGCATGCATCCACTACTGGATTCATGCCACTGAGTAGAGTGCATCTCACCCTCTAATCGATCTTGATGCCTATACGCTGATGTACCTCCATGCAAGGCATCTAAATCACGACGGACATCCTGAAATACCACTATCTCTAACACTCCCTCTTATCGAGGGAAGTCCAACCACTGATGCATGGATCCAACAAGTCCCCTGCTGTTGACACTGTCCCAACTGTCTTGCTTGTCAATGTCGCCCTCTGACCTGTAGTACCCTGATCTAACTCCATCAATGTGGCTCCAGAAGAAGCCCCTTGATCAACCCCTGGCTCTGTCACTAAACTCTGATTCAGACTCCCTCTGAATCTCTGCTGTAACCAATCACCCAATCTGCCATCAAGCGGGTCTACTGCCCTGTAGGTGATCTCCCTCTGTCTCTGAGCTGACTCATCTCTCTCTTGAGCTAAGTCCATCTTAGTCATCTCATACCAACTCAGTCTCTGACTGGTACTTGTATGAGCATCATGCTCATCCATCAGATCTGAGTCCAAAGACTCACTCCCCTGTGTCTCATCAACAACATGAGCATCTCACTCATCCATCGGATAACAAGAATCACTCCTCTGATCCTCATCAACATGGTGAGCATCTCGCTCACCCATCTGCTGAAAGGACTCACTCCTGCTAGCACCATCCTTGCTGTGAGCATCTTGCTCTCTATCCCCCTCTGACTCTGAAGAGGATGCACTCAACCAACCTGATGTGCCAGATGTGGGCTGTCCCCAAACCAAGTACTCACTGTTGATCCCGTGACCCATCAAGACTGTATCAACTCCCTCTGGATAAGTGAATATCAGATCTCTCTGGAACACCACTGAATAATTGGCAGCATCCAATTCTACCATTGAGAGTATACTCCCTCTCAGTCTTGGAATGAACAGTACTCCTGATACCTCCAGGAGTTCTCCAAGGTCAAGTAGAAAACGAACTCTACCCACTCCTGTGACCAAGCGATCAGTCCCTTGCACATCTCGAATCATCTGCATAGGTGTGTGCTCAAGAACAAGGAATGCATCTCGCATCCCGGTCAAGTGACTGCACTGCATGCAGTCAACCCTCCATCTATCATCAACTTGGATCTCTGGCTGACTACTATCATGCCCTGACACAAATGAGGCAAGTGAAAACTCCCTCTCAAACCTAGAGGTAAACTCTTCCGCCTCCTCCGTTGCTGCCAACTACTCATCCTTTGCCTGCTTATTCTTCTTCCTAAGCGGGCACTGTCCCCCATAGTGTCCATACTCATTGCAGGCAAAGCACTTGATCTTTCTTAGATCCTTATTTTGTTTGAACCGTTGTTTCCCCTTTGCTGCAAGTGCCACATCATCCTCAGGAATGGCGGACGCTGATCCCAGAATATATCCCCTTTGGATCTCTTCTTGGGTGAAATCGTCCCACAGACGATCCCACTTGGAAGGTTCTCTCTGGCAATGATGGATTGGACAAATACTGCCCATGGCATGGTCACGCCATTCAGGGCTTGTCAAACCATCTCACTATCCTCAACCTTTTCACCCACAGCTCCCAACTCATCTCTTACCTGAGTGATCTTGGTAAGATATATGGACATGCTCTCATCCTTGCCCATCTTTATGCTTCTCAGTTTCTCTCTGAGTACCATCTTTCTGTTTGCGTTGGAACTCTGGTATAAATTGGTTAAGGTATCCCACATCTCATATACATTGTCTTTCGCTGAGACATGTGTGATAACATGGTCCTTGATTGCATCAAGGAGGATCCTCTGGGATTTTATGTTCTTTTTCTTGTAGGCTGCTTTGGCAGTTGCATCTGATGGAACTGTGACTGGATTTGTGGCTGTGCTCTCCACAACATCCCACAGTTCGCTCTCTTTCAACAAAAGCACAATCCGTGCCCTCCATGCACTGAAGTTAGAAGCCCATCCAACCTGTCCTCTACCCTCAAGCTAGTGGCCATAACCCATGAATTGAAAAATACACAAAAATGATACAAGAACCTCTCTTGATCACAGATCTGGCCTCCCCTCGCACAGATCTGATAGATCTATCTCAGATCTATCTACCTAGGTCATAGATCTAATAGATATGACCTCCACAACAACATATCTAGTCACCCTCTCCACAGATCTGACCTCCTACTGAGTTCACCACACAGATCTGATGTACAACTTGTAGATTTGAGTGATTGTTCTCCCTGACCCTTAGCAGGGCTCTGATACTATGTTAATTTATCCAGAGATCACTACTCCCTCTGGATGTCCTGAGAACTCAAGCGGTTTGAGTCTTTATAAATAAAAAAATGCAATAATGACCTAAGATACAAAGACAACAGTTCTCTTAACACCTCAACAATAAACCACAACAATCACACAACTCAGGATGTACCCTGGAAACCCCAAACGGGGAAAACCAACTATCTGTGGGGCTTTCTTCTATCTCGAGCCCAAAGCAAAGTAAGTAGAATACAAGTACATATGATATACCTCAGAAGGAACAATCGAACCTGACAGGGTCAAAACCCTAGATCTGCATGTAGCAAGCTGATGCATGCATAGAGGAAATGTGCCCTATGTGTCAACTGGATTTGGATCTTTCTACAGGTAACTCCCTGTCGGTACTGTCTCTCTCACATCACTGCTCTCATTTGCTTAGCCAAAGAAGAAGGCCAACTGCTAGATTTAAAGAATGCGCCCTACTCTCTGCATGGAAAAGTGTGCCCTCCCTCCAGATGTCAGATGCTCGTACGGAATCAGATCTCAATAGATCCGAGCTCTGATCGTCACAGTCCTTCCTCAAACTCTGAGGCAAGGATACTCTGAAAGTCCCAGCTGCTCAATCGGTCAACCAGATGCAGAACGAGCTCCTCTCTCCTCTGGAAGTGCGCCCCTCCTCCTCTCTGAAAGTCACCCTCCTCAATCTCTGAAGAAACCACACTATTGAACTCTCTCTGTCCATAGTAACTGGGTACCAAGTGCCTCTGATCAAGTGATGTCTGATCCAACTCAGATCACCTCACTCTCCCTACTGTAGAAGCTCCTCTCTCTCTCTGAAAGTCGCCCTCTGCATGCACTATGTGCCCTCTTCACTCTCACTGATCTCTCTTTGATAAGTCTACTGAGTAACCTTTACCGGGGATATCCTGCCTCCTTATATCATCTCACTGATCAATTAGGTTTACCGAAAACCTAATATCCGTGCATGCAAAAAGACACTTTTGCGTGCATCTTTTAATTAACAGCTATTCATGCAAAACTCATGCATGCATGGGGCAAAACACTCCGGAAGGTCCGCATGCATCCACTGCTGGATTCATGCCACTGAGTAGAGTGCATCTCACCCTCTACTCCATCCTTATGCCTATATTGCTGATGCACTGTTATCACAAAATCACTAGCTGCTACAGGGGGGTATCCTATCCGGGATGGTAGAGGTAGGCAGCTAGGCATGCGACACTTGCAAACACCAAGTCCACCGTTCGAAGAACGGTCGTCACACCAGACGAGGTGCTTGTCGCTTTAGACAAGGCACGTAGCCAATTCAAGGGGGAGACCTTGCTCAACCAACGATGGTTGAGGACCAAAAATAGACACCCAAATCGCAAAAGATGGAACAAACACAAATAATAGATGAGTGTCAAGTGAACCCAAGCTCGATTCCAGCCAAAGATTGGACACCAAGATGAAATAAGCGTATTATAAGAAAGTGACCAGATCTAAAATGTGATGAAGTAGATGAAGTGAAACAACAATTTAATGGTTGGAAATTAACTAGGGAGCACAATAAACTAGAAGTGGTGAAATGATGAAATTCTGCCAAAGGAAAAGGATTGTTTAAGTGGTTTAACATGCCTAGGGCAGAAACAAATTAGCGTTTTTAAGCACTTCTAGCAAATGATAACTTGATTTCAGATAGTAATGTGGCAATTAGAACGGGAATCAAGCATACCCCAAACCCCCAAACAGACACAAAAAAGTGAATGAGCAGTTTGCCCAAGGAGGGCACAATCAGAAAAAGACTAGTGCCTATGGGTATGGGCAAATGGAGTCAAAATGATCTAAAACTTTGGAATTGGACTTTTAAAATTATTTTAGAATCGGGTTTGTAAAGAAAATAAGGTTTTAACAGTGAAATTTTTGTATTTTTAATTTTAAGGTTTATTTCAGTATTTTCCAGCTTAGCATTCACAATGAAAATGAAATATGAGAAACAAGCAAGAAGGGCATACCTGGAATAATGGCGATGGAGAAGTTTTGTGTGATGACAAACCTCGAAGATCAAATGTTGAGCAGAAGTGCGTTTTCTCTGAGTGTTTTGGTGCAGCCAGTTGACCCAATGCGCCTTAGTACCTGCCAGAGAGAGAGAAATCAGTAACTATGGCAAATAACAAGAGACAACCAACAAATGAATGACAAATGATGAAGGAAAGCAAGTAATAAATGTAAATTTACTTCCCTTGTTGAAATCCAGAAGAGAAAACGCAAGCATGGAGCTGCTAGCTCAAGAGCTGCGCCCTCCTCAAGTGGTCGATTTCACTTGCAATTCGTAGTGGCCAAGGAAGGATGGAGACACCGCAAAATAACTCAACAATGCACCGGAAGTATGCTAACAATTGACACAATAAACATCGCACACCATATCACAAGTAATGCGGAAGAAATGTTTCTCTATAACTCAGTCTCAAGTATCCAAATGCCAAGTGGGAGATACAAATGAGTGAGCTTACTCTCTTATAGAGAGAGCTCCAAATCCAAGCCCCATTCCCACCAAAACGAATGTTTGGGATTTGTTATCACACAAACTTTAGTTGCTACTAAAGATATCCCGTTCGGGATGGTAGACGGAAAGTAGCCAGGCAGGTGACACCTGCAAACACCTAGTCCATCGTTCAGAGAACGGTCGTCACACTAGATGAGGCATTTGTCGCTTCAGACAGGGCAAGTACCCAAGTCAGGGGGGAGACCCCGCTCAACCAGTGATGGTTGAGAAAACAAAATAGACACCCAAATCCCAAAAGATGAAACAAACAAAGACAAGAGATGAATGTCAAATGGACCCTAAGCTCGATTCCAGCCAATGATTGGACACCAAGATGAAATAAGCGTGGTATGAAATGCAACCAAATCTAAAGTGTGATGAGATAGATGAAGTGAATCAACAATTATATGGCTGGAAATCAGCTAAGGATACAAAATAAACTAGAAGTGGCGAGGTGATCAAATTGTGCCAAAGGAAAGGATTGATTAAGTGACTTGATGGACCTAGGGCAACAACACATTAGCGTTTTTAGGCACTTCTAGTAAATGATAACTTGATTTCTGACAATAAAATGGCAATAGAGACACGAATCAAGCACACCCAAAACCCAGAAAAGACCCCAACAACGTGAATGAGCAATCTTCCCAAGGAGGGCGAAATCAGAAAATGACTAGTGCATATGGGGATGGGCAAATGGAGTCGAAATGATGTGAAATTTTGGAATTGGACTCTGAAAATTATATTAGAAGCGGGTTTGTAAAGAAAATGAGTTTCTAACGGTGAAATTTTGGAATTTTTAAATTTAGGGTTTATTTTAGTGTTTTCCAGCTTAACATTCACAGTGAAAATGAGATATGAGAAACAAGCAAGAATGGCGTACCTAGAATGATGGATATGGAGATTTTTTTGTGTGGACAAACCCTGAAGATCAAGTGTTGAGCAGAAGTGCGATTTCCCCAAGTGTTTGGTGCAGCCAATGACCCAATGCGCCTTGGTACCTGCCAGAGAGAGATAAATTAGTATCTATAGCAAATAACAAGAAGCAACTAGCAAATGAGTGACAAATAATGAAGGAAAACAAATGACAAATGCAAATTTACTTCCCTTGTTGAAATCCCAAAGAGAAAACACTAGCATGGAGCTGCTAGCTCAAGTGCTGCGTCCTCCTCAAGTGGTCAACTTCACCTACAAATTCGTAATAGCCAAGGAGAGATAGAGACACCGCAAAACAACTCAACAATGCATCAGAAATATGCTACCAATCAACACAATAAACATCCCACACCATATCACAAGTAACTCGGGAGAAATGTCTCTCAATAATCTCAGTCTCAAGTATTCAAATGCCAAGAGGAAGATACAAATGAGAGAGCTTGCTCTCTTATAGAGATAGCTCATAATCAAAACCTAACTCCCTCCAAAACCAATGGCTGAGATCATCTCTCTCAATGCCAAATCGAATGCTGGAGGAGTGCTCTATAGAGGGGGGGCGAATTGCCCTCATGTGCCCAAGGGAGAGAAGGGGCCACTTGTGGGGCCCATACAATGTGTAAACAAGTGTCTAGGGGGTGTCTATGGGCTATTTTAGCCCCCCAGACCATACAACCATAGTCTCACACCATAATATTTACAAAATCTGAATTTCTACATAGTGAAAAACGCCCCTCTATGGGCAAATTCGACCCATAACTAGAGCTGGGAAAGAGTGAGGGCCCCACATCAAATATTAAGTGTCCAAACATAATAAAAATGACATTAGGGGACCGTCTTACCTTTACCAACCATTGCACTTACCATTTCAATAGTTAACTTAGCCAAATTTGATTTTCCATCATTAATTAATTGTTGGTTTTATTTCTGAAGATGTATTTTGCGCTTTTGACCCACTTATGTTGCCCGGATTGACGAACTGTCTGCCGTAATGCGATCATAGACCCCAAATATACTTGACCTGGTCACTAGAACGACCACGATCCATCAATTGAGCATTGTTTGCCCAAAATCAAAGATTTTTAATTTAAACAGGCCCCTAGTGACCAGTAATAATTAAAAATCTCACTAATGCTTCAACATTTTCTCGATCTGATACTTGGAGGCTCATATGGGACCCCGACACATGATAAATGACCAAAATCAAAGTTTTGGTTGCAACTTTTTTTTGGGCCCATTTTTGGCCTGGTCAACATAGTTTGACCAAGTCAAACCTGGTCAAAATGACAGTGGCTGAAACCTGTATGCAACATGGTAAGCGAAAGGCTTCCTTATTTATGTTAGTACATTACTAAAAACATATAACGACAACACGGTGATCATAACAAATAATATTTCAATAAAAACCAGGCCCCAGGTGAGGTGGGCCCACCACCTCCAACAAAGATTCAAAAACTGCTATGCACACTTATAGACTTGGTTACTTAGCTAACTTTGGGTGAGGTGGATAAACAAGGTGACAAGATAGGGAAAAGACAAGGACGATGACCATGTGACCCTTTGGATAGACAGGGAAGGCGGGACCCACTGGCATAAGCATACCATGATAACACAAGGGAAGGGCGGTGCCTCACAAATGGGTATAGTGTAGGGAAACCGCCACTAATCATCTAACACACACCTTGCAACTCACATCCATGCCTTAAACAAACTTCGTGAGGATCTTTTCTAGAGCCTCCATGACTGGGTGTCCGACAAACCGTAACTTGAGACTCTATGGGACAATTCGCATAACATACCTTACTCCATCTCACCTCCTTGCCCCACAGGACTAGGTGAGGAAATAACCAATACAATGCTCTGATATATATATGGTTGGCTTGTGTCTGTGTGTGTTCAAAAACACATTCTTGGACTTTACATTTCACTTTCATACTTAGCCTTTTTGGCTTGATTTACATTCAGATAGCCTTTTTGGCTTCATTTACATTTCATTTCATTTCATGGCCCTTTTTGGGCTACATACATATCTCAAAAGATATAATAGTGGCGCTCATACTACAACGTAATGGGGGCAAGTGTGTATGCTTCGATGACCAATGGGGAACACCCGGTGAGTCTACACATTCCTATACTGCATTGCAACATCGGGAGCAACCGATAGGAGCAAATCCCAGGTTTGAGAATGCATCTCACACACTAAAGAGCCGAGGCACAATAAACAGGGAGTCATGGCATACTCAGAGGTCAATGGGGAAGGTCACATATCAAAGTCCAAGTCAGGAAAGAACCAAAAATGGATGAGTCAAATGGGTGGAAGGAAGTGACAGGTGGATCCAAGGTTAGCTGCCTAGGGGAACGAAATGACCAAGTCTATACCAATAGTGGGGACAGGGACCAGTGTGCATATACAGGAGTCTACTGAAAGAGGTGGACTGACGTCACCAAGGGCCATCAACATCATAATAAAACATAAGATCACCACATCAGATATCATACATCATACATCATACATCTAGTCCATGTACTATCATAAATAAACAAGTCTGAAAGCAAACATCATGAGCAATATCCATAAAATGCTATACTTGCCATACCATATACCTGCTGTTGAAGCTGAATCCAAAACTAGATCTCTACTGAATCCGAGCAATAAGTGGCAAACCAACTATACTTTGTAATGCTTTCATCACAATATGGCTAAGTAACTCTCTCAATGGTATTATGCAAAGCTCGGCAAGGAAGGGGGACCTTGTAATCACTGCTCTGTAGTAGCTTTGGACAATCAAAGTACAATTTGTCCCCTCTGATATCTTTGCTTCGGGCAATCTCAATACAAAAGATGCCCCCTCTATGGCCATCTGATCTCTGATCTAGAAAAAAAAGTGGTATGGTCCCTGACCACACAATCTGCAGCATGGTAGCTCCAACTAACATGGATGTGATAACAAGATTCAATCCTCAAGAGGCCCAACGAATGGATGAGATGGAGTGGAGGAGGCGGGGCGAATTACCCTCATGCGCCCAAGGGAGAAGAGGGGACCACGTGGGGTCCTCACAACATACAAAGATATGTCTAGGGGGTGCCTTTGGGCTGTTTTAGCCCCCTAGACTACATAACCAAAGTCTCATAACATAAATTTTGCAAAAATGGAGTTTTTACATGGTGAAAAACGCCCCATTGTGGGCAAATTCGACCCACAACTAGAGCTGGGCAAAAATGAGGGCCCCACATCAAATAAAATGTGTCCATACTATGTCAAAATGATATTAGGGGACCCCCTTAGCTTTACCAACCATTGCACTTACCATTTCCAAAGTTAACTTAGCCAAATTTGATTTTTCTTCATTACTTAATTGCTGGTTTTATTTCTGAAGAGATGTAATTTGCGCTTTTGACCCACTTATATTGCCTGGATTGACGAACCATCTGCTGCACTATGATCGTAGACCCCAAATATACTAGAAATGGTCACTGGAACGATCACGATCCATCAATTGAGCACTGTTTGTCCAAAATCCAAGATTTTTAATTAAAACAGGTCCCTGGTGACCAGTAATAATTAAAAATCTCACTAATACTTCAACATTTTCTCAATCTGACACTTGGAGGCGCATATGGGACCCCAATACATGATAAATAACCAAAATCAAAGTTTTGGTTGCATCTTTTTTTTGGGACCCATTTTTGGCCTGGTCAAAATGGCTATGGCTGAAACCTGTATGCAACATGAAAAGCCAAAGGCTTCCTTATTTATGTTAGTACATTACTAAAAACACATAACGACAACATGGTGATCATAATAATTAATATTTCAATAAAACGGACCCCAAGTGAGGTGGGCCCACCACCTCCAACAAAGACTCAAAACTGCTATGCACACTTATAGATTTGGTCATTTAGCTAACTTTGGGTGAGGTGGATAAACAAGGTGAAAAGATAGGGGGAAGACAAAGACCATGACCATTTGACCCTTTGGATAAACGGGGAAAGCGAGACCCACTGGCATAAGCATACCATGATAACACAAGGGAAGGGCGGTGCCTCACGAATGGGTATAGTGCAGGGAAACCACCACTAATCATCTAACACACACCTTGCAACTCACATCCATGCCTTCAACAGACTCCGTGAGGATCTTTTCTAGAGTTGCCATGACTGGGTGTCCAGCAAACCGTAACTTGAAACTCTAGGGGACAATTCGCATAGCTGTCCCTTACTCCATCTCACCTCCTTGCCCCGCAGGACTAGGTGAGGAAATAACCAATACAATGCTCTGATATATATGGCTGGCCTGTGTCCGTGTGTGTTGAAGAACACATTTTTGGACTTTACATTTCAATTTCATACTTAGCCTTTTTGGCTTCATTCACATTTCATAGCCCTTCCGGCTTCATACATATCTCAAAAGATATAACAATGGCGCTCATATTGCAAAGTAAAGGTGGCAAGTGTGAATGCTTCGATGACTAATGGGGAACACCCAGTGAGTCTACACAATCCTATACTGCATTACAACATCGGGGGCAATCGACAGGAGTAAATCCCAGGTTTGAGAATGCATCTCACACACTAAAGAGCCGAGGCACAATAAACAGGGAGTCATGGCATACTCAGGGGTCAATGGGGAAGGGGGTCCTCAAGGCCACATATCAAGGTCCAAGTCGAGAAAGAACCAAAAATGGATGAGTTGGATGGGTGGAAGGAAATGACAAGTGGATCCAAGGTTAGGTTCCTAGGAGGATGAATGACCAAGTCTATACCAATAGTGGGGACATGAACCAATGTGCATATATAGAAGTCTACTGAAAGAGGTGGACTGACCTCACCAAGGGCCATCAATAACACAATAAAGCATGAGACCACCAAATTAGACATCATACATCTAGTCCATGTACTATCATAAATAAACAAGTCTCAAAGCAAAAACATGAGCAATATCCATAAAATGCTATACCTACCATACCATATACCTGCTGTTGAAGATTGATATGAAGCTGAATCTCTGCTGAATCCGAGCAATAAGTGGAAAACCAGCTGTACTCTGTAATGCTCTCATCACAATATGGCTAAGTCACCTTCTCAATGGGGTCATGCAAAGCTAGGCAAGGAAGAGGGACCCTGTAATCACTGCTCTATAGTAGCTTTGGACCATCAAAATACAATCTGTCCCCTCTGTAATCTCTGCTCCTGGCAATCTCAATACAATAGATGCCCCCTTTATTGCCATCTGATCTCTGATTTGAAAAAAAAAAGAAAAGTAGTATGGTCCATGACCACACAATCTGCAGCATGGTAGCTCCAGCTAACATGGATGTGATAACATCTGGCTCCGGCTGGGACAAGTGCTCTAAGGGAGAGAGTGCTTGAGAACCTCAGAATATCTGGTCCGTAGCACCCCTCTCATCATCATCAAAGTGCATGCACGTACATGCCATCTGCATCATCATCATATGTGTGTACCTATTCCTGTAAAATGCAGACGCTATACCAATCTCTGCAGACTGCTCGTCAGGACATGCAATATATATATAATCCAACAAAAATATGAACAAAATGACAATGCTGAAATGGAAAATGTCAGAAATGGAATGTACTCTACTAGCTCAACAATGACAACATTTCAAGTTTTATTAAGCTAACACTTAAAGTGTAAAAGGTGAAAAGCAAAGGAAAAGGGCTAGGCTAAACAATCAAAAGACAAAGAAAAGCGGGCCAAAGGTAAGAAAGACAAAAGAGCAAGACAAAAAGGACAACTAACTACTACTCACGAGAGCTTATTCAGTTTACCTACCCTACTCTGACCAGTTCAGACCAGTACTAAGTAAAATCATAGATCCAGTGTAACCACTCATCCAAAAGATCAATAGTTCTTCCTTGGTGTCTTTTAGCAAAACAAGTCAGGACTAGATTAGAGATTAATGAATCTAGGATCATGGCGATCCTTACTTGTTCCACATTTAAGATAGGCTTAGAATGGTGCAAGATGAATCCATGCCAAGGTTGAGGCTGATTTCTACAAGTCTCTTCCATCCAACTGTCAATAGAATTAATGCAATGAAAATCAACTTTTAAGAATGATGGAAGAGAATGATACAATACTAGATTCAACCTTCCTTGGTTAACTTTGTTTCCCTCGTCGATATGGCTCACATACTCAATTTCGTTCATGCCAGGATAGATGAGAGAACCAAAAGGGGACAAATTAGAGTGCAATAAACCCGAGATCAAAATTAGGCCGACTTGTTGCCCAACAATTGCAAAACGGTGAAATTGATCTTTGAAGAGCTTCTCAGTCAACCAACCAATGGGACTATTAGATTGGAAGATATTATTAACCCAGTATGACTGGAAAATGAAGGAAGAAGTTTTACCATCGACCACTAGGCATTCTAAAGGCTCCTTATTGAACTCTTTGCACAACAAAATTAGGTTTGAAAGAGGCATTGACTTCATGAGTTGGGATGGGAGGGAGGAATAAAAAATAGAAACTTGCTCGACATTTCCCAAAGGTGCTATCCCCAATTCCGCATGAGAGAAATGACACTTGTCAAAGAAATCATCAACATCAACCTCCCAAAGACAAAACTGACTTTGGATCATATTTCCAATTCCTTCATTTTGACCAAGGAGAGAGCAAGGAATTGTGTTGACATTAAGCATGACACCTTTTGAAGGTTCTCTGTGACATTGATTCCATCTTGCAGGTTGCAACAAAGAACACTCAAGGTCAAGTTGGTACATAACTGGATCATCATCATCTTGACAGGGAGGTATATTGATATAATCATTTTTAAAACCCCCATCATTTTCACACATTTGACTTTCAACCACATGATGATCGTTTGATCCACCCTCAACATAAGTTTGATTATTTTCAATATTTTCTTTTTCCTCTTCAAAGATATGATTGGAAAATGAAACAAGGTTGGGATCACTTGAGCGTTGACTTGAACAATCGCCAATGCAGCAATGACTATGGGGCTGCCCCTCAAGAGGACCTCTAGTGGATTCACTGATCGAAAGCTCAACCACAGAATTTTGTCTCTGATGATCAATGGGATCCCCTTCTTTATTTGTGCCTTCTTCGGGTAAAGATGACAAAGTGCTTTGTATGATTTTAGTAAGTTCCCCTTCTAAGTCAATATCAAGGTCAAAATCTTGAGGGGTTGAGATTTGCTCACTATCATACATAACTTTATCATGAGATTTATTGCATATGTTCTTCAAATACTCAACTACATTCTTATAGACTGAAGGCTCATTCATAAGCTGAATCAAAGGCACATTCACCATTGGCTCGGGGGAGGAGAAATCAAACTGATAAGGACAATCACTGCTCATTTCATCATTGCTATCCTGATCGTCTTCATGACATTGATCCTCCACCACATAATCCTCATTTGGTTGTTCTTCCATGGATTCATCAATGCTTTCACCCCATTCATCTTCGTAAAGTTGATTTTCAATTACATGATGATCACTTGATTGTTTCTCAAATGCAATCTGACTACCCTCACCTTTCTCCTCCTCTTCAGAGAGATGATTAAAATCTAAGTCCCAATTCGGATCGTTTGAACATTTATCAGGACAATTATCAACCACGTGATGATTGTGAAGTTGCTCTTTTGGTGATCCTTTACTGGAGTCACAAACGAAAAGGTGAATTAGATCTAGAATTCGGCCTGCAACTGCCTCAGTCAATGATAACAAAGTATCTCATATGATAGCATCATCCCCAAGTACAACACGGAGAGGGGATTCTTTCTCAACTATTTCTGATAAATTTTCTTTATAACCAGTCATATGTCTAGAAGCACCACTATCTATGGGCCATGTATCACTAGTGGTGGGAACAGTACTTGATATGTAAATTTTCTGTGTAATTTCAGCTTGCTGGTTTATGTCACGTTTTCATGGTTCTCATCCCCAACCGGTTTTGCATTGGCTGGAAATTACTTATAGAAATTATAGACAATTAAACACGCTGTAAAAACACTTTAACAGGCAGAAAAAGTAATTTAACCCTGCACACCATAAAAAAATCAGACTTAGAAATTTTGGCCAATAGCCCTGGAAAAACCCCCACGGGGAAAACCAGTCAGAGAGAGAGAGTTTATTATTTCTTCAGTAAATCTGAGTACATAAATTTTACAGCAGAAATTTCTCCACCATGAAATTTCACCCAGAAAATATCTCGAAATCAGTGCCAAACTGCTGCCTCGATTTCAGTGCTAGAAGGAACCTCGAAAACTGTGCTGAAGGTACAAAATCTGTGCTGTACGGTCCTCCTTGAAAAACGTGCAGCCTATCTCTATTTATGTGCCCTAAATCTGCCTCGAAATGCATGCAGCAATTCTCGGTTTTTGTGCCCAATAAACTTTCTCGAAAACAGTGTTGATATTTTCGAGACATGTGCCCAGAATCTCCTCGGGATGTGTGCAGGCAGTCTCGAAACCCATGCCCAGTTTCTCCTCGAGATGCGTGCTGCACTGAAGAAAAGGTACTGTTTAGACATCCGTGCGGTGCATTTAATGCACAGCTAGCAGCCTCGAAATGCACGCCAACTGAAACTTGCCCAAATGCCTCCTTGAAATTCGTGCCAATGCTCTCTTGCTCTCTCTTGCTCAATCTCTTCTCAAGAATGAAAATAATGTTTGCCTCCCTTTCTCTTTTTGACTAAACCCTAGGGTTCTCCAAATCCAAGGGATGAGATTAAATGAAATCAATGGATGAGATTAAATGCTCCTATTTAATTCTCATTAATATTAATTTCACTCACCCACTTAAATTTATCAAAAAATGACTTTAAGTTATAAAGTCAATTAAATGCTCATTTCAAGTCATTTACTGCAAGGGTCACTTTTTCCCCCTTTTTAAGTGACTTAGGCAAAAGTCACTAGGGGAACACTTCCCTAGGTACAAAAATCAACATGATACAACTGATATGAATAAGAATTTTGTTTGATCTTTATTCCTTTGCTTCTTATGATGATGGTCTTCTTCTACATCAGCAATTGAGGCTTCATGTTTCCTTTTGTTTGAGCTTGGACAGTTGCTGGCATAATGGCCATAGGTCTTGCACCTGAAGCATTGTATATGCGAGAGATCCTTTTTCTTTTTCTTCTGATCTGGAGGAGGGCTTGATCTCCTACCTTGGTTCTTATGATTGTGAAACTTTCTTCCCTTTCCGTTGCCTTTCTTGGCATGGGCCATGAATACTTGATTCTCCTCAAGTTGAGTGCCATGGAGTTTCTGTCTTGCTGCATTCCTCGTCTCTTCTTGAGTGCAATCTGCCCATAACCTGTCAAATTTGGGCAACTTGGTTCGTCCACTTATGCTTTGAATGAATGACTCCCAAGATGTTGGAAGACCATTTAGAGTAGTAATGACAAGCTCCTTGTCATCAAGGGGTTCTCCACTAGAACTTAGCTTGTCCCTTAGTTCTGTGATCCTCATAAGGTATGAGGCAATCGATGTTGACTTGGCCATCTTCATATTTGATAAATGTTTCCTCAATGTTAGAGTCACATTGATGCTACTATGTTCAAATAACTTCTTCAGGGTTTTGAACATCTTCCTAGCTGTCTTCTTTTGTGAGATTTGAGGAACAAATGATCTTTGACTGAGTCCACCAAGATTCTTCTTGCTCTGGCATCATTTTTCCTCCACTGAGACTTGTCTTCTTTAGCTTTTGGTTCTGGAACCTTCTCATTGACAAACTTCAAGAGATTATTTTCTTCTAATATGAGAAGAACCCTAGACTTCCAAGAGATGAAATTGGAAGCCCCATCCAAATGATCTTCAACCTTCATTCCGATCATCTTGACTGCAGATTTGAATTAGAAACCCTAGTAGGAGCTAGGTTGAAAATGAAGTTTGGATTCTTGAGAAACTGACTCCACAGATAGATGTGCCCTATCAAGGCGAGTTGAGTGGAGGTAAGATCGAACCAATTCTGTGGAATAAGTAGCACAAAACTTGAAACCCTAATTTCTGTTGCAGCCGCAGAATTAGGTCAAAAAGTGAAACTTCTCAAAATTGAAAAATTCCTTCACCAAAAGATGCTCCTTCCCTAGGGGGAAGCTTCCAATGCTCTTTTTCAGCCAAAGTGATGAGGGAAGGCCTCGAAAAGTGAAACCCTATCTTTCGGCAATGGCTTCTTCTAGTATTGCTCTGATACCATGTTAGATTTTCATACAATTATATTAGTATAATTTAATTGCATATAAACAATAGGATCACTAGAAGAAAGACAAAGCACATAAACAATGAACACGAGAATTTATCTTGGGAAACCCAACAACCTTCGTATAGAGATGATCAATTCCGAGAACAGAGTACAAGAACAAGAGAGAAAATGGAAAATATCTCCAAGTGAACCCCAAAAGTACTTCTTGTTGCAGATGCGAACTTCTCCTCTACTAGTGCGAACTAGCTTGTGATGAGTGAGTGACCAAATGAGGCACACGTCCTCTCTATTTATACATTTGCAAAACTGGCTTTTTCCCTAACTGGGCCAACTTGTCTAATTGACAGGACCGACTTGACTTGGGGACAAATAAAATAATGTTTATTAATTCTTTTCTTTGTGTAATTTGTCCCCAAGGTTTACATTGATTCTTTCAAGGGTTTTACATGATTAATTACATCAATATATTCTCCCGTAGGAGGTACAATAAAATACAATAAGAATAACTTCCGAAGTTGCCCTAAATCCAACAACTTTCATCACCGAAGTCTGCAATCTATGGTGAACATAACATCTGCTTTCTTCTGTTGGTACATAGCTCTCTCTCAGTGTTTTTGGACTGCATTCCTTTACTTATAGCTTGACATTTACTTTTAAAAAGCTTAGTGGTGTGATGATGTAATCTTTGTCCCATAGATTACTTGGTCCTATTTGGTCTTGCGGAGGCTAATAAAATTCTATTTTATTCTATTTGAGTCTCTCTCTCTCTAAATATGTGTGTGTTTCCTAACCTTTCCCATTCACATTTTTGGGTCTTTTTTGTTGTTTTAAAGTTCAATGCACCCAAAAGTTTAGTTTGGAGATAAATACATTATGTAGAAAACACTCTTTACTGGTAATTCACTCTATCATAAATATGAGACATGGTTGGCTCCATGTTTCATGCCATAATCGAGTTTACTTTATTTGTTGCATCATATATGGAGTACTGCAAGTTATAACTTTTCCTATTTACAGCAATGGTAGAGTTTGAAGCATTGATGATGGTTCTTTCTATGGCTTTGGTTTTGCAGTTTCAGAATATCCTCTCAGTGCTGCATGTTGCATAGGCCGCATCTGCAATGCAATTGAGCAGAAGTGGAAAATTTTGTAGGAGCGAGCAATTAATTTCATCTTTAGAAAATCTAATGGAGGATGTTTGAGATGATTGCCAGAGACATTGCTTCCTGCTTATGCTTATATCCAACTGAATTGTATGCTAACAGATCAATGTTTTTTAGATCGATTTTTTTGTGTATACTCATGGACAATGGGGGGATATTTCAATATTATTCATGTTTCCAATTAATGTATTAGCTATTGGTTTCATGCCTTATTTATGTCTATCTTGGTCAAATAACTTGGTTTTCCAATTCTTCTCATCATCTGTTTGTAAACATGGCTTAAGGTAGAGGAGAAGTACAAAGTTAAATGTTTTGAGAGAAAATGTGGGTGAACTAAGCTTATTACAATATTATTTGTATTTATATTAATATAATGCCAAATATATTCATCTCTGGTCAGGGCTCCATACAAATGAGCTTATATGTGTGGACTTCCCTCTATTTGTTTGCAATCATAGTTGTGATATAGAGCGGAAGACTACCAATTGCAATATAAACCCCCCCTCTCAGTGATCATTAAGTGTTTCACAGTAAACCCTGGTGAAGACTTGTAACTTTAGGGTTTGTCTTGAAGTCTTAGTGCGAGCTAGACCTATGGTTTGTGGTAGGAAAGCCTAGAGCAAGACTTGTAGTGTTTGGATGCAAGTGGAGATTGTGTGATGCATACTGGGTTAGTCTCCTTGATAGCTTGTGGGATGCAAGTGGGGGATGCAAGGGTGGACTCATTGGTGTTGATGCTAGCTTGTTATGGAATCTTTGGTGTGGTTAGATAGCTTGGTTGGATGCCTTTCTGGGCCTTTGAATTGCTGGTTAAGGTTTGCTATTGATGGTGGATGCCCTAGTTAGGGTTTGGGATGCAATTGAAAAATCTTTGCTTGTGATGAGCTGAAGGGATTTGTTTTACTAGTTGGGGATGATCTGAGGTATGGTACTATTGCTGTGCTAAATTTACAACTTGCAAATCTGGGAATCAGACTTTGGTTTCTTATTGTTATGAGTGACTTTATGGCTGTTTTAATGAGCTGATTCGTTGGAACAGCTGGGCTCAAAAGTTTTGTTTTAAAATGCCTAGATTAAGCTAAAAAATAGCTCTAGGGCTGTTACAAATCTTCTATTATAAAAGTGATTTTCGGATGTATGTGTTGGTTGAGATTGTGCCCTAAGGGCTGTGATATTTATCTCTCCTTCAATTACATTTTCAGTGTCAATTTTCTTGAGCTTGCCTACTGATTTGGTTGGATAGAGGTGAAGTATATTGCTGCTGTAATTTAGATTTCAGATTCAACCTTAAGGCTAAAAGTTCAACCTCAAATAAATGAGGTAATTTTTTAAGTTTTTTTTAAGTGCAGATTTCTGAAGTTTCCACATGCTATCAGTGCTGGTTTTATTGAGATTGCTTATAGGTAAAGAACGTGTTGGATATTTCAGTGATCACATGCCTTAGAGATGCACTTGACTCATGATATGTTGTTGGGTGTCTAGCCCTAGTGTGCTTGGGAGAAGTGCTTGAAACCTAGAAGGGTAATCTACTTGATTATTGCTGATTTTTTGCTTTTAGGTGTGCTTTAGATTTGCAAGGATGACTGCTCTTGGTCTGAGAGAATGTGATCGGTTGGGAAGGTGCTTCCAATTTTACCCCTTCGAAACACATATTTCAAATGCTATTGGAAGAGGTTGAGCTTTGGGAGCACATTGAAAAATAGATCACTACACCTATCTATCCGAAGCAATTGGACAAGCATATTAAAAAAGAAGCCAAAGAAAAGAGAACAATTCTTGATTCAATGATGAATCATTTGTTCACTCACATTGCAAAGAAAAAGATCAACAAGATGTATGATGCCTTGATTGCATGGTACCAAAGTGTGAACATCTCTAGGAAAATACTCTTGAGAAACAAGCTCTTGGATTTGTTGGCTAGCTACTTGGGAATGATCATTGAGTTGAGAGATCAATCGGTTGCCATAAAGGGAAAAATGGAGGATGAGGAGTTGGTGTCCATTGCGTTGAATTCACTTACTTCAACTTGGGAACTCTTTGTACAAGGTATTTATGCTCATGAACTTCAGAAGCTACCATCTTTTGAAAAACTTTGGGATGACTTTGTGTAAGAAGAGATACAGGGAGAGTCTTGACTCCAGTTCAACAAAGCAAAGTTAAGTAGAAGACCTAGCCCTCATTTGGGAGGATGAGGAAGGGAAGCAAGAAAGGACCTAGGAAGGGTAATAAGGAAGAATTAAGCCAAGGTAAGAAGGATTTGAGTTTTGTGAAGTGTTTTAGGGGTTGCCAAAGGGGACATTATGCCAACGACTATCCAAAGAAGAAGAAAGGGAAGGGCAAGTAGTAGAGACAGGTTGTAAGGACTGAGGAGTGTAGAAACTATAGCTGGAGTAGATGAGTTAGCATCCCTAGCTTGAGATCGCCTTCTCCATGGTCTCTTGTTTATCTACCAACACTATGTCAGGTGTAGATTGGTATGTGGATAATGGGGCATTGAGACATATGACTTATGACATGAAACCCTTTAGTAGGTCTTAGGAGCAAAAGGGAGGAATGAGTGTGGGGTTGGGTGATGATAGCACTTATCCTGTGAAAGGATTGGGTTCCATTTGGTTTTGAATGCCATCAAGTTATGTTCTTGAGTTGGGTGATGTTTTGTTTGTTCTTGGATTGAAGAAGAATCTTCTTTCAGTTTCTTCTATGACAGATTTTTAATGTAGAGTTGCATTTAAGGATAGCAATGGACTATCAATAATTGTAGTCTAGTAAGTTTGAGGACTTTGCTTGGAGGTGTGCGGGGTGGTATCCTTTATAGGTTACAACTTAATCCTGTGGCACTTGTACATGATAGTGGAACGTTGTTTGAGCCTTCTAGTTTAGTGGAATCTATGAGAAGAAGGAATGGCATGGTGCCATGGAGACAATTCCAAACCCTATTGTGGAACCAATAATTGATTCCATGTTTGCAACCGATGGTAGTAGTGAACAGCGCAATGACAAGTTTGTTGGATACTTGGATTCTCTTCAAAAGAGGAAGTAGACCTTGATGAGACTCTTGCTTTATCTATCAGAGGATTCTCTTGGAAAGAGGGAGTTGACTTGGTTGAGGATTCACTTCAATTGTTGGTGGTTTTGAGGTGTATAGGTGAGATATCCATGTTTACAGTTTGTTTGAACTTTGAAGTCCTCTATGGGTTTTTGTTTGCACTATGAATTCGGTATTTTAGGATGGATGAGACTTGTGCAGATTTTTATCTTTGGTTTATTCCACTTGTCTTTGTCCTGTGTATAGATGGGATTATCTTTTCAGAATATTCTGAATAACTTATGATGTGACAAGAGAATATTATAGCCTGTGAAGTTGACATGAAGGATGATGGAGTTTGGCAGTTTGTTTGATAGTCAAGATCATGTTCCTTCAAACTCATAGTTGATCAAATCCCTAGCAAAGAGGGGAGGTTCAAGATATTGAGATAGCATCCTGGGTTGAAGAACCGTTGGTGGGATTAGTGATTGATTTCAAGATTGTAGCACATTCAAATTTGTAGAAGGTAGGTTAAAATGAGATTCAGAAGAAGACTAGTGTTGGTGAAAACACTTTTCTCGCAAAGAGGGAGTGTTAGCTTTTTGGTTGCTTTGAAAGTGTTTACACCATGCTAAAGTTGTGCTTCATGTTCTGTGGGGTGATCTCTTGGTAGGGGAGCGCTCCAGGTGTGGAACTAGTCTAATATCTTAGAGTAGGTTGTTGTGGACCCATTTCACTTTTTTAATGTTGGTCTCTCTCACCTCCTTCTATACAAAGGGAGGATAAAGCCGTTGTGACCTAGATCATTTTCTATTGTTAGCCTCCCTCACCTACTTCTTTATAAAGGCAGGAAAGAGCCATTGTCATGACAAACTATTCAAGTATGTACTTGTAATCTTGACGTACTTGTCTTGGAGTCTTTGTGCTTTTGTGATACAAGAGTTGGAAGTCTTAAGGTTTGTGTGAAGTAAACCCTAGAAAAAACTTGGAGTGCTAGAGTTTGTCTTAAAGTGTTGGTATGAGGTTGCAAGACCTATGTGATAAAACCCTAGAGCAAAATTTGTGGTGCTTGGATGGAAATGGATTGTGTGTGATCTGTACTTTGTCAATCTCCTTGATAGATTGCGGGATGCAAGTGGGAGATCCAAAGGCGGACATGTTGGTGTTGGTGCTAGCTTGTTGTGGAGCCTTTGGTGTGCCTATATAGCTTGATGGGATGCCTTGCTAGGCCTTTGTATTATTGGTTAGTGTTGGGGAAGCAATTGGAATGTATTTGACTGGGATGAGCTGAAGGGACTTCTACCAGCTTGGGATGAGCTGAAGTGTTGTATTATCTTCTTTTGTGTAATACATGAAGTGTACTATTGCTGTCCAAAATTTACATGTTGCAGATCTGAAAATCAGAGTTTGGTTTCTCATTGTTGTAACTCATGAGTAGTTTCATGGCTGTTTTAATGAGCTGATTTGTTTGAACAGACAGGGCAGAAATGTTGTGTTTGAGCATCCCTTGATGAAACTAAGAAATGGATTTTGGGCTGTTACAAATCCACTGTCTTAAAATTATTTTTTAGATCTGTGTTCGTTGAGACTGTGCCCTAAGGGCTGTGATATTCATCTCTCCTTCAAGTGCATTTTTGAGTGTCTATTATCTTGAGCTTGCCTAGTGATTTGGTTGAACACAAGTAGAGTATATTGGCACTGTAATTCATAATTCAGATCCAGTCATCAGGCTGAAATTCTATGAAATAGATCTGGGAAACCTCCAATAAATGAGGCGAAATTTCTGAAGTGTTTTAAAGTGCAGATTTCCAGAATTTCCACAGTATATGGTTGTACAATAGCAGAATGGCTTAATCATGTAGTCACTAACCAAATAAAGCTAAGAAAGTGGTTTTCTCCAATTCGCATAAGTAATATTGATCCAGTCATTTACGCTATTTACTCTAATGGATGTTGGGTATGGCATAATAATGCAGTCCTGAACCAGGAAAAGCTAGAAAAGTAGTTTTATCCAATTAACATTAATAATATTGAGACATATTGATGCCTAGTGTTGGGTAATCATATGAATCTCAGATGCTGTAGATAAGTTATTTATCAAGCGATGAAGCACAATTGGAATATTTGTCTGTTCTGCATCTCTGCAGTCATCTTGAGCTTTCAATCAGTTTTGCATTTATTGCTTCAATGATTTATGTTATTTCTGGTGGTTATGTAATTCTCTTTTATATTCTATTGGGCTATAATATAGCTTGCTGGGCTTACAAACTAATGAAATAATGTTGGTTTTGCATTTTATCCACCTGTGTCAATGGTGTTGCTGAATTGCTTAGATTTTTTGGTCCATAGTTTCTGGTTTCCTTTCTTCAATAATCAATTTGGAAATCCCAAAGTTGTATATGACCCAGAATATAGCCACTTACCAATGGGTTTTATTTTGTCTAATGTTGGGTTATTGTCGATTGTCCTTAACGTATAATATAATGAATCTACCGTTTGTCTCTTTTCTGCCTGCATTCACATGCATAGCAATCGAATGCTAAGCTTCCTCAATAAACAATGTCACAAAGAGCTGTGATGGAAGCATACATGTAAAGAACAGCTGACGTAGCTGTTCAACTTGTTTCTCTCCCTCCACCAGGCCCATGGGAGTTACAAAATGCAGATCACAGCCTTTCAAATCATTATACGTCAACATCATTCCAATTGCAATCAACACATTACTATGATACACTGTGACATAATTCCATTAAAAGACATTAGGCAATGACTGACTATTATAACTTTTTTACCACGACAGACTATTTGGTCATTCTGCATACAAACATGCAGGCATCATCGTATAGACACAAAACTATCGAGTGTCGTCATTGAAGAACACTCTTGCAATCTTTAATTTGAATTAAGAATTGTTATCAGAGTTGTAGCCAAATTGACTTTGAGTACTGCTGCTGATTGCTTTTCCAAAAGCAATTACCGTTGGCTTCTTAAAAGGGGCGTTATCTTTATCATTATATTATATTAACTTTTCCATGGTCATTTTTAGAGTGCCAAAAAATAGGCTCTATGATTTCAGTTAGGCTTAAGTTCTTTACGTTGTGTATTGCCACTTGGATGCACACCTGAAGGGGAATGCGACATAAATCTTCAAGCTGCTCGGTGTGGCCTTGGGGGCAAGTCGGAGTCAAGTGCTGTCCCTTGATAACTTGAGTCCTCTGTCTAGGCTTACTCCTAGCTAAGCCAAGGGCAGTGGTCCCGAATAAAAGAAAATCTAGGGTGTTTAATCTATGGAAAAAGAAAAACAACTAATCTAGTAGTCAATTAAATGGAAACTTTTTCTTTCAACCACGGCAACAATAAATATTGAAATTCAATAGCATATTACATCCATCATCATCATTTTGCATACACGAACACGATAATAAACAATAAGACTACTGCACAATTTAAAATATGCAAAAATGAAAAGTATCATCATTATATTTGCATAAACATAGACAAGCTCCATAAAGTAAGGAAAAATAGATCAATGCCTGAAATAAGCAAATGCAAAAAATGAGAAGTTCTTTGGAGTGCTTTGTTGTGCCCTGAAAGTATTCTAAGTATCTCAGTTGGTAAATTTTAAGATTATTAATGATTATTAAAGGAGTGGGTTTATTGGGGGTTTGGCCCAACTAAATTCAACCGCTTGAACTGAGTGCTATAGCGACTTTACCAAGTGTCCAACGAGGCGAGACATAACCTGCTTACAGTAGCCCCCTGACTCTATGGTATTCATCCTTAACAACCTCCCGAGTTCTCAAAGTTAATCTTGTTTGGATTTTCCTATTACACTAATACTTACCTCCCTTTCTGGTTGACCAACTGATCAGAGTGAGCTGCAGCGGTCCAGAGCATCTGTGAAGATAAGTGTTGGTTTATTTTATCGACAAATTTAGGATTTTCTACTTGGTTAATCTACTTCCAAGAGTCGCTTTTTCGGCCGAATTCCAGTACTCGAGCAAGCTCTTTCCGTGGTATCGTACTTCGGGAAAGCAAGGACAAAATTACTTAGAAATAGGAAATTGTTAAAAAATGTGAAAAAGCCAAGTCCCGAGTGCACTTTTGGCCTGTCGTTGAAATAGATCCAACAAGGTTAATTTTATTCCTATGTTGATTTTATTAGTTGCAAAAAGAGAAATCTAAATTAAAAAAAATCAAACCACGAAAATTGGAGTCGACATAGATCCCCCCTCGGGGGATGGGGTGTGGGCGCTGGGTAGCCCACTTGCTCTCATTTATTTATTTTTACAATGCAAAGAGAAGTGCCTTGGTCCTTGTAAAAATGGACTCAAAGGCTTACAAATTTCACAGAAAAAGTATCCGCCCGAAGGGGAATGGATCTAGGGTGCTCTGGATGGTCTAATTTACCGAAAATTGGCCAGATTCTCCTCCTACCTGCTCATAAAATGCTGCAAAACAATGAACAATTGTTAGTAAAAAAGTGCCCCAAAACACTTAGAAAGTGATTTGGGTCACCACAATATTTTTTTTAAGAAAAAATCTGCCAAGTTAATCTATGAAATTTTGATAAAAATAACCAAGGAAGCTTGGGATTTTGGCTTGCTTTTGGGGAAGCCAATGAGATGCACTAAAATTTGCAAGATTCAACTTTTAAAATGATTGATACTAGCCTTCTACTTAAGCCTTGAGATTTTACGATAAAATTGACTTTTGTAAGCAAACTAGTAAATAGATCTAGGAAAGAATGATAAAAATTTGAAAGGAAATTTACTAGATCTTAAGAGAAATAATTAGATCTACTTATGAATGTGAAATAACATGCAGATCCACTATTACTCTTTACCAATAACCAGTAACCAAGAAAAGGGGTTGAAGAGAGGGGAAGAAGGGAGAAAGCTTGAGGTGAAATGGGAAGCTTCGAAGCTTTGCTTGTGGATTGCTGAGGGATTATATCTGCAAAATGATGTTAGAAAAGAGAAGAAACAAGCAAGATCTTCACTTGTCCAACTGGGAGAACTTGCACATCACAAACTTTGCAAACAAGAGATCAAGTGTAGACATATATATGTAAGAAATCGATATTACATGTTCATACACAAATGAAATATGCAAGTAAGATCTCTACACAAACATATATAAAAAGTTAAGACAATTATCAAATTCAACTAGCCTTTCTCATAAAAGTGCTACCAATCGTTCAAACAAGTTACATTTTGATGCAAATGTAAAACAAAGCCTAAGTACAAATTACCTCCATTAAACCAAGATAGTACATCCACTCATAAAAAACAATGCACAAGAGTAACCTCCAAAGTCTCATTTATTTCTAAAAAATAATGCCAGATTTACAAAGTGCAAGCTCTCATTCCCAAACTCCAACTCAAACACAATGGAGTGAGAAGGCTTGGTTAAATAGCAAAAATCAGCCCAAGAGGGCAAGTAGGCCAAGATAGGGCGCAATCTTTGATTGAGGAGTCAACTAGAGTGCTTCATCCTTGACTTGATTTGATTGGAATCTTCTCCAATTTGTCTTCAATCAACTCAAAATTGATCCCCAGTCTAGCTAAAACATGTTTCCACTAATTGTGGGAATTGATTTTCCTCCATATTTCCATATTTCCATTTTTTATTCACTTTTTGACTTTTTTGAGCAAATATTATTTTAAGTGATAAATAATCACTCGAAACTTAGGAAAGTGGGTTTATGGGTTTAATGGGTGCCTCGACTTAGAAAACGAGCACCCAGTTGACAATTTCACCCCCTAACCACGTTTTTATTACATTTTTAATTTTCTCAATTAAACTATAAAAAAAATAGCCACCAGGATGAGCATTCTAGCTTTGGAGGGGCAGGAGAAAAACTCGAAAATTATGCCTTGCTAAAATGCAAAGTATAATTAACAAGTGAAAAAACTCCTTGGAATACCTGGATTGATTGCTAGGTCCTAGGAAGCCAAGTCATTTACATAAAAATCACCATGCTAGTATACTTTATTACAAACCTTGTGGGGCATGAACATGTGAGAAAAAAATAAAAAAAGGGCCCCAAAAGGCCCGATGGACTTCAAAAATGCGGACAAAGAACATGAAATATGTTCAATTTTGACATGCTCACTTGAAAGTCCAACTAAGTACAACTTAGCTGGTAATATCTGGCTCCAACTGCGGGACGTGTGCTTGACCTGGGCTTCAGGCAAGGAGAGCATATGAGAACACCAAAATCTTCAGTTTCTATAACCTGTAAGAACATCTCAACTTGACAAGAAAACCCTTCAGTAGCACAAGCTTTTATAAGAAGCCAATGAACCATAAGCTGCATTATTCAAAAAATGAAACTAAGTAAACGAAAAATTCCTAAGTACATAAAATGAAAATACTGAAAAATAAATGCAGAAAGTAAATGTTCACTTTGAGGAGCTTATTTTCCTATTCTAAGCATAACATAATTAATATGCTAAGTGAAATGATAAATCCAATGCAACCATCTTAACATTTTATCAATATAAAATTTTTTCCCCTTGTGTTTGGTTACCGGCCAAAACAAGGATACCTTATGCAAACATGCGTGATAATTCTGGATTGGAGGGCTGGATGGGAGATCATAGGCATGTAAAATATCATCAAACTGGTAAGCCCTTCCGCATGCTTCTTCTATCCAATATTGGATAGGACTGAGATATAAATCTGTATGATGAGGCAGATCAACCACACCACCATATTGTTTCAGAAGGCTTATCAGATGAAAATCTTTTGAAGTAACATAAACCCCGGGTTGCTCCGAATCATAAGAGAACTCATAATGTGAAGATGAAGGTTGAGACTAATATTCCATTGATTGCATCTTGTCTGACTCTTCAATGTACTGCCTCTCCAGGTCTTCATTACTGATACGCATGCATGGCTTTGATTGATCATATGAGAAATTTACGTGGTCCTCTTCCATGCCAAGATGACCAAAGGTTTCAAAATCCATACTCCCTCCTCTGGATACATCAAAGATGGGATTTTCTAAATCCATCCATTCATCGTTATGCCCATCCCTGTCAAAAAGGGGGAAGTTTTCAGATATTGGATCATATCCCTTGTTATACTTATTCTCCTCATGATCATAACAATCCTCTTTAAGAGGCTTGGCTTTAAAAGTATTACAAGGGAACAAGTTTTGCAAAGGTTCATTACCATGTGGATAACAGGGAGGAAGTCTTCTCCAAGTTCCAAGAATTCAAGGCTCAAGTAGAAAATTTGATAGACAGTAAGATCAAGGTCCTCGGATCAAATAATGGGGGATAATACACTTCCAAGTAATTCAACAATTTCTGAAAGAGTGCAAGAATTAAGAGGTAGTTCAATGTACCATATAATCCCCAATAGAATGGGATTGGTGAAAGGAAGAATAGATCCATCATTCAATCTACGAAGGCATTGATCCATGATCAAGGGGTTCCTATGTTTCTATGGGCCGAAGCAACCAACACTACAGTGTATGTTCATAACAGATGTCCTCATCGAGCATTGAAGGACAAGATCCTTGAAGAGGTTTTCATAGGTGTGAAACCAGAAGTTGGACATTTGAAGATCTTTGGTTGTCCAGCTTACTTTCACGTGCCTAAGGAAAAGAGGACCAAGTTGGAGCCTTCAAGATAGAAAGGCATCTTTGTTGGGTACAGTGAGACTTCAAAGGCATATCAAGTATATATTCTGGGTTATTGTCATATTGATGTCAATAGAGATGTGACTTTTGATGAGGTGGCATTCAAGAGATCTTGAGAATCTCACTTAGATGATGACACTGAGGAGAAGGAGGCTCTTATTCTTGAGGACTGTTATCACATTTATAGTAGTCGGGCTACCATACATTATTTTTCTGATTCCAGTACACTTTTAAGCCAGTTCCATTGCATTGAGATGCTGAGATGAGCATCTATTATGGATCATGTTATTATATGGACAACAATTTTGTTCCCCATGCCATGTCTGAGTTTCAGGACACTCAGAGAGATGACCGATGTAGCCATTTAGCCATTTATAAATAGCAGACAATATTTCCCAGAGTTACAGTAACAGTTTCAGAGGACAGATGATGGTTCATATATTGTGCATTCACGTATATGACTCAGCAGGTATATTTTGGTGTTATGGTTATATTGCTTTTATATTCGTTCTTGTAGCATGTCTTAGCATTTAGTATCATGATCTGGCAATCATATAGATATGTGGACCTGGTTGTACTTTTATATATATTATATTGTCCCCACTGAGACATAGAAGCTCACTATCCATACTCGTTGGTTTTACCCTCCCTAGGGAGAATAGAGGTGATCATTCCCACCATACTTTGGCTTGCTAGTGTTGGTCTCATTATTCACTGTCTTCATCCATCCATTACCTTCCAATTTGTTTATTACCCTGACTTACTACTTGACTAGTGGCTGGAGGACCTTCCCCCACTTTAGCCTCTGTGTTGGATAAGCTTCCTTGTTTCTTGTGTCTCGGCTCCGAGTTGGTGATAGAACTTACCTTATGGTGAGTTGGATTGTAGTCCTAAATCATTCTGGTTGGTTGTCCCGATGTTTGGCACTGGTACGAACTCCCCCTAGTCACTTAAGATGTGTTGGCTAAAACTGAAAGATCATGTACTACTTATGGAAACTTATGTAAATTCGCCCAGGAAACTGTAAACTCTTGAATGTGTTTATCAACACGTGAGTAAAGGGCAAGAGCAATGAAAATCTAAAAATACTCCTTGAAGAGTATAATGAAAGGTCCAAAAAACAATGGTTCTTAAACTTTATATCTAAATGATTGCTGACCTTATGTGTATATGTAGAAACATGCCCTAGATGCAAGCTACAATTAGTTGTGCTTATTAGCACACCTGAGATCTGAAGGGTTATGTAGGCCAAAAAGGCCATGAAATGAAATCAATGGATCCTAATGAACTTGGATCATCTTTTATAAAAGTAGACATGGTGCCTAATTTGAATAAACACTCTTTGAACAACTTACCCATCTGTGAGACACTGCCATCCCCCATGTTATCTACTTGTCCGACATATGTTAGAGTGTGTATCCCTTTTCCATTTCCAAAGTGTCACAATGTCAATTCAGTAGTCAACCCTTAGCCTAGCCTTTTGATTTTTAGCCTTCACCCTCCACTAGCAAATTGATCACAACTGTGAAGTGAGTATGGTCTTGAAAGTTTGGTCTGAGTAATAATAATAATTAATGACTTTATATATTTGGTTTTAGATCGCCAGTAATGATTACTTCTTGAATGAATTGTAGAGCATGCTTTAACCTTTGACACCTTGTTGCAGTTTGATGATAGCCTGAGTTATATTTTGGGTCATGTTGACTTGGTCAAACCCAGTTTGACCAAAAGTCAATCACATGACACGAGGTGGCAGACCTCAGATGATACAGAGATATGATATATGGTCTGGTACAGGTCACCATGGTGGTTCTATGCAGTGGTTTCAGACTTATGATGATGATTTGTGCTTTTCAACACTTTTATAAATTATTATTATTTGGTCTGTCGGATATGATGGGAATTTATTTTGGATCATGCAGAGATCTATATGGTGTATGAGTACGCATATTAGATGGATTTGGGCTCTCTGAGTCCAATGAGATAGTCTGTTTTCAGTTTCGTCCAGTTACAGTGATTTTTAGCCTTAGTTGGCTATCCTAGTGCAGTTTTGGTCTATCAGAGGCCTTGTTAGAGTAGTGATGAGATTTGATGGGTTCACCTAGGGCACTGTGCATGGAGAGGGTGGTCCAACCACTTGTTATTACCATATTACCCTCCTCCCAGAGAGCTTGGTGGCCTTACCTTGACAGCGCAAGCACTCCAGGAGGTATTTTGGGCAGTTTCACACTTCCCAAGGCAGATCAGAAATGGTAAAAATGGCTACTGAGGGATTTGATTTGGGCTACTGAGGCAATGGATTGGCATGGGATGATGTTTGATGATGGGAGTGATGTCTTCCACACCTTCTCCAGCAGTTTCATCTTCCAGTGGGACCTACACCCATCACTCCGACATTTTGTATGTATTTCCGGAGCCTCCAAAGGCTCACAACTTTCCCAGAGAGGCACGATTTGGTGCTTAGAGCATTATTTTATTGTTATTGTGCCATGGGGATTGACCAAGGGTGTTAGAAATTACTCCTTGGACCCACCATGAGTTAGATCTGATATTTTATCATTGAGATTTGGTGGGACCCCCTCTCCTAGGGCGATTTGGTCCATTGATATGTTATGTTGTTATATTGATCCATGTACTTTATTGTTGAGCTAATCTCAACCATTGATTAGATCATGTTGATATTTTAATCTTAGCCATCCATTCAAAAGATGGTTAGGGTTTTGGTGTCTCTCCATCCTATTTAAAGGAGAGAGCTCCTCATTGTAAAAGGGACTTTTGGCTCTGGGTTATTGGAATAGAAAAATACTATTGCATCTACTTTTCTTGTGGTGGTGAATGCTTTTGGGGTTCGACTGTTTTTTCTTCCTTTGCACTGGGTTATTGGAGATTATCTTGCTATCTTTTTGTCCATGTATTTTTCATCTATAGGTGGAGGCCGATTTGCTTCAAGGAGGTCGCATTAGTAGGGGAGACTCTCCCTGCCACTTCTTTGGGGTTTCTTCGTCGGTAACAGGGAGTATTATTGTCTTAGTACCTTCTAATTCATGTTATAATTTTCTTATGCTTGTATTTCCTCCATGCTTGATCATTCTGATTGAATCGATTTCCTTGGTTTGACAAGTAGAGGAGGGCGCACGTGTGGACTAGTGCATCACTTGAAAGCAAGAAAACTCAAATATCTCCCATTTGATCTCTGCGGGAACATTCCTCTTACAACAAGGAAACCTCATCCATCACACAGGTATGATCTCAAGGTAATTTTCTAATTCCATGATCTATCCATTTGTCTAAGTCATTAAAACCCTCATTTTACATTTTTTCAGATCTACTTGGATCTAGTAGGCTTTTGGGTAAGATATTGAAAACCCACCTCTATAGCATCCACGACAATTCGGATCTATAGTTTGGTGTGGATTGTCCTCCATTTGACCCCTTTCGCAAGGCACCTTAGCCTCTCCAAGTGAGGTCGCACTCCTTGGTTGGGTGAGTTCTGCTAGTTCTAAGACCTGGGTAGGTAAGATCCCACTTGATTCACACTCCTCTCAGTTGATAACCTACCCCTAGTGCTTCACTTTGTTGATTTTCACCTTGTGGGCCCCATTCCTCATTTTGAGGGTTGTGGCCCACTTGGTTCACTTAGTGATGTATTTTGAATCTCATATCTACTGAGATCTAGCCATTGGATGACCTTGATCTTCAAAACCCACCTTGCTTTACACCTTGACATTCTTGATCTAGAGTTTGGTTGACATCCGAGTCCATTTGGCCCATTTTCCAAGGCACTGATCCTTCTCCCAAGGCTCACGACTTTTCTGGATTGTGTGATTTCCTTGTGGGTTGATCTCTGTCTGGTTGCTTGAACACTTAGATACTATCATATTCATCTATCAAGCAAAGCTACAAATCCCTAACTGTTAGATCTATGATTTGGGACACTTTCCCTATTTTAAGGGTCACGTTTCCCAAGGCAGTTGATTTTGACCATTTGAAACTAGTTTTGAATCCTGGAATCATATTTAATCCTAGAATCACTATGTGTCATCTTTCATTATCATATCACACCTTTCCTAAGCCTCCATAGTGGTCCTATTTTCTTAATTCTAGGGTTCCATACCTGTCACCCTACGTACTTCATTAGATTGATTTGATCTGGTGATTGGGTTGATCTCTCCTATCAGGAGTAGATCTGGGTCTCCCCCTTGCTATCTTGGCTTTGATAGCTAAAGCAAAGAGTCCCTTGGTTGGCGTGACAACCATCCTTTTGGGAACTAAGGCTCTCTTGGTTCACCACTGTAGTTTCCTGTCCCCTCTACCATCCACCTTGGATCCATCTGTATGGGAAACTACAAGTTTGGTGATAATATTTTGGCGTCGTTTCCGGGGAGGTAGAGGCTTACCTTCGGTGTTTGCGGGTGTCCATGCGTTAACCCATATCTTATCGCATCCGGTATTTTTCCTTGGTGATTGTATTTCAAATATTATAATGATCCCAATCACCATTTTAATTCACTCATCTCACCTCTCCTATGACATTTCATTTCGGTGAATTACTTGTGTGGTTCACCTGGCGACTCCACCCCACAACTCTACTGAGGACCGAACCCAACGTATAAATCCTAAGTTCTTAGATCATCTTAATATTGAAGGATCCCCTTTAACCTATATTCGGAGCAGAAGACCAATCAAAGAGAACTCTTCCAATTTCCTTTGGAAGATCTATAATCACTCTTCTTCTCCGAATCACTTTTTGGGATCTCCTTCAACCTCGTCTATTCCAATGGCTGGAACAAGCTCTGGAAACCAGAATGTTCCTCCTCCCCCACAAAATCCTAGGGTCTTCGGAAGGAAGGCTAAGCCATCTCCTTTAGATTTTTCTCAAATCTAGGGAGCACCCCATGATATGCCTAAGAAGTATTTTGAAAAGGTTCCCAAGTTTGATGGAGTGTCTGCTATCTCCATTGAAGATCATGTTGATAAAGTATGGGAGCACATGGAGGCATATGGAGCATATGAGGAAGATGTTTTCATGAGGGGTCTCCTGGTATCTTTAGAAGGATATGTTCGGAAGTGGTTTGACAGGTTGCCTGCCTCATCCATTGATGGGTAGGATAACTTCGTCAACAAGCTTAATAGTGAGTGGTCCCGAAAGTTAGATGGGAAATTTCTCTTGCATCAATTGTTTGATATCAAGAAAAGAGAAAATGAAACAGTCCATGAGTTTAACATAAGATTTGACAAGACTGTAGCTAATAACCCTGAAGAGATCAAACCAAAAGATCATGCGATTGCTATTCATTACTTGAATGCATTCGAAGGATGGCTTGGTTATCACTTGAAGGATAAGAATCCCAATGACTTAAAGACCGCCCAGTTTAATGCAAAGATGGCTAAGCAGAATGTAGCATCTATGGGGAAACAAAAAAATTTCGATCACTTTACCCCATCCACTTCTAGATCTGACACTAAGCTCCGAAATCCCAAGGAACCTGTGAGTGAGCCAAAGGAATCAAATGACATGTTACAAACCATGCAAGAAATGATGAGACAACTAACTGTCATGACTAAGAGTGTCGCAAGTTTAAATGATTATGAGAGACATAGAAACCCTTATGGCCCAAAACCTTACTAGAACAACAATAGAAGGCCTGAGGGAGATAGAGATAGGTGACGACTTGAGTATCCAGAAAGTTTAGAAAAGAAGAATGTGAATTGGTGTGATGAAACAGAGGGAGAGCCTTCTGACACCACTACCCTGATGACCAACCATACAACATCAATTTTATAAATGACTTATCTTTTGATGAAGATTTTGGAAGAATCCTTCTAGAAGAAGAGCCATGGGAGCAAGAAGAATAAATAATTGAAGAACCTAGCTCCACATGTTGTACAATAGATCTCCCAGAACCTAAGGAATAACCAAAGTATCAAATCTATAAATGAGGAAGTAACTCCCAACCTTCTTTCCTTGACAAACGCAAAAAGATAATGAAGATAAAGAGGAAGAAGAAGATCTTGCTATTAATGATTATGATCTTAAAATTGATATGAAGAAAGAGTTGAGCAAGATAATGTGTAATATGCCTGTTATTGAGTTAATGAAAGTGCCCTCCATTAGAAGCCAGGTAGAGGAGTTCTTTGATGGCATTGGCCATGAGAAGACTCCTGAGGTTGTCTTAGAATTTAGTCACATTCAGAGCCTTAGTGGAACACAACCTAGTAAAGTTGAAAATGATCCACCAATAAACATCCATTCTGCCATTTATGAGAGAAAGAACGGTGATCACCCTCCCTTTTACCTTACCTTGCACATTCAGAATATGCTCCTCCACAATTGCATGTTGGATTCTGGGGAAGCTATGAATGTCATGAAGGAAATGGGACTTGAAGTGACTAGACCTTATGGAAATGTTTGTGGTATAGATTCCCGACGAGTACAGTCTTATGGTTTGATTAAGAACCTTAGGGCTGATATTTTGCATGTTCAAACATTTCTACCATGATGGATGTAGTAGTGATTGATTTGCCCCCAGCTTATGGAATGCTTTTATCTAGGAAGTGGGCAGCTGGCTTAGGTGGATACCTTATGATGGATTTATCATATATTTGTGTTCCCAACTTCGATGGAGCTTTGATTAGGGTGAATAGAGAACTTTGCTATGACAAGCATTTGGAATCATTTGATAAAGGGATTACAAACACATATGGGGATGAATTGTTAAATAATGCAAAAGCCAACATTGTTGAAAATGAAAATGAACTTTGGGAAGATGATCAAGGAGAAAATATGTTCATGGTAATGGAAGATTCCGATTCCTCTTTTGAAGAAGAACAAATAGATGAGTTAGCTAGAAGGATAAATTTGGATTTACTTACAAATGAGTTTACAGAAGAAATAGATGAATTGAGAAGAAGTGAAAATCAACCTCAGGGTCAAGAGCCAAACAATGAAATAATTCAAGAGCCAAACAATGAAGTAATTCAAGAACAAGTGGATGAAAACCCTGTGGTTGAAGTTGATGAGTTTGATGACATTAGGCGTGGTGAGAGAATTCCTTTTACTGTTAGAGAGTGGTTTTCCTTGACTAATCATAATAGAGAAAGGGAAAGCTAGGGGCTTCCACCTATTTATCCTTGGGAAAACCATCCTGCTACAACTGCTATGGCTGAACCCAATGAGGAATATGAGGTATCCCATTATTCTGATGTGGATGATTCCTTATCTCATTTATCCTGAGAAGATGATAATCTAATTTGAATTCATGATAACTCTCTAAGTTGGGAAGAGGATGCTTTAATTAATGATGCGCCTGAAGGAGATTTTAACTTAAACAACTTTGTTATTTTTTAAACTCCTTCAGATTCTCAAAACAATGTTTTATCTTCATATCCCCGTGTCCCTGATTTTCTTCTACCACTCGAGTCATCTAGTTATCATATTCATGATCCTTCTAACATTCCTAGTTTTTCGGCATCTCATTATGAGTTAGTTTCCACTAGGTTGGAAAACATGTTCATTCCAGTTCCTTTAGGAGAAGGCTCTAGTCGATATATTGTCATATGCCATGAGCCACCTCCCTTGGAAGAACACAGAGATTTATGGATTGTAGGAGAAGTTGTGAAAAATGTAGTGTCTCCTCATGAGGATGAGCCTAGTGAAAGATTCCAAGAGACGAGAAGTCCTTGTTGGTAGGATAGCCATCTCTATTGATGGTGGTCTACCTAGATTCAATGCAGTGCCTCCTGGGAGGAACTCAAACATTTTCACCCTGCAACCGCGAAACCTTGCTGAAATCCACCCTATGCCTATTCAGAACATTGGATTTGTCCTTGAGTCTGTCAACTAGAATAGATTTCCTACGGGAAGTCAAGTTGTTCTTCCGAACCATTTATTGTATAGCAGGTCTGGTCAGGTTGATGATCTCTGGGTTGGACCATTCACGGTAGAGCAGTGCTTCGGTGATATGTGTTTCTTGACTACTGGTAGTGGACGACGTATATTACTTCCTATCAATCAGAGGGAGTTGAGGGATTATATCCCTGACCTCACTTAGTGGTATTTCTTGCTTGCCGTGCCTTGCCTGGTAGATTCGAATAGATAGGAACTGAATAAGCCTGCTTGGGAAATAGTTAGTCTTTTTAGCCATTGAGTTTGGCACTTTTTGTCTTTTCCCTTAAGCTCACTTTTTGAAGCTCGTAGTGTAGTCTTGAGTAATTGCCATTTTCTTTTCCTGCAAAATAAAATCAATTTTTTTAAAGTTATGTTAGTAGATTAGATTTATTTTTTTGCATTTATATTTCATGCATTTTAGTGTCAATATTATTGTTATTTTGAGATCTATATATATCCATGCGTTGTTCTGACATCCGGTCTGTGAGTTTGGTATAGCTCTCGCCATTTTGCAGATAGTAGGTGATATGCTGGTAGCAGTTGCAGAGATAGAGTGCTAGATCAAGGATATGAGTTGCAGAGTTCGAGGACCAGAGATTCCGAGGTTCTCAAGTGCTCTTTTCAGCAGAGCACTTGTCCCAGCTGGAGCCAGATGTTATCACATTTATAGTAGCTGGGCTACCATACATTATTTTTTTGATTCTAGTACACTTTTCAACCAGTTCCCTTGCATTGAGATGCTGAGATGAGCATCTATTATGGATCATGTTATTTTTATGGACATCAGTTTTGTTCCCCATGCCATGTTTGAGTTTCAGGACACTCAGAGAGATGACCGATGTAGCCATTTAGCCATTTATAGAGAGCAGACAGTATTTCCCAGAGTTACAACAAGAGTTTCAGAGGACAGATGATGGTTCAAATATTGTGCATTCATGTATATGACTCAGTAGGGATATTTTGGTGTTATGGTTATATTGCTTTTATATTCATTCTTGTAGCATGTCTTAGCATTGTTAAATTTCATACATTCATAGCATATAAACATAAATGCATTACCAATATCACTAGAAGTAAGACAAATCACAAAACAACAACACAGAGTTTTACCCTGGGAAGCCCAATAGGGAGAAAACCCGGCAACCTTCACAGAGAGATGATAATTCTGAGATCAGAGTACAAATGAAGAAAGAGAGAGAAAGTGAAAGTATATTTCACAAGTAACCAACCAAAATAAACCTCCTTCTTCTAGTGATGCGAAAATATGCTCCTCCAAGTGATGCGCACTTCACAAGTGTGAGAATGAGATAATGAGGCGCACAAGCCTCATATTTATACATGTGTGAAACTGGAAAATTCCCTTATGGGGCCGACTTGTCTTTGGGGGCAATAAATATTTTATTAATTGCTTTTGCACCCCAAGACTTACATTGATTCTTTCATGTGTTTACATAATGTTCTTCTCCCTTAGGAGGTATAACCAAGTACAATGATGGTACAATAAAATATAATAAATAATATCTTCCGAAGTTGTACAAAATCCAACACTCCCTCTCAACGAGGAAGGTATTCTTCGGTCTTCATCTGCATCGTGATCATCTGGGTTTAATCTTGTACTCAACTCTGTCTCTATCATCTTTCTGCATACTGAAAGTTGTCCACACAATCTTTGTGCATCATCATCACCAGTCCTTTGGTGAGTCCAGGAGAATCACTCAATCCTAGATCCAGGAGAATCACTCAATCCTGGATATCTAAGATATACAGCTATACCATCTCTACTATACAATTTGCTACCTGTCTGTCTCATCTGCCAATGGGGTCCTCCCTTATTTGGCTGAGATCTCAGACGAGCAAAAGGGCACGACCATCTACTAACTATCCTACTCTCCTGCCTACGAGATTTCTCCCATATCTGGCTGAGTATCTGGACTGTAGAGGCACCTGTGCAACCACACGGTCAACTACTGACTGTCCTACTCATCTGCCTATGATATTTCTCTCATATATGGCTGAGTTACTAGACTGCAGAGGCACCAGTGTGGACCCGACCAACTGCTGACTGTCCTACTCATCTGCCTATGGCATTTCTCCATATATGGATGAGTAACTTGACTGCAGAAGGTACCTGGGTGAGCCCGACCAACTGTTGACTGTCCTACTCATCTGCCTATGAGATTTCTCCCATATCTAGCTGAGTAATTGGATTGCAGAGGCACTTGGGCAAAGAAGGGAAAGCATCTCATCTTTCCCTCTCAAGGAGGGAAACGTTCTCTTCGAATCCAAGTCTTCCACGAAAGTATTCGAACTTCACTCTGGGAAGTGCCTTGGTGAGAACATCTGCAGTCTGGTCGTCTGTCGACATGTACTGTAACTCTACCGCACTTTTCTGCACCATATCACGAATGAAGTGATATCGAATCTCGATATGCTTCGACCTGTTGTGAAATACATGATTCACTGACATCTGCACACAGCTCTGGTTATCATACTGAATCATGGTCGGCTCTGGAATTTGGCTGAACAATCCTGCCAGGAGTTTACGAAGCCAAACTGCTTCTCGAGCTGCTGTGCTAGCAGCCATGTACTCGGCCTCTGTAGTATTGAGAGCTACCGAGTTCTGCTTCCTGCTGCACTAGGAAATAACTGCAGAACCCAAACTGAAGCAACATCCAGAAGTACTCTTCCGATCTGCAACACATCCGTCCCAATCTGAGTCTGTAAACCCCTGCAATATCAGGTCACCATCTGAAGCATATTTCAATCCATATCCCATAGTGCCACGTAAGTATTTGAGCACATGTTTTGCAGCAATCCAGTGAATCTGCCTCAGTTCGCACATGAACTGACTAAGGTCATTCACAGCAAAACATATATCTGGTCTGGTGTTGGTCAAATACATCAATGACCCAATCAACTAGCGATAGATGGTGGGATCAAACAAATCAGACTCTGAAGAAGAATCTATCAACTTATTCCAATTTGCATCCATTGGAGTAGCCATGGACTTGCAGTCCAACATTCCGAATCTCTTCAATATATCGATGGTGTATTTTCCTTGTCCTAGGAAAATCTCTTTCTGCCTTTGCCATACTTCTAATCCCAAGAAGTAATGCATCAAACCAAGGTCTTTCATTTCAAACTCAGAGGAAAGATTCTCCTGACACCATACAATGAGTTTCTCATTTCCAGTGAGAAACAAGTCATCAACATATAATACCAAGATCAGTGGCTCGTCGTCTACAACCTTGTAATAAAGGTTGGGGTCTGCATCACTTTTGGAAAATACCAAGCTCACTAGGAATCCGTCTATCCGTCCATACCAAGCACGAGGTGCTTGCTTGAGGCCATACAATGCCTTCTTCAGTTTGCATACATGAGACTCCTTTCCTTGGACAATAAACCCATCTGGTTGTTCGATGTAAACTTCTTCCTCAATAACACCATTGAGAAAAGCTGTCTTCACATCCATCTGATGCAACTTCCATCCCATAGCTGAAGCAATCGCGATAATGGATCTGATGGAAGTATATCGGGCCACAGGAGCAAAAGTCTCATCATAATCAACTCCCTCTTTCTGAGAGAATCCTCTTGCTATGAATCTGGCCTTGTATTTCTCAACACTGCCATCTGCTCCATTCTTGATCTTATATAACCACTTAGAAGTTACGACTGACTTCTCCTCAGGTCTCGGCACAACCTCCCACACATCATTCTTCATGATGGATTGATATTCTTCCATCATGGCATCCTTCCAAACTTGATGTTTGGATGCTTCTTCGTAAGTTGTGGGTTCTAAATCAATAATGTTTCTCATTAGAGCTACATAGCTAGAGAATCTTTGAGGTCTCTTGCTTTCTCTGAAAGTGCCATGTGGAGAATCATGCCCCTCTACATCCTGCAGTGTCTGTTATGCCCACCCAGGTCTTTTTGTACCTATCACATCTCTGGGGATATCAACTGTATCTATGGGATTGATAGGTTAATCCTTTTCTACTGACTCCCTCTGAGTTGGAGGGGGAGATGATCTCATCTCCTTTGGTTCTAACATTTCTGCATCATCAATCTCCATATCTGATCCACTTCCTTTCCTGACAACCATTTCTTCTTCAAAGGTTACATCCCTACTGACTTCAATCTGTCTAGATCCTGGAATGTAAATTCTGTACGCCTTTGAAGACTCACTGTATCCCACAAAGGTACCCTTCTTTCCTGAACGTTCTAACTTTGATCTTTTCTCTTTGGGCACATGAATGTAGACTGGACAACCAAAAATCCGGAGATGGCCCACTTCTGGTTTCACACCTGTGAACGCTTCTTCCGGAGTCATGTTCTTCAAGATCTTATGTGGACATCTATTCTATACATATACAGCGGTTCTGGATGCTTCTGCCCACAAGAACATTTGAAGACTCTGGTCATGTATCATAGCTTTGGCTGCCTCCACAATTGTACGATTCTTTCTTTCTGCAACCCCATTTTGTTGAGGGTTGTAGGGAACTGTGAGCTCCCTCTTAATTCCTGCTTCCTTGCAGAAATCATTGAATTCTGTAGAGGTATATTCTCCACCATTATCGGATCTCAATATATTGATCCTCTTTCCTGACATATTTTCAACTTGTGCTTTAAACTCTTTGAACTTGCTGAGTACTTCCTCAGATTCTTTTGACTTGAGAAAGTATATCCAAGTCTTTCGTGAGTAATCATCAATAAAGGTGATATAGTAGTGGTAACCACCTAATGACACAACTGTCATGGGCCCTCACAAGTCAGAGTGTACTAGATCCAAAATCCCTTTGGATCTACTCTCGCTATCTGGAAAAGACTTCTTGGCATTCTTGCCAAGTGCACATCCTCTACAAGTTCCATCATGGTTTACCTGGAGCCCTGGAAAACCTGTTATAATGTTCTTCAGAACTGGGAGAGCTCGATAGTTCAGATGAGCTAACCTTCTATGCCATAACTCGCCCATACTTGCAACATCATGTATTACAGCTTGGACTGGAGAAGTATTTAGCCGATACAAGCTCTCTTCTCTTATGCCAATGACCTTGGCTGTGCTGATGCTTGAGTTCTTGTGCCAAGCAAGGACTTTCCCTTCTGAGAAAGCTACTTTATAACCCTTGTCCTCCAATGCTGAGATGGAGACAAGATTTATTTTCATACCAGGTACATAGAGTACATCACTTAAGCGTAATGTATCATTTGATTCCAATTGAAGGGTGGTGACTCCAGATCCCTTCACAGTGTAATTTGCATCATCTCCAAGTACAACACGGAGATGTGAATCTTTCTCAATTAATTTTGAAAGATTCTCTCTATACCCAAACATGTGTCTAGATGCACCGCTATCTATGAGCCAAGTGTCACTAGTGGTAGGAATAATACCTGATAGTGTTGATATGAATAGGAATTCTGTGTGATCTTCATTCTTTTGCTTCTTGTGATGATGATATTCTTCTACATCAGCCGTGGATGCTTCATGCTTCCTTTTGATTTGACTTCGGCAGCTACTGGCGTAATGTCCATACTTCCTGGACCTATAGCATTGAACTTGAGATACATCCTTCTTCTTCTTTTGATCTTGACGAGGACTTGATCTCCTTTCTTGGTGCTTGTGTTTATGGAACTTCTTTCCTCTTCTCTTACCATTCTTGGTATAAGAAACAAATGCTTGAGTCTCTTCAGTTTGATTACCATGGATTCTTTGACGTGTTGCGATCCTTGTCTCTTCCTGAGAACAATCTGCCCAAAGCTTGTCAAACTTTGGTAGTTTAGATCCACCACTTATGCTTTGGATAAAGAACTCCCATGATGGTGGGAGACCATTTAAGGTGTGAAGGACAAGCTCCTTATCGCCAATAGGATCTCCACTGGTGTTGAGCTTGTCTCTGAGTTTTGCGATCCTCATAATGTATGAGGCAATGGATTCCGACTTCGCTATCTTCATATTTGAGAGTTGGTTTCTCAAAGTCATGGAGACATTTAGGCTAGTGTGTTCAAACAACTTCATAATGGTCTTGAACATCTTCCTAACATTCTTCTTACCTGAGATCTGAGGAACCAAATGATCTCTCACGGAGTCCACAAGAATCCTTCTTGCTTTAGTATCATTCTTCCTCCATCGAGATTTATCTTCTTTGGCTTCTGGTTTGGGGACCTTCTCATTTACATATAGTAGAAGATCATTTTCTTCTAGGAGTAAGAGAACCCTAGATTTCTAGGAGATAAAGTTGGAGGCTCCTTCCAACCGATCTTCAACCTTCATCCCAATCATCTTGATTTGCGGATATGGAATAGAAACCCTAGCAGGAGCTAGGTCAAAAATAAAAGTTCTCGGAATTGAATTCCGTCTTCACCAATGGATTAGTCTAGCCAAAAACGAAATTCCTATGGCTCTTTTTCTTCAAAATAAGGGGTGAAGACTTCACAAGATGAAACCCTAATTCCGGCAGGGTTCCGACAATGCTTCGGCAATGGCTTCTTCTAGAATGGATCTGATACCATGTTAAATTTCGTACATTCATAGCATAAAAACATAAATTCATTACCAAGATCACTAGAAGTAAGACAAAGCACAAAACAACAACACGGAGTTTTACCCTGGGAAACCCAATAGGGAGAAAACCCATCAACCTTCACAGAGAGATGATAAGTCTGAGATCAGAGTACAAATGAAGAAAGAGAGAGAAAGTGAAAGTATCTTTCACAAGTAACCAACCCAAATAAACCTCCTTCTTCTAGTGATGCGAAAATATGCTCCTCCAAGTGATCCGCACTTCACAAGTGTGAGAATGAGATAATGAGGTGCACAAGCCTCATATTTATACATGTGTGAAACTGGAAAATTCCCTTATGGGGCCGACTTGTCTTTGGGGGAAATAAATATTTTATTAATTACTTTTGCACCCCAAGACTTACATTGATTCTTTCATGTGTTTACATAATGTTCTTCTCCCTTAGGAAATATAACCAAGTACAATGATAGTACAATAAAATATAATAAATAATATCTTCCGAAGTTGTACAAAATCCAACAAGCATTTAGTATCATGATCTGGAAATCATATAGATATGTGGACCTGGTTGTACTTTTATATATATTATATTGTCTCGACTGAGACATAGAAGTTCACTATCCATACTCATTGGTTTTACCCTCCCTAGGGAGAATAGAGGTGATCATTCCCACCATACTTTGGCTTGCTAGTGTTGGTCTCATTATTCACTGTCTTCATCCATCCATTACCTGCCAGTTTGTTTATTACCCTGACTTACTACTTGACTAGTGGCATGGAGGACCTTCCCCCGCTTTAGCCTCTGTGTTGGATAAGCTTCCCTGTTTCTTGTGTCTCGGCTCCGAGTTGGTGATAGAACTTACTTATGGTGAGTTGGATTGTAGTCCTAAATCATTCTGGTCGGTTGTCCCGATGTTTGGCACTGGTACGAACTCGCCCTAGTTACTTAAGATGTGTTGGCTAAACTGAAAGCTCATGTACTACTTATGGAAACTTATGTAAATTCGCCCAGGAAATTGTAAACTCAATAATGTGTTTATCAACACAGGTGAGTAAAGGGCAAGAGCAATGAAAAGCTAAAAATACTCCTTGAAGAGTATAATGAAAGTTCCAAAAAGCAATGGTTGTTAAACTCTATATCTAAACGATTGCTGACCTTATGTGTATATATACAAACATGCCCTGGATGCGAGTTGCAATTAGTTGTGCTTATCAGCACACCTGAGATTCGAAGGGTTATTTAGGCCAAAAAGGCCATGAAATGAAATCAATGGATCCTAATGAACTTGGATCATCTTTTATAAAAGTAGACATGGTGCCTAAGTTGAATAATCACTCTTTGAACAACTTACCCATTTGTGAGACACTGCGACCCCCTGTGTTATCTGCTTGTCCAACATATGTTAGAGTGTGTATCCCTTTTCCATTTCCAAAGTGTCACAATGTCAAGTCAGTAGTCAACCCTTAGCCTAGCCTTTTGATTTTTAGCTTTCACCCTCCACTAGAAAATTGATCACAACTGTGAAGTGAGTATGGTCTTGAAAGTATGGTCTGAGTAATAATAATAATTAATGACTTTATATATTTGGTTTTAGATCGCCAGTAATGATTACTTCTTGTTATAATTGCTACTTGAATGGATTGTAGAGCATGCTTTAACCTTTGACACCTTGCAGCAGTTTGATGATAGCTTGAGTTATATTTTGGGTCATGTTGACTTGGTCAAACTCAGTTTGACCAAAAGTCAATCACAGGACACGAGGTGGCAGACCTCAGATGATACAGAGATGTGATATATGGTCTGGTACAGGTCACCATAGTGGTTCTATGCAGTGGTTTCAGACTTATGATGATGATTTGTGCTTTCCAACACTTTTATAGATTATTATTATTTGGTCTGTCGGATATGATGGGCATTTATTTTGGATCATGCAGAGATCTATATGGTGTATGAGTACACATCTTAGATGGATTTGGGGTCTTTGTGTCCAATGAGATAGTTTGTTTTCAGTTCTGAGTAGTTACGGTGATTTTTAGCCTTAGTTGGCTATCCTAGTGCAGTTTTGGCCTATCATAGGCCTTGTCAGAGCAATGATGAGATTTGATGGGTTCACCTAGGGCAGTGTGCATGGAGGGGGTGGTCCAGCCACTTGTTATTACCATATTACACCCCTTCCAGAGAGCCTGGTGGGCTTACCTTGACAACACAGGCACACCAGGAGGCAGTTTGGGCAGTTTCACACTTCCCAAGGCAGATCAGAAATGGTAAAAATGGCTACTGAGGGATTCGATTTGGGATACTGAGGCAAGGGATTGGCATGGGATGATGTTTGATGATGGGAGTGATGTCTTCCACACCTTTTCTAGCAGTTTCAGCTTCCAGTGGGACCTACACCCATCACTCCGACATTTTGCTTGGATTTCTAGAGCCTCCAAAGGTTCACGACTTTCCCGAAGAGGCATGATTTGTTGCTTAGAGCATTATTTTATTGTTATTGTGCCATGGGGATTGACCAAGGGTGTTGGAAATTACCCCTTGGACCCACCATGAGCTAGATCTTATATTTTATCATTGAGATTTGGTGGGACCCCCTCTCCTAGGGCGATTTGGTCCATTGATAGTTATATTGTTATATTGATCCATGTACTTTATTGTTGAGCTCATCTCAACCATTGATTAGATTATGTTGATCTTTTAATCTTATCCATCCATTCAAAAGATGGTTAGGGTTTTGGTGTCTCTCCATCCTATTTAAAGGAGAGAGCTCCTCATTGTAAAATGGACTTTTGGCTCTGGATTATTGGAATAGAAAAATACTATTGCATCTACTTTTCTTGTGGTGGTGAATGCTTTTGGAGTTTGATTGTTTGTTCTTCCTTTTCACTGGGTTATTGGAGATTATCTTGCCATCTTTTTGTCCATGTATTTTTCATCTACAAGTGGAGGTCGATTTGCTTCAAGGAGGTCACATTGGTAGGGGAGACTCTCCCTGCCACTTCTTTGGGGTTTCTTCATCGGTACCAGGGAGTATTATTGTCTTAGTACCTTATAATTCATGTTATCATTTGCTTATGCTTGTATTTCCTCCATGCTTGATCATTCTGATTGAATCGATTTCCTTGGTTTGACAGGTAGAGGAGGGCGCATGTGTAGACTAGGGCATCACTTCAAAGCAAGAAAACTCAAAGATCTCCCATTTGATCTCCGCGGGAACATTCCTCTTACAACAAGGCAACCTCATCCATCACATAGGTATGCTCTTAAGGTAAATTTCTCATTCCATGATCTATCCATTTGTCTAAGTCATTAAAACTCTCATTTTACATTTTTTCAGATCTACTTGGATCTAGTAGGCTTTTGGGTAAGATATTCAAAACCCACCTCTATAGCATCCACGACAATTCGGATCTATAGTTAGGTGTGGATTGGCCTCCATTTGACCCCTTTCCCAAGGCACCTTAGCCTCTCCAAGTGAGGTCGCACTCCTTGGTTGGGTGATTTCTGCTAGTTCTAAGACCTGGGTTGGTGAGATCCCACTTAATTCACACTCCTCTCACTTGATAACCTACCCCTAGTGCTTCACTTTGTTGATTTTCACCTTGTGGGCCCATTCCTCATTTTGAGGGTTGTGCCCCACTTGGGTCACTTAGTGATCTATTTTGAATCTCAAATCTACTGAGATCTAGTCGTTGGATGACCTTGATCTTCGAAACCCACCTTGCTTTACACCTTGACATCCCTAATCTACAGTTTGGTGGACATCCGACTCCATTTGGCCCATTTTCCAAGGCACCGATCCTTCTCCCAAGGCTCACGACCTTTTTGGGTTGTGTGATTTCCTTGTGGGTTGATCTCTGTCTGGTTGCTTGAACACTTAGATACTGTCATATTCATCTATCAAGCAAAGCTAGAAAGCCCTAACTACCAAATCTTTGATTTGGGACACTTTCCCTATTTTAAGGGTCATGTTTCCCAAGGCAGTTGATTTTGACCATTTGAAACTAGCTTTGAATCCTAGAATCATATTTAATCCTAGAATCACTGTGTGTCATCTTTCATTATCATATCACACCTTTCCTAAGCCTCCACAGTGGACCTATTTCCTTAATTCTAGGGTTCCATACCTGCCACCCTACGTACTTCATTAGATTGATTTGATCTGGTGATTGGGTTGATCTCTCCTATCGGGAGTAGATATGGGTCTCCCCCTTGCTATCTTGGATTTGATAGCTAAATCGAAGAGTGCCTTGGTTTGTGTGACAACCATCCTTTTGGGAATTAAGGCTCTCTTGGTTCACCACTTTAGTTTCCCGTCCCCTCTACCATCCACCTTGGATCCATCTGTAGGGGAAACTACAAGATTGGTGATAACAAGGACCATGATCTAGATCATCAAGAGATTCCTTTAGTTCCTATCTTAGATCCAGAGCCTCCTAGAGACGTTACTCGGAAGAGGCCAACACGTTTTCTTGATACTTTGCAAGATGCAGAAGGTCATGTAGCTCCTAAAGGAACATTTAGAGAGAGCAAGAGACCTAACCGATACTCAGGATACTCATCCTTAATAAGTCACATCAATGATTCAGAGCCTTCCAGTTTTGAGAAAGCAGTTGGACATCGGGTCTAGAAAGATGTTATGATGGATGAGTATCAATCCATCATGAAAAATGATGCATGGGATATTGTTCCGAGACCTGAGGGGAAGTTGGTAGTGACTTCCAAGTGGATCTTCAAGATCAAGCATGCTGCAGATGGCAGCATAGAAACGCACATGGACAGATTCGTAGCCCATGGTTTCTCTTAGAAAGAGGGAATAGATTATGATCAATGTTATCAGAACTGGACCGGTGGTCGAACCGGTCGACACCAGGACCCGGAACCGGACCGAAACCGGGAAAAAACTCCAATCAAAAAACCGGTTGAGCAAAAATACATAAAATATTCATATTTTCAGAAAATAAATATATATTCATGTGCGTCCATGTGAATTCAATCCATTATACACAAATATGCAAAGTTTCTCATGTATATAACTAGTTAGATTAAATTAAAATAGTTACATTACAATACAAAGTTAAAATATTAAAGTTAGTAAAATAGTCACAAATTAAAATTAATATAAAGTTAAAATATTAAAGTTAGTAAAATAGTCACAAATTACAATACAAAGTTAAAAAGTTAGTAAAATACTAAAATTAAAATAGTTACATTATTATGTATTACATTATTATTAAGTATTAACTATACATTATAAAAACGGGAAAATCGTGATAACATTACGTATTACATTATTAATAATCCTAATAGACTAGCATCTAATTTATTAATAATACACTTACCACTTTGATTAGATATCCTAGCATCTAATTTATTATTACGTATTAACTATACACTTAACTATACACTGTAAAATAATAAAAATTGAAAATCGTGATAGCCAGAGCCCGTGAATCTGAAATTCGAATCCTGAAAAAAAGAAAACCACGAATCTGAAATTTGAATCAGGTCGTCATTTGGATGTCATAGCCCCAGTCCCCAACATATTTCGAGTCGACCTCGCAACCACCAACCTGTAGTATAAAATTTAAATCCGGCTGAGATACTTATGGTAAGATGGAGATACTTTGGTTGTGCCACGACCCACGAGAAGCTCCAAACATTGACTGTGCCACAGCTGAGCAGATTCGGCTATTCCACATGATGAGCAGCTCCAAGCTCAGACTCCCGAACGTCTTGCTGCTGTAGCCCGTGACTCCGTAATTCGCACCACTGAACCCAGGAAAATCCAAACGATTGTCAAACGAATTGTGATTGCAATGGAGGGTATCCTCGTATGTCATTATATAGCGATGAAATGATAATTACGTTGGCAAATGTGGCCGATGTTGCCAGTTTTTTCTTATTTTTTAATTAAAAAAAAATTAGAACGTGGGTTTTTTGCTCCATAAAATTTTAGAACGTAGGTTTTTGCCCCTTAAAAAAACTGCATGGATCCGGCAGGTTCCGTACAGAACCCGACCGGTTTGAAAAGCTAGCCGGTTCCGTACAGAACCTGGCGGTTCCTCGTGGAAACCGGCCGGTTCAGAATCGAACCGGTCAAAAACGGGTTTGAACAAGCGGTTGGACCGGTTGAGCCTTGGAACCGTTTGGACCGGTCAGTTTAACCGGAACCATGCTGGTTTTTATAACATTGATTATGATGAGACATTTGCTCTAGTTTCCAGGTACTCTAATATCAGGTTCATTATTTCTCTTGCTTATGTCATGGGTTGGAAATTACATCAAATGGATGTAAAGACTGCCTTTCTCAATGGTGTAATTGAGGAAGAGGTATATATGGAGCAGCTTGAGGGCTTTGTTATACATGGGAAGGAGTCTCATGTTTGCAGGTTGAAGACAACTCTTTATGGGCTTAAGCAGGCACCCCGGACATGGTACTCCAGGATCGATAGTTCTTGACAAAGTTGGGATTCACTAGAAGTGAAGCAGATTGTAACCTTTATTACAAGGTTGTTGATGGCCGTCCCTTGATCCTGGTACTGTATGTTGATATCTCTTTCTCACAAGGGACAAAAATCTATTTGAAATGTGCAAGAGGGAGTTGACTCATGAGTTTGAGATGAAAGACCTGGGATTGATGCATTATTTCCTGGGCTTAGAGGTATGGCAGGGACTTGATTAGATCTTCCTTGGACAAGGGAAGTATACCATTGAGATCTTGCGTAGATTTGGTATGATGGACCGTAAGTCCATGGCCACAGCTATGGAGGCTAATTTGAAGAAGTTACATGACTCTTCCATATCTTCAGATTTAGTGGATCCGACCATGTACTGCCAGTTGATTGTCTCCTTGTTGTACCTGGTTAATACCAGGCCAAATATCTGTTATGCAGTAGACACGTTGAGTCAGCACATGGTCGATCCAAGACAAGTACATTGGGTAGCAACTAAGCATGTGTTGAGATATCTGGGCGGTACAATTGGTTATGGAATGAGATATAAATCAGAGAGTGAAGTGAAGCTGGTGGGCTTCACAGATTTAGATTGGGATGGTAGTGCAGTTGATAGAAAGAGCAGCTCTGGGTGTTGTTTTAGCTTGGGATCAACTATGGTTTCTTGGTTTAACAAGAAATAGACTTCTGTGGCACTCAGCTCAGCCGAGGAAGAATACATCGCAACCAGTGTAGCTAGCAAGGAAGTAGTATGGATTTGGAAGCTGCTTACGTGTTTGTATGGTCATGAACTTGATGCGACAATGATATTTTGTGATAACCAGAGTTGTGTAAAGCTCTCAGAGAACCCTGTGTTCCATAAAATATCTAAACATATTGAGATCCAATATCACTACATTAGAGACATGGTTCAGAAGGGAGCAGTAAAGCTCTAGTATATATCCACAGTTGAGCAGACTGCAGATATTCTTACCAAGCCTGTGTCCAAAGTGAAGTTTGCATACTTCCGCAAAAAGATTGGGGTGGTGGAGGTTCCCTTCCTCCGGAAGGGAGATTGATGACCAATATGGCTGTGATGAGGCACACGATGAGACTTGTGCCTGAATCCTATGTGGAGTATATCCCTGTGTGGGATGGTTCCTGTGTGGAATGTTCTCCTATGTGGAGAGGACTCTTGTGTGGAGTGTATCCTTGTGTGGGATGGTTCCTATGTGGAACATTCTCCTGTATGGAGACTGAGTTTAGTTGATCGTACTCCTCAATGGACTGAGTTGAGTTGATTGTACTTCTCAAGAGTTCTGTGTGGACTCCTAGTCCTGTGTGGACTGAGAGTCTTGTGTGGATTGTGGTTCTATGTGAACCAAGATGAGTTATGTGTGGACTCCTAGTCCTAGGTGGACTGTGGTTCTGTGTGGACCGAGATGAGTTAGGTGTGGAATCCTAGTCCTATGTGGATTGTGGTTCTGTGTGGACTGAGATGAGTTCCGTGTGAACATCTTGTCCTGTGTGGATTGTATTGATCACACTTCTCGATGGATTGAGTTGTGTGGATGGACCTTTCTTCTGATGACAAGATGTACGAGACAAGCCGTGGTGATCATACGATTCTCAGATGTGTTTGAGCATGATGATACCTCCCTAGCTAAGAGGGAGTGTTGTTGTTAGTAGGACGACCTACAAAAAAAAATGTATTTTATTATGCAAAAAGAGAAGTCAGCCCAGTAAAAGAAGACAAGTTAGCCCCAGTGAAAAAGTCCCCCAGAAAACAATATAAATAGGAGGCACGCCTCCTCATTTGGACACACATCTCAAGCAAGTTTGCTCAAGCAAAGAAAAGTTTGATTTTGGAAGACAATTTTTTGGGGCTCTTTCTTTGGCATCATTTCTCTATGTGATCTCTATTGTTCAAGATCACTCTTATATGTGATGTACTTGTATTATGTATTGAATTTCTAAGTAAGAAATGTTTGTTGGGTTTTTTCTCGAGTTTGGGTTTTGCCAAGGTAAACTATTGTGTCTTTATTTTTGTTTATGTGCATGGTTATTCTTTAAGTGATCCAATATTTGTTTATGCGGCAATTAAATTGAAAGAGATGAAAATTATACTACTATAATAAAAATGAACATTTGTAGTAAAAATAATCTAAAAAGCAATCGGATGAAGTCCTTTAATGTTTTATAATTTTATTAATAAAAATGAACATTTGTAGTAAAAATAATCTAAAAAGCAATCGGATGAAGGCCTTTAATGATTTTATAATTTTATTGATCCATTTGAATATTTTAAAAGAAAAATAAGTACTTTATTTTTTAGTTTGAAATCTAAGGATTGGCCATAAAAAAATAGAAAGTTTGAAATCTAAGGACTAGGTATAAAAATTAAATTACTAAATTATGGTAGGATAATATTTTAATTTTTGAAAAGTGGTTTTTTAAATTTGATGGTAAATAGTAGTGTATTAGTAGAATTTGCCATACAAAAATGAAACAATACAACCCAAATTGTTCCTGCTAAGTATTAACTTCGGTCCATGAAGAGATTGAAACTTATAATCAATGGTCAAAACTATTACTTTCTTTGTTTTCACGGATTGCTTTGCTTTTTGTTGCTCGGATCATCATTGTTGTGTAAGCTTTTGGATCACAAAATGCTTAGCAGTACCTTATTATTGGAGTTAGTTGCATCAAATTATTCTTTTTAGTATTAATAGAAGTTGCAATACAAAAATGAAGCTCTGTATGAAACATGGATAGATAGTAAAAGCTATAGCATAATAAGTGGAATTGTTAAAGTGAAGTATTAATTTAGATAGATAAAAACCAAAAAATAATTAATAGACAAAACTCCTTATTTTTCTTTTTAGGATTGTCTTGCTCTTTTGTTTCTTGGGGCTCCGTTGTTGCCTAAACTTATGGATCATTGAGTACCTAGCTATAGAGATTACTCAATGCAATGCTCCCATGTCTTCGTTGAACCTTATTGTTGGAGGATACTCCATTAATCCTTCTTTCTAGACTTCGGATGTCCCATTTTATATCTTGGACATCCATCTTAGTCTTCAATTGATCTCAGGGGACCTAGAAAAAAGGTCAAGTTTGCAACAATATTTTTTTGTTTAGAATTTGTAGCTTACTGGGCTTATGCTTTCATAGCATCATGAAGCCTTGTCATTCTATCATCCACAATCTCCTTGACAAAAAGGCCATTCTATCTTCTTCCAAAAGTATAAAACTCTTCCATGTAGACCATTGACGCATGAATGTCTTGCTTAAAGAGTCACTATCAAGTATACATCCTCTCTCGTGAGAATACCTAGGATCATTGCATGTGAAAGACTCACTACTTGAATAGAACACTTGCCAATCTTGACAATCTCCCCATATTTGGATTGTCCTTTGGCCTTGACTTGTCCTTATTTTGGTCATCCTTGTATTATATGGGGCATCCTTGTGTTATAGGCTCTAGGTTAACATTGAAAATAGGGGTATAAACCAACAGGATTCCTCTTTTAGTGTGCAAACAAGCAATAAATTGTAGCAGATAGTTGAAAACGATGAATGCAATATCTTTATAACTCAAATGAAGAGTATTATTACCCAAACATTGATAATAACACAAAAAAAAATAGTGCCCTTAACATTGCAAAAGGTAAGAGATAAATTTTCACAATGTACAACCAAAGGTTGGTGGCAATTGCACCCGCTTGTTGAAATGCACCTGATTATGACTGGGAAGTTGGAAGAAGGCATCTCCAAAATAGGACCAAATGAGTAACAATATTTCTTTGAATGATAATAGAATGATGATACAAAAGAGGTGGGAAACCCCTTTTAATACAAAGAGGTTATAAAATTACCTTACTAGTGAGTTATTGTGAGTCAATGACACACTCTACTAACTTAACCAATTAACATAACTAATTATCTCTCAACTAACTAACAACCAAATAGGACACACATGGATAACAATATTGCATTGAATCATAATCGAATGACAATACAAAGATGGGAAACCCTTTTTAATAAAAGAGGTGGTATTACGAATTGAATTTTGAATTGGTATGATGAAATGGATTTTGTATGTAGTGTTCAGTGTTAAATCCTTGTAAATGTATTGTTGGGTCCATTTTTTTTTGCTCTCATTTCATAAATCATAGAGTTTATTGTGGAACTGTGTTGGATTGTAGAATTTGTTCATTTATGAATTGAAAATATTCATGTGAAATCTATGAAAGAAATTGTTGGATTAGTTGGGTGAATTCACTTGTATGCAGTTGGACTTAGAATTAGACTTGGTCATTGTGTAGAGCATTTGAAATTTTTATTTTTTTTCACACAAACAGATAGATTGTATTAACAAAATCGCCTGCAAAGCATAATCTAGGAATTTTTACATGTCGATATCATATACCAGTTCAGCCAGAAGATTTGAAAAGCATCTAAAAGGATGTTGCATTCCTCCATACTCTTGTCAAAACATACAATTCTATTGCTATAAAATCGATAAAAGATTCTTAGGATCAAAAAGCTTTTACAAAACATAGAAAATACTAGCTAGTTTGAATGTTGGCTGGCTTCCGAAGGCTGAGAAATTCTGATTGTTTCCATGTTTTCTTGAGACTGATGTATTCTTTCCACATTCTTTCTTCCTCCCTGGGCAGGCCATGAACTCCTTCCATCGCCCTTCGTTGATCCGAGATCAAGAGGTGGAGTTGTGATTCCCGTTGTTGACAGAGTTGGGGAGAACATCCACTTCTTCTTCCAAAACTATTAAATGCTGGTGATGAGCATCCAAGGATTTAGTAGTTGAAGAGAGTGACTGAATAATTGTGTTATTAATCTTTAATTGATCCTCATGCCACCTCAGAGTCTTCTTCAATTCCAATATTTCATGCATATTTTTTATACAATTTGGGCACTCCATTTTATGAGCTCTTCTGGTGGTGACCCAAATCCCATGCAAGTCACCGCTATCCCTGTTCTTTTGCCTCCCAACCACGAAGGGTATTTGGGCGACAGAGGTGGAACACTTATTGTGACCTTTGGTGAATTGATACTCTTCAATGAAGAGCTTACCTTCTCTTAAAAGGAAATTAAACATGGTTTTAGAACTGAGCTTTCTCCTATGAACCTACTTTCTCTTAAAGGTATTTGCCCAATTGACAAAGTTTTGGTAGCCTATCCTGGAATTGATTATATCTTCACAATTCATGTCCTCGCGCCTCCTAACAAAGTAGGGAGCCTATTCGATAAGAGACAGAAAGACCCAACGCGTTTCAGATACACTTCAACTAATACAAGATTGAGGCTCCCTTCCTCTAAAAAAAAATTGACCCATTTGCTCACCTGGGAAAAATGCCTACAGTCCTAAAAATACCACAAAATTGACCATATATCGTAATTTTGACTGGAGATTGAAAACTATTGGAGCGTTACCTGCGAATTGGAGAGATATGGCCTGGGAACAGGTTGTAAGTTGTTCTTGACAACTCTTGCAATGGTGGAGCTTGCCTTGATCCTGACGACCACCTCATTTCCAGTGTCTAACGGAGAATGAGTCCCAAATGAATGTTCTGGAGGAACATTTTAACTATCCTATCAAGAGTTAAAACTTCAAGGCTCCCGCTTGTGTGAGCATGATTGAGATCTCTACCTCTTGTCTGATTTGTACATGCTAGTTTAATGAAAATTGAATGAGCACAATTGGATCTTTCATGCATAGATAAATAATGGAATATGGCTTAGAGAGGCCCCATTTTTTACTAGAGACCCTTCATTGCTCCGTGTACCATTATTTGCACTTTCATTTGCGTTTTGGTTTTGATGATGAAGAACATGGAAGAAGCTAATGGTGTTGATTTTTATCCTAAATATTCATCTAGCCAGAGCAATGTCCTTGGGTGGAGAAACATTGTACACCAGTTTGATTATAATTTATGAGTCTCCAATCACCTTGAGATGGTCTAATTTGAGGTGAGCTTGTATGAGGCCTTGGTATAAAGCTTCATCTTCCACTTGATTGTTACCACTCGCAATACAGTTCTTGTCTGCCGGGACCCAAAATGATCCCCCCCGCACCTACTACCCCAGCATTTGAAGAAATTTTGATAATTTATTTTGAATATGAAATTGGATTTGTGGAGATTTTGTTGTCAACTCTTGAAGATCCAAGCTTGCTATTATGTTTCAAAAAAATTCGTGCATCGTGGAAGAAATATGACAGTGCCATGGAGCTGAAAACATTCATGACATTTGGATAAGACTTTTGTTTAATTTGAAGAAGCCTCATTATCCTAGATTTAAATATTTCTCTTCAATTAACCATGATCATCCTTTTGTGGGCCTGGAAAGTTTTATTAACAACTTTAGTAAATGCAAAAAGCAATTGCTCTTTCAATAATGAGATTGAGTTAAGAAGTTGTGGGTTAAAAACTATTACCTCTCTCTCTTTACTGTGTATTTTATTGAGATAATTTACTGAGATAATTTACTAGCTTATTAGGATGACCATTGATGTATCATTTTGACATTATGACATGTGGCACACTATGAATGCTTTTGACCCAACACTTTACTTTTCATTATTAACATTAAGATTTCCACATAAGAAGCCATCTTAGGAGAACAAAGACATGCTAGTTGGTGACGTGGATCACCTTGCCATGTAAAAAAACCGTACATCACCTCCATATGTTGCCACATCATTTGTTTGTAGGACCCACCTCCATTGTATTTTTGGTCTTTGAAGGTGGTTTCCAAACAAGCATAACTTTGTGATATATAGTCAATGCATTTTTTAATATCTCCAATTGTATATTTTTTCGCGATTTACAGAACATTTTCTCTTTCTCTACCGCTTTGCTGGCCAAAAGTTTGTGGTGTGATTTATCTGTGGATTGTGTCTGGGGTAGTATTATAAAAGACAAATACTTTGGCAATCTCTCGACTGTGCATTGGATTAGATATGGGAGGAAATCTACAAGGGGTGTCTCTATCATCTGGGCTGGTCTTCTCTCGGCATTCCAGGTATTGGTTGATTAGTTGGCTTGGTATCCAGGCGATGGTAGACATATTTTGATAGGGGAAGATCCGATGGTAGGTGGTCCTATCTCATACAAATTGTCGACCTTGTTGATTCTTCATCTCAGAAATAGGGTTTATTTCAATCTCAGTCATATTCTGGTAAGAAACCGGTCGGCTGTATCTTTTAATATCTGGCTGAGCGCTTCTCAGCTTGGATTGGTGGGCTCACTGGCTGTTGAATGGAACCAATATGTACAAGATCTGTATCACGCAAATTTTAAGATTGTTGACGAGGACGATCCCCTTCTTTGGTCGTGGAATACCATTGATGGTACTATTTCTGCTCAACTAGCTTACTCGACGATTTGTTCAACTATTCCTAGGTCTGGGAAGTGGTGGCATGTTTCTTACTGGAACTGGAGTATTCCCCCACAAGTTAAGATTTTTATTTGGTTATTGCTTGAGGAAAAGATCTTGATCTGGAGTAATCTTCAGAAAAGAGGCTTTTCAAGGCCGAATATTTGCTCTCTTTGTCAACAGGTTGATGAATATTTGGTACACCTCTTTGTTTTATGTCCATTTACTGCGAAAATTGGGCATTATCTGGGTGATCCTTTCTCCCCTATTAATGTTGGATGTGATTTCTCTATTCAACAGTGGTTCTATTGTGTATTTTCACATAACAAGCAGCTGGGAATGCTGGCTTGTTTGGTTTCCTGGGAAATATGGAAGTCCCGTAACAGATTGATATTTGAGAATGTTGTTTCTGAAGTCAGTCGTGTTTCCTGCTCTCTTCAATCCACATCAAAGGATTTTGGTTTGTCTCAACTTGGGGCTCCTCGGACTGATGATCGAAATTCTTGGCCTCCTCCTCTCCTTCAGACTGGTAATCGCGCTAGTTTTGATGGTGTTGCCCTTGTGTCTTCGGGTAACTGTGGGGCTAGGGTGTTCATTGAATGTACAAACGGTGATCAGATAAAAATTTGGTTCCATGGAGGAGTTGGTACGAATACTAAAGGGGAGCTATTGGAATTATGGCTTGTATTATTCTTCTCGACAAAGGCAAATATTATTTTGGAGCAGGATGCGGGTGATTCACTATCCATTGTGAACTGGGCGAACTCAATTGCATCTATAAATGCTTTGGCTTTGACTTCTTGGATGGACCAGACTATGATCCTCCTTAGTTTCTGTTTGCAGACTTCCATAATTCACATTTTTCGGGAGCACAACACTATGGCAGACTCTCTCTCTTGGCGTGGTCTTGTTGCAGATGCGGGCAAAATTTTTTATGAGATTCTGGAGGGTTCTCAAAATCCAACTCTGGGATTTTGGAACATTTTTGCTGCTTAATTTATGCTCGGTGTTTTTGTTGTTTTTAGTTTTTGATTGGCCTGTCTTGGTTAGGTTGGTTTTCCTTTGGTTTCATCCTTGAGTTTCTTTGGTTGGTATCTTGGGGGATTGGTATATCCTGTATTGGCATCTTGGTTATGGGGGATTGGTATATCCCGTGTGTTGGTCTCTTGGGCTTGGGTTCTTTTAGTTTGTGAGACTTGGTTCTGTCTCAAATCTTCCGGGTATCTTTTCACTGGATGTCTCTTTTGGATATCTATCTGGTTGTAAGCACTTTTATACTTTTAATATAAGTAGTCTTTTTCATGTGAAAAAAAAGAGTGATTGATTTCTATAAATTTCACTATTGTATGTTTTTTTCTTAGTTTTCTCAAATCCCCCTCATCCTCCATTTTAGAACTTTTGAAGGGCATATATTCGTCACATGGGTATTTGTATGTGTCATTTTTTAAAAGTGCATTATTGTTTTTGTGCACTTTGTATTTATGCATTTAATTTCTTTGTTTATAGCTATTTTTATTTTGTTTTTAGTTATCGTTAACGTGAATATAATCCACTTAATTAATGCTCGCTATTACACATGGAAGATTTGTTGAGAAGGAATTATCCATGTCACATTCAGAACAAAAAATGTACTTTTGGATGTCTCTAAGAAATCCAAGATGGTATGTTTAGTTTTTAAGAGTTATTCATCTACAAGATATTGATACCTCATTTGACATAGGTAGGGTGGACTTGGTCATTGTTTACTGTTGTTGATAAATCATTGCAGTCTCTTTATTTGGTGACTTATGGTGGAAGTTATTCCTTGTAGAGCATTCATGTTGATCTTTGACTGTTGAGCTCAATTAGATCACTCCAAGCATAATTAGGATTCTTTGGTTAGCCATATTAGAGCACTTACATTGATATTTGACTAATTTTCCATTTTGTGCATTAGAGTCTGATCTTCTTTTGATTCATCATGCTCTCTATGATCTTAAATGTCATCATTTCAAGACTATTTCTTGAAAACTAATTTATGGGTTTTCACTCCCATTCTTGATTGGTTGTGCCTATTCTCATTGATGGAAACCATTATTATTCTCAATGTCATCGATTTGTGATAAAAATAAATTGTTTTTTTGGAGTGTATGCTTTTGAAGGACTCTACTTTGTGTTGAATTATGTTAATGACTAGTGTGATGTTTTTGGTATGTGTAATGATGTCTAGTGAGATGTCATAAGATGTTATGATGATCTACCTAGCAAAATAAGGCATAACACTCTTAATAACTCTTATATCATAAAAATGAGTTATCCCATATGCATCATAAAGTAATTTCTCTTATTACTATTCTTTATATCAGAGAGGTGGAAAACTATTTATCCCACATGTGTTATGAGATGTAAATCTTCCATACCTCCAACTATATAATAGAAGTGAAGGAGACCCTTTTAGGGTATGCTGTTGAAACATCATTGTGACATGAAGGATGATGGAGTGTGATGTGAAGTTTATGTGAGGATGCCATGTATTGTAAGAGAGGAGATTTATGAAGAATAAAGAATATCAATGTAGCAATGGAAGCTATAATAACATAATTATTCTTCAAATAAAATAGAAATGCATATAATTTTATTGAATGATTATATGATTTACAATCAGCCTCGTGACCGTTTACTTATATGCATTGATTGGTCACTAGTTGAAGGGGTACGTGCCATTTGACTTTTTATTAACCTAACTACATTATTATTATTATTATTAGTAGTAGTAGTAGTAGTAGTAGTAGTAGTAGTAGTAGTATCACATTTATTATGATTTGTCCTCAAAGCATAATAAATTGGATTCTCTCTTGTTGAGCATGCTTCCTTGGCGACATCATCTTTGTCCTCATCTGGTTGTAAAAGATTAACTTGGCTTTTCTGATGTGGTTGCACAATTCTTCCATCTTTCGATGCTTTGTTATTTATCTGTAATTCCCCATTCTTGATAGCACAATCTTCAACACCATAGAATTTATAATATTTTTATAATATTGCAACTTATATTTCATAGGTATTGTAAGTTTGTCTTCTTGTTTTCTTGAAACTTGGATCTTAGCATCCTTTTTGGGATGTGGCAGAATATATTTTCCACTCGGTTGTTGTATTATGTGTTTTCGAGGAGAAATTTCGACTTGAGGTGAGTATTCTTCTTTTATATTATGTTGGGTGCACGAAATCAAAGCTAATGATATTATTGGAAATTTGTCTGCTTGTTTTCTTGGAACCTGGATTTTATTAATCTTCCTGAGATGAGGAGGAATATACTTTTTAGGTGGAACTGTCATTTTTTGTCTTTTCTTGGAATTTTGATTTCATCATTCCTCCTAAGATGAGGTGGAATTTATTTTGTGGTTACATTTGTGTCTTGTTTTTTTGAGTAATATTTCCCTTTTGCATTACATCATTTGGTAGTATGCATGAAATTGATGATAGGGATATTTATGGTGTTTCGCCATGGTCGGAATTTGAATTGTTTGTTACCATGATTTCCTTTTATGGACTCGAGAAGTTCGAACTTACTATTCCGTCTCGTCTTTCAATGGTTATTAATTACTTTCGTTCTTTTATCCTTATCATCGTTTCTTAAGTTTAATAAGGTTTGTTGTCAAAACTCGAACCTTTCCGTTATCTTGTAAAGACGCTCTCTGAATGTTTCTATTATCTTGTTAAGCTTGTCTCTATTCTTTTTTATGTATCTTCTATTGATTTGACGTAATGGTAAACATGTGCTTCTTCATAATCACCCAATTAATTTTTTTCTTTTTTCTTTATAAAATCAACTTTAATTATTTCTTTATAATTTTGATTTAAAATCCATTTTTTTTAAATGATTGAATTTCTTTCTTCTTTTTTAACAATTTGAACCCTTTTTTAAAAAGTTATTTAATAAATTAATTTTAACTAGTAAATTAAAATTTTAAATGATAGTTTAAAATAAATAAATAGAGGAAGTCATGATTTTCCCAAAAGTCAGGTGGGATTTTGAAAATTGTATAGTACGAAACAAAATTTGTAAACTAAATAAGCAATATCGGTGATTCGGTACTAGAAAGTGGCAAGCCATATATACCCAGCAACACATTAATTAAGTCTGTTGCACAGGCTCTGATAGGCCTTAGCCCTGGTCTCAACTTTTCCGGTAAGGATCTTGAGGTATAAGATGGCTGCGTAAACAGTCGTGCTGAATAGTTTTCGCCTCATGTGATTGAACGACGGGATCCTAAGTGCAATATCATGCTAATAGTGTGGACTGTGAGCTGAGCGGAGCGGAATTCCCAGTGATGGGTGTTGTGTATATGTGTATATGAAACAATGGTGGAATAAAATTATCATATGGTGATAGGTTTTGTGTCTATGTATGTGAAACAACAACGGAATAAAATTATAAGAAGGTTATTATATGGTGATGGGTAATGCGTTTGTATGTGAAATAACTGTAAAATAAGGTTGTCATATGATGGTGCTGTTATATGACTGTATGTTTAACAACCCAGATTGCCATGAAGTAAAGTATTTTGGAAAAGATTTTACAAATATAAATATTTTTTGTATATCCATTTATGTGATATAATAATGAAATAAGTGACCGACTATACCTCGGAATAGCTCTTAGACTTTAAAATCATCACTTCTAAAATGAAAACCTTATAAATTGTAAGCCTTCCTATATTGTATGATCTAGCCATGCCCACCATGTCCGTCTAGAATTCGACTTTTAGCAGGTTATATGAGTTTCATTTGGCAATGGGACCAATGATTTCTAGGCATAATTTAAGCCACAAATAGTTTACTTCAAGGAATCACTATTTGTATTTGAGAGCAAATTAGGAGAAGATAAACAACAACAAACTATTTGAGAGCAAATTAGGAGAATTGAGGGGTAGATCTCATTTAGGGCTCCAAAGATCAATAGGTGGGGTATGGATATCTTGGAAAACCAAACATGATTTTTGAAGCTTACGGACACTAGTTGCATAATCCATTTGCTTTAGCTTCCAAAATGTAGAAATTAGATAGAACCGAGTTTGTTTTTAAAAGGCACTATATTTTGACATTGTTTCAATTAATCTTGTGATTTATTGGTGTTCAATGTCTAGCATTTTATTTTATTAATTTTAGTATTTTATTCTATTAATTTTAAATACTAAGATTGAGAAATTAAATATAAAATCTATTTTGGTAAAACCATTATATTTTAAATTAATTTATATATTTTTGAAAATTTTATTCCTCATTAAAGAAAATTAGCAAAGAAAACTCTATATTCCACAACAAGGAAAACTCTACTTTTTGAAAATTGAAACTCTATCTTCCACAACAAGGAAAACTCTACTTTTTTAAAATTGAAACTCTATCTTCCACAATAAGGAAAACTCTACTTTTTGAAAATTTTGCTTCACATCACATAAAACTCTATTTTTGAAAATGTTGTTTACAACAAAGAAAGTTTATTTCCATTTATGTAGATTTAACAATCATATTCTTAATTACTTGTTTTTTTTCATATTTAATTGTATAACATAAAAGTCTATCTTTTATCACTACAATTATTATTTTCAAACATGCCAATTAAATACTCCTATTTTTATTTTTATTTTTGAGTATAAATTATACATTTTTCAAATTTTTGTTTCACAACAAAAAAACTATCTTTTTATTATCACAAGTGTTATTTCATTCTATAAAAAAAATCCTAACTTCTTCTCATAAAAAAAATTAAAAAAATGATATGATATTTAGATGTTGCAAGAGCATTTTTATAAAACTTGAGAAGATGATCATTTCTTCAAATAGAAATGTGATAATATTCACATGAAAGAATATTTTTTTGCTATCCAATGAAAAATATTTCTCAATCTAAAGACAAAAAACATGTCCTATATTGCTGAATGGAGCTTCATTTGTAACAACTATTTGCAATGGATTCATGTGGTTTTCTTTGTTCACACTCATGTTGGAAAAAACAACACCAAAATGTTATATTCTCATAATTTATCTAAATATGTAATTGCTTAAAGTATTTTCAATATCCTTAATAACTATTAAATGCAATTATGGGTTTATTTAATGAAAAAGTTAAAATATGGTTGCGTAATTTTGTAAAGTAAAGAATAAACCTGTTCAAATGTGAATATATTCAAACTGGGAAAAACCGACACCAAAATGCCATATTTTCATAATCTATTTAAATATGTAATTGCCCAAAGTATTTTCAATAACTTTAAAAACTATTAAATGTCATTATGGTAAATTTTTTAGCCAAAAATCATGGTTCACTTTAAGGATGTTTTGTTTCCAAAAGGTTATGTTATAATTTTAAAGTAATTTTTTTAGCCAAAAATCATAGTTCACTTCAACTATGTTTTGCTTCCAAAACATTTTATTTAGTATTATATTAAAAAAAATCACACAAAAAGGTGTTAATAGAACAATTAAAAATATTTCACACCAAAAATATTATGGCACATAAGAGAATGTTGTTATCCTATTATACATGTTTTAAGGATATAGTACAAATAAAATATAGATTTGAGCTATTAAATAAAAAATATTGGTTTTGGAAAAAAATATAAGTATAAAGGTAAGAAGATGTATAATTTAAAAATAAAAATAGTTTTTTTTTCATTTTTCATTTCCAAAAAACTTATAGAAGAGTGACACATATTCATGAGATTACCTTTAGCACCCACTTATATTATGTGGTTTGAAGTGGTGGTATTAAATCCACTTAACCAATGTAAGTGTTAAAGTGGTGGTAATGTGTGTTAACCTTATTGGAAATGGATTATGATGACATTGACCTTATTCATCACTTTATCAAACTACAAGTAGGAACTATATTTCAGAGTGCATAGCACATGAGATTGAAAATTAGACACATAAATCACATATATGGTTCAAAGCATAAAAGAGAAGGGATTCTTCATCAAACAACAATTTGTATTACTTAGAATGAAAATAAAAATTGAGTTTACATTACTATGGCTCTTAGCATTATATCAAACATTCAACTTTTAGGCCAATTGGTCTCAACCATAGCTTGGCTACTACAATTTTCTTACACTTATAATCCTTACCAAATTTGATATTGGGTCACACTTCTCTATGTTCCACCAAGTTCGTTCTCTTTACTCCCCTCCTCCTCTTGGGCAATGACCAAAACCATAGTCTCCCATCTTCTCCCTTGAAGGTTCTTAAATCCTATGATTCCCTTCTCTTCCTTGAAGTAACCTACCTAATTAATTGAAACCTACTAGCAAGAAAAAATTGAATGTCATTGAGGTTGGCCAAACTACAACTCAAATTTTCGCACTCATATTCACATGAAGGGATGATTGCGAGTCCATGGAATTAAATTGGTGCATGTAGATATTCGATCCATTTGCAACTATTCGATCATGAAAATAATAAATGGATGGAAAAAATCCATCATGCAAAATACAAATGACTAACCTCCACCAAAATGAAATCTTGTGGATACATCATAATCATCGGTGGAAAAACTAAGGAATGGTCAGGATTTAGTTGGCTTTTTGGGGTGAAGGGTGAACTTTGATTGGAGCTATACTATTTGATTTGGAGTGGGAAATTTGAGGATCATTGATATTTGACAGACCATTCAACCTTAAAGCCCTTGGTTTCCCCATTGACCATGTGGCATCAAAACTATTTATAGTGGACAAAACCTACCCATGACACTTGTATCCCACTTAAAGTCCTACGTATAACCCCTTCAAAGGACTAATATGTTGGTACAAGAAATCATTAAAGGCTCTTGATTAAGAAAATATTCAATAGTATACATGAGTCACTCGTTTTCCTTCCTCATCCATGCTTAATGCCTTGCAACCCATCCTTGAAATGCAAATTCACTCAATGGCATATATATCTATCCTTGATACCAAAGACCCCAAAGAGAGAGTTTGTGCTATATCTTGTAGGTTTTGTTCATGGTGATTGAGTTCGGGAAGTGGAAGTTAGAGCACAAGGCCCATTATTTTCCTTGTATGACATTGGATAGACTTCTAGGAACATTCATAGTGCACAACTAATGTATTGATGGCATGTAGAGAACCCTTGGAGGTAATTGGTAACAATAGAGGTTACCCTTTGAGTGGGAGTATTGTTGGCATTTTGAGGCTTGATCACTAGGTATGGGTCTCAAGGTCTCGAACCACCCCACCTAACCTCTTGTGAGTATCACTTTCCTCCAAGTCTAGATATGGGGACCATTAGGATGTTTTTATTGCTAGGTATGAGTTTCAGTGCCTTAACAATATTTATGGGAGGAAACTTGAACATTACCCCTAAATGTAACTTTTCTAATGCTCAAGGTCCATGAATGAGACCTTTAACCACCACATAGGACCTATTTTGGAATATTTGGCTCTTGATAGGGGATATGGGTTACATTAGAAGGTTTTTAACACTAAGGATATGTCATAGGGGTCCAGACCTAGTTAGGCAAGGAAGCTTAGGCCTTAGGACCTAAGCTTACACTAAGGATATATACACTAGTGTATTATACTGTATTGTACACTAGGCATATACAATAGTGTATATTCTAGTATTCATTCTAGACATATACACTAGTGTATATATTCTAGTATAATTCATTCTAGGTCCATATACACTAGTGTATATTCTAGTGTATGTGTGTACACACGTATATACACTAATATATATATACTCGGTAAATACACTAGTTATATACAATAGTGTATATATTTTACATACACGCTAGTGTATATTCTAGTGCATATACGCTAGTTATTTTGGCAGTGGGGGTGCTAGTTCCCTCTTTCATGGTATTGGGAGTTTCTGACTCATTTTTGTTATATCCTCCTGTAGATTGTTCTTCTTCTTTGGAGTCCTCCTCTTGTTCTTGTTTCTCTTTTTCTCACTTCTTCTCCAGTCTTTCCTCCTCTGCAAACCTTATTGCTTCACATCTTCTTCTTGTTTCTTGGCAAACTAGTGTATATGCATTGGTGTATATACCGATATATATCACTATACAATGTTGTATATATTGATATATACACGGGTGCATATAGTGTATATACCGGTATATACATTGATGTATACATTGGTATATATATATTGGTGACCATAATATACACCAATATATACACACTAGTGTATATATCAGTATATGCAACAGTATATATCAATATATATCAGTATATACATTGGTGTATTTATTGGTATATACATCGATGTATATACGAGTATATACACTAGTGTATATACTGATATATATACAGGTGTATATACAGGTATATACACTAGTATATATATCGATATATACACAGGTGTATATACTAGTATATAATGGTCTATACACTAGTGTACATACCAGTATGTACACTGGTGTACATACCGGTATATACACCAGTGTATATATATATATATATATATATATATATATAGAGAGAGAGAGAGAGAGAGAGAGAACATTAGTGTATACATACATAGCAAGAATATGCCCATGTGGTATATGCTGAGTGGTTTGTTTGGGGATGAGGTTTAATTGGTTCCTCTGTTATGTCGCATGCACTGTGAAATTAAATTAAGGTAAAACTAAATAAATGTAATTAATACATTAGTGTATACATACATACCAAGAATATGCCCCTGTGGTATATGTTGAGTGGTATGTTTGGGGATGAGGTTTAACTGGTTCCTCTGTTATGACCCATGCACCGCGAAATTAAATTAAGGTAAAACTAAAGAAATGAGATTGTAATTAATACATTAGTGTATAAATACATAACAACAATATGACCCTGTGGTATATGTTAAGTGGTGTGTTTGTGGATGAGGTTGAACCGATTTGTTATCTTCTAACCATTGGGATGTTAGGAGAAAATATGTTAAAAATCAATATATGCGGTGTGAATAAAAACATTGAGAAAGATACACCAATGTATATACTAGTATATACATATGCACTAGTGTATATATAGATGTATACACCAATATATATAGTGTATACATTAATTAGTATACACTAATATATATACTGGTATATACGCTAGTGTATGTGTATGTGACATATACACATACAAATATATAAATCATATATATACACTAATAATATGTACATACACAATGTATATACATAATCAGCATATACACCAGTGTATATTACTAAATGCATATCAATACATACACTAATGTATGTATTGATATGCATTTAGTAATATACACTGGTGTATATACTGATTATGTATACACTAGTGTATATTACTAACGTAGTGTGTATAAACCAATGTAGTGTGTACATTGGTGCACCAACGTACACACTACATTGGGTTATACACTAGTGTATATACTCGTTTACATTGGTGTATACACCAATATATATACCAATATATATATCGAGTATATACATTGGTATATACACTAGTGCATATACTAGTATACACACACATACACTAGTAATATAGATTTGTATATTGTACTAGTGTATATGTATACCAGTATAAGGCACAAGAAGACTTCTTTTCCTACTTTAAAAATAATCTCAACACATAAAATAGTGTTCAATTCCACTTATTTGATGACCTCTGTATACACACTGGTGCACCAACATACACACTACATTGGTTTATACACTAGTGTATATACTCGTTTACACTAGTGTATACACCAATATATACACCGAGTATATACATTGGTATATACACTATTGCATATACTAGTATACACACACATACACTATTAATATAAACTTGTATATTGTACTAGTGTATATGTATACCAGTATAAGGCACAAGAAGACTTCTTTTCCTACTTTAAAAATAAGCTCAACACATAAAATAATGTTCAATTCCACTTATTTGATGACCTCCTTGTATTTTTATCGAAGAGCAAGGTTGACGATTTCCTGCGTATTTGTCAAAGAGGTTGTTCGAAAGCTTCCGAGAGAATGGTTTCAGCGGTAAAGGATTCCTAATGTAACCGTTGATTTGAATTGGTGTTGCATGTGCCATACATCTACGTATATCTAGTATATACACTAGTGTATATATTGTATTGTAACTAGGTATATACACTAGTGTATATACTATACTATATATATTGTACTAGTATATATATATTGTACTGTATATATGTATTGTAACTAGGTATGTATTATACTGTATATATTATACTAGTATACACTGTAATGTAACTAATGTATGCACACTACACCGTAGTGTAACTAGGTATATACACTAACTTGTATATGCCTAGTTACAATACAATGTATACAGTACAATGCATACACATCATGTATATACTAGTGTATACACTATATTGTAACTAGGTATATACACTAGTGTATATACCTCAATGCATACACTAGTATATACATTAGTTTATATACTAATGTATACACTAGTGCATATACATTGTATATCTAGTGTATACATTGTATTGTAACTAGGTATATGCACTAGTGTATACATTGCACTGTAACTAGATATATACACTAGTGTACACACTAGAGTGTATGCAACGTACTGTAACTAGTATATACACTAGTGTATGTACTGTACTGTAATTAGGTATATACACTAGTGTATACATTGTATTGTAACACTAGTGTATATAGGTCTCAGTTTCTTTGCTATAGAAGCATCCTTAGATGAAGTTGCATCGCATTTACATTGATTTTGCATTGTAAATAGTCTTTAATTTGCATTTTCCTTCGGAGTATTTGCAAGAATGATTTTGTAGCATTGTACACTAGTATATATATTGTCTACTATATACGCTAGTGTATATACTGTACTGTAACTAGGTATATACCTAGTTACAACTTACAGTATATACACTAATGTATAAACTAGTTACAGTATGATGCATACACTGATATAAACTAGTGTATATACCCGGTTACAGTACAATATATACACTAGTGTATATACTTGGTTACAGGAAAGGATGTACACTAGTGTGCATACACTAGTATATATACAAAACTGTAACTAGGTATATCTAGTATATACACTAGCATATACGCTAGTGTATATACTGCACTGTAACTAGGTATATCTAGTATATACACTAGTGAAGTGCTCCACTTATAGAGTACAAGTGTCAAGATCCAATTATGATGTCATGCACAATAGGGACCCAAGGTGATGTATATATGTATAGTGTATATACCAAGTGTATACACTAGTGTATATACTAGGTACATATAGCAGTGTATACTAGTGTATATACTAGTATATATAGTATATACACCAATGTATATAACTAGTATATACATCAGTGTATATACTAGTTATATACATTGGTGTATATATATTGTACTATACACTAAGCTTTAGTATACCACTACCCTGTCATAGGTCAGGTCATTTTGTATACGTCACTATAGAAACTTAGATGTTGGTACAAACCTCCAACTACAAACAATGCCAACGAATAACTCATCAAAGGTAAGGTACTTCCTACCTTACTCTAAACATGAGAAATTAATGGAGACCATTAGTATTAGAATTGATCCTGGTTGTATACTTGAATGATCATTGTTATTGTCACCATAAGATCCTCATCCTCATTGTTATTGGCATTGTCATCGACATTCAGTTGAACTAATCTGAAACACCTGCTGAAACACTTATCGAAACTCCTGTGTTGATAATAATCTGAATGTTGCGATAGATGTAACAAAGTGTTTGTAATTGAGTCACAGCGCGCCATTTAGAGTAACAACATGCTTAGATATGGATGTATGAATTCTCTATGTATTGGAGATGTGATAATGACATGATGGTTTTCCTTTATGCACTCTGGGAGTAGCATTGCGTTCTGTAAGGGGTTGGGAAATGCAACACCTGGCTTCTGCATCAAGTGGTATCAAAGAGAGGTTGAACCTGCAGATGAAGAAGAAGAAGAGGTAGCAGATTCGATTTCTATGAAAGGAGAAGAGAAAGACTGCATGAAGTAAAGAAAACTAGAAGGTTACTATTGGTTAGAGGTAGTGTGGGTATGTTGAAAAAAGTGCCATTGTCCGCTCATAGAGACTCAGGCATGCTGCATTGTTGCTGGGGTCCATGACCTAGTCCTCCATATTCCGACTCTCATCTTGTAGGGTGTCCTCATCCAGCTCTCACTAGAATCTCAGTTGGATATGATCTCAATTTCAAGTCTTCTTCTTTTGGTTTGTCTCTTTGTGGGTGTGTGTAGAATCTCAGCAGGATATAATCTCCAACTTGATATTTGGTACAGTTTGTTCCAGTGTAGAATTTTCCTTGGAAAGCAGGCAAGCCATTCCCAACATAGAAACCACAAACTATAACTTCCTTTGCGGAACTAGAAAGTATATTTGGTTGAGCTGTAATCATCTGAGTTGCAAACAAAATGGTTCCGAATTTATAGAAAAGATTTTTTGATCCTTAATATGATGGGAAAATTTGTAATAGTTTATGTTCACCAATAAAATAATGGCCGTAGATCCTCCTCGTAACATCTCTCTAGAGGACCTGCAAATTCCCATCGACGTATTTATGGAATCATAGACTGCAAATATACAACCGGGTGTATTTTATCAATCTCAATATTTATCAGCAATGAGTCCTAGCTATATCTCTTGCTCTCCTAAGAAGAAACAATTTGGTCGAAACAAAAAAGTGCGGGACTAAATTTCTGTACCCACCACAAATTCACTCACAGAACCAGAACCAATAAATTTCCTTCCTGGAAGCTTGTTCTCTGCATTGGTCGAGTGAAGATCTTCCAAATGAAAAGGGTATTGGTCAGAGGAGTGATCAAAAGGTGGGTCATGAAGCCAGGGAATTTCAAAATTCAAATTGAGTCCCAATTGGAGGATGAGACCCTTCGGAGGCGATGGCATAGGCATGCATGATAAGCATGGATCTATTTGGATAAACGATCAAGTGGATCGCCGATACCGTTGCTGAAATGTCATCGCTGCGCAAGGAGACACGAGGGTATGTCAAATCCCTTGCAGCAATCTTAATTAGATTGTTGCAGGCCCCAGGGTACATATTTATTACCACTAAGATGGAGCAGAGGACGACTGCTGATGAGACACGAGAGTGAAGGGTTTTATGGAAATACATTTAGGAGAAAACAAGGCGTTTTATTTTTCCCATATCCCACTCCAACGATTAAGAGATGGTGAGGTGTTCGGGATGATCGCAGTACCCATATTTGAAAGTCGGCGTTTCAAACCTTTATCACAGTTCATCATCAGGACAATGAGTCAAGGTGAGGAATAACATCTCTATAACTTACTAATATTCAATTTGTTGAGAGAAAAATCATGAACCCAAGAGGTTGGCTAAAAACCCTAACCCTAAATGTTTATTAAGGAAACATATATAATTAGTTTTATGAAGTACTTAAGAAAATTATATTTGATCCTATAAAATTATTATTATGTAATAAAAAGTTAAATTTAGTCTACAATTATTCCAATATTATTCTAATATTTATATTGTTATATAGATATTTGTATGTTATATTATAGTATAAATCTATAATTGCACTTAGTAAAACAAAGTGTAATTTTAGATCCTTTTTAGAAACTAAGAAATAGTTATTTATTTATTTAAATAAATAATAAGCTTTTATCTAAGTTATATTAAATTTTTTATATTTATTAATTAATTTTACTTAAAAATATTTAAAAACCTAAAAATAATTTAACATATAACAAAATTGTTATTGTTATCATTTACTTGAAATTTTCTAATTGATGAAGGACTTAAGGAGAAGGATGAAGGTTTTTTTAAGGGGGCTAACATAACTAACTTAAAGGGTATCTATTTGCATAAACCAAGATTATGAGGTATAATCTTTCTTGACAACGGGAAGCCACGCATTGCTAATCTCAAGGCCACCATCTATGTTTAGGTTGCTATGATGCTTGGCTATCTCTAAGTCTTCTCTAACTTTACGTTTGAAGTAATGGTTTTCTTTGGCAAGAATTTCAGTGTTCTCTAGGTAGATATGATGTTTAGTGTTGAGGGAGTGTTCAACTAAGGCATAGGTACGGGTTCTCCAAGGGATTTAGTTTTAAATTTTTATGTCTAGAATGAGATCCTTGTTTTATCGCTTTTTGATACTAACAATATTGGGAATTTTTTTCATAGTTATTAAGGCTTTAATAAGGTGAATTATTATCCAAAAACTTTCAACCTTAAACTTGGATTTTTTAAACAAAACTTTTTTTTTCTAATTAAATACAATTCATTAAAATAAATAAATGTATTTAATTAAAGTTTCAAAATTGTAAATTTCAACATTAAACTTAGATTTTTTAAACAAAACAGTTTTTTCCTAAATAAGTAAAATTCATTAAAATATTTTCTACACTCAGCCAAGTTAGATTATCTCATGTTTTTACATTTTATCTAAAAATTCTCTCATCCCCATATTCCACAAGAGGAAATTCTATAAAGTACATCTAATGTGCAATTCTATGGAGTACAAGATAAAAATGTGTAAATAGTAAAGCATAAAGATTTATTATGTCCTTGACATATATGAATATGGTCAGTCATTAGTTTGGGTTTGGTTTGAAAATTTTGCAAATTTAAGTTTGTTTTTAATATCTTATTTATTTGACTCCCCATTGAATCCATGCGAGTGACACTTGTCTAGGGTCTTCTGTCCCAAGACCCGTTGGCGAGTTTGCGTCAGTCAAGTCCAAGCGAGCGTACCAAGCATTAAGACCAAGATCCATGTGTTGTTAATGTGAGGTCTAGAATTATATTTTGCAATTTGATCTGCCAATATCGTACATTGGATTCAACTCACTCAATTGGGTGACTGTTGCGACAAGAGGCATAAGGATATACGAACATTGTCTAGTAGTTGCTTGTAATTGGAAATCAAATATTTCATAATAGATGCATTGTTTGAACAAGCTTTGAGCCAAGAGTCAACATACATTTGTTACGAAAGAATAGCAATCCATTTGCGATTACAAGGTGCCATTTGATCAAACTCATAGTATTGAAGCTCATAATTAATGATAACGCCTCCTTTATGAGGAACATCATGATATTTCATGCAAATGAAGGAATTCAAACTTAGAAGAAACTTCTCTTTATATTTTTTCAGCAACAAAATAGAAAAATTCATGATAGTTAACATAAATCAAAGCAATATCATTAGTCTTGTGCAGATGTCAACTTTCTACTTCTTTCTAGATTAGTATTTGCATTGATCATAATTTTTAGTGAAGTTGAATCAGGTTAACTAGAATATTTTGGTTATGATGCCTGCTTGATACTTGTGTGGTTATATGTGGCAATACCATGCGATTTTGGAAAGTGGTACCCCTTACTTGCAGGGTTTTCCTTTGGCGAAGAAACCACGAACCAGGGGCATCTAAGCTGTCAAAATTACCCGCGGATTGCACCCAGAATGGACCGCACCAACCCTTAACATGGATGGATTTTTGGTATCCGCGGGATACTAGTTATGGAATCAAAAAAACACTCAACCAAGCCAAATTACTCTTAAGATAAGTTAATATGCTCACAACTAAGCACACTAGGTAACCATCCAACCATCAAATAATCAGGGTGTTCTCAGGGATTGCTCACACAAAACAATGAAGATATTCCCATTGTCTTCTCAATAATTCCTCAAGAATATCCTCTTCCATTGTTCTCAATGTAGGGAGTAAGAACCCATCACGTGGTTTGTCTTATGGAAATAACCCGACATAGAAATACCTTGGCTCTAAGGCACCCAATTAGAAATAATTAACATGGGATTTAATGGAGGTTTCCTGAATAACTCAACCTCTATGATCCTCTAAATCCATCCATGTCTCTTCCTAAGTCCATCAATTACCCTCTCATGGTTTATTTGTTTAGTTTTAGGTTTGTTTGTTAGTATAAAACATGAGAGTTGTGGTTTTCAAAACTTGGGTGGTGCTTTAACATGAGAATGGGGAGTGTTTGAATTTTGAATAGAGGGAATGGAAAATGGTTTCGATGAGAAATGAGGACAAATGAATTTCCATGAGGATGGACTACTATTACACTTTCCCATGGTGATTGCACCTAGACCCATGCCTCGATAACTATGTGAGGTAGACTTCCTCACCAAACACCAGATGCATTAAGTGATCAACTTTGAAGACAAAGATGGCGGGTGAGATTTAAACAAGGCACACGGTAAAAAAGGTAGGAGTTCCTGGAAAACATAGGATTATTCTTACACCCCTCCTTGAGCTCCCTTTCCTCTTCCCCTCCAGTGAACTCATAGCCCCTCTCATGACCTTCACAACCATATTATACCTTTACATTAATTTTCAACAACATATTTACATATCTTTAGCATACCATGGAATGTTTACCACAAAGAAAATGAAGAAATATTTACCAAAATTACATGCCTACTCATTTACTAGTGGGACCTTGACCATGAGCTCCACAACATGAATCTATACAAGATATTTGTGTCATTTACACATTGGGTCTTGTATTTAATCTCATATAAGATGAATCTCATCATTATAAACACTTATTTACAATTTACACATACATTGTACACACTAGTGTATATACCTAGTGTACACACTTATATTCACTAGAGTTACAATATAGTGTACAGAGAGAGAGAGGGGGGGAAGTTAGGGATTTAGGTAGGAGTAGGGAAATTAGAGAGAAAGGAGGGTATAGGTGAGGAGTGTGGGTGTTGGGGTTAGAGAGTTGGAGAGGGTGTGGGTGATTAGTGGTAGGGTTTAGGGTGTCAGGGGGTTGGGGGAGATAGAGGCATGGGGGTTAGGTATAGGTGGAGTAGGGGAGTTAGAGAGAGTAAGATAGGGGGTTAGTAAGAGTTAGGGGGAAGATGGGGGAAGAAGAGAGAGAGAGAGAGAGAGAGAGGGGGGGGGAGGAGTAAAGAAAATTAGAGAGGAAGGGGGGTTTAAATGAGGAGTGTGGATGTTTGGGTTAGAGAGTTGGAGAGGGTGTGGGTGATTAGGGTTAGGGGGTGTTAGGGAGTCAGAGAGGGGGTATTAGGGGGTTGGGGAGGAGTAAGGAAATGAGAGAGGAAGGGGGGTTTAAATGAGGAGTGTGGATGTTGGGGTTAGAGAGTTGGAGAGGATGTGGGTGATTAGGGTTAGGGGGTGTTAGGGAGTCGGAGAGGGGGTATTAGGGGGTTGGGGGGGTGTGTTAGGGGGTGGGGGTGTTAGGGAGTTGGAGAGGGGGTGTATTAGGGGGTTTGGGGGGGTAGGAGTTGGGGGTGCGGGTTTATTAGTATTAAAAATTTAATGATGCCCCTACTAATCTTGTTTCGAAAGTAAGAAAAAAAATATTCTTGTTGGCTTATGTCATGGAGAGAAAAACAAAAAATTCAAAACATACGCATTTCCATAACTGTAAAGATAAGGAGAAAATATTCTTGTTAGCTTATGTCAATTATTTTTGCTTTTAGTATATATAAGAAAGAGAGGTCGGTAGAAAGATAAAGAGAGAATGGCTATAGAGGCAAGGGGCCCATGAAGTAAGCGTTTATGTTAGTTGTTCCATGTGTTGTATACCAGTATACACTAGTGTATATACACTAGTGTATATACACTAGTATATATTACCAATATGTATACACTGGTCATATATACACTAGTGTATATACCAATATATGTACAGTAGTGTATATACACTAGTTTATATACCAGTGTATACACACTGGTGTATACAATGGTATATATACCACACTGGTGTATACACACACACTAATGTATACACTGGTATATACACCAGTGTGTATACACTAGTTGGTGTATATACATTGATATATATACCAGTGTATATACACCAATCAGTGTGTATACACTGGTGTATATATCAATGTATATACACCAACTAGTGTATATATATACCAGTGTATACACCAATGTATATATCAATATATAAACCAGTGTATATACCATTATATACACAAGTGTATATACTTATACACAAGTGTATATACTAGTATATACTTATACACCACTGCACTTAGAAAGCTGAATGTCAGCAACCAATATGCACCCCGTAGCAGACTAATTAAGTCTGTTGTAGGGGCTTTGATGTACCTTCATGCTCCGTGCACAACAAGAACTTTCTGTGTAGAGATACTGACACATATGGATATCTATCATACATGCAATATAGACCATATTTATCATAAGACACCTCCCAAGGTATACAAGGAGGTGTAGGGATGTGTGTGTGTGTGCTTGTGGAGAGAGAGAGAGAGAGAGAGAGAGAGAGAGAGAGAGAACTAGTGGGGTGGTGGGGTGTTAGGGGGTTGGGGGAAAGAGAGAGGGGTGGGGTTTAGGTGTATGTGGAGGAGTAGGAGAGTGAGCCTAGAGTGTGTAGGGATGTGTGTGTGCGTGATGTCATGATTGTTTGTTGAACGATTTCCTCTTCCATTGGCTTGGAAACAGTGATAATTTTAAGGACCCATACTTATTTAAAAGTGTATCAACCTTGACGAATCTTACCAATTCTTAAAATGTCAACTATAAAATATTTGGCAATATTTTTCTTAAATTATTTCAATTTCTAAGGATTTTATATATTTTATATAATAATTTTGCGATTTTTAGAGTGAAAAAAGTTTACCCCATCAAAATTGGGCAAAATGGGGCTTCAAAAAATGCAAATTGGCCAATTTGTTTTTGGAAAAAAAATGGAAAAATAGCCCATGGGCTAAATTTCGCCCCTAAAATTATCCCCGCTTGGAAATAACATAGTGGCCAACCTAAGACTAATTTCCCCGTAAAAACCCCAAAAATATATTGAAATGCATCTCGGAATGACATGTTAGTTTTTTTATTTTTTTTCTCCTTGCTCCTTTACCCTAATTTCCATTGCATCTTGCATGATATCTTGTTGCACCATGTGTGAGGTAAGGTTATCAATGGATTGTTTCATACCATCCATCTACAAATTAAGCCTTCACAATATTTTTTTGATGTCTATAATTTCATTGAGACCTCCCCCTGGACTTGTGTCACAATATATAAATAAGATTTTATATATGTGCAATGCATAAACAGACGCTTACGTATATGCACACAACGCATATATGGAAGCTTTCATATATGCGTTGCGCATATATGGAAGCTTCCATATATGCATTGTGTGCATATACATAAACGTCTGTATATGCGTATATAAGAAAGCTTCTGTATATGTGCATATACGGAAGTTTCTGTATATATGGAAGCTTTCGTATATGCACAACGCATATCATTAGAGGAAATTTCAATTAAAATGGGCCTTCCAAAAAAATACAAATTCCATGTCATCATGTATTAGCCAATCAAAATGCTTTAAAATTAAAAAATGGAGCACCTAAAAAAATTGGAGGGAAAAAATTAAAAAAACTACTTTTTTGGATCGTATTTTCAACTTATCTCCTTGTAGGTTTACTCAAATTCCAAGGAATACACATGTTGCATACTTTTAACAACATCCACACCATGAAAAATCGAAAATACATTAAAAAACGTGTTTTTTCTCACTAGAAACACGTTTTTTAATGTATTTTCAATTTTTCATGGTGTGGATGTTGTTAAAAGTATGCAACATGGGTACTCGTTGGATGCATAATTTAATCATGCATCCAACGAGTCCTCCCGCTTGAAATTTGAGTAAACCTACAAGGAGATAAGTTGAAAATACGATCCAAAAAAGTAGTTTTTTACTCTCTCTCTACTATTATTTTATTATTTTCTTATTATTTTCCTTAGGAGGCCCATTTTTTACTCAAATTTCCTCTAATGCCTGAAGCTTCTGTATATACGCAACTGCTTTCATATATGTGCAGCTTCTGTATTTGCGCAAGGCATATAGGGAAGATGTTGCGCATATACAAAAACTTCCGTATATGCGCAACAACTTTCGTATATGCCTTGCACATATACGAAAGCTGCGCATATACATAAGCAGCTGCGAATATATGGAAGCTTCCATATATATGTCGTTGCTTCCATATATGCGTAAGGCATATAAGGAAGTTTCCGTAAATGCACAGCGCATATACAGCAGCTGTGCATATACGAAAGTTTCCATATATGCACAACAACTTTTGTATATACTCAGTTACGCATATACGAAAGCTTCCGTATATACGCAGCTGCGCATATATGGAAGCTTTAGTATATACGCTTTCGTATATATGCAAATTCTGTATATGCACAAGGCATATACGGAAGCTGTTGCGCATATTCAGAAGCTGTTGCGCATATGCGCAACGCATATATGGACACTCGGCATATACAAAAGCTTCCGTATATGTGTTGCGCATATACAAAAGCTTCCGTATATGCACAACTTCAGAGAGAAGATCGCATACATTCAGAGGTTGAGATCCAGATCTTGATTGGCTGCAAGTCATTAATGATTAGTAAGTTGCATCTAGCCCATGATTAATAAGTTGCATATACGGAAGTTGTTGCGTGTATACAGAAGCTTCCGTAAATGCGCAGCATATATACGGCAGTTGCGCATATATGGAAGTTTCCATATATGCGCAACAACTTTCGTATATACACAACTGCGCATATAAGAAAGCTTCCGTATATACACAGCTGCACATATGAAAAAGCTTATGTATATACGCTTTCGTATATGTGGAAGGCATATACGAAAACTGTACCGCATATACGGAAGCCAACGCATATACAGAAGGGCGGGTGCACGAAGATGATCCCCATTTTCGTTGCAATGGGGGCGCGCTAGCGGAAAAAAAATGGTGTGTACGCACCTAAGGAAGCGCGCACGCGCCGCTAGGTTCGGTACCGAACCGAGGCGTGTGCATGTATGTGGAGCGTACGCGTTTCTGGCACGTGCGTGCAGCAGTGGCGCGCATGTGCCTCTGTTAAAAAAAAAAAAAGTTCCCAATTTCTGCATTATTCCATTGGGCCGGCCGAGCGCGACTTGCACCTCCGCGTACACATGAATTCAACCACCAAACTTGCCCAAATCAACTTCAAAACCACCCCACAACACCCACTAACTCATCAACAGGGCGATTGATAGGTAAATATCAAATTTTGTTTTCATTTTATTCATTCTTTGTATCAATTTTTTTGTTTATTTAATTGTAAATAATTCTCAAATTTTGAAAACAATGAACCAATTTTCTATTGTAGATTGTAAACTGAGACAATGAGTGAACAAGATGTTAACCTCGAGTCCGGTGGAACATAAGAAAACCCAAACCTTGGACCCAATGTCGAAGAAAACCGTGAACACAATCCAAATGTAGAACAAAACCAAAACCCACAACCTAATTTTGAACAAAATGACATTAACCACTATGTAAATGAAATGCAAGTGCACACTCGCGAACTTAGAAACTCGGGTGAACCATCTCGATTGTCTCTTGCCACGTCAATTGAGAACTCAAGCGACTCCCTCATACATGCACACCAACAATTGACAGACATGACTCAATTTAGAGCTAGGATGCGGGAGTATTACTCCACGGGCATCTCCAAGGAAGCAATAAAATATTTGAACATTTAAAAAGCCCAATTATATAGTATGTTCACCGAGCCGAAAACAGGCCAACCACCGAACATTACAAAGCCACGTGTCTGCATGGATTGGTGTCGTTACCAACCGTGGAGGGACAATTGGATGCAGAGGTGTTTCATGGTGTACGATAAACCTCCCTGCAATAATAGGGAGGTTCCACAGTACTTCCTTCGCCAACTGTGGGCTGAGTTTTACCTCGGTTTACATGTCAACTATTTTGACATAACCAAGTTCCAGGGTGTTAGGCGTGGCTCTACCCAAGATCGACCTGCTGCTAGGAGGAACCCACTGAGAGGGCCACCAGCTCCGAGGCGCGAACCCAACCCCTCTCCCCAGCCACCTCAGTTGTCCCATAAGCTTGATCGAATCGAGGTGGCAATGAGGAATGTTGCACGTGGTCTCCTCAGACACACCTCCTTTGTAGCAGCGACTACAGTGGAGAGGTCAGGTGACCTTGATAGAGATCCAGGTGCAGGGCCTTCACGACAGGGCCAGGATAGACCCATGACCGATGGTAGCCATGATGGGCATTCCACTTCGACGGGGACAATGCCACATATTTGTCCCCATTGCGGGCACACTTTCCTTGGCCCGATCGATGGTTGTTATATGGATCAGGTCAGCAATTTTTTTAATGTGTTTTTAATCATCACTTTATAACTTGTAAAGTATTTTGAATGTATTTTTGTTTGACTTAAACTATTATTTCAATGTACAGTTATTCAAAGTTGATACACCGATATGGGAGAACGTAGAATCTCCCAACTTGGATGCAGTAATGGCAGCTGCAACTGAAATTGCAGCACCCCACACGGAGGTATTTTGAGTACTTGACACAATTTTGTTATTACTTATGTCATTTATATTACTCAAGTATTTATATTTATGGCATACACGTTGATAGTTCGTACAATGTTTTTGAATATCTTGATTTCCTAGATAATGACTTGTTTAACATGTTCATAACATGCATGCATTTTGTTTTCCACAGGTGTTTCGTGACTACCGTGATTAGCCACCCCCGCCAGGGATTGGCACATCACCATATACACAGGTACAATGTGTAGTTATAAGCATGCTTTTAATTTGATTTGTTACGACTTACTATGGTTTAATTTATTATTTGTTTACTAAATTGTGATATTACAAATGTATATGTAGGTTCCACCAGTGGCTGTGTCTCCGCATTTTAGTCCTGTGTATCCACCTTCTCCCATGAGTCCCCTCCCTTGCTTTCATCTAGACCCCTCCCTACGTCCACCCCCTCCCTTCCATCCAGCCCCCCGTCTCCGACCATACTCCCCCCTCCATCCATCCTCCCCCACTCGCCCACCCCCCTATGTCCATACATCCCCCCCAATTTATCCATGCCCCCATTCTATCCATCCTCCCCCATTCGTCCACGCCCCCCCTTCCTTCCACCTTCCCCTCTTCGTCCACAACCTCCCATTTTTCCATCCTCCTCCCTCCATGCAGGACTTCCCTCCCATGCACCATCCCTCAACACCATTCCTAGCCCTTTCCGTTCGATACCCTCTATCCTATTGCCGGCAGGGGTTTATAGTCCACATGGTCCTCCTCCACCCCATACCACCGTGTCTTCTCCCACCATATCATCCCCACTTCCCACCATTATTGTGGCATCTACTGTTCCAATATCCTCATCAATATCTCCAGTGGTTGCACCTGTAGTGGTTGCCACTACATTTGCGCCCCCCCCCCATCACTACATCGGAGTTGGTTGTCCGGCCATCTGCTCCACCTGCTAGCCTAGAAGGCCAACCATGTCCATCGTCGGAGGTGTTCACGATGAGAATCAAGTTAATTTATGAAAATATTTTGATGCATTAACAAAAATTAATTTAAGCAATTATGACTTTTCAATGAAATGATTGTTTTAAATGTTGTAGGCTGGAATTGCTGAGAGGCTCCGCAGATCTAGGACACCTGCCAAACATTTCCCACTCACGTCAGAGGTGATTTATTTAAGATTCGAATTCTACATTTGTTTTATAAATGTGGTAAATGTTGCAAATGCTTGAAAATGACGGTATCTTATATCATTTGTTCCAGATCCTGGAGAGACGGTCTACTCCTAGACGGACCAAGAACCGAGGCACCGGTAGCTCGAAGAGTAGGAAGATCAACTTTGGATCTGCACCTGGGAGTGACGGAAGTGGTCACAATGCTTGACACGCCACGTGTTATGTACATTAGCCACGATGTGGCACTTTTGTGCACCAGTTTTGATGTACTTTGTATCTACAGCACGAGTTGCCATGTATTTTGTATCTACGGCATGAGTTGTCGCATTTTGTTTAGGGAACGAGTTGCCATTGTACGTACATTGGGAACCATGTTCCGCTATTCGCCAGAAATTGTATATGTTTGGATGAGTTTTGTAGCCTCGATGTACATGGTTTTTCAGTTATGTGATTTATATATCTCGTTGTCTAATGTGGTTGTCTCATGTTGTGTGTATCATGATGCGATGTTGTCTAAATTTGGGTTTTACCTAGATCTTAGAAGAGAAGTTGGATATTGTAGTTCAGCTTGGTTTATCTTTCCACATGTAAAAGCTTCTAATGGTATCTATGTTAAGAGAACATTGTAAACATACGCTAACTCAAACAAAATCATGTGTGAGAATTAATCTAAAAACAAACGGAATAAATGGATGGACAAATCACACCTCATGGCACACAAGATATATATTGGGAACTTGAGTACTAGGAAAAGAACACTTAAAAATAGAAAATGTCCATTATTGTCAAAAGGTTAAAATGAGATCCAACATGATTTTTAATAGTTGTACATAATGAGATCCAAAAATGCCATACTCTACATAATGAAATGTCGTCACTAGTATTTATTTTGGCCATTTTGTCCACTTAAGATCATGCAACAAATTAATAACCAAGTTATGGAATCATTTCTTAATCAATTGTCACCATACAAATAGGACAACCTTGAGCATGATGTATAGCTAGCTCATTAATTCTCACTCACAGATATAGCCACCTTTGATTTGATGACCATCACATCCACTACCATTTACAATTAGGACTTCCTTAATTTATCATTATGTGATAGCGATCTAATTTTATGTATGCATATATGTGTATAGTGGTTTGGATTCAAATGTATGCAAATGAATATATATGTACAATGAAAATGATTTAATCTTTACATGTATATTATAATTTAGGGCTAGATCTTAGGATACGCAATAGGGTTTCATTGTGATTAGAATACAAACTAGGGTTTATGCTACCAACTAAGATTTTTAGGCTAGGCTCTCATGTTTATAGGCTGGGATCCAATCTCCAAGGTCACCATATTAATGTTTAATTCCACTATCATGTCATCATTCTCACCAATACCATGCCCACTACTACAATCACCATCAAGCCTCTCAATCCCACTTTGAACATTTCCCATACTTCCAAGTTAAAATTGATAGGTCTTGTTGCTAAAATCTTTTCACTTATCTATTCACATAGACAAATCCACTCCTGTGAAAGATTTGTTGTAGCTTGGTATGTGCAAGTTCACATGCAATAATACTTGAGAGATCATTTTACCCCATGATCCATGGAAGATTCATTGGAGTCATATGAACCTCATTTTCATCACCGCCACCATGTTCAAGACGCCAAGATCCATCCTTAGTAGACAAAACCTCATGTTGGCACCCATACCACACTCAAAGATAAAAAAAAATTCTTTGAAAGGGCATGTTTGGGGGTTGAGGGAATCTTGATTTTTTTATAATCACACATGAGAGGTTCTTAGAGTCAAATAAATTGGATATAAATAAATTCCCCAATGCCTTCATCATCTTCATCATCATCTTCATCACCATCGCCATCATCATCAACGCCTTCATCATCATCACCATCTTCATCATCATCACCATCTTCGTCATCATCACCATCTCCATATTTTGGATGCGAGACGGAACCATCACCATCTTCACCATCACCATCACCATCAACCTCACCACCATCACCATCATCATCAACGTCACCATCTTCATCATCATCACCATCTTCATCACCATCACCATCTCCATCTTTTGGATGCAAGACAGAACCATCACCATCTTCATCATCACCATCAACCTCACCACCATCACCATCCTCATCAACGTCACCATCTTCATCATCATCACCATCTTCATCATCATCACCATCTTCATCACCATCACCATCTCCATCTTTTGGATGCAAGACGGAACCATCACCATCTTCATCATCACCATCACCATCACCATCACCATCAACCTCACCACCATCACCATCATCATCAATGTCACCATCTTCATCATCATCACCATCCTCGTCATCATCACCATCTCCATCTTTTAATGCGAGATGAAACCATCACCATCTTCATCATCACCATCACCATCACCATCACCATCACCATCAACCTCACCACCATCACCATCATCACCACCATCACCATCTTCATTATCATCACCATCTTTGTCATCATCACCATCTCCATCTTTTGGATGCGAGACGGAACCATCACCATCTCCATCATCACCATCACCATCACCATCACCATCAACCTCACCACCATCACCATCATCATCACCATCACCATCACCATCACCATCACCATCACCATCACCCAAACCCTCACCCAAACCCTAGCACTAAGCCATCTTCTCCATCCTCACCATCACCATCAACGTCTTCATCATCACCACCATCTCCATCATCATCATTGACTCTAACTCTAACCCTAATTCAATTTCCTTCTATAACCATAGCCCTAACCCTCACCCAAACCCTAGCACTAAGCCATCTTCTCCATCCTCACCATCACCATCACCATCACCATCACCATCACCATCACCATCAACGTCTTCATCATCACCACCATCTCCATCATCATCATTGACTCTAACTCTAACCCTAATTCAATTTCCTTCTATAACTCTAGCCCTAACCCTCACCCAAACCCTAACACTAAGCCATCTTATCCATCCTCACCATCACCATCACTGTCACCATCAACGTCTTCATCATCACCACCATCTCCATCATCATCATTGACTCTACCTCTAACCCTAACTCTAACTCCAACTCTAACTCTAACTCTAGGTTCCTCATCAAAGCTTCCATCATCATCATCTTCATGACCATCACCATTTCCATCACCATCACCTTCAACCTCTTCATCATCATCACCATCATCATCATCATACGTGCCTGGTGGAAGATTTTCCAGAGTTGACCCCTATGTGCAAAAATTGCACACTCCCTCACTGAGCAAAACCCTAGTTTCCAAGATGGACGTACAAGATGAGGGAGGGGCCACCAGGCCGGAGGGGAGGGGCACCCCTAGCACTGTCCAAGCATGCTGAATCCAACGGAGTCGACGGTTCATAGATCCGAGCCACAGTCTTCATTCTATGGCTCGTCCCGTCTCGCATCCAAAAGGCCTTTAGGGACACCTGCTGGATACCTGCCGGGGGCGTAGAACTCCAACCGTGCAACAAAAATGGGTTTTTGGGAGTCTTGTAGGTGTGTCTAGGAAGGTTCCAGTCGGGAACGCTAGCCCTAAGTTCCCGGTGGAAGATTTTCCAGAGTTGACCCCTCTGTTCAAAAATTGCACACTCCCTCACTGAGCAAAACCCTAGTTTCCAAGATGGACATACAAGATGAGGGTGGGGCCACCAGGCCAGAGGGGAGGGGAACCCCTAGCACTATCCCGACGTGGTGAATCCAACGGAGTCGATGGTTCGTCGATCTGAGCCACGGTCTTCATTCTATGGCTCGTCTCGTCTCGCATCCAAAAGGCCTTCAGGGACACCTGTTGGATACCTGCCGGGGGCGTAGAAATCCAACCGTGCAACAAAACCGGGTTCCGGGGAGTCCTACAGGTGTGTCTAGGCAGGTTCCAGTTGGGAACGCTAGCCACAAGTGCCTGGTGGAAGATTTTCCAGAGTTGACCCCGGTGTGCAAAAATTGCACACTCCCTCACTAAGTAAAACCCTAGTTTCCAAGATGGACGTACAACATGAGGGCAGGGCCACCGGGCCGAAGGGGAGGGGCACCCCTAGCACTATCCCAGTGTGCTGAATCCAATGGAATCGACGGTGTGTCGATCCGAGCCACGGTCTTCATTCTATGGCTCATCCCATCTCGCTGCCAGAAGGCCTTCAGGGACACCTGCTCCTGCCGGGGGCGTAGAACTCCAACCGTGCAACAAAACAAAATTCCGGGGAAACCTGTAGGTGTGTCTAGGTAGGTTCCGACTGAGAACGCTAGCCACAATTTCCCAGTGGATGATTTTCCAGAGTTGACCCCCGTGTGCAAAAATTGCACACTCCATCACTGAGCAAAACCCTAGTTTCCAAGATGGACGTACAATATGAGGGCGGGGCCACCGGGCCGAAGGGAAGGGGTACCCCTAGCACTATCCTGGCCTGCTGAATCCAACGGAGTCAACAGTTCGTCGATCTGAGCCACGGTCTTCATTCTATGGCTCGTCCCATCTCGCATCCAAAAGGCCTTCAGGGACACCTGCTAGATACCTGCCGGGGGCGTAGAACTCCAACTGTGCAACAAAAATGGGTTTTGGGGAGTCTTGTAGGTGTGTCTAGGCAGGTTTCGGTCGGGAACGCTAGACCTAAGTTCCTGGTGGAAGATTTTCCAGAGTTGACCCCTGTGTGCAAAAATTGCACACTTCCTCACTGAGGAAAACCCTAGTTTCCAAGATGGACATACAATATGAGGGTGGGGCCACCGGACCGGAGGGGAGGGGTACCCCTAGCACTATCCCAACGTGGTGAATCCAATGGAGTCAACGGTTCATCGATCTGAGCCACGGTCTTCATTCTATGGCTCGTCTCGTCTCGCATCCAAAAGGCCTTCAAGGACACCTGCTGGATACCTACCGGGGGCGTAGAAATCCAACCGTACAAGAAAACTGGGTTCCGGGGAGTCCTACAGGTGTGTCTAGGAAGGTTCTGGCTGGGAATGCTAGCCACAAGTGCCCAGTGGAAGATTTTCCAGAGTTGACCCCCGTGTGCAAAAATTGCACACTCCCTCACTAAGTAAAACCCTAGTTTCCAAGATGGACGTACAACATGAGGGCAGGGCCACCGGGCCGAAGGGGAGGGGCACCCCTAGCACTATCCCAGTGTGCTGAATCCAATGGAATCGACGGTGTGTCGATCCGAGCCACGGTCTTCATTCTATGGCTCATCCCGTCTCGCTGCCAGAAGGCCTTCAGGGACACCTGCTCCTGCCGGGGGCGTAGAACTCCAACCGTGCAACAAAACCGAGTTCCGGGGAAACCTGTAGGTGTGTCTAGGTAGGTTCTGGCCGAGAACGCTAGCCACAATTTCCCAGTGGATGATTTTCCAGAGTTGACCCCCGTGTGCAAAAATTGCACACTCCCTCACTAAGCAAAACCCTAGTTTCCAAGATGGACGTACAAGATGAGGGCGGGGCCACCGGGCCGGAGGGCAGGGGCACCCCTAGCACTATCTCAGCCTGCTGAATCCAATGGAGTCGACAGTTTGTCGATCTGAGCCACGGTCTTCATTCTATGGCTCGTCCCATCTCGCATCCAAAAGGCCTTCAGGGACACCTGTTGGATACCTACCGGGGGTGTAGAACTCCAACCGTGCAACAAAACCGGGTTTCGGGGAGTCCTGCAGGTGTGTCTAGGTAGGTTTCGGCTGGGAACGCTAGCCCTAAGTGCTCGCTGGAATATTTTCCAGAGTTGACCCCAGTGTGAAGGCCATGCCAAATTCGCTAAAGGGGGCCATTTCTTGACCGGAGGCCCTCGGGCGTGTGTGGCCACCGTGGACAGGTCCGCAATGGCCAGGTGGACCTGCGAGAGGTGACGTAGTCCAAGTTCTCTCGCCGGTTTCGGTTTCGTGGCCCCGGGTCAAATCCTCCAAGTGTCCCTGAACGGCCCCGGGGTGCCCAACTATAATTCCCATAGCACCCGAACCGTGGCTCGAATCGTGAATCCGTCGATTCTGGTGGATCCGGGACGATGGGTTTTAGTTAGGGGACCCCCCACAGCGTCCCCCAAAGACCCATAAGCATTGCCAACGGGCCATCTCCGGAGCTAGGGTTTTGCTTAGTGAAGGCCATGCCAAATTTGCTAAAGGGGGACATTTCTCGATCGGAGGCCCCCGAGCGTGCGTGGCCACCGTGGACAGGTCCACAATGGCCAAGTGGACCTGTGGGAGGCGATAGAATCCAAGTCCTCTCGCCGATTTGGGTTTCGTGGCCCTGGGTCAAATCCTCCAAGTGTCCCTGAATGGCCCCGGGGTGCCCGACTATAATGCCCGTAGCACCCGAACTGTGGCTTGGTTCGTGAATCCGTCGACTCCGGTGGGTCTGGGATGCCGGGTTTCAGTTAGGGGACCCCCCACAGCGTGCCTCAAACACCTGGAAGCGGTGCCAATGGGCCATCCCCGCAGTTAGGGTTTTGCTCAGTGAAGGCCATTCCAAATTCGCTCAAGGGGGCCATTTCTCATCCAGAGTCCCCTGGGCATGCGTGGCTACCGTGGACAGGTCCACTATGGCCATGTGGACCTGTGGGAGCTGACGGAATCCGAGTCCGCTCACCAGGTTGGGTTCCATGGCCCTGGGGCAAATCCTCCAGGTGTCCATGAATGGCCCCGGGGTGCCCGTGGCACCCGAACCGTGGCTCGGTTCATGAATCCGTCGATTCTGGTGGGTTCAAGACGGCGGGTTTCAACTAGGATACCCCCCATCGCGTCCCCCAAAGACCCGGAAGTGGTGCCAACAATCCATCTCCGGAGCTAGGGTTTTGCTCAGTGATGGCCATTCCAAATTTGCACAAGGGGGCTTGTTATCACATATATAGTAGCCGGGCTACCATACATTATTTTTCATATTGTAGAGCACTTTTCAGCTAGTTCCTTTACATTGAGATGATGAGATGAGCATCTATCTATGGATCACTATCAGATTTTGGACAGCGTATGTATTCCCCATGCCATGACTGAGTCTCAGGATACTCAAAGAGATGACCGATGTAGCCATTATACCATTTATACAAAGCAATCAGTAGTGCCGAGAGTTACAGTAGTAGTTTCAAAGGACAGATGATGGTTTAGAGGATGGGAATTCAGGTATATGACTCAGTAGGTATATCATGGTGTTGTGGTTATATTGCTTTTATATTCATTCTTATGGAATGCCTTAGCATTTAGTGTCATGATTTGGCGATCATATAGATATGTGGACCTGATTGATCTTATTATATATATCCTACTGTCCTTACTCAAACTTAGAAGTTCACTATTCATACTCATTGGTTTTACCCTCCCTAGGGAGAATAGAGGTGATCATTCCACCATACCTTGGCTTGCTAGTGTTGGCTCCATTATTCATTGTCTTCATCCATCCATTGCCTACCTTTTCGTTTATCACCCCGACTTACTACTTGACTAGTGGCATGGAGGATCTTTCCCCACTATAGCCTCTGTATTGGATGAGCTTCCCTGTTTATTGTGTCTTGGCTATGAGTTGGTGACAAAACTTACCTTTGGTGAGTTGGATTGTAGGCCTAAATCATTCTGGTCGGTTGTCCCGATGTTTGGCATTGGCTCGAACTCCCCCTAGTCACTTGAGATGTTGTTGGCTAAAACTGAAAGCTCATGTACTACTTATGGAAACTTATAAATTCGCCCATGGAAACTAAAAAAGGGCAAGAGTGATGAACTGCTAAAAATACTCCTCGAAGAGTATAAGAAAGGTCCAAAAAGCAATGGTTTTTAAAAGCTATATCTAAACAATTGCTGACCTTATATATGTATGAAAACATGCCCTGGATGCAAGATGCAACTAGTTGTGCTTATCAGCACACCTGAGATCCGAAGGGTTATGTAGGCCAAAAAGGCCATGAAATGAAATTGAATGATCCTAATGAACCTGGATCAACTTGATGTAGATATGATGCCTAAGTTGAATAAGCACTTTCTAAACAACTTATCCATTTGTGAGACACCACCATCCCCTGTGTTGTTGCTCATTCAGTATATACTATGGTGTGTATTCCCTTTTCCATATCCAAAGTGTCACAATGTTAAGTCAGTCAGTCACCCTTTGGCCTAGCTAGTTTATTTTTAGCCTTCACCCTTCACTAGGAAATTGATCACAACTATGAAGTGAGTATGGTCTTGAAAGTCTAGTCTAAGTCATAATAATAATTAATAACACTATATATTTCTTGGTAGATCGCCAGTAATGATTAATTTTTGTTATAATTTCTATTTGAATGAGTTGTAGAGCATGCATTAACCTTTGACACTTTGCAACAACTTCTAATGATAGCCTGAGTTATATTTGGTCAATATTGACCTGGTCAAACTTAGTTTGACCAAGGCCAATCACAGGACATGAGATTATTGGACCTTGTGATGATACAGATAGATGGTATATGGTCTATGTACATGTACATGATGGTTCTATGCATTAGATACAGGTTTATGATGATGATTTATGGTTTTCAGCATTATTTGATCATTTACAGATTATTATTATTTCACTTGTTTCGGTATATTGGATATATTATATGATCATGCAAAGATCCATATGGTGTATGAGTACACATCTTGGATAGTTTTGGACCTTCTGAGTCCAATGAGACATTATATGTTCAGTTCCGGGAAGTTACAGTGATGATTGAGCCTTAGTAGGCTGTCTTAGTGCAGTTTTGGTCTGTCAGAGACCCTGTCAGAGCAGAGTTGGATTTTATTTGGTTCACCTAGGGCACCTAGGGCGCTGATGATGGAGGGGGTGGTCTAGCCACATGTTTTTAGCATATTACCCCCCTCCCAGGCACACTAGTGCCCTCACCTTGACAGTGCAAGCACTCCAGGAGGCAGTTTTGGGCAGGTACACGCTTCTCGAGGAAGTTTTGGATTGGTAGAAATGGCTACAGAGGAATTCGATTTGGGCTATTGAGGAAAATTTTTGGCATGGTATGATCAGTGATGATGAGTGGGATGTCTTCCGCACCTTCTCCAGCAGTTTCAGCTTCATCGGGGCCCACATCCATCACTTATGGCATTTTTTGATGATTTCTGAGGCCTCCTAAGGCCCACAATTTGTCCATAGAGGCATGATTTGGTACTTTGATGACTATTTTATTATTATTGTGCTATGGGGATTGACCAAGGGTGGCTAAAATTACCCCTTGGACCCACCATAAGCTTATTGTTATATTTTGTCATCATGATTTGGTGGGATCCCCTCTCCTAGGGCGATTTTGTCCACTTATGGTTATATTTTATGGTTGATCCATGTATTTTATTTTTTGAGCTCATATCAACCATTGATTAGATATTTTGATCTTTTAATCTTAGCCACTCATGTAAAAAGTGGTTAGGATTATGGTCTCTCTCCATCCTATTTAAGGAGAGAGCCTCTCATTGTAAAATCATCTAGAAATTTTTGGCTCTTGGCTCTTGGAATAAAATTTCTATCTTTTGGAGTACATGCTTGGGTTGGAGTGGATGTTGGTTGCTTTGATTGTAAATGCTTTTATCCATTGAACTGGAGGATCTATTGTAGCTATCTTGCATATTTCCCATATTTTTTTACAGGTGGAGAAGACTTCTTCAACAAGTGTGAATTGGTGGGGAGGCTTGCCCTTCAAGCTTGGAGGAGGATGTTTTGGGTTAAACAGGGAGTGGTTTTGTCTTTGCACCAGCTATTCTGTGCTTATCTCTTTCTTGCTTGTATCTACCTTCAACATGTTAAACTGATTGATGCTTTGCTCCTTGGTTTTGACAGGTTAGAGGGAAACATATGTGGCTTGGAAAAATCAATTGGGCAAGAGGGCTTCAAAAATTATCCATTTGATCTTTGGAAAAATTAATCCTCATCTCAACTAGCATTCATCTCTTCATCCAGGTATTCTCCAAAGGTATGATCTTCTTCTTCTTTGAATTATCCATAATTTCTAGATCATAAAAACCCTAATTAATCAAAACCCTCATAGAGTTTTTTCTTAGATCTACTTAGATCTAGCCTTGATTTTGAAGAGATATTAAAAAACCACCTCTATAGCATCCACCCCTAGTTGGATCTATAGTTTGGTGGTGATTGGATTAAAATTGACACACTTTTCAAGGCAATATAGCCGTCTTGAGGCAAATCGCACTTCCTTGGGAGAGGCTTGTTTGGTTAGATCTAGCATATGGGTAGGTGAGATCCCACTTGATTTGCAATCTACATATTTGATAACCTACCCCTAGACTCATACTTTGTTGATTTCTACCTTGTGGGAATCATTCCACATTTCAAGGGATTAAAATCCCATTTTGGACTACTTGGCACCTTAAAACTCATATCTAGTAAGATCTAACCCTTGGATTGTCTTGATTTTCTAGATCCACATAGATCATTGCCTAAACTACTTGGATCTACAATTTGGTGGCCATTGGACTTGTTTTTACACCCCTTTCCCATCTTTTAGCCCTCCTTGAGCAAGGTCGCACTTCCTTGGGTGATTGAGTTTGCCCACTTTGAGGACGTGGGTAGTTGAGATTTTTGTGGATTTGGAACGGGTATACCTTGAAACCTAGGTCTAGAGTATCATTTTGTGATGATCTGCCTTGGGGGTAGCATTCCTTATTTTAAGGGATTGTGGTCCACTTGGGTCATATCATGAAACCCTATATCTAGCAAAATCCAACCATCATATCCCAATTAGCCCACTTGATTTGCATGCTAGGTGTCTCAATCTACACTTTGACATATCATTTGACTCCATTAACCCATCCAACAAGGCACTAGTTCTCCTTAGGCAAGTCGCACTCCTTGGGAATTGTGTCAAACCTTAGATCCTATATGTGGGTATTCCTAATTTCAACTTAGATCCATAGATCTACTCATTACATATCCACTAGTACCAATTGCATCCCTTAATTTCACCTTGTGGGTCCCATTTGAACTATTCACATATCTCAAGAAAGTAGGTCCCACTTGTGTAACACATGGTACTAGATCTTGTCATTATAACTAATCATGTGGCCTAAATCATATATTGGTTGAAACACTAATTATCTCTCAAACCACCATCAACCATACTTTAACTTCTAGGTCCACTTAACCTTGCATTGGTTTCCGTAACTCATTATTTACTTATCCCTAGGAACCTTTGTTTGGGTGCAATCATCTTTGATTGGTAATAGGGTCTCCCCCTAGGTCATGATTCATCTAGATCTAAAGTGAAGAGTGCCTCGGTTGACATGACTCCCACCTTGCATTGGGAACTGTGGCATCTCTTGGGTCACTTCGTTAGTTGTCCATCTCCTCTACCGTCCCGGATGGGATACCACTAGGGGCAACTACAAGTTGTGTGATAACAGAGCCATTTCTCATCCGGATGCCCCCGGGAGTGTGTGGCCACTGTGGATAGGGTCCACAATGGCCATGTGGACCTGTGGGATGCGACGAAATCCAAGTCCTCTCGCCGGGTTGGGTTCTGTGGCCCCGGGGCAAATCCTCCAGGTGTCCCTGAACGGCCCCGGGATGCCCGACTAGAATGACCATGGCACCTGAACCATGGCTTGGTTCACGAATCCGTCGACTCCGGTGGGTCCGGGATGGCGGGTTTCAGCTAGGGGACCCCCCACAGTGTCCCCTGAAGAACCGTAAGTGGTGCCAACGAGCCATCTCTGGTGCTAGGGTTTTGCTCAGTGATGGCCATTCCAAATTCTCTCAAGGGGTGCATTTCTCCTCCGGAGGCCCCCAAGCGTGCGTGGCCACCGTGGTGCCCGACTATAATGCCCATAGCACCTGAAGGCCATTCCAGATTCGCTCAAGGGGGGCATTTCTCATCCGGAGGAAGAAGAAGATCAATTTTCGACAAAACAATGTAGTTAGCAGAAGAAGATCAATTTTTGACAAAACAATGTAGTTATTACATGTGGAGGCAGCGGTTTCCCGTGGAAAACGAGTGTAGGGTTGAGCAGAGGAAAGATGTTGGGAAATGGGCTTTTACATTAGCTTTTCCAATGGGCAGATGTAGGTATCTATGCTTTGGAGGCTGTAGGTATCTACACTTTTCTTCCGAGGGAAATCCTATTTTCGTCAGAAGAAAAGCATAGATACCTACAGCCGCCATATTTCCTTCTGTAAACCACTTGCCCATCGGAAAAGCTAATGCAATAGCCCATTTCCCAACATCTTTCCTCTGCTCAACCCTACACTCATTTTCCACAGGAAACCGCTGCCCCCACATGTAATAACTACACTATTTTGTCGAAAATTGATCTTTTTCTGCCTCCGGACAAGAAATGGCCCCCTCAAGCAAATATGGAATGGTCGTCACTGAGCAAAACCCTAGCTCCGAGGATGGCCCATTGGCACCGCTTCCGGGGCTTAGAGGTATGCTGTGGGGGGTCCCCTAGCTGAAAATCGGCATCTCGGACCCACCGGAGTCGATGGATTCATGAACCGAGCCACAGTTCTGGTGCCACGGGCATTCTAGTAGGGCACCCCGAGGCCGTTCAGGGACACCTGGAGGATTTTCCCCGGGGCAACGGAACCCAACCCGGCGAGAGGAATTGGATTTTGTTGCCTCCCATAGGTCCACATGTCCATTGTGGACCTGTCCACAGTGGCCACGCACGCCCGAGGGCATCCGGACGAGAAATGGCCCCCTTGAGCAAATTTGGAATGGCCATCACTCAGCAAAACCCTAGCTCCGGAAATGGCTCGTTGGCACCACTTCCGGGTCTTCGGGGGATGCTGTGGGGGGTCCCCTAGCCGAAACCCACCGTCCTGGACCCATCGGAATCGATGGATTCACGAACCAAGCCACGGTTCGGGTGCCACGGGCATTCTAGTCGAGCACCCCGGGGTCGTTCAGGGACACTTTGGGCATTTGCTCAACGACCACGGAACCCAAACCGGCAAGTGGACTTGGATTCCGTCGGCTCCCACAGGTCCACATCGCCATAGTGGACCTGTCCATGGTGGCCACGCATGCCCGAGGGCCTCCAGACGAGAAATGGACCGATTGAGCGAATTTGGAATGGCCTTCACTGAGCAAAACCCTAGCTCCGGGGATGGCCCATTGGCACTGTTTCCGGGTCTTCGAGGCATGCTTTGGGGGGTCCCCTAGCTGAAACCCAGCTCCCGGACCCACTGGAATCGACGGATTCATGAACCGAGCCACGGTTCGGGCGCTACGGGCATTCTAGTCGGGCACCCTGGGGCCATTCTAGTGGTGATAACAAGTTTACTGTCTGTTGAGTCTGATACTACATCCAGGATCCGCTCAGCAAACTTTGAGATAGAAAGCTCTATAATTTTAGGATACTGATTCAACCACTCATACAGTTTCTTACCTTCTCGAGGATCTAAATTTATAATTTCCTTCTGGGTAGATTCAGGCATTCTCTAGGATCTAAATTTATAATTTGCTTCTCGGTAGATTCAGGCATGGAATAATATTTGCTGGCACTTCCAAGCTCCGGAGACCATTTCGTTAGCCATAATATGTGCAACTCCTTTGATGAAAGATAAATTCTGGTGTGGACAGCAGCATTTGATACACTAGCCAAATCTATGTTGTTGGAAGAACTTAGATATTTCAACGAAGGAGCGTTTTGCAGGTGACTTGAAAATCCCTTCCATTTTTCAGCAATAAAACAAAGAAGTTCAACGTACAGATTTTCAGGCAAGCTTGTCAACCAATCAAACAACCGAATACAGGGAGATAACCACGCCCAAAACATTCAAGCTATTATAAAACTCTTGTTTATCAAGATAAGGATGGACTATGTGTACATTACGAGAATATAGATGAATGAAGTCACTTTGATGAACTTGTCCTCTTGCCGAGCTTCTGTGAACAATGAAGGATTCGTTGTCATTGCTAAGAGAAGTTCTAAGGTTAGTTTCTCGTAAAACAAAGATTGTATAAATCCAGCGGGTGTCCTTGAAGGCCTTTTGGATGCGAGACAGAACGAGCCATAGAATGAAGATCGTGGCTCCGATCGAGAAACTATCAGATCCGTTGGATTTAGGACGTCAGTATAGTGCTAGGGGTGACCCTCCCCTCCGATCCCGTGGCCCAGGTGTCACCATGTAGGTCCATCTTGGAAACTAGGGTTTTGCTCAGTGAGGGAGTGCAATTTTTGCACACGGGGGTCAACTTTGCAAAATCCTCCCCCGGGAACTTTGTGGTTAGCATTCCCAGCTGGAACCTCTCTAGACACACTTGCAGGACTCCCTGGAACTAGGTTTTGTTGCACGGTTGGAGCTCTATGCCTTGGCAAGTATCCAACGGGTGTCCCTGAAGGTCTTTTGGATGCGAGATGGAATGAGCCATAGAATGAAGACCGTGGCTCTAATTGAAAAACCGTCATCTCCATTGGATTCAAGACGTTAGGATAGTGCTATCCCCCCCCCTTCGGTCTCGTGGCCGGGGTGTCACCTTGTAGGTCCATCTTGGAAACTAGGGTTTTGCTCAGTGAGGGAGTGTGCAATTTTTTCCCACGGGGGTCAACTTTGCAAAATCGTCCACCGAGCACTTGTGGCTAGATTTCCAGCCTGGAACCATCCTAGACACACCTCCATGTCTCCCCGGAACCCGATTTTGTTGCACAATTGGAGTTCTATGGCCCCGGCAGGTGTCCCTGAAGGCCTTTTGGATACAAGACGGAACGAGCCATAGAATCAAGACCATGGCTCGGATCGACGAACCGTCGGCGTCGTTGGATTCAGGATGTCGAGACAGTGCTAGGGGTGCCCCTCCCCTCCTGTCCCGTGGCTCGAGTGTCACCATGTAGGTCCATCTTGGAAACTAGGGTTTTGCTCAGTGAGGGAGTGTGCAATTTTTGCACACGAGGGTCAACTTTGCAAAATACTCCCCCGGGAACTTTGTGGTTAGCATTCCCAGTCGGAACCTCTCTAGACACACTTGCAGGACTCCTCGGAACCAGGTTTTGCTGCACGGTTGGAGCTCTATGCCCCGACAAGTATCCAGCGGGTGTCCTTGAAGGCCTTTTGGATGCGAGACAGAACGAGCCATAGAATGAAGACCGTGGCTCCGATCGACAAACCGTCAGCTCCGTTGGATTCAGGACGTCAGGATAGTGCTAGCCCCCCCTCCCCTCCGGTCCCGTGGCCCAGGTGTCGCCTTGTAGGTCTATCTTGGAAACTAGGGTTTTTCTCAGTGAGGGAGTGTGCAATTTTTGCCCACGGGGGTCAACTTTGCAAAATCCTCCCGGTGTCACCTTGTTGTTGTTGGTTTCAAGATTTTATTTCTATACCTATCTATCCTACAAGTATAAATCAAAATATACTCTCCTAGTGAAATTATTACTTCTCAAAACATTAAACATAATTTTGAAACTACTGAGAATCAAGCGCACTGTGGGATTCCCGATTGTTACCAGACCTAGTTCACTAAATGATAAAGGATTGTTTCATTTCTTGGGTTGTATGTTGTTGCTCCGTGACATCCTTGTTGACATCAAGAGTAATACAAAACATAGATGGAGGGAAGTGCAGTGGGATAAGGTAACACAAGTGATATTTTAAAGGAACTCAAGCAAACAAAACAACCTCTTTGAAAATGTGTTGAATATTGCAGGAAAAATGTTACTCAATATTTAAGGGAAAAGGAAATTCAATAGAGGTCCAAATGATTTATCCAAGTGAGGAAATAAGGTTAAAGGACTAGAGGGATCATTGGCATCATTTTATGAAAGTTCTTACGGCATATTCACTTATGTTCCTTCACTAAGTATTCTAGCTACATCATATTTTAAAGATTAATGGTGTTATATCATAAATGCCATAATTTTCCTTTTTCCCTATACATTTGTAATTATGTTGAACACAACATAATGGGGAATGTGAAATAGGGAAAGGCTATGTGAAGTGATATTTTCAAGGAACCTAGGAGATGTGAATAAATAATTTGAAAATGTGTAAAATGATACAAGTCCAAAGGTGCACAATGTTTATGAAAAAGAGAGGGTAAAAGTAAAAAGAGTGAAAGGGAAAAAAGATGGGAACTATTGGGAGTTAGTCATTGTATATAGAACCAAAATCTTGAGCAAAAAAATCATTGTACTACCAAAACAAAATCGTAGGTTGACATGGCAATGTTGGAATTTATTGAATATACTTTTTCCTATAAAAATGGAGGGTAAATTCATGGATGAAATTTCATCAAATTTCATCATTGTACTACCATCAAATTTTCTCAAGGAGATGATGAAGTAGCTCAAGACAATATGGAAGTTTTTGCATCACATGAACCACATACATATTCACATAAATCATAACTTAATCATAAATCACGTACATCAAATAAACGATATCAAATTCCTATCTAACATGAATAACATTGATCATGCATGAATAAACAATGACATGGCTATAAATCATAACTTAATCATAACTCAAACATCAAATAAACGATATAAGATAGCGATATCAAATAAACTATCTAACATGAATAACTTTGGACATGCATGAATAAACAATCACATCATTACTATACTATGTACCTCAATCAATTAGGCCTTCTGGATCCTCTCGGTTTTTTATTGTCTCAAACAACCTCTCATGCTCTGCATGAGGTAGTAAGTAGCGTACCTTGTTTGATGAATTCATTGACATTGTCTGTAGTTGGATGTTTGTACCAATGATCAAGTGCGTAAAGTGATACACCCGCGACCCTGGTCTATAATCCGTGTATGTGTAGCCATTGCTCTTTGGTCCCTTTCCATCCATTGTAAGATATTCCCCTTGAACAACCATCGAGCCAGTGGGAAGGGTAATGCCTTCACTATCCGTTAATGATGCGAGGAGGGTTTGCTTCCCCTGGATGCATCGTGCCAACCAATAATTTGTCCCAATTGCACTGTCTTTCGGGGCGACAACTGCATAGATGTGTCCTGCAAAGATGCATTTTACGGTCATATTCCAACAAGTAGTGGTTTGATAACTTGGATAATTAGATATAAACAAGGAGGGAACCGGGATATGCATGCAGAAATGTTTACCTGGCTGTACTAGATCAGATATATGATCATATTCATTCGAAATAGAGGACTGGCCTTCCTCTAACTGGATTGTTTCAACAACTGCACGTGGTTCCACTGCAAGTGATACATGATCCCATTCATCAACCCAATCCATTGATTCGCATTCATCCCATTCACAACTGTTGCAAGGCCCACAAAAGTAAGCAAGTTTTCGCGTCCATATTTCAAATAAGGGGTTGTTTGAGCTTCGAACCGAATGAAATCCACAAGTTCCTTGCACAGTACTGCAACTATAAGAACGCGATCGATCTATATCAACTACATGCCATAAATTTTTGACAACATGTCCTCTACCTGTTGGTATGTGTTGCTCTGTGGTTCGATCTGACATTTTTGCATAGCACCATTGAACTATGGTTTCTGCATCCCGAATATGAGGGTTTCTCGTGCACCTCATCTCTTCCCTTCGTAGGGCAGTTTTGAGACATGCCCCATCACCGTCTTGCTCTCCCTTTCCATGATCGGTCTCAAAATAGTTCCACACATGCAGCACATCACAAGTCTTGTGCAAAATACTCAACCATTGGAATACACGTGCATTTTTGAACTGGCCTGCACAACCATCTGACCATATCCAATGCCGATCCATCTGTATACCTCTCTCCTTCAGCTGATCATAGAAAATTTTGAAGCAATGTCGCACGTAATGCAGGTCATGGCACCTGTCCTCACTGATGTAGAAGTTGGTCTCTTTCAATATTATCCTCCTATCATTGCTGCTCTCTGGCGTGTGCCTATACGTGATATGGACCATTATGCTAACTTGATCTGAATGGTAGTATTGACTTTGAATCTCATTATGTGGCTGCAGGGTGTAGTTTTCAACAAATTCCACAACCGACAATATTGTGCCATTGGGGAAGGTGTCCCTGCATTGTCTGTACTGTTCATCCTGCCATCGTGCTACATGGACATGTTGTACATACTGCTCGGTCGTTTGGTAGAATTCCTTCATGAAATTGCAAATTTGTACCTGGTGCCACAAAACCCAGGGCATTAATACAACGTGACATTTTCAATGTGAATATATATGTACAAATTCAACATGTACAATATGAAAGTATGCAAACTTAGATTACCTGTGACTTCACCAATGCAATTTTTTTGCTTTCCTTCGAACTATCTACTTGATATGTTATGTACTGGAAGTTCTGCATTTCTATTGACATCCTCCCAAATGCGTGCTCCGCGGTTGCGTGGATGCAGGGGTTCTATAATGCAAATCCAATGCAACTGGAACACGTCCCATATAAACATGATCTTTTATAATACTTTTGTCCTTCAGGTTTTGGACACATTATGCTATGTGTAAATTCTCTGGATGCATTCGGTGGTTGTAACGATGGGAAATCCTGCACAATTTTAGTATGCAACTCACAAAATATATGTCTATATGTATCATAAAAGTACTCAAATTCTACATGGTATCTACAACAACATGTATTGCGATCATTGCAAATTTTAACATACCAGGGTTTGCAATTTTCAAAGGACCTTTGGCCCAAGTTCAATTGTGTGTGCTCATTCTTGAACCTCTCGTAGAGTTCTATTTGTGTCATTTCAAGGAAGTGCTTGACATGGGGTTCACCCCCCCAACACCTTTTCTCAACTTTAAAACATCTCTTTGATTCGATGACGGTCTAGTGTTATCATGCCAAAACTTCTACACTAGTTCTTTAACAGCATCAATGAGCTTCATGTTTGAACGAGGTAACCTACCAACAAAGGCCCAACAATCTTTTTGGCCTGGGTTCTCAAGTTTTTCTCTAATGGCAGAATACTTTTGAAGAGTCTTTCTGTCTACTTTAAAGATTTTACATGTGTGTGATAGTAGGCGACGTTGCCTTGTGGATTTGTCTACAATCGAATCCGATAGTACACGACGGGCCGCATTAAAATCTTTTGTACGAGAAGTTTTTCCAATCAAATTAAATGCAGATTGTAGATTTCTAACAACATGATTGTTGACATCTGAACTTCTAACTACCTTTATGCTCAAAATTCTCCTAACATCCGCTAGACAATGTGATTTTAACAAAGCAACAAACAATTGACATTTTGTTGCATTGGTTTTGGATTCAAAAAATTCTTTCGTTATCTTGCAACAATGGAAATCAATAGTGCGTTTGAGCATCTTACCTTCAAGTCCTGAAAATGAACTTTCATCTACATGAATACATCTGGGAGTTCTTCGTCGTCCGCTTGATAGTCGAGGCAAGGGAGTCAGCAAGGAAGTATGAGTCCCATCAACAGCTTGTTGTGGCCATTTGTTCACAACTTGATCCTGCAAGGGAGTGTGTTCTTCATGTGTGTGCTCTTCTTGGGGAGGTTTCCAATTAAGAGCTTGTTCAACGTCCCTCCCTTCATACTCGACATCAGGCAAGATTTGATTGGCTTCAACCACTTCGTCATTGCTTGTTGATGGATCTAAGGCACTAACATTTTGCTTTCTACGGTTTTGCATGTACAACCTGGCTTTTTCTCTTATATCATGGACCTTTTCAGGGTGAAGTGGGTTCCTTCTAGACTTTCTTTTATTATTACGTCTGTTTCCCATATTCAATGCGTTTTAAAAAAAAACAAAAATATCACCCCTACAAGAATGAACAACAAATAAGATATTAAAACTCGATGTGCACATGATTATTAAAGCTCGATGTAGCAATTGATAATGTACAACAACATCTAGTGAGAATGTTTTCATATAATCTTAAAAGCTATTGGGAATGCCCTACATATAACTGCAACGACACCTCTAGGAACTCGGTAGGATGGTATTGGATGGTATTGAATGGTGGTATGGGATGTTAGTAGGAGCAACTTCCCTATGAGGGAAAATAGCCCCAAAAGACTAATAGTTTTCAATTCTCTAGGTGTTTGTGTGAGTTGTTGTAGTGAAACCATGAGGAATTCAACAAATGTTTGTCTACTAGATGGAAGAATGTGATTATGAAATGTTATTGGTGGTGATGCAAGTAATTTTTTTTTATTATCTTCATGAAAGGTTGAAAGCATTGCTTGGTGCATTTTGTAGTTTTTTTTTAGTAAGATGTTTTTATTGTCTATGTTGAAGATTAAGAAAACTAAAATAGATCTATCATACAATCCATGAGGAAAAACCCAAAATAGATGCCATTCAAACAAGTGAATGAAGACTAAACTAGATTTAACAAGATAAAATTATCACCATACCTAAAGGATTATGATTGCTCTTTGCCTCAAATGTCAAATTCTCTTTTGATGTGTCCACTACATGTAAGAAGACGTCATGTGTGTCCAAGTAGCATGAGAATTCAATCCAAGGTGCCAAATAGAGTCCAACTGTTGTGTATTCACTCGATTGATCCAAATAGAGCCCAAGAGGTGTGTATTCAATCCAAGGAGCCAAAATAGAGCCCAAAATGTTGTGTATTCTATCCAAATGGTCAAGGAAGCACCAAATGGTGTATGAATTCAATCTACCATTTAAATTCTTGTCGGACTGTGCGTGAAACCAGCGAAGAGAATGCGAAAATGAGGAAAAAATTGCGGGAGAAAGAACGCGGGTGATTTTCTAAATTTTATCGTCAACCGGGACGCGCACACGCATCTAGCGCGTGCGCGTCCATTCTAAACGTTGTATTGTTTGGTGGGTAACGTTCAGTGCATTTATTACCCAAGAGATATAAATGTGTCAGGTTATTCCTAGAGCCCCTCCCCATAAAGAGGCCCTCCCCCATAAAAGCCTTTAGGACCTCTTCTAACCCATAATCCCTATGTGCATTTAAGTGCTTCTAGGTGTTTAGGGGTTTAGGGGTATATTTACAAATATGTATTTTAATTTCAAAACATTAATTTAATTTTGAATTATAAACATATGTATTACATCAAGAATAATGCTATTACATCATCTTCATCATCATCCACAACATGGTCATCGTCACCATCTTCATAGTCATCATCATCATCATCATTGTGAGGACGAGGATGATGATGGTGACGATGGTGATGATGACGACGATGGTGGATGATGATGAATATGAGTATGATGATGAAGAAGATGATGATGATGATGATGAATATGAGCATCATCAAAATCATCATATTCGTCATCATCATCTTCACTAGTCATCATCGTCATCACATGATCATGGTCACGATCATCACTGTCTTCGTCATCACTGTCTTTAGTCATCTTCATATTCGTCATCGGCAACTTCCTCCTAATCATCATCATCATTGACATCTTCGTCATCATCTTCGTATCATCATCATCATCATTGACATCTTCGTATCATAATCATCATCATCATTGACATCTTCGTATCACCATCATCGACGAAGAAGATGATGATGATGAATATGAGTACGATGATGATGATGACTAATTTGGAGATGATGATGATGATGATGGTGAAGATGATGAGGAATATGCAACACATCATCATCATCAACACCATGATCGTCATCATCATCATCATCATCATTGTGAGGATGCGGATGAAGATGATGATGATATGATGATGATGATGATGGATGATGATGAATACGAGTACGGTGATGAAGATGATGATGTTGATGACGAATATGATCATCATCATCATCAGAAAAAACATCATATTCGTCGTCATACTCATCTTCATTAGTCATCATCATCACCATCTTCATCATCATCATCATTGTGGGGACGGGGATGATGACGATGATGGCAATGACGATGAATATGGTGATGATGACTAATGGAGATGATGATGATGTTGATGATGAAGATGATGGTGGTGATGATGACGATGGTGGATGATGATGAGTATGAGTACGATGATGAAGAAGATGATGATGATGATGATGAATATGATCATCATCAAAAGCATCATATTCGTCTAGTCATCATCATCACCATCGTCATCATATGATCATGGTCACAATCATCACTGTATTTAGTCATCTTCATCTTCATCATCACCATCTTCCCCTTAATCATCATCATCATTGACATCTTCGTCATCATATTCGTATCATCATCATCATCATTGACATCTTCATATCATCATCATCATCATCGTTGACATCTTCGTATCATAATCATCATCATCATTGACATCTTCGTATCATCATCGTCGACGAAGATGATGATGATGATGATGATGATGATGATGATGATGAATATGAGTACGATGATGATGATGACTAATTTAGAGATGATGATGATGACTAATTTTGAGATGATGATGATGATGAAGATGATGAGGAATATGCAACACATCATCATCATCTTCATCATCATCAACAACATGATCATCATCATCAACAATATGATCATCATCAAAATCATCATACTCGTCATCATCATCACCAGCGTCATCATATGATCATGGTCACGATCATCATTGTCTTTAGTCATCTTCATCTTCGTCATCATACTCGTCATCGACATCTTCCTCCTAATCATCATCATCATTGACATCTTCGTCATCATCTTTGTATCATCATCATCATCATTGACATCTTCGTATCATAATCATCATCATCATTGACATCTTCGTATCACCATCATCGACGAAGATGATGATGATGATGAATATGAGTACGATGATGATGATGATGCTGATGATGATGATGAATATGAGTACGATGATGATGATGACTAATTTGGAGATGATGATGATGATGATGACGATGATGATGATGGTGAAGATGATGAGGAATATGCAGCACATCATCATCATCTTTCTCATCATCAACACCATGATCATCATCATCAACTTCCTCGTCATCGTCATCATTGTGAGGATGCAGATGATGATGAGGATGATGAAGATGATGATGATGATGATGACGATGGATGATGATGAATATGAGTACGATGATGAAGATGATGATGTTGATGACAAATATGATCATCATCAACAGCAGCAAAAACATCATATTCATCGTCGTACTCATCTTCATTAGTCATCATCATCACCATCTTCATCATCATCATCATTGCGGGGACGGGGATGATGATGATGATGACAATGACGATGAAGATGGTGATGATGACTAATGGATATGATGATGATGATGATGATGATGAAGAAGATGATGACGAATATGCATCACATCATCCTCATCATCATGATCATCTTCATCATAATCAACACCATGATCGTCATCATCAACTTCCTCCTCCTCATCATCGTCATCATCATCATTGTGAGGACGCAGATGATGATGAGGATGATGGTGATGATGATGAAGATGATGGTGATGATGGTGATGATGACGACGATGGTGGATGATGATGAGTATGAGTACGATGATGAAGAAGATGATGATGATGATGATGACGAATATGATCATCATCAAAATCATCATATTCGTCATCATCATCTTCACTAGTCATCATCATCACCATCATCATCATATTATCATGGTCACGATCATCACTATCTTCGTCATCACTGTCTTTAGTCATATTCATCTTCGTCATCGCCATCTTCCCCCTAATCATCATCATCATCATTGACATCTTCGTATCATAATCATCATCATCATCATCATTGACATCTTCGTATCATCATCGTCGACGAAGATGATGATGATGATGGTGGTGGTGGTGGTGGTGGATGATGATGAATATGAGTATGATGATGATGATGACTAATTTTGAGATGATGATGATGATGATGATGATGATGATGATGGTGGTGGTGGATGATGATGAATATGAGTACGATGATGATGATGACTAATTTTGAGATGATGATGATGATGATGAAGATGATGAGGAATATGCAACACATCATCATCAACAACATGATCATCATCATCAAAAATATGATCATCATCAAAATCATCATACTCGTCATCATCGTCTTCACTAGTCATCATCATCACCATCATCATCATATGATCACGGTCACGATCATCACTGTCTTTAGTCATCTTCATCTTCATCATCATACTCGTCATCGGCATCTTCCTCCTAATCATCATCATCTTCGTATCATCATCATCATCATTGACATCTTCGTATTACCATCATCATCATCATTGACATCTTTGTATTACCATCATCGACGAAGATGATGATGATGAATATGAGTACGATGATGACTAATTTGGAGATGATGATGATGATGATGGTGAATATGATGAGGAATATGCAACACATCATCATCAACACCATGATCATCATCATCAACTTCCTCGTCATCATCATTGTGAGGACGCGGATGATGATGAGGATGATGAAGATGATGATGATATGATGATGATGATGATGATGATGATGATGATGGATGATGATGAATACGAGTACAATGATGATGATGATGATGTTGATGACGAATATCATCATCATCATCATTAGCAAAAACATCATATTCGTCGTCATACTCATCTTCATTAGTCATCATTATCACCATCTTCATCATCATCATCATTGTGGGGACGGGGATGATGATGATGATGACAATGACGATGAAGATGGTGATGATGACTAATGGATATGATGATGATGTTGATGATGAAGATGATGACGAATATGCAGCACATCATCCTCATCATCATGATCATCTTCATCATCATCAACACCATGATCATGATCATCAACTTCATCATCACCATCATCATCATCATTGTGAGGACAAGGATGATGATGATGATGATGATGATGATGATGACGATGATGATGGTGATGGTGATGATGATGACGATGGTGGATGATGATGAATATGAGTACGATGATGGAGATGATGATGATGGTGACGAATATGATCATCATCATCATCATCATCTTCATTAGTCATCATCATCACCATCATCATCATCATCATCATCGTCCTCATCATCATCATCATCCTCATATGATCGTGGTCACGATCATCAATGTCTTCGTCATCATAATTTAGTCATCTTCATCTTCGTCATCATACTCGTCATCACCATCTTCCTCATAATCATCATCATCATCGACATCTTTGTCATCATCATCATCATCATCATTGACATCTTCATATCATCATCATCATCATTGACATCTTCGTATCATTGTCGTCGACAAAGATGATGATGAATATGAGCACGATGATGATGATGACTAATTTGGAGATGATGATGATGATGATGAAGATGATGAGGAATATGTAGCACATCATCATCATCTTCATCATCATCAACATGATCATCATCATCAACTTCCTCATCATGATCATCATCATCGTCATTGTGAGGACGCGGATGATGATGAGGATGATGAAGATGATGATGATGATGATGGTGGTGGTGGTGGTGGTGGATGATGATGAATACGAGTATGATGATGATGAATACGAGTACGACGAATATGATCATCATCATCATCATGACCATCAAAATCATCATATTCGTCATCATCATCTTCATTAATCATCATCATCGCCATCTTCGTCATCCTCACCATCATCATCATCATCATATGATCATGGTCACGATCATCATTGTATTCGTCATCATAATTGTCATCTTCATCATCCTCATCATACTCATCATCGCCACCTTTGTCATCATCTTCGTCATTGACATCCTCATCATCATCTTCCTATCGTGATGATGATGATGATGATGATGACGAAGATGTTGTTGATGAGGAAGAGGGTGATGACAAAGATGACGATGATGATGATGATGGTGGTGGTGGATGATGATGAATATGAGTACGATGATGGAGATGATGATGATGTTGATGTTCATTGTACTCATCATCAACATCATCATCATCATCTTCATCATCATCAACATCAATGGTGATGATGAGGATGATAATGATGATGTTGATCTGACGTTGACGATCAAGATGATGACCTAGATGTTGATGATGATGAGGAAGAAGAGCGTGGTGACGATGATGATGACGGTGTTGATGATGACGATGATGATGATGATGATGATGATGATGATGATGGTGATGGTGATGGTGATGAGGATGGAGAAGATGATGATGATGGATATGAAGATGTTGATGATGATGATGATGGTGATGAAGATGATGATGATGTTGATGAAGAAGATGGTGATGATGAAGAAGATGACGATGATGGAGATGTTCATCAACATCTTAATCATCATTGTCATCTCCCCCTTCCTCATCAACATCTCCATCATCGTCATCTTCTTCATCATCACATCTTCATCAACTTTATGTATCCCCGTGACAAAGGAAATTACATGAACGCGTACACGCACCTACGCGTACGCGCATCTACACGTACGCGCTATTAACCACGCGTGCGCGCTTCTATAGATGCGTGCGCACCTATTTGCACGCACGCGTGTATGAATTCAAATTGTTTTTGGCGCCCTTGCATGCTTGGAATTAGCTTCAGACTACACCTTTAAGCTCGGTCTGATTTATCTATGATTTATGGCAGAACACATCAAACGCTGCAACTTCCTGTTTTTCAAAGCTAGTTCTGCATAAGCTCCACGAGTGCACTGCAAATGAAATTGCACACACTTGTCGAGCTCTGTGTGCAGATTTCAAATATATAATTTTTTAATAGATCTGTTGTTGTTCTCTATTTTTAATTCCTTTTAAACTGCACTCATGTCAAATTCGTAAAAAACATAGGTCGTTTATTTGGCCTATAAATTTTGATTGGCTTACATATTTCAAAAACAGAAAAGAACCCACATAAGAGAACGAAAATACCTACACCCTAAAAAAAAAAATGTATTTTGATTATTTTTAGACCATGATATGGTGGATTAAAACTTGACCATGTCCTTTTAGGGCTTCACTGACTTCGGTAATTTAAAAAAATATAAAATTAACTTTTAAAATTTTGGAAAAATAGCTCCTTAAAATATTTGTCTGTTGCCTACGCCTCTACATATTTTTTTTCTCATAAATTGAAAATTTACATAGCAAATAGGTAGGTCAATAAAAACATGTGCATTATGTTTTGGAAAAAAAATAACATACCAATCTTCGAATAATGACATTTTGGGGTGGTTATACACTTTTCCATAAATAAAAGTTATATATTCCGGAAGGTCATCCGTTTTTCTACGTTTCATCTTTTTACACCTAATCGGAAAAAGTTTTGTAGGTACCTCTAATAATTGATTTTAATGATAATATTTTTGTTTTTCCAGAATGTCATTGCAACTAACGTGTCATAATTGGGTATCATTACCTTGCACCAGCCCAGAAGCTTCTGTATATGTGCAACAACTTCCGTATATGCCTTGCGCATATATGGAAGCTGTTGCGTACTAGAGTGTTCAACAAATCTAATGTTTCTTTTGTATTAGACATTGTGAAGACAATTTGAGGCCTCCTTGTGCAGGTAGGACCAATTACAAGGACTCAATCAAACTGGGCGATTCTTGCAAATATGCCCTTTACAAGCAATGTTTCAGCAGATTCAAACTTGAAAGAAAAAGGGTGTCGGTCTCAGCCGAAAATGCACCCACATACAATGTGCAGTTCAACTTGACTAAGTTTGGTACTATACACAAAACACAAATGCAAGTACCAAAACAAATACTAGAACTTACAAACAAAACACAGTATGCAAGTTACATTCTTGAATGTTGAACTAAGGAATCTGCTATACCTGAATGATGTAGAACTTCTCTTCTTTTGGAGCAGTTGCAGCAACAACTGCAAACTTGCTTGGATCCTTCAAGCAGACACACCAAACTTCTCTTGAGTCTTCTCTGCAAGCTCACTTCTGTCAATTACTTGTAGGATAACCGATGGGTAGAGAAAGAGTGTTAATCTAGCATATACACAGTGCATTTCAATTTTGCAGCACTAAAAAAATTCTGGAGCAAGGTGCATCATTCAATTCTGCAACACACTGACAGCTTCACATATTTTGGAAAAACACCTTCTGCAACTTGAATCTTTGGACCTATATTCAAAAGTTTTTATGCTTGAATAAAGTGCCATTGCCATTCATCAATGCAACTACAAGCTTACATCAACCATACCATTCACTACAAGCAGTAGTTCCAATTTCAAGCAAAAATGCAAACAATAGCCTCAATATTCCAGCTCCTTGATAGAGAATGACTCCAAAGATGCAAACTTTCACAATGCCGCTCACACAAGAATTTCAACAGCACCAAGGTTGAGACAAGTTGCATTAGCAATGGCAATAAGCAACAACTTGACGTCAATCCAAGTCGCAACACTGTGTGTGTGGATGTCACACATCTACTAGAAAGGGGGAGCATAGTTCACTTTCCACGTTCTCCACTCACGGATGGTATTTAAACATTGCTGGTGCTGTTCCAATGGTGTCTTCACAAGCATAGAATATTTTAATGTGTCAAAGGTTATCATAACAATGCAAAAGGCGGCCTCTCAACAATTTTAATGCATTGCTCTGGTGTCAAGTTTTCATTTAATGTGGTGCAAGTAGGTATGCGGTATTCAAGTCGAACATAGCTCACTTAGTTAGCACAACATACACCTTTATACAGTGTTCACATACATATTCACAGCAAAAATCCTAACGATGAAATGGCACTTAGTTAGCACAACATACACCTTTATACAGTGTTCACATACATATTCACAGCAAAAATCCTAACGATGAAATGACTTCACCGCATACCAGTTTCCAATGCATTCATTCTAAAGGAAAGGCGCTTCATGAAAACCGAAAAATGCAGACTTCACTCCAGTCAGATAACGAGTGGGAGTGAGAGCTCACCAACGATTTTCTTCATGAGTTTATCTCCGATGACATAATCTTCAAATATTTGAGAGACACCATCGATCAACGCAGCATGTGCAATAGAAGTTGAATATCACCCTTAGCATGTGCAATAGAAGTTGAATATCACCCTTAGTAGAGTAGTGCCAACCAGTTCGTGGCTCATGTAGCCTTCACGGTGGTCTACCATCATGTTGAAGGTCGCAGCTCTTCAAAATGGCGTGAGGCAGCATCCAGTGTTCAGCGCAGCTCAAAAAATCAAACCATAGTTCTCAAAGGATGCATCAACTTCACCATACAAACTCAGCACTCAACTCCAATGCTTCCACACTTCAATGCAGTAGCTTCAAAAATGAATGTTTTCCATGAAATAGAATGCACAAAATCACCCCAATCTTCATCCAAGAGAGAATTAGGGTTTCTCTTTTTTTGGAACAAACTCACGGCTTTTTCTTGTTTTTCTTTTTTTTTTAAATCACACACATGCATAGAAAGAAATAGGACACGCATTCAAAATCCCATGCCTGCAATGATTATTTAATCTCACAATCCATGCAATACCAAAAGATGCCCTGACTCATTAATCAAACGTTACAGATCTATTAAGGTTTAGACCCTCGAGCTAGAAATGAGAGGCTCCAACTTTCACACTAGGGCACAATTGCACAGGTTCCACGATGGCACCAACTCCGCATCGAAGGGTGATATACAATATCATTCACTCCAGCTCCAATGAAGTCATGATAATACAGTCTGGAACACATTAGAGAGTCTCGACTGACTCCACACACAAGTCGATGGATTATGCAAACTGTAAGAAAAGTATTCACAAGAGTGCACCAGTCTCCAAAGATTGCACACAGATAATCAATGCACCAGTCAACATCATCTCTTACCAACACTCAACGGAAATGGAATGAAGATTCGACTCTCCCACAAAATATTTAAAAAGGGTAGTATCCACGCATGCAAAATAGGCGAATACATGTACATAGAGGCGAGGAGAGGAGGGAAACAAGAGGTTGAGAGGAAGTGAGCTTCCCAAGTGACCAGGAAAAATACAGTGATCCATTTCAAATCCCCCAAATCCCCATTGACAATGCGTGGATTGAAATGCAGCAGAACCCGTCGGTCTAGCTCGACACAAGGCAGCCCTTCTACGGTCGAAGAACCAACGCAGCTTCACGTTTCAGCTTCAATGCAATCAACGCATACGGTGCAGAAAGATGAAGATACTTGGGTCGTGAACACCTTATCTACAGATAGAGCGTGGCCAATAGAATAATTTCTATTGCAAAATAGTGCAGGTCTGGCACATATGACAGAGATTATGCACAGAAACACAGACTCCACAACAGAAGCAGAATCAAGCAGAATGGTAGATTCATGAGCGAATATGGGATGCGTTAGACAGGAATCAATAAAGTACACCCATAATCATAGTAGCATAATTGAATACGAACACGAATACAATTCGGTAAGGAAAAATATGGAACCAAAAAATCCAATATGGATACGGAAGTAGATTTTTTATATGAATAATAATTTTAATCAAATATACACTGATATATCATAAATGTACATTTCCAATACTGATAAAATATTGAAGTAGACTTCTTATATGAATAACAATTTTAATCAAATATACACAAACATCTCATAAATGTACATTTAAAATCATTCGTTTATTTCTAGACATGTTATTTACAATCAAAATTACTATTTAAAAACAAAAATATAAATATAAAATCTCAATGTACTAGGATAGAGAGTGTGAGAGATAACAATTAATTAGTAATAAGTGTGGGAGATAACAAGTATTTAATAGTAATTATTTTTATAAGAAAGTATGAAATTGAATGTAATTTACATTTTATAGTGATTTGAATAATTAAAATGTGGCATTTCAAAATTGGTATTTCAAAATTTAATTTTCCAATGTAGTACATGAAAGGCCAATACGGCCGAATTACGCTACTATGCGCACAATTCCATGCCAAAATTAGGTTGTAGGTAAACGGTCACATAGATGTGGAATAAGGCAGACAAGTAATGCCAATAGCTATCAGGGTTAGGTAAAGGCAGGCATAAATGCCCTGAGCAAAATAATCAAGTGGATAAGCAGAGAACAAAAGAATAAATGTAAGTTGCAGAATAGGCAAAGAATAATTGCAGGAGATGGCAGCACTGCACAGGCCATAGGTCAATAATAGGCTCTGATACCCTGTAAGGTGCCCAAACGGGCACATAAACAATTAACTCATGAAGACATATGAAATAGACGTGAAAGCATATATTATTCTCATTAATTAATGTATATATACAATGAGAATTGTCCCATGGGTTTCATATTCCCAAGTGGACTCTTGGACTCCCAGGTGACTCTTGGTCTACTCTCACAACTATTGATATTATTTGCACATGAATGTGCACACCAATCCTAACACCAAGGATTAGTCTCCAACAGATTTTAATGACAAATGACTAAGATTAAGATTATGCATTGATTTCAGTGACAAATGCACTAATTAAGATAAATATTATGCATTGATTTCGCTGACAAATGCAACAACTAACATTAGGATTATGCATAAATTTCAATGAGGTATGCATAAACTAAGATTAGGATTATGCATAGACTGATATTAAGATTATGCATTGATTTTAGTGACAAATTCACTGATTAAGATTGAAATTGTGCATTGATTTCAGTGACAATTGCATCGACCAAGAGTAGGATAATGCATTGATTTCGGTGACAAATGAATTGACTTCAATCAATAAAAAAAGCATTAACTTCAGTGACAAATGTATTAATTTTGGTGTTGATGTATTGCTTCCACCATATAATCAAATGGGAAAGCATCTTAACAACTAATATTAGGATTATGCATAGATTTCAATGGCAAATGACTAAGATTAAGATTATGCATTGATTTCAGTGACACGTGCACTGATTAAGATAAAGATTACGCATTGATTTCACTAACAAATGCAACAACTAACGTTAGGATTATGCATAAATTTCAATGAGGAATGCATCGACTAAGATTATGATTACGCATAGACTGATATTAAGATTATGCATTAATTTCAGTGACATGCACTAATTAAAATTGAGATTATGCATTGATTTTAGTTACAATTGCATCGACTAAGAGGAGAATAATGCATTGACTTTAGTGACAAATGCATTGACTTCAATCAATAAAAAAAGCATTAACCTCAGTGACAAATGTATTAATTTTGGAGTTGGTGTATTGTTTCCAACATATGATCAAACGGGAAAGCATCTCAACAACTAATATTAGGATTATGCATAGATTAGAATGACAAATGACTAATATTAAGATTATGTATTGATTTCAGTGACAAATGCAATGATTAAGATAAAAAAAAAATTATGCATTGATTTCACTGACAAACGCAACAACTAACATTAGGATTATGCATAAATTTCAACGAGGAATGTATCGATTAAGATTAGGATTACGCATAGACTGATATTAAGATTATGCATTGATTTCACTAAAAAAAGCATTGATTAAGATTGAGATTATGCATTGATTTCAGTGACAAGATGGAAAACATATCAGGTGTGGCTATTTGAAAAGTTAAAGAAGATAGATTGAAATTGATTACTTTGTAAGCTATTTATTATTTATTTTACACATCCTCTTACTTTCTTACTATTAACATTTTTCATTATTCAATACTGTTATTCATCTTATTCCTCTTTTAACTATTGAAGTTGTCTTTACATACTTCATATACATAATCATGATCATATACAAGTTTTATGTGACCACCCCGGACTGTGACCAGCCTAGATCCATCTAAACTCCAAATCTACAATGCGCCGAGAGGGATCAAATCCCTCGGGGTGTAAGCCTCTCCAACTAGAGATAGACAAAAAAAGAGGTTTGCACCTCTAGTTATTTGATCCCTCTCTGCGAATTGTAGATCCAGAGTTTAGATGGATCTAGGCTGGTTTAATATTAAATTCTTACATGAACAAATTATTAATGAATATATCAGTTTTTGTATTTATAGTTATTTGTTTTTCATGATATGGCATTGCCATGTTAATGACCTCCCAGCAAGCATAAACCTTGAATTGTAAATTGTCCAAGTTTGACATGCAATTTTCTTGAAAGTGAAAATTAAAAACCCTAATTTTGAACATTTATTTTGTCCTTATCATTACTTAGCTAAGCTAATTTGATTACTAATTACTTAGCTAAGCTAATTTGATTACTAAGGATGTATAATTTAAAAAAAAAATTAATTTAATTTGAGTACTTCATATTGAAAATATATAATAATAATTTTTTTAAATTAACTTAATTACTTGAAAATACTTTTTAAGTAATCAAACAAGCAAATATAAGTTTAATATACTCATTTGACACCAATATAAGTTCAATTAAAACAGGAAAATAATAATACCTAAACTAGAAGAGATTTTCATGATCCACACCTGTGAAGTAATATGAAGCACGACCTTCAATAAACTTTGGCTTGAAATTCATATATAGTGAATATTCAATAAGCAATTGTCTACAAGTAAAATGCAAATGAATTCCAAAATACCTTAAGCAGGAAGAAAGAAAAGTGTTACTAAAAAATTCAACAGCAAGAACAACTGTATGCACATATATTTGAACAATCCATCCCCACAAAACGCTATATTCCAAATAATTTTGCAACCTTGATAGACTATGCATGCTTCATTAATAATACCAAGATGGCAATTTACAGCAGGAACAAGATACAACTCGTTCAAACTACAAGAAAGATTGTCCAGCTATGTTGAAAATTCTCCGCACTTTACAACTTCAAGAATAAAGAGGGTTGTTCAATCATCCAATATTTACAAATGACCTGCATGATTCGTTTAGTGAAACTCAAAACCATACTGATTTTGAATACATGCAGTAAACATTCATGGGAAGACATATTCCAGTATACAAATTTCAATCTATTCATCCCTTTGTATTACATTTCCCCAACTACAGTGTATGTTCTACAAATTTATCTCTTCTATTTGTCCACATCTCCATTTACAGCTTCACTTTCCCACTCTTCACTGTCCTCACTTTCCCAGTCCCGATTGTCTTCTAACTCCTGCCTTAGTTCATCCAAAATTGACTGATTGGCCCTCTTCCGGGAGAGTCGACGGTGTTTTTTAGGCTCCAGTCTTGGTTCTGCTTGTTTAACACCCATTTTACCAACCTTGTATCTGCAAAATTCATGAACTGTCAGAAGCATATAACTCCAAAACAGCTAAACAAGATACCAACCAAAGAAAAGGAAAAAACAGATCACAGACAACCAGTTCATGATGCCAGATACAATCCCAAAGTCAGAGCAGAGAACAAAAATTCACATTTCTAAAGTTTCTTGACGTATCTCTAAGATAACCAAAAAGATGTCCTTAAGTATGCTGCATAGTAGATTGAAGTGGATACGGTTGAGCATAGGATTTGATATATTAGAAAGGCAATTTGTCCTTTAGCACAGTTATAAAGAACGACTTGCAGCATTTCTCTGGATCTGGATACTAGGCTGTCTTCATGTTGGACATTTTGCTTGAATCTTTAGGATATATTGACTGGGTGAATGTATTCAATTCTTTAATCATCAAGACCACTGGAGGTTCGCACGCTTGATGAAACCCATTTTGTCACCCAATCTATCACTTTGCAGGTGTATTTTATAAAGATGAAAAACTTCCAAAATAGAGAATGGATGGTATCTCTGTATTTAAGGAAATCAGTGGCAACAAATATTTTGAGTTGCCCATCTTGGAAACTCCGTTTAACTAGCAACAGATATAAAATGAGAGAAAAATGGTCGGTGTAGTTGAATTCAAGGATTGCGAGAAATACATATATAAAAACATGGAATAGAGAAAAAAGTTCATACAATTGAAAAGGGTTGTCTGGAATAGTTATGTTTACAAGTGATTTGGTCACTGCAACTTTGATTTTGTAATAAGAAGTGGTTGATGTGCACCAAGTAAACTTTAAATTCTGGAAAAAAGCTAAGATGAAAAGGTAAAGCTGGCTCTTCAGTTATCATCATAAGAAAGAACCTTATATGATCTTTTAATACAATGTACTTTTCAATCTAAATTGAAGTCACAGTATCAGAGCTGCTGGAACTATAATTTGTACTTCAAACAGTGAGTGCGTCGAGACAAATTGGAAACCCTTTGCATTCATCCACTTAAGGAAAGCATACAACTGGGGCTCCAACAGTATATGTGATCTGCTTTGAGGAGAAACCACAACAATTAAGTATCCTTCTGCATTAAGATTCCAAGTCTTCCAGAAATCTTTCATGACCAAGTCAAGGATCCTACTCCAACGTCATTGTTAAAACTCTTTATGATAATTTCAATGCTTAGTTCTGAGATTGTCTCATCACTTTCCACCATATACACTGAGATACAACCACAAGTCTTGGCATTCCTCCTCAAAATTAAAGGGAAAACTTATATTTGGAGATTATCTCAAAATGCAAGGCAAGTAACAAGTTGTGTAATATATTTTGCACAATTGAAATCAATACCTACTATTTATTAGAACTTAGTACCAATCGGAATCAATGCAAATACCTAATTGGAAAACAAAATATTTTCCAGGAATATCCCGCTTTCATGTGATCCAACATGGTCAATCCATCTAAAAACAGACCCCAAATCCTTTGACCACCAAGGCCTAGTGGAAAGCTGCCTCACAGATCACGATAATCTTCAAAATTCACAGATGTTGATTTTGAGTATCACCAGTGTCTTGTTACCAGTGATGCAAAGTTTGCCCCATAGTTGAGAAATCAAAATGTATAATCACAAGGGAGACATTGCCAAAACAGGTAGAGCTGGTTCATTATAGGATTAGAGGGTTAATTCTAAAAATGCATAAACTACACTCTACATCAATGTAGTACTCATGGAAGCAGTCAGCTTATAATAGCATTACATCCATACCTGACATCACTTTCTCGTTTTGTACCAATCAACCTTAACTGTATCTCTTCCCGTATTTTGATCTCGTCAAGCAACTGAAGGTAATAAGGATACCTTTCCCAATCACCCTTGACTGCACAGCCTGGCTCACCAACATGCAGACAATCTTTGAAGGCACATCCACCAGACTCACTCACATTTACCATTTGCCTGATCTGGAATGTATCACAATTCAAGAGTAAACAATATTATCGCAAATTTATTAAGAAATTGCCTAAAACATACATTATAAAACATGTAGAAACAAATAAAATATTCCTCGCAGATATTTAGAAAACAATAGTTGGAGACTTTGAGTTGAAAATAAATGACAAATATTCTTCCAGACAGGTAAAGAGAATTATAAGATAAAATCTATCTCTGAGAACAAGTCATAATGTAAAAGTCTAATAAATGAGAGCACACCTCAGGGAACATCCATGCTAGAGAAATCTTTGTGACTTTTATGAGACTAGGTTGGTTGAATCCAGGTGTGTCTGTAAGATAACCACCAGTTGGTAGTGGAAGTAATGATACATTACGGGTGGTGTGCTTTCCACGACCACTTCTCACAGAAATTTCTCCAACGCGTTGTTCTTCAAACCACTTGCTCCCATCCCCTGCCTGAATATTTCATTTATTTAAGCACAGGGATTCAAAACGGAAAAACTAAAGATGCATTCACCAGTAGCAACATTTTAGCAACATAGTTAAAAAGAAAAGAAACCTACTTCTAATTTCTCATCTAGCAGGATTTTTTTTGCAATACTGATACTCACTTTTCAATATTAGATGAATGAGTGCATTCCAGTTAGAAGAAAATAGCACAATCCTGTGACTTCCTGTGAGAAAATAAAATGACAAGAGGCCCAACAAGAACCATAGATTCTGGAGTATGTTCTTACTAAACGAACTATTTTTCCATGTGCTCTAGCCTTCAAATACACAGGTTCTTAATCTAATAAATCAAGCAAAATCTACAAAATCTCAGTAGCAGTTTATTTAACAATGAAAAATTTCCCAGATGCTGGTGGCAGACTGGATGCCGGGCAGGTGGTGAGTTAATGAGGCCGTGTGGCAGCTCCATTTCACACGAGGCAAATACTTGTGGGCATGGTGACAGGATGTCGAGAAGGTGGCAGGTAATGGGAATGATGTTGGGAGGTTGGTTTTTGTGGATTGTAATGGCTCAAGAGTACGGGAAAGGTGATCTCTTGCATGCTGGTTCATGGAGCATTAACTGGCAGGGAAGTGGGGAGGACAGAATGGAAACGGGCTCAGGTCTTTGTTCGTGGCGAGCGGCAGGAGAAATTATGGAAGTGTTTGGCGTCGATGGTGGAGGGTCTAAGGCGAGGAGAGGCCCAGGGACTAGTTGCAGTCTGTCCATTGTCTTTGTTGTTGAGGAGAGGGTGGTCACCCAGGAGAGTGACGAGCATGGAAGGTCCAGTCGGGGGTGGAGGCTGGTTGGGATGGAAACCAGATAAAGAAAGGGGCGTCGAGGGGGTAAAGGCGAGATGGAGGTGGTAAAAAAGAAGGCCACTAGGGAGCAGCTAAAGGCTGCCCAGGCGGCCATGTATTTCAAGGAATCCATCCCGCAGGAGGTACAGCAAGAAATTGAGGAAGCTGAGAAAGGTTTGTGGGAGGAGTTGGCTACTACTCAACCAATAGTAGAATTTGAGGCCCTGGCAGACTGGATACAGGACCCAGGTAGCACTAGAGTCTAGGGCATGGATAACTCTGTATGAGCACTGTTAGCCCGACTGTTGGTGGATAGAGGCAAGGGGAAGGAGGTGGATGGTGGTCTGAATCAGTTTCTGAGGGAGCACCACACGGACTCGAGGCTTATGCACATGAAGGTTGGCATGATTGCCAAGAAATTGGGTATCGAGTTCATCCCAAGGCCAACAGTGACTGGAAACGCTGCTGTAACTCCTTCAAGCTCGGGGAAGGCGAATCCATCTAGCGGGAACCAGGTCCCCCGATTTGCTTCTTTCTGGTCTCATGATAGTTAGTTCTTTTTTGTTGATAGTAGTAGTGTCTAGCCGTGTCTGTTTAAAAGAAGTAGCAATTGGCCCTGTGGTTGTAGTTTTATGTTATCTAAGGGTTTACAGTCAGTCGTTGGTAGCTAAGCTTTGGCTTATAGGTTGGATGGAAAGAAAACTGATACCAATAGTAAGACAATGGGATCTGGGTTAATGGTTTTTGACATTGAGTCTTGGCCTGGGCCTGTTTTCCACTATGTGGAGGGTCCATACAAGGCCTAACTGTATCTTCTTGTATATTTTCTCTGTTCGAATGGTACTTCAAAATCTAACTTACAAAAAAAAACTCTGAAAATTTAAAGGAAATTAATTTGCTAAGTTGTACAAGCCTTACAATTATGATTAAACTGTTGAGACAGTAAACGTTTTGTTCACCCAGAAAACTTATAGATAATATTGTATACCGAATGATTAAAAGAAGCCCCGTATATGGGAGAGAAGCTTCTAGAGACTTTCAGCACTTGTAATCACGCATCACGAGGGTGTAGCATATATATAGTTATCATTTAAATTTTAAATGTCCTTCTCAGGTCTAACAGCGTTTATAGGACTCAATGGTATATGCATAGAGACCAGCCTAAGACCAATTACTCTAATATCCAAAGTTCCAAACACCCCATAGTGATGTTAGACATTGTGATATTTATTTAATGTTAAGTTAATGGTATAAAGTGATAAAGTTAGAATATGAAGTTAAGTTATACATAGTATTAAGACACGAAATGTTAAGACATTATTATAATAAATAAATTAGGTGTGCGGTTTCTAACTAGAATAACAGAACTTGCTTGATACATATACAACACCTGTGTATGTCCAGTTACCCAGATTGTCTACGGAACTTGCTTGATATATATACAACACCTGTGTATGTCCTGTTACCCCAGATTGTTTGCAGTGAGCCTTTCGGGATGTACCAGTGTGAAGGGGTCTTTTGCCATTGTAAAAGGCCAAGTCTGGGCTTGTTTATGTAAAAGTGTTGGTCTAGCACGGACCAAGACCCATGGTCTGGTCATGGAAGGTCCTCTTGGTTTTCATTCTAAGGAGTATTAGCTTAGTGGCTTTGTTGACTGCCCCTTGATGGGCAGAAGTCCCCCATCATGTTGGGCCTTGGTGCCATAGGTTGGTGCTCAAGTGCTTCTTGGGATGGACCCACTAGGACACATGGCTTAGGGGCTCCTAGCCACGCTTATGCTTTTGCTATGTAGAAGGTGATTATGCTTGTAAGGGTTGTCATACCAGCCTTAGCACACCTCATTTATGCCCACTTGGACCTTCTCTTTCATGTATTACCCCTCCTCTTGGTCTACATGTGCACAATCCATGATAACGTCATCTTCAAGAAATCCTTACCTTGCTAAAGGGAAGGATGTTAAGGGATCTTTTACATCGTTGGGGTTAGTTGGGGCATGACGTCCTCTTCTGGCTCATCACTTCACTTGGATGAAGCCAATTGCATCATTTTCTCATTATATTTAGTCTTTCGTGGTTTAGTCCCCGACTTGTGGGTGACAAATCCAAAATTTAAGTTATTTTTACTTTTTTTGTAAGGTAGGCTCTAAACTTCAAAAAGACTAGGATGCCTCATATAAATAAAGGCTCCTAGCATTCATTTGTAACAAGACAAGGGTTCTAATATGTACTTATTTCTCTTTCTGTTGGTATATTGGAGCATTTGAGCTAGGCACACCTCTCTTTTTGGCATGTTTCCCTTAGATGAATGGTGGAATGATGAAATTCTAGGGTTTTGCTATCTTGTAAGATTGATTCAAAGAATAGTTGTTATAACGCTTGGCTAAGGAGGACCTAAGAACTCTTTCTCTTGCTCTTTCCTTGGTAGATGTTGGTGATATCTCTCCTTTTTCTTGTTTGACGTTGCTTGGCACCTTAAGCAAGGTAAATTAGGGTTTTATTGGCATCTTGTAGCTTGTTAGTCTTGTTTGAGGAGACTTTCCTCTTGAAGGAACTCTCCACAATGAGGCCTTGGGATTCAATGTTTTCCCTAACTAGGGTTTGGCTACTTTGACCTAATCTCGGGTTACTAGCCTTTGCCCTAGTTGGTACATCTTGAATAGCCAAATTGAGTAGGGATGTTGACCTCGATCTCTGATTTCCATAGAGTTGAGGACTAGGGTCATAACCCCTTCTCTTCATTTTTTATCAAATTTTTGTTGTATATATATTGCAAAAAATACAAAAAATTTAATATTTGGAAAAACCCTAAAAAGTTAGAAAATTCATATCTCAAAAAATATTTGGAATTTGGAACTTCTGCTCCATTGGAAAAGTGCACCCTAGCTGATTTGATGGTAGATTTTCAAGGGCACCCTCTACCCATGGTTGGTTTGTGACGTTTTTCGTGACCTGTGCATACTAAGGTTTCTTTTTGCAGATTTGTTATAGCAGGTACAACAAATACATTGACCAATTCAACTGACTTTGAAGGCCTAACAAGTAATGATTTAGGCCTAGATTGACCCCCTAGGGGTTGGAGATACATTGGAAAATGTTATAAGCGGGACCGCCATCAATTTGAGGGCTGATTTAGGGCATAAACCAGATCTGATTTTACATTTTCAGATCTGAGTTAGTGCTTCCCTTCACCATTCGGAGGCTTGTCACTTGCCCTACTATACAAGGAACATCTCATATGGTAAGTTGGCATTGTTTTGATCGATTTTTTTCAAGTTTTTTGAAGTGCTTTGACTGCTGCAACTTCGTAACAGCAGTAATATATTGAAGTTATCTTTCTTGCAATTTGTGACAAAGTGTTATAACTTCTAGCTCTCTCCCAGTGTTGTTTATGCTTCATTGTTTTGACTCCATAAGGCTTCTTGGGAAAGGTGTTTGTGTGTTGTTTAAGCAATTGCAGATATCAATCACCAAGTTCTAGGGACTCCCCCTTGGTCTTAGGAGTTGACCGAAAGTGTTAAGAAGCTAGGTTGTGCTAACATTGGGCACTAGCTTCTCCCGTGCTTACCACTCAGCAGACTGGGATCCGTGACCTTGATCAAGGGTGCTATTTTGAGCAATAACATTTTTTAGTGTTGTTGTTGAGGACTCGAAGGAAAAGCGATGACATTCCATTCAAGGTGGTACCAAGTCTAGTTCATTCATCCCCTGGCAAGAATAATAGATTTGGTAAGAAAGTTGAGGTAAGTTGTTGTTTTGTACTTTGATGAGATTATTGTTAAGGACTAAACTTGCAGGTCTTATCTGGTAACCTCATTGAAGAAACAAAGAAATGCTTTTCAAGACAAAAGCTTCAGCTATTTATGACATTGTCGAGTGTAGAGGTGAGAAAATCCGTCAATTACGAAGAAGAGCTCATCTTGGTGACTCCACCATTTTAATTCCGGATTGAGGTGTGATTTCATGTATATTCGAATTTGAAAATTGGGAAGTGACATGGAATTTCTTGGGATCCAATTGGTCATAGGTCGGTTTGACCCATTAGATTTCTCGGACATGCCAAGATATCCAAATCGTTTTGATAATAAGGATTTGAATAAAAACATCCCAAAATTTTGTGGACATATGGATACAATTACAATGCATATTATGTTATTTATGAAATTTCTCTTAGTTTTAGATGTGGTGCATGAAGATGTTCGTGATGTCTCTTGACTTAAAAAATAGAGATGTATGGGATTTGGTATCATTGGCTTCACAGACACTACCCGAGCAACATGTATGGTATATAAATAAAATACAAGAACTGAAATCAAATTCTAATCTAGGACATAAAATCAGATTTTGTAACATTATTAAATGCATGAAAGTAAAATGCTGATCTAACAACTAACAAGTTTTATTCTTGATGCAGGGAAGCTTAGAAAGTAGCATGATAACAAAAATCAAACTCAAGCAAAAGCAAGAACACTCAGAAAAGCTCAAACGACACTCAGCACTCAGAAAAATAAAAACACTCAAATCCTACTACTCAAGTGAGCTTATTCTTAAACCTACCTACCCTAAACTAAACAGGCAAGAGAAGACTCTAGCCCGAAGGGACAAACGGGTAGTAATGTTTCAATAACAACCCATTTACTGGCAATTCCAATTCATCACCATCCAATGTTTCTAACCAAACCAAACCTTTACCTGCTATCCTGCTCACTCAATAAGGGCCCATCCATAACTTCTCAAATTTTACATTTCTAACCCTTTGATCAAAAGTTCCTTTAATCCTTTCTTGCTTTATGACCATTCTATTCCAAGCCTCTATTCTGGTTTCATCCAATTCTACTAATCTGTCAATTCTTGCCCGCATGGCTTCTTGTTCTAAGGAACATTGTTGTAATAGTTCATACACAGGGATCTGGAGATTTATGGGCAGTCTGCAGTTATGGCCATATACTAATTCAAATGGAGCTTTGCCAGTTATCCTCTTAACGGTTGTCCTATCTTCCCAGAGAGCATACTTAAGCTTATTATCCCAACTTCTTTTAGTTTCACCAACCATTCATTTTAAAAGCCGGATTAGGTTCTTATTGCTTGATTCTGCTAACCCATTTCCTTGGGGGTAGTAGCTAGAAGAATGCAACAAAGTAATTCCATGACTCAAGCAAAATGTGGGCATATCTTCCTTGCTAAAGGCTTTCGCATTATCCATGGTGTTTTTCAAAGGACAACCATACCTAGAAACTATGTTTTCTTCTAAAAATTTGACTACCACCTCCGCGGTTGCCCTCTTAGTGGGGATTGCTTCGACCCAACGGGTGAAATAATCAGTACATGTCAGGATATATTAATACCCATTATATGAACTTGGATCAACAGGGCTAATAAAATCCATTCCCCATTGTTGAAAGGGTGCCTCTATGATAACTGGAGATAAAGGGAGGGCAGGTAATCTTGGTTTTCCTGTGAAAAGTTAACATTCTTGACAAGCCCTAACGAAGGCATGTACATCCTTAAATAGTGTTGTCCAATAATACCCAGCTCGCATGATTTTTGCTGCTATGGTTTGTTATCACCGATCTTGTAGTTGCCCCTATAGATGGATCCAAAGTGGATGGTAGAGGGGACAAGCAACTAAAGTGGTGAACCAAGAGAGCCCTAGTTCCCAAATGGATGGTTGTCACGCCAACCAAGGCACTCTTCCCTTCTGCTACCAAAGCCAAGGTAACAAGGGGGAGACCCAGATCTACTCCCGATAGGAGAGATCAACCCAATCACTAGATCAGATCAGATAAAATGAGGTACGTAAGGTGACAGGTATGGAACCTTAGATTTAAGGAGACTGAGACACTATGGAGGCTTTAGAGATGATATGACTTGATGAATAGATCTTAAGCATAGTGATTCAAGGATTAAGTATGATTCCAGGATTCAAAGCTAGTTTCAAATGGTCAAAATCAACTGCCTTGGGAAATGTGACCCTTAAAACAGGGAAAGTGTCCCAAATCAGAGATCTAACAGTTAGGGCTTTCTAGCTATGCTTGATGAAAGGATATGACAGTATCTAGGTATGCAAGCAACCAGACAGAGACCAACCCACAAGGCAAACTAACAACCCAGGAAAGTCGTGAGGGCTTGGAGAAGGATCAGTGTCTTGGGAATTGGGCCAAATGGAGTTGAATGTCCACCAAAATATAGATTGGGGTTGTTAAGGTACAAATCAAGGTGGGTTTCGAAGATCAAGAGCATCCAATGGCTAGATCTCAGTAGATCTGAGCTTGAAAGTAGCTCACTCAATGACCCAAGTGGGGCACAACCCTCAAAATGAGGAATGGGGCCCACAAGGCAAAAATCAAAGAAGTGAGATACTAGGGGTAGGTTATCGGATGAGAGGAGTTCAAATCAAGTGGGATCTCACCTACCCAGATCTTGGAACCTAGCAAACACCCTCTCTCAGGAAGTGCGACCTCCTTTGGAGAGGCTAATGTGCCTTGGGAAAGGGGTCAAATGGAAGCCAATCCACACCAAACTATAGATCCGAATTGACGTGGATGCTATAGAGGTGGGTTTTCAATATCTTACCCAAAAGGCCACTAGATCTAAGTAGATCCGAAAAAATGTAAAATGAGGGTTATAACAGTTAAATGCTTATGCCAATGGATTGGGATCAAGAAATAGTAAACAAACCTGCGGATCTTACCTGGATAACCTTGTAGATGCCTTGACGATGATGATCTATGCAAACCCGATCAATTTGAGAAGATTTGAGGTAGTTTTCTATGAAGTCGATTTGCCCAAGGAAGCCAATGCGCCCTCAGTCCTGCACAACGAACGTCAACAATATCAGATTTGATGCAATCAAGAGATAAGACTAATGCCACAAGAGAAATAACAGAAAGATAGCATAGATCACAATGATACTAATGATAACCCCCTGATACAAGCAAATGCCACATGAACGAGTTGAAGAATCCTTGCAAAAACACCCAAGTTGAAATCGCCCTCCTGTAGACAAGACAAAGTTTCCACGAAAAATAGATCTTACCACAAATACCCAAATGCTAGGATGCAATAGACTTTCCAATCACCATCTAAGAACACCAGATGCAAAGGAGATCCAAGAATTTCCACAAGAAGTTTTTCTATTATCAAGATTCCAAGAGCCAAAGACCCTTTACAATGAGAAACTCTCTCCTTTAAATAGGATGGAGAGATACCAAAACCCTAACCACCTTTTGAATGGATGGCTAAGATCAAAAGATCAAAGTGATCTAATCAATGGTTGAGATGAGCTCAACATAAAATTACATGGATCAATAATAAAATAATACATCAATGGACCAAATCGCCCTAGGAGAGGGGGGTCCCACCAAATCTCAATGATAAAATACAAGATCTAGCTCATGGTGGGTCCAAGGGGTAATTTCTAACACCCTTGGTCATTCCCCATGGCACAATATCAATAAAATAATGCTCTAAGCACCAAATCGTGCCTCTCTGGAAAAGTCGTGAACCTTAGGAGGCTCCAGAAATCATAAAATGTGCCGGAGAAGTGAGTGTGGGTCCCACTGGAAGCTGAAATTGCTGGAGAAGGTGTGGAAGACATCTCATTCATCATCAAACATTAGCCCATGCCAATCCCTTGCCTCAGTATCCCAAATCGAATCCTTCAGTAGCCATTTTTACCATTTTTTAACTGCCTCGGGAAATGTGAACATGCCCAAACTGCCTCCTGGAGTGCCTACGCTATCAAGGTGAGGCCACCAGGCTCTCTGGGAGGGGGGGTAATATGGTAATAACAAGTGGCTTAACCACCCCCTCCATGCACAGTGCCCTAGGTGAACCAATCAAATCTCATCACTGCTCTGATAGGCCATCTGACAAGCCAAAACTGAACTAGGATAGCCAACTGAGGCTAAAAATCACTGTAACTGCCCGGAACTGAAAACAGACTGTCTCATTGGACTCAGAGGGGCCCAAATCCATCTAAGATGTGTACTCATACACCATATAGATCTCTGCATAATCAAAAATAAATATCCATCATATCCGACATACCAAATAATAATAATCTGTAAAAGTGCTGAAAAACACAAATCATCATCATAAGCCTGAAACCACTGCATAGAACCAACTGGTGACCTGTACCAGCCCATATATCATATCTCTACATCATCTGAGGTCTACCACCTCATGTCCTGTGGTTGACTTTTGGTCAAACTAGGTTTGACCAAGTCAACATGACCCAAAATATAACTCAGGCTATCATCAAAACTGTTGCAAGTGTCAAAGGTTAATGCATGCTCTACAATTCATTCAAGTAACAATTATAACAAGAAGTAATCATTACTGGCGATCTAAAACCAAATATATAAACTGCTAAGTCACCTGACACGGGGACACGAGACACGCAGGACACGAAAATACGAGAGTCCGACACGGACACGGTGACCCCTGGAATCAGGACACGTAGGACACGTTTTATATACATATATATATATATATTTTTAAATATATTAATATTTAAAAATATAGACATATAGATCCAAAAATCTTTAGAAACTAGAACATTTACAATTTACAAATATGAAATATTCAATAGAAATTAGAATGAAAACACATTAATAATTTAATGATTAGTAGATTACACATTGTCATTCACAAATCACGATTCAGTATTCAGTATTCACGAATCACAACACATTTCACATTTGTCATTCACAAATCACAATGAATTATGAGACAAAGACACATAGATGCATGTCGGAACCATATTTCTCATTAAGTCATCAAAATCAAAATGTATACATATATGTCGGAATGCCACTGGGCACTGGCAAATGCCAAATAGACTAATAGTAAATACAAAAACGGGTGGATCAAGATGGGAGAATCCCATATGTCAGTAGTCCTCCTCCATGCCTGAATCAACATACTCATCACTGCCACTGCCACTGCCCTGATCCTCATCCCCCTCCCCCTCCTCCTCCTCTCTGCCCATCTGAAGACATGCATCTGCTGCTGTGGAGGATGACCCCTCTTTACGATCACTATCATCAAAAGTGACCGGCTCTAGCACTGGATCATTAAGATCCATGTTGGCTAATGCCAACTCAGTACTGCTGTCCAAACCCATATCATCAGGAAAGACATCCCACATCTTTGTCTTTCCCTTCACCCACTCCTCCCTCTTCCTGTGAATAAGACGAAGGTTGGAGTGCACATACACCATCGACTCTGCCCTGGACTGCTCAAGCCTGCTCTTCTTCACACTGTACAAGTTCCCATATGTGCTCCAATTCCTCTCACAACAAGAGGATGATGTAACTTGAGAGATGACCCTGAAGGCTAACTTCTGTAGAATAGGGGATGTTGCCCCATGAGTTTCCCACCAAGCATAGGGTTTCTTACCCTTCCTATCTCTAAGCACATCATAGCCTCCAAATCTCCCAGTGCCAGTGGAAAAATCTACAAAGCCATCCTCCACCTCCTCAAGCATGTCTCTATCCTGAAATAGCCGTCTAAGTGCTATCTTCCTCCCATTTGCAATCTCTGCATCCATGTGAGGAGGGACTCTGTGTGAGGCCCCCGATCCACCAGTGAGCCACTCCTGAGTGTAGAACTTGGGGTTCAAGGAGTGGGCCAATCAATGCAAAAGGTGTGCAATTCTTATCCCACCTGGAGATAAGAATATCCCGAATAATGGTCCATAAGTTCTCTGTCGATGTCCCATACTCGGGACACTCATTCTCCATGACAATGGACCTCATGGACTCAATCATGGAATCCCACCCCTCATAAACCTCTGCTAGGATGGGTTGGTCCGTGTCTGCAAACCGCAACAAAGAAATGATTGGCTCCATGATCTTAATGGTAAGATCCACCGTGTCCCACCAACCATCATTTAACACCATGTCCTTCACCTTTTGTGAAGCAGCCTGATCCATCTTTCTCCAAAAAGCCCAAAACTCTGAAATCACCATGGACCCAAGAGCAGTTTTGACCTCCCTCAACCTCTTGAGCATGATGAATGAGGAAGCAAACCGAGTATCTGCAATCTTCAGCAATGAAAGCTGTGTGTACTATTTGTAGATGGTGAGGGCATTTGTGTGGTTTTGTACAAAGTTACAGATATGGCGTGCATCCTCAATAAGGTTGTCAATCCATGCCACATCTGAAGCAATGGCTTTCAGTGCTAAATTCAAGGAATGGACAATGCAAGGTGTCCAAAAAACCTGTAAGAGCAATAAAAGCATGTATCAATGACTCTACAACACTAACATTGTAATGACCAAATTCAAACAATGAGCAAATTAGAAATGAAAGGTGTCCAAAATGAACATACCTGTGGATATTTAGCTTACACAATCATGCCAACAGCCTTGCAAACAGGTGCATTGTCCGTGATGATTTGTACACACGACTCAACACCTACTTCTTCAATGGTTTTGATGAATAAATCACCCATAAATTGTGCATCCTTGTATTGCCCAAGAGCATCCACTGCTTTCAAGAACACCGGTCCATTTTGGGAAGATACCATGAAATTGATGAGTGGATGGCGTGCGGGATCCGTCCCTCCATCAGAAACAATACTCACACCGGATGAGGGCCATGTTGATCTAATTGGCTCAAGAATTTTATCTACCTCCTTCTTTGCTTTAACCAACAATGTGGTTCTAAGCTTCTCTGAACCAAGAGGCACATAACCATTTGGAGCTCGTTCCAAGATAGTTTTAACCGTCTCAAAATACAATGGTGACCGTGCAACATTGAATGAGATGAAGTTGAGGTAGAAGAAAAATGCAATGGTAAGGTCTACCTCTTCTCGCGCCTCTTGTTAGAAAATCCTATCCATTGGACCACCTGTAGATTGCCTCTTTCTTGTTTGATAAGTATCCCCACGCCCACGCCCATGAGTGCTAGAGGACTTCCTCAAAAATGGAAGAGGATCATCCTCTTTTTTCTTGCTTGCTGCTGCCACCTTCCCTAAGCCAACATGATCCTCTCTTTTCATATCCCTCCTTTGGTGAACAGTCACCGCTTTGCATGAAGAAATCCCACAAGAAGGAAGGGCCAACAAATGGCCCTTAACCCGGAAATATGTGCTCTTGAACTCATGCTTGCAAAAATTGCATCTCCAAGACACATTGCCTCCCCCACCAAGCTTTGCCCCGGGCCCATCTTTCCTTGTCACATACTTCCACAAAGGGTATTTTTTTTCCTTGGGCTTGTTGTCTTGCTAAAACAGGGTTAAATGGAGCCATAGAATGAGCTCCACTAGCAGCCGATGGAGTACTTGACGGAGGAGGAGAACCGCTTGTGCTTGGTGGAATATGAGGAGAGGCACTAGATGGTGCATTTCTCCCTCTCCTTTGCCCCCTACCTCCTGCCCTAGCTGATTGAGACATTCATTTTCTTGTGTGATGGTTGAGCTTGCAATTCTCTCCACAAATCCACTGGAATGCACTTGGAATTGCTTGGAAACAATGTATAACCTTCAAATCTCCTTCACCTGCACATACAGCTCACTCTCAGCCAACTCCTTCCTTGCAAATGACAAAAAGAAACTCAAATTTTGCTTTTAAAACAAAACCGGCCGCACTTTTCCGAACTGTAGCGCACTTTACGTGTCCTGTTTTCGAGATTCGTGTCCGACAGTCGGGGATTTGATTTTGCATCGTGTCCGATTCGATTTTGCATCGTGTCCCGATTTTGGATTCGCCTGAAGATCGAATCGGACTCAAACTGAGATCGAATCGTGTCCGATTCGACCGATTCGGGACACGAGGGGGGGTTAGAGCGAATCCGGTCTCATATAAAGTCATTAATTATTATTATTACTCAAACCAGACTTTCAAGACCATACTCACTTCATAGTTGTTATCAATTTGCTAGTGAAGGGTGAGGGCTAAAAATTAAAAGGCTAGGCTAAGGGATGACTACTGACTTGACATTGTGACACTTTGGAAATGGAAAGATAATACACACTCTAACATATGTTGGACAAGCAGTAACACGGGGAATGGCAGTGTCTCACAGATGGGTAAGTTGTTCAAAGAGTGATTATTCAACTTAGGCACCATGTCTACTTTTATAAAAGATGATCCAGTTTCATTAGGATCCATTGATTTCATTTCATGGCCTTTTTGGCCTACATAACCCTTCGGATCTCAGGTGCGCTAAGAAGCACAACTAATCGCAACTTGCATCTAGGGCATGTTTGTACATATACATATAAGGCCAACAATCATTTAGATATGGAGTTTAAGAACCATTGCTTTTTGGACCTTTCTTGAACTCTTCAAGGAGTATTTTAGCTTTTCATTGCTCTTGCCCTTTACTCACGTGTGTTGATAAACACATTCTAGAGTTTACAGTTTCCTGGGCGAATTCACATAAGTTTCCATAAGTAGTACATGAACTTTCAATTTTAGCCAACACATCTTAAGTGACTAGGGGGACTGTTATCACATATATAGTAGCCGGGCTACCATACATTATTTTTCTCATTCCAGTACACTATTCAGCCAGTTCCCTTGCATTTGAGATGCTGAGATGAGCATCTATATTGGATCACTATCAGATTGTGGACAGCAGTTATATTCCCCATGCCATGACTGAGTTTCAGGACACTCAGAGAGATGACCGATGTAACCATTATACCATTGGTACAGAGCAGACAGTAGTGCCCAGAGTTACAGCAGCAGTCTCAGAGGACAGATGATGGTACAGGTTGATGAGCTTTCAGGTATATGACTCAGCAGGTATATCATAGTGTTATGGTTAGATTGCTTTTATACTTATTCTCATAGCATGTCTTAGCACTTAGTGTCATGATCTGGCGATCATATAGATATATGGACCTGGTTGATCTATTATATATATTATATTGTCCCTACTCAGACTTAGAAGTTCACTATTCATACTCATTGGTACATACCCTCCTTAGGGAGAATAGAGGTGATCATTACACCATACTTTGGCTTGCTAGTGTTGGCTCCATCATTTCATTGTCTTCATCCATCCATGGCCTACCTTTTAGATTATCACCCTGACTTACTACTTGACTAGTGGCATGGAGGACTTTTCCCCACTGTAGCCTCTGTATTGGATGAGCTTCCTGTTGCCGCCTGGTTCCACACCTGGGGAAAACGCAGCAGAAGTCTTCAAGCTGCTGGTGTGGCCTTGGGGGCAAGTCAGAGTCAAGTGCTGTCACTTGGGACTCGACTCCTCCGTCTAGGCTTTCCTAGCGAAGCCAAGGGGGGTGGACCCTAAAGATAAAAAAAAACTAAGGCGTCTAATCTAGGAGTTAGGAAATATTTTTGGTAACCAAGAATAAACAACACATACATTTGTCAAATAAAAATTTCATTTATCATTTACTCCCATTTAGAATAATCATCATTTAACTGCACATCAGTCAATAATATGAAAATAAAATTGAAACAAGACCAGTGCCTTATAATGGAGTCAATAAACCAATGCATAAGCAGGAAAGGTAAATGTTGTGCGAGTGTTCTTGGTTTATTTTAAAAAAATTATGTGATGGTGATCTTTTTATTAAGGCAGGTGGGTTCCCGATATACGCAAGGTACGGGGGAACATGTCCGGAATTTCGAAGCGTGGCTTCCCTCTCAGGCTTTGGGCTGAATCGGAGTCTCGAGGAGGTGTTCAGATGCTATACCAACGAGGGCAAGCCTAACAGTTTCCAAGAGGTCACTATCCAGTGTTATCCCAAGCCTTCTGGAAAATTTGCCCACGACAACAAAATGCGTGTTGTGCCGGATTTTCACAAAAAGGATTTTTTATTGGGGCGGTGTTAGATCCTATTACTAGTCATCCCCTCCTTTCTGGTGTGTACCAACTGGATCAGACTGAGCTGCAAGTTGGCCACAGAGCATACGGGAGAAGACCTTGGTATTTTTTTATAAAAATTTTAAGAACACAAATTTTATCTTTGTTAAAACCCCAGGAGTCTCTTTTCAGGCACGTATTTCGGGCAAGCCCTCATACATAAACCCTACTTCGGGAAAGCAAGGGGGGGCGTTATGAGTTTGTAAAAAATGTGAAAAAACTAGATTGTGAGTGAACTTGTGGCCCGCCAGTGGAACGGACCAACAAGGTTTATTTTAATCCTAATTGATTTTATTAAATGCCGGAAAACAAAGAAATAAACTACTCTAAAATTCACGCCATGAAAATGAGACGACACAGGCCACCCCTAGGGGGATGGGGTATGGGCGCTGGCTAGCCCACTTGCTCTCGTTTAAAATTGTTTACAATGATTTAGAGAAGTGCCCCAGTCTACTTAATGTGACTTGGTGGCTTACAAAATTATAGGAATAAAATGACCGGTTTTGAAAAATATGGAAATTTGTCCTCCGGATCGCCTGGATGCTCGAAATTTTGGCAGCACTTCCTCCTACCTGTTCGTCTTTTGCTGCAAACCAGCAAGCAATAATTAGTATAAGATGCCCAAAAACACTTTAAGAGTGTCTTTGGAACACCTCCTAAAAAACCCAAAAATTTCTAAAAACTAAGTAAAAATGACGAAAAATAACCAAGTAAAACAAGCTATGGGGCTTGTCTACTTGGGATCTTTGCTAGCCCTTTAATGGCTGCAAATTTCAAGCTCTAGGGCAGCCAGGTAATACTTTGCAATCAGATCTAATACTACTTTAGAAAAACTTGAAAGATTTCGACAACTTAAATTAGTTTTTGAAAAGAAAGTACTAGATAACCATAAAATTTGATTTTTTCTTGAATGAGAGAGAGAGAGATGGAACAAATCCTTGTTGAAAATCGAAGCTTTGAAGATGGTTCAGTGATGTTTGAAGGGACTATATCTGCAAACAATGATTAGTAAAAAGGGGAAACAAACAAGATCCTCCTTCTTGCCAACTCAAGAAAACACCTGCACATCACAGATCTCACCAAACAAAATATTAAGTGTAGATATATATACTCATAAGAAACTAAGCTGCTACAATAAACAAATTGAAAACAACTTATCTCATAGATGAGCACACCACACCCTTGAAGAATGAAACTTATGCACAAGTCATCTTGGAAAAGGAGTCAAGATACTACATCCACATATGACAAGACACCACAAGCTGACCTCCAAAGTCTTCTTTTATTCAAATGAGAAAAAATATTACAATCATAAGTCTGCTGCTCCAATTCTCCCTAGTGAACAATGGAGAGAGTGCTTCAATTTATAGAGAAAACAGTCAAGTGGAGAGGGGCGCACTTGCCAATGTGAGAGGGGGAGTGGTGGCATAGATGGTGGAGGAGAAAGGGCTGCCCACTCCCCCATTCTAGCTGCCCAATATGCAGCCCAAAACGTGCTAACAGCCAGCACTATTAGTGCTGCCATCTCCCAAAATCGTGCGCTGCCCAATATGGAATGCGCCCCCCTCAAGATAGTGAATGCGCCCCTCTCAAGTGGGCATGAAATCCTCCACTTATGGGGCTGCCAAATACCTTCCAAATCAGCCCAATATCCTCCTATAATAGTGCTGGTCCAAATCAGAGTTGTCATTACTCCAAAAATTTAATAATTTTTTAAGTCATTTTTTCACTTTTTTCAATTTTTTCATGACTTTTTGATTTTTTTGGGTTTTTTGGCCATAGGAAAATATTGAAGCACCCAAACCTTAGGAAAAGTGGGTTTAGGGGTTTAGGGGGTACTCTGAGTTGGAAAACGAGTACCCCTAAGGCAAAAAATACCTCCAGACGCCCCAGATAGGCCAATTACAAATTTTTTAATTGAACCATTAAAAAATGGCCCAATTTACGGAAAAATTAAAACTTGCCGAAAATTAAAAAACAACCTAGGGGGACTTAGCACATATCCATATGACTCAAAATTAACGCCTAGCATGTTCATATACATTGACCCATAGACTCTAATAACTCCCTAAGGCCCGTCAGCCTCCCCAGGCATTCCAGCTTTGGAGGAGCAGGAGAAAAACCAATTAATTATGTTATGCACCAATGTAAGACATAATAGATAGGTGAAAAAACTCCTTGGAATACCTGACTTGGCCAAAAAGTCCTAAGGAACCGAGTCTTTTACAAAACACCATGCTAGCACGTTTTATTACAAACCCCGCAGGGCCATGGACATGTGAAAAAAAAAATAAAAAACGGGACCCTTTAAAAGGCCAGCTGGTCATCAAATCACCAACATTTGAACATGTATCATGTTCCATTCTGCCCGCTTGCTTGATAATCCAACCAAGTGCAACTTAGTTGGCAACACTTCCCTGTTTATTGTGTCTCGGCTCTGAGTTGGTGACAAAACTTACCTATGGTGAGTTGGAGTTCCTTGTGAATTCCCCCTAGTCACTAAAGTTGTGTTGGCTAAACCTGAAACTTTTAGTGCTGCCATGTATACAAAATCTGGAAAAATGAAATGCTATATCTTGTATGAAAAGCCCATTCATGCAATGTGTTTCTAAACACACATGAATGAGAGGCATGCCAAATGAACATGGCAATGAAAATGAAATGTTATATCTTGTGGAAAATAAATACCTAGGTAAACAAGCTGTCCATGACACACCTAGAAGTGCTCAGGTAAACAAGTGCCTTAAAAACACACCTGCAGCAGAAAGCCTAAAAGAAAAATGTAAATCTATGCAATGTGTTTGTAAACACACATAGATCAAGGCTATGGAAACTTCAGGCCCAAAAAGCAATGGAACTTAAAAGCTACATCTAAACAATTGTTGGCCTTATTTATATTATGGATTGTGCGCATCTGTGAAGGTGAATAAACCCTCTTTAAACAACTCATCCATTTGTGAGACACCGCCATTCCCTGTGTTATTGCTCATTCAGTATATACTATGGTGTATTCCATTTCCCTTACCAAAGTGTCACAAAGTCAAGACAGTTGAGTCATCCCTTAGCCTAGCCAGTTAATTCAGCCTTCACCCTTCACTAGCAAATTGATCACAACTACGAAGTGAGTATGGTCCTGAAAGTCTAGTCTGAGTAATAATAATAATAATTAACGACACTATATATTCGGATGTAGATCGCCAGTTATGATCATTATGTGTTATAATTGCTATTTGAATAAGTTGTAGAGCATGTATTAACCTTGATACTTTGCAGCAGCCTTGGATGATGGTCTGAGTTATAGTTGGTCTTGGTTAGACCTAGTTTGACCATGGAGGACCATGGGACATGAGATGTTAGACCTTGTGATGATATGGATAGATGATATATGGTCTATGTATACATACATGATGACTCTATGCAGCAGCTACAGGGTTATGATGATGATTCTGGGGTTGCAGCAGTGTTTGTATATGTACAGCGCATTATTATTGGCCTTGATCCGGTATATTGGATATTTATTTTGATCATGCAGAGATTCATATGGTGTATGAGTACACATCTTGGATGGATTTGGACCTTCTGAGTCCAATGGGACAGTTTGTTTTTAGTTCCGGGCACTTACAGTGATGATTTAGCCTCAGTAGGCTGTCCTAGTGCAGTTTTGATCTGTTGGAGACCCTGTCGGAGCAGAGATGACTTTTATCCAGTTGACCTAGGGCGCTGATGATGGAGGGGGTGGTCCAGCCACTTGTTTTTACCATATTACCCCCCTTCCGGACACACTGGTGCCCTCACCTTGACAGCGCCAGCACTCCAGGAGGCTGTTTGGGGCAGTTTCACGCTTCCCGAGGCATTTCAGGATTGGTAGAAATGGCTATTGAGGAAATCGATTTGGGCTACTGAGGCAAAGTTATGGCATGGGATGATCAGTGATGATAGATCGGGACCTTCCACACCTTCTCCAGTAGTTTCAGCTTCATCGGGGCCCGCATCCATCACTTATGGCACTTTCTGTGGATTTTTGAGGTCTTTTGAGGACCACGACTTCACTATGGAGGCACGATTTGGTACATTCATGATTTTTTTTGGTTATTGTGCTATGGGGATTGACCAAGGAGGGATAAAATTACCCCTTGGACCCACCATAAGCCTCTTATGATATTTTGTCATCATGATTTGGTGGGATTCCCCTCTTGTAGGGCGATTTTGTCCACTTACATTATATTTTATTAGTGATCTATGTATTTTATTGTTGAGCTCATCTCAACCATTGATTAAACATTTGTATCTTTTAATCTTAGCCACTCATTCAAAAAGTGGTTAGGGTTTTGGTGCCTCTCCTTCCTATTTAAAGGAGAGAGCCTCTCATTGTAAAGGGACTTTTGGCTCTGGATTATTGGAATAGAAAATTATTATTGCATCTATCTCCAGTGTTGTGGTGAATGTTTTTTGGTGTTCGTTCGTTGGTTCTTCCTTTGCACTGAGTTATTGAAGATCTTGTTTGCCATATCTTTGTACCACGATTTTTGCATCTACAGGTGGAGGCCGATTTGCTTGGAGGAGGAGGTATTGGTAGGGGAAGACTCTCCCTACTTCTTCTTTGGAGCTCTTCGTTGGTAACAGGGAGTATTACTGTCCCAGGACCTTCTATTTCATGTTACTATTTGCATTTCTCTTGTATTTCTTCCATACTTGATCTTACTGATTGAATCTTCATTCCTTGGTTTGACAGGTAGAGGAAGGCGCACTTGTGGGCTAGGGCATCAAATCGGCAAGCAAATCAACAATCTCTCATTTGATCTCTGCGGGAATCTTCCTCAACATCAAGGCATCTCATCCACATCACTCAGGTATGATCTCAAGGTAAGTTCTATCTCCATGATCTATCCAATTGTCAAAAAACACTTAAAACCCTAATTAATCAAAACCCCTTTTTTACATTTTCTCAGATCTACTTAGATCTAGTGGGTTATTGGGCATAATATTGAAAACCCACCTCTATAGCATTCACGGCATCCCGGATCTATAGTTTGGTGAGGATTGGTTTCCGTTTGACCCCTCTCCCATGCCAACTTAGCTTCTCCCAAGCAAGGCGCACTTCACTAGTTGAGCAAGTTGACCTAGATCTAGGTGATGGGTGTTTGAGATTCCACTTGATTCGTCATCTACACATCCAATAACATACACCCAGGTTGTTACTTTTCTGAAATTCACCTTGTGGGCCCCATTCCACATTTTAAGGGATTTAATCCCCATTTTGGACCACTTGGAACCCTTAAACTCAGATCTACTAAGATCTAACCATTGGATTACCACGAAAATACAGATCCATACTCCTACCCGACCGATCTACCCGGATCTAAAGTTTGGATGCCATCCGACTTGTTTTGACCCACCTAACCCCACTTTTAGGCTTCCTTGGGCAAAGTCGCACCACCTTGGAGAAGTGAGTTGACTCACTTCCAGGAACTGGGTACGTGAGATTTTTGGAGATTTAGAACCGGAATAATTCAAAACCTAGGTCTAGACTATCACTTTGTCAAATCTTGCCTTGGGGATTGCATTCCTTGTTTTAAGGGATTGTGGTCCACTTGGGTCAAACCTAGATCTAGATACATTCATCCATCAAGACCTCTATTGCCCACCTGTCCCAAGTACTAGGAGTCCTAAACCACAAGTCAACCCTACTTTGACTCCACTTCCCAATTCCCAAGGCACTGGTTTCTCTCCAAGTTAATTCAACTTTCCTAGATTGTTGGATTGACTTGTGGATTGACCTATGCATGGTGAACTAAACCCTTGAAGCTATCATGTATCATGGTCAAGCTTGTCATCTGTACTAGTTAGCCCCAATACAACCCTTAAACTACCCTGCACTGGACACGGTTCCCAAGGCAGTGAGTCTTCTGACATTGAACTCGTACACTAGCCCTAGATCTCACTTCAAACATTATAAGTCACTCTTACATCAACTATGAACCAAAGCTATACCTATTGAACCCCTCACTTGGCTTGTGACTTCATCCTTAGGTCTAGGATAAACCATACACCTAACTTCACTTAGAAATACCCTGATTTGGTGTCTTGGCTTTGATCTCTCCTGTCGGGAGTAGATCGGGTCTCCCCCTTTGTTGTCTGGGCTAGATAACATAAAGCGAAGGTTGCCTCGACTGGCGTGACAACCATATACTGGAGGTCGAGGTGATCGTGGTTGCACCTTTTGAGTTGCCCTTCCCTATTGCCATCCATGACTGGATACATCCATAGGGGTAACTACAGCTTAGGTGATAACAGGGACTTCGTACCAGTGCCAAACATCGGGACAACCGACCAGAATGATTTAGGACTACAATCCAACTTACCGTAGGTAAGTTCTGTCACCAACTCGGAGCCGAGACACAAATAACAGGGAAGCTTATCCAACACAGAGGCTAAAGTGGGGGAGGGTCCTCCGTGCCACTAGTCAAGTAGTAAGTCAGGGTAATGAACAAACTGGGACATAACGGATGGATGAAGACAGTGAATAATGAGACCAACACTAGCAAGCCAAAGTATGGTGGGAATGATCACCCTTATTCTCCCTAAGGAGGGTAAAACCAATGAGTATGGATAGTGAACTTCTAAGTCTGAGTGGGGACAATATAGTATATATAAAAGTACAACCAGGTCCACATATCTATATGATCGCCAGATCATGATACTAAATGCTAAGACATGCTACAAGAATGAATATAAAAGCAATATAACCATAACACAAAAATATACCTGCTGAGTCATATACCTGAATACACATAAACCTGAACCAACATCTGTCCTTTGAAACTACTGCTGTAACTCTGGGCAATACTGACTACTCTGTATAAATGGCTAAATCGGTCATCTCTCTGAGTGTCCTAAAACTCAGTCATGGCATGGGGAACAAAACTGTTGTCCATATAATAATCATGATCCATAATAGATGCTCATCTCAGCATCTCAATGTAAGGGAACTGACTGAAAAGTGTACTGGAATCTGAAAAACAGTGTATGGTAGCCCGACTACTATATATGTGATAACATGGTTCTAGGTGCATAATGGCCTCCGCACAATCCTGCATGCATTTCAGTTATGATCTTTTGGGATTCATCAGGGTTCACACACTTTAAAACAATCCCCTCTGGATTCTTCCATCCGAATTCGTCTTCTATCAACATGTACTTGGATGCCTTTAACCTCAAAGCCCTTCTTTGATGATCTAATAGATGGTCAGGGCATGACAAATTCTTGAGATAATAAATAATATCCTTATACCATTCATGTTCCTCATCAATATAAAATATCATAGCGTTTCTCACGTCCATTTCTTTGCAACCAGCATTAGATTGAGCTTTGTTTCAGTCATAAGTTGAGCTAATCCTTGTCCTTTTACTATTTTGATTGGTTTGATCTTGATATCATACTCTTAAATTCTAGATATCCAGTTTCCTCTAACCCCAATGCCATCATGTTGAGATAGAACATCTTTAACTGCCTAATATGGGACATAAGCTAATATCTTCGAATATCCTATGTATGTTCTAAAATGCTTTAAGGATTTTACCAAAGCATGAGCTTGCTTCTCAGTGGTTGTATAATTCAATTCGGCATCTCTAAGATTTGTACTCATAAAGGCAATAGGTTGTTCATGATTGTTTTCATTCTTTTGCAACAATACACCTGCTATAGTGTCCTCAGATGCATATGAGTAAATCAGGAATTCCTTATTGTAGTTAGGACACACTAGGATAGGAGCAGTGGAAATGGCTTTCTTTAGTGACTCAAATGATGCGGCACACTTCTTATCCCATATAAACTTCACATCTTTCTTTAATAAAGCATTTAAGGGTTAGCCAACTCAGCCAAATTGGGAATGAATCTTCTTACAAAGTTTATTTTTCCGAAAAAGGATCGCAAGGAATTGACATCACGTGGTGGAGCAATGGCTTGAATGGCTTGTACTCATTCAGGATCTACTCTAATACCTTCCCTAGAGACTATGTGACCTAACAACTTGCCCTCATCAACACCAAAAGTGGACTTCTTAGGATTTAAGGAAATTCCAAACTTCCGACATCTATCAAATATTTTCCTCAAATGTTTTGCATGGTCATCCCTTTCTTTGGAGAACACAGTTAAATCATCTTGATAAATCACAATAATTTTGCCAACAAGATCATTAAATGCATGGTCAATTTCCCTCTGAAAAGTTGAACCCGCATTTAATAAACCAAATGGCATTCGTATATACTCGTATGTTCCCCAAGGCGTGGTGAAAGTTGTTTTTCCACGATCTTCCTTTTTAATTTGGACTTCGTTGTATCCCAAAAAACCATTGAGCATAGATAACACCCCAACATCAGTAACACTTTGTAATAAATTTTCCATGTTAGGCAATGGGTAATTGTCCTTTAGGGAAGCTTGATTTAGATTTCTGAAGTCTATACAAATCCTTATTTCCCCACTTTTCTTTCTTACAATTACAGGATTCGAAACCCATGTAGTATGTCTGACAGGCCTAATGATCCCTGCTGCTAACATCTTTTCCATTTCCTTTTTTACCAATGGAGCCAGTTTTCGATTGGCGTTACGGAGCTTTTGACGATAAGATTTGGCTCCTTCTTTAAGAGGAACGGTATGTCCAATAACGGATTGGTCATAAATTTTCAAATCATCGTATGTCCATTCAAAGACATCCTTGTACTCTCTGATTAATTCTTCAATTTTCCTTCTTTCTTCTTTAGAGGCGTTCTTCCCTATTTTGATCATTTTTTGGGAACAAGGAGAACCAATAACTTGATCAATTGGTTCAGATTGTCTTCCTTTATACTCATCATGTCTATTAAAGTTTTTCTCCAAAGGAAAAGCAATTTATGTTATGTCCATGCCTTCCACAGAACCGCCCTTTAATTGATCTTCAGAATTAATCATGAGGGTCTGAGAAGCAGTCGAGAATTGTATGATCTGAGCATCATCATCAAAAACTTGCCAATAATCTTGGTTATCAGGAACAAAAGGTCTAAACAAGACTTCAACCTTACAATTTCTTTGAGATAAAGATTCAGGAGCTTGGAGGGTACTGGCAATAACCAATAATTCATCAGCTAGAGTGTTTTGTTCTCGTGGAACAACCTTAATTCCAAAGGCATCAAAACATTCAATGGTGTCCCAAACTACATTTATGTAATCCCTAAGTCTGTTATTCTTAGCGGCAAATTGATTCTTGACTTGTGATACAAAAAGGTCGAAATCACCTATGACCGTTATAGATTTAATATTTTTTTCTCGAGCAATTTCCAAACCTAAAAGCAAAGCTTCATACTCAGCCACGTTATTTGTGCAATCAAATTCCAGACGGAAGGAATACAAGTTTTCCTCACCATCTCAGGGTGTATGGGTACTCATCTCTAATAGATTTGGACCTTATGAGTCCATTGAGACACTCCGTTATCAGTTTCAGGCACTCCCAGTGATGGTAGAGTCGTATTTGCACTTTTGACCAGTTTTTCCATGCAGAAATGGCCTGTCCAGCAGTTGCATTTAGCTAGCACGTTTACCTAGGGCGCTACAAAGGAGAGGGGTGGTCCAGCCACTTGTTATTACCAAATTACCCCCTCTCCAGACATGATGGTACAGTCAGATTTTGTGCCCAGGCATCAAGCAGTGAGTTACAGGCATTTTGATGGTTTCGGGTGGGATAAAAATGGGATAAAAAGGTCATTGAGGAAATCAATTTGGGCTATTAAGGCAAGGTTTTGGCATGAGGTTTGTTCAGAGGTCATATGTGATGTATCCCACTCCTTCAAGATCAGCTTGCAGCATTCAGTGGGGTCCACACACTCTCCGGGTTGTGATTTGATGTATTATTCTCTCATTGAGGGGGCCACGATTTGATCATTTAGTCACTTGGACATGTTATTGAGTCATATTTTATATCATTGTGCCATGTGGTGATGCCAGTGAAGGATAATAAAACCTCCTAGCCCCACCATGTGCTCCTAGTTGCTTGTCCTAGTCACTTTATGTGGTACACACTTGTATTAGTCATTTTTATGTGGTGTGCACACCCCTAGGGATTCTTTTAGTGAGTGTGCACCCCCTCTAGTGAGTTGATCCATGTTATATTGTGTCGGCTCATCTTAGTTGTTGATTGTATTGTATTTATCTTTTGATCTCAACCACTCATTCATAAAGTGGTTAGGGTTTTGGTCTCTCTCCTCCTATTTAAGGAAGAGGCCCCCCTATTGTAAAGGCACCTTTGGGCTCTGGAAAACTTGGAATAAAAATACTATTTTTGTAGATATGCTTCTTTGGCTTCGATGGGTTATCTTGCAAGTTGAATATACAATATTTTCTCTGTGTTATCATTGTGGATCTCACTTGTCCAAACGTTTTCTCTGCAGGGAGGTCGTGTGGTTGAAGAGGAGGACGATTTGAGGGGATGCTATTGTGGGGAAACCCCATATCTTACCTTTGGATTTTATTTTGTCTCAGGGAGTGTCATTATTGTATCTTTGTGACATATTTGATGCTTCTTGTTTCATCTTGTCATCCTTATAGTCATTTTCATGCTAGATTGATTCTCATATAGATCGTTTCTTGCAAAAGAAGAGCGCACTTGTCACCTTGGAGGGATAGCGATTTCACTTGGATAGGCTAGATCTCACTCTTGATTGTGTCATTTGGGAAGGATTATCAATTTGCAAGGTAGCCACAAGCTTTAGAGGTAAGATCTACAAGGTACGTATCTTATTTCATGCATTTTACCCATTGGTCACTTCAAACCCTTATCATTAAAACCCTATATTTTAGATCTGATAAGATCTAGGGATTGCTTGGACTTAATAATTAAAACCCACCTCAATAATAATTAATAAACCTTGGAGACCAAATTTGGTGGGCATCTGACTCCATTTACCCCCTGATCTAAGGCACTGGGCCTCTCCAAGGGAGGTCACATTTGTGGGTAGGTGGGCATTTTCCAAATCTGTCATTTGGGTATTGCTTGTTCCTCATCAAATCCATAGATCCATTGATTAGCAACCCTTCTAGTGCCATTTCAACTTGATTTTCACCTTGTGGACCCCAGTTTGACCATTTTCCATGTTTTAAGGGTGGACCCCACTTGGATCTTTCTATTTGGCATTAGATCTATCTAGATCTACTTATCTAAACTCATAAGTGGCTTAATATTTCCTTGGTTGAACATTTATCCATCTTATAAGCCTCTTCAACCAAGCCCTAACTCATTGGGTCCACTTATCCTTCCTAGATCTAGATCCATTTACTCTTAATCTTCTCCTATTTCACTTTCACATTTCCCTAGGAGGTCTTGAGTAGGTTCGCTAGCCTTCATTGGTTAGCTAGGGTCTCCCCCTCGGTCTTGCTTAGACTAGATCTAAAGTGAAGAGTGCCTTGGTTATCGTGACAACCAACTACATTGGGAACCGTGGCATCTCTTGGGTCACCTCTTTAGTTGTCCAACACCTCTACCATCCTGGATAGGATCACCTTTTGGGACAACTACAAGTTGTGTGATAACAGGAACCATGAGTAGACCCCCTTGATGATCTCTTGGCGGAATTTGAAGTGTTGAATGCAAAAGATGTGGCTAAAAATGGCCAAATGCACCCCCTAGGAAAGAAGTGCACCCGCCTTGGTGAATGACATGCTAAATGTGGTCCAACACTTGAGATCTTTGCAACGAAATGATCAATTTGTCATTAGGAGCACTTTTCATGAGGACCCAAATCATCTTTTGTTCAATTTGATTTCCCGTTGCCACTTATTTTTGAGTTGTGCATTTTTTAAATCAAACTTTAGGAAGTTTGATTATTAAACACCTATTAATTTGATATTGATGAATTCTCGGTGGAAACACTTGGGAGTTTCCTTTGACAAGTTCCATGATGCTCTACTATCCCATACCAATCCATACAATGTCAAAAATTGATCTAGTTTATCCATTTTCTTGCTGCTCCAAAGTATTAAATAGAACTTAGGCTTTTTTAATTGTAAACTTAGGAAAATCCATTAATTAAAGCCTATTAGTCCATATAAGTTGAAAATCACATTTGGAAGGATCATAATGGTTTCCAAAGGCTGAAGTATGATGAATAATGATGAAAGATGACCACATATTGTCGATTGGTCCCATTGACCAAGTCAAACCCCCCTTTAGACCAAGTCAAAAAGTCTACAAAGTCAACTTTGGTCAAAATTTGGCAAACTTGTCCAATGAATGAATGGACTCCTCCAATGTATTTAGGAGGACAAAATAGTGTCTCATGGTTTATATTGATAACATACTAGAGCTATAATACTTACATTACAAAAATGATTCATTTGTCTCATTGCATAGCTTCAAGCGTAAAAAATATTATACAAACTTGTACATAGCATGAAATTAATATTTTATATTCCTACCCCTTCTAAACAACATCAAGAGCATTACAAAGACCAATTCTCCTTTGGGTGAAGTGGATAGATAAAATCAACAAGGCTAGTCTACTGGAAGATTGGTAAAAAATGACTAATTGACACAAGATAAGGGGATAAGGGGAACTCTGTGACATTCACCAATCAACCAAACACTAGGGAATGTGTCTCACAAATGGATATGTGTAAGGAGATAATACCCCCCTTTGAGCTTAGTAAGTCCCTCTTTTCATTTTTCCTTTGCCTTTTTCTTTTCTTTCTTTTTCACTTTTTTTTGTAGGGGGAACTCATTGATTTGGAAGAGATGCCATTCACGGGAGTCCAACGAACTTCCACTAAATAATGCTACAGTGGCATAGCATCCACACAGTGTTAGGGTGTTCAGCAATCCATGTTAATCAAGCATCTATAGCCCTAACGATGCCTAGTCCCCATACTTCCAAACTAAGAGACTTAGCTATTTTCTTTATTTTGCACTGTCTTTTTGCATCACCCCTTTTCTTTTTCTTTTCATCTAGTTTCAAGTCTAGGGAGCACATTGCTCCATGGAAACTCACCCTCCTTGATGATAGCCAGCCTCAGGGTTCTACAAGTGAGGCTCCTATACCGTTAGAGAACATCATTGCAACACAATAGAGCCAAGATACTAGGGAAAATAGGGAGACCTTCATGATGAAGAGGTCACAGAGGGGAAATCAAGAGTCAATCTGTCAAGTCTTAACCAATGGTTTCAAGACACAAAAATGGAATGATACGGAGATGGAGAGGTCATAGATAGAGCCAAAGGAGTTTATGGTCCTTGTAATCATTAAGAGTTGTAAGTCAATGGTATGTGCATACAACAAAAACAACTTCTATGTACTAATCTACATAACATTCTTACTAGCCATGCTTATCAGTATCAACAAATGCAAGCAACATAAGTAACATCCAGTAAAATCATCATTATAGACCATGTATCCATAATAAAATATCCTTAAGCCATGCAAGTGGCTCTGTATCATAATGACATGGTATCATCACAAGGCAGCATATGGAAACCATAATATAGCATCTCAACAATCATGACCATCTTTGCCCTGCATAACTGAGTCTCATCCATGATTTGCTCAGCAAAAAAGAGGGTAATAATTGCCATACACAATCCGATATAACAATATTGTCAACTCCCTCTTAATGCCTACTTCCCTACACAAAGAATCAAACTTTGGGAAGGTATACTCTCCTCCATTAGCTAACTAAAGTACCTTGATCTTCCTTCTTGTCTAATTTTCAATCAAAGCCTTAAATCCTGTGAACTTGTTGAATACTTCATATTTAGTCCTTAAAAAATAGATCTATGTCCTACAACAGAAATCATCAATGAAGGTGACAAAATAACAACTACCTGCCATGGAAGTAGAAGACTTAGGTCCGCATACATCCAAATGGATTATATCAAGACTCCCTCTTGATCTATGCTCATTGCTGGAAAAAACAATATTGATGTGCTTGCCAAGAGCACACTCTTTGCACACCTCTATCTTGAAGTCTGGTAGTCCATGTACTAGCTTCTTCAAGATAGGCAATGCTCCATAATGCAAGAGACCAACATGTATGTGCCATAACTCACACACCTTGGTACTCCCATGCACCAATGCACCATGCTTCATCGGATGTACTTGCAACCTGTAAGGACCTCTAGTATGAATCCCTTTTGCTACTACTTGGGTTTGTCTTTTAAGATGACCTCTTGAGCATCAAACTCAGCCATACAACAAAGATTTCCCATACAAGATATTGAAAGAAGATTCTTCTTCAACCCAAGAACAGACAAAACATTATTCAACTTAAAAACATCACCTATAGGTGTCTGGAAAGAGATAGAGCCAACTCCTCTCACTGTATGACTAGCATCGTCGCCAAGCTCCACACTCATGCCTCTCTCTTGCTCTTGAATCCTATTGAATAAAGACCTTTCATTGTCATATGTCTCAAGGCTCCACTGTCCACATACCAACCAACACTAGGCACGGTGTTAGAAGATAAACAAGAGACTAATTCCATATTTATCCTCGAAAAAATATGCAATATGAAGAAGATCCAACCCTTCCAAGGGTCAAGGTGCTTACCTCAAGTAACCTAGGGTTTCACACCCAACAACCTTACTTGGTCAAGTACCTATCCTAGGTAAAATCCAACTGAAATACAAAATTCCTCTTATTCAAGAGGGATCTCAACCATAACAAGCTCTAAAACCATGTCTGAAATCTCTTTAAATGACACTTCAATGCAATTCAGAAATTTCAACTTCTTTCAAGAAGGTCTCTCTTATCTTAGCCCTAGAATTTTCAACTGTTAGGGTTGTTGTAAATTAGTGTATAAAACAACAGCGTAAAAATCACAATAATTCACTTCTAACAGCCCCAAACTCCAGAGAAATTCAAAGAGAAAAGATACCAAACAATGATATAAGTTCCAGCCCCTTCTAGGGCAACTTATCTACCAATAACCAGATCTAAAAATCCACTTTAACAACAGTAAACACAGCAGCATAACAATAGTGAATGCAGCCCCTTATGTTCTCCCTTTAGATTTCAAATCACTTAACAATTGCCCTTTTACTTATGTCGAATCAGTAAGACATAAATCACTGTAAATAGCAATGCATAAAGAACATATAGCTGGAAATTCAAATATGAAAATGGCACAAGATATGGACAGTTGAAAACTACATATATAAGCTCAAGATGAAGTACATACCATAGCCATCTCTCAAGGCTGGTACACAAATCCAACCATCCAAAAAACCCTAGCTCAACCAAGAAGATACAAGTGCAAAAAATATTTCCAACACAACCTCCAAGGCAAGGCATCCTCCTCTTCTCTTCTTCACCAATCTGCCCCAAGGATTTATCACAAAACCCTAATCTCCAATCTATAAGGGATAAACCCTAACCCTAGTAATCCAAGATGCTCTAAGAAACTCCAAGAAGACCAAGAAACCCTATCGCCTCAAGAGAGAGAGAGAGAGAGATACCAGGTACAAGTGGCGGCTTCAAAAGAGAGAGAGGACAAGTGCACTCCTCTTCAAAGCCACATCTCTACACAAGGGCGAGTAAGAATGAACATAGAAGTGATATGATCATCTCCAACGTCGTGTTCTTCACAAAAGAAAACCCTAGTCACAAGAATCAAGCTTCAACAAAGATGTCTCCTCTAGACTTCATAACTCCTCCTAGAGTTCATGAGAAGACCCTAGCAACTTCCTCCAAGAAGCTAAGTACAAACAAAAGAGTACAAATGATTATATGAATGAAAAGATTCTCTCCTTCCTTTATTTATATGAATGGTAAAGGAAGCCAACAATACCATGTGGGCACAAATCCTTACAGTAAACCTACATGAGCCTTGTAGGCGAACACAATTGAGATGTCCACTCTAAGGTAGATGTGTCATGCTCAAGGTTATGTCATACACAATAAGGGATCCAAGATGATGTAGCTACACAAGCTAAGTCCACATGCATTCATCACAAGCCTCCACGAACTCCATTGATCCTCCTAAGCATGTACTCCACTTGGTCAGCTAGTCCCTGCAAGAACAATTCCGAAGCCCCATAAGTCCCCAAGCCATCTCTAATCCTCCGAACAGGAAACCAAGTTACCACATGCCATCTAGGGCTTGATGCCCTCCTCCATCCAGCAAAATGTTCCTCATCTCCAGTAATGTGTTCTCTAAACAAGTGGCTCCTCCATGTGGCCTGTTATCATATATATAGTAGTCGGACTACCATACACTATTTTTCTGATTCCAGTACACTTTCAGCCAGTTCCCTTACATTGAGATGCTGAGATGAGCATCTATTATGGATCATGATTACATTATGGACAACAGTTTTGTGCCCCATGCCATGACTAAGTTTCAGGACACTCAAAGAGATGACCGATGTAGCCATGTAGCCATTTATACAAAGCGGTCAGTATTGCCCAGAGTTACAGCAGCAGCTTCAGAGGACAGATGAGGGTTCAGATTATGTGCATTCAGGTATATGATTTAGCAGGTATATTCCGGTGTTATGGTTATATTGCTTTTATATTCATTCTTGTAGCATGTCTTAGCATTTAGTATCATGATCTAGCGATCATATAGATATGTGGACCTGGTTGTATCATTATATATATTATATTTGTCCCCACTCAGACTTAGAAGTTCACTATCCATACTCATTGGTTTTACCCTCCCTAGGGAGAATAGAGGTGGTCATTCCCACCATACTTTGGCTTGCTAGTGTTGGTCTCATTATTCACTGTCTTCATCCATCCATTACCTCCCAGTTTGTTCATTACCCTGACTTACTACTTGACTAGTGGCATGGAGGACCTTTCCCCACTTTAGCCTATATGTTGGATAAGCTTCCCTGTTTCTTGTGTCTCGGCTCTGAGTTGGTGACAGAACTTACCTTTGGTGAGTTGGATTGTAGTCCTAAATCATTCTGGTTGGTTGTCCCAATGTTTGGCACTAGTACGAAGTCCCCCTAGTCACTTAAGATGTGTTGGCTAAAACTGAAAGCTCATGTACTACTTATGGAAACTTATGTAAATTCGCCCATGGAAATTGTAAACTCTAGAATGTGTTTCTCAACACACGTGAGTAAAGGGCAAGAGCAATGAAAAGCTATAAATACTCCTTGAAGAGTATAAGAAAGGTCCCAAAAAGCAATGGTTCTTAAACTCTATATCTAAACGATTGTTGACCTTATGTATATGTATGAACATGCCCTGGATGCAAGCTGCAATTAGTTGTGCTTCTTAGCACACCTAAGATCTGAAGGGTTATGTAGGCCAAAAAGGCCATAAAGTGAAATCAATGGATCCTAATGAACTTGGATAATCTTTTATAAAAGTAGGCATGATGCCTAAGTTGAATAAGCACTCTCTAAACAACTTACCCATCTGTGAGACACTGCCATCCCCCGTGTTACTGCTTGTCTAGCATATGTTAGAGTGTGTATTCCCTTTCCATTTCCAAAGTGTCACAATATCAAGTCAATAGTCATCCCTTAGCCTAGCCTTTTAATTTTTATCCCTCACCCTTCACTAGCAAATTGATCACAACTATGAAGTGAGTATGGTCTTGAAAGTTTGGTCTGAGTCATAATAATAATAATTAAAAGCCATATTTATATTTGGTTTTAGATCGCCAGTAAATTATTACTTCTTGTTATAATTGTTACTTGAATGAATTGTAGAGCATGTTTTAACCTTTGACACTTGCAGCAGTTTGATCACTTGATGATAGCCTGAGTCATATTATTGGTCATGTTGACTTGGTCAAACCTAGTTTGACCAAAGTCAACCACAGGACATGAGGTAGATAGACCTCAGATGATGCAGAGATATGTTATATGGTCTATTACAGGTCACCAGATGGTTCTATGCAGTGGTTTCAAGCTTATGATGATGATTAGTGCTTTTCAACACTTTTACAAATCATTATTATTTGGTCTGTCGGGTATATTGGATATTTTATATGATCATGCAGAGATCCATAGGGTGTATGAGTACACACCTTAGATGGATTTGGGCTCTCTGAGTCCAATGAGAATGTCTGTTTTTAGTTCCGGGAAGTTACAGTGATGATTGGCCTCAGTTGGGCATCCTAGTGCAATTTTGGCTTATCAGATGGCCTGTCAAAGCAGAGGTTGGATATGACTGGTTTGCCTAGGGCGCTGTGCATGGAGGGGGTGGTCCAACCACTTGTTATTACCATATTACCCCCCCTCCCAGAGAGCCTGGTGGGCTCACCTTGACAACGCAGGCACTCCAGGAGGCAATTTGGGCATGTTCACATTTCCCGAGGCAGATTAAAAATGGTAAAAATGGCTACTGAGGGATTCGATTTGAGCTACTGAGGCAAGGGTTTGGCATGGGATGATATTTGATGATGAGTTGGATGTCTTCCACACCTTCTCCAGCAGTTTCAGCTTTCAGTGGGGCCTACACTCATCACTCCGGCATTTTTTTATGGATTTCTGGAGCCTCCTAAGGCTCACGACTTTTCCAGAGAGGCACGATTTGGTGCTTAGATTATTATTTTGATGCTATTGTGCCATGGGGATTGACCAAGGGTGCTAGATATTGCCCCTTGGACCCACCATGAGCTAGATCTTATGTTTATTCATTGACATTTGGTGGGACCCCCTCTCCTAGGGCGATTTGGTCCATTGATGTATTAGATTGTTATATTGATCCATGTACTTTTATGTTGAGCTCATCTCAACCATTGATTAGATCACTTTGATCTTTTAATCTTAGCCATCCATTCAAAAGGTGGTTAGGTTTTTGGTGTCTCTCCATCCTATTTAAAGGAGAGAGATCCTCATTGTAAAGGAGACTTTTGGCTCTGGATTATTGGAATAGAAAAATACTATTGCATCTACTTGTCTTGTGGTGGTGAATGCTTTTGGAGTTCGACTGTTTGTTCTTCCTTTGCACTGGGTTATTGGAGATTATCTTGCTATCTTTTTGTCCATGTATTTTTCATCTACAGGTGGAGGCCGATTTGCTTCATGGAGGTCGCATTGGTAGGGGAGACGCTCCTTGCCTCTTCTTTGGGGTCTCTTCGTCGGTAACAGGGAGTATTACTGTCTTAGTACCTTCTACTTCATGTTTCTATTGCTATTCGCTTGTATTTCCTCCATTCTTGATTTTACTGATTGAATCGATTTCCTTGGTTTGACAGGAAGAGGAGGGCGCACGTGTGGGCTAGGGCATCACTTCAAGGCAAGAAAAATCAACAATCTCTCATTTGATCTCTGCGGGAACATTCCTCAACAACATGGCAACCTCATTCATCACTCAGGTATGATCTCAAGGTAAATTTCTCATTCCATGATCTATCCATTTGTCTAAGTCATTAAAACCCTCATTGATTAAAACCCTCATTTCTCTTTTTTTTAGATCTACTTGGATCTAGCAAGCTTTTAGGTAAAATATTGAAAACCCACCTCTATAGCATCCACAGCAATTCAGATCTATAGTTTGGTGCAGATTGGCTTCCATTTGACCCTTTTCCCAAGGCACATTAGCCTCTCCAAGGGAAGTCACATTTCTTGAGAGAGGGCATTTGCTAGGTTCCAAGACGTGGGTAGGTGAGATCCCGCTTGATTTGCACTCCTCTCACTTGATAACCTACCCCTAGTACCTCACTTTTTTGATATTTACCTTGTGGGCTCCATTCCTCATTTTGAGAGTTGTGCCCTGTTGCCAGCTAAGTTGTACTTACATGGACTATCAAGCGAGCGGGCAAAGTTGAACATTTCAATGTTCTTTTTTCGATGATTTGATGTCCAGCGGGCCTATTGAAGGCCCCCTTTGTTTATTTTTTCCACATGTCCATGGCCCTGCGGGGTTTGTAATAAAATGTACTAGCATGGTGTTTTGTAAAAGACTTGGTTCCCTAGGACTTTTTGGCTAAGTCAGGTATTCCAAGGAGTTTTTTCACCTATTAATTATGTCTTGCACTAATGAATAACATAATTTTTGGGTTTTTCTCCTGCTCCAAAGCTGGAATGCCTGGGGAGGCTAACGGACCTTAGGGGATTGTTAAAGTCCATGGGTCAATGTATATGAACATGCTAGACATTAATTTTGAGTCGTAAGGACATGTGCTAGGTCACCCAAGGTTGTTTTTTAATTTTCGGCGAAGTTTTTTTTTTCGTAAATGAGCCATTTTTAATGGTTTCATTAAAAATTATTGTAATTGGCCTAGAAGTGGCATCTGGAGGTCTTTTTTGCCTTAGGGGTGCTTGTTTTCCAACTCATAGCACCCCCCTAACCGCTAAACCCACTTTTTCTAATGTTTGGGTGTTTAATTTTTCACCTATGGTCAAAAAACCCAAAAAAGTCAAAAAAGCCATGAAAAAATGAAAAAATTGGAAAAATGACTTTAAAAAATAAAAAGATTTTGGAAAGTTTTAATGACTAATTTGGATCAGCATCATTCTAGGAGTGATTTGGGCTGAAATGTAAGTGTTTTGGGCAGCCCATTTGATGGAAATGATTCCCCCATATCATGCTGGTCGCTTTCCTTCACTTGGGCACATTTCCCAAAGGGTGGTCTCCCACGTGTGGCCTGTTTTGCAGCTGAAATGGTGGTTGGCTGTTAGCTGTGTTATGGCAGCGTGTAAGGGAATGTTTATAGCCCCATTTGGGCCATGATCTTCTCCATCAATTGTGCCACGTTTTTCCCCACTCCTCTCCTTGACTTGGGTGCACTTCCTCTTGCTTGTATTCTATAAATTGGAGAGCTTTGTCTCCATTGTTCTCTAGTTGGAGAAGGAGCAGAACTTGATGTAAGCTTATGCTATTTGTTTTATGAATAAAAGACTTTGGAGGTCCATTGGTGGTGTGCTTTGTGAGTGGTTCCATGATCTCTGTGTATGAGGTGATTTGTGGCTAAAGCAATCTATGTTCAAGTAATTTTTCAACCATCAACTGAGCTCACTTGAAGGACTGGTAACGGTTTTGTGAGGATAACTAATTATTCTTGTTTGATTTAATTAGTTTTCTATTTGTCATTTCGTTAGAGATTTGAAATGTATATGTATCATTTGTTTATGTGCATGTTATTTTGATTTCTGACCTAGTGCATTTCTAGTTGATGGGTGCTTTGTAAGTGTTTTTTTGCTAGCTACAGGTTGACAGGTTGAAGAAAAGATAGCTTGTTTGCTCTCGCTTTCCCCACCTGTGCATACTTTGGTGGATCTTACCCTCAGTGTCCCACTTCTAAGCTTTCAAAGTCTCCAATTTCGAGAACCATTCTGTTTCCTTCATCCTTCTCAGCAAAGTTTGAAAATTCAACAAAACTCTCTTGGTTACTTTGGTTTGCAATTCTCAGATCTTGTTTCTCTTTAAATACCTTAAGTAGATCTGATTTGTATTGTTGGATCTTGTGTATTTTCAAAGTCACATCTAATCTAGATCTAACATTAGATTACTACTTCTAAAAGTTAGAATTTTGATGCATATTTTGGATAATTTGAACAAGTAGTACTTTCTGATTATAAAAAGTTTTATCTAGCTGTTAGTAGAGCTTATAATTTGCAGCCCACAAGGCTTGCAAAGATCCCAAGTAAACAAGCCCCATTGCTTGTTTTACTTGGTTAATTTCGTCATTTTTAACTACTTTTTACACTTAGTTTTTTTTTTGGGTTTTTTAGGAGGTGTTCCAAAGACACTCTTAAAGTGTTTTTGGGCATCTTATACTGACATTTGCTTGTTGGTTTGCAGCAAAAGACAAGCAGGTAGGAGGAAGTGCTGCCAAAATTTCAAGGATCCAGGCAATCCGGAGGACCAAATTTGATATTTTGTAAAACCGGTTTATTTTTCCCTTCAAAATTGTAAGCCACCAAGTCACTTCAAGTAGACTGGGGCACTTCTCTGATCATTGTAAAAGATTATTAACGAGAGCAAGTGGGCTAGCCAGCGCCCACACCCCATCCCCCCGGGGTGGCCTGTGTCGTCTCTTTTCATGATGTGATTTTTTAGAGTAGTTTACTTCTTTTATTTTCGGCATTTAATAAAACTAACTAGGGTTAAAATTTACCTTGTTGGTACGTTTCACTAGTGGGCCACAGGTTCACTCAGGACATAGATTTTTATCATTTTTTTTACAAACTCAAACGCCCCCTTTCTTTCCCGAAGTAGGGTTTCAGAACAAGGGCTTGCCCGAGTACTGGCCTGAAAAGAGACTCTTGGGGTTTTAAAAGATAAAATTTTGGTTCATAATTTTTTTTAAATTTCCAAGGTCTTCTCCCATATGCTCTGTGGCCAACTTGCAGCTCAGTCTGATCATGTTGGTACGCATCAGAAAGGGGAAGATGACTAGTAATAGGATCTAACACCACCCCAATAAACAAACCCTTTTGTGAAAATTCGACACAACGCGAGTATTTTGTTGTCGTGGGCAAATTTTTCAGAGGACTTGGGACAAAACTGGGTAGTGACCTCTTGGAAACCGTTAGGTTTTCCCTCGTTGGTACAGCATCTGAACACCTCCTTGAGACTCCAATCCATCCCAAGTCTGAGTGAGAAGCCACACATCAAAATTCCGAACATGTTCCCCGTACCTTTGCATATATTGGGAACCCACCATCCCTAATAAAAAGATCACTACCACATTTAAATTAAAATAAACCAAGAACACTTGCACAACATTTACTTTTTTCAATTCATGCATCTATTTCGACTCCATTATAAGGCACTGGTTTATATTGTTATATTTCATGTTGTTGATGAATGTTGCAAATGATGATGATAATAATGAATATTGGCAAATAATGTATTGATGAATGATGTTTTGCTTTATATAAATGTATGCTGCATTATCTTGATTTCAAAAAATATTTCTAACTCCTAGATTAGACACCATAGTTTTGTTTTCATTTTTAGGGTCCACCCCCCTTAGCTTCGCTAGGAAAGCCTAGACAGAGGAGTCGATTCCCAAGTGACAGCACTTAACTCTGACTTGCCCCCAAAGCCACACCAGCAGCTCGAAGACTTCTGCTGCATTTTCCCAGGTGTGGAACCAGGCGGCAACATGCCCCACTTGGGTCATTGGGTGATGTACTTTCGATCTCCGATCTACTGATATCTAGCCATTGGATGCCCTTGATCTTCAAAACCCACCTTGCTTTGCACCTTGACAACCCCGATCTACATTTTGGTGGACATCCGACTGCATATGGCCCAAATTCCAAGACACTGATCTCTCCAAGCCCTCACGACTTTCCTAGGTTGTCAAATTTCTCTATGGGTTGATCTCTGTCTGGTTGCTTGCACACTTAGATACTGTCATATCCCTTCATCAAGCACAGCTAGAAATCCCTAACTGTCAGATCTACGTTTTGGGACACTTTCCCTGTTTTAAGGGTCATGTTTCCCAAGGCAGTTGATTTTGACCATTTTGAACTAGCTTTGAATCCTAGAATCACTGTGTGTTATCTTTCCTTATCATATCACACTGTTCCTAAGCCTCCACAGTGGTCTTAACTCCTTAATTCTAGGGTTCCATACATGTCATCCTAAGTACTTCATCTGATTGATTTGATCTGGTGATTGGGTTGATCTCTCCTATCGGGAGTAGAGCTGGGTCTCCCCCTTGCTATCTTGGCTTCGATAGCTAGAGCAAAGAGTGCCTTGGTTGGCGTGACAACCATCCTTTTGGGAACTAGGGCTCTCTTGGTTCACCACTTTAGTTGCCTGTCCCCTCTACCATCCACCTTGGATCCATCTGTAGGGGCAACTACAAGATTGGTGACAACATGGCCATCATGAAGGGCATCCATCAAACTACCAAGAGATCTTCAACACTTAAGGGAAGAACACCAAGTCTGCAATCAACTAAGGTCAAGCATTCATTTAGCAAGTTATCTCAACTATGCATATCCATCATGAATCATCTCCCATGCTGCAATCCATCTCGGACCATCTTAGGGCTAAACATACACCATGTAACCCAAATCTCATGAAGCACCCCCAAACATGCCCCAAACATGGTGTAAACACTTCTAGAGTAACTCGAAAAACTAACACTAATGGTAAGCTACTACAAATATCTAAGCTGTATGCTTTGAATTTCTCTATAGACAAAGTTACTCTTTGGAGATGGATTAGTTCAAAACTACTTAATCCCTCATAGGTTCTCTATGACATGTCCCTCATATGGAAATGGCAAAAAAGATATTTCTGTTTCATGTCAAATGAAAGCCAAAACAAGATACTATGACCCCATCATAGATAGAAAAGGCAAATCCCATGATCTATGGTTTACGCTGGTGTAATTTTTTATGCAAATCTGATATAGTTTTGGCACCACTATGCTTTGATACCATCAGAGTTCACAATAGCTACCAAGTCCATGTCACTAGTAGCACAAATATCTAGATCAAAGGGAGAAGGCAAACCTACGGTACATAATACATCTTTCAAACATTGTTTAGCATATATGTCCCTCATATGGAAATGGCAAAAAGGATATTTCTGTTTCATGTCAATTGAAGGCCAAAACAAGAAACTATGACCCCAACATAGATAGAAAAGGCAAATCCAATGATCTATGTTTTACGCTGGTGTATTTTTTTATGCAAATATGATATAGTTTTGAAGGGATTTGGCACCACTATGATTTCATACCATCAGAGTTTAGGATAGCTACCAAGTCCATGTCACTAGTAGCACAAATATCTAGATCAAAGGGAGAAGCATATATGTCCCTCATATGGAAATGGCAAAAAGGATATTTCTGTTTCATGTCAAATGAAGGCCAAAACAAGAAACTATGACCCCAACATAGATAGAAAAGGCAAATCCAATGATCTATGTTTTACGCTGGTGTATTTTTTTATGCAAATATGATATAGTTTTGAAGGGATTTGGCATCACTATGATTTCATACCATCAGAGTTTAGGATAGCTACGAAGTCCATGTCACTAGTAGCACAAATATCTAGATCAAAGGGAGAAGGCAAACCTAAGGTACATAATACATCTTTCAAAGACTGTTTAGCATCCTAGCACACATGAGAGAGAGCAGTCCATTAGGTTGTTGGGAGGAGGAACCTTATATGTGAAAGATTGAACTTCAGATGGCCCATAGAATGGCAGTTATGTTTAAATTAAAATATCTTGATATATGAAAAACACAGGGACAAGCAGTGTTTGAATATCTTCCCAATACTACCTAAACAGATCTACTAGAGATTTTTGGGTCGACTTAGAGATAAGCTTACTAAACTTGTCAAAGAATAACAAAAACAATAATTGTGTATCTCGCATGGTTACAAAGTTCTCTTAAAAATGGAAATGTCAAAATCAAATAGGATAACTCTGAGAACTTTTACAACATGCTAAAAGAAAGGACTCAATACATGGTAGAACTAAAGAAATGTAACTATTGCAATTCACCAGTGGGTTTCTTATTGTGAAGCACTTCCTTCTTATTATATAAAGAGATTACTCTACATTTTCTACAAGAATTATGAGATAGACTAAATAAAAATTGAAAAGAAACCAAGGCCAGATATTTTACAGTGTAAAACAAAGATGATGCATATAATCTTGCTTATATAGCGACGAAAAACATTTTTACAACACATAACAATGATGCTATCTAGACATAACCCTACTCATATCAGAAGCTTAGATGCATGTAAATATCAAATGATCATGATAAATTCAAAGCTAAACAAAGGCAAAAGATTTGAGTCATTAAACCAGAGAACAATAAGAAAATTGATGTTCATTACTGCATTAGGTTGATGACAGAACAAATACCAGAAACTGTTAAACCCTTGCCTGAGAAAATATGACAAGAGTTCAGATTTTAAAAAAAGCCAAGAAAAATAAATCTTGAAATAACAAAAGTAGTCATCTAGTTAGCCCAGTGGATTAGCCCAATTGATTCAAACAGACTGTCTCTAGTTCTAGTCCCACTGAGGTTCAAGTCCAGCTGAGTCTCGCTAGGTTAGAAGCTGTTATTGTGGCTGGTCATTGAGCGGCCCTCCATCCGGATATTATGGGCAAGAGGGGGGATCCCGTGAGGTTTTCCTTGGGAAAAAGGTAGTCGTCTCATACCCTTCCCATACCAAACAATGGTAATTGTAAGGGGAAAAAATGGCAAAATTAGAAAATAAATCGCCCAATACATAACAAAGATAATAACAAAGTTACCTGTCCTGCGAAAATGTCCATGTCACTAGGAACACAAATATCTAGACCACGACGCAAGGCATTGATCATACTGGACTTCCCTACTCCACTGGGACCAACCACTACAGAAGTGCAGTTCTCTAGAACTTTAGCAATAGCTGTCAATCCAGCGTTTGTATCAGCACTACAAAAGAGAGGCTCATAACCCCAACTCCGAACCCTGTCTCTCCATTTATGCATAACCTATTATTGCAAATATCAATAGAAAATGACATATATCAATAACAAATGGCTATATTAAAGTACATGAGGCAAAATTTAAATAATTTTAGACAAGCATCTTCTACAAGATATTAATAAGACATAATAATATCGTAAAATTGAAGTTTTAAAGAAATAACAGAAACAAGCAACCTTGTAGAACAAGCTACAAATACATAATAATTGGTTTGAGTTTATGATAATGACAAGGCCAAATCTTAATTGCAGACTAATATTTAGCTCCTAACATCATAACCGTAGTTACACATCAACTTAGTACTATGAAACATCAAGAGAGGCAATTGTGTGTGCACTAGTTCCTGAGAATGGTTCTATATTTTATTATTATAGATAGAATTATGTTTTGTTCCAAAAGAAAATGACGATTCATTGCAACAAATTCAAGATACAAAAAGGTCAAGAAACCGAAATTTGGTTTCAGAAATTTTGTAAAGAGACGTTATTTGTTAAAAAATTAATCTCAGAAGCTATACTATTGAAACTGATGAATTATTTAACTACAAATACTTGTAACAATGGCTTTTTGCCACAAAACCAATATGGTATCCAATTTTGCATACTTATTACTTAAAACACTTGGAATTTTCTGAAAAGGGCATTATTTTTTTCTCTTACCCAAAAATGGTTTTAGAAACCAAAGAAATATTAGTCAGCGAACTTGAACTTGACTACCAGTACTTGTAAGGAAAGTTCCTTGCAACAAATCACATGGTATTAAATTGCACATGTTTCACTGCACATTGATTTCTCCGTTTTGGACACTTGCTTTATATTGGAGAAGCAAACATCGAGATCAAATATTAATGTTAATAGTAAATACCATTATGACACTGTTAATAATAACGTCAGTAAAATATAATCAATGTTAAAGAGTAGTGTTGTCACACGATTTGACAATCTAAGGTTCGCAAGTATTAAACAATCATCAGATCGGTGGAACCTCAAGACACTGCCCCAAAGTGTCACACGAGCAAGGTCCCCCTCTCTTTAGGTTTCCAAGGTCCACTTAAGTAGACCTAAACTAACCACGGGAGGTGTCCCCAGTCAGGTTTTCCCGGATACTTGTTGGCAGAACCGGCTAACAGTACTAGCAAGACCAATTTGTGAGGGAAAAGGTGCCCTAGAGACTTAACAAATTAGGAAAAGGGCACCCTTGGGAAAAATGCTTTAAGGGGGTTCCTAAGGTTAATATTGGATGATAAGACCCCTAGAGCTAAAGAAAAAGCAACCAGATGAATAAGAAAAACAATACACAAGTTGCTTTGTAAACAAAGGCACCCAAAGATGACTAGACTCGGATTAATGATGGCTGCCCAAATGATTAATTAATGTGAAATAGGGGGACAACCGAATATGGAGAAGGATTTAATAGAGATATGATGCCTAAGGGATTAGGGTTTTAGGGAAGGAAGATACCAGCAATTTGAATGAGTTATACTTGGGGTTATTTATCACTTAATGTCTTAAAATGAAGTGCAAGGGTTGGATCTTGTTGTTGGTTGAGATTTAAATGCATTCCTAACACAAAGAGCTTGTTGGTTTACTAATATAATCATTGATGGGTGAATTTGGGGAAAAATGGGCTCTGCTAGGGTTTTGCAACCCGAAGGGGCTGCAGACTAAACCTAAACCCTAACAGGTTCGAAGTGCAGGTACAGATCCCGATGGATTGCTGTGACACGACTTTTGGACCCCGTTTGGACTATCATAATGTTGATGCCGTAGATTATACTTCGGATCCCCTCGACAGTCAACCCATTTTCTACCATGATACTGCAGTAACTTCTTCGAGTGTTAAACATTTTTACCTGACAACTGGAACCAGGTCGACGGGGATTATGACAGTTGGGGACAGTAACCAACAGAGGGGCCTTTCGCCCACTAGTTGCTGGTCATGGGAGGAAGAGGTCATACAACCATTTGACTCATCTACGGTTCGCCCTCTCGCAACGGCGCTCGGGAGAATGTCGTTATTGCTCTTTGAAACACCGCAAAACCTCAGCTTAGGCCTTCCGATTATGGTGGACGCAACCATTTCACATACTACTCCTCTGGCAGACCACTGGGAGCCTTTCTTACCCACTGAGTCAAAACTGTTGGAATGCGAATGGCCGCTTGCGGATCTTCTGGTTCAACAACAGACTCCTCCAGTCTTCGATGAGGTAAACAACACCCAGAGCCCTGATGGCTTCATTGCTTCTTTCTTGCAAACTTCTGATCAACTGGGGTTTCTTCCTCCGATTGAGAAGGGGCTCGAATAGACCGTTTCACCAAACCCCGGCAAAACTCTTGAGGGTTCCCCTCCGCGAAAGAAAAAAGGGAAATGTCTTAAAAACCCAAGGGAACCACTCAACCTCATCTACGGTAAATACATCTATGTTGCAAATTCGTTGGACATGGCTGAATCGACAGTTGTTGGGAGGGCTAGGAGAAAGTACCCCAACTCTGAAGGCTTGGAAAATTGCGTAACCCAAAATTGGTTACACTTCTTGGATTACAAACTGGAGATCATGGTTCTTTCTAGGGGCTGGTTTGTTTCAAATTCCGAAATAAGGTGGACGTTGGTAGGGTTTTGCATAAACATTGGAGCTTGGGAAATGCCCCTATTCTTTTCAAGAACTGGACACCAATGTTTGATGCTGACACGGAGAAATTTGATGTAATCCCGATTTGGGTTAGATTGTCGGGATTACCTTGGGAATTCTGGAACTTGGATCCCTTCAAGGACATCGAGAACGCTCTCGGAGCTTTCATTGATGTCGATTTGTCCTTTACTCATACTAAGAGGATGCGGTGGCTAGGATACTGGTCTCCATAAATGTGCGAGCAAGGCTCAGAGAGCACTTAAATTTTATCTGGGGACAGGAATCGCGAACACAGAAACTGGACTACAAGGGTGTGCCCTTTCGGTGCCATCGATGCCACTGTTATGGTCACATGGCAACACACTATCAACTTGCCTTTAACGAGAGCTCGGACAGATCCAGGAAGCGGTCGGAAGGTGGCAGCGCGGGGGTGGTTGAGGGCTTACAAAAAGCAGGACGTCTGAACGATCAGATGAGGGAGGTACACTCTGACTCGGATGCTGCTTTACACTCACAGGTAGCCATTGAAATTGCTGAAGTTTCGGTACTCCCTACTCCACACCATTCTGAGGACCACTCTGCTAGGAACCCTGCAGCGGAGCCGGAAACACAGCCTACTGATGCGGAAGCTAATTCCCCTCCGGGTAAGGTTGATGCATTTTCTACCTCTCTCCCCTCTATTGAATCTTCCTTTTTTACTTTATCTTTGGATTTGGATGGCAATGTTTCTCTTTCCCCCACAACTTCCTCCCCGCACATCCATGTGGTAACAAACATTCTCCCCTTACCTAACCCTCCTTTGCCTCCTGAAACCACAAACCCTCCCCTGGATACTGCTGAATTGTCACATCCCTCCTTAAATTCTTCCCCCATTCGTTTCCACCTTCGTTCCAGGAACATTCTTGTCCTCTCGGTCCCTCATACCTTTGGCACTGGACTGGGTCGAAACTCTCTGATGGGAAAATCTAAAAACAGAGGTAGACCCTCCCACCTTTCTTCTGCACAACAAAGAGCTTTACAAGACCTAGCGGATGGAACTTAGAAATCCATTGTAGGGGCGCTTAGAGCAGTGAACGCCCGGCTTGGGGTTACTCAATGAGAATTCTATCCCTAAACTGCAGAGGGTTGGCAAGTAAACCCAAAAAACTTTCCTTAAAATGGTTGATCTCTCTACAACAGCCGGATATTCTGTTACTTCAAGAAACTTTGGGGAAGGAGGAAGATGTCTCTGGTGTTCTCAAAACAATTTTCCCCTAGTATGATTTTGTGGCTATCAATGCTCGAGGACACTCAGGTGGTCTCGCTCTGGGCTGGAACACGAAGTTGATAAATGTCAAAAATACCTGGGGTTTTGACTCTAGCTTGGGAGCGGAATTCTATCATGTTGGCTTAAATTCGAACTTTATTGTTCTAAACATCTATGGTCCTTACCTGGAGAGAGAAACCTACTGGAACATCCTTCGGAAAAAATATTTCCTAGCAGCGAAAAATTTGATTCTGGGAGGCGATCTGAATTTCACCTTGGGATCACATGAATACTGGGGACCTACTGCCCGAGGGGACCCCCTTGCGGGGTTCTTCGAGTTGCTTTTAAGGGACGCTCATCTCATTGATGTCTCCCCCACCAAGCTAAATCCAACCTGGACTAATCGAAGAATGGGGGAGGGGAGAATCGCGAAAAGATTGGATCGTTTCTTATTAGCTGAAAACCTAGTAGATCAAAATCTTTGCTTCAAACAATGGGTTGAATCTGGAGGAGACTCTGATCACTCACCAATTTGTCTCGAAATCTTGGGAAACTCCACAAAACCTCCTAGCTCTTTCAAACTTTGTGCTGCATGGCTAAAAGAGGAAGAGGTCACTACTATCATAAAGGACTCTTGGATTCCTTACCAACCTGATGAAGGCACTTTTGCAGCCCCTCACCTTGTAAAGAATCTTATCAATGTCAAACGACTAATAAAAGATTGGGCCTTCAAAAAAAAGAAAGAGATGACTGTGATCTTATCAAGGTTGAAAAGGATATCTCTCTTCTGCATGACTCGGTTGGAGGAGGCTTCCTCACCCCCGAATCTATTGAATGCCTAAAAACCCTGGAAGGTTGTAGACGCAAACAACTCTTGGAACAAGAGGAAGTTTGGAGACTAAAAAGCAGGGCCATATGGCTGGAGTGTGGGGATGAGAACACAAAAAAAATTCAAGCTTTTGCAAAAGGAAGGAAATCACAAAATACTATCTGGGAGCTAAGAAACAAACAAAATGAGGCCTCGACATCCTTCGAAGATTTGGCTTCTTTGGGTACTTCTCATTTCAAAACCCTATTCTCGGAGAACAGGAATGCTAGCATAGCGGAAGTTATTTGACTCTCCCAATTTTTTCTAGGTTCTATTACTCAAGAAGACAATCAGGATCTCATGGAGGAAGTCACTAAAGAGGAACTTAAGGAAACCCTGCAAAGTTTCCAAAAGGACAAAAGCCTTGGGCCGGATGGCTGGACTATCGAATTCTTCCTAGCACATCTTGATGTCATCGAATGTGACCTGTTACACCTTGTGGAAGAATCAAGAAAAGGTGGTATCATTCATCCGTCTCTCAATACCACTTTTCTTGCTTTGATTCCAAATTTGATAAATCTGAAACCCTGAATGACTATCGACCAATCTCCATCTGCAACACAACTTACAAGGTGGTGGCAAAGATCATGGCGAAAAGGCTAAAATGTGTCCTCTCAAAGCTCATCTCTTCATAACAATTCGGCTTCTTCGAAGGCAGACAAATTCATGAGGCTATTGGGGTGGCACAGGAAGGACTACACTCTCAAAAATTGAAAGGAATAAAAGGTGCAATTATAAAACTCGACCTATCAAAAGCCTTTGACAAAGTAAGCTGGCTCTACCTGAGACTCTTAATGACTCACTTGGGTTTTGACTATGCTTTCATAAAATGGACAATGAGCTGCATCACATCAGCCTCCTTTGTGGTTCTTATCAATGGCTCTCCATCGCATTTCTTTTGTGCTGAAAGGGGCCTGCGCCAAGGATGCCCTCTATCCCCTCACCTTTTCCTTCTGGTAGCCGAAGGTCTGAGTAGAGCTCTCTTAGACGCAAAACGACAGGGATATTTCAAGGGTTTCTGCATCACCAACACTCTCAGTCTCACACATCTGCTCTTTATAGACGACATTCTTCTTTTCTGTGATGACTCTACTAGGGATGCGGAAAATCTGGACAACATTCTGAATCTTTTTCAAAGAGCAACTGGTATGGTCATCAACAATCGCAAGTCCACCATCACTTTTTACAAACTCAATGAGGAGGAAAGACTAAGGTATGCAACCCTCTTCCCCTTTGAAATCCTATCTCCGGATGCAGGTCTCAAATACCTGGGCTTCCATCTAAAGCCAAATGGATACAAAAAATGTGATTGGCTCTGGCTAATTTCAAAATTGGAAAAAAGATTAATGACCTAGAGCCATAGGTGGTTATCCAGGGTCGTCAGACTGGTTCTTATCAAATCGATTTTGGAAGCCATACCGGTATATTGGATGTCACTAGCATGATTCCAAAAGGCACTCTGGAAAAAGCAAGAAAACTGTGCTTTCGCTTTCTATGGTCCGAAAATTCAGACTCCTATGTTTCTTCGTGGGTCAACTGGGAAATACTGGCACAGCCGAAATCCCTGGGTGGTTGGGGGTTAAAACATATTCATCTATTTGCAAAGTCCCTTGCAGCAAAGGCAAGATGGCGAATCATTTCATCTGAGAGCCTATGGACGGAAGTAGTGAAACAAAAATACATAGCCCCTGATTCCCTCTTACACTGGATCAGAAATCCCTCAAAGTCAAAACGGGCATATCTATTTTTTGGAAAGTTGTCCTCTCGTCTTTTCCACTTATGGAACAGGGTCTTACTTGGAAGGTCGGAGATGGCTCTCAGATTCGAATTGGAACTGATCCTTGGCTAGCATGCCAAAATAAACATCTCCTCCCACTCCCTCTAATTCGAACTCTTCATCAACAAGGCATCTATCACCTTTCACAAGTACGGGATCCAAACTCCACTAATCTTTTGGCAAAAAGGCTGGCTGGGTGTTGAAGAACTCGGCATCCAGGAGGAATTCCACAACAACTGGAACGATTATCTAATAACCCTCAGAAGCTCACATGTCAGACTAAATGACTCCTCAGACGAGTTGATCTGGTCGTCAGCCCCAAACGGAAAATACACTCCCAAGTTGGGTTATAAATTACTAGCAGAACAAAAACAACAGAATGTGGAAAAAAAGTGGTGGTGGCAAAAGATCTAGAAAACTAAATGTCCTGGAAAGGCAAAAATCTTTATGTGGTGCACTCTGGCAAATCGGATTCCAACGTGGGACAGAATGAAAAAGAAAAGCATTGCAGGCCCTGGTTGGTGTGCTCTTTGCAATCAAGGTGAAGAATCAATCTCACACCTTTTCTTGAGTTGTCCTTTCACGGTTAGTGTCTGGTCTGAGCTGATAGCTCGTCATCCCCCTTCCCGGGAGTGGTCTGGTGAAAATGTCGAAGAAGCATGGAAATTCTGGACTGAAGCTCTGACCACAACTTACATTCGTGCACTGTCATTAATTGTCATCTGGGGCATTTGGATTGCGTGAAACAAATCAACCTTTCTTGGAAAGCAATCCTCACCAATGCTCTCTACTGATTCTAGCATCAATATCCTATCACACTTCCTGCGAGAAAATTTTCAACCCATTCCCCATTCTATTGTGATCGAAAACATAAACCCACAAATTCCATGGGCTTTCTTCGATGGAGCATCACAAAACAATGTGTGTGGAGGTGGTGTTATTCTACACTTATTTGAAAACCACTCTTTCAAGCTGCATATGGGATTGGGGCAGGGCACAAACAACTTTGTTGAACTTTTCGCTTTAAAACTCCCGATCTACTTTGCTCGTGAACATCAGTGCTCCCACCTTCAGGTTTTTGGTGACTCAATGATCATCATAAATTGGATAAATAAATCCCAGAGATGTCACAACCTGTTATTAAACACAATCCTGCTCGATACCCTGAGGTTGGATGAGGGTTTTGACTGTTTCTCATGTTGTCATGTCTACAGGGAAAGAAATAGCGAAGTGGACAAACTTTCAAAGTTGGGACTAAATCTTCAACTGGGACAATGGTTTGTCAAGGAACAGAACAACGACATTTTTCATGAGTACTACCATAGACCTTTTATAGAAGGTTTAGCCCAATGATATTTCTGGACTCTACCGACACTTTCCCTTGTTATTAGAACTTTTTATGATGTGTATATATACAGAGGTTTTTTGAGTTCCTTCCCTCGGGAGAACTTCGATCATATTTTTTTGGACAGAAAACACTGAAAACATGGGATACTTTTTAAGCCGAAAAGCTTTTTTTGGAAAGGGCTCTCCGAATCCTTTCAACAATATGTAATGATTATAAATAATGAAAATTACACTTTTTTCCTTGGAAAAAAAAAAAAAAGCTTGTTGGTTTACTTAGATCAAAGATTGAAATGCACGGAACAACAAGCTTAAAAGACATGTACTAAAGCTAAAATGGCCAAACATAGGTAAAGAATGATACTTGGGGGATCAATGCCTAATCCTAAGGTTGAATTGGAGTCTTTTACTTAGGATTTGAGGTTTATATCAAACTAGGATGTGCAAAAAGTGAAGGGTTTTTGCTCATTAGAGATGAAAAAAGTGAAATGATAACTCCATATTCAGAATTTATTGCAGTTGTAACTACAATAAGATAGCTGCTACAATGTCTGTATATTCTTATCTTTTCTTGTACAGATTTTGTTCTCCTTGTACATAACTGTTTTATGAGTAAAATAAGAAGTATATTTGAAAAAAAACAATTTTACAGGAGTTTCAAAAAGGTCTATCCCATTGTCTGTCAAAACCCTGGCCTTGGGTTTACCTTCACATCATATATCAAACAATGACATTATAGAAATTGGACGAATAAATAAGGTAAATTTGACAGTACACTGGTAAAGGGGCCTTTTCAAAAGCACCTTTGCAATATCAATAAAGCTCATATTCTATTTAGAAGGGATAAAAGTATAAAATAGAAAACCGTCTGCATGTTAATTTTAATCAAATTCTAATTAATACAGTTTGGTTATATGAGAAAAATGGTATTGACATATGAGGGTTAAATACATGCAGCATTGTCTTAAAGTCGATGCCATCAGCTACACACTTGTACTTCCCTTACAAAAATTCAACTTATGTTACAAAAATTCAATCATAGAGTTTGTTTGATAAAGTGAATCTTAGCAATAACTTAATATCTTTGCAAGTTTGATATTGGATTTAAAGACATCACTTGCAAATGGTCATTGCCATAGTTATGTCATTCCAGAAAATCTTCTGAGATGTCCTAAATGATTGATGTTATATCAATGTGTACTAAATGGTTATATGAATATCTATGTTTTCATGTTTTCTATAGCTAATTTGGCATAATACATGTTTTTTTAATATATATGCATCAAAATATATTAAAATATATATTATATAAAAAACGCTCCCAAAACGGAAGCTTTTGAAAATTTCGCTTTTCGCTCTCGCTCTCGCTCTGTGCTCCCAACAGCGTAGGGGATACTCAGGATCATCCTCTTTTTGTTCTTCCGACCAGTTTATTCCAGGAGGTTCAGGTGACGTTTGGCTCACAGGGTTTCTTCTATCATTATCATTATTAGGCCTCTTTTGAGGGTTCCAGTAAGGTTTTGGGCCATAAGGTTGCCTATACCTCTCCGATTCGTTGCTCTTAGCTAGATCCCTAGTCAGGAGAGTCAAGTTTTTCATCATTTCTTGCATACTCTCCATCATATCGTTGGGATCTTTAACTGGTTCTTTTCCTTTCTTGGCCTTGGGCTCATATCTAGAGGACGAAGCACTAATTGAATCAAAGAAGTTTTGCTTTCCCATAGAGGTAGCATTTGCTTCATCCCTTCTAGCATTTTCTTGAGCTGCTTTTAAGTCGTTAGGGTCTTTGCCTTTGAGATGGTAGCCTAGGTAACCTTCAAATGAATTGAGGTAGTGAATCAACACAGCTTGTTCTTTAGGCCTAATATGATCCGGGATATTGGCCACTATCTTGTCGAAACGGAGGTTGAATTCATGGACAGACTCATTTTCTTTATTCTTGACTTCAAAGAGTTGGTTCAAAAGAAAACGTCCATCCAACTTGACTGACCACTCATGCTTATCTGCGAAGTCATCATATCCTGTGACTGATGATGCAGGCAAACGGTCAAACCATTTATGAGCATCACCCTCCAAGGATGCGAATAGACCCCTCATGTAAACATCTTCTTCTTCTGCCCCATAAGCCTCCATGTGGGCCCAGACATTTTCAATGTGGTCCTCAATGGAGGTCGCACAATTCCCATTAAACTTAGGGATCTTTTCAAAGTATTTGTTCGGCATATCATGGGGTGAACCAGGGATTTGGGAAAAGTCTAAAGGTGAAGCTTTGGCTTTGTTCCCAAATCTATGAATGACGAGAGGATTGGTTTGAGGATTGTTTCCTGGAGGAGTTTGATTAGTTCCAGCCTAAGAAACCGGATTCGTAGTTTAGGGCCTCCGTCTCCCGTGGGGTTGAATCGGACACGGAAACGATGTGAAATCGTGTCCGATTCGACTTTTGGTCGTGTCCGAAATCAGCACACAACCAAAAGTCAAATCATACACGATTTCACATCGTGTCCCCGAATGCGCGTAGCGTGTCCCGAAAACAAGACACGTTTTCCGCGGAAAAGTCAGCCCGGGTTTGGTTTAAAATTGTTTTTTCATTTTCTTTTTGTCATTTGCAAGTAAGGAGAAGGTTGAGAGTGGCTTTTATGTGCAGGTGAAGGAGATTTGAAGGCTGTCCAAGGGAATCCAAGTGCATTGCGGGTGGATTTGTGGAGAGGATTGCAAGCTTAACCATCAAACAAGAAAGGGAATGTCTCAATCAGCTAGGGCAGGAGCTAAGGGGCAAAGGAAAGGGAGAAATGCACCATCTAGTGCCTCCCCTCCTATTCCTCCAAGCACAAGCGGTTCTCCTCCTCCTTCAAGTGCTCCATCTGCTGCTAGTGGAGCTCATGCTCCATTTAACCCTGTTTTTGCAAGACAACAAGCCCAAGAAAAAAAATTCCCTTTGTGGAAGTATGTGAGAAGGAAAGATGGGCCTGGAGCAAAGCTTGGTGGGGGAGGCAATGTGTCCTGGAGATGCAATTTTTACAAGAATGAGTTCAAGAGCACATATTACCGGATTAAGGACCATTTGTTGGCCCTTCCTTCTTGTGGGATTTCTTCATGCAAAACGGTGAGTGTTACCCAAAGGAGGGATATGGAAAGAGAGGATCATGTTGGCTTAAGGCAGGTGGCAGCAGCAAGCAAGAAAAAAGATGAGGATCCTCTTCCATTCTTGAGGAAATACTCTAGCACCAAGCCTCCATTTCACCTAGCATTCATGGGAGTGGGGATACTTATCAAACAAGAAAGAGGCAATCTCTAAGTGGTCCAACGGATAGGATTTTCCAACAAGAGGTGCGAGAAGAGGTGGACCTTACCATTGCATTCTATTTCTACCTCAACTTCATCTCATTCAATGTTGCACGATCACCATTGTTTATTGCGATGTGTCGAAGTCTCATGGAACGAGCTCCAAGTGGTTATGTGCCTCATGGTTCAAAGAAGCTTAGAACCACATTGTTGGTTAAAGCAAAGAAGGAGGTAGATAAAATTCTTGAGCCAATTAGAACAACATGGCCTCCATCCGGTGTTAGTATTGTTTCTGATGGATAGACGGATCCAGCACGCCATCCACTCATCAATTTCATGGTATCTTCCAAAAATGGACCGATGTTCTTGAAAGCGGTGGATGCTCTTGGGAAATACAAGGATGCACAGTATATGGGTGAGTTATTCATCAAAACCATTGAAGAAGTAGGTGTTGATTCTTGTGTACAAATCATCACGGACAATGCACCTGTTTGCAAGGTTGCTGGCATGATTGTGGAAGTTAAATATCCATAGGTATGTTCATTTTGGACACCTTTCATTTCTAATTTTCTCATTGTTTGAATTTGGTCATTGCAATGTTAGTGTTGTAGAGTCATTTATACATACTTTTATTGCTCTTACAGGTTTTTTGGACACCTTGCATTGTCCATTCCTTGAATTTAGCACTGAAATCCATTGCTTCAGATGTGACATGGATTGGCAACCTTACTAAGAATGCACGCCATATCCGTAACTTTGTACAAAACCACACAAATGCCCTCACCATCTACAAAGAGTACACACAGCTTTCATTGTTGAAGATTGCAGATACTCGATTTGCTTCCTCATTCATCATGCTCAAGAGGTTGAGGGAGGTCAAAACCGCTCTTGGGTCCATGGTGATTTCAGAGTTTTGGTCTTTTTGGAGAAAGACGGATCAGCTTGCTTCACAAAAGGTGAAGGACACGGTGTTAAATGATGATTGGTGGGACACGGTAGATCTTAGCATTAAGATCATGGAGCCAATCATTTCTTTGTTGCGGTTTGCAGACACGAACCAACCCATCCTAGCAAGATGTTTATGAGGTGTGGGATTCCATGATTGAGTCCATGAGGTCCATTGTCATGGAGAATGAGTGTCCCAAGTATGAGACATCGGCAGAGAACTTATGGACCATGATTCGGGATATTCTTATCTCCAGGTGGGATAAGAATTGCACACCTTTGCATTGCTTGGCCCACTCCTTGAACCCCAAGTTCTACACTCAGGAGTGGCTCATTGGTGGACCGGGGCCCTCACACAGAATCCCTCCTCACATGGATGGAGAGATTGCACATGGGAGGAAGTTAGCACTTAGACGGTTATTTCAGGATAGAGACCTACTTGAGGAGGTGGCGGAGGGCTTTGTAGATTTTTCCACTAGCACTAGGAGATTTGGAAGCTATGAGGTGCGTAGAGACATGGGGGTTAAGAAACCCTATGTTTGGTGGGCAACTCATGGGGCAACATGCCCTATTCTACAGAAGTTATCCTTAAGGGTCATCTCTCAAGTTACATCAAACTCTTGTTGTGAGAGGAATTGGAGCACATATGGGAACTTGTACAGTGTGAAGAAGAGTAGGCTTGAGCAGTCCAGGGCAGAGACGATGGTGTATGTGCACTCCAACCTTCATCTTATTTACAAGAAGAGGGAGGAGTGGGTGAAGGGAAAGACAAAGATGTGGGATGTCTTTCTTGATGATATGGGTTTGGACAGCAGTACTAAGTTGGCATTAGCCAACAAGGATCTTAATGATCCAATGCTAGAGTCGGTCACTTTTGATGATGGTGATCATATGGAGGGGTCATCCTCCACAGCAGCAGATGCAGATCATCAGATGGGCAGAGAGGAGGAGGAGGAGGAGGAGGATCAGGGCAGTGCCAGTGATGAGTTTCTTGATTCAAGCATGGAGGAGGACTATTGACATATGGGATTCTTCCATCTTGATCCACCCCTTTTTGTATTTACTATTAGTCTATTTGGCATTTGCCAGTGCCCAGTGGCATTCCAACATATATGTAATACTGATACATTTTGATTTTGATGACTTAATGAGAAATATGGTTCCCACATGCATCTATGTTTCTCATTGTGATTTGTGAATGACAAATGTGTTGTGATTTGTGAATGACAAATGTGTAATCCTTAATGTGTTTTGATTCTAGTTTCTATTGAAAATTTGTAAATGTTCTAGTTTCTAAAGATTTTTGGATCTATATGTCTATATTTTTTAATTTTAATATATTTTTTAAAAATATATATATGTATATAAAACGTGTCCTTGTCTTGATTCCGGGGGTCATCGTGTCTGTGTCGGACACTCGTATTTTCATGTCCCATGTCCTCGTGTCAGGTGACTTAGGTTCCATCCATTTGACTTACTGGACTTGATTGATGAGACGGAGATATAGGAGGAACTGGATTAGATGAAGGGGATCCCACAAAACGATTTGGAGAATCAAAATTAACGATTTTCCAAAAGAAATTAGATGATTGGACTTTGGGATCTCTTCTATGATATGTAAGTGAGGTTTGTTAAATTTTGAGCATTAATTCACAATACTCTAGGATCTTTACTGAGAGAACAACATGTACAGTATATCAATACGTATCAATCATAACAAGCATGTCAATCATCACAAGAATCAAAAGCATGAGAGACAATAGACACACAGAGTTTCCGTGGGAAAAACCCTAAGGTGAAAAACCCCACAACTTCCTCAGAGATAGAGAGAGAAATAGCTCAACCAAAGTACAACCAAATACACAGAGATAGTCTTCTACAAGCAGATGATACTCCTCACATGCGCGCCACTTTCCGAGTGAAGGAAGAATGAGTTTCTGAGTGATCCAAATAGAGATCTCCCGATCTCTATTTATACTTGTTCTGTTTGCCCAATGACCTTATGGGGCCGACTTGTCTAGCTAGGTATATCAACCATATATTACATAAATCAGGGCCGACCCCACACATGGTGGTCTAATAACCCATCGGCAAGTTAACACACTTGCGACACTTGTCAATACACATGACGACACTTCCGTATAGAGGAATGACACATCTCTATAGGAGTACAATAATATATAAATGAAATACATGGATGAAATACATTCTGAAGTTACATATACATCAACACTCCCTCTTAACTACCAAGGTATTTCTCGACACAGATTTGCTAGCACAAGTCTTCTTCTCTGGATCATCGTCATCGATGCATCGTCCTCAAGTCATCATCATCATTACTGCTGCTGCTGCTATCTCAAACAATCTCTATATCTACTTGTCATAGGAAGTTCTACAGAGCCAGTCCTTTTTCATACTGGATGTAGGCCCACCACCTACAGGTCTTCATCATCACTGGCCATACTGTGGAATCCTCAGGACTTATTACGTGCGTCACAAAACCTCAAAAGAGCATCCCAGGATGTTACGGGTACACAACTCTGACCTATAGGATCTCCCAGGGCACTATTACATGTGACCCCACCACAAAACCTCGAAAGAGCATCCCAGGATGTTACGGGTACACAACTCCGACCTGAAGGATCTCCCAGGGCACAAATTTCATGTGGTCACCACAAAACCTCGCAAGAGCATCCCAGGATGTTACGGGTACACAACTCCGACCTGAAGGATCTCCCAGGGCACAAATTACATGTGGTCATGGAAAAACCTCGAAAGAGCATCCCAGGATGTTACGGGTACACAACTCCGACCTGAAGTATCTCCCAGGGCCCAAATTACATGCCATAGGACAAAACCTCGCAAGAGCATCCCAGGATGTTACGGGTACACAACTCCGACCTGAAGGATCTCCCAGGGCACAAATTACATGTCCTCCCGAAGCAATGTCTCGAAAGAGCATCCCAGGCCGTTACGGGTACGCAACTCCAACCTATAGGATCTCCCAGACATGCTCATCTGCACAACCTAATCCACGGCCACAAAGTATCATCCTGATACTCACCATACACCATCCTGATGTACACATGATCATCATAATCATCATCACTGCATCGTCTTGATGCATATCATCTGGAGCAACATCCTGAAGCTCATCATCCATGATCATCTTGATCATATACTGCATCCATCTGATGCATACCAAGTATCTACCTGATACATATCATCATGATCCACCTGATTGTACACTGTATCCACCTGATACCTAGATACACACTATATTTACCTGATACATGATCTACCTGATCATACAACGTATCCACCTGATACATATACAGATACAAGGTCCAAGCATCCAACATGATGCATACATACATAAATGATCCAACTGATCATATCCAGCATCCAACATGATGCGTACATACATAAATGATCCAACTGATCATATCCAGCATCCAACATGATGCATACATACATATACAGAGCAGTAACTGGAGCATCGTCCTGATGCTCATCATCCAGCGCTTACATCCACAGCCATGTGAAGGAAACTCCTTCCAACATGCTTGGAATGGCTTCTGCAAATGTGTCCATCACTTCTTCCTCGAAGTGTCGTCGATCTAAAGACCACCGAGCCTCTCTCTGAAGTACTCGAACTTCACTCTGGCTAGTAGCTTCGTCAACACATCTGCAATCTGCTCGTCCGTTGCAACATACAGGAGCTTCACTGCTCCTCTCTGCACCATATCCCTGATATAGTGGTATTTGATCTCTATGTGTTTCAACCTATCGTGGAACACCAGGTTCTCAGATAGCTTCACACAACTCTGGTTGTCACAAGAGATACCAGTAGTCTCCAGCGGGAGATCAAATAACTCTGACAATAGCTTCCGAAGCCATACTGCCTCACAACTAGCTGAACAGGCTGCAACATACTCTGCCTCAGTTATACTCAGCGCTACGCAGGACTGCTTCCTGCTAAACCAAGAGATCACACCTGATCCCATACTGAAGCAGCAATCAAATGTGCTCTTCCTATCTACAGCACTGCCTGCCCAATCTGAATCAACATAACCCTGCAGGTTAAACTTTTGATTCGCTTCATACCTGAGCCCATAATCAACTGTACCCTTCAGGTACCTCAGAATATGCTTTACAGCAACCAGGTGAACACTCCTCGGATCCGTCAGGAACTGGCTCAATGTGTTCACCGCAAAGCAAATATCTGGTCTCGTGTTCATCAGGTACATCAAGGACCCAATCATCTGACGATACATAGAGACATCAACCGGCTCAGATGCAACATCACATAGAAGCTTCAGATTCGATGGCATAGGTGTGGCCATGGCCTTGCAATCCATCATCCCGAACCTCTTCAGGATATCTACAGTATACTTCCCTTGTCCAAGGAAGATCCCATCTGCACTCTGCCACACCTCCATACCTAGGAAATAGTGCATCATTCCCAAGTCCTTCATATCGAACTCGGCAGCAAGCTTCCTCTTTGTATCGGCAATCAATCTGTCATCTCCTGTTACAAACAGGTCATCTACATACAGGAGTAGAATCATAGGATTTCCTTCCTCAACTTTGTAGTAAAGGTTGGAATCCGCTTTACTCTTGGTAAAGCCCAAACTAGATAGGAAACTGTCCATCCTACCATACCAAGTTCTGGGAGCTTGCTTCAAGCCATACAAGGCTTTCTTCAATCTGCACACATGTGATTCCCTGTCATGTGTTTCAAAATCGAGTGGCTGCTCCACATACACTTCCTCTTCGACTACACCATTCAAGAAGGCAGTCTTGACATCCATCTGGTGTATCTTCCATTTCATCGCTGCAGCCAGGGCAAGTACTGATCTGATGGAAGTGTACCTGGCTACAGGAGCAAAAGTTTCTTCATAGTCTATTCCCTCTTTCTGAGAGAAGCTACGAATCTTGCCTTGTATTTTTCTATGCTGCCATCTGCAACATGCTTGATCTTGTAGATCCATTTGGAAGTCACAACAGACTTCCCTTCAGGTCTTGGGACAACATCCCAAACATCGTTCTTCATTATTGATTGGTATTCCTCAACCATGGCATCCTTCCATTCTTTTTTTCCGCTGCTTCTTCGTAATTGGAAGGTTCTTTGTTCATGATATCACAGAGTAAAGCAACATAGCTGGTATGAGATCTAGTTCTCTTCTTTGCTCTGTGTTCTTCTTCTGGAATGCCGAATCTTTCTGCATCTTAAATGAGCTCTCTAGCCCATGCACGTTTCCTCTTGTGAGAGTTGTCCTCACGTGGTGGATCTGCAGGTTGTTGCGGATCTTCAATTTCACAATCAACATCTGGAATTGCTTCAGTCATGGTAGTGTCTTGATATCTAGTTTCCTTAGGTTCTTCATAATCTTCAACAGGTGTCTTTCTTGATTTGATGAATGCTGAGTTTTCATCAAATGTCACATCCCTGCTGACATCAATCTTCTTGAACCCTGGAAAGTATATTCTATAAGCCTTCGAGCTTTCACTGTAACCCACAAAGATACCCTTCTTTCCTGAAGGATCTAGCTTGGTCCTCTTTTCCTTTGGGACATGAGTGTATACTGGACAACCAAATATTCTGAGATGGCTGACTTCAGGTTTCTTACCAGAGAAGACCTCTTCTAGTGTCTTGTTGTCCAATATCTTGTGGGGTGTTCTGTTCTGCACATATACAGTTGTTCTAGCTGCTTCTGCCCATAGATGCATAGGTAGATCCTAGTCATGCAGCATTGCCCTTGCTGCTTCCATGATTGTTCTATTCTTTCTTTCTACAACTCCATTCTGTTGTGGATTGTAAGGAGCAGTCAACTCCCTCTTAATCCCTGAATCACTGCATAGCCTCTTGAAGTCACCTGAGGTGAATTCTCCACCATTGTCGGATCTGAATGTTTTGATCTTCTTATCAGTTTGGTTCTCCATCAAGGTTTTGAATTCCTTGAACTTATCAAATACTTCATCTTTGTTCTTCAAGAAATAAACCCAAGTCTTCCTGGAGAAGTCATCAATGAAAGAGACATAGTAAACATACCCACTCAGAGAACTGGATGACATAGGACCGCATACATCGGAGTGGATGATTTCCAGGATACCTTTTGCCTTGCTTTCACTGCTTGGAAATGTCGTCTTAATGTTCTTTCCTTTTGCACATCCTTTGCAAACACCTTCATGCTTGGTCTTAATTTTAGGAAGACCTTCTACAGCCTTACTTGCAATTGGTAATGCTCTGTAGTGCATATGTGCAAGTCTTCTATGCCAAAGTTCACTTGGCTCCATGGAATCATGTACCATGGCATGTTCAGGTTGTCCCTTCAATTTATACAAGCCTCCCTCTTGCTCTCCAATCACTACTGCATCATCGATAGTTTTACCTTTTGGCCACATTAGAACTTGGCCATCCACAAATGCAACCCTCATACCTTTTGCATCCAGTGCAGTATGGAGAGTAGGTTCTTCTTGAGCCCAGGTACATAAAGGACTTCTTTCATCTTCAAAGATTTTCCAGAATCTAGGTTGTAGGAGGCTTCACCACTTCCTTTGATGGGGTATTGATAGTCATCCCCAAGTTTCACTTTATGGAGTGATTCATGTTCAGATAGATTTACAAAAAATTCTTTAAACCCAGTCATGTGTTTGGAAGCCCCACTGTCAATAAGCCAATCATTACAACCATGAGAGATAGTAGCTGTGAGAGCAAAGATTAGAACATACTCTTCTTCACTTGATGAGTCATCATCACTTTTTGCCCTAGCCGCCTTCTTTGGAGGTTCATCATCTTCGACGGCATGAGCATGGAACTTTCTTTTGCTGCCCTTCTTCTTCTTGTTGGAGTTGTTGTTGTTGTTATCCCTTTTGTTCTTGGGACATTTTGAAGCAAAGTGACCCTTCTCATTGCATGTGAAGCACCTCAAGTCCTTCTTATTCTTTTGGTGATAGCGAGTGGATCTCTTCTGTTGAGAGTGCTCCCTCTTAGGCTTGCTTCTTTTGGTGTGAGCTGCGAGAGCTTGATCTTCATTAGCCATCTTTTCTTCTCATGCCACAAGCCTAGCTTCTTCTTGGGAGCATTCCTCCCACAGTCTACTGAAAGAGATCAATTTCTTTCTTGCACAGATTCCTTGAATAAAGGAGTCCCATGACCTAGGTAGGCCATTCAGAATGGTCATAACAACTTCACCATTGTCCACTACTTCATCCACAGCTTCAAGTTGTTCCTTCATCAGAGAGACCTTGGAGAAGTAAGATTGAATGGTCTCTCCATTCAGCATCTTGACTCCTTTCAATTGATTCCGCAGAGTCATCTTCTGATTTATGTTCTTCCCTTCAAATAACTTGGTAAGGGAGTCAAACATCTCCTTGGGTGTCTTTAGAGATGACACATGTGGTATAAGATGGTCTTTGATAGAATCAGCAATGATTCTCTTTGCCTTGACCAAGTTCTTCTTATGTAATACCTTAGCCTCTTCATCCTATGGGATAGGGACCTCAGAGTTGATGTAGGAGTCCAATTCATTTTCTTCCAGGATTAACCCAATCCTATACTTCCAGGCTCAAAAGTTATCAGCCCCTTCAAGCTTATCCTCAAGCTTGGTGTGGTGAGACATCTTTAAAGAGTACTTCAAATGGAAATAGAAAAGATTTAAGTCTTACCACTTAATTTGTTGAAAACTGGATCTGGTCCCGGATCAGGGTTTGTCAGAGAAACCCTAAAAAATTCAAAATGTGAATTTCAACTTTCTGAAAGGATAGAAAGATGCGCCTTGATGAGCTGATCAGCCTGGTATACTCAGAATCTGATTTCTGCAAAGTTTCACCCTTCAAAAGTGGCTTTTAGTCTTCCCGGATTCACCAAGGAGGACCCTGAATTAGGGTTTGAGTTTCCTGGAGCTTTACTTAGCCAAAAATATCCATCCAAAGCTCTAAACTTCGATTTTTCCAAGGAGCTTCCAGCTATGTCTTCAGATTTCAGAAATTCCTATTTTTGTGGAAACCCTAATTTTTAGGGCCAAATCTGAAAATGCTCAGAATTGAATTCTAATTGGACAGATAGATTCTCCTTGATGAGTAGAGTCAATCTACTATACTGCTTTTCCAAAATCTGTGGATAGAAACCCAATAAACAAGAGACCCTAGTTTATGTCACTGCACAATGTCTTCTTCTCAGGTTAGCTTTGATACCATGTTAAATTTTGAGCATTAATTCACAATACTCTAGGATCTTTACTGAGAAAACAACATGTATAGTATATCAATGCATATCAATCATAACAAACATGTCAATCATCACAAGAATCAAAAGCATGAGAGACAATAGACACACAGAATTTCTGTGGAGAAAAACCTAAGGTGAAAAACCCCACAACTTCCTCAGAGATGAGAGAGCAATAGCTCAACCAAAGTACAACCAAATACACAGAGATAGTCTTCTACAAGCAGATGATCCTCCTTCTCACATGTGCGCCACTTTCCGAGTGAAGGAAGAATGAGTTTCTGAGTGATCCAAATAGAGATCTCCCGATCTCTATTTATACTTGTTCTGTTTGCCCAGTGACCTTATGGGGCCGACTTGTCTAGCTAGGTACATCAACCATATATTACATAAATCAGGGCCGACCCCACACATGGTGGTCTAATAACCCATCGGCAAGTTAACACACTTGCGACACTTGTCAATACACATGACAACACTTCCGTATAGAGGAATGACACATCTCTATAGGAGTACAATAATATATAAATGAAATACATGGATGAAATACATTCCGAAGTTACATATACATCAACAAGGTTCCTTCTGATTGATTTAAATTAGCCCTACTTCTGAGACCGTAAGGATGTTTATGAGGTCGTTCCTCAACAGAGTCATGATTAGGAGTCGCCAGGTAGACTTAAATTCTTTTCTACCAAAAGATATGTCGTGAATAAGCAGGGAGATATGAGTGAAAAGAGATGGTTATGAATAATTTAGGAATACAAATGATAACCATCAAACTTATAAGACCAGATGCGATATGATATGAATTACGCACGGACACTCACAGACACCTGAGGTAAGCCTCTACCTCCCCGGCAACGACGCCAAAAATGTTATCACACAACTTGTAGTTGTCCCAAAAGGTTATCCTATCCAGGATGGTAGAGGTGTTGGACAACTAAAGAGGTGACCCAAGAGATGCCACGGTTCCCAATGCAATTGGGTGTCACGCTAATCGAGGCACTCTTCACTTTAGATCTAGACTAAACAAGACCAAGGGGGAGACCCTAGCTAGCCAATGAGGGCAAGCGAACCTACTCAAGACCTCCTAGGGAAATGTGAAGATGAAAAAGGAGAAGATCAAGAGAGGATAGATCTAGATCTAGGGTGGATAAGTGGACCCAAACAGTTAGGGCTTGGTTGAAGAGGCTTATAGATGGACAAATGTTCAACCAATGAAAGATAAAGGTCGCTTATAGGTTTAACTTAGTAGATCTAGATAGATCTAATGCCAACTAAAAATATCCAAGTGGGGCCCACCCTTAAATTAAGGAAAATGGTCCAAATGGGGTCCACAAGGTGAAGATCAAGGTGAAATGGCACTAGAGGGTTTGCTACTCAATGGATCTAATGATTTGACAAGGAACAAGCAATACCCAAATTGTAGATCTAGCAAAATCCCACCTACCCAACAAGTGCGACCTCCCTTGGAGAGGCCCAGTGCCTTAGATGAGGGGGTAAATGGATTCGGATGCCCACCAAATTTTAGATCTAAGATGTTTTAATTAATATTTAGATGGGTTTTAAATGTTAAGCCCAAATGATTGCTAGATATCCATAGATCTGAAAAATAAAAATAAAATGAAGGTTTTGATTTTAAGGGTTTGAAGTGACCAATGGGTAAAAATGCATGGAACTATATACATACCTTGTAGAACATACCTCAAAAGCTTGTGGCCATTTTGCAAATCGATAATCTTTCCCAAGTGGGACAATCAAGAGTGAGATCCAAGTGCTCCAAGTGAAATCGCTATCTCTCCAAGTTGGCTAGTGCGCCCTCCTCCTGCGAGAAAATATCTATGTAAGAATCGATCAAGCAAAAGAATGACTAAAATGATGAAAATATGAAAGAGAAAGCATCAACTATGTCACGAAGATACAATAATGATACTCCCTGAGACAAAAGGAAGATCCAAAGGTAAGATATGGGGTTTCCCCACAATAGCGTCCCCCTAGAGCGTCCTCTTCGCCAACACAACCTCCCTGCAGAAAAACGTTTGAAACCCCAAGATCCACAATGATACACAGAGAAAAGATTGTATATTCAACTTGCAAAAGAATCCATCAAGACTAGAGAAGTAGATCTGCAAAAGTAGTATTTTATTCCAAGTTTCCAGAGCTCCAAAGGTGCATTTACAATAGGGGGTCTCTTCCTTAAATAGGAGAGAGACAAAAATTGTAATGTCCCATTTTTTAAATTATTTAAAATGGTGAAATTTTCAACTTTTTTCCCTAGTTCGACCTTTGACTAGTTTTGAGCTCTAGGTCTCCAATTTGCTCCAAATGCTCCCAAATCTTCTGAGAAGGTGTATGAATGATATTAGGACTTGATTATGATGTTCAGGGATGATTTAAACCCATCAAAAGACTTCTAAAAACCCCTTTGGAAATCTGGTCATTGTATGGAGTTTTACTAGTAAATTGTGGTTCAAATCCCCTAGGGGTAGACGATGAAAGTGACTTTCCAAATGCACTCAATCCAACTCGAATTTCTGAATGGAAGCAGGGGACATATAAAGGACATCAACATGGACTCATATGCATCACCATTCAACTTTTAATGTCTGCTATAACTCCCTTAAATCAGATGCAAAAAGACTAGTTTCAGCCTTGGGGGAAATGATAGGCAATCTTCTCCAAATGCTATGAAACTCAACAAAATGACTCCAAATGCTTATGTACTGAACATTAAACTCATATAATACATCAATAACAGTCCATTCATCAATAAATCATCAGTAGTTTACTTATCCATTCGAATCCATCAACATTACATTGGTTCACAACAAGGTAGTGGGGAAATGGCATTGTTTGTCCATTAATGAGCAATTTAACATGGTTTTCCTTGGAATCTCGACTTGTGGATCTTCTGATATGGTTATTACAGAGATATATACCAGCTGACATGTACATGAAGTCAAAATGGCATTCCTTCACTAACTATATACAACCACAAGAGCGCTATGCAAGAGCTATGGGGAAAATGGCACCATTTCTTCATTAAAAATCAGATTTATACATTTCCACTTGGAATTTCGACCTGAAACTTTCTGGAGATGAAGAACGGAGTATTTACTTCATATTATAAAAGAAGTGGGGCATTAGAATCTCCCCCAAAGAGTAAAATAGCTCACCAAAAATGCCCTCCCTCAAGGATCAAGAATATGCAATGAAAACTGGAAATGGTTGAAGGAATGAGCTGCAATAGAAGAAACCATGATCTGCCCTGTAGCTTACATCTGCAACAAATGACTCCATTAAAGCTCCAAATGAAAGGTCTGAATGGCCTTTCCAATTACTAACTTAGATGGGAATCTTTCACCCTCGAAATTGGCTAAGGCAAGAAACTAGTCATCCACTAGCTCTCCCTCTTCACAAATGCAATTGCAAATTCTAAAAAATGATCAAAAGCTACCTTCATTCTTTGTTCTTGACATTTATAAAGTTTCCAAGCTCTCTATGGGTCAAATTCCTTCCAAGAGATGCATTCCAACTCAAGTTGGGAAGAGATTCCAAAGAATGCCACTTGTACAACAATTCCTAGTCTCCCACTTCCACCAAATCACATGTGGAAGCATATTAGCTTCCCTAACTCCCTTGAGCGCCCTCTTGGAGGCTATTTTTAGCCCTGACATGTCATATATGTCATATGTCATCATTCAGGTCTGATTTGTGTTATAGGTGTCATAGAATCTTCATCATTGTTGTCATAGAGCTAGGGAATCTAATCCAAGTGTCTCACTAGCTCCAAAATGCCTCTTCCTCTTCCATGGGAGTTACTCTTCCACTCCAATTCGACCTTAATTGATTCATGCCAAATATATTGACCTTCCAACTCATCCCAAGACCCTTGGGCTTCTTATGGATTCGAAATGACAAGAGGAAGATGCCATGTGGCATAGAAAATCTAGCTTGTGTAGATCCCACTTCCTCCATGTGTCTTCATGGTCAAATGCCACTTTGATTTTCCCTTGTATATATTTATTTAGTTCCTTTATTAAATATTTATGCTATTCTAATGTCCACACATCATTTATTATCCTTCTTATTCCAAATCCCAAAGCTTCCCCCCACAACCTAGGAAACTAGTAATTTTCCTCCTTAGCAATTATTTGACCCTTAACATCAATTTGACAAACTCTCATGATGGCCAATGGGATTAGGCCATTGTGACCCAATGCCAAATTTTGGACATGACAAATCCTCCCTTTCCAATATTGCTTGTCCTCAAGCAATTTCAAACATGGGTGTTGAAGAACCTGCATTTTGTATAATTCTTTGAAGTTGCCACTGAGCTGCCCAACTTTGAGTCTTCGAGCTTCCATGAAGATTTTAAAGAGGAACCACCATGCTTGATGCTGCACTACTCTGATTAAACTCACTTTATTAAGTGGGGAATCCATTCCCCATACTACTTGTTTCCCCAAAAAATTGAAACCAATGAGACTAAGAATTATCCCAAGGTCCCATTGCTTGTATTGCACTCCAACAATTAGAAGTGCTCTCCAATTCATAGTTCCTGGATCCCATTTTCTTGTATGCATTCTTCCAAACATCATGAGTACAAAATGTATATCAAAGTATATAACAACATAATGAAAATGAACATCGAGAAGATGTTTCATCAAAGAATCATGAAAGTGCTTATACCTCCAAGCAAGTAGACCACCATTTTCCGAGTGCATACAAGCATCAAGTAACCAATCAAATTTGCTCCAATGACATAGGTGAGGATCCCATGTCCTATCATGCTGCTCCAAAAGGATGTGATATGCATTAAAATATTCGGCCATGTATTCTTTCATCCAAGAAGTGAATGACGAATCTCCACTAAAATCTGAACCGAATAATGAGCAAGAAAAACAAGGAGACTTCAAATGACTCAAAGATGTCTCACCCATACATCCATGAATGTGAGAATCATAAAGATATAACAAAGTATGTGGCTGCCAACAAAAATGTTCTCCAATCATAAATCTATTCACCCCAGTGTTGGACGAAGTTCCTCCAACATCAAATGAACCAAGTGTTGAGCAAGAAAAACCATAAGCCTTCAAGTGACTCAAATGCATATCATAGGTGCATCCATGTAGATGTGCATCATCATAAAGTAACAAAGGATGCTGATGCAAATGTAGATAAGAATGTGCTCCAACCATGTCATCATAAAAGGTAAATCTAGGAGTTCCATACTCCTTAATTGGCACCATCAAAAAGAACCCTTTCACCCATTCTTCATTGAGACTAATGCTGCAAAACATGAAATTGTAGGATGCAGGAGAATGAACTAACTCACCCAAATGATAAAAAAAAGTGCATAAGTTTCATCATGGGAAGGATCCATATGAGTAGTATCATGCAGCTCCTTCGAAAGTGTGAAACCTTTGTCATAGATTGGTTCCATGTAGAGGGATCATGCTCTTCTTTAAAAATTGCATAACCTTCCTCAAGAGACAATTCAAGTTCATCTTCCACCACATCAAGTGTTTGGATCTCTTCAAGTCCATCTTCAAACACATCAAGCATATTCAAATTTCCACAGTTCTCATGATCTACCATGTCATGAGAATCTTCCAAACAATATACCATTTGACAACCTGAAACATAGGAGGAAAAACAAGTACCTTGCAACTTTTCAAGAAGTTGCTCATTTTGAATAGTGAGCTTATGATTATCCTCATTATTCTTCAAGTATGCATCATGTAACAATTCATTAAGCTCAAACAAAGGGTTTCTATCAAAAATCAAAGACATGAAATTACCTTTGATGTGGCACATTGCTCTTTGAATCTTCTCCATGTCTTCGAGGACGGATGTTTCCTCCAATGAAGTAGCTCTCCAACAAGAATTTGACACCAATGCTTGAGTGTCATGGAGAATGCTAAGGGACTCTTAGATCTTCTTTTCATTCATATTTAAGGACCCTTCAAGAAAATTAGGCTCTTGTAAATGAACCTCCTCATCTTCTTCCTTCTTACTTGGACCAACTTCATGAAGCTCAAGTGGTGATGGGGAAGTTGATCTTGTTTCTTCTTCAACTGCTACAATGTCTTCATTTTCATGCTTAATGGAAGTTTGTCTTGCAGCAACACTTCCAAAAGTTGTCTCTATGTCACCAACATAGAGGTGTGAGCACCCATCTGTAGGCACTCCTTCATAGTTTAAGCATCCATCAGTAGATGCTCTTTGATTCATGTCCAAAGTAAAATGTGTCTCTTCCTTTTGCTCCTTCAAGCAAGCTGATGCATTTTGTACCCAAGTATGTGCAGAACTTTGAGATGAGCCATCAAAGGTGGGAAGTGGCATTTTAATTATTGCATAATTCAATTCTCTATTTTGAAATGGATTCTTATTACCTTCCTTCATCTTGAGCTTGTTTGAGACAATGAGGTATTGATAAAATGGCAAAGTGTTTCTGCAATCTTCACTCAAATTTTTCCATTCGATTAGAGTTTCTTTCACATCATTGGACTCAATAAATTTTGGTGCAGTAGGCCTTGGTGTTCTTTGAAATTCATTTGCTCTATTATGGGGTCCTGTGCTTGAGAAAATATGCTCACCATGTGTCTTCTTTTCTTCTGATTGTGTACTACTGCTGCCTCCTACTACTCCTTTAAGGCCTACTAGTTGACTAGCCATTAATTCGAATCCCTTCATCATATTTTTGTTCATGTCTTCAAAGAAAGGTTTTAGGACTGAAATAAATTCCTCCTTATTTTTTGAGTTTCCCCTTTCATCCCTAGTCATGATTTCTTTAAAAACAATTGCTCTTCTTTTCCTACTTTTTCCTTTTCAACTAAAGCACTTTTGGTTTCAATACCTAATGGTGGTCCCTGACTTCTTGTCCTCATGAATATCAGACCACATTAGGTGCCAAGATCATGCTCTGATACCACTGTAATGTCCCATTTTGAAATTATTTAAAATGGTGAAATTTTCAACTTTTTCCCTAGTTCGACCTTTGACTAGTTTTGAGCTCTATATCTCCAATTTGCTCCAAATGCTCCCAAATCTTATGAAAAGGTGTATGAATGATATTAGGACTTGATTATGATGTGCAGGGATGATTTAGACCCATCAAAATACTTTTGAAAACCCCTTTGGAAATCTGGTCATTGTATGAAGTTCTACTAGTAAATTGTGGTTCAAATCTCCTAGGGGTAGATGATGAAAATGACTTTCCAAATGCACTCAATCCAACTCGAATTTCTGAATGGAAGCAGGGGACATATAAAGGACATCAACATGGACTCATATGCATCACCATTCAACTTTTAATGTCTGCTATAACTCCCTTAAATCAGATGCAAAAAGACTAGTTTCAGCCTTGGGGGAAATGATAGGCAATCTTCTCCAAATGCTATGAAACTCAACAAAATGACTCCAAATGCTTATGTACTGAACATTAAACTCATATAATACATCAATAACAGTCCATTCATCAATAAACCATCAATAGTTTACTTATCCATTCGAATCCATCAACATTACATTGGTTCACAACAAGGTAGTGGGGAAATGGCACTGTTTGTCCATTAATGAGCAATTTAACATGGTTTTCTTGGAATCTCGACTTGTGGATCTTCTGATATGGTTATTACAGAGATATATATCAGCTGACATGTACATGAAGTCGAAATGGCATTCCTTCACTAACTATATGCAACCACAAGAGCCTTATGCAAGAGCTATGGGGAAAATGGCACCATTTCTTCATTAAAAATCAGATTTATACATTTCCATTTGGAATTTCGACCTAAAACTTTCTGGAGATGAAGATCAGAGTGTTTACTTCATATTATAAAAGAAATGGGGCATTAGAAGCTCCCCCAAACAGTACAATAGCTCACCAAAAACGCCCTCCCTCAAGGATTAAGAATATGCAATGAAAACTGGAAATGGTTGAAGGAATGAGCTGCAATAGAAGAAACCATGATCTGCCCTGTAGCTTACACCTGCAACAAATGACTCCATTAAAGCTCCAAATGAAAGGTCTGAATGGCCCTTCCAATTACCAACTTGGATGGGAATCTTTCGCCCTCGAAATTGGCTAAGGCAAGAAACTAGTCATCCGCTAGCTCTCCTTCCTCACAAATGCAATTGCAAATTCTAAAAATGATCAAAAGTTGCCTTCATTCTTTGTTCTTGACATTTATAAAGTTTCCAAGCTCTCTATGGGTCGAATTCCTTCCAAGAGATGCATTCCAACTCAAGTTGGGAATTGATTCCAAAGAATGCCACTTGTACAACAATTCCTAGTCTCCCACTTCCACCAAATCACATGTGGAAGCATATTAGCTGCCCTAACTCCCTTGAGCGCCCTCTTGGAGGCTATTTTTAGCCCTGACATGTCATATATGTCATATGTCATCCTTCAGGTTTGATTTGTGTCATAGAAGCTTCATCATTGTTGTCATAGAGCTAGGGAATCTAGTCCAAGTGTCTCACTAGCTCCAAAATGCCTCTTCCTCTTCCATGGGGTTACTCTTCCACTCCAATTCGACCTTAATTGATTCATGCCAAGTATATTGACCTTCCAACTCATCCCAAGACCCTTGGGCTTCTTATGGATTCGAAATGACAAGAGGAGGATGCCATGCGGCATAGAAAATCTAGCTCGTGTGGGTCCCACTTCCTCCATGAGTCTTCATGGTCACCACTTTGATTTTCTCTTGTATATATTTATTTAGCTCCTTTATTAAATATTTATGCTATTCTAATGTCCACACATCATTTATTATCCTTCTTATTCCAAATCCCAAAGCTTCCCCCCACAACCTAGGAAACTAGTCATTTTCCTCCTTGGCAATTATTTGACCCTTAACATCAATTTGACAAACTCTCATGAATATGGCCAATGGGATTAGGCCATTGTGACCCAATGCCAAATTTGGGACATGACAAAAACCCTAACCACTTTATGAATGAGTGGTTGAGATCAAAAGACAAACATAATACAATCAACAGCTAAGATGAGTTGATACAATATAACATGGATCACTCACATGAGCGGGGTGCGCACTCACTAAAGGATTCCCTAGGGGGTGCGCACCACATAAAAGTGACTAAGATACAAGTGTGCCACATAAGATGACAAGGACAAGTGACTAGGAGCACATGGTGGGGCTAGGAGTTCTCATTATCCTTCACTAGCATCACCCCATGGCACATAATATAACATATGACTCAATGGCATGTCCAAGTGAACAAATGATCAAATCCTGGCCCCCTCAACTGAGAGAAGAATGCATCAAAACACAACCCGGAGACCGTGTGGACCCCAATGAATGCTGCAAGCTGATATGGAAGGAGTAGGATACACCATAGATGACCTCTGAACAGACCTCATGCCAAAACCTTGCCTCAATTTCCCAAATCAATTTCCTTAATGGCCTTTTTATTCCATTTTTATCCCATCTGAAAAACCATCACACTATCCATAGCCCACTACCTGGTACCCGGGCACAAAATCTGACTATACCATCATGTCCGGAGAGGGGGTAATATGGTAATAACAAGTGGCTGGACCACCCCTCTCCTCTGTAGCGCCCTAGGCAACGACTCTCATCAAAGAAACTGCTAGACATGCTAACTCAGCATGGCCAAACTGGTCAACAGGTGAAAAACTGCTCATATCATCACTGAAAGTGCCTGAAACTGAAAACTAAGTGTCTCACTGGATCCAGAAGACCCAAATATACTAGAGATGAGTACTCATACACCTCATGGAAACCTGTAAGATCATCTGTAGCATCTATCATATCCAGAGAAATAAAAATATGATGGTCTGGAAGTAACAATAATCAATAAAAAGTGCATCAACCATCATCTGAAACCTGTGTCAAATATATGGAGTCATCAAAAGGTATATCAAGGACCATAGATCAACATCATACAACATCACTGGTCCAACCCATCACGGATCCCAAGGTTGACCTTGGTCAAACTAGGTTTGACCGGTCAAATTGATCAAAATATGACCCAAGCTAGAGAAGCTAGATGCTGCAAGTGAAAATGGTTAAGACATGCTCTTTTAATCATCCTCATAGCAAGACTTTTAAGACATCAAGCATCATTTCACTGGCAATTAATAGATAATCGTAATTAAGTATAGGTTAAAATAATAATTTACTTTCAAAAGAACATCAAGGATATACTCATTTTATAGACATGATCAATTTGCTAGCAGAGGGTGAAGGCTAAGGATGCAAGGCTAGGCAAAGGGGAATGACTTGACTGACTCAACACTGTGATACTTTGGATAAGGGAAAGGGTATTACACATTTAAGCATATGTTGGATAAAGAATACACAGGGGATGGCAGTGTCTCACAAATGGGTAAGTTGTTTAGAAAGGTGCTTTTTCAACCTTTGCAAATGTCTACAAAATCTCATCATTACATTTCATTTCCTTTGCCAGCAATTCTTTAGATTTAGCATTTGTTTAGCCACTGTGTTTTAGGCCTATACAACCCTTTTGGGGATTTCACCTGTGCTTAGAAGCACAACTACTAAAGCTTTCATCCATGGTGTTTTAAGATTTCCATTCATTTCATTTGGCAACCCTTTTGGGGATTTCATCTGTGCTTAGAAGCACAACTACTAAAGCTTTCATCCAAGGTGCTTTTGAGTTTTCATTTCATTTCCTTGGCCAGCAGTTCTTTAGATTTAGCATTTGTTTAGCTACTGCTTTTTAGGCCTACACAACCCTTTTGGGGATTTTGCATGTGTTTAGCAACACAACTACTCAAGCTCTCATCCAGGGTGTGTTTTTCATTTGAGTTTCAATATAGTTTCACAAGATATAACAATAATTTCCATATGTAAATGATGGTAGTATTGTTTGCTTCAAATTTTAGTCAACACAAATCAAGCAACTATGAGGATTTTCCACAATCAACACCAAACATCGGGGCAACCAACTAGAGTGATCAAGGTATCAAATCCAACTCACCAAAGGTAAGTTTTGTTGCCAACTCAGAGCCGAGACACAAATTAACAGAGATGTTATCCAACATAGAGGCAAAAATGGGGAAGTCCTCCATATCACAGGCTAAGGTGTAAGTCAGGGTAACAACCAAAAGTGGGAAAGACAATAGACGGATGGAGAAAGTGAAGGTGATGCCTAAGCAGCAAGCCAAAAAGGTAGGAATGATGATGTCCACACTCCTAAGAGGGTAAAACCAACGAGTATAAAACAAGAGCTTCTAATTGTCAGTAATACAATCATTTAGATAATCAATAATAACCAATTTCATTTTATATAGATGTATTTCCAGATCATAATCACTAAATGCTAAGTCAAGCTATCAAAATGGCCACAACAACAAGATAATAAAACCAATGCACATCATATACCTGTTGGGTCATATACCTGTATCTGTAATCTGTAATCTGGACCAACTGTAACCACTGAGAACACTGATGCTGAAACTCTAATCACTGCACTGCATTTGTATGGAACAAAAGGTCATCTCGGTCATCAAACATGAGGTCAAGAGGCTCACCCTTGGCATAAGGTCTATTGCATGTATGATATAGGGCTGCTCTGATGTGTGAGTGATCACAAATAACACTGCTCATCATAGCTGATCTCGTTGAAGCTGTGTAAAGGCAAAGCTCAAAAATATGCAGATAACTGCTCTGCAATCATGGTAGCCCAGCTACTATGGGTGTGATAACAAGTACCTAACATGACCTTGTTGTAAGAGATTCATATCAGAGGTTTGCCTCCCTTACACTCCCCTAAGTGGTACTTAAGGGGGGTTGTTGGTGTATTTACATCTTTATGTTAAGTTTACTTAGGTTCATAGTATTTTTAACTACGTTAGTTTACTCCTATGTTGCACGGGGACCCGTACCCCCCCCAAAAAAAGCCCCGTACCCACCATCCCCTCATTTCGAGGACTTGGGGACCCCTAGGAAACTTCCCCAATTTGTCGAGGACTTCACCGGGGACTTGGAGACTTGTTGGTCACACCCAAAACGTCTCCAACAGATTTCAGGGACTTCTGAACAGATTTTGGAGACATTCCAAGTAGATTTCAGAGATGTCCTGGGCAGATTTTGAAGATGTTCTGGGCATGTATCTTCAGTTTTGAGAATGGAGATTGATGATTGGACAATATGATCATTTATCCCATCCATGTTTTTCGTATTTTTCTGAATATTTTGAATCTATACAAGTTGCAGCTCAAAATATGGGTTTTGTATGATGGATTTTGATTTGGGTTTCCAGTGATTTAACTATTGTCTTTTTACCAACATCATTACAAGCAGCAAAGCTTCCATGTCAACAAACTACGAAATGCAATCTAATTGTTATGGGTATTGCTCTTTTTCTTCTCATTTTTTGGGTCATCTTAGCTTTTGCATATTGTACATAGGTGTCCAGTAGTTATTCAAGTCCGACTCTTCCCCTATCCCAACCTTAAGTACTGTGAAAATGGTTGGATAGTAAAGAGTAAGACTTAGATTGGGTACTAAACATTTGAATAAATTCCTATTCAATATCCTTCTTAATCTAAAATATGAATCTAATTTTTTTACAGAATGCAAGCATGTATATCCCAAAGTGTTTTGTAGTGATTTTCAACACAGCTGTAAAAATCTATAGAACCTGTTGAGAAGGGAAGGTTTTTTAACCCTATCATCATAAACAAGAAATATAAGGAAGAAAAGTCGTTATAGAGACGAGCATTCTTCTCATAAACCCTTTATGGACCTTAATGCAGATTGAAAATAGTTAAACTTAAATTTCTTAAAGCTAAACTGCATTTTGCTCATGTTCAAGTGCTAATAATGGAATGTCACTCAGCCCTTTTCTTATTTGCATGAGCTCTTTCGGAACTAACAAGTGTAAGAGATGTGCATAATACTATATATATAGTATAGACTATTGTGCTTACAAGCAACAACAACTGTTAATGGTGAATTCTAACTTTTTAAAGCTTTTTAATATACATACATATATATATATATATATATAATTGTCTTCCCCAACCTGTCGTCCCCTGAAAAATTGGGAGTGTGCTTTAGCCGTCCCAGGGACTCGTCCCCCGTCCCCAAAGCCAGTGCAACATAGGTTTACTCTCTAGGCTATTGTGCACGTGCATATTTTAAGTAACAATGTGCACATTATTTGATCATGATAACTTATATAACTACATATATGATATGTCTTCATGATCATCGCATGTTTAAATGCATTTAGGTGAGAGCACACTTTATGTGGCAACTCCATCTTCATATTGTATCTATCTGCATTCAAGGTGGTCCCATCCCGAAATCCCTATAAATAGGGATGCTTGTAGTTGTAACTATTTGTTCAAGATGAATTGAACAGCATCATAGAGAATTCAATTGATGTGAAACTCTCTCTCTCCCCCATGAATTTTGTCATTTAACACCTTTGGAATCTATAATCTATGACTATGTAGCATGGTATATAAGTTTTCGGTGGAACGAAAAAGTTCAAAAATGACTCCATATTTATAAAGATATAAAAACTTAAATTCCCAGAATTAGTCAGACTTCCCTAAATTCTTGACTGCAAATAATAAACTATTCATCAGATAAAGTTATTTTTTAAGTTTTTCCACAATTCAATGCATCAGCAAACCCTCGAACAACCTGCAACAATGGTCAAGTCATCAAGTGGTTAAATCATAGCAATTTCATTGCTCATACCTGGTTTCAAACCCCCAAAGACATGTTCCTGCGTTAATGTGGCCGATTAATCCGATTCTCAATTTGATTCTAAAATTTCTAAAGATTAGGTAAGTGTCAAAGGACGTTAAAGATGAACAAACAAATAAATAAATTCAAATGGCAAGCATAAATGTGAACGCACCTCCTCTTGTACAAGATCCAACTTGTTCAAAACCAATGTGAATGGAATCTCTGTAGACTCCGCCTCCACCAAGAATCTTGTCAAACTATAGGGCTCCAACTTGGGCTGCTCCATGGAGAAGAGCACAAGCAAATGATCAACATTTGCAACTGAAGGATCCATAAGCTCTGACTTCCGCTCGAATACATTCTCTATCATGCCTCTCTTGTCTACCCAGTCAACTCCGCCAACCAAGACCTTGTCACCAACCAGAACTCTCCTCTTAATTTTCTTAAGCACAGCCCTCACCACGCATAGAAGCTCTGTTCCAGCTTTCCTGTCCAAAGACTCTTTAGGATTTTCACATGTGCCATCCTGCATATTCTGCTGAACAAAACTAGAAGATGTCATATCATTGCCAACATCATCTCTTCCACAACAGTCTGAGCTAATAGCCACTGTAGGCCCACCTTCTCTGATTGCAAATGGGTATAAATCCCCATTCTCCCCTAAAGCCCCGGTTGACCTATCTATCTCTACAGCAGTCGCCGCCAATGGCATTCGACTGTATCCATTATCAACATTTACATTTTGCCCATTGCTATTACTACTCGCTTGGGAATTTCCAGCCGAACCGCCCTCGACCCCTGCCTCCACTCCTCCCAAACTCTCAAAATTGTGAGTTACAAGCTCAAAATTTTCATGTGGGCCATCACTTTTTAGTAATCCAAACTTTCCTGAATGACTTTCATTAACAGCGGTCTCCTGTTGTTTACCTTCTTCATCTCCTGCCTTCTCCACAATGACTCTCATGAAATTAGCCTGAGCAGCTACAACCAACCCAATCGCCTGCTTCTCTGTTAATTGCACGTCCTCTTCATGAACAATTTGGTCAGATATAGTTGATGTTTCATTGGATGAAAAGCCAGTTTGCTTGACAGAATCCTTGGCTTTGAACCAATTTTTATCAGGCTGGAGTCTCCTAGGGCTTGACCCATGTCTAGTAGCCAAAACTCTGGACAAAAATACAGTATGCCTCTGATAAAACAAGGAAGGTAAAAGTTTACTAAATGGGTGTACTCCTGCTAATTCAGGACTAAATGTTCTGTTAAAATTGGGTTGTGAAGATTTCTGGAAGACGGGGGTTGGGCAGTGGCGAAGACCATTGTAGGATTGATTAACGCTCATTTTAGAGCGGATGGCAAACAGTGAAATATCAACCCGCATAATCCAGACACAAATTTCACATAGACATCAAAAACAATTCATGGAGTGCAGCAATTTAGATAATACCCTTTGGGCTCTGGTAGAGAAAGCTCATTTCCAAGCTGGGTGTAAGTGAATACCGTGCCATGCCATCTTCTTTCATTAGGTTCCTCCACCTGAAACTGTCGGTGACTTCCCTGAATACGTCAATTGTGTCGCTTCCAAATTCCTTCTGGTTTTTGAGAGAAAGTTTGCATGGAGGGATGGCTAAACAACACTGGACGTGTTAATATATCCACAGGCCGCCAGAAAATACAGTTATTTAATTTTTATCCACATTGGCATTTGTATTCTCTATGTAATATCCATCCAGTTAGAGCTTTGCGCTTGACATAAAAAGAAATACAAAATACAATGATAACAAAAGCCACGTGAATAAGGATTGTAATTTGTGAGACAGTTTTCTACTAATTTCTCCCCTGTTAAGTCATTATCAAAATTTATTCATATTTATTGGGAATTTGGGATTTAGTCTCGAGCTCGGAGTTAATATACTATCACCCCTAGGACTTGTTGCCTTGAGGTCAAGCAAGCATCATCGGTTGGGAATCAAAGGCAAATAGTAAAAAACTATTCTGAAGACCAACCTAATGGAGTTTCTTTAGTTAGATATTAACAAACATTTGGAATATGGCATGATGTTTATAGCTAATAATGAAGATTCTCCATTTAAAATGGTGCAAACTAGGTGAATAATGAATGAAAATGTAAATGTATTTTTGTTAGGGTTAGCTTTAGGAGAGGTTTCATATGCAACCATGGAATATCAAGTGCCCCATCCTCTTTTACTAGTTATCTAATTTGAATTATGACCAAATTTGACAACTTTTATTGTTGTGATTTCACCAACAAAGACTAACATAGCAACCATATGGCTTAATAGGGACAAATAGATACCCAACCACCTAATATTGTACTGCATGCACTATAGGGAATTTTTGTTGAAGGTTTTATTAGTAAAATTAAGGGTGTCACTTCAAAGGTCCCTTACAAGTTTGTTATAAAAGTCTACCACAAGGTATTGAGATTCCTCTTAATGAAATTGTTATTGAAACTCGTATTAATCAATATGTTGCTTTATGTGATAACCTTAAGTGTCGATCCCTCTTAGGTTACTTTGTAGGCATAGTTCCTCCTCATTTTTTTATTAGGCCCTAGGTTAAAGAATCTTGGAAGCCTTGTCATTGGATTTGTATGACTACTAAGAACCTAATAAAATATTTCTTTCAGATTTCCTTCAAGGAAGATTGCCATGCTAATAAGGTAGTCTTGCACCCTCAATGTGTCGTAATACCCTTTTGGGCTTGTCCAAGTGGTATGAAAGCTTCTTGAATGATGAAGTTGCCTAGCTTTATTGCCTTATATAGGTTAAATTCGCAAGCCTCTCCATGTGATACTAGGATTTCCTCAAGTGCATTTTCGTTGTCTTTAGGCTGTTCAATTTCCACGAGCCCTCGTCATGTTTTAGCTCTCCGCCTTAAAAGCATGTATGTATTCAAGTTAACTCGTCCCAAGACCCTTCTGAGAAAGTATTTAACGAAATCGATCTAAAAGTCATCATTCAAATTGTTAGGTATTTTAACCTTTTGAAAACCTATTTTTTATGCCAAAGGCCTGACCATAGGATATGGCATTGTCCCTAGTTGGACATGTCAATTCATCTATCACTCTTTGGCTTCTGCCCATGTTAATCATGCTCAAAATGCTTTAAACTCTGTTAATGGGGAAGTTTGGGTTTAGCTGGTCAAAAAAAATAGTAAAGGGAATTTGGATTACAAAGCTTTACCTACTAGCACATTCATTTCTAGGCTAGCTCAATCCAAACTTATAGATACATTTATAGGAAGGACCATGTTGGCTCCTCTTGGGATTATTCATCTCATGAGGGTGAGTATCTGAAGGGCTCGATGTCCTCCTCTGATGATGGATGCACAAGTTACCAATGAGGTTGAATATGTGCAAAGAAAACCAAAGAAAAGAACCCTTAATGGATGGGAAATGCATGTGATTGAGAAGAAAGATGTTGTGAAGCTTTAACTTATAAGCATGGTGAAGAGATGGATATTTTTGCATAAGTTTCTTAATGAAGGTTGCATCATGGAATGCGAAGTGTCTTACATATTTAGATAGGAAAATCATGATTTGTAGAGTTCGTTCATTAGTTTTAGAGTTGGATATCATGTGTCTATAGGAAGTGGAAGAAATTGGTTTTACATTCAGAACAACCTTGCACTATATTTGGCTTTGGGCAACTTTGATTTAGACTTTGGATGAGGAAGGTAAGGGGTATTCCAACCCAATCTTGCATGTATTCTCATCTTACAAAATTGACTATTGGGTACAATTATCTAATAGGTGGTGTGGATGCTTCTAAATCTTTATAGTAGGGTCCTTGGCCTTCCCAACTTGTATGCCCCAACAAAGCATCCGAGAGAGTATAATTGTAAGATTGTTTAGTTGATTATCTCTAGAAAGTTTATTGTTTGGTATGTAGAGACTTCAATAACATGGAGTCACATGATGTTAAGATTGGGTTCAATCCTATTTGCCTCAAAAGGAACATAAAACCCTAGAATGGACTGAAGGGCATACTTGGCCTCTATGAATGAAAGATGTACAACAAGGAAAAATCTTATGAGCTATGGTTCACTAGGTATAATCTTAGGGTTGGTTTTAAATGATTTATGAAGCAACTTAGTAGAGCTATGTTGTCAAAACAAAATACCCTGCTTTTTTATTATGGAGGGGGTAGGTTGGTGCAAGTGTTGGGGGGACTTACCATTTTTACCATCAACCCGTTATCTTCTCCATATCATAGACAACAACCAAAATGTAGATGCAAAAGTACAAATATATACCCATTGTCTCCCATTTGCAACACCCAACATGTATCCATATCGTTCAATATATTTAAGACTTGTTTCCTAGGTTGTGAGGGATGATGGTTGGATTAAGTGGTGGAATGATGCCACTAGTTGACTTACGACATTTTTTTAGGGTTTACTTAAAATATAGTGGTTGTGCAACACTTACACCATAAAGTGGCCATGCCATTAAGTGGCCAATTCAGAGTTTGGAGAAGCCTACCAACACTAGTAGTTCACACCATATGACGAATCATTACATATGAGAGCTTATAAGGTTAAGAAATTATTGAAGGTGGATGAAAATTGATAAGCCTAGGTTACACAAAATCTTTCTTAGCCCCGTTGGCTTAAAATTGTGAATCAACCTAGGGGTGGCTAGTGTGGTGGGGATCATAATAGATCCTGATGGAATTAAGTTTTGAAAGGTGTCTGGGTTAAGAAACCTATAATTAGATTGAAATGCTTGTTCTCTATCAAGGCCTTGAGACCATTGACTCAAGGTGGATTGGGAATTTCACAATCATTGGAGACTTGGAAATCATGATAAGGTATATGCGCAAATCCTCTTGTCCTTATGGTTGTATTTTGGCAAGGTTCATCTCAAGAAATCATATATAAGCAAGGATGTTCGAATCAATTGACTATTTCCATGTTTTAAGAGATTGCAATCATCTACTGGATCATTTAGCCAATTAGGCCTCTCAATTGGAAGCTAGGAAGCTTAAATTTAACATTGGGATTATCTTTTCAATCATCCCTTAATATCATTTATGATGTTTAAATTGAACTATGTAAAGAACTATATATTCATTGCAAAATGACCTTTTGAATTTAAGATGGGGTGTGGTTTAGTCCATCGGTACACTCACACACTTAAAACCCAAAGGCAGAGCATATTCATATGTCAATTTACGTCAATATGTTGGATGTGGGTAGGAAATTGATGTAGGATAGTCTAGTTGTTTTCCCTTTCAATCTAAATTATGCCTAGAAGCTTGCATAACTCTACTCTTCACAAGAAGACCAGGTTGATTTCAATGATTTTGGGAATTAGTTTACAACACGTATGTAGGGAATTAACTTAGATATTCACAACTGTCGACAAGGGATTGTCTTGTGTGGGAATGTTATGCCTCATACTGTATGAACATAATATCACTCATTTTTGCTTCTCTTTCTCCTAGCCCATTGATGTATTCCAGACTATTGTGGTTCACTTTTATTGCTTATGGGGCTTATATGTGATATGAGAGATGTGATGATCATGAGATGTTGTTATTTATTCTGCCTCATTCTACTACTATACCATGTTAGGTGATGTATTATGATGATGATGTATTACTTGATGTTGTACTATATTGTATACCATCGTTATATGATGTATTTGTATTTTATTTTTTTGATACGATAACTAGTAGCATCTTGCATAGGTTGACGAAGATGAAAGGTTGTTAATTTAACAACACACCATGCACTAAGATGAATTTTGGGCTTGCACTCGTTTTAGTATTTCTAAGGATTATATCCCCTTTTTTGGTTCCACATTTAGCCCTGATCATTTCATCTGCATCACTCCATCTTGTGTTCACATCCCATGGGCTTGAAATTGATCAATTGACCCTTGCTTCCCCCCTTTGTGGATCTGTCACCATTTGTGCTTTGTTGTTTTATAATTGTATCTAAGGGTTGTTGTTCTATAGCAAATCCCCAGTACATGAGGTTCCCCGGTATGCTCCCTACGACCGATTATCAATGGTCAAGAAGAGCTGTGATTGATAAATGCCTTCTCCCAAGATCCATATTCCCTATGTTGTTGTTATATGATGGTTAGCAACAATTGGAAGAGTAGGTAATCCCTGCCAAGGCTATGGACTGCCTGATTGGAAGCAGGTGCTATGCTTATTTGCATCTATATGCATCAATGTGGCAACTCCATCAGGGCTATGGACTAGTTATTGGCAGTGTAGCTAAGGTCGTGTCATCACTAGTATCCGAAAGGTGTAAATCCAGGGCCAATCTCTTCCAAACGTTAGCCCTATGATAAAAGAAAAAGCAAAAGGAAAAGTTGGATCAAGGGAAATGTTACTACGGTTGGTTAAAGGAAAGGTACCTCATAACACACCCCTTCTTACAAACACATGATTTTGTTATCCGGATCATTTATTGGTGAAACCAAAAAGGAGGCTCTAATTCCCTTATCTTGAGTCAACCACCCAATCAAAGCCAAACCACTTTCCAAACCTCTTGTGAGTTATCCATCTCCACCCTGAAGAAGAACTAGTTCTTTGGTAAATATTTTGATGTTTGCATGGTATTGGTATGCTCTTAAATCATTAATCCAACGAATCTGTTTGAAAATACTTATGGGGTATATCATCATGGTTTCATGATTGTTATATGATGACTCACACTTAAACAATTAAATGCATTATGTATATTATGTACATTGATTCTATAGATGTACACCACTATTGGTCCACCTTGGACACTCCTTAGTAGCAGTACAACATCATGATAGAGTTTCAGACATGCAGAGACATCATCATGCTTTCCTTAGAGATATTTAGTGATTTCAATGGTTGTTGGTCCAGATATGTATGTAGCCAGTGTTGTCACTAAGGGACATGTTTAGCCATCTTTCATTGCACATGGGATCCGTACATTCTAAGCACATATTTGAATACCCATTTGACCATTTATCGATGTATATGCCACCCGATTGGTCAAAACTGACATAGATAAGTCAACTCTGTAGGGTGGTGAGCTTCATTGCACAATTTTCTGAAATCAGATCTTCATGACCGTGCATGGTTTTGATGCACACATTTTTTTTTAGTCTACTGATGGATTTGGATACCCATTTGGCTCATCTATCAGCATATTGAGTTAGATTTCATAACACTCCTCTATATCTGTTAGTTATGATAGGGATACATATTTTCATGATCGTGGATGGATTGATCTATGCATTCTTGGTAGAACGTTGAGGCTGATTTGGGAACCCATTTGGCTTGTATATCCAACCAGACCCTCAGTTTTCCTAATTCCCTTCATCACACGTGATTTCCAGGACATGGGTTCTCAGTTTCTGTAGTGAGTAACTTGACAGATTTCATGATCGTGCATGGGATTGATGCATAGACATTAGGTTGAGCATTGAAGCACTTTTGGGCACCCATTTGGCCCATTGAGTCTCTAGGATAGTCAGATAGACAAATGCTCAAGTGGATTGGCAGTTTCCAATTATAGGTGATCATATACTCATGCATGTAGTATAGTTTAGCAGGATGACATGTTATTGAGGTCATAAACTTTGGGTTTCTCTCTCATTTGCCTAAGTTTGAGCATATATTACTACTAGAGCTCCTCTAGTGCATTTTTTGTTATGTTTTGACATTGAGTGGCACTTTTTCACTTTATGAGGTTTTTATTTGGCTCACTAGAGAGGTCAAATTGCTTATGTGGATGAGTTACACACATATTGAGGCAATTTTTGATGACTTGGCACTTGGGCACACAAGTGGAGGAACCTTGGATTTATCTAGCATGGATCTCACTTTATAATTATATCCTATCCCTTTATCTTCACTCTACACATGGATCATATCACTAGTATAACTTTCTCATGGAGGCTTCTAGACCAATGATTTGGCATTGGGACCACTTCTAGCTACCTTGCAATTATGAGGAGAATCACTTGAGGAATATTGTATCATTGTTGACATCGTATATTGATATTTTATCATTGTATGAGGGTTTTCCAGCTCATACACCCTTCTTAGAGAAGGTGACTTAGCCCATTATGGATTATTTTATTGTATATGTTTAGATCCACCACTTGGATAGTGGATCTAAGCCATTGATCTATAACTCGCATCCTCATTTGGATCATCACTTGTATATTTTTATTACACCATGGATTTGGTCTTAAAAACCTAAGTGCGCCCTCCTTGTGTTGTAAAAGGAGAGGTTGTTTTCACTTAGAGGAGAGTTTTGGAATACTAGAGATATTGGGGATTTGTTTGGAGACCAATTTGTGTCCATTGTGCTTAAAAAATTTCATGTTTGGATGTTCAATAGGATTTCCAAGTTTGATTTCCATGGTAATGTCATCGTTCTTCAACTAACATTGAGGTAATATCTTTAATATTTGTTTTATAAATGGTAAAAAGAATCTTTGATTTCTAACAACCTCAAAGATTAATCAAGAATAGCCTAATTGAGTGTTAGATTGTTAACAAATCTTGAATATTTTTTATTTTTTATCTTTCCATTATCATTTGTCTAACCTTATTGTAGATCTATTGGGGTTTGGATTGTTCCCAACCTCATTGGTCTTGTAGGTACGCATCAAGAAGTGGAGCAAACGAATCAAGCTCGAGCTAGGAAGAGGAGGAGCTTCCCACTTTTTGGAGAACATTGAAGTTGCTACTAGGAAGGGTTATAGACTCCATTGGCCCACCATCAACAAAGCGAATAGTCACTTGGTCTTCCTTCATGTTATCTATTCCATCTCTCATCATTATACTTGCTCTACTCTTCTCTTCTACTCATTTTCATTGTAACGAGTCCTCTTTGATGACTTGAGCTTCTTCTTGGGAGTATGCTATACTAAGCTTCCCATTGTACTTAAACAAGACTCATAAGGAAGCCTAAAATCACACAACACACTAAGAAGATAAATCAAGATAAACTATAAAGTAAAACCATTGGATGGCTTGTTTGATGGATTACATGTTTAGCTAGTATATGTTTGTTTTAATAGTATGCTAGTTAAATTTGCTTGCAACCTTGTTTGTAACAACAGAAAGATCTTCATGGTATGCAAGCTATTAGTTGTTGGATGTTAACTAAATCACACTAGCATTGTGCAATATTAAGTTGGATAAATTGTTTTGACATTTGAACATCTTAAATTACAATTTCCATCAATCTATTTACTTCATGTTGCATGTTTACTATTGTTGGTCATAAATCTAAGTAATCCAACACAACAACTTCTACCCAAGACAAAGAGTAGCATAGTCTTGACCTTTAGCAAAGGGATCCTTTGCTCAAGGCCGAAACTTACCTCTTTGCAAGAGGAGAAGTCTTCAAACGAGAGATCTTAGGAACTAGCTTCATCTCAAAGTAAGTGTCACCCATTAGTTATTTTAGCATAAGTACCTTGGACACACTCTAACACTTGTGTCTTATTTTTTTTATAGTTTCTTTAGGTTATAGTTGTCAACATCTTGCAATCTACATTGGGATGATCTAATCGCATATCTAAAGTCCAATTATATCTTATGATATGTGTTGATGATATCTTCTACTTATGACATGTTGTATTGTTTAGTTTGAGCACTCGTATTTCTCATACTTAGAGATTAAACCAGATTATTGATTTACATGTTGTGATGATCCTATTATTGATGTGATTTAATAACTTGAGGTTTTAAGTACTTTAACTCCTTTGGTCACTTAGATCCCTGCTTTCATCTTAAGCATCATTGAATTTGCTTGGTCTTTGGTCACCATTTTCCTTTCAAGCCATCAACCATAGAACCTAGGCTAGGACCTTAGATTTGACTTTTCACCTTTTACCTAAGCATACTTAGCCAATAGATTGATTGTACCAAATTTGATTCCATTTAATCACCATAAATGCACTTAGTCTTTCAAAAAAATCAACTTGATTAGTACTTGAGAAAGCTATCCCATATTGTATTGTCCTATTTAGGCTTGCATGTAGAGCTTCTAGTTAGTACCCTAGAAATTTTAATTGGGGACACCTCCCATGTCTAGTCTAGATTTCCTTAGGACATTTAGGAGGTCTAAAGAGAGAGAGAGACATATCCGTGTGACACTAAGGGTTAGATTTATGAGGTTATGCAAGTCTAGCAGTCTATGTTCGTCAAGTTATAAGGAGAGTTAGCCTCTTATATGGCAATCAAACATTCATTTTCACTACAACATCTAGAATTCTCTCTCAAGAGTAAACCCATAGATCTAAGCATGCTAGAATTATGGAAATTGTGACTCAGTAGAAGCATCAAATTGGGAATCTAGAGGTTGAGAGCAACATATTACACCAAATGGTAATAAATGTAGCCAGAATCCTTCAATCAATCGTCTCTCTCCACTGAATGTCGATTGGTTGAGTCCCAGATGAAGCTAAAGAAAAATAATCAGTGTAGCAAGCTTTGGGGAATATGGACATGGAGTGGGTGGATCAATAAATCAACCCACCTCAAGAGAACTAGAGTGAAGCTCACATTGGTCATGTTTTTTTTATTTTTAAATTCCAAGTTTGATTATGTTTTGCAAATTTACTTTGATATTTAGGAACTTTTTATAGGGTTTATACTACTCATAATTTATGCTTTTCCTATGAGAAGGAAACAATAGTATTCTCATATGCAAACCCTTTAGTACTTTGTCATATTTTTTAACATTTAGCTTGTGATCAACCCCAATTTTTGTATTACTATTTTGAACAACTAGGCTACAACACCCTTTTTCATACAAAATATATATGTTCCAGTAAAAAAAAATGGGGATTGGCCTACAAATACTTTTTTCAAATATTTTGTTATATAGAAGGGCTTGGAAAAGATAGGAGCCTTGAAAACTATAGTTGGATGGGTAACCAACTATAAGGACAATAAGCAAAAATTTATGACACTATTATACTATTTTTCAATCTCAAGTTACAACTAATGGATGTAGGGTGACCATGAAGACCTACAATGACCTTGTCTCTCGAAAGGTGTCTCTAGAATAAGAAATAATGTGTCATTAGGATCTGATTCTGTCATAATTGACAAAATCCATAATGGGTATGGTCAATAGCAAGTCCCTTGGCCTAGACATATTCCCATGTGAATATTTCAATGCCACATGGGATTTTGTGGGGATCGACCTTCTTAGGGTTTACAAGGAAGCAATTCATAAAACGTCGTTGGGGATTCTCACTAACAAATTATTCATTAAGTTCATTCCTAAAGCAAGGGACCCATAATCAATTAGCAGTTAGAGGTCGATAACCCTCTTCAATGTCTCCTACAAGAATTTGGTCAAAGCTTTAGCATTGCAGTTTCGCTATATCTTTCCACGAATAATTAGGTCAAAGCATAAATGCTTCATTAGAAGACTAGAACAAAGGGTTACCTCGACCCATTGTCACTAATTTTTCTGGGAATTTGGATAATTTCATGCCAAAATGTTCCTTGTTTGAATTCCCCCTTGACGAGGTGCAATATTCTAAGTTGATAGGTTTATTAGGGATGCCATCAAAGAATATGAGGAAGCATACCTGGGGTCCTTCCATGATATTTACCTTGGAAAAAAAGGTTTCTTTAGAGGAAGGTATATACTTAACACTTGTGGTTTTTTGGGAAGGAATGGAATGGGCCAAATGCCTAGCATCGAAGGCCTTTTTCATTGAACTTGACTATTGAAAAATATTATGACTATGTGGAATGACCTTTCCTCCTAGCCATGTGGTGGGTTACATATTGTCAATAATAAATGTTGGAATCATGACTTTAACTTTAATTTATCAACCTAAGGAATGTACAAACTTCAGAGGTATTGTGCAAAATATATGCAACTTATAAAAATAGTTAACTATTAAAAACAATAAAGGCAAAGCAATAATCTAGATTGAAACTAATTCCTATTTTGTAAACAAGAGTGACTTGCTAAAAAATAGATTGCTTTATATATAATCATTTCATACATCTTATTAGTCCTTCCTAAGCTAGTGAGGCTCAATGTCACCCTAAATTTAAAGAGATTAAAAAGTTACAGTTGGCTAGTCATTGTGTAAAGAGTTTCAGAATCTATATCAAAGAAATACTTTTGAGTTTCATGTTCATAAAATGATCCAAGTATTATAAGAATCAATCAACCTCTATAGGATCATAAATCATAATTTAAATCATGCAAGACATAAAATGCGGGAACTGGAATAACATAAAAATAAATGCTAGAATTTAGAGGAAAATGTTGTAACAAGAAAAATACAGGAACATAATAGGAAACTATAAAATTCATTACGAGAAATTATAGGAAAAACAGAGCAAGCGCATTATGTAAAGGAAATACGATCTTAACTTAATCTACTTAAACCAAACTCATAAACTAATGCTAAGATCCCTGTATCACCTTGAGGGGGGACTCCCCAAGGTAGTTAGATGAACCTAATCAAAACCCTGGTTATTCAAAATGGAGGATAAATACTTTTTCTTCCTTGAATCAAATAACATGTTTCATAAACAATAAACTATGTACTGGAGTAATGTTGTGAACTATCTATAATCCAAAATAGCGAATGATTGTCAACCCTTGGGTTGTGCCCATGGGCTTGTATTTATTTAAAAAGAAATTGAAACTACATGGTGAATCTCATCTCTACGATTTAGGAGCAATCAACCAAAATCATGATCCTGGAAATCAAGTGATCACTTTGTTATCTAGGACTTGTACTTTGGAGTTTATCTACGCACGAGGATATCCTTAGATCAATGAGACTGGATACTGCACTTATACTTATGTGCCATCACTTCATGTTTGATTTTCTATTTGTCCTTCCCTTATTACTTACATCATTTCATAATTTCTATTACCAATAAGTGTTAACAATCAAATTAACACCCTTAACAAAGTGTAAGGCAGAAGCACATTTTACTATGCGCCCGCGACATGAAGTCAGAAGACAAGCACATAAGACAACAATCCTCTCTTATCTAATCACTACTTCCATGATCGGAAGGATTGAGTGAAGAAAGGCGTGTCCCAAAGAGACAAGGTTCAGTGATTTAACTTCTCAATTGAAGGCTCAAATCTAAGCTCCACCAGTCAACAGTGAGAAGAAATGCACAAGATTGCATTAATTGTGCTTGAGAATTCTGAGTTTGTGAAAAAAGCCTGAAAATACTATGGAAAGTGGTTTTTTGAGTAAAAAGAATCAAAAATCAAGAAAGGGATTATCCCACATTGAAAGATGAAACTTGAGATCCCATTTCCCAATACTATAAAACAAAGGCATGTGGGACATGGTGAAGAAGGACAAAAGGAAGAGCAAAGGCATGCTGGGGAGATTTGGAGGATTGGAAAGCTCATCTTCATCAAAAGCAAGGATGGAGAAGGATAGCTCAAAGCAAAGGAGGATGGATGCATCTCAAGCAAGATTGTATGCAAGTGTCTTTTCTTCTTTGGCATAAAATGAAACAATTCAATTCTCCTTCCATTCATGAGTTTAAGTTTTTCTTCTCAAGTTTAGTTTGAATTCATAATGGTTTAAAGATCTTAGGAAATGTTAGATAATTGTTCATTTCTGATGTTGAACCTAACCACTTCATAGTAATATAGTCAATTAAGTGTAGACACATCCCTACCTTAAATGCTATTATCAATAAGTGAGATCAATTTAACTTGGAATCAAAGAAATTCAAACAAAAATAAGGACAACACTTAACAACTAACACTATACTCGTTAAACATGCATGACAGAGCTCTAGGGATTATTTGTCACTCAGTGTGCTCATATGGTACTCATCGAATCCTCAAGCTTCCTCATTTTTTATTTTGAGAAGGTGTGAAATTGGGTTAATTACCTACCAAAAGTGAAGCTCATCATTCCCTCCAATTGGAGGGTTGCACACCTTTTGCAATGAACAATAGAAAGTTTTATTATGCTTTTATGGTTTTGGAGGTCTCATTTTCTTTGCATATACCTCCCTTCCATCATAAGCAACAATTCTTTTTGTATCCCCTTGTTTGTAGTAACCTAAACGATGTTCTTCCTACTCCCATCTCTTCCTTTTTTCATTCCAGTCTCTACTTTGGCTATGGATGAGGGGAAGTAGTAAAGGAGGAGTGAACTTCATCCCTATCCACCCTAGTCTCTTTCTTTGAAGAGTCTCTTTATATAATTATTCTATGAATAAGGCCGATTGTAGGCTAGAAGGGGAGTGTGGCTTCCTTCCTTTCAACTCAGGTGACAATCTCTTTCACCTGTCCATTGATGCTTGTATAACAACATTCTTTACTCCTTGCAATGTCTTATCAAAATAGGTTATATCCTCTTGTTGTTTTTCCTCCAATACTGGGATCAATTCCTTATCAGAAGTTAGGGTTTTGTGAGTTTGGATTATTATTTTAGGGTTAGCATCTTCTTCCTAATCCACAACCCATTGCTCCAATCTTCTAATTGGTAAATATACATTTCACATTCTCTTTTGAGCTCATTGTGCATCCAGGAGCATAAGGCTCTCAGCTGCACGTCTCCTATATAGGGATTTGGAAACCATTTGTATGGACGAGGCTATATATAATCGTGGATATAGAATTCACATAACATATATTTTTCTACCTCTATGTTGTCTTGGCAGACATCCATAAAATCCCTAGGTGTGATGATGTCACATGGTAGTTAAATTTTTAACCTTTACAACCAGAATTTGTACCAATTTTCTATTAAGAATACTATGTAAATTGTGGAAGGGGGTCCATAGGTGATTATTTCTTCATAAACCCGAGTTATCTTGGCCATTGTTCCTTCTAGGTCATCTATCTTCTAGGATTTTTCTGCTAACTATTTTTTGTGATCTTACAGTTCCTGTCGGAGCTCCTTTTTTACTTTCAAAATGCCACATTTTAAAAAATTGCAGCTTCTCTTGTAGTATGTCTACCTCTCCATATGATGCATCTTTGTCAACCTGATCAACAACTGCTTTAAATTGAGTTGTGCTTTCCATTTTGATAATCCTTTCCTAACCCTGGCCAATTCTGCTATTGTGTTATGTAGTTGTAAGTCCCGTCCTTATGCCAATTCTTCCACTGTTATACTTGATGGACCCTCCAAGTGGTCTATAGGGTCATCATCATCGATTTGAATAGGGTTCTTCCCCATAGAATCAACTTTGTCCTCCTCGTCTTCATCTTATTTTTTCGCTCTGCTGTCTTTTAGAAGTTTGCGCTTCCATTTTCAACCTTCTTCTTAGTCGCTTGAACTCATAAGCCCTGGTAGGGGAAGTTCATCTTTCTTTTGTGGAATGAATGGGGTCAAGATTCTTCATTCTAACAAGGGTATTTTTGATTATCTATCTTCCTCTTCCCCCATATTGATTTTCTTTTGGGCCCTAGTTGTTACAAAGGACCTTTTTGGAATCATTTTTTTCTTCTTTTCTGATGTATCCAGAGGTTCAAACCTAGGGGTTCCTTTCATTTCCTATACATCTTTCTCAATTATTTTTAATGAACTCCTTCCATGTCAATTAAGGAATATAGGTCTCCATCTCCTTACATATGATAAATTGAATCATACAATGGTGATCCAGGGAACCCTCTTTTCCTTGTTGTACATTCAAGCTCATTACTCCTAGAGATATTGTAAAAAGTAAGGAATGTTGATATTCTCTTCAGGTATCTGATGGGAGAAATTCCTCAACATGTTCAACATTCTAAAATGATAGACATGAACCTGACTCAATCTACCTGTGCAAGTGATGTATTTGAGAATGAAAGTTGCAACCTCGTTCCATGGTATTGGCAATGTATATCATTTTACCCCATTCTTATCTTCCTCATATAGCTCAGGATCTTGAAAAACTCATGTTTTGCTTTATTTTCCAATTCCCTATCTTCTTTATTCTAGTGTTGTCCCCCTGGAATTCCAATGTTATAGCCCAAACCCCTTTTACCTTTGTAATGAAATCATCTTCCTTCAACTACTGGATATTTTTGGCAAATTCTAGTGCAACCTTATGGTCACACCCATCTACTTTGGAAAAGAAACTCATCCACCCTATATTTAAAAAAAAAATCAGTACTTCAGGGTTTGAATACAATTTTGCATGATTCATGGGTTCACTTCTCTTGAAACATGTAGTCATCTTCTAGTTTTCTTTCTGAATTCTTTAAGATTTCCTTTAAGTAAGAATTATGCATAGTATTTTATTGCAAGCAAAAAAATTGAGTGGGGTTTTTTCAATATCGGCTCAAAATAACTTTAAAATGAAGAGTTTAGGGGGCTTACTTGAATATTTGTAGGCATGGTCTTATTCAAATGTTCTTTGGCTATACTAGTTTCCCACAACGGATTCGTTACTTTGTTTAGTTCTCTTCCTCATTTTCATCCAAGACTTGATTTTTATGTTGAACCACCACTTTCTTAATTTGAATTGTTGGATTTAATGCCTCTATCCTTCATCATTGCTTGCACGTCCTAGCTACCTTCTTCTCTGATTATATCCTCTATCACGATCTTGAAATGATGTTTCTTTTTACTTTTGGGTTGACGCCCCATCCACATTTAAATTTGCATATTTTACTATCCTTAGTGGCACTATGAGGAACAAAGTTCGCTCACACACAAGTTACCAAAATATTTGGAATATAAAATAATCCATAATAGGAATAATAATATAATGGGTAAATATATGAATGAATAATATATGAATACAATGAGTGCCATATATATAGAAAACCTAGGGGCACTTATGGTAAGCATTCACGAAGGAATGTGTCTTTTAGAACAATTAATAATTATTTATTATTTATATGCTTATTAATATTATTTAATATTTTCCCGTGGGGGGAATCTCATGTGGTAAAGATGTAAATGTTGTAAATGGAAGGTCACAAGTTCAAATCCCCCCAAACTTACCTGTGCACCAGTGTTTGGGCTCCCTGGATGCACCTAGGGGTATAATGGTAGCGAGATTGGATCCCTAGACCCTGTATCACGCCAGTACCATCCCAACCTCCAATTATCGATTCCCCTAGTAAATATATATATATATATATATATATATATATATATATATATATATAATTTAATATTTATATAATTTTTGTTCATAACATTGCCTTCCTCTTTAGAAATGCTTTGTCATCAAAGCATATTGATGAAAAGGCTTTACGTCTTAACTCTTGCTTGTAATATTGTCCTGCGATCTTTTGTTCTGGTAGTTGTGACACTTGACGAAATGAGTCGATATGTTGTTTAAACACTATGAAAAAATGTTGCATCATTTGTGAAGTAGTCGATCCCAAATTAACTTTCATTGGGACCTTTTGCTAATCGATTTGTTGGATGGAACCTTTTTCTTCTTCTTCTTCCACCTAGGTTGTGGATTTTGTCTCCACTCTTTTTTGAAATCACAACTCATATGTTTATGTTCCTTTTGATCTTTTCGTTGGTCATATCGATTCTTGTGATTTGGACGACGATAAGGCATCCTAATCTTTTGTGATTATTCTTGAGAACTATCTTGTCTTGATGTTTGTATTGATTTGTCAATATAAACATTCTTCTGAATTTGGGCACCATTTGACTCTGTATTGGTTCCCTTTTTTGGTGTTTGAATTTGAGAGTCTGATGACTTCTCTATTGGGTCAGTCATCATTACTTTGTCGACTAATGATCCTTTTCGATCTAACTCTTCTTGTAAATATTTTTTATCATGCTTTAGCTTCTAAACTTGTAGAAGAAAGTCCTGATTATGCCTCCTTAAGCGTAAGATTTCTTCCTTATAGTCTAACTTGACAACTTCATTTTTAGTATCTTAATTCTCTTACTCTCCTTCTCTTAACCTTTTTATTTGTTCTTGCAATTCCTGATTAACTTATTTAAGGAGAATTTTCTTCGTCCTTTCCTGATGATTTTTTTTCTGGAGATCTTGATTCTCCTCTTCTAACTTTTGATTGCAATGTGTTTTATCCTTTGTCTTCCTCATTTGAAGAAGTAATTTTTTACGATGGTCTCTTAGACGAGATATCTCTTCTTCTTTATCCATGACAACTTTGTTGAATTCTTTCTACATCCTCTGTATTGACTTCTGATTTTCTTGCAAAATCACCTTTGATATCTTTGAATTCCTCAGATATCATGACTTTTGAATCTGACTTCTTTTTAACATCCTGTAATGTGATTTTCTTCTTCCTTTAAGAAAATGTCAAAAACTTCTTGTCGACGTTTAATATAAAAGTCCCCAATGTTTCTATCCAAGTTAATCCCAAAATTAGGTCATTTTCATTACTCCACAACGATCTAACAACAAATTGTGTTTTGAAGTTATAAACTCCAATATTTAGTTGTAAATCGCTTACTTTATATTGTTTCCTATCCCAAAATTCTAACACTTCACCTATATTTGAATTCAGAATCACTAACTTGTTAACAAATCCAACGCTAATATAATTATTTCTTTATGCAGGAGAAATAGAAATAGTAATATCTTTCCCTTCAATTGTTCATTTTATTCTAAATAATACCAAAGCATTAATTCTTGAAGTGCTAGGGAATCTTCCTTGCTTTTCACCATGAGACTCCATTTTATTATTGTACGTGTCCTCTAATATTCTTTCAATATTCCTTCCTACACTTCCTTACTCTTATTTTATTAGTGTGCCCAATTATTAGCTTGCTTCTTGATACCTTAAGACTTCTTATGCACTTCTAGCTTTATCTTATATAATATCGAGAATTTAAAAATAAACTCAACCTAGTGTGTGAGTTATAAATTATTTAATATTCTTTCTCCTTGAAAATAACCCTTCAATAACTTGAATAACTTGAATTCGAACTTATGTAAGCTTCCTCAAAAAGAAAAAGTATTAATTAAACTTCAATCATGTAAGAATATAAGTCTTACATGTTGGATAATGTATTTTTATATAAAAATTGTTGATGATGAATACATAGAATGGACCATATTAAATATGGTCGATGGGGGAAGAGACATGTCTATTTATAAATAGACATGCCATTTAATAAATAATAATAAATAACTAATTAACCTATAACACTAATTAATAAATTAATATGTATAACATTTGTAATAACCAATTAGGTTTATTACAATCATCCTGCCTTGAAAAGATTGTTACACCTCAAATTGTCACACTATGTGTCTTATGTGGTTATTCGTGTTTACCACCATGAAAACATGATGTTTGTGCATCCTAGGAGTGTTAGGACCCCTTGACATTATGTTGGTCCCTTCCCTCGTCGCACTTGGAAGAAAATCCAACAACTTAGGGGTCGAAAACCACTTGACCTAACCCACTTTTTGACCTCCTAGGGATATTTTTGTTCCCTATCTAGTGTCCAAGGAGCGAAAATTCCTTATTTTTGCACCTTGCATGCCTATTCGGGAGCAAACATTTATCTCCTTGCTCAGTTATAGAGGCGCGGAAATCTCGGTTTAGCCATATTCCTTGTTGTTTGGATCTTGGATCTTGAGGATATTTTCTTGGGATGAGGTCCTTCTTCGAATCCTCTCTCATATTCCTCCTTTGGAATGTTGTAGATCTTATATCCACATCTTCCTCACTTAGATCCATCATTTTCTCTAAGTGGTTGGCTTCTCAAATCCTATAAGAAGAGATCTATCCATGAGCTTGAGAGGTGATTTTGGAAACATCAAACTTATGATCCTAAGAGTCTTGCAAGGGTGGTGAAGGAGAGCTTGGAGAAGGTGTGATCAAGCATAAGATAAGGTATTACATATGTTGTATGGCTTCTTTATGGCTTTCTTTCTATTAATACTACTTAGCCTATTCCTCTCATTTTCATGTCTTTAATTGTGAATGCATGAAATTGTTTATATTTTCATAGTTATATATTTAGTATACATATATTGCTTTGGAGAAGGGTGGTTTGTGTTGTCTTTTGCAGATTGCATCAATCCTAGAAGATTTGGAAGATTAAGCTAAATGTTGGAGCAACAAAGACAAGCCTTGGAAGACAAGTAAGGCATCTACTTTCTTCCCTATTCCTCTTTCTTTTTGCTTATGTATGAGATTAGATATAGGAGGATTAGTTTCTATTTGTTATCTTTCTGTCTTGGGTAGGTATCTAGGGGCCTTATTAATCCCATGAGAGATTTTAACTATCCGTAGGATGAATTCTCTAGAACATAAATTGGTGACCATACTGGGGACTTTTCTGTAGTTTCACCTTCTGACTACTTGTTGAGATCATCAAATACTCTTCTAAGTGTTTTTTTCCATCACCTTAGATCCTATTTAGCCATCATTGAGGACTATCTTGAACCTAGGACTTCATCCCTACTCGGATCTAGGCAAAAAATTTCATTTTTTAACCCTAGGACTTCATCCCTACTCGGATCTAGGCAAAAAATTTCATTTTTTAACCCTACAAGAAAATTTTCGCCCCCTCTAAACTGATTACAAAGCAAAAATTTTCCATTTCCGTGCCCTGTTGGTCTTCCTAGGAGTGAAAATTCCTTATTTTCACGCCCTGCTTGCCTGTAGGGGAGAAAAAATCTATTTTTTCGCTCTATGTATGCCTATACAGGGGCAAAAATCCCTTGTTTCAAGCTTTTTGGGTTGTTTTTGCAAGGGTTTTCCTTGGTCTGTTGGTTCAAGGTTGTTTGCATGACCTCTTATTGTATGTTAGGAGTTGTAAGTTCTCTTGCATCCATAGTTTGAGTGCTCTTTAGATCTCGTTTGGTTCACCTTGATCTTGTTCAATCCATGAAGATTTGAAGCCCACATAGGCTAGTTTTGATCTTATGTTGTTCTAGCCTCTTCTCTTCTATGATATTTCCTAACCAGTGTTACCTAGACCTCTATTAGGTTGGTTTGGTTGCCCTCGATCCTTGTTTGGGAAAATTTGGGAACCTTCGGTGGTGTTTGGGAATCAAGCTTTGAGTAGGGTTTTTTGTGTCCAATTTGTTGTTTTCTTTGTTTTGGGTGGAGTTATCAATTCCTAACAAGTCCATACTTTTGGGACCCTCTCCTAATCCCTCCTTACCATCTAATTGAGCTTGGATTCATCATTAGAGAACTCTAAATGATCTCTTTTTCACCAATTAGATTGCATTTTTAAGCGAAATGAATTGTATTTTTGAAAAAAAAAATTCCCCCCTCATGGGCCATGAATCATATATCCTATAGTCGCTTTGACTCATAGTAAGATCTCCCAAGGTTTCTACACTTCAAAAAAATTATGGATCAGTAAATTTTTCCATGTTTGGCATTCACTAGCATTTATTCCCAAAGTTGTTTTAGAGCCCATCAAGAAGTTGTGTATAATTTTTTTATGGTATGGAAAAAATGATCACATCCCATTAGTTAAATGGAAAAAACTTGCAATACCAAAGGTATGTAAGTGTTGGGTCTAAAAAATTTGGTTCATCTTTAATAGAAAATAATTCTTGGAATGTATTGACAAAAAGGGGATTATGGAGATATCATTTTAGAAAAAAATGCATTGCTCCAAGTTCCTTCCTAGACTAGATAAGAAATCCAAGAAAATTTGTAAGGAATGCATCCAATCAACAAAAAGCTTTAGTAAGATCCTAGAAAATATATGGCGAATGCATCCAATCAATGGAAAGCTTTAGTACGATCATTTCCAGTAATAAATGACCATCTAGTTTGGAAAGTAAGCTCCAAAGAAAAAAGTGAAATTCAACTTTGATGTTATTTTGGGTTGTGGAGAGGGTTATCTATTTCCTGGTTAATTCTTTACATCATAATGGTTCTTTCCGAGTCTAGTTGTAGATGAAATGTCCACAAACATACAAGCCTAAGTATGGATATCAGTGAAATCATTAGGTTTGAAAGATAATTAGATAAATGAATGGAACAATTTTATTGAATGCCTAAATAAAGGACATATTAAAAGGAGGACCCAAGTGAATTGGCTTGGGCAAAAAATACAAAATGTTAATTCACTACAAGTCTTGGATGATGTTTGAATCTATATATCTACAATCAAGATGTTGGTGAAAGCATGTGTGGAAGATGAAGACTCAAAAAAATCCAAAATCCTTCTTTGACTTGTTTTGAAAATTGACGTTTTTATTTGGAATTTGTTGCAACCAAGAAACAAGCAAGGTGCAATATATGAGTGTAAATCAAATTGACATTTTTATTCATTACTCATTTTCATAGGCATTATGGAATGTGGTTAAAAATCTAACTAGAGTTGAAAATGTGTGGCACTGAAATACAATGTAAGAATGTCTTAGAGATTGGTTTAAGGTAAAAATAATTTACAAAGGTAAGCACAATTCCATGTTTGGTCATGTGTAGTATTTGTTTGGCTCGAAACTCGAGCATTTTTTAAAATAAGCTCATTCCAATTTTTCATATGTATTCACAGATTAAAATCCATTAAACAAAAATTGAAAAAAGTGCCAAGACAAATCTAAGAGTTACAAATAGATAAATCTATCAATTCATAATTTTTTGATGGGGTTTTTCAAATGTTGAAAATATCCGTAGTGATGAAGGTGTTTATATTTCTTTGAGTACCATTATATCACCTTCAAATCAAGTCATGGGGTTGGAACAAGCAACTCAACAAAACTAAACTAATAGGAATAAAGCTTCTGATGAAATGTGCTTTGGAAATGGATATATCAAATTTGTAGATTTATGATGTTTTTCTTTAGTTATTAATTAGATCACTGGAACTTCACTTCTCCGAATGTCACGCTCAGGTTGTTGGGTAATAGTGTTAGGGAAATCAATGCTAGATTTGATCACATTTCTTTTGCTCGTCTTTTCGAGAAACTCAATACAGTAGCCAATGAATTATCAAAACATGGACTGCATATTCAAATAGGCTAGAATATTTTGACCAGTTCATAAATGGTTTTTCTATGGTCACTCATCATACAGTCTCAGGCCTATATTTATATGTTCCAACAATATGTTTTTGGTTCAACATGTTCCAGTTTTTTTTTCTAAAGTTTCATGACTGAAACTATAAATCATTCTGCTTGATGTATATTTTAGAATGAACCATCTATATAATAGAAAATGTCTCTTTTCTCTATCTTTATGAATCCTATTGAATAATATCTTTCAGTTTTTTAATCTTTAAAGATATTTTTGTGACATATATGACTAGGGGAGAGGCCTATGCAGATGAAACAAATAGCTTTTATTCATCTATGAATCAAAATTATGGTATTAAAAAATGTTCTTTTATCCTCACTTTGGAATTTCTTTGGGAAATATTCCCTTTGAGAAAAGAAATAGATAGCACTAAAGAAAAACTGCTTTGCATATAAATTGATTAAATCAATCTTGGGTCATGACCACTTCGACAACATAGTCCAAGTACAAGTAAATCCAAGGTCTACTAACTCCATACAGGAAAACACTCGGGACATACTTTCAAACTAATAAATGCCCTTTTTATCACCTTTCTGTTTGGCTGCAGTAAATATGTGGCCTGAGATACAACTTGGTTATTGATTCACCGCAAATATAAATAGTTATCAGCAGCAAATACATGCACTTGTCAACATATCCGTTTGAACAATTTTAGTCCTACTGTCCATCTTTGGTCATCCATACATCTCTTCAAACTCCTTTTTACAAGGAGCAGCACCCATTGTCTCAAAATCTTAAAAACGAAGTCAAAAAAAGTGATATGATGTAGTATTGTTCCTACAAAGCAAAGTCAGAAAAATACTACACTTGGAACTTGGCACAAGATCAATTTCAATAGTGATTTTTTGGTCCAAGCATGTAAATATGTTCACCCTCACTTTCAGACATTTTCAGGGGAGTATTACCTTCTAGAAAACAAATGGGTAGCCCTAAAGAAGATTTTTCCTACACACCGACTAAATCAATCTTGGGTCATGACCATGTGAGGAACATAGTCCAAGCACAATGATGATCAATATTGCATCATGATCACATCAAGAACATATCTTGGGAATTAGAACAACTCAGCCATTAAACATTCACATACAATTTGAATCATAAGAAGGCAAATATGTTCCAAACTTCACATGTTTTTCAACGAAGAAAGTTGACACCAAGAAAGTTGACACCAGTTGGGGTGTCATGTAATAGCAATAGCATGTCCTAGGGAAGATTTGAACCTAGGTAGGGAGGGTCACATCCAACCCTCTCAACCACCCCATCTACAACCCGTCAACACTCCAAACATCACATTGTATTGATCTATAATTTCTTTCATAACAATAGAGTACAATGAGATCAAACATAGGTGAAAAAACATGCCAGAATGGGATTTTTTGACATGTAAAATACGTGACCACAACAAGCATGCCATAATATGATTTTTTGTTCAACCATATGCATAAGTATCTCCCAAAATATCTCTCATTAAATCTCTCAAATGATCTTCATAATATCTACATCCATAAGTTATCACTTTGTCTCCATTCTTGGTTTTGTCAGATACACATTTGTGCATATTATTCATTATCACATTAGCATTAAATATCACAGGTATGAATTATTCCTTCAAACTACCCCTTAATGAATACTTATGTTTCAATCTAGAAGTATGAGTCGTATTCATCTTCAATATTTTGCATTCTACATCATCTTCAATCTTCTTCATCTTTATATGCATCTTCTTCAGTTGTTGTCACCTTCTATTATCATGAATGAGATACACCATTCTTTAATAAGTTTGGATCTTAAGTCAATCATCTAAACTACTTCATCTTTGTATCATGGGTTTCTTTAGCTTACCCACAAAACCATCTCCTGGGTTTTCTTACCCTCAACCAATACATCATATCCAAGGTTTGGCTTACCCTTAACCATTACAACATATCCATGGCTTTCCTTGGCTTAACATTATACAGTAGAAGTGGTTTTTGGATAACCATGAACCATTACAAGAAAATGAATCATGATTTGATTTACTCAAAGAAATTACTCTAATAGAATAGATTGACAACTCTTTCCTAAGCATGAGAATTTTACATACGACTCTAGACTTCTCTTTAATAACAACTTGACTTTTGAAGACCAACTCATGGACCTTTTTATATGAGAGATGTTGTACATTAGAAGATTTCGACTTGTAGAACCCATTCAACATAGAAGCAACCTTATGTCGTTCATAGAAGCAAGTTTTGATAATTCTCTATTCCAACATCTTTGATGATCATGATTGGTAAAACCACAAATACTAGATGGATGCAAATTCCAACATTTTGCTTGTACACATTCTGTACTACCACAGTGAATGCAATATTGTTCCAAGTTTGTTGCACTATTACATGTAGATAATGCACTTTATGTTGATTATTTGCTTTTATAAATTTGGCACCACCATTGCTTGTGTGATCATATAACCAAGGCCTTCATTTATTGGCCTTATATATATCTCTATGGGCTTCTAGATGCCTTGCCCATTCTTGCCTAAACTTTTGCCATCAAAACCCATTTTATTCATGAGTTTTGACCCAATTCCCTTTGTATGTTATTCAAAACAACCAATTTAATTATCTTCATTATGAATATCACCTTCAAAGATATCACCAAAATCAGTATTCTAGGTCTCATAACATGAAAGAGACACATGTACATCATGATTATTAGCATCGACGAAATTACTATCAAGCTTTCGAAGCAAATCACTTGCATCACATATTACTTTAACCTTACTCATTTTTTTTCACTTCATTTTCTAGGGACAACAACACATTTTCACTTGCCACAAACTCTTTTTGCAATGATTCCATCATTTTATCTTTCTTATCATGAAGTTTTAAAACATATATACCCATTGATCCAATTATGCCAACCTTTTTTTGTTTAATTCACTTATGTGTTTTCTAGTGCAAGCAACAAATTCTTAAAAGAATTTGCCCCTTATTGAATTATTTTGTTTATGTAACTTGTCAATTTCTTGGAGAGCATCATGAATTATTTTGTTTATGTAACTTGTCAATTTCTTGGAGAGCATCATAAAGATCATACTAAAGTAACTCAATTTCCTGACTAGCAAGTCATAGTATTTTTCCTCATTTACCCATATTAAACTTGTTGAATGATCACACTCGCTTGTCAGAGAATCAACAAAATAAAAAAGGTGACGAGTACAATCGATCATGCATACATCTTTCACAACAATGATAGGGGCGTTGACAAACTTTGCTTGATTAAACTTGGCTTTGACTCTTTACATCAATAGATTTTCATAACTTGATTCAGTGTATCAAATTCTTCATCTGGACGTCACTATTAACTTTGAAATTTTCAATGACTTTGACTCACTTAATTTGCCTCAACTTTCATTGGATTTCTATTTCAACTTACACTATGACTTTGGCTTTAACTTGGACAACTAGTGTGACATGAATTTCATTGGCGTCAACTTCTTACACATCAATAAGCTCTGGTACAATGAATTTACATGGAGTATGAAATTTTTTTCACCTAAAATACCATCACAATAACCATATTATTTGGACTCCCAACACTTCTTAGAATCTCACTCAAGAACATACAAAAACCGGTCTTTCACTCATCGTTAACATACAAATATTGATCTTTCACTCATCGTGAACATACTACAATAAACTAGGAAGCTCTTTTGTGATCAATTTACTGTGATATTCAAAAATCACCTCAATGAATTTGGAAGTTGATTTTTCTCCAAAACAAAATATTTATTTCAATGAGCAGAAATAATAATGAGCTTACCCAAAGTTTGACTTTACTTTTCAATAAATTACTTTCTTTAAATCTCTTCACTGAGATGCACTGCCACAAAATCAGACCATGGATCATACAGCAATAGAACAAGCGGCCTTGGAGGGGGCTTATTTCTTTTTCCTCGGTTCAAAAAAACCTTGTGGGAAAGCCACGAGGTCTCGCAAGGAAAACAGAATCAAAACACAAATATATTTTCCTCGTAGCACGATATCTCCAAGTTTTAGATTTTTTTAACCATGGGAATTAAGCAACTTCTTAAGTGTGTATCCAACATTCTGCAAGCCAAATATACCAGTAACTTGTGACTCAACCAGGGTCGAGATGTCCTAAAGCCCACCGGAGTGAACCTCTATCCCAGGGGTCGCTTACCCTTCGAGCCTTGTCACAACGGGTCAATAAGCAACCCTACCCCTTGCTAGTTTTGAACCTGTTACCTCCACAGATACATGTTCTTAACCATTAGGCCCACTAAATACTCGTTTTCTCCAAACTTTAGCTTTATTTATATGTTTATATTTATATTGAAGATACAAAAGGTTCTAATATTTTAAAACCAATTTTCTCCAAAGTTCTAGCTTTCAGCAAATTGACTTTAAAATATTAGGACCTTTCGTATCTTCAACAGAAACATATAAATAAAACAAGGATTCTAAATTGGAGAAGAAGAAAAAAAGCGGGGTGTAATTCCACAACAAATAATTGAAAATGGGTTCCTACAATTCCAGAACCAAAAAAAACACGGTACTGCAGATCCTATTCCATATCCATTCGTTTGAGCCTCTCGATCGACACAGTGAAAATGAGCAGCCCATATGCCTTATTCTCCCTGCGGAACAATTTCCACCTGGAAGACTACCAAGCAGCCATTAACGAGAGCGTCTTCAAGATCTTGCTTGTGCTTTGCCTTCTTTCTTCAGCCATTGCAAATGAAGATTCAACAGACTCTGGGGGGAACTATATTTACATGATCTACATTCGAATGGGCAGCAGCATATGGAAGGCGAGTTTCCACTATGGTGAACAACATGTTGGTTTCATCAAGGTTACCGTCGTCTTTTCCATCGAGGGGGCACAAGCCATAGAGGAACCCCTGCTCAGCCCGACAGAACTGTTACACTCAAGCCTCACGATGGTCACACCTGTTGGGGAGTTCGTTACAAGGTTTCTAGACATGAAGCTGAGGAGATTGCGTTATCTTATCCAGAAGAGAGGAGTATGACCAAAAGGCCTACCTTGATTTCTAGTTATACGAGGATTCAATAGAGCCAGCTATATCTGGAGTCCTTGTGTACATTGCATCAGCAGACAAATCGAATAAAAAGATATCTGGGTCTTCATTGGAAATGATGGCTCATCAAATTGTTGGAGCTGTGGGTCCTTCAGGGCCTAACATTGAATATCCTTTTCAACTGGAGACAGCTATACTTGATATAGGTTGCAAAGACAACCATGTAACAGATTTCGCAAATGGAGTTAGGATTTAACATGCAAAGATGGAGATAATACTTCAAATGGAGATGATTCTGTGGGTGTTTGGTTATAGTTCCCTAATATGGAAGGCAGGAACAAACTCCAACATCAGTTTGGCTCTGCTCGGTGCAGAGGTGGTACATAGACAATTTGGAGGCGTGGAGCAGCCTCATGGGGTCGAGCTACAACTATTTCAAGAGGGGCAACCTCGACATATCAAGCGGACAAGATCCTTGCCTTGAGTCACCCCCTGCAATCTCACAGCTGCTAGCGATCAGTGCTCATACGACCAGACATGATCTCCCAGCTCGGTCCGCTCAATCGTTGTCACGGATTGCACAATGAAGTCAAAAAAACTGCATGAAGAGCTCCAAAAATTATCAACTTAATCAAATTCTTCCTATCCTTCCCAGATCCATTCTTCTCAAGAACCTTGCTCTTATACCATATGTTGGGAATTAGAGCAGCCCAACCATTAAACAATCACACAATTTGAACCATATAAACAAAAATATGTTGCAAACCTCACATTCTATTAAGAATGTCAATTTCTCTCATAACAAGAGCACAATGAGGTCCCTTATATAAGTAGGTGACCATAATAAGACTTATTGTTCAACCACATGCATAATTATCTCCCACAATATCTCTCAAATAATCTTCATGAGATTCTCATCCCTAACTTACCTCTTTGTCCACATGCATAATTATCTCCCACAATATCTCTCAAATAATCTTCATGAGATTCTCATCCCTAACTTACCTCTTTGTCCACATGCATAATTATCTACCACAATATCTCTCAAATAATCTTCATGAGATTCTCATCCCCAACTTACCTCTTTGTCTCCATTCTTGATTTTGTTACGTACACATTTGTGCATAATATTCATTGTCACATATTATATTGTTACCATTAACTATCACAAATATGAATTATTCCTTCAACATAGTCCAAGCATAATGAAGAAAATCCAAGGTGTACTAACTCCATTCAGAAAAAAAGGTTGGATGTACTCGCAAACTACTCTATGCCCTCTTTTATAACTATTTTGTTTGCCAGCAGTAAAAAAGTGACCTAAGATACCAGTACCACCTGGTTTTGATTCACCGCAAATATGATTAGTAGTCAGTAGTAATTACATGCACATAAACTATATATATTGCATATTGATCCCTAGAAGATCATTTTTAGTACTAGCATTTTTACCATCAAAATGGATTCTATTAGAATTTATAATAATACAAAACAAAAAATAAAAAAATATCAGTAGCAGCAGTGCGGTTATCTTGAGAAATAACTTAATCAGAAAATTCCCAGTGCTGCTTTTTGTACCCAAGTAATATCGTTCAATAAAAACACTCAGGAAATATTGTCCTCGCCTCATGTGTCAATAATTGTGAATTTTCCTCGAGTGAAGAGCTTCACAAATTATACTAAATCAATCTGCGCAGTCTCCACAAGCCTCTTTATCGGCTTATATCTCAGAATATAAAGATCGTCTGCCACTAAGTTCACCATGTCTTCACCCCTAAAATGTCACAAGGCATAAACTTCAAATATACAATATAGTATAATCCCCATAGCAATAAGTTGCTGCTTATAAATTTAAATAAATTTGCTAAGGATTTGACGAATGATACATACTTATCATCCAGCTGAAAGGACCCAATTGGGGCCCTACTCTTGCAGAAAACAAATGTGTCCAGTTGTGGTCCAGGTACTAGAATCAAGTCAAAGATCAACAAGAATGTCATTGCTTGCTAACAATACAGCTTCATAAGAAGGGTTTATATAATGGCATATCAGAAATGACTTCAGAAGAAATACATGCAGCCAAGCATTCAACTGAGTTGTTGCATCATACATTCTCACAGCACTAGTTTTATTTAGATTATCAATTTAACTTGTGAAAGCATACCCATGTCATTTTCTTCACTTGAAATGGCTTGCTTGATCATAGATTGGTAGCCTTGTGGCAATTTGCTTAAAACAGACTGTTCAAGATGCTTTTGCAAGGCATCTGTACACCTGCAATTAATAGAATTAATCAACAACGGGTAGATAGAACACTATTCTCTAATAATCCAGTAATCAAAGCGATTGACATCTCAAAACCATTAATTTGAGTCCAGTGATATTTACAAAAGAAAAAATTAAACCACAAAATACTAGAAAAGATCAAACTTATATGAGACCTAAAAATTATGCACATCATCCAGCCTAAACAACCAATACTATTACTGCATATCCAAAAGCTCAATATGTCCATGTGGATATGGAGTGAACTCATTCCAGCTTTTTGGCATGTCAACAAAATTCATTCTCAGTTAAAATATTATTAAAAAAAAAAACATTCTATTCTGAAAATGGGAAAGGACATGGCAAATACATCATCATACATGAATGGGCGTGGGGACAAGAAGCAAGACCTATATTGTTAAATTTCATACATTCATAGCATAAAACATAAATGCATTACCAAGATCACTAGAAGTAAGACAAAGCACAAAACAACAACACAGAGTTTACCCTGGGAAACCCAAATGGGAGAAAACCCAGCAATCTTTGCAGAGAGATGATAATTCTGAGATCAGAGTACAAATAAAGAAAGAGAAAGAATGTGAAAGTATCTTTCACAAGTAGATGCCCCAAATAAGCTTCCTCCTTCAAGTGATGCGAAATTTGCCTCCTCCAAGTGATGCGCACTTCCTAAGTGAGTGAAAAATAGCTAATGAGGTGCACGAGCCTCTTATTTATACAAGTGCAAACTGGAAAATTCCCTTATGGGGCTGACTTCATCTGGGGGCAATAAATAATTTAATTTTAATCTTTTTATTTGTTTCTTTTGCATCCCAAGGCTTACATTGATTCTTTCATGTGTTTACATAATTGATTACATAAAATTCTTCTCCTCTTAGGAGGTATAAACCAGCATAGATCCATCTTAAATCCGTATCTATCAAGCACCGAGAGGGATCCAATTTCTTGAGGTGTATTTCTTTTTATAAATTTAAACTCAAGAAATTTGATCTCTCTTGATTTATAGATCCCAGTTTAAGTTTTAAGTTTTTATTTTATAAACGAATATCTATTTTTTAATTACTTTTCATAATATTTTAGCCGACGTGAATTTTTTTAATTATTTTTTAATTAAAAAAATTACTTTTTATGTTAAATTACTTTTTACGTTTTATTAGATGTAACGCTACATGTAACGGTACATACACGTTAGAACATCTCCCCCATACTGGGCTGTAAAACACCTCGTTTCACTCGGTGCAACAAGTACAATGAAAGTACAATAAAATATAATGAATAATATCTTCCAAAGTTGTACAAAATCCAACATATATAAGGGAGCTAGACAAGCTTTCCTAAAAGCTGTGAATCTTCTCTACCTATACCTAGAGTAATGCCATGAGAGGCCCAGTTTCTGAAAGCAAGGAACATAGTCCAGATTTTCAGGAAATAAAAACTTTTTGCATGTGTTATATGCACCATCATTGAAATCCTTTTAGGTAATTACTCAATAGGCACTCTTTAGGCTATTGTTTTAAAGAAAAATGTAAAAATTCAAATGCACAGCTAGCATCATTGTTCCCAAGGGAAAATATTCTGGTGTGGCATAAGGTAGTAGCCAGCACCCAGAATTGGCTATGGGAACAATAAAGGCTTATATGTGATCAGTGGACACACAACAAAGTTACAAACCAACCTCCAACCTTTCATAGTAAGAAGTTAGAACTCTATACCCTTCCAAGGAGTTATTGACATCTCACAAGCTTGTCTAGAATCTAGATATTATAGACTGTATTCACATTGCACAATCATAGCTTACTGAATATTATTAGGCCTATCAAGAACTTACAGGATTCACTCCTTATGACAAAGCAGCACCACAACAATCCAGCCTTCAGCCTCAACTTGGTCTTTCTCATGGTGGAAATATTATATTGATATGCACTTAAACTACAAAGACCATAAATGATTCGATCAAGGGTATCAATTACCATTTAACCTACACAAGACCTATAATGGATCTAGCCTAACCTTTATGCCACCTAGGGCAAACAACTATGGCTAAAATGTGGCATTTTTTTAATGCACAATGATACTGAAATACAATTCCATAAAGTTTATATGCAAAACATATGAAAGAGCCACACCGTAAGATATGAAGACAAGTTGCAATCTCAAATGTCACCAACAACAATTTCAATGATGGTTGAACCAGATCTAAAATATAATTTGAATCTGATGTTAAAAACAGCATGAAAACAGAGGAAAGCATATGAAAAACATCATTAGGAAATGTTGCTGTTATTTTATAAAACTTCCACCACCTTTGGGCACTTGATCCATGCCAAAGAAAGCAAGACTTCCATCTTCACACAAGGAAAAATAAAACGAAACAAATCGAGGTAAGCTTGGGCCACAAGCTATCCACAAACTGTAAAGGGGGGAATTATGCTTTCTTAAACAAGACCCTTGGAGACTCCATTCACCACCTTATGTGACTCTTCAATATCCATCATTTTTTCTCATTGTTAAGGGAGTTGGGGTAATTTTGGGGGAATGTTTATTTGATGTGATTTAAGAATTCCCTAATCTCCCTTTATCTAGGCTTTCCTGCTCACTTCAGCGCATATTCCATCACGTGAACCTGTTGCTCAACTTCCTAGACCTGCACAAAAGCCAACATCTAGGCAATGCCATCTTTAAATAGCTCACATGAAAAACCAAATGCATCTTAAGCTAATGTAATGTAAATAAATTACATCCCATCATAATTAAATATGATATAATAATTATGATAATAATAATAAAAAATCAAAAGGTCACAAGGCAAGTCTCTTCACACTTGTGACTATTCGAGCGATTGTATAAAACAGCATAGATCCAAGATTATGATGGATCTATGCTGGTTTGTTTATTATAGAATTTTATAATTATTGTGGTCCCTGTTTGAGGTTTTTATTATTATGGTTGGCTATTTTTAATTTTTCTTTTCATGGATTTAATTTTTTTCAATTTAGTTTATTTGATGTTACAGACATCACACATCTTACCTGGGCTGTAGATGCACCTCGCTACTCTCAGTGCAATCACCATTCATCATATTATCAATAAGTCTAATCCCTTATGGATTTCTCAACTATATCTTGGATATTTTTAGTCAGCAAACAGGTTTGTATGTAACATTGGTATCAGAGTCTTATGCTCTTGACCTATGTCCATTTCTGATTCCAACTTGTGGTTGGATCGATCTGATCCCCTCTTGCTGTAACACTTTCTAAACTTATCTGGAAGGATATAACCAGTCAGCACCGAAAAAAAGGGGCAAAAACAAGAGACTGACAACCTATGTTGCATGTGTTTCTGGAATGTGAGAATGTTGGGAATGCAGATACAAGTTCTGGGATGGTTAGAAACTTAGAAGTTTTGCCCACATTCATAGGAAGTTGGGAGCAGCAATATTTTGTATTAAAAAAATCTTTAAACAAAAAAATTAAACTTAACTTTACAACTTAACTATATTTGATAATATAGATACTAATTATCAAAATTTAATAATCTAATTGAACATTATTATGCATGCAGTTTGCAGTTTGCAGTATAGTAAAAAAACTCAGGGATAGCACAATACATTGAGTTTGAGAATTAAAAAGATATAACATTAATTAAATAAATACATATATGAATTTTTTTATGCTCGATATAGGATCTAGTTTGACAAGTCTCCGTTGCAGTTGCTCTATGCATGTTAGCTAGCAAGGCTAGGGTTTTTTAGGATGTGACCGAAGATGTAAGATGACGAAGTAGACTACTCCGACAACCCGTGCGCTGGTTTCCTGATATGGAAGTCCCCTCTCGTCATCTCTCTGCAGATCAACAACTCTCAAAAGTTTAAGCTTGTCCCCATTAGTTTGAAACCCCTAGATCCAGAAACCCTTGAAACCCTAAACACTATCACAAAGGGTTTTATGCCACCTCACCAAACCATGGAGGTGGCATAGACTCAATCAAGCCAACTCACAACTAGGTTAACAGGTTGTCCACAGTCACATAGACTCAATCTCAAGCCAGCTTACAATTGGGTTAACAGGCTGTCCACAGTCACATAGACTCAATCTCAAGCCAAGCCAACTCACAACAGGGTTAACAGGCCACCAAGGTAGCGAAGGGGGAAATGCTAAACTAGTGAACTCATCACACAGTTACAGGCACCTCAATCAAACTCAGCCAGCTTGGGATCCACATTACCCACCCCACACAACACCAAGAAGGTACCCCTTCTCTGCTTAACATTCCCTCAGGCATCCCCTTCCTCCAGGTGTTATTTAGTGTGTGCATAAAAAGATCACCCAAACCCCGATCATCTGCCAGGAGGTTACAGCCTTCAGTAGGTTCATCAACCAATTCCATGCTCCTACCTACCCTTGGATTCAATACCACTCAGTCATCTCAGGAATGGAAGAAACAGTTAGATCTGGTTTACAATTCTTGGTTGCACAAACACTCAACTAACTTCCAAGAACCCACTCCAGTATATTGTCCAACCGACCATTCATATTAGAGCAAGACTAACAATTAACCATGGCCAACATAGCTCGATTCATGAGTAGATCTCATCAAAACAGTGAGGAGAAAGGATGTTTGGGCACGTATATGATACTGGTGAAGAGATCAACAAGTCCAAAGCAATTTATGACAGTTGGGCATGCTAAGATGGTTTACATGCAGATTTACAATTATTGGGCACACAACAATGATTTTGGGAGTCCTACAACTGTTGGCATACAAAACACAATTTCTAGGCATGAGTTCTGCAACTGGGAGTAACCTTTCAGCTTCAACAATAAACCAGCAAGGGAAACACATAATAGGTGCACTCAAAGACTCCATTTCGACTATCATCCATGACCCACGAATCTGAGAACCTTAAACGAAACTTTGAGATGGATAACAATGGTAAACACAACAGAATACGTGAAGACAAATTGCTCAGGCTAGGGAACTATCTACGCCAACCCCCCCAACTGATAGATAATTAATTGATGTGGCTTCAATGCATAACTAATAGCTTGCCCAATAGCAATCCCCATTTCCCAAAATTGCAAGGTGACTAACATACGAAATTCCAGACCAATGCCTTCCCTTTCTCAAGACAATAACTACTTCAACTACTTCCCTCTTGGAATAATTAAATGATGTGGGCGCATGAGTCAACTTGGTAATTGATGGCTTATAAGTTCTCTCTTGGACACTTGACTTTCATTTATTGGCATCATGGGCTTTAATACGTCCCTCGCTAACCTTGGGAAAATCATACCCCGTGCTCTCGTTACCTTGCACAGTCAGTTGTGGGTTTTCTTTATTAACATTCTGCATATTTACATCACATTTACAATTCTATTATGCTTGACCAACACATGGTCCACTAAACAATATTTAATTGTTGATATATACTCGAGATATCCATGGTAGGTCCTTGGCATTGAGCTCCTCACCATGTTCTTTATAGTAATCAACGATATTACGTCATTTAATTATTCCCTCTTGGAATAATTAAATGATTGGGGCGCATGAGTCAACTTGGTAATTGATGGCTTATAAGTTCTCTCTTGGACACTTGACTTTCATTTATTGGCATCATGGGCTTTAATACATCCCTCGCTAACCTTGGGAAAATCTTACCCCATACTCTCATTGCCTTGCACAGTCAGTTGTGGGTTTTCTTTATTAACATTCTGCATATTTACATCACATTTACAATTCTATTATGCTCGACCAACACATGGTCCACTAAACAATATTTAATTGTTGATATATACTCGAGATATCCATGGTAGGTCCTTGGCATTGAGCTCCTCACCATGTTCTTTATAGTAATCAACGATATTACGTCATTTACATAACATATGTCAAGGGGTCAAAACTAGGGACATTACAATACCCTCCCCCTTAAATCAGCATTGTCCTTAGTGCTCTTCGAAACTGAACAAAAACAAGTATGCCTTTCTCATGGCATCTTCCACTGCACCTTTTTCTGTCAGATGGCTCGATTAGGAAGCGTAGTTTCCTTCTTGCTTAGGATGCGCATAGGCTCCACATCGAACTCTCCCTCGGGTTCCACCTGAATCACATTCCAATCAATAACATGATTAGGTTCATATATATACTTTTTAAGCAAGGAGACATGGAAAACATTATGACCTTTCATATGAGCAAGCAATGCAAATCCTATATGCAATTGGTCCTATCATATCAACAACTTCAAAAGGCCCGCAATATCTTGGTGCCAATTTGGCACAACCTCGGAGCTTTAAAGAGCTCTTCTTTGGCTTCACTCTCAAATAAGCATGGTCTCCGACCCTAAATTCTCTATGCACTCTTTTCATATTCGTATAGTTCTTCTGCAAGTCCTGCGTTGCTTTCAAATTTTGCCTGATTTTAACTTTTTCCTGTTCCATTTCTTTAAGCATTTCCGACCCAAGTACCACTCTATTCACTGGGTTTTCCCAGCTTACTAGAGTCCTGCATTTTCTGCCATACATGGCTTCAAATGGACTCATCCCTAATGATGCCTGGTGACCGTTGTTGTAAGCAAATTCAACTAGATATAAATAATCTTCCCACTTGGATGGCTTATCCATCACATACATCCTTAACATATCCTCCAGCACTTGATTTACCCTCTTTGTCTGACGATGGTACATTGTACTGAAATTGAGCTAAGTTCTTAAATCCTTGAATAGTCCTTTCCAAAAATTAGATGTGAATTTTGTATCCTTGTCTGAAATTATTGCCTTAGGCAATCCATGCAACTTGAAGATTTCCCTCATGAAAATCTTGGCAATGTCATCAATCATATGTGTGGACTTGACTGGTATAAAATGCATTGGTTTGGTCAACTTGTCCACCACCACCATGATCAAGTCATGTTGCTTTGCTATCGTTGAGTCCTGTAATAAAACCCATAGATATTTCTTCCCACTTCCACTCAGGGATGGGCACTGGCTGCAATAATCCTGTTAGGTGTTGGTGCCAACCTTAACCTATTGGCACTTCTGACATCTAGCTATGTACTACGCTATATCCCTCTTCAATAATGGACAAAAGTACTACTTTCTTGCTGTTGTAACAGTCTTTTGATAACCTGGGCAACCAGAGTAAGGCATCTGATGTATTTTATCCATAACTAGCTTCTTTAATTTAGCTTTGTTTGGAATGTATAACCGTCCTTGGAAAATAAGAATTCCATCTTCTTCTAACCGATATGCCTCATACTTCTTATCCAGCTCACCTTGCCTGTGTTACCGGATCCTTCGGGGGTGAGTTAGGGATCTGGGGATCCGCGATTCCGATCCAGATCTAGATTAGCCAAGATCCGCGATGGAACCGTGTGTGAACCAGATCTCGTAAATGCGAAAATGTAGTTGTCAGTTGGGAAACGGATCTTGGGGAAAACGATCTGATAGGGAAAAGAAAAACACGATTCAGTCGAGAAAATAAAAAAACGCGTTGTGACCTTTTATCTGTCAGATCTACCACATTTTGTAGTTTATCATGGCAACTGCCATGATTTCCCACTGGGATGTATGCCATACGAATGATTATGGATTCAACAATAGTCGGGGCATGTGGATTGGTGTACCGTGTTGGTCATCTTTCCTTTGTTATTGTTTAATTTTCCTTTAGTCGTCATTCATACTATAATATATATATATATATATATATATATAGAGAGAGAGAGAGAGAGAGAGAGAGAGAGAGAGAGAGAAAACAATTGTGGGGGCCCGTGGACTGGTGTGCCGCACTGGCCATCTTTCCTTTGTTATGGTTTAATTTTTCCTTTAGTTGTTATTCATACTATAATATATATATATATATATAATTGATGTTTCATATTAAATTGTTATTTGTCATAGTAAGTTAATAAGCAATGTTTCATACTATTATAATTTAATTTAAGTTTCATAAAAGCTATTATTTGTTAGTATTTATAGTATTATAAATTATATATTAACCTTTTATTATATTTTTTATTTTTTATTTTTTATGTTTTATATATATTTTTTAATTCTTATACAAGTTTTATTTAAAATATATATATATATATATATATAAATTAATTTATATTGTTTGTACTTGTCGTTTCCTTCACGGATCCATATCCATATCCAGATCCTAATAACTTAGCTCCTTGCCTAGGTCTTGATACCACTTGAGTGTACTTCTCATCTTCAGTTGAGACTTTGCTAACTCATTCTCTAAGGTCAACCTTGCATAAGCTTATGCCTGCTACATGAAACTTTCTGTTGAGACCATCAGCAACTTTGTTTTCTTTACCCTTGACATGTTTGATTTCAAGGTTGAATTCACTTAGAAATTCTAACCAACTGGCCTGTCGAGCATTTAGACTAGGTCAATTAAAAAAATATTTTAAACTCATATGATCAGTTCATAACTCAAATTTTCATCCAAGCAAGTAGTGTCTCCACATCTTCAAAACGTGCACAATGGCGGCTAGTTCCAAATCATGAGTTGCGTGATTCTTTTCATGTTCCCTTAACTTTCTAGACTCGTAGCATATCATGTCTCCTTCCTACATAAGTATTGGTCCCAACCCTTCAATGCAAGCATCGGTGCATCCCACAAAATTTTTATTTGGATATGCAATCTTTAAAATAGGAGCATTGGTGAGTAATTCCTTTAGTAGCTGGAAACTTTTCTCACATTTTTCAGACCATATGTACTTTACATTCTTTCTTTGTAATGATGTGATAGGATGTGCCAGTTTAGAGAAACCTTTGATAAACCTCCTTTAATATCCTGCTAGACCCATTAAAGATCGAACATTCGTCACCTTCTTGGGTGTAGGCCAATTTATTATAGCCTCAATCTTCTCAAGATCCATTGAAATAACATGGCCCAAATACTAAATCTCCCTATGATAAAATTCGCATTTGCTTATCTTGGCGTACGACTTATGTTCCCTGAGCACTTGTAGTACCATTCTTAGGTGATCTGCATGTTCTTCTTCATTCCTGGAATAGTTGAGGATGTCATCTAGGTATAACAACACAAACTTATCCAAATACTGGCTAAACACACTTCATGAGGCACATGAAAGTAGTTGATGCATTGTTAAGGCTGAATGGCAAAATTGTGAATTCATAGTGGCCATACCAAAATTGAAAGTCGTCTTATGGATGTCCTCTTCTCTAATTCTAACCTAATGGTATCCTGACATTAAGTCAATCTTGGAAAATATTTTGGCTCCCTTTATCTGATCAAAGAGATCATCTATCATGGGCAATGGATACATGTTCTTAACTGTGGCCCTATTGTCCTGCCTGTAGTCAATACATTGTCTCAATGTTCCATCTTTCTTCTTAACGAACAGCACTGGTGAACCCCGTGGGGGCACACTTGGTCTAATGTAATTCTTATCCATCAATCCCTGAAGTTGCATTTTCAACTCTACCAACTTTGGAGTGCTCATTATGTATGGGGCCTTGGACACTAGGGCTGCTCCTAGCACCAAATTAATTATGAAGTATATATCTCTTTTTGGTGGCAGCTGTAGCAGCTCTTCTGGGAATACATCCTTATATTCTTGTAGCATGGAATAATCCTCTAATGTTGGTCCTCTATTTTTTGCTAAGTATGATACATGAACTGCATATATTTGACATTTCTTCTTGAAGTACCTTCCCAATTGCAGCGTTGTAACTTGCCTTATTGAAATCTTCTTCAACACACCCTTTACTAGTTGAAACCTTCCTTCACTGTCAAAGCATTCAAGAAACTTATTACAACATTCAAGCTTGGTGCGATGCATTTCCAACCAATCCATGCCTATAAGGACATCAAATAATCCTAGCGGTAGGATATTTAGGTTTGTTGTGCAGGGAAGACCATCCAACATTATCAGACATATTTCCACTAATTCACTTACTTTCCTCTTTGTCCTTGTGGCCAACTGAACTAACCATGACTTGCCATGTTTACTTTTCTTAAGAAAGCAAACTTCAACAATCTTAGGATGAATATAACTATGACCCCTGGATCAATCAAAACAAAAACAGACTACACAACAATCTTACCTCCAACTACAACCATTGTTGCTTGGTGGTCTGCCTAACAATCATCCAAGGCTGCATAGATTCTAGGAGTTGCTTTGGCCATGTCCTCCACAATAACGACTTCTTCAATGTTATGTATCTTTCGAGGTTATTGCTTCTTGTGGGGACAATCATTCAGCTTGTGATTTTCTCCACATCCCTAAGATTTAATCGGTTCCCTAGATCTTCCTTTGGTTGGCATAACTTGCTTAAATCTACCTTGAGCTTGTTATTTCGATCGGACGTTCTTTGGCTGGTTCATGTAGGGTACAAGTGTGAATTCTTTCTTCCTTGGATCAAACTTTCCTTTGGGCTTTCCTCTCCCTACTTGATGTTGATAGCATCATCCAAAGTCTTGGGTTCTACGAAGTCAATCCAGTCTCTGTAATTCTGGGACAGTCCACTTAAGAACCTCTGAATTTTTACATTCTCATCTCTGATGTAATCCACATATCGTAATAGCTCCAGGAACCTATTCACATATTCCTCCATTGTCATCCTATCCTAGCTTTAGCTCATGAAACTCTTTGCGCTTATTGTGGCAGTACCTTTCAGAAAGGTATTTATGTTGTAGGGTACAAGTCTGAATTCTTTCTTCCTTGGATCAAACTTTCCTTTGGGCTTTCCTCTCCCTACTTGATGTTTCTCAAATCTGCCCTTGTTTTGTTCGCAGCAATGTATAGCCTTCCGGATAGCATCATCCAAACTTCAAAGTCTTGGGTTCTACGAAGTCAATCCAATCTCTGTAATTCTGGGACAGTCCACTTAAGAACCTCTGAATTTTTACATTCTCATCTCTGATGTAATCCACATATCGTAATAGCTCTAGGAACCTATTCACATATTCCTCCATTGCCATCCTGTCCTAGCTTTAGCTCATGAAACTCTTTGCACTTATTGTGGCAGTACCTTTAAGAAAGGTATTTCTGTTTGAAATACTTTTCAAACTTCTTCCATTCTTTGAGGCCCTTCACTTACCGAAGATGCTCCCACCAGATTGAAGCTCCGCCATTTAAATTGAAAATGCCAATCCTGGCCTTCTCATTCTTAGAGTATTCATGGATCCTAAAGTACTTTCTCATTCTGAGAAGCCATGCTTCAGCTTCCTATTTTGTCTTGTTCTCTCCGTCGAATGTAGGCGACTTAACTTTCTTGAATTCTCCATAGGAGCTCTCCTTACAAGGCTTTCTTCTTTTAGATCTTCACATTAAGTTCCTCCTGTACTCAAAGGCCAAGTGTTGAAAGCACTACTTTGATACCACTCTGTCACGTCCCCAACGGCCTTAGTGACCCATTGAAGCCACGAGATACTCTTTCTATCATATGCAACATGCCTGTGTCTCTACTAATAAGTTTAATTCTACGCAGTAGGTTGTGCCATACATTTTATTTCCTCTATCTGACACACTGTGCACACCATAACTCAATCTATGCACAATACTTCGCACACTAATTTTGCCCTTGCACAAGTTTTGCGCCCTTGCACAAGTTTTGCGCACATCAATTCCTCTATCGCGCAAGTACACTGCATACGTTAACCTTGACCGTCGCACAATCCACCGCGGGACACAACCTTTAACCGCTACACAGGAAACTTTAACTAAGACGGGGCACTAACTTCCTATAAGGTTAGCATTGCAAGCATGATAGGACTCTTAAGCAAAGGCAATCATCCATGTACAAATAATCATGAAGCACAACATCAGCTACCCAACACTTAGATGTTAGAAAGTGGACACAAGGAAGGTCTTCTTGCTTTGCATGTGTCCTTGCATGCAAGAAGACTTAAATCAGGAAGCCAAATGTATTTGATGTCTTTTCCAAAGTTTAGACTTAGGAAAAGTACATTAAGTGATCTAATTATTAATTGACTTTTTGGAGTCACTTTTATAAAGTGCAAGTGAAAATAATTTAAGTGATGGCTAATCTAATCTTGGCCATTGATCTCACCGGAGGATCGATTTGGTGGAGAGGACACATTGAGAAAAGAGAGACAGAGAAGTCTTAGAGAGAAGTTTGCGGAGAAGAAGACGGAGGAGCATTCGTTCAAAGATCGACAGAGTACTCAAGCAGAGAGAGGGTCGTATGATTTGCTGAGAGAGAGAGGCCGTACGGATCCATACAGCAGCTCAGTCGTACATCTGTACAACAACTCGGCCGTACAAAACCGTACAGCAACCCGCACGTGCGAGGGTCGTACGGATTTCGTACAGCTGACGCAGGGAGGCCGTACAGCTACGCAGAGGGCCATACAGATAAGCAGGGTGTTCTCAGTGTTTTGCAAAGGTTCGATTTTGCCAGGTTGGGTAAATCGATTTTCTGAATTGCACTTGTTCCATATCTTCATAATAAAATTTCTTCTCAGACTGCTGCACCAATTTTCCCATCTTGGGTTTTGTCCGGGGGTTTATACCCAAAAAGATTTGTGTTGTCTCCATTGATGTGATTGATGCTATATTTCTTTCAGTATTTATTTTTCCGCTGCATAGTGAAGAAATCCATGTGTGGTTAACTGTGGCAATTGGGTTTAATTCATACTTGAAAAAATCGCCGAAAAATCGCGACTTTTTGTAAAAGTCGCGAGGTGAAGACCCTGCCGAAAAATCGGCTAGCAAAAGTCGCGATTTTTTAAAAAATCGCCGACTTCCGACTTTTTCAAAGAATCGCCGATTTTTTCCAAAAACTCGCGAGTCGAAGGAAAAAAGCGCCCAATCTGTCACGGCCATGGTTTAAACTCGGGTTTTTTTTTTATAAATTTGATGAGTTTTGTACATGTAACATTGATGTCAACAATACTAAATGGTAATGTTACCATTTAGTGACATTCTCTTTATCTTTCATTTTCCATCCTTTTACTTAAATTTGTAACATTACCATTAATTGTTTCAGGATGTTTGAGAGTGGTTCCAACCTCATCAGACTTCATATGCAAAAAGTAGGATTTTAGATCCCATTTAGAATTCAACAGACTTAATGGTTTTCAGGATTTCAGGATTCCAACGTTTCTAGTGGATTCTATCATGTATGTGGGTAAGGGATTGGAATATAATGAAGTACATCAAACTCTCTATGTACCTTGATGTTGGTGGTGTCGATGCCTAATTGTTAAAGTTGTTTGAATTCCACTGTCACGACCTTAATAAAAAAAGGTACCCTTCAGTCAAGCAAAATCACTTATTAAGCATGGGAAGCTCTTTCTACCTTATTTTAACGCTTGGATTAAGAAGTTTGAACAAAATTGTAGGGTGTTAATTGATGTCCTTGGAGGATCAACTTCGAGATTGGAAGCAAAGGCAAAGTCTAGATCCTAGAGGTGGGGGAACAAGGTGCTATTGATGAATATGATCTCGACATAGACAATGATTTTGATGATTATGTTTTTTCAATTTTGATTTAGATATGTATTGCGCTTGGTGCCATTTTGATAATATTTTGTCTCTAATGGTTTGGAATCATAGCTTGGAATCTTTAATATATATTTTTTTCATTAAAATTGTAAAATTTTATGTATTTTTTAACAGTCTGAGTCATTGAAATAAAACCACTCCAAGTTATTTAAATCCACTACATCTATATATTAGTGCTTTCTACATATTTATGTTCCAATGTGTTTATCTGATGTTATTGTTGCTTTATATGTTTAAAATTCTGAAAAAAATGAATGTATTTTGTATTTTTTAATGTTTGCCGACTTTTTCCGATTTTTTCGCCGATGTTGCCGAGAAATTGTTTTCGGGACCCTTGCCGACTTTTTGCCGAGTCCGACTTTTTCAACGTTGGTTTAATTAATTAATTTGGCATACATTAACTCTAGTGTGGATTTTAAGGAAATTTACATTAGATGCTAAGAATCACGATTATTATTAACTATGATAATTCATATTCACAACCACTAATTGAAGCATGTATATTCATCCTTCTAGTCAACATTCATATAATGGAATACAAACAAATACTTACCTTGAAGGTAACTTTCTAAGCTACTAACTGCGCAAGAGAAACGTTCCACCCAACCATAGGTGCTCTATCCAACATATACTATTTCTGCTGAGAGGCCACCCTCACGTTGGGCATGATTTCCACAAGGAAAGGGAACTATTCAAAACTCGCTTAGCAACTGTGATATTTGTAATCTCCTTACTTTACATGTCATACAAGAAATGAACCTTGCCACTTTCTCGAGCCTATTAACAACCAATAGAATTTTGAACATGATGTTGATAGGGCCTTGGTAGAGAAATTACAAAATCCATGGAGAAATTGCCCATTTCCCATTTGAAATCAACAAAGTCAAAAAATAATATCGATTGATTTCTCTCTGCCTTATTAACTTGGCAATACTCACAGGTTCCAACATAATAAACAAAGTGCTTTGGTGTATTCTTCTAATATTGTTGGTTTCATAGCATCATATGTTTTGTCACTTCCAATATCACATGCGAGTGGGTAACATGTTATTAATACAGGACTTCGTGCTTTAGTTTAACCACATCTAAAACTATTTTTCCTCTGTGTCAAAGAATACCATCTTCCTTTTAGAGATCTTGAAAGGATTTAGTATTTATCATAAACAAACTACTTTTGTATATTCTTCCAATATTGTTGGTTTCATAGCATCATATGTTTTGTCACTTCCAATATCACATGCGAGTGGGCTAACATGCTATTACTACAGGACTTCGCACTTTAGTTGAGCCACATTTGAAACTATTTTTCCTCTATGTCAAAGAATACCATCTTCCCTTAAGAGATCTTGAAGGGAGTTAGTATTTAACATTCCTCCAAATGTCTTCTTGCAGCCCTAAAACCAGGGACATTGGCTTGTGTCCTTATTTGCTACCAAAAGATAGCTCAAACATTTATATAGTTCACTTACCCAGAGATCTTTTTTCCATGTAACCATGCACAAGAAACCCTTGGAGACTTCACTAACATTGACAGGTGGTAACTCTTCTGAGCAGACTGAGAGAAAGCAACAGTTAGTTGGATAGATTAGGGGCATATCTATCCTAGAGTTTACAGGTACTATTCATTATGGTCGTACAGTTGAGAGTTGAGGATAAACTCCAGAGGGCACAGAACTTTCCTACTTGGACAAAGAGGATCACCAGGATCCTGGATGTTAGTGATGTCGATGAGCACATTGATGACCAGAAGGTTGCTCCCACAGATCCGGAAGAGTTGGCAAAGTCGAAGAAGATAGATTCCAAAGCTATGTTGATCATCTTGGATGGGGTGAAGGACCACATAGTCCCTCACCTGTCTAGGAAGAAGACCGCATTAGAGATGTGGAAGGCTTTGGAAAGTCTTTACCAAAGCAAGAACGAAAACCGGAAGATGGTGCTGCAGGAGAGATTGCGTACCACCAAGATGGCCAAGGGTGAAGGAGTGGTGCCTTTTCTTACAAGGCTCACACAGATCAAGGATGAGCTTGGAGAAGTGGGCTTTAAGACTGAGGATGAGGAGCTAGTACGTATAGCTCTCAATGGCTTTTCTAAGCCATGGGACGTCTTTGTTAAAGGCGTGGTGGCTACAGAGAAGCTCACTGATTGGCGGAGATTGTGGGATGACTTCGTGCAAGAAGAGATCCATATGGGTCAAGGTTCAAGTTCATCCAACGGTGCCCCACAGATCGTGGATGAAGAGGCTCTAGCCTTAGCGAGCAAAGGCAAGGGGAAGGCAAAGAATAAGAAAGGTGGTAAGAAGAACTTGGACATGTCAAAAGTCAAGTGCTTCATATGCCACAAGCACGGACACTTTGCTTCCCAGTGCCCAGAGAGGAAAAAGAAGAACAACACATAGATGGCAGGTTCAGCAGAGGTGGATGACTTCAGCAAGAGTTTTGACGAGGACTTTTGCTTGATAGCTTGCATGGAAAGCTCCATCAGCAACAGCATCTAGTATGTGGACAGCAGTGCATCTTGTCACATGACAGTACATAGATCGTTCTTTAAGAGCTTGCAAGAAGGTGGAGTAAATCGCCATATTGAGTTAGGAGATGATGCACGGTATCAGGCGCAGGGTGTTGGTACTGTTTCGTTTAAGAGGGAGTCTAGAAAGCCCATCAGCTTTGCTGATGTTTTATATGTCCCAGGGATGACGAAGAATCTCATATCAGTTTCCACACCGGAAGACAAGGGTTTTTAGTGACTTTCCGGGTCAGGAAAGTATATATCAAGCCACATGGTTAGATCAGAGATTGGATAGGATGATTCGGGTTCGGAGTGGAAAGGTTTATAGACTACAGTTTGAGCCTGCAAAGGCTCTGGTCAGTAGCACAGCAGTTACATCATGGTGCACTGAGGCATCTGAGTCAGGAAGTTATCGGAGTTCCTTCAGTACAGGAGGAGAAGCACAACCACTGCAAGGGTTGTGCGTTGGGGAAAAACATCAGGAGACCTTTCCCACATAGTGAGCACAAGTCTGAGGGGGCCTTAGACTTGGTGCATTCGGATGTATGAGGACCGATGAGTGTCCACTCTTTCAGTAGTTACAACTATTGTGTCTCTTTCATTGATGACAATTCTAGGAAGACCTGGATCTATTTCCTGAAGGCCAAGTCAGAGGTCTTCGAGCGTTTCTGAGGGTTTAAGGCTCTCGTGGAAAACCAGATAGGGAGGAAGATTCAGATTTTGAGGACTAACAACGATGGTGAGTACACCAACAGAAGTTCATGGAGTACTGTGCATCGGAGGGGATCAAGAAGGAACACACTGTTCCTCACACCCCGCAGCAGAATGGAGTGGCGAAGAGGAAGAACAGAACACTGGTGAGTGCAGCCAAGGCCATGCTATTTGATCAGGGATTAACACTATTCCTATGGGCTGAGGCATTTCGGACTACAGTATATGTCCAGAACAGGTGTCCCCACACAACATTGGGGAGGAAGACACCTGAGGAGGTATTCACAGGTACTAGACCAGATGTGAGTCACTTACGCATATTTGGGAGTATCTTCTACTGTCACATTCATGCTGACACTAGGAAGAAGCTGGATCCTTCTAGAGAGAAGGGGCTTCTAGTTGGTTATAGTGAGACTTCCAAGGCTTATAGAGTATATGTCCCAGCTCGCAAGAGGATCATTGTGAGCAGGGATGTCCAATTTGACGAGGACAGAGCCTTGATAAGATATATGGACTTACCAACACAGGAGCAGCCAGTAGAGGACTCGGGAGTCAAGTTGGAGGAGTTACAAGTACAGACACAGAACACACGTTCTAGTAGTCAGAGGGAGTCAGGTGGACAGGATCCTCCCATCATTGATGTGGAGGATGAGCAACAGCAGGAGGAGGATATCCAGCAGCCGCAACAGGTAGACACTAGGTCATGGCCTAGGTGGTATAGGTCCACTGTTCAGGATTCCAGGCAGGTGAGCCTTCCACAGAGCTCCATGAGGCGGAGCAAAACACCAGATAGACTGAGCTATATGGCACTGATGACAAAGTCGATTGACTCTGAACCTTCTAGTTTCGAGGAGGTCGCACAAGATGATGTGTGGCAAGAAGCCATGGTTGAGGAGTATGACTCAATCATGAAGAACCAGGTATGGGAGGTTGTGCCGACGCCTGAAGGTAAAGAGGTGGTGGGATCCAAATGGATCTACAAGGTAAAGCATGCAGTAGACGGAAGTGTGGAGAAGTACAAGGCACGCTTCGTGGCTAAGGGGTATTCGCAAAAGGAAGGTATAGACTATGAGGAAACCTTCGCCCCTGTCGCCAGGTACTCTTTTATTCGAACTATCCTATCATTGGCAGAAGAGATGGGTTGGCGCGTTCATCAGATGGACGTGAAGACTGCCTTCCTCAACGGAGTTATTGAGGAAGAGGTGTATATTGAGCAACCAGAGGGGTTTGAGGTGGAGAGCAAGGAGTCGCATGTTTGCAGGTTGCAAAGAGCTCTTTATGGGCTCAAGCAGGCACCTCGAGCATGGTACTTGAGGATCGACAACTATCTACGAGAGATGGGTTTCCAGCGGAGTGAGGCAGACCATAACCTGTACTTCTTGTCAAGTGAGGTACCTCTCATACTGGTACTATATGTGGATGATCTCTTTCTTACAAGAGATGAAAGGCTAATCAGGGACTGCAAGTCCAACCTTGCAGTGGAGTTTGAGATGAAAGACCTTGGGTTGATGCATTATTTCCTAGGTCTGGAGGTTTGGCAGAGAGATGGGTGCTTCTTCATTGGAAAGGGGAAGTATGCAGTAGAGATCTTGAGGAGATTCATCATGGAGGACTGTAGATCTATGGCCACACCTCTAGTTACCAGAGGAGTTTGATCCTACATTGTATAGGCAACTTATAGGGTCGCTTATGTATCTGGTCAACACTCGACCAGACATTAGCTTTGCATTTAACTTTTTGAGTCAATTCATGGTGAACCCTCGAAGAGTACATTGGACAGCTACGAAGCACATACTTCGCTACATCAAAGGCACAGTGCAGTATGGATTGGTCTATGAGCGCAGTAGGAGTATACAGTTGGCAGGTTTCACAGATGTTGATTGGGCAAGATGTGTAGAGGATCGGAAGAGCACTTCGGGTTGCTGCTTCAGCGTTGGATTAGGGGTTGTTTCTTGGTTCAGCAGGAAGCAGAAGTCAGTTGCATTGAGCTCAGCAGAGGCTGAGTACATGGCAGCCAGCATGGCAGCATGTGAGGGGATGTGGCTGAGGAAGTTGCTCTCACGATTGTTCGATAGTGAGTTGGAGACTACTATAGTTCACTGTGATAATCAAAGTGGCATCAACCTTTCTAAGAATCCAGTGTTCCATGACAAGAGTAAACACATTGACATTCGGTATCACTTCCTCAGAGATTGTGTTCAGAGAGGAACCATTCGGTTGGAGTACATTCAGACAGATGAGCAGGTAGCAGACATATTCACCAAGGCACTTTGCAAACTCAAGTTTGTGAAGTTCAGAGACAAGTTGGGGTTGCTACCGAATCCCTTCCTCGTTGAGAGGGAGTGTTAGAAAGTGGCAACAAGGAAGGTCTTCTTGCTTTGCATGTGTCCTTGCATGCAAGAAGACTTAAATCAGGAAGCCAAATGTATTTGATGTCTTTTCTAAAGTTTAGACCTAGGAAAAGTACATTAAGTGATCTAATTATTAATTGACTTTTTGGAGTCACTTTTATAAAGTGAAAGTGAAAATAATTTAAGTGGTGGCTAATCTAATCTTGGCCATTGATCTCATCCATAGATCTATAGTGACATGTTAGGTTTTTCGCTTGGCCATTGAGTTAAAAGGAGGATCGATTTGGTGGAGAGGACACATTGAGAAAAGAGAGACAGAGAAGTCTGCGAGAGAAGTTTGCGGAGAAGAAGACAGAGGAGCATTCGTTCAGAGATCGACAAAGTACTCAAGCAGAGAGAGGGTCGTACGATTTGCTGAGAGAGAGAGAGAGGACGTACGGATCCGTACAGCAGCTCGGTCGTACATCCGTACAACGGCTCGACCGTACAAAACCGTACAGCAGCCTGCACGTGTGAGGGTCGTACGGATTCTGTACAGTTGACGCGAGGAGGCCGTACAACTGCGCAGAGGGCCATACAGATCAGCAAGGTGTTCTCAGTGTTTTGCAGAGGTTCAATTTTGCCAGGTTGGGTAAATCAATTTTTTGAATTGTACTTGTTCCATATCTTCATAATAAAATTTCTTCTCAGACTGCTGCACCGGTTTTCCCATCTTGGGTTTTGTCCGGGGGGTTTATACCCAAAAAGATTTGTGTTGTCTCCATTGATGTGATTGATGCTATATTTCTTTCAGTATTTATTTTTTCGCTGCATAGTGAAGAAATCCATGTGTGGTTAACTGTGGCAATTGGGTTTAATTAATTAATTTGGCATACATTAACTCTAGTGTGGATTTTAAGGAAATTTACATTAGATGCTAAGAATCACGATTATTATTAACTATGATAATTCATATTCACAACCATTAATTGAAGCATGTAAATTCATCCTTCTAGTCAACATTCATATAATGGAATACAAACAAATACTTACCTTGAAGGTAACTTTCTAAGCTACTAACTGCGCAAGAGAAACGTTCCACCCAACCATAGGTGCTCTATCCAACATATACTATTTCTGTTGAGAGGCCACCCTCACGTTGGGCATGATTTCCACGAGGAAAGGGAACTATTCAAAACTCGCTTAGCAACTGTGATATTTGTAATCTCCTTACTTTACATGTCATACAAGAAATGAACCTTGCCACTTTCTCGAGCCTATTAACAACCAATAGAATTTTGAACATGATGTTGATAGGGCCTTGGTAGAGAAATTACAAAATCCATGGAGAAATTGCCCATTTCCCATTTGAAATCAACAAAGCCAAAAAATCATATCGATTGATTTCTCTCTACCTTATTAACTTGGCAATACTCACAGGTTCCAACATAATAAACAAAGTACTTTGGTGTATTCTTCTAATATTGTTGGTTTCATAGCATCATATGTTTTGTCACTTCCAATATCACATGCGAGTGGGTAACATGCTATTAATACAGGACTTCGTGCTTTAGTTTAACCACATCTAAAACTATTTTTCCTCTGTGTCAAAGAATACCATCTTACTTTTAGAGATCTTGAAAGGATTTAGTATTTATCATAAACAAACTACTTTTGTATATTCCTCCAATATTGTTGGTTTCATAGCATCATATGTTTTGTCACTTCCAATATCACATGCGAGTGGGCTAACATGCTATTAATACAGGACTTTGCACTTTAGTTGAGCCACATCTGAAACTATTTTTCCTCTATGTCAAAGAATACCATCTTCCTTTTAGAGATCTTGAAGGGAGTTAGTATTTAACATTCCTCCAAATGTCTTCTTGAAGCCCTAAAACCAGGGACATTGGCTTGTGTCCTTATTTGCTACCAAAAGATAGCTCAAACATTTATATAGTTCACTTACCCAGAGATCTTTTTTCCATGTAACCATGCACAAGAAACCCTTGGAGACTTCACTAACATTGACAAGTGGTAACTCGAGTAAACCATCATGTAAACTATAGTACGCCTAACCCGATGAGGACAAGTATTAACATATCACATATAGCGGACCTAGGGAGTTGAACTAAAGAACTCTTATTTCAATTCACAACACCCAACCACTCAAGCTAACCCATTGAGCTTACTTACCCAAAGATCTCTTCTTTCCTACCAAAGTGACACCTCGAAAACACTTATATAGTTCACTTGATGTTGTCTTAACAAAGCAACTTAATATGAGTTGTGGAGAAAGATAAGAAGATAATAATCTCCTAATTACAATCAAATGGTAAAGAAACTTTCTCTAAAAGTAGAATATATGAACTTTACAAAAGAAGGAAAGACCCTTCAATAGTTTTCAAAATAAAGAACTATAACAAGGACAGGTCCACTACAAATATTTAACACCTAATTTGTAACTAAGTTGAAGAGGAATATTTTGACGGTTGCATTTATAGTCATACAAATGCAAAGGAGCTGAAAGGACTGTGTATTCATAAGTTTAAAGTGGTCATTCTAATTTTTATTATATGTCAAGTAGTTATTCCGATAAATCCAACTTTAACATCTTTCCATATGAATTTCTATCAATGTTAAAAACCTAATATACTATAAAACGAGAACTCGCACGAGTTCTCGTTTTTTTTGGAGGTCACATTTAGTAGTTGTTTTTACCTCCGTTTCGAAAACTGGTGCTACTGGTAGCACCACTTTTTTTCGGGGATAAATTTACAACGTTTTTGAAACCCCGTCCGGTGCCCTTGCAAACAAAACCGTAAATCGATCCCTGAATCGAAAAATGATCACCGACGAGTAGCACCCATTTTTTTCCAATGCCAAAATCAACCTACGACTTGAAAAGAGGTGCTACCAATGGCACCACTTTTCGTTGTCAAGTTACATTTGCCTAAAAAAATGAAATCTTTAAATTTTTTTAGAAAAATAAAAAATAAAACATTAAGAAAATGAAAAAAGACAAAAAGACAAAAAAAAACATGCATTTTATGAAAAACTTTAAAAAAATGAAAATACACAAAAAACAAATGCTAAATATTAAAAAACTTGAAAAACAAAATATATATATATATATATATTATTTTAAAAAAAAAGGCAAAATGTTAAAATTATTTTAAAATCAAACAAAAATTTAAAAAATATTAAAAGTTTAAAAGAAAACAAAAAAAATACTTTAAAACATTTAAAATGGGGTTGATAGAGGGGTGGTGGGAGGGAGGGGGGTTACGTGGAGTGGAGAAAGGGGGGAGGGGAGAGGGAGTAGGGGAGAGGGGTTATATTACGTGGAGTGGGGAAGAGGGGAGGGGAGAGGGATTACGTGGAGTGGGGAAGGGGTGGGGAAGAGGGGAGGGGAGAAGGGATAGCAGAGAGGGGTTGGGTGGAGTGGAGAAGGGGAGGGATTGATTACGTGGAGTGGGGAAGGGGTGGGGAAGAGTGGAGTGGAGAGGGGGTAGGGAAGAGGAGTTACATGGAGTGGAAGAAGGGGGGCAAGGGGGAGAGTAGAGGGGGCGGGAAGGGGGGCAGGGGGGAGAGGGGTTGGGTGGTGTGGCGAGGGGGGAATGTGTTAATTTTTAATTTGTTTTGTTTTGCTTTTTAATTTTTTGTTTTGTTTTTTAATGTTTTTTTAACTTTTATTAAAAAAATATTTTTAAAATTTTCGTTTGATTTTTTACATTTTGCATTTTTTTTCAATTTTTTAAAGTATTTTAATGTTTAGCACTTGATTTTTTTTGTGTTTTCTTCTTTTTCCTTCAAGTTTTTCATAAAATGGATGGTTTTTTTATCTTTTTTTTTCATTTTTTTAACGTTTGTTTAACATTTTATTTGCTTAATTTTTTATTTTTCTAAAAAAGTTTAAAGATTTTAATGTTTTTTTGCAAATGTAACCCGACAATGGAAAGGGGCACCACTAGTAGCACCTCTTTTCGACTTGCAAGTTGATTTTAGTATTTTCATTGCAACGACTCTAACTGTTAAGGGGACGACATCAAACAAGTTGCAATTTTGGCCCCGAAAAAAAAAGGTGTGTTATCGATAACACCACTTTTTGATTTGGGGGTCGATTTATGATTTTGTTTACAAAAGCACCGAACATGGTTTAAAAAAAGTTATAAATTTAGCCCCAAAAAGAAAAAGTGGTGCTACTAATAGCACCACTTTTCCATTTGGAGTTGATTTTGGTGATTTTTACGCAAAAATATGAATTTTTATGATTAGAGTTCACTTTCTAAATATATGGTTCTCATTTTATAGTATATTGTGTTTAAATAGTCATTATATTTAACACCTATGTAACCGGACACAACTTTTAGGCCTGAAGTGTCCCATGTCCGCATGATGAACAAGGACACATCCTAACATGGTGTTGAACACGTGTTTTGAACGTGTCCCTTTTCAGGAGACTTCCAAAACATGTGTCCGACACCGTGTCAAGACATGTCCTGGCCTATGAGAACTGTATCCCAAAATTAGGACATTTTTAACCTCATTCGTTCACATTTTTCAGTGAGGCTTGTGCTCTGAGAGGATTTTTTTTTTGCAGATAAAGAGCATTAGAAGGTTTTCCAGGGATTCCAAGTGACTTGAGGGTGGATTTTAGTGGGAGCATTGCAAGTTTTCCAACAGGCAGCAAGAAGAATGTCTCAGTTAACATGGGCGACTGGTAAAAGGGAAAAGGAGAGGGAGGAATATCCCATTTGCTATCTCCTCTTCTCTAAATCCAAGCTTGAGTTTATATAATGTTGCTACTACTCCATCTACTGCTAGTGGATCTGTTGGTGTTGCATATGACCCTGTATTAGCAAGACAGCATGCCCAAGAGAAGAAATACCCCTTGTGGATGTTGAAAAAGTACCAAGGAAGTGTTTTCCACCTTGTGATGCCTAGGGGTGGATAAAACATTAAATGTGGTCCCTAGTCACTTTATTAAAGTGAGAAGCACTTTATAATTTTAAAGTCACTTTATAAAGTTTGCTCATGGTTCTAATTTTTAATTGACTTTATGAGAAATAAAGTGGGCGAGAAATTAAAAGGCTCATTAATGTACTTAAGTGATAAGTGCATTAAATTCATTTATTAAATTATTAATGAGCTTTTTATGTGAGCCTTAGATCTCATTGAGCCAAGACCTAATCTTGGCCATTGGAACTCAAACAAAGTTACCATGAACAAAAAGGGAGAACCTAGGGATTGAGGCATTCATTCATTCATTTGTGATCTAAGAGAATTGGAGAGCAAGAAGAGAAAGGAGAGGAGACTAGGGTTTGAAGAGAATTCGACCTATTGAGAGAGAGAGAGAGACCAAAAACTAGCACGAATCCCAAGGAGCTTGTGAGAGGCATGAATTCCAAGATAAGTGCACATAAATCAAAACAAGAGCGTACAGCAGTGAACCGTACAGCGGGCACAAATTTTGAGGAGATGGCAGCACTAATTTCGAGGTCCATACAGCAGTAAATATAGTCGATACAGGCACAAAATTCAAGGCATCAAGTACAGAATTTATTGTTGGTCGTACAAGCACAGAAATAGAGGAAAAAGTGCGGCACAGAAATCGAGAAAACAGCGAGTACAGTTCACACATGCAAGTCTGTACAGGTCTAAACTGGCACAGTTTTCGAGGCATCCGTACAACAATCTGTCAGTGAGATGCTGGCATAAATTTCGAGGCAAAAAAGGGAGATAAGTACTGTTGTTATAAAATTTGAAATTTGTCTCTGAAATAAAAATTTCTCTCCTATCAAATTTTCCCTTCGGGGTTTTTTTCCTGAGCCAATTTGGCTAAAATTCTGAGTCTTTAAATTTTGTGGTTTGGTTGTCATAAAATTTCTAAGTTGTTTAAAGTTGAAAAAATTCCATGTGTTTCAGGAAAAAATAATTTTTTATGCATTGAAGCTAATTTGCAGTCATGGGTTTGGGCATTAAACTTCATGTGAAATATTAAACTTGAAACCGGGTTGGGGTTACAAAATTTCATGGTATCAAAGCTTAAATAAAGGGCAGAAATAAACCTCAAAGAGAAATTTCAGACTTGGAAAAGAAGGGAGAACAGTTGGTTAGTGAAGGAAACAGGTTCTTGGACAATTTGGGGTTATGGCCATTGGGCTTAGAATAGAAGTTGGCTGGATGGGGCAGTAAATTTTAGCCCATGGAAGGCTAAAATAGTATTGATACTGGAAGAAAATGAACTATGGGACATAGTGAACAGTACCATAGCTAATCCAGTCATAGTACCTACCGATGCTATAGATAAGGTTGTTTTTCTCAAGAGGGATGTAAAAGCGAGAAAGATCATACTTGATGTCGCGAAGGATCATGTGATCTCACACATTACAAGAAAAGATCATGCATTTCATATGTGGACCGCCTTAACTAATCTTTACCAAAGTTCAAACAAAAACAGAAAGATGGTATTGAGAGAAAAGTTAAAAGGCATTCGCATGAACAAGGGAGAGAACATGGCTTCATACCTTACTAGGATCACACAGGTTAGAGATGAACTCAGAGCAATTGGGGAGGTTGGACAGGGCATTGAGTTGGTGCAGACAACATTGAATGGCATGACAAAGCCATGGGGTATATTTCTGGAGTCCGTAGTTGCTCGTGAGCATATGCCTTCCTAGCATCGTCTTTGGGACGACTTCATTCAAGAGGAGACCCGGAGAGGATATGTACAGGGTAGTTCGCTTCATAGTAGGGAGGATGAAGAGAATGTGGCATTGGCAGCGAAGGGAAAGAAGAAGAAGTTCAAGAAGGGCCCTAAGGTTGGGTCCAAGCATCGGAGTGGCGAGTAAAAGAAAGACATGAGCAAAGTCAAATGCTTTGCTTGCCAGAAGTTTGGACACTATGCTGGACAGTGTCTGAACAAGAAGAAGAAGAAACAGCAGCAGCAGCTAACATTGATGAGTTTGTTGCACGATTAGAGGGAGAGTTTTCTCTCTATGTTGATTGTACAAAGAGAGCATCTATCACCAACAGTGATGTGTAGGATCAAACATAGTATTCCTTACTGGTTGGTCATTTGTTGAGTGCTTCCACCACTCCTTTCACTTGGTACATTGACAGTGGGGCTTTGAGCCATATGACAGGTGTTTGAGACATGTTCACTGAGATGACTGAGACTGGCTTGAGCTTAGAGGTAGTTTTGGGTGATGATACTATTGTGAGGTAGTGTTGGGTGATGATACTATTGTGAGAGCAATTGGGCGTGGGACTGTCAACTTTCAGAGGGAGTCCATGCAGCCCATGACTTTGAGGGATGTCTTGTACGTCCCCAGGCTGAAGAAGAACCTTGTTTCAGTTTCCACTCTTGAGGACAGGGGCTTTGTGTTAGCTTTTCATACAATTATAGCATTATAATTTAATTGCATAAGATCAATAGGATCACTAGAAGAAAGACAAAGCACAACAACAAAGAACACGAGAATTTATCCTGGGAAACCCAATAGGGAGAAAAACCAACAACCTTCGTATAGAGATGAACAATTATGAGAACAAAGTACAATATCAAGAGAAAGAAAGTGGAATAACTCTTCAAGATGAAACCCCAAAATATCCTTCCCCTAGCTGCAGATGCGAATCTCTCTCCAAGTGATGCGAACTTGCTTGGTTGAGTGAGTGACAAATGAGGTGAACTACCTCTCTATTTATACACGTGCCAAACTGGCTTTTTCCTCAACAGGGCCGACTTGTCAAACTGTCTGGGCCGACTAGTCTTGGGGGAATATAAAAATGCATTTAATAATTCTTTTTTCTTTACTTAATTTTCTCCCCTAGGTTTAGATTGATTCTTTCAAGGGTTTACATGATTAATTACATCAAGATCATCTCCTCCCATAGGAGGTACAAATAATTACAATAAAATATAATAAGAATAACTTCCGAAGTTGCACAAATTCCAACACTTTGGAGTGTATGTCCTAGATGGGAAAGTGTAGGTCTTTCCCAGAGCAGCAAGACCATCTGCTTCATATGCCATTGGAGTTAGATGTGGGAAACTGTACAAGCTTCTCTTCCAGCCTCATCATGCATTGGCCTCATCGTGCATTGGCCCACACTAGCAGTAGCAGTGGATTGTGTGAGTTGTGGCACGGGAGGATGGCCCACCTTCATCATTTAGCTTTGAAGTTGTTGAGGGAGATGGCTGCAGGTTTACTGCAGTTTAGCACAAAGCATAGTGGTGTGTGTAGAGGGTGTGCTTTGGGAAAGTACACCAAAACTGTTTTTCTAAGCAATGATAGCAGATCAGGAGGAGTACTTGATTTGATACATTCTGATTCATGTGGACCCATGTCTTCTGCTTCATTGACAGGTTTTGAGTACTATATTACTTTTATTAATGATTACTCCAAGAAGACCTGGATCTACTTCCTGAAAAACATGAAGTCTGAGGAAGTCTTTAAGAGGTTCCAAGAGTTCAAAGCTCTTGTGGAGAACCAAGTAGGGAGGAGGATTCGAGTACTCAAGTCAGACAATGGGGGTGAATATACCTCCAAGGAGTTTGATGAGTTTTGCAGACAGGAGGGGATCAGGAGGTAGTTGACTATTCCATATACTCCACAACAAAATGGAGTTGCCGAAAAGAAAAACAGAGCTATAGTGGGAGCAGCTAGAGCCATGCTGCATGATCAGAGCCTTCCTTTCTTTCTATGGGTTGAGGCCTGTAGTACTGATGTTTATGTGCAGAACAGGAGTCCACACCGTGCCTTGGGATGTAAAACTCCTGAGGAGATGTTCACCGAGAAGAAGCCTGAGATAGGCCACTTCCGCATATTTGGATGCCTTACATATTCTCATGTCCCTTCTGAGAAGAGGACAAATTTAGAGCCCACTGCAGAGAAAGGCATCTTTGTTGGCTATGATGAGACTTCGAAGGCCATCCGCATATACCTTCCTGCACAGAGGAAATTTGTGGTGAGGAGAGGTGAAATTTGAGGAGGAGCGGGCCTTCAGGAAGTCTTGTGAGTCAGAGATGGAGGAGGAGCGGGCCTTCAGGAAGTCTTGTGAGTCAGAGATGGAGGAGCAACAAGTTATTACTCCACAGGTGACAGCATCTGAGAGTTCATCTAGTCAGGGTGTAAGGTCACAGACTTCAGGGGTGACTGGTCCACAGGTTTCAAGATCTTCAGGTTCAAGGACTCAATCTACAGAGACTTCTAGTACAGGGACAAGTTCTCGGGTCACAGGTTCACAAATTTCACCTTCACGTGATTCAGGTTCACATGGTTTTGGTTCACTAGGCATTGGATCTCAAACCACAGGTACTTCTTCAAGTAGACAATTACCAGATGAGGATGTTCAGGAGGGCATTCCATAGGAAGCTACTTCCAAGAAGAGAAAGCCAACTTGGCTTAAAGAGCTTGTGAAGGAATATGAGAAGTCCGTGGGGCCACCCAAGAGGGAGGTCAGAGAGAGTAGAGCACCAGAGAGGTTTTTCAATTATATGGTGATGGTGACCAGCTTGCGTGAGTCAGAGCCTTCCACTTTTGAGGAGGCAGCCACACATCAGGTTTGGAGAGATGCCATGATGGAAGAGTACAATTCCATCATGAAGAATGATGTGTGGGAGATAGTTCCGAGACCGGAGGGGAAGTCAATTGTGACTTCCAAGTGGCTCTATAAGATCAAATATGCTGCAGATGGCAATATTGAGAAGTGCAAGGCTCGTTTTGTGGCACGAGGGTTCTCACAAGTAGAGGGAGTAGACTATGACGAGACCTTTGCGTCGGTTGCTCAATATTCCTCAATCAAAGCAGTGATCTCCATAGTAGCAGAGATGGGTTGGAAGATCCACCAAATGGATGTGAAGACTGCATTTCTTAATGGTCTTTTACAGGAAGAGGTATACTTAGAGCAGCCATAGGGATTTGAGGTTCATGGGAGAGATTCTCATGTGTGCAGGTTGAAAAAGGCCTTGTATGAACTAAAGCAAGCTCCTCGAGCTTGGTATTCGAGGATTGATTCTTACTTGCTGTCGGTTGGATTTCAGAAGAGTGAGGTTGATCCCAACCTGTACTTCAATGTGGTTGGAGGTGATCCGCTCATTCTTCTGCTATATGTTGATGACTTGTTTATCACAAGAGAGGAGCATCTTATTGCAGCTTGTAAGAAGGATCTTGCTTCAAAGTTTGAGATGACTAATCTGTTAATTTTTAACATAGATCTGAGATTTTAAAATTACAAAAACCTTTTACTCTTAAATTTAACAACAGTAGATCATTGACAGTAAATAAGAAGACAGAGAACACAAATTTTTCACGGGGAAACCTTTCAAGGAATAAAACCCCAAACAATGATAATCTTCCTCAATATGAGATGACTGAAAGTTTACATGAACTTCATAAGAGACTCTTTACATCATCATAAATACGGAAGAGTCTCTAGGGCATACATACCAAAACTGTATAAGAGACTCTAGGGCATACATACCAAAACTGTATAAGCAAGTCTGTACAAGAAGACCTCTGTCATTAATTTTTAACCATGTCAACTGCTGATCTGAAATGAAGTCTGATTTAGGCTGAAATCATACTGGTGTTGACTGATTGACTGAGCTGCAATTCTTCTAGCCCTAACACAGCTGAGCTGAAGTGTTAAACTCCAACTGGAGACTCGGCTGTAAGAGATATGGCCCTAGATAGGGTTCGGTTGCATGGAACAGGTCTGGAGCAGAGCTCGACCTACTTCCTTACTTCTGAACAAACCTCAACTAGCATCCACCACACTGAACAACCCTTGATCTGTCCCTTCAATACTTCGGCTGGGGTAGAATTACATCAACAGAAATTCGGTTGTCTTCCTGTCAGGTTTAGGGCTGCAAGAAGTGACCCTTCACAAATTCAGTTGCCCAGAAAAAGATAAAAAAACAGATTTCAAAAAATTAAAACTAATCTCTGTTGCTGCCACCGGAAATAGGAGAGAGAGGATGCCCCACGACTTCTGATCAGAGGTGAATTTCACAAGTGATAAAGATTTGTGTCTTTTACAAATGTGAGAGAGACTTTATTTATAGAGTATCAAAGGAACATGTCCTTAGATTTAGGAAAAAAATTAAAAGATTAAAAATTAAATTAAAAATTAATTTTAACTTTTAATTTTTATCTTTTAATTAAAAGATTAAAAAATTAAATTAAAATATTAATTTTAACTTTTAATTTTTTATCCTTTAAATAAAAGATTAAAAATTAAATTAAAAAATTAATTTTAACCTTTTTTAATTTGTATCTTTTAAATTCGACTTTTAACTTTAACTCTTAACCTTTGACCCTTTAGCTTTCAACAGGTGGGCTCTTGGACCTTGAAGGGGTCTCTTAGATACCCATTGGGGTTCTTGGACCATCAGTGGGTCTCTTGGTCATCCATTCAAGTACATCATCATAAATACGGAAGATTATCATTGTTTCTCTTGCTCTCCTTACTAAAACCAAAGTCATGTGTTAGGTACATCAACAAGAGTTGGCCAATCCCTTGAGAAGATCTCGTAACTCTACTGACCAAGGAGAAGAAGTGCAATACTTGCCTAGATCCAATCTAGGACTTCACGTTGATTAAATCAACATCCTGGTCCCAGACCAGGTCTTAGTCCCTGACCGGGTTCTTCAGCCCTAGGTTGAAGGTTGACCAAGGTCAACAACTTGGTAACTGACCAAGCGCCTCCATTCTTGAAGAATGGTTCTCAACCCCAGGCTGAGCTTCAGTCTCATGACTGAACATGTTAATCAATCCCCTGGCCCTTGACGAAGTCCCCCATTCTCTAGGAATGGTCCTCAGCCCCAGGCTAAGCTTCAGTCCCAGACTGAACATATTGATCAACCCTGGTAACTAACCAGGTGCCTCCATTCTCCTGGAGAATGGCTCTTGATGCTGCTTAAAAATCAACATGATCTTGGGTTGATGCACTATTATTTGGGGATGGAGATTTGGCATGAGGATGGACATGTTTTCCTAGGGCAAGGGAAATATGCAGCTGATGTTCTGAGGAGATTTCGGATGGAGGCTTCAAACCGATGTCCACACCTATGATCACCAACTAGAAGAAACTTCATGCTTTTGAGGGAGAGTTGGTGGATCCTACCCTATACCATCAACTCATAGGATCATCGATGTATCTGGTCAACACCAGACCAGATTTGTGTTTTGTCGTGAACACACTCAGTCAGTTCATGATGGAGCCTAGGAGAGTGCATTGGATAGTCGCAAAACATGTGCTAAGGTACCTTGCTGGGACAATGGACTATGGTCTAGACTACAAGAGGTCAAATGGAGTTGGTTTGATTGGCTATACAGATTCAGATGAGGCAGGCAGTGTGGTGGATTGGAAGAGCACTTCCGGTTGTTGCTTCAGTTTGGGCTCGGCAGCAATGTCATGGTTTAGTCGAAAGCAAAAGTCAGTTGCATTGAGTTCTGCAAAGGCTGAGTATATGGCAGCCAGTGAGGCTAATTACGAGGCATTGTGGCTTCACAAGTTATTGGTTGACTTATTTGATCAGGAGTTGAGGCCTACAGTTATTTACTGTGACAATCAGAGTTGCATCAAGCTCTCTAAGAATCCAGTATTCCATGAGAGGTCAAAGCATATAGAGATCAAATATCACTTCATCAAAGACTATGTTCAGAGAGGAGCTATTGAGTTACAGTACATTTCCACTGAGGAGCAAGTGGCAAACATCCTAACAAAATCTTTGGGGAGAGGAAAGCATATTCACTTCAGAGACAAGTTGGGCATTGTGAAGAATACCTTCCTCGGTAAGAGGGAGTGTTGAAAAAGTACCAAGGAAGTGTTTTCCACCTTGTGATGCCTAGAGGTGGATAAAACATCAAATGTGGTCCCTAGTCACTTTATTAAAGCGAGAAGCACTATATAATTTTAAAGTCACTTTATAAAGTTTGCTCATGGTTCTAATTTTTAATTGACTTTATGAGAAATAAAGTGGGTGAGAAATTAACTAAGTTGCCAGGAAACTTGGGTACGGGGATGGGGACGGGGACGCAACTTTTTCAAACAGGGTAGTTGGGTACATCGAGGGTACTCTGTGCGTGTGTGTGTGTGTGTGTGTGTGTGTATTATAAAAATAAAACATGTCATAGTCACATTATACATGCATATTTCAGATTTCTTCATAAATTATGAATCATGATTCATTGAACAATGAACATTCATATTGACAATTTGAAAAATCATAGACTCATAGTAGATATCAAGTGGAAGACTGGAAGTTCCATAAAATTTGATAAATCACTGTATCAAACAATAGTAACAAATAGTCAAATTGTAATATGAAGGTACACTTGAAATTTGATTTTAAACACCTATTTGTACAGTTGTTAAAGGCAATAAAAATTTGCAAATGTAATACTGGGTTGATGTGTGTATTTCTTAGTATTAAATACATATGCATATACTATATTTTTTATCTACACATTTGGTAGTCAAATTATGTTCCATGAGTACTGAACACAAAACCATAAAAACATTCCTTGTAAATCAATGCAAAATCAGTCTACCACATTTGGAAAATATTCAGTGGAATTTGAAGAGTGTTGCAAAGTGCTTGACATAAGTCCTGAACCAGACTCCATACGCAGTTAGCAAAAATTTAGTTCAGATTTGGTTGGAGGTCATTATATTTTCCCCAGTGAATTTGCATTTTGTTGAGTCGACCGTACCCCCGGAGTACCCAAACACGGTACGCCATACCATTTAGCCTATACATAACACGATACGTCATACCATTTAGCCTATACATACCCCTTTTTTTATAACGACATCTCGGGTACGTGGAGCCAATATGGGATACGGCAAAAATATGGTAGGTGACGTACCTTACGCGTACCCAAGTACCCAGTACGGATATGTGTACCCTACCCCCGGATATGGGTACCCATGCTACATAGGAAATTAAAAGGCTCATTAATGTACTTAAGTGAAAAGTGCATTAAATTCATTTATTAAATTATTAATGAGCTTTTTATGTGAGCCTTAGATCTCATTGAGCCAAGATCTAATCATGACCATTGGATCTCAAGAAGAAATTACCATGAGCAAAAAGGGGAGAGCCTAGGTATTGACGCATTCATTCATTCATTCATTTGTGATCTAAGAGCAATGGAGAGCAAGAGGAGAAAGGAGAGGAGACTAGGGTTTGAAGAGAATTCGACCTAGAAAGAGAGACCAAAAACTGGCATGAATCCCAAGGAGCTTATGAGAGGCACGAATTCCAAGATAAGTGCACAGAAATCGAGACAAGACTGTGCGACAGTGAATCGTACAGCAGGCACATATTTCGAGGAGATGGCAGCACTGATTTCGAGGTCCATACAGCAGTAAATACAGTCTGTACAGGCACGAAATTTGAGGCATCAGGTACAGAATTTATTGCTGGTCATACAGGCACACAAATCGAGGAAAAAGAGTAACACAAAAATCGAGGAAAAAGTGCAGCACATAAATCAAGAAAACATGTACAATTCACACGTGCACGGCAGTGAACCGTACAGCAGGCACAGATTTTGAGGAGATGGCAGCACTGATTTCGAGGTCCGTACAGCAATAAATAAAGTCCATACATGCACGAAATTTGAGGCATCAGGTACAGAATTTATTGTTGGTCATACAGACAAGGAAATTGAGGAAAAACTGCAGTGCAGAAATCGAGAAAACAACATGTACAGTTCACACGTGCAAGTCCGTACAAGTCTGAACTGGCACACAGTTTTCGAGGCAGCCATACAACAGTCTGTCAGTGACATGCTGGCATAAATTTTGAGGTAGAAAAGGGAGATAAGTACTGATGTTATATGTTAGTTTTCATACATTCATAGCATAATAATTCAATTGCATAAACAAGATCACTAGAAGAAAGACAAAGCACAAAACAATAAAAACAGAGTTTATTCTGGAAAACCCAAACGGGAGAAAACCCAGCAACCTTCGTATAGAGATGATAATCCCGAGATCAGAGTACAATCATAAAAGAGAAAAGATGGAAATGCTTTCCAAAAAGTAGAAACCCAAAATAGTCTTCTTCTCCAGCAGATGCGAACTTCTCTCTCCCAAGTGATGCGAACTTGAGTGAAGGAGTGAGTGTAATAATGAGGTGACTTTTCTTCTTATTTATACAAGTGTAAAACTGACTTTTACCCTAGGTGAGCCGACTTCTCTATTTGACTGGGCCGACTACACTTGGGGGGCAAATTATAATTTAATTTTAATCGTTTCTTTTGCTTCTTTTCACCCCAAGGTTTACATTGATTCTTTCAAGGGTTTACATAGTTAATTACATCAAGTTCATCTCCCTTAGGAGGTACAATAAAGTAAAATAGAAATACGATAAATAATATCTTCCGAAGTTGCACAAAATCCAACATTATAAAATTTGTAATTTGTCTCTGAAATAAAAATTTCTCTCTCCTATCAAGTTTTCCCTTCGAGGTTTTTTCCTAAGCCAATTTGGCTAAAATTCCGAGTCTTTAAATTTTGTGGTTTGGCTGTCATAAAATTTCTGAGTCGTTTAAAGTTGAAAAAATTCCATGTGTTTCAAGAAAAATTAATTTTTTATGCATTGAAGCTAATTTGCAGTCATGGGGTTTGGGCATTAAACTTCATGTGAAAAATCAAACTTGAAACCGGGTTGGGGTTACAAAATTTTCAGTGGAAGCATGTAACAAGGAAATCAGAGCCTAAGGCAAAGTTGGGTGGGGGAGGTAATGATCTATGAGTCTATCATTGACACATGCATTGTGATTTGTGAATGTGTAATGTGTATTGATTCTAATTTCTATTGAATATTTGTAAATGTTCTAGTTTCTAAAAAAATTGGATCTATCTGTCTATATTTTTAATATATATAATTTTTAAATATATATATATAACATCTCCTTTGGGTCTTGATTCCTAGGGTCATCATGTCCATGTCGGATACTCGTATTCCCATGTCCTTCTTATCCCATGTCCTTGTGTCAAGTGACTTAGTTTAGCAACTAGTTTGTAATTAATATGATAAAGAGGGGTATTCTGACAGATGCATTTAGAATCATATATATGCAAAGGGCTATGTATTCATAAGTTTAAAGAAGCCATTCTTATACTCATTATATGTCAAGCAATTATTCTGGTAAAGCCAAATGCAACATCTTTCCATATGAATTTCCATCAATGTTTAATTGCTGATATTTGAATTTTTTTATTAGCTAGCTCGTGTTTGTGGCAACTGAGATGGTGGTCTACCTTTTTTTTGTATGAAATGCCTATTTACGTTTTTTGTTTATATTATCAAAGAAAGCATTTTATCCCAAAAATAAAATTATTAACTATTAACTATTATGTATAGCTCTTAGTTCAACACCGAAACCAATCTTTACTGCTGGAAAAATATATTCACGGCATCAACTCAACACATATTTCAGCTATTTCTCAAACTTAAAGTCAAAGTGGCCAGCTCAGGAAGGGAAAGGGCACAAAGCATACAGAGAAACTTTTGCTAGTGCAGCTAACAAAGCTTTAAAGCATTAGCGTAGTGGCCCAAGGCTCCAACACTCAATTTAGGAAACCGGGTTCTTTGGAGATGTCACAAGATTCTTGAGTAATGCCAGTCAACCAATAAACTCCAAGAAGTTAATAATATACAACACACCTTCTAGATCAAGGACAACAAAGACCAGATGGAACACATGTTTTCCACATCCAAGTAGGCGTTTATTAACCATTCCCAATATGTGCCTATGATTAGTGGATAAAAGCCCTTAATGTGCCTTAGTGATAAATGGACAACGGTACACTAGCAGGAAGCCACTTTGGATTTTTTTGTCAACGTAACCGACTGCAAGGAAATCATAGTGGATACACCATACAAAGCTAGCTAATATAATCCTTGTGATATTTGTAAAATAAAACAGCATTTTAACAAATGGACAGAAAAACACTTGAATCCAAAATAACGAGCTTAGGGGCCAAATTGTAATATTTTCCAATTACTCGATATTGATAACAGAACGTACTTTTCCGCGAACTTTTGTTCTGGTTTACAAAGCCTATCCCAGAGTTCCTCCGTTATTGAAATGTGAATTACATGCTTTTCAATCTGCAACACGGAGCATCATATCTTTAGATTTAAAACAAAAGAAAGGGAGAGGCACTGACTTACAGTCAAAGAAAAATCATAAACCTGCATATGGAACAATGTTGAACCTTTTGAAGGCGAGTCCGCAGGTAAGACCTCAACAAAAACAGTGTGCGGTCCAAATCCATGCGGTACAGCGATAGCATAAGTTCATCGGCTCCGCTCTCGGCAGAGCCTTCGATCGTCTCTTCCTGCAGGAAGGCGCAGCATCAGCATTGCACTGTTATAGCAATTGGGGTCCAGGGCTTAGGAATTTTGCCAAATAAGGGTTTAAAGTTTTCAAGCAATTAGGATTTTGGGTTTTGGTCAGACAACGGTTTTAAGGTTTATATCGAAATTTCGGTTTTGGGCTTTGGCTAAACAAGGGTTTCAATGCTTTATATAGCGATTGGAATTTAGGAGTTGATCCAAAGATGGGTTTTAAGAGTCTATATCTACTGAGAATGTACGGCAAGGTAATGTATAAAAAAACTAGCAGAGAAAAATATAGAAAAGCAGAGATGATTGCTGTTACCAGCAATTGTATTTGCTCTCTGGCGCGCTGAACCAGGTCATGCTGAAATGTGAGAATTTCTGGAGCAGCTTTCTCATTTCTCCATGCCCGTTTTAGAAGCTCTACATCGGTGGCTGCCCCGGCTATGTCTGCGTTGTCCTCTTGCGTCCAAAATGCTTGAGAAGAGTTATTCGTTGGGCCAGAGGAAGAATGCGTGCCTTCCCCGTTGTCCATTATTGCCAAGACGTTCGTATCAGCAAGTTCGAGCTATGCTGTTTTGCAGCTTAAGTTCATCCCAGAACCACCGTTCTCTTTTCAACGAAGTCCACAGAATTGTTTTGGTCTCTATCTCCGGCTGGAGAATGTCGAGCTCGAGGGATGTGGATTACGTCCGGATTCCCATTAAAACCAAAAACCCAACCTCGGCTGGTTGCAGTAAACTCCCATTGCTCTATGGCTGGACCTGCTTCAACCAAGAACGTGTTTACAGTTGAAGGAATAAAAGTGCAAATGTAACGGAATTTAAGATTTTGTTGCACGAACAGTATGACTGTAAGCTCGTGGAAGAGGGAAAACAACTCTGTTGAATATGGGTGGTAGATGGGACTCATGGGAGAACATTAATAATGTACTAATGTGCCCGACTTCGGCAACTCTGGCCACGGCCAAGAAATAGGGGTGTTTTAATAATAATAACTAGCATATCCCAAAATGGGGAAATGAAACGTCGAGAAGAATTTCAATATGTTGTAAAATGAGAGAAAGTTGTGTGTATTTAGTCAATATAATTTAGTGTGTTTGAAAGCAAGTCTAGCTAATTTATGGTAGGGATTGTAGTCTGTGAAATTGAAAAGAAAACTATGTTGCAAGTACTAATAAGAAATAAATAGAAACCCATGTAAGTCTACTATTACCTTAGAATCCATCCTAAAAAGTATTGAAGCAACAATGTAGTGCTTGGAATTATTCACAAAAGTGATAGGAACAATGGTGGATGGGTCACGAGAAGATGAATATCTTCTTATTTAGTAGGAATTTGCATAGTGTCTTGTTAAAATATGGAAGATTATTCATCCAAGTGTGACTAAAATATAGTTGGAAAAACTCTTAAGAATTAATCTATTCTCAAAAGACATGTGCAATTGGGACAAAATTACTCAAATCCAGTAAGACGAACCAATGAATACAAAAGAGCCAATGTCTCCCTATTAAAGAAGATAAAAGATAAATAAAAAATAACAACACGTAAATTTTAATCTTCAAGTTCAAATTCTTCCTAAATCCACACAACAAATATTTAGAATTGTCTATTTAAGGGCTAAATTTCTGGGCAACCTATAAAACAAAGAAGAATGTTCAAGCCACATGCTTACAGAATTTGCGTACCTAGCCATCTTTAATGATCGATAACATGTATATTTATCCATCGTTGATATGATGGCAACTTGAATGTTTGAATATGAGTGGCAATTGTTTGAATGCTTGTGCTTGATTGTATCTGAATAACATAAATTTTGATTACTTGTGCTTGAATTGTGTTAAGTTACTTTTAATCTTTGAATGATTGTGCTTGTAATATGAAGTAATGGATAGCAAAAAAAACAAGAAGAGTCCAATGATATTCAAGCACACAAAATGCAATTGATCCCTCTATTCGAATTTCGAATTGGATCAAGGTCTTAAGGCAAAAAAATAATAATTACCAAAATATTATAATAAAACCTTCTTAAACATACACTCGATCTAATGCACAAAGAAGAGCACACCCCTTACAACATATTATGTTTCCAAACTTATACGATGCTTCCCCTTCCCCCTAAAATTTGCTCTCTACATCACATGTTTGGAAACCACATAACATGTAGGTCTTTATTGTTTAATTTTTTTGACATTTTACAAAATTTGACAAATGATTATTTTTCCAAGGCAAAAATATCTTGCTCTCTCCAAACAACCTCCACGAAGGTCCTTATATGCACTCAATCTCCATTTGCATTTTAGAGTGTTTTAATAAACGTGTACCAATCCATAAGCAACTTTATGTAACCAAATTAGATAAACATGTAGAAAGCTACATTTCGAATTCCACTTGTTTTTAGAGTAATAAAATATGGTGCACCATATGGCTAATTAAAAGCCACTTTATGATGAAACTATGCATGATTATAAAAGAGAATATAATAATGCTTCCACATTTTTATGATGTATATGTGGCAATGACATACAAATATAGTGAAATAGAGTTCACGCGGATGTCACCATGCCCTATTCACCACAATGTGAGGAGGATAATTATTCTTTGCGTCGATTATTGGAGGGACGACCCCCCTGAAGGAGGGACGGTCCCAATCTCTTATATTTATATACATTTGTGTTGACAAAGAAGAAGGATTGTAATTGTTATGCCCTGCATTGATGAAATAAGGAGCGCCCTTGAGAGGGAAGGCACCATCTATACTGTTGAATACAGTTTGTGTTTAAGTATTATGGAAGAAAAACATGGTTTCTCTCTATAGAGTTGTGAATTCATCTAATTATAGATATCTTAATTCTATGGAATTGAAGGAAATGGTCATCCAATAGAATTGTGACACATTTGTATAAAAACATTCAATTATTTATTGTGAAAATTGGAATTACAAGCAATTAGGGAACGACCCTCCTCTAGGGAGGCCTTCCCTCCACTATTTAAAACATAGATGTCATAACAATGGGATGTCACTCCCATTTTGCACAAACACGGGAAATATGTAATATCGAGAGTATTGGAGTTAATTGTTTTTGCTTGCTACAACAAAACATATAGATCATAAATATATCGAAAGAGTCACCCGTTCTACTTATTGCAGCAAACAATGCCCATCATAAAATAGGTTAAGAGGGACTCATACCTTCCTATTTGCAACAACCAACGGTACAAGTCACAAAATGAATTAAGCGAGTCGACTATGCTCTTAGAAATCGCCACTCCTTATGAACAGTAGCCATTAAAATGAAAACATATATTTTGGAATCAGTGCTCTATGAGAGAGGGAGAGACCATTTCTCCTCAATTATCAGGCGACAATCTTGAAATGCATAGACTCAGTTCTTTGACAGGGAGATCGTTCCATCTCAATCAATAGAGATTGCCCTTAATCACCGTCAAACTGCAGGACCAGGTCTTCAACGTTTGAAATGACCTCTATTACCCCAAGGTTCGGTAGGAAGTGGGTCTCCAATTCCCCCGTCATGTCGTCCCAAGAGTGCAATTATATATTTAAAAAAATCTTCACAGTATCATATCCAATGTCACGACCCATTGTTTTAGGCGAATTTGCTCCTCGTTCTCTTATTATCAAGTGAGAGTACCCTCAACGTGGTCCACAAACTGTGCGATTTGTTGTTTTGTAACGAATGTCACCATGCCCTACTCACCACAATGTGAGGAGGCCCATGCATTCTATTGCAAATGACCACCGTCATTGAATGGAGGAGGTGAAGAACTACGAGTGAAAAGGAGAAAACGCTGCCAATCAAATGTGAAGGAGATCACACAGGCTGAGAGAGCAGATCTGCATGCCTTGATCACTGGATGCGTATGGGAGATCAACCTTAATCACAATGATTCGATTACAAAACTCCAGGGAGATCAACCTTCATCATAGTGATTCGATTACAAAAATCTAGGGAGATCAACCTTCATCACAATGATTTCATTACAAAACGCATAAGAATAACAAACATGTTGTTTATTGCAGATCTATGAGCAATATCGTGGCCAGGTAGATCGTGTGGATGTCGCACCGCTACCCACGACACACTTCAACGCTAATTTGCAGATAATTCTGTGTTCTGTGGGTTCAGAGCCTTGTTGATGGTGAATAACTTGTACGTTGATGGAGAAACTATGAAATTTATTGATCATGGGGTAAGAGGTCTAAATGTGAAGTGAATATTTCAACTAATTGTTGCAATTATTGGCCCATGGACACCCTTCTTTCCTACCTATGAGCTGTCTTGAGCTTTTTTCAGACGACCCATTTTCCCCATCCAATTAGTGAACCTTCAGTCCTCTACTGTCATAGATATTTCCGTTGCCAACTTTAAATCGAATTTGCAAGAACAATATTACTGTCTACCATCATATAATTATGTAGACATAGATCTCTAAGAATAGTTCCTCCCTAAGTATGCAGACATAGATCTCTTAGTGTAGTTCTTCCTTGGTTGTTCGTGTATACTATTGCAATGAAGGTCCGTAATATAGAAAGATTTCTTTGTGTACATGTATATTCATGGTGGAAGCATTTGTTTTAAGGCCATTTTTACATCTGAAATGTGCAATTAATTATGTATACTGCAGAAGACAGTTGTGTTAGTGAGCATGTTTTGCAGCAAATGCAAGAGACAAGCCATCAAGCATCTCTCAAAACTCGAAGGTAACTAACAAAATATATTACCGTCTTTATATGCAATTGATTATCTTCCATGTTAATGACATGTAGTACTACGTATGTGCAGTTGTGGATTCAATAGTACTGGACAGGTCCAACCATACTACAACAGTGGTCGGCGAAACAGATCCTGTGGACATCATGAAACAATTCAAAAAATTCAGAAAAAATGCTTAGATTGTGAGCGTTGGGAATGCAAAAGCAGACGAGACGAAGAAGGACGATGCAGAGAAGAAGAAAGAAAATCAACCCCCTGTACGTTGCAATTCCAACCAAGGTGAAACATTCTTCATTGTTTGGGACGGTTATTATTATAATCTGTGTTCTGTACTCTGATATCATACTTTCATTCTAATTAAAAATGTTTGTTGAAATATTGATCTCAGGAACAGCGGGGTATTTTCATTTGGAACTATTACAATGTATATTTGCAAGAGATGTTGTTTAAAATGTTGAAGGAAACCGCAGAGAAAAGGGAGTTGCACCATTGGAACCAAACTGTGGAAGTGTATTGATTCTGAGGGCTTTGAGTGTTATGCTCAAAGGAATATATGCTCTCTCAGGAAGGTGGATTTTCCCAGCAATATGAGTTGTAATTATTGAAAGAACTCTCAACAATCAACGCCATTCAAGGTAATTTCATTATGTTTGAATTGAGCTGTTTGAAATCAACCAATATAAGCATGAAGGTCTGCCTGATCAACTTAAAAGGAAGCGAATATCCACCTCATATTACTTCTGAGTTTTAGCTACAGGAAGATAATTTTGTAATTGTAGTTTTGAGTAGAACCAGAATCCTTGCCCATTGAACATCTGATTTGTGGGTGGAAGCCTTCATATCGTCAATGTTGTCTGGGGTCTCCAGCCCTTTCTCAAGATTCACCAACAATACAGTCGGTCTAGAACCAACGAGATTATTGTTGTTACTATTTCATGCAGCTTCCAAATTGTAGGTTTGTTATTATTGCATGCAGAAATTGCCATTGTGAAGGCCACGAGCCATGATGCTCACAGGCCAATTGATGAAAAATATGTTCACCGGATCTTATTTCTTGTTTCCGACTCTCTAGGCTCTGTGGCTGCCTTGGCCATGGGTTTGTCCAAGCACTTCCATAAAGCTCGTAATTCCGCGGGAGGTGTCTTGGGCGGTGGTCGAGGAAGAGGGGAGTAGGCTGCGTAGAAGTGGATAGAGCAGCAGGGGTTAGCGGCGGCGGTGTGATGTGAAGTGGGATAGCAGTGAAATAGCAGCACTGGGTATTGTGGCGTGAGGAAGGCACGGGGATGATGGATGCAGTGGAGGAGCGATCACTTGGGAGGGCATGATGGAAGCACAGGGATGAGGGAGTGTGGCAGGAAGCGATGATGGGAGCTGCGACTTGGGAGGGCGTGGAAGAAGGTGGTGGTGGAATGAAGGGCCGGAATGAGAGTGTAGAGCAGGAGTGTAGAGCGGGTGAGAATAGTGACGGTCGCGGGTGAGAGGGTGAGGGTGGTCGTGGAGGAAGTAGAGCAGTGGAGGAGGTGGAGTTGAGGCGTAGAGTGGAGAGAAGAAGTGGTGAGCACTGGGACTGTGGGTGTGGATGGAGCGAGGTGAGGAGCTGGCGGTGGCGGTGGATTTGGTGGAGGCGTTGGTGGTAGGGGGAGGAATAGGCGTGGACTTTGTTTCGACATGTAGCGGCTCCCCATAGGCCATCGACAGACGACGAAATCCCGAGGGGAGCCGACCTCTTAATATATGCCTTCGGCGTAATAATAATAATGTTAGTGTATTCTATTTTTTATTATTATTTAATTTTTTTGTATTTTTTATTATTTTATTATTGGAGTTGTCTACATCTGAGACGATTTCGCCTAGACAGGAAGTTCTCCGGTGGCCTTCGACCTCCCCTCCGGCACCATCTCCACCTCAATTCCCCAGATCCTTCCAATCTCGTTCTGACACCTCTCCCACCGGCCATGGGCCCCCGTCAACTCCTCTCCTCCTTCGACGCAAGGGATTTTAATGCATGCCAGCGGGGTTGGTGAATCTCCAGCTCGACGGAGTGGACTACCAAGCAAACCACGATCCCTCTACCCTTCGCAGAATGCTTGTCCTGACTATGTTACTCTATTACAACTTTGCCAGCTTCTGAACTCAGGCCCCCTACGCAGAACTCGGGCTTCTCCAACTTAGACAACTCTGTTACGAAAGGAGCTCCGTTATGAAGCTTTGTTGCGAAGTCTTAGACAACTCCCCCTACGCATAAGCAACAGATCGAGCTCAGTTTTTCGGCACATCCTCACGAGGAGCAATGGATCGAGCGCTCTATTACGAAGTCTTAAACAACTCCCCCTACGCAGAAGCAACGGATTGAGCTCGGTTTTTCGGCACACCCTCACAAGGAGAAATGGATCGAGCTCGATTGGGGATTCTGCATCCATAAACCAAAAAACCTCTTCTGGTAAGTAAACAACTCCTCATATGGGATTTTATGCTTCCAATTGTTGTTGCTCTGTTATAAATATGGGCTTCTAGGGTCATCGGCTTCAGGGCTAGTTACAAATACTCTCATAGGATTATCGTCCTACCAATTTATTCGAAAACCCAACATCACATTCATCCACACTAAAATATCTATTTTTCACCAGTTGCTGATCACAACCCAAAGTATGTTGCTCCCATCCACTAGAAGTTGGTAGATGTGCCATTCCACTACCAGATCTTCCTTCTGCATGCTGAGGAGATGCAAATTTAGACTTGCCATTGGGAAAACTGACATTAATGCTTTGAGACATCTTGTCAAAAGCTAGTAGCTCACTTTCCATTACACCCTCACACTTGGATGCACATGGATAATCGTGACCAGTCAAACTTCCTGATAAAAAACCCTCAGAATCTTGTAAAGCATCCTCTCCAAAATCTGGTACAATATCATCAAGAAGTTGAAAACGCCAGCATTTCCTAGTCTCATCATCAGAGGTGCTAGAGGTTGTTGATTCAATCTATTTAAGACATCTTTACCACATCTCTCTGTAGCTTCTAACTTAAATACATCTGGATGCATTTCCACCAGACCAGCAACATACACACATGCCTATTCATGCACATGAATCAGATATGGAAAATGAATTGCAAGCTATTGTTTGTCTGTGTAAACACGGGAGATTTAAAGAGAATGAAAATAGTCTACAAAGTATTGACTGATGGTTGCATTAGGACCCACCCATTGACCTTTCAATAGCATGTTACAGTCTTTAGGATATTTATGTAGAGAACTAAGGTTTGGTTACCGGTTCTCTTATAAATGTACAATAGAGTGGAAAAAAGACGTAATTTCATGCAATTTCTCCGGGTAGAGAACTAAGGTTTCATTGCATCTGGGATCAGGAGAATGCCAGGTTTTTAAATTCGTATTGGTTGTACATATGCTACAATACCATGGAGGTTTCTGATAATAAGGGAGAGATGGTAGGGTTTGTGATAGGAGAGGGTTACCGGCAACGATTGGATCCCAGGGTAAGATGATCGGAATGACTGCAGAATTGCTTTGAGTCACGTTGATTCCTAGAATCAACCTAGTACCAACCAAGCCTAAAAAAAGTGGGAATCGACAATATTCTGCGGTAATTTTTTATCTATTTTATTTTCGGGTTTTCAGTTGTTGGCTGGGAATTTTTGCTAGTGTTTTCTATACTTTTGTAGTAGGTCTTTGGTGGGTACCAGTTCTCTCATAAGGGGGTGTTTATTTTGGACTTGGGGTTGAAATTTCTGAAGCTCGAGGGTCATACCACTTTATGTTTTTGGATTATTGAACGAAGGTTGTGTTTTGGTACCGGTTATTTTTTGGGGTACTGCAGAATCATTAGTTGTCTTCCACTAAGACTGTAGCCTCCTGGACAAGTGTAGACGTTCATTTTTTTGTGAGGGGCATGTGTTAGGGTTTTTACTATATACTTTTTCGTCCTTGCCAGGATGACTTTCTCGAACATTCCTCCATTCCTCACCTGCCCAGCCGAGGATTATCGGGGACAAAAGGAGGGTTCGAAGGTATGTGGTGAGCCTGGTTCATCACTACCACATTGTTTTCAGGATGGTATCGCTCGGAAGAATGGACTGAGTGGGGCTAGGGCTAGACATGGGCGCCATCTGAAGACTATTAAGGCAAGGGAAGGGTTGGAACAATATTTTATTGAGGGAATTAATAATTTGGACTGGGTGGAGATGCTGGCTGGAAGAGTACTGGTTGGCCGTATCGAATTTGCCTCTGGTTCTAAGGGGGAAATTCTGGATTGGGTCAACCAGAATTGGACCCCCATTTTAGGGCTGGCTCCTAGGGTTAACATCCTCCCTAACCGTTGGATTATGTTTATCCTACCTGATGTTGTGCACATTGAGGATATTTTGGCGAAGAAGTGGTCATTTAAGGATGGATCTATCATATTGAAGCGATGGCACATTGCCTTCGATCCTGTTAAGGAAAAGCAAACTCGCAAACATATATGGATGCTATTGTCGGGTTTGCCAATTGCACTTTGGACTGAGAACATTCCGGATGGGTTGGTGAATAAACTTGGGTCTTTTGGTCAGTTTGACAAACAATGTCTCTTTGGCGTTGATAGGAGGGTGGCCCATGTGATGGTAGAATTTGACTTGGTTAAGGGTTTACCTGTGGATGTTGAAATCATATGGGGGAATACAATTTTTTTGCAAAGGTTAGATTACTACAGACTGTCCTTCCGTTGTTTTAAATGCAAGGAGACTGAGCACGTTATGGCCCGTTTCCCTAACCTGCTGTAGAAGGAATATGATGGGCATTGTGCTGAAGTTTCGGGAGACCACTCTTTGGACGATAGACGCTTTATGGAAGAATGTCCCTCTCCGATCAGACCTAATTCGGGCAAGATCTCTCCAGATTCAATCACTCCATATAAAGATGAATTGGATTTCTATATGCATATGGAAAAGTCATTAGATAGAAGAATTTATGAGGGATAAGTCAAGCTTAACCTTGGGAATGTGTGTGATGAGGCTGTCCATGATCAAGTTAGGGTTTTGGGGAAGGTTGTTTGCACTCACGGTGTCCCTGTTACCTCTTGTGAAGTTTGTAACTCATCACCTATTTCACAGCATCCTAGGCTCACCAATAACCTGGAGACTGAATTGGATAGGTCTTTAAATCTTGTCTGTGATCGGGATGAGGTAATATCTATTGAAGAGGGTTTGGCTAATAATGGTTGTGACACAAATTCTGCCCCAAATGATTTCTTGTCCCCATTGACTATCTATTCAAAAAACCATTCTTCTAAGGATTGGGTCACACCGATCAATGCCAACAGATTTCTTAATGTCGCCATCAGGAAATGCCCCAGGAAACCAAGGACTTCTGACCCGTCTACAGTTGATGATTTTATCCCTGTCTCTACTAGAATTGATGAATATGCTGATAAACCCTGTGTTGAACCTTCCTGTGTTTCGGATGAGGCCCTTAGAGCATTTTTGTCTCGGGTGGAGGGTTACAAATGACCATGCTCACTCTTAACGTCAGGGGTTTGGGTAAGGTCTCTAGGACTAGGGCCTTAACCCATTTGTTCAAAGTTACTAGTCCTACAATGATATTATTACAAGAAACGATGTGCGAGGAGTTTAGGGCGGTTAATAAGCTTGTTGCCATCCTTCCCGGTTGGGAATTTGTTGCTACTAATGCTGTGGGTATGTCCAGAGGACTTATGGCTGGGTGGAACCCTACCTTCTACAACTTTTTGGCCTATAAAACCAGCTGGGGGATTTTCCTGGATGGGTGTTGTACCTATTTGAACTTGTCGATTACTGTGTTAAATTTATATGGCCCATACAAAGATCGTGGTCCTTTTTGGACATATTTGGGTAGTTCTGAACTTCTCAACTATAAGAACCTTATCATTGCGGGTGATATGAACTTCACAAGTAATGTTGGAGATGTGTGGGGTTCACATGCTAGATTGGATGGTATGGCAAGTTTTTTTACTAACTTCTTAGAGTCTCATGGATTGGTGGATGTTTTCCTAGGGACACTCTCTCCAACTTGGACCAATGGCCGGACTGGGAGTGCTGGTGTTCATAAGCGCTTGGATAAGTTTCTAGTTAAGTCTGTGGGCTCGACATAGATATTGGATTGGAGAATCCAAAATTTTGGATCACTGGCATGTACATTTTCAATTTGATGATACACTATGCAAATTAAAGTACCCTTTTAAGTTTAATTCCACATGGCTGAGGAATGTGGAGTTTTGTAAGATGGTTAGAGTTTTTTGGATAGGTTGTGACATGGAACCGGAGTTGAATCCTGTGGATTCATTTGTCTTAAAATTGTGTAGGTTGAAGGAGGTTGTCACAAGATGGATTAAGAACAAACAAAGGTATGATGTTTTGGAACTTGAAGTCTTAGAGAAACAGATTAAATAGTTACTTAATAAAAATATTAATGGTGCACTGGATGATGATATCGGTATGAATGTAAAGTTGCTTGAACAAAAAAAGGATGGTCTATTAGCCCAAGAGGAAATGGATTGGAGGCTTAAGAGCCGGGACATATGGATTGGCCTGGGGGATAGAAATACTAAGTTTTTCACTCTTACGCTTCACATAGAAGAAACACCAATGTTATTTGGGATCTTTCATATATGGATGGGAATAAGGTTACTGGACTGGAAGAACTACAAGTTGCTGCTAAAATACACTTTGGTAGCTTATACACTGACCCTGGTTGTTGTAATCTCCTTACCCAACTACAAGTGGTTCGGAATTATCCATTTTTTATTGATGAGGATGATGCTTTGAATTTAGGGAAAGAAGTCACCCTACAAGAAATTGAAGAGACATTGAAGGGGTTTGCCAAGGACAAGAGTCTTGGTCCTGATGGATGGACAGTTGAACTCTTCCTTGCATTTTTTGATATTATGGGAGAAAATATTTTGAAGATGGTTGAGTTCTATAGAGTTGAGGATTACATTTCCAGTAGCCTTAACTCTACTTTCCTAACATTAATACCTAAGATTGGCAAGCCTGGCACATTTGGGGATTTTTAGCCGATTTCCCTCTGCAATCTGGCCTGCAAAATTATTTCTAAGATTATCTCTATTCGCTGAAGCCTCTCTTGTCTAGATATATTTCAGGTGAGCAGTTCAGGTTCTTGAAGGATCGTCAAATACTGGATGCCATTGGCATTACCCAGAAAGTTATTCATGCTATCAAGAAGAGAAATCTGAAAGCTTTGCTGCTCAAGATCGTCCTTGAAAAAGCTTATGACAGGGTGGATTGGGGATTTTTACGATTGATCCTTATTCAGATTAGCATTCCCCCTTTGGTTCTTCGGTGGATAATGGCGTGTGTTTCTACTGCTAGTATTGTTGTTTTGATTAATGGTGCACCATCAGAGTTTTTCAAAATCACTAGAGGGGTTCGACAAGGTTGTCCATTGTCTCCACTCATTTTCCTACTAATCATTGAGGAGCTGAGCAGATTGATCGGAGCGGCTAAAGCTACTGGCACTATCAAAGGTATCAAGTTTTCATCTAAGTTGTCTCATACACATAGCCTATTTGTAGATGATGTTCTTTTAGTAGGGTTAAACTCGGTTGAGGAATGGCAGAGCTATAACCACATTATCAGGGAATTATGTGATGCTTCAAGTATGCTGGTTAATAATAGGAAGTCAAATATTTACCATTTTGGGATTGGAAGTTGCAATATTGATGCTTTTAAGAGATTGTTACCATATAATTTTTGCCCATTAGAGGATGGGTTTAAATACCTTGGATACTTCCTAAAGCCATGTGCATATAGGAGAAATGATTGGTTATGGCTTATTAAAAGAGTAGAACAAAAGATAAACCACTGGACTTACAGGTTATTATCAATTGGAAGGCGTCTGACATTAGTTAAATCTGTGCTTACTGGCATTCCAGTATACTGGTTTTCTCTCCACCAGATCCCAGTTTATACCATTAATTGTTTGAGAAAGCTCTTTTTTAACTTTCTTTGGACAGGAGGCTCGGCTAACAATATGGGAGAATATAGCGCTGCCAGAAAGTAGTGGTGGATGGGGTATCGGGAATTTGTCCTTATTTAGCTATGCACTCAGGTTGAAAAGCTTTTGGAGGGGGCTATTTCGGTCCACTCTTTGGTCTAGAATACTCTCGATTAAATATATAAAGGGTGATGTGATTAACTGGATAAGGAATCCATTGAAGCAGATTAAGGGAACTTCTCCCATTTGGGATGGATTCATCAAAGTCTATTATTGGATGGCTCAAGATTTATCATGGAGAGTCGGAAATGGCAAAGATATATTAGTGGGCATTGACCCTATTATGGGGATGGATGAAAATTATACATTGTCCACTGAAATTATCAATACTCTACATCGCTTTGATTATGCTACTCTTAATAAAATTAAGAGAACTAACCAGGGAGTTAATCAAACATACTGGCTCACTACGATGGAGATGGGATTTCAAGATGCCACTGCCACAGAATGGGATCGATACATCAACAAAATTAATTATGTTGGTTGTCGATTGACTATGGAGAAAGATAATTTAATCTGGATAAATAACTCAGCTACAAGTACGGTGAATGCTAGATTAACTTACAAAGCTATCATTAATGATTGGTGCATATTTCCAGCTGACTGGTGGTATAAGGTTCTTTGGAAATGGAAGATCCCACTGAAAATTCAGTGTTTTATGTGGCATGCTCTCCGTGGTGGTCTGAAAACATGGGATAACTTATCCAAGAGAGGTTGGATTGGCCCGAGTATATGCTTTCTTTGTAGGAATAGCTTGGAATCAACGAATCATATTTTGGTTGAATGTGAGTTTACTAGATCACTTTGGTATTTAATTACCATGGAGCTCAAATTAAATGATCAATGGGGCACGGGTCTGTTTGGAATATGTGCACTCAATTGGCACAGGAAGTGAAAGAGTATCCCATTTTCTCCATGCTGTGATTTCTTGGGATGTCTGGAGATCTAGGAATGAAGCCTTATTTGAAGACATGAGTCCAAATTTGGTTAAATCATGCAACCGAATCCTGATGGTAATTAAATATTATTGTTATGTACTTGATATGGCTTGCTCCAGACAGGATAGTGCTCCCAGCATTTTTACATCATAGGCCGGTGGCTTTTTTTGATGGATCGGAGGTGGATGGTTTTTGTGCTGTGGGGGGTGTGATTTATATAAACAAAGACCACTACTTTACTCTTAAGTTGAACTGTGGAAGGGGCACTAACACCAAAGCAGAATTACGTGGGCTCTGGAGAGTGCTTGTTGTTTCTTATGATTTTGGTTTTCATGCATTGTCTATTTATGGAGATTCTAGGGTGACGATCAAATGGGAAAAAGGTGAGTATAATCTGAATGTGATCTCTTTATATCAGTGGTGATGTAGAATCAAGGAGAAAATTAAGTTACTCAGGGATATATATTTTGAACATATCTATTGGCAACATAATGCGATGGCAGATGCACTTTCCGAGATGCTCATGAAGGTGAAGAAGGCTATATCAGATGGGAAGAATATCTGGAGGCACAATGTATTGATTCAGGTATTGTGAACATATTTGAGTATTAGTGTTTGTTTTTTGTATCAGATGTAGTCACTTGCTGGGAACATAGTTATTTTTTGATATTTCTGTCACTAATGGACTAAAGCATGCAAACTCTTGAACATAAGTCTTGTTATTACGACTTATGCATTTTGTACTATTTGATTCTCATAATGAATAGCAGTAGTACGGTTTTTTTCCGCTGAAAAAAAAATTCCATTGAAATTTATTTTGAAGTAGCCCTGGTTTTCTCCACAAGAACTCTGGAATAGTTCTCTCATTTTCTAGGTTGACGATGCTGAAAAATATAAATTAATCTTAGAATATGAACTGCAATGTTGAGCATGTTTGTACTATAAATTTGATCGTTACATGGTGAACTAGAAGTATGATCGTTTTGATGTAATACTTGAAATCATATTTACAAGTTACTATATCAATTATAAATTTTGAAGTAATACTTGTAATCCCCCTACACCCTCACACTTGGATGCACATGGATAATACATCTTTACCACAGCTCAATGGCATGCCTCCATAGGATGGGAAACCAAGAGGGAGCTCAAGCAAAGATGATACCCAATAGCGCTATGAAAACATAAATATGATAAAAGGCAAGAGCGCTCTAGAAAAACTGATGATACATGTCAATAATCAGGTGACATGAAAGTGAAACACTATATTCATCAACCACTAGCCAAATGAAAACACACCAATATCAACCATCATGAAAAACCACATATCCATAGCCACTAATCCAAATATATCATGAGATTCCATAGGCTAAGATATCATCAACTGTAGATCATCATCATACTAGGCCATCAAGAGCATCATGATTCATGATATCATGAAGAAAAACTCTAGCAATATACCATCAAGCACTAGCGATCTAGAAATCATAAGCAAAAAAATCCCCTACGAACCCTAGCAAGATAGGGGGTAACACACCCAAAGCGAAAAAAGGATCCCAATCCTGAGCCAAAAAGATGGTTGTCATATGATCTGCCTTTATCAGAAGAGGAAAAGGAACACAACAAACATCAGATTTAGGACTATAAGATTCAAAGGAGGTGGGGTTATCCATTTTGGGAATGTTTGTGAGGAATATGGAAATGAGTGGAAATGAGAGGGGCATGTCTTCATGTCCGCCTAGATTATTTTACCGCTAAAAGCATATCCTTCCCTATAATTTCATAAAAACTACTAAATTATTATATAGGCCAACTAGAAGTAGATCCTTCCCATGCTTGTCTTGCACTTCTCTTATATAATTGTCAACCTTCCTAGTTTGGGCATATCAATGGGAATATTTTATGTTTTAATCTCCCTCCTGTAACCTAATAGATCTATTATTTTGCCTCCAATAAGCTTCCTCCTATGCTAACAATAAAATCCTACCTCATTCTAGATTTTCCATTTTTTTCATGTTGTCTTTACAGTAATCTCCCTTTTTAAGCTTCTCGTATAGTGGCTCCAATTTGTCTTCCACCTCTACCAACTTAAGCTAGTTTTGATTACTCTAGCTTTTTTCCCAAGCATTTGTGATAGAATTAATCCTTTTTAATTTGTCTTGGCAAGTCATCATGGCATCTCTTTTGGAATTGGATCATATGTTATCCAATCCTTGGTTATCAAATCTCCAAATTCTTCATTTTTTAGCCAAAACCATCAAACTTGAAGGGTAAGCAAGGCTTTTTCTACATTAGATTCTAATTGAAGAATGGAGAAATGATAGGAAGTCCACTCTACACCTACACAAAACTTGAACATCATTTTAAATAAACATAATTTTAAATATTTAACTAATGATTCCAATCCTGAGCCAAAAAGATGGTTCTCATATGATCCACCTTTATCAGAAGAGGAAAAGGAACACAACAAACATCAGATTGAGAGAATACAGGACTACAAGGAAATCCCATCCTAAAAAGGCAAAAAATGCTAGCATTTGAGACCGTGTCCCAATAGGAAGAGACTCAACATCTTTACAAAAAAAAAAAATTGCTTTTAACAAGCAAAGTCAATTCCCACTTAAAAATCCTCAATTCCCCTAAGCTAAGAAAGTATGGCTACTCATGTAAAGTAGCTTTACATTGGTTTTTCCATAGAAAAGCACTAGCAGGCAGTCAAATGTGTGCCATATAGATTTGCAGTTGTCCCTAATCATCCAAGTGTCCCCAAGGAAAGGACATTTACAAGAAAGCAAGTTAGTATAAATAATAAAAATAGTTAAATTCAACCTAAACAATGCCCAAAAATTCATGCTAGATAGGCATCGCCAAAAGACATGCTCAATTGTTTCATCTGTACCACAAAGGATGCATGCAACCAAGGTTGTGAGACTCAGACTTAGTAAAAACTTGGCCATCTTGGGACTAAGCAAAACCAAACTAGGCTCAAGAATTGGTGAAACTTAACAAATAGAGAAAATAAAAATTAAAAAAATTAAAAACTCAAAATATAGCAAATCTAGAGTTTTGCCAAATTTCATTTTCAGACAAATTTAGCCCCAAGTACTTGTTTATGAAGACTTGGAAAGACTGGAAAGTCCCTTCCAAGTCTCACAACACTGCATGCAGTGTTTGCAATACAAAAATTATGAGGCCTAGTCTTGAGTCTTGACAACCAATCCTTGGTGAAACATAAGCCACCCCAATCTACTGTGCTTGAATGCAGATTGAGATTTCCAAATAGACTAGCACCTCTTTAACCAACGTGCTTCATTTTGGACGCAGCCCAAGTGGAAGAAGTTTTGATGGCGAAGTACAAGTTAGGCGAGGCCTAACATCAGCCAATTTTGGGAGAAGCAACTCCGCAATTCCTGAGAGTAGGGTATGGAGCACAGTGAAGTGGCAGATAAGGATTTGTCCCCTTAGTAAAGGTGAAGTACTAAGGACGATCAAGGTAGTTGGAGCAGTTATGAATGAAGCAGTGGAATATCAGCTACAAAAGCAAAGGGTAAAGAAGCAGGACGCTGCAAAGGACGCGCCACTGTAGTGTTAGAGCCACGCGGTCAGAACTGTGACTGTCAGAAGAAGCGTCAGAGCTAGAGGAAGCGGCGCAAAAGGATAGCAGAGCTCCAGCTGTAGCTAGGGTTTTACCCCTAGCTTGTGCCAATGAGCACCTACTAAGGAGAATGGACTCCTTAGTAGCAGTTCAGTATATTAAACTAATAATGCAATAAACAAAACATTAAATTATTTCTAATACAAGCATGAAGCATAAACACCAAAATGAAAGAATGTCTTTGTATTGATGTTACCTTGAGTGTCAAGGTTGGTGAAGCCCTTTGCAGTGTCCAAGAGGATGCTCCAAGCTCCAAGAATGCTCCTTCTCCTTCTCCAATGTTGGGGATGGGCCAAAGGTGGCTCTCAAGGTGAAACTAGTTCAAAGGTGGACTAGGGTTTCGAGAGAGATTTTGGCAGAGTAAGGGTGCTTGTGATTGTGGATATGGAATAAGGGATCTCCATCACCTATTTATAGTTTTTTGGTGGTGGAGTGCTGGCCCATGGTTTTAGGAAACACATGGTTTTAGGCAGCTGTATAGGGTTTTTTTTCTCCTTTTCCTCATTATTTTATATTTTTATTCCCTTTTTAGGGGATTTTTGCTATTTTTGGAGGAAAAGGGGGTTTTTTTAGCCTTTTTTAGGCTATTTTGATGGTTTTTTGGCCTTTTGGAGGCATTTTAGGCCTTTTGGAGGCTTTTTAATGGGTTTTTTTTTTGGATTTTTAATGGAAATATGGTAGGAAAATGGACAAATGAGTCGTGTAATGTGGTAAATGAGCTAGTGAGCACTTTTTGGGTGTTAACAGCGAAGTAAAGACAAAGCATGGTCGGAGAACCGCGCCATTTTGGGTTTAAGGGTACTATGGGGGTTGGCCCATAGTTATTATAAAGATGCGACTTTCGACCACAATCTATAAAAAGGGAAATTTTGTATAAGGAAGGGTTAGATCTTATTAGACTAAAGTTAGATATTAGACTTATGTTATATTTTGAGAAATCTAAGAGAGGAAAAAGACTCTGTCGCTGTGTGCGCAGAGATCCATTGTAGAGAAGAGTCTGCAACTGAGTGCGCAGACTGGAACTGTTAACCCCTTCCAAGAAATATAAGAACAGTTTGTGTGGACGTAGCTCCCATCTGGGGGGTGAACCATGTAAATACTTGCATTGTGTGTTTGAATCTCTATTTATATTGAATGTTTATGAATTTTTATGCTTATATATGTGTTTTCATATGAATGTGAATGAGAATAATATGTTAAGTAGCGGAACATGCATGTGTGAACATTGTGAAGTTATGTTAAGTATGGTAAATGTGTAGTCATAGAATCAAAGTAACAATGATTCAATGAAGTCTGTAGGTTGTTGGGATCTGTGAAGTGAGCAGATCCCTATAGGTTATTGAGATATGCGAAGCACGCAGATACATGTTGGTCACGATATGCGAAGTAGATGTTGAGTAAGTTGCGCACATAGGTTCATATAACATAACCGCGCGTCACCAGGTTACAGAAACTTGATTCTGTAACCACCCATCTTCGCTTCAGGTGAGACTTGAGCCTGCGCGCAGGTTGATGCCGAAAGGGCCAGTGAAGGGGATTTTGTTGAACTAAAGACTGGAAAGAATCTCGCAGAACCCGAGTCAGCCCCAAGGAAAGTAGAGAAAGAAAAAATCAACCAACACTTCAGGATCCCTCACCCCCCACCTTTTGTTCAAGCATGGAACCACTTCATAAACATGATGCTTGGAATAGTGGGAAACCCTCCTACAAGCAACATGTTTTATGGTGGGTTGTAAAGAAAATGTTTGGTCTGGAGTGTGTTCTCATGCAATGCTTATCTATGAATGACAAGTCCCACTTAAGACAAAAATCATGACTCAAGAACACAGGGACTAGGATAGTAGCTTCATGAAAACAATAGAACAATTTGACAAAGCATGCAGGAACAATGCCATATTTTTGTCCAAAAGAACATTAGTACCTACTTGAAGATAAAATGTTATCTGGGAAAAAGGTTATAAGAGGGAACTTACTAGGTATAGAAGAAGAATAAAAAATTCAATATTTCAAAACCTCAAGTTTATTTTAATCCAAATGTTAGGTAATAATTATACTCAAATGGATTGATATGAAACATGAACTAAGCAATCAAACAATGAATAAGTAGGGATAATAATCAGATCATGTTGATAGTGGTTTGGACAACTATTCAAATAGTAGAATCTTTAATTGAAGTGGAAGCAGGTTCTTAAGAGACCATGTCAGGAAAAGGAATATTGATTAATCCAAACAACTTAAAGAAAAGTGCAATGCAACATGCAATAATAATGTAACATCTCGGCAATCACATGTCTCACTTACAAATTAAATCTTTTGAATGCATAGATGTTTTCCAGACTGCTGTCAAAAGAATCCATGTTAATCCTCAACATGTAAGGGAGCAAAAGCATTGGTGCTAGCCTACAACAAGATCAAGAAGATCTAATGGTTGGTGGATGAGTATGAACTATGAAATTCATGAACCAGTGGTCAAAAGTTTAAACTTTAAATGCCACACAAATAAAAAACATAAGGGAGGAAGCATGAAAATGGGCATATGGAAGAAGCAACTAAAAATGCCAGATAATGAGAGAATGGAAAAACATTAGAAAATGTGAAAATCTAAAACTTAGAAATCTCAAAGAATATAACTTAATAGTAAATAGACAGATCACCAGCCAAAAGATCCCAGAAAGTGATTACAAAAGAGAATAAAGAAAAGTTGAGAGCTTAAAACAAAGCTGAATCTTGTTAATGTCGAGAAGAAAGTTGAAGCACACACACAACCATGCACAGGTAGTCTCTAGTCAATAACAACAATATTGCCAAGAAACGTACTTTGGATTAGCAGTAGTGGAGTTTCCATCACTTCCTCATACGAGCTACAATGGTCCCAACTACAAGATCAAATGTGTGCAGCCTTCACTAAATCCTACCACTAAGGCTCCTCTTTGTTAAAGCTCCATCTTTTTCAAATCTAGGGTGCTTAGTTGGTTCTTCTCAAATCTTAATAACAGTATTGCAGTCAATAATAGACTGCACCATTCTGGTATCACAGATGGTAACTGTGAATTGTCAGAAATTTTAAGCATTTAAACATGCTCTATGGGGGTGTAAGGTTGCTCAAAGGTTCTGGTAATGGAAAATGATTGAGTACTCTTCCCTTCATTGGAAAGGGTTTATTTGATGTGACAAGTGCATGTTCAGAAAATAAGGAGAGAGCATATGCGATACCATATGACTATCAGCCATCTCCTTCATGTGGAAAAGGTGATGTCAGGAAACCTTTAGGCGTTAATGAATATTCCACTACGTTGCATATAGGAGAATTGTTGGCTTACAGAGCAGATTTATCTCTCTGTACCTACCTATGAGGTGACCCATTAATGCAAAATTGTATGATGTATCTTGTTGTGTGCAATAACGAAATATAAGATGCTTTTTACTTTCTCAAGAAAAAGGTTATGCCATGGAAACATACACAAAACACACTACATAGCCCACAAAGCTGTCAGTGACTATATTGATGATGGAGAACCTGCATGGTTTCTTTTAACCTGTACATGGGTGCCTGCTAATTCTCCAAGTGAATTAAGCAATGCCAATGCAGATGTGCCCTTTGTATTCTAACCCCAATCCAAACATGCACCCAAAACATACCAACCAATGCAACTATGATAGAACATAAAGTACTTAGAGACTACAACAAAGGAACCTCTAAGGTTATTGATGTTACGACTGCCTAGACTGAGTGTGGGAAGAAATGGGTTGAATGCCTGAATTGCAAATGTAACTGATATTGATAATGGGGGAGTTGACAACACAACTGTTACTTGAAAAAATCAACTAATAACAATTAAAGCAGACCCACTTTTGAAAACACTCAAATCCATACCTGGAATGGGGAATTTAGTTGAATTATCAATCATGCTATGCTCGGGAATTAGCAACCTCTTGTGGCAAGGGGTATGCACCACAATTCCATGTCACTAAAGAAAAATATAAACTGGTCGGGATGTATTATGCTAGTAACACACAACTAAGTTGTATTTTCACTTTCTGTTTATATATTTGTATAACAATTTCTTTTTCTCTTTTTTTTGCAACGCATTGGAAACATTCAGGATGGTTGAAAAGTGGACATTATGCATTGGAGTGTCCTGTGTTCCCAACCCAGGACAAGCAACCATTGCTTGTGTCCTGCATAATAATGCTACAAATTAGGTGTTCCAGCAGAAAAGGGATGTATGCAGAAGGACTACAAATAATGAAGCCTATTATATTGATCTCATTGAAGGGCTACAAACAACGCTAAAGAATGGTTCCAATCACATAGGTGTCTTCACAAACTCCAAACTTGTATGCAACCAGATGAAAGGCACATACCAAGTCAGGAAGGAGCATTTGAAACAACTTCATAGGGAAGCTAGAATGATTGCTTCCCAATTTGACTCCTTCACGATAAATCACCATAGCAATATTGATAGGGTGTCCAATGATCTACTGTATGGGGAAACATCGACATCATGGGAGGGGCGAGGGAGAAATGATTTGGTATCAAGTTGTATTCCATCAAAATTTTCTGATGGACATAGTTATGGTTCTCTGATATGTGTATCTTTTCTTGTTATCTTTATTTTGGTGCCTCTAATGGTATAACTCTTATGCGTATGAGAGGCTCCATTGGCCTTATGTTGTAAACTTGCAGAGATTTTAGTAATGAAACAAACAACTCCTTTGTGTATTTTTCTGTTTCTGTGCAAATTTCAAGTTGAGATTTTCAGTGTATAATTATTCACTGTATTCTTCCATTGATTAATCCTTTCCTAAAATATTTCCAGCATCCTTATTTTGAAATTAAAACCTTGAACTAGCTTATCCAGGGTGTGATTTATTTATGAATATTTGAACCAAATGTCCTTTTTGTTATCTATGGTTTTGAATTTATATATGTTGGTCTCAAAGACTGGGCAGCTAATATTCACCCAATTCCCTGCGACAAAAGACTATAATTTGACTTGCATTATAATTGATAAAGTACCTAATACATAAGAGGATCTATCACATAAAGAAAGGAATAAGAAAAAACCAAACCTTCATTAATGATATGGATGTTCCTTCGAGGGGACAATCATTATCGACCTGATTCTACTAGTGTTTTTTGGGAATATAATTGCCATTAGTTGTAGACTAATTGTTACACTCATGCAGTCGTTTTACTAGCTTTACATGTATGATACAATTATAACTCTAGGAAACTATAACTCTAGTTAGGCAATATTCAACAAAAGTTTGGTAGGGCTTGGATTACAACTTAACCCACAATAGATACATCTAATTTGCTCATTGAACTTTATAAGCAATTTTATCCCCCTGCATGGATGACTTTCGGAAACTTTCAAAGTTCTCCTTAAAATTGGTAATAAATGTGCATATTCAAGTTTTAGTGTAACACCGTATCCGAGTGTTATGGAGAATCCGTATCTGTATAAAGAAGAGATCCATCTTCATAAATAATACATATTGAATAATAATTGAATGTGATGATTTTTACAATGGATTGCCCGCCTCTTAAATATGGCTTGGGCATTGCGTAGAAAGGTCATGTCCTTTCAATACTAATTCTAATTACTGACTTATTAATGATTATTAATTTATATTTTACTTTAAAATTTTATATTCGTAACATTGCCTTCCCGTTAAGGAAAGCTTTGTCCTCAAAGCTGTGTTTTGGTGATGTCGTCTTTTATTCTGGCTTTGTGTCGAATTGATGACGTGAGACAAGCAATTTTGATTATGACCATTACTTCCTTTTGTTTCTTTTGCTTCGGAGTCTACATTGAATTGATTTTTTATGAAGTTTCTTTTATGTTTTGACCACTTGCTTGGTTGTTGCTTTTAACTACTTTTGTTGTCAATTGAACAGACTCGATCGACTTGCCCATGATGACTTTTTTTGTGGTGTCATTCTGATTAACCCTATAGTTGTTCTTATCGATGTTCTTCATAGTGGTCCTTGTGATGACATCTTCTCTTCGTCTGGTTGTTATTGTGAGATTATTTTTGATGTATTGATCTTCATTACTGTCTTTTTCTTTAGTCTCTATCATAAGTTCCTTTGTTTGTTCTTCCTTACTTTTGGTGCATACCGCTTCCGTTAGATACTTAACCGCATAATTGGCTTGATTCTCGCCGCAATTTTCATCAAGATCCTTACTTTGATCTTGGTTGACATAATAGTTTTACGTATCTTCCTCTTTATCCTTTTTATGTTCCTTATCTGGTTTTTCTTTCGGGCTTTGAAAATCATACTTTGATTTAGTTTCGGAGTCCTTGTCTTGAGAGGCCTTCGGTTTGCTTCGTTGGCTTATCTTATTGAAGGTGTCGTGAATAGTTTTTTGAGCAGCTCTTATAACTGATTCTTCCATAGGAACAAGCATTTCGTCCATCTTTTTCTTTTGCTCATCAAAAATCAATGAAATGAAGATAATAATAAGTAATAAAAAGCAATATAATAAAATTATTATTATTTGTAAATAATAATATTATTATATGTATTTATTATATAGTTTTTTTTTAATAATATCTAGTAACCTTTCAATAAATAAACAACCTAATTAAGGTGTGAGTTGGTTTCTTGATAAAACTAAGAGTTGGTTTTATAAAACCAAGGGCTCACAAAACCATGTGCGGTTTTACTTCTTCTTCTTTTTTTTTACCTTTTTTTCTTTTCTTTTTAGGATAAGGTCCTATTTTTAGGGAGACCCTAATATAATGGTTAAAAACCAAAAGACATCCAAAGGATGGAATCAAGCCCAAGAAGGGGCTCTGATACCAATGTAACACCGTATCCAAGTTCTCCTTAAAATTGATAATAAATGTGCATATTCAAGTTTTAGTGTAACACCGTATCCGAGTGTTATGGAGAATCCGTATCCATATAAAGAAGAGATCCATCTAATACATATTGAATAATAATTGAATGTGATGATTTTTACAATGGATTACCCACCTCTTAAATATGGCTTGGGCATTGCGTAGAAAGGTCATGTCCTTTCAATACTAATTCTAATTAATTACTTATTAATGATTATTAATTTATATTTTAATTTATAATTTTATATTCGTAACATTTAGTCGATAAGATTTTTTGTTGAATGTACAAACTAAAGTGAAAGTAGATAAAAAATTAACATCAAACAAAAATAATAGAAAAAATTGTAGAGTAGGTCAATAAATATATTTTGCCGTGGCTAAAATAAAGATCTCTTTACCAAGGTTTGGGCAACAAGAGCTCTTGATAAAGGTTGGGCATGTCAACAATTTATGTGTGAAATCTAGGCAATTGTTGGGCAAATGTAAGCCATACAACAATTGTATAAATAGGGACATCAGGGGTGATAAAGAGGCATATAAAAACATTTTGAAATGTTTTTTAAGAATCTTGGGTAGCTTGAAAGAGATTACATCTGCATCAGCGGGTTCCTAGAGGAGACTAAACCTGTAGGCTTGTACATGAAGCTACAAAAGTGTGCAATTATAGCACACAAATGGCTAGAGAAGTATGGATTTCCATCGTTCCAAGTGTATTCATTTCCACATTACAATGGTTAAATTACAAGCATGCAGAATGGTAATGTCTCTTATGAATTTATTAAAAAATTCAATCCGATATCCAAATTGTGGAACTCCCAAAGCAAACTTATAAGGAGAGTCAATTGCTAAGAGCAACCACACCAAAACCCTAATCCAAAAAGAAGCTTAATTGAGACAAAACCCTCATTAGTTGGTTCCAACTCCATTACAAATCCACGCACCTAAAAAACATTAAATTGTTGTCATTAAATCCTCCAATGAGGTATATAAGGAACCTTATTCCTAATATTTTACATACAACGATAGTTGCTTTAATTCTTTTCTTTATCAAGATGCAAATTCATTAAATAACTTCTTGCCACCATTATTAATTCACCTCTGCATTTGTCAAAAGTTGCCAAGTTTGTTTCCAATATTGTCTACGTTGAGACCTGGTAATCAAACAATGTTGATTTCTTTTAAGGCTTATCTATAATCAAATGTCGAAAGGAGTTTAAGGTAGGTCATCCTTCCAGGTTTGTTAATGTTATATTTTTCATGACCTTCTCTACCATTTTGTGTTTTCTTTTGTGTCACTTTTGCGAACACCCTAACATAAACATCATTAACACCCTCTAGTTATGGAGATCTACTAATCCTCTATTTCCTCCTTTGGATAAAAGTGTCATAAAGCTTAGTATCAATAGCAATTGCCTCGACAAGCAGAGTTTTGACTATAATATGTATCCAAGAGGTAAATGATTTTGTAATCAACATGTTGTTTGGAATTTGGATTTTGTGTTCTTTTGTTGCTTTTGCTCCTTTTCTTGTTCCCTTTTGTGTCCCAGCCTCTTCATCCTACTTATTTTCCTCCTCTTTCTTTTTTTTCTCCTCTTGTTGCTTCTTCCTTCTATTTTCTACATCTCATTTTCTTTTATCTTCCCTTGCTTTCTTTTTCTTTCTCTCCTCCCCAATCTTTCTCCTATCTTCTCCTACTAACTCTTGCAAAAAATGGTAAACCAACATGCAACAAGTAAATTACTTTAAAATGATTAAAAGTGTAATTTTAGTATCTAGAGCAGAAGCTGGAAAAATGTAGTTGATGACAATTGGAGCATATTCATTAAAAGTACTCCTTTTTATCTTGACAAGCAAGAACACAACTCAAATTATAAAACAAATGCAGTTCAGTTGGCATCTTGCACATCACAAAATAAATGTAATCAAACTTAGTGTACAGGTGCATTAAACATTAAAAGAATCTACATCTTCCAGCACCACTATAATGCACATCGCTCTTCTATGGTCCACTTCATGCAATCCCATAAACTGAGTTAAACTTTGTGTAATTAATTCAATTTCCATAGAATTCTGTTGAGACAATGCTCTAAATTTACATATTTTACTATCATGTACAGGACCTTGAGACAAACTTTTGTAAATTACTCTTACATTCTTCTAATTTCCTGAATGACAAAAGTATTTTTATCTCCGAGACATATTATTCAGTTTCAAGTGCCCTTAAACTTGCCTTTGAATTCAAAATGGACATTACGAAAATGGGTTTAAAGCTTTGAACTCAAACAAAACAAGGTTTCCTTCTCCTGTTGGACTTGACCGAGAAAAAAAAAGTAACAGGCCAATGGGGCATCAATCCACTGGTCATGTCAATGAAATATTAAGTCATACAACAATGTTCCATTATCACTCCTGGAATGGCATAAGCTCCCTCATCATATTCAGTATTTTTCTGGAAAAAATCAAAATAAACCAGATTTGAAGTTATGAAAAATATTTGAATATATACAAGATTTGAAGTTCTGGAGAATTCTGGAAAGTATTTGTATTTGTCTTTTTGGTTTGAATATATAATTTGATCAAATGCTTAAATTGAATGTTGTCTCCTAGAGCACTATAGATGCATAGATGCATGGTCATATATTCTTATGGAAAGTAGAGTCTCCACACAATGAACATATGAACAACCCAGGACAATGGGCAATCTTGGAAATATGCATATGATACGTGGTTGCAGATTACACTGGCAAGAATCATTCAATATTCATATTTCATTGGTTTTGATCTAGTGATGGTAATTTTTCTATTTTGTATAAAATTATAAGTTATATAAACATATATGGTCCATAACACTCATGTATGGATAATCCATAGACCTTACTATTTTATCAACTTGCTTATACCATTCATATGTACCTATGCAAATTCATACATTGAATTGAAACAAGATTTTTATGTAATAAAATATCTGGTAGAACTCCCCTTCATGGTTTACTGGGGAAATGCGCTGCTACCTCTTTCAACTCGTGTGTTAAGAAGACAAGTATTTTGACTCTAAACCTGAGCTTTCATACAATTTGTTATCAATGTAATAACCAAGTAGTTGTAGCTGAGCAATATCATTGTCCGAGGAAGCTTTTAACAAGAAGAACAAGGACTTTTCCAATACCATTGTCCAAGGTAGCTTTTAATAATTAGAACAGGGCCCCATCCCATAATCTTTGCCCCCTTTCCGAGATTTGTTGTTGCTTGTAAATAATGATTTTTCAGAAGAATATAGTGCATATCCAAACTATAGGTTTGATTACGGTCTTGGCATGTCTCTTAACCGATGATTACAAGAGATAATTGTAAGTTGCTATAAACAACATGTCCCATAGTCTGTACTTTTGGACAGAAGGAACACTTGGATTTTTCACACATGCTGAACATCATTTGAATTAAATTCACTTTGATATGTCAAGAGCATATTTGTAATTACATTATCATTACAGAGTTATAACTAACGACATGCGACAATGTTACCAAAGGCAAACCTAGGGATCTAACAATGGATCTTTAACTTTTTTCTGATCTCCCTTGCACTTCTTTCAAGATAAAATGAACTAAAATGCCACAAAAACATATGGGCCATGATACATGTTGGAAAATAAAGAGAAATTTTGAAGAAATTAGAACAAATATTCCACTAAAGAAGGTATGCCACACAAAGAAGATATCTTTCATTAATGAGAATACATTTATGACACAATAATCTTTTACCGAATAGCAGAAGTAGACTAGACTTCATAGTGTGATAGATGGTACAAGTATGAGAGAATATGGGAGTTACACCTTACATGGCAGTTATTCCTACAAAGTGGAAAAGACTACAATGTTCTTGGAAAAAAAAAATTAATGGACATAATTTTGACACAGAAGATTAAATCCCAGCAATGAAATTCTTTCACTGTATGTTAGCATGTGGCATTGCATTTGTAGAATTGCTTTGCTTTCTCTTTGCAAATTGAGCTTTGGCAATCAACCAACCATGTTCGGTAGGAGGATGGCCTTGCATATCCCCATGGCCTTGGATTGGTGGCAGGATCAGGGACTGTTGCACATCTGCACACATCAACACATCATATGTTAAAGGATGGTGATGCATAAAGGGTATTTGGCAATGAGTACAAACCATGGCATTTTCTAGACCTTGTAGATAACCAATCGAAGAATTGTCAACCGGTTGGGCATGTCTGGACGGAGGACAACCCCTCAATAAATTACTTGTATCTGTAATTAAAAAAAGAAATAGTCACTATAGACCGTATTGCCATAGTTCAGAGCAAGAAGTTGATATCATGCTAAAATAATAGTTAAGAGATGATTAATTTTTTTTAAAGAATAGTTCAGTGTAGGAAGTTGATATCTCGCTAAAATAATAATTAATAGAAGGTAATTTTGGAATAGCCTCACCAAAATTGATTAGGGATTTACGAGAGTTTCATTAGACCTACTTGGCATAGTAAGAAACGTAGGAATTCCTTGCATATCCCCATGGCCTTGGATTGGTGCCACGGACAAAGAGTGTTGCACCTCTGCACACATCAACACATCAATACATCAAAAAATAAAACCATTGGATTTGTAACCCAAGATTGAAAAAAAACAATGCGTTGGCAACAGAGTTGAAAACATAGCCTTTTGCAAACCTTGCAAATCACTGGTTGGAGACTTGTCAAGCAATTTTGCATGTTGCAGCCCCATATGGATTTGAATTGAGTTGAGGGTTGCGGATTGTTGAACCTCTACAAACATGAACGGAAGGAATGGATATGCAACATACATTTTTAAAAACAATTCACTCTCACAACATGTGAAAAGTCCCATGCTATGTACCTGGAATGGCAGGAAAGGTTGGGTGGTTTTGCATTTCCATTTGGATTTGGTTTGAGGCCATCGTTGTGGGTTGTTGCACATTTGCAAAATATAAAGACAACACATATTAATTATTTTGATGTCTAAAAAGGGTAATCTAAGCCCATTCCCCTCTCCAATCAATGAGACTAACCTGGGACCATGGGTAGTGCTTTCTTTGCTGGAGGACGCCCACGTTTGTTGAGGTAGTGAAATTGAAACGGTTCATGTTCACATGCAGGGACATTCAAATCAATTTCCATTCCACTATCTTGTTTTTTTATTCTTTGTTTATTTGTAGGGCTTAGGAAACTCTTCTTTCTCTTCAAAGACAAATCAAGACCATCCAACCCAACCGTGAATTCAAAATCCATAATGTGTTGATTGTTGGCCTCTTCCAACAATTTTTTCACCATATCAGTCAATTGTTTGGTCTTGCTCACAGTAGTAGGGGGGTTGTTTTGAATCAACCGTATGTATCTATACAACTCCTCTCTAGCAAGATGAAGTGCCTCCACATCTGCATCAACACTATCGGTGGCCACAAGATCAATGTTGACATCTACACTAAGGTTGTGGGGATCAATACTTATTTCGGGAGGGTCATTGAGTGTGTTGGCCATTGCATCCCAATGAAGTAATGGTTTTGAATTGCTTAAGTTGAAATATAACCAGTTGACCTTTATGCAATGCTTGCAAATATTCCCACGAATAAACCATGGGCATTCACACACTATAAAATTTGCACAATACCACTTGACAATGTATACCTTATCAGGATTACTTTGACTCCTCACCCAATAAGCATTAGCTATACTCTCATGATGACAAAAATCATTGTCTGGAATTCTTTTGGCCTTTTCCACTGATGATTCATATTGCTTCTTTTTCTTATAATTGTTCAAGTATCCTTGTGCTTTCAAAATTTCTTTGCATCGATAACAAGGTTCGACACTTGTTAGGAGCATGTACAATAACTAATCCATCCTCCAAGCACATTTCTTCCTTCAATCACATAGAAAGACGGTATTCATGTAACAATGGTATGACTCAACGACATTGTTGGTCTCTTGATTGGCATGAGGGAAATTCCGGCATCCTTTCACCCGCATCCCTAAATGTAAACAAACAAGTTAGTGAGCAGGTATAACATGTTTATGAAAGATAACAACAAAAACACCATCAAGAGTTTGTGCACTTACGAAGCTTATCATCAGTAACCCAATTCTTATGGAAGTAATCTAAGAACTTCCCCTCATCTGCAAATTTTCTAAAAAATCCACGGATTATATCATCCACATCATCATTGGAACTGTGTTTCATGATGAAACCTAAACCATTGTACATATGATCGACTTTTTCTTTACTACTGGCCAAATTGTACACATTTTTTTCCACACCCTCCGTACATGCCAAACACACAAGATCACCTCACACCCTGTGACCCTCCTGCCATATTTAAAGCATTTAAGTGTGAGATTATTAGAATAAATGCAAGATGTATTGTAGCATAAGAACATTGAAGTTACCTCAAAGCATAAATTTCAACCAATGCATAATCAACCATGAAGACATTGAATTTCCAATTAGGACGAATTTGGTAACCCCTATGCATGAGCTTCTCCAACCATAGTGCAACACTAGCTGATGTATTTCGTTCTACCACAACCCATTCTACTGGAACCTCGCTTTGTTATTCATCAAAATCCACGAGTGTGTGAAGCCAATACTGCCATATTCAAAGAACGTGTCATGTCAAATTCAAGTCATCGATCATATTGAATGGCTACAATCCAAATATGCATATCAAATCAATCATCGACATTCGAGTTACTCCGTATTTAATTGTACTAAACGTTGAATCCATGACTATTATGATATTGTGGTATACCTTAACCATGGCCTCCAACATCCATTTTGTTTGAACTCCCATGATAAAAGAGACACTACGACCATTGGGCTTTTGGTAAAAAAAGAAATCTTTCGGTCACTTTTGATACCATAAGTTGACTCGCGTTTCATCCTTTTGGTGAAGTTGGTATTTACCCTTCATCAACCGGGTGTATATGTTTACAATATCTTTCCTAAGTAGGAATAAATCCCTATCTCGAGCTGCCGGGTCCATGTCAACATGCCTCTCAATGTGCATTTTGTAAGCCGAATCAATAGACATTCCCAAAAGATAACAACTCTCCACATAGGAAACAATGTTCTTTGAAATCTTTGGCTTACACAATGTCCTCACGTTACCCAAGGTGTCATGTTTTCCATGACAGAGCCATGCATCCTCATCTTCATGCTCGTACATATTGTAAGTTAAAATTGCTATATTAGGACATTGAACAATAACCTTCACAATGAAATGGAATTGGCAACCCCTCTTCTGTGAGGTCCTTCATTTAGTTAATTGCTCTCCTCTTTTGTCATCTGGGCCATATGAACATTGATAATTGTGCATTAAATTTTGAAACATTAGTAAATACTATGGATGATAAATGCAATCTCAACAATAATATGTAGCCAATGCACTTCAAAATACTTACACTTCATATCACAATGCAACACTATCTCTTTTTCCTGGTTGTTTTCCTTGTCGCCGTAGGAAAGTGCATGGAGTATCGCGGTTTGTTTCCTCTCCTTTGATAAAGTCCTCAACTCTATGTGAAGGTACTAAAGCAACGTGATCAATGCTCTGGTTTTCTCGATATATTTCAAACCAAATTAGGTGTTTACTAGAAAAGGTTGTCTTGTCTTTGAGGTCTTGCACCCCAAAATCCATGATACCCTCCCATTTGCCTCGCTTGCCCATTTTGTACTGATTCCTACAAACAATATGCAAACACATTAGAAATTTAGACTATGCAGAAACATGTAAGCTGCACAACTTTCTATTCTATGAACATTGAAATCCCATTCAATTTTGTGATAGTTAAAACCATTTTTTATGTAAAGAATCTACTCTTGTTTATAATAAAATATAAGACAAAACAACATAAGAGATAAATGATCCTATCCAGGTGATGTGTCTAAGCCATCTTACTTCCTACAAAATAGCAACACGCTAAAGACAAACTTGTTGCCGGGAAAATGGGAGTTGCTCAGGGATCAGGCCTTTGATGCTCAAATTGTTTCCATTCACACAGGTGGGTGATTTTAACAGTTTTCCTTGAAGCATATATACTTATTTGCTTCAAAGAACCAAAACATTGGTGTCAAAACAATAGTATTGGGAATTTCTTCTTCTTTTCTCTGGTCCTTAGAGTCAAAAGCTCGTTCCCAAGAGATGAAGAAAAAGATGCAGGAAGTGCTCTCTGGGATTAACAACACTACAGTTACTGATCAATTAGTGAATATTTTGGCTTCAGGATCCCCTCTAACCTTAAGAAATATATCAGGTCATGGATTATCTCAGGATATAGAGGAGAAATATTCTTGCAGAAAAGTACTTTTTCCATGTTCATCTAGATCTTCAACCATTGATGATCTCAAAATGAATTCTGTAGGCTCTTCAGATAAATCAAGTACATTGGATTTTTCCATCTTCCTTGCAACATGTTTATGATAAGGATTTCTCTTGCTCTCCTAAATCCTTGGATGTTTCAGGAACTGCTTTTTCGTTAGTAGAATCTGGATCAGATGTAATAGAACGTTGAGACATGGTTATTCAGGGACACAAAATATACAAGGGGCTTGATCTTCCAATAATTTGGAATTGAGGAAAATGGTGTTACAAAGTTGGGAATTCCTGTATAGGTGTTGGAAGATTTATCAACGGAAATTATTGATGATGTAGTCCATCTATTCCTGAATGAAGACGAGTTACAACAAGGGGAAGAGAAAGAACTTGAAGATTTTAGAGATGACACAAGTTATAAACTTGATAGCCCATTCAAGTGCCAAATTAGATGTTTCTTGTAGAAAAATGAGTCACATGGAGGAGGATGAGAAATCTAAACATGAGGAAATTCCATCAGAAAATATATAGGAATATTAAAAAAAGGTAAGGTAAAATGGACGGAAATGAAAGAACTTGAAAGGGTTATGGAGAACATAGAAAATATAAAACTGATGATTGATGGAAGGAAATTTGAAGTCACTTATAGATGTGAAAAATGTGTCCATACAGAGTGGAAAGGATAAGTTAAACTTTATGGTGGAAACTACAAAAGATTTGGAGGATGCTACTAATTGCACATGACACTACCTTCCCCAGAACACGGGGAAATCAAATGAGAGAAAAATGGGAGAACCTATAAAGGTTGCAGTGGTTGAGACAAATGAAAGGGATTCAATCTTAGGTTCAGTTCCATTGAATATGAAAGAAAGGGGATTGCAATTATACAATTTCCTTATTGATGGCCAGGGAGGGATCCAAATCCCTATTGAATCTATAAAAGCAAAAGATTTTGACAAGGTCTCTATGGACCTTTCCTCTTCATTGTATACAATTGCTCAGTTGAAACTCTTACAGGCTCCAGGTTTACCATGTCAGATATATGGATCTAACTAAAATAGCTTACCTATCTATGCAAAATAATAATATATCAACAATAAGTACAAAAAAGAGAACAAGAGACAAGAGTACACCGGATATACGTGGTTCACCCAATTGGGCTACGTCCACGGGAAGGTAGTCTTCTATTATCTACATCATATCTCCCTCAAGCTTACAAGAGAGCAATGCCAATAACCCCAATACAATGTAGCAGTACTTGTGTGAATAAGTAAAGATCATATGTAAGATGTGACTCCCTTGACTCTATTATATACTAAGAGGTGAGGAGGAATTACTCTCACATATTACATGTGGGATAATATAATTCTCCATAATAATATCTTTTTATATAATAATGAATATCAAGAGTATATTTTACCATAATGAATATGGGATATAATGTATTACTCTTTTACATAAGATTGTGGATATCTTTCGACATAATAGAAAGACATTATTACCTTCCAAGGAATATAAAATATTCCAACACTCCCCCTTAATAATGGCTGGGAGAAAATCCCACTAACAAAGGAAGGAATGAGTCATTACTGCTCCCCCTTGATGACAACTTCCCTCATCCCAAGTAAGGAATGAAGATGCACATACTTCACTGCGGTTAAGGATTTGGTGAAGATATCGGCTGCCTGCTACTCTGTAGGACAATACTCAAGAGAAAGAACACCCTCTGCAACGAGACCTCGAATGTAATGAGCATCAAGATCGAGATGCTTTGTCTTGGAGTGATATACCAGATTATAAGCAAGTTGAATTGCAACCTGATTGTCACATTTCAACAGAGTGGACGATTTCGGAACTAGACCAAGCTCAGTGAGAACATGCCGTAACCAAACTGCTTCTTTTGCTGCTTCTTTGGTTGCTTTATACTCTACTTCACACGAATATAAAGAAAGAGTCTTCACCTTTTTGTTGGACCAAGAAATCGGACCTGAACCAAGTTGAAATATATAACCAACAGTTTATCGTCGATCAGAACTATCACCTGCCCAGTCAGAATCTGTATAACCAAAAAGTGAAACTGTAGTACCGCTTGAATAAAAAACACCATAGTGCAATGTCCCCTGTAAATATCTCAGAATTCTCTTTGCTTCTTGCCAATGACTTTTTCATGAGGTTGCTGCATGAACCGTGAAACCATACTGATGACGAAAGAGAGATCTGGTCTGTAGTGAGTTAAATATATCAAACTGCCAACTAGATGACGATAAATAATAACATCAACAAGAGGAGTAGTACACTCAACGGTTAACTTTACATCGGACTGAAAAGGCGTAGGAGCAGGTTTACAATCACTCATATGGAAACGAGCCAATAAATATGTAGCATACTTTGGTTGAGAGAGAAAAATACTATCTGCCAGATGCCAAAATTGAAGACCCAAGAAATAATGCAATATACCGAGATCAGTCATTTCAAACTGCTTTTGAAGATCACTTTTCATACTTTGAATGAGAACAAGTTGTCTGCCAGTGATAATAAGACCATCCACATATAAAACAATAACAATGATATTATCATCAACATGCTTAACATACAGGTTATGATCAAATATACAATGCTTAAAACCATTATTCAAGAAATATGTATCAATTTTATCATACCATGCCCTAGGTGCTTGTTTAAGACCACATAAAGACTTGTGTAATTTACATACTAAACTTGATGATTCAACATTAATAAAACCAGGAGGCTGTTGCATATAAATTTCTTCATTAAGATCACCATTTAAAAAAGCACTTTTAACATCCATTTGGTGTATTTCCCATTTATAAGATGCAACAATAGATAAAATGGTTCTTATTGTATTCGTTTTAGCAACAAGAGCAAAAGTTTCATTATAATGTATACCTTCAAGTTGATTAAAACCTTTTGCAACTAATCTAGCTTTATACTTTTCAATATGTCCTTCTGCAGTAAATTTAGTTTTATAAACCCATTTACAACCAACTAAATTCTTTCCTGAAGGAAGAGGAACAAGAGACCAAGTCTTGTTCTTCATAAGAGAATCATACTCAGCAGACATAGCTTGTTCCCAATGAGGTTTACCCTTAGCTTGAGCATAAGAGGTAGGATCATCTGTGGCCAAAACTTTGGTCATAAGAGAAAAGTTAGATCTAGTTCTATGACTATCGGAAGGGATTCCGATATCACTTCTTGCATATTCAAGAGTTTTCCGGGCCCAAACAGGTGTTACAGCGTATTTTTCCACCTTGTGAGCATCAACACTGATTGGCCTTCAGTACTCATTTTATAGACTCAGATCCACATTTTATCCTCTAGGAACACATTAATTCCTATTTTTGTTCCTATACGCTAGCTGTTCCACTATAGCCAGCGTACACGCAGGCTGTTCCACTATAGCCAGCGTACATCAAGTTAAATGGTAAAAACCATAGAAAATTTACTTTTCACTCCAAAAAGCGGTCTTAGGGTGACCTTTGGCCCTCCATGTACCCCAAAAACGACTCGATTCAACCTTTCACCTACCTTTGGAAGGCTATATATTGAGCTCTTATGGTGCATGGAAGGAGGAGAAAGAGAAAGCACCGTAACTCTATTGGATTTTTGCCGTGACTTGAGTCTACATCCATTGATCCTTGTTGTTGTGAACTCTTTATGTTCACCTACCAAACTCCTTTCATAGTTTGAGTTTGCCATTGCATGGGGGGTTGAAGTGGTGGAGGCACTAGTGGAGGGACCTAGTTCTTGGTTCAGATTGGTTGCCAACAAGAGGTTGTATTGTGTACTTCTTGTTATTATTAATGGAAATACTCATTTTCTCATCCAATTGATCTTGTAAATGTTGTTTAAATTACATTGGGTTACATTTTCTTATTATATCATGGACCATGCTATTGATTATGCTAATGTTTTTAATACATTGTATGCACTTGCTTGTATTTGTTGTTGAGACTAATCTGCAGGGTCAAGTGTAGAGATTGAAAGCTCAACGGGGATCTACTTCGAACATCCGGCTGAAGGTTACTCTTATTCTCCATATCTTAGCATTTTCATTTATATAGCATTGCATTGAGAATTGAGTTTATTTTTGGTAGTCATCTGTCTGTTGTGGTCTGCCCCGAGCCATAGGAAGTTTTTCTCCATAATAGAAATGGCGACTCCGTTGGGGATGAACCTCCATTTTGGGGATTTTTAGACATTTTTCCTTATTTTGAGTTGTTGTTTGTCGAGCTTTTGTGCCATTGACTGGCCGTTGGGATTTGCATTAGAAAACTTTATTTTTTTGGGCTGTTGGACTCTTTGTTGCTTCATTTCCTTTTCCATGTACACGGGTTAGCCTAGCTTTTCCCGCGTCTACCCGCTGCTGTCAGTGCTGTAGCCCGCGTATAATGCCGAGATGATGTAGGGCTTGGGAACAATAAAAATTCAACCATTAAAAATTGAAATAAAAGCATTGAAATGGAAGAGGGGGATGTGACTACCAACCTGCTCCTAACGGCTCGATGATCCGACGCTTCTAGCTCCCGGAATCAACAACTGAAGATTGAGGTGAAAACTAATCAAAAACTACTATTTGGGTGAAATGTAAAAATGGAATAGTAATTGTAATTTTTTATTACTATTTATAGTTTTTAAACCCCACTTTCCTATAGTTTTTATCGTTTTGAGCTATTAGTGGACTAATATGTCGTTATGGAGTACCATTTTGAACAAATTTTTCCGACGAGAGTGGTTTTTTGACCGTTTCGCGCCTACGACAGGTATATTTTACACCCATCATATAGGTTAGATGTCATTTTCACCCGCATTGTGCATTTTGACCTTTGACCATTTTTCATTAACCCTAGGTGCGACCCCGCTTTTTAACTGACATGGAGCCTTCACATTGTTATAGAAGTGTCGTTATTTGGCGGTAGGGCTTTTCCGACCATGGGTTCCCTAGTTAGATCCTTTTTATGCCTTTTGGCACCGATGCTGTTGTCTCTCCTTAGGATTGGGAGTACTTCGTAGTTACGTCATGACTTTGTGATAAAGACTCATACTCTACTTTGTCTTATGCTGGCCATCTCCCATAAGGACTCCCACATTTTATATCGAGTTGTGATTGCATTGCATCATCCTGCTTGCCGCTTGAGCCTTGTGCCGGCTCCCGCTTACTCAATTATTAGCCATGTGCCTAAGCACTTTTCTTTTCGAGCCAAGCAAAGATTTCATTTGCCTTTCGCACTTTGATGACCCTTTACCCTGAGGGAACACCCCCCTAAGTGTCCACATCTTGCACATGCTTCCTTGCATTGTTCATAGGTATGTTCCACTGCTTGGGACTAGTTTGCTTTCCATTTGACACTCATTCCCTCACCTGTTGTACTATAAGCAATTTTATTCTTTTTCAAGCTTTCACAATATGAAAAAGACCAACAAAATAAAAAAAATGAAAAAGTTGGACGGGAAAATATTTACTTATTTTTGTTGTCCGCTGTTGTGTCACCTTTGAATAGAGCATCCACTCCACTCCATTCATTATGAGTCGGGATTATAGTAGGACCTTAGGAGCTATACTTGTTTCTCATATTTTACTCCACCGACTCATTAAGCTTCCAGTAATTATGGATCCCTTTGTTGATGTCTCCTGAATCGCACAATGTTATTATCATCTAGTACTTCAGTCTATGCTGCCCGAGCCTATCCATCTGCTCATGCTCTTATTCAAAGGAAGTCCTGAAACCAGAGTCGGCCACTCCTCATATCTCTTGACTATTGCATGTCGGCCATCCTTATTGAGTCAGTCCGTTCTGATCTTAGTTCACCTTCTTCTTCTTCTTCAAGTATTCCACTTCAACTCATTTATTCCGAAATTGAGACTTAGAGTTAGTTTAGTACCTTGAGGCTTGCAGTCATTAGTGGTAGGTTCTCTCGCCATCGACACTTTTGGGAATACATCAATATCCCCTGATCGATGGATTCATCTTAGTGTTTGAATTCAACCCATCTATTCACACTTTGATGATTGTATTCTGTGCCTTGATGCCCATTTTCATTATTGGTGGGTTATCTCGCGTCTGTTAACGGTACACATCATTGACTGGTAATCAGACGATGTCACATCAGGTTCAAGTTCAACACCTTTATTCACTTGATGGGACTTCCACCGTAGATGATTTGTGTAAAAGACCCCAGACGGTAGTGGCATTCAGTATGCTACTCATGAGCAAGATTGTACTAGATATCATTTCTCGTACATCAGCAGTTTGTACCTCCAGTTTGCATCAGTTGTTTCCTTTTCAGAAGGAGACCGTATCTTATTGTCAATGGGTCATGGATATGACTACTTATGACATGTATTCATTATGTACTGCTTATTCATGGCCATTGCATCAGATTGTTGTATTGTACCGACATGTATCTAGAGATATTATTGTATCATGACAAGTGGGCTACTCCTTCCATTTGTGTCTCCATCACTCCACTTATGAGATTTATAATGTATTTCGGCCATCGTAGTACCTTCTGTGACCTCACACATTAGGGGGCATCTGTTACATCGTATTTTTCCACCTTGTGAGCATCAACACTTATTGGTTTTCAGTACTCATTTTATAGACTCAGATCCACATTTTATCCTCCAGGAACACATTAATTCCTATTTTTGTTCCTATACACTAGCTGTTCCACTATAGCCAGCGTACATGTAGGCTGTTCCACTATAGCTAGCATATATCGAGTTAAATGGTAAAAATCATAGAAAAATTACTTTTCACTCCAAAAAGCGGTCTTAGGGTGACCTTTGGCTCTCCATGTACCCCAGAAACGACTCGATTCAACCTTTCACCTACCTTTGGAAGGATATATATTGAGCTCTTATGGTGCATGGAAGGAGGAGAAAGAGAAAGCACCGTAACTCTATTGGATTTTTGCCGTGACTTGAGTCTACATCCATTGATCTTTGTTGTTGTGAACTCCTTATGTTCACCTACCAAACCCCTTTCATAGTTTGAGTTTGCCATTGCATGGGGGATTGAAGTGGCAAAGGCACAAGTGGAGGGACCTAGTTCTTGGTTTAGATTGGTTGCCGTCAAGAGGTTGTATTGTGTACTTCTTGTTATTATTAATGGAAATACTCATTTTCTCGTCCAATTGATCTTGTAAATGTTGTTTAAATTACATTGGATTACATTTGCTTATTACATCATGGACCATGCTATTGATTATGCTAATATCTTTCATAAATTATATGCACATGCTTGTATATGTTGTTGAGACTAATCTGTAGGGTCAAGTGTAGAGATTGAAAGCTCAACAGGGATCTACTTCGAACATCCGGTTGAAGGTTGGTCTTATTCTCCATATCTTAGCATTTTCATTTATATAGCATTGCATTTGGAATTGATTTTATTTCTGGTAGTCATCTGTCTATTGTGGTCTGCCCTGAGCCATATGAAGTTTTTCTCCATAACAACAGGAAGGTTAGAAGGGACAGAAGTCACTTCAGGAGCTTCGAGACATTCAAGTGGAATACTTGAAGAAGAAGAAGAAGGTGAACTAAGATCAGTCACATAACTGGAAGGAGTAATCGAGATAGGAGTAATAGGTGATAAGGGAATATTCAGAGTAACATGAGGTTCAATAGACGTAGGTGGTGGAGAGACTTCAATGAATTGAACATCTCTTCTAATGATGACACTATGATTAGAAGTATCAAACAATCTATAAGCCTTAGTATCCCTAGAATAACCAATGAATATACACTTGTGAGACTTGGGTTCTAGCTTTTTCCGTTTTTCATCAGGAGTATGAGCCCAACATTCACAACCAAACACTTTAAAGTTACTAATATTTGGTTTCTTACCGTTCCATTTTTCCTTAGGGATAACATGCTTAACAGCTTTTGTAGGAACTCTATTTAAAATAAAGTTAGCACAACTTATGGCTTCGGCCCAAAATTTATTATGTAATCCTTTAGAATAAAGCATACATCCAGCCATTTCAACTAAAGTTCTATTTTTCCTTCCAGCAATACCATTTTGTTGAGGTGTGTAAGGAACAATATTTTGATGTTGAATTCCATGTTTAGATAAAAATATTTCAAATTATTTCTTAATGAATTCCCCCCCATTATCAGTTCTTAAAGTCTTAATCTTTTTACGCCTTAATAGCTCTGTTTTGGATTGTAATGCTATTGATCTCTGCTTTTGGATGTGGGATTATGCTGATACAGGTAGTTGTGATCTCTGTGGTGGCTACCTAAGCACCCAGCTTTTTGTAAAGATGATGAATGTACTTTTGATCCTACTTTAATAGAATGAAGGTCTTTTTTGCTTAAAAAAAGTCTTAATTTTTTACCAGATTAATTTTCAACCAAGGATTTAAATACTTGAAATTTAGAAAAAGTTTCACTTTTATGTTTCAAAAAATAAACCCATGATTTTCTACTAAAGTCATCAATAAAAGTAAGAAAATAAACTGCATTAGAGATAGAAGGAACTTCAAGAGGACCACAAATGTCACTATGAATTAATTGCAAAGGTTCTTTAGCATGCCAAGCTTTACCTTTATCAAACATTTCTCTGTGATGTTTACCAAGAACACAACCTTCCCAAACACCGTTAGTAGACGAAATATTAGACAAGCCAAGTACCATTTTAGTTAACATTTGCATTTTACCATAATTCAAATGACCTAATCTTTCATGCCATAATTTACTTAGTTCATCAGCATGAACAACATAGGAATAAAAAGATTGTCTTTTAGTTGAATTAAAACCAACAAATTTATATAAACCAACAGTATGATCAATAGAACCAGAAGAAACTACTTTAAAATTTTGATTGATATCTTTAAGAACATATTTATCAGGCCAAGCTTCAAATTTAAATCCTTTTTGACATGCACGATAAATAGAAAGCAAATTGATAGGCATAATTTGTTGGAACGGGATTAGTCCGTAGGAAGTGCAGAAGCCGACATCCGCGAAAGGGATGATCCGCGGAAGAAAGGGTCATTTGTGGAGAACGCGGAAGTAGATAGTTAGTTAGATAAGGGTCATGTGGACCATTTTGTAACCACTTAGTATTGTATAAATAGAAGTATGATTGTAAGCCTAAGGGCATCCAAAATCAGTGATGAATGAAGGGATAGATCTTTCGGGTTTTGATCTAGTAGTTGATCCATTTTGTATCTGCAATATGATGTATTGACTAGTTCTGCGAGGGTTATTCCACAGGTTTTAATGAATGCATGAATATGTTCGATTATGGTTTTATCTCTGTCTTTATTCCTGTTGAATGATGCGAATGTTTGATGAGATGTTTAATGCTCTATGGGTTTAGTAGTTGTTGTTTATGCTAAAGGGTAATCAAATCATGCGAATGTCTATTATATGTTAACTCTGCGATTGATGAATATGCGAATAGTGAAATGTTAGCATAGTGCGAATGACATAATCTCTAGTTTATGCGAGTGTAATGTGTGTTTGATGCATGTCCTCAACTCCACTGTAGAAACTTGGTTCCTGCAACCCCCATGTGCATCTCGGGAGAGACTTCATTTGCTCTGCGAGTGTTGCTGGAAGGGTTTACACCTTTCTGGGCCGGTGCATAAGGGAGTTTGGTTGATGGTTTGTTGACGACAGTGCGCAGTGAACCCCTGTCGAAAGTCGCTGTGTCAACAAATGGTTCCGTTGCCGGGACCTTGAAGAGGAAAATAAGAGGATATGCTGTGGCACCCGATGAAACTAGAGATTCAATAGTGGTTTGACAATAAGATAGAGGAGTTCGCGGAAGGATAAAATCAAAACCCTAGACAGACGGTAAGCAGTTGGTTATAGAAGTACATTTATTCAGATATCCATGAAATATTTTTTCATGAATTCCTAGTATTGCTGCACGAGTGGTTAGCGCAGCTAACATTTCAGAAGCACCATTTCCAAAAGACTGAGCCTGAGCATTAGACGCCAAAACTGATTCGACAGCTGAAACGTGTCGACAACACAGTATCAAGGGCTGTCGATTTCTGAGTGGATAGTATCCTAGAGGGATATATCACTGAGTTTGCAGTAGACACGATCAAGTCATACAACGACGCAGAGAGGAATTTCTTCAGGGGACCAAGGGGAAGGTTCTTGCTGTTGTTAAAACTGTGGATTAAGATGCTCGTCTGCGAAAAGGGCATTTTGAGGATGACTTCCGACGAGTAGAAAGATCAGTGTGCATAGGTTGTAGGTGTTGCGTGAATGTGGATCCGATAGAAAGATGCGGGGTAGATGGACATGAGCGACGATGAATTTGTATGGGAAGCTAACGAAGAGTGTGGTGCCTTGAGGAGTGGAGCGATATTCCGGCGTCCTGAGAAGAAGTGGAGGACTGAGAGAGAGTCTCCTAAGAGGACCAGAACAAAAGACTGCAAAATAGGACCACAAGGGTTGAAGCAACCTATTGCAATGAAGATGTTGACCAGGCTACCCCAAAAGCAGAAGAGGGACGGATCGTAAGTTACAATATACCTGCAACCCCGCGCACTACCCATAATTTTACAGGAAGAAACCCAAGCTATTCACAAAGTTTCCCTACGTGCAGCGGTAAAAGTAGTGCATCAGTAAACAATAACAGTAGGAACATTAGAATGGCAGACGACACAAAAATGCTCACTTTCCAGGGGAACGAGACTGAGGATCCTGAGAAGTTTTGGTTTATGTGCGAAGCAGTATGGACCGTGAAACAGGTCTAGGATGAAGCTATTAAACAGGGTCAGCTAGCGATGACCCTTAGGGTCCATGCGCTGTATTGGATTATGAAGTTTACGAGGGTCCCGACAGGAACACCAACCAAGTCGTTGGCGGAGATCAAAGCAGGAATGATCTATGAATTTAGAAATCCAAAGTTGGAATCACAATATGTCACCGAGCTCAAAGAAATCAAGCATTACCCAAATGAGCCGATATGGGAATTTGATCAGCGATACAAGACACTGATAGAGAAGGTAAGCTTTGGGATAAATCATATGTAGCACAAGGAGTGGTTCATCGCAGAACTGGTACCACACATCCGCGGACCACTAATGCAACAGAAGGTTGGGACCCAAGCGGAAGCATTGGAGATTGTGATGAAGCTAGAGGCTTCACTAATCAGTGAAACAGGGTTGGGTATGGATCGAATACAAGCACAACTGGAAAACTTGATGTTCCAATTACAAGATATGAATAAGGGGAAAGGGGCTTGCGAAGAGATCTGGTGTACAAGGTGTAGGACAGAGGGACACCACAAGGATCAGTTCCCAGACTTTCGAGAGTATTTGCAATCCGGTGCACCAAATCCCCTCAGTCAGGGAGGGTTTCCTTGGTGTCGTATCTTCCAAACGAGAGGCCATCGACCAGAAGAGTGTGTATATCTGCAAAAAAAGGTGTCGAAACCAGAGAACTTGTATTGCAAGTTCTGTAAATCGGTTGGCCATGATGACAACAACTGCAGAGCTTATGACCTACTCCAGGAGAGAACCGTAGCTGCATATTTCATGGCAGGAGAAGAACATGCACCGGGTTAGCAACAACAATAGTATAACCAGACGCCGACCCAGTATAATCACCAACCGTAGCAGTATGAACAGGGGCAGTATGGGAAAACACAGTATCCGACACCGCAATACCCACCATATGGACCAACGCAACAACCACAGTATGGGTAGCCGCAGTACCAACCATATGGCCCACCACGTGGAGGGGCGAGAGGAGGATTCCGTGAAGGTCGAGGTGCTGGCGTAGGGAAAGGAGGAGCTACTGGATGAGGATGAGGACCGATTATATGCTACAATTGTGGGCAGCATGGGCACTATTAGAGGGATTTCCCGAATCAAGCACCACAACAGTGCACTTATTGCAGCACTGTGGATCATAGTGTTGAAGACTGTCTGCAGCTCATCGCGAATGGAAAACCAAGAATCTGCCACTACCTCCATAGAACTAGAATCAGAATCCACCGGCTGTGTAGATGATATCAATGGAGGCTCGAAGACACCATGCGATTGTTGGAGTGGTGACATGAGGAGGAGCCGTGACAGGAGCCAACGGGCCAGGTGTTACTGTCCGACCAATAGCACGAAAACATGACACCTTTGATGTGGAGGTCGAAAGGGATATCTTCTTGAAAGAGCAGGAGGCGATGAGACAGAGGAGGTAGTTACCTCTTCAGGAAGAAGTTATCTACGACGTGTCACCGACGTTCGATGAGACAAAGTTGCAGGGAAAGGATAATACCTTGCAAGCCTCCTTAAAGAGTTTCCTAGAGTTGGCAAAGGATCAGGATGTGCTGGAGGAGATATCCAATCTCTTGACTCAACGGGAGGGTGTACGCCAGGAGCAAAAAGTTAATCGCATACACAAGAGGAAGACACGGAGAGAGATGTGAATGTTGACACAAATTGGAGATTTTGATGTCGATTCAATTATATTGGACCTGGGGCCGGAAGTCAACATTTTGACCAGGAAGACATGGGAGACCATGGGGAAACCGCAGTTGTCCTGGTCGCTAGTACAGTTGCGATTAGCAAACCAGAGTAAGGTTACTCCACTTGGTCAGGTATACCAACTTCTTGTTGAGATTGAGGGCCTCAAGTCTTATGCAGATCTCAATGTAATTGAAATTGTGGACAATACCAGCCCCCACCCAGCGTTGCTAGGGATCGATTAGGAAATCGATAATCTAGTGGTTATCAACTTTAAGAAGCGGGCAATGTCATTTAAGAATCGCGAGATGAGGGTCATTGCACCTTTGGATCCTACGGAAGGGAAGCGATACGTTCAATCGACGAGAGATGAATTTATGGAGGGATGGGATAGTATATACAATATATACGAGGATTACATTAATCCTACCGTAGATGGATAATTGGGTTGGCACAGTGTCAGTTCAGCGTTGTCGGATTCGGATGAGGCGCTTGAGAATTGGCAGAACTGGATGCATGAAGTGTCATTTAGAAGGTGTGCCCGAGTCACACAGTCACTGTGATGGATAGCCACGGAGGAGTGCGTGCTACCAACATATGAGGGTTTGTCTAATTTGAGCACCTTTCTCACAGAGTTTGAGGAGAAAGTGGCGGAGCCGCAACGTCTATTGGCCTTGGAGGAAGCCTTAAAGGCTACTCCTACGCGCTGGTGGGAAACGCACAAGTCAAATATCACAACCTGGCCACTATGTCGCCACCTAATGACAGTTAGGTCGGCGATGCAGAAGGATATAGCAGAAGGAAGTTTGACAGCAGAAGTGACCCGAAGGTGCATTTGGATGAGTGAGAAAGCAAATGGGGATTATGAGCAAAAGAGGAGTGGGTCCATGCATTCGTTCACACATTGGATGAAGTACCGCGAAGTTGGTATGTCGCAGTGGAATTGCAACGTAGAAGGACTTCTTGGGAGCAACTAACACTTGGATTCAGCCAAACGTTTTATTTCTCAGATGAGAACCCCTTCATCCATAGTGCGCTACAAGTGATCCGCGAAGAGATATTTGAAGTAGTACCGACAGAGAAACCATTAGAAATTTGGTGGACTGCGACACCATAAATGATGATGGAGTGCTATAACATCACATGAGAGCCGGATGATGAGGATGATCCGAGAGCCACCCATGTACCAGATTCGGAAGGAAGTCGCAGTGTCGAGGCACCAGAAATTTCTTTCGACAAATTCTAGCAACTACTGAAGATCAAGAAAGTAAACATTGGGTCGGAGGAAAACCCAAAGTTTGCAAGCATTGGGGATTATTGGGATGAGTCCACCATTGCGAAGATGACAGATCTGTTGCATGAGTTTCAGGATCTGTTCCCAACGAAATTCTCAAAGATGAAAGGAATTTCCGGGGACTTAGGCGAAATGAAGATTCCCCTGAAACCTGATGCGAAGCCAGTCAATCAACGGCCCTACCAGTTGAATCCCAGGCACAAAGAGAGAGTGCAGGCTGAGATTGAAAGGATGTTGGAAGCCGAAATTATAGAACCAGTAGAAGAATCTGAGTGGATTATCCCGATGGTGGTCCAGGACAAGAAGAATGGCGAGGTCTGAATCTGTGTCGACTTGCGGAAATTAAATGATGCATGTTTGCATGACCCATTCTCGACACCTTTCACGTATGAGGTGCTCAAAGAAGTCGGAGGCCAGGGGATCTACTTATTTACAGATGGCTTTTCAGGATATCATCAGATCAAAATTGCAAAGGAAGACCGACACAAGGCTACATTTGTTACAGAATGGGGCTGCTTTCAGTATATAGTGATGCCATTTGGATTGAAGAATGATCCAGCAATTTTTTCAAGATTAGCAGTTTCGACGTTCAATGACTACATTCATAAATTTCTTGCCGTCTATATGGACGATTGGATAGTATATGGGTTGGTCAAATATGACGTTACAAACTTGAGGCTGATGCTGGAATGATGTCGACAGTACTAGATTTCATTGAACCTGAAAAAGTGCATCTTCTGTGCTCCGTTCAGGATTTTACTGGGGCACATTGTTTGCAGGGAAGGAATGCTGGTAGACCCGACGAAGATTGCCATTATTATCGAACTCCCACCACCGATGACAATCAAACAATTGAGAGCCACACTGGAAGTTTATCAGAGGGTATGCAGCAATCACAACACCAATGGAGAAGTTGTTGAAGATAGACGCCAAGTTTGAGTGGAATGACGAGTGCCATAAGAGTTTGGACATATTAAAAGCGAAGACAGTTTTTGCCCCTATATTGGCATTTCCAGATTGGACGAAGGAATTTCATGTTCACATCGATGCGTCATCAGTCGCATTAGGAGTTATCTTGGCCCAACCAGGAGAAGGCGACATCGACCACCCGATAGCCTTCGAAAGTAGGAAGTTGTCTACTGCGGAGAAGAATTATACCACCACGGAGCGAGAAGGGTTGGCGATGGTCTACACCTTACAGAAATTCCAATACTACTTATTAGGGGGCCACTTTAAAATGTTCACCGACCACTCAACATTAAAATACCCGGTGAACAAGCCTGTGTTGGGGGGAAGATCTGTCACTAGTCGTTGTTATTCTAGGAATTTGATTTTGAAATCATTGTAAAGCCAGGACGACTGAATGCAGGACCAGACCACTTGTCATGAATTGAGTCAGGGAATGAGCCGAGGAGCATTGACGAAGGATTTCCAGATGCTCAGTTGTTCAGGGTTGGAATGGTCGATGACCATTACGAACAAATCATTCAGTTTTTGGCAACATGGGAAGTGCCAACAGGCGTCACTACCAACCAAAAGAAGCAGCTAGTCGTCAGAGCTGCAGAATTTCAATTAATGGCAAGACAATTATATAAAATGGGGCTAGACGAGCTACTTCGATGATACGTCCTTCCACATGAACATGAGAGGATTCTTGCGGAAGCTCATGACAGGATCGTTGGGGGACACTACGGAGGACGCGCCACTACGAGGAAGATTTTGTGAGCAGGACTATGTTGGCCAACGATGCATGGAGATGCAGCAGACTATGCTAAAAGCTGGGATGTATGTCAAAGGACAGGGAAGCCATCAAGGAGGGATGAAATGCCACTAGTACCTCAATTGACGTTGCATGATTTCGACAAGTGGGCAATTGACTTTGTGGGACCCATCAACCCACCAGGAAAAAGAACAGGGTCATGCTACATAATTACAACAACGAACTACTTGACGCGATGGGCAAAAGCAGCACAAGTGAAGGATTGCTCAGCTGTGACGACAACACGATCCTTTTCGACAACGTGGTCACCAGGTTCGGGTGCCCAAAAGTATTGACGAGTGACCAAGGGACTCACTTTGTGAATCAGACAATCACAGCAATGACAGAGGAATTTCAGATACAACACAGAAAGAGCACCCCTTACCATCCGCAAGCAAATAGAACAGTGGAAACATTTAACAAAATCCTAGAGCATGCGCTCACAAAGGTATGCAACACAAATTAGGATGATTGGGATTTGAAGATCCCTGCAATACTTTGGGCGTATCGTACAACTTGTAAATGCTTGATTGGATAGACACCGTTCAAACTTGTCTTCGAGCAGGAAGACGTAATGCCGATGGAGTATATCGTCCCCATTCTGCGAATTACAGTTGTCACTGGCATGAGCCACGAGGGAGCACTGGAGGAACGATTGGCCCAATTGGCACAGCTCGATGAGGATAGGTTCATCGTAGGATTTCATTAGAAGGTGGAAAAGGACCAATAGAAGGCGTGGCACAATCGCCATGTGAAGCAAAACCACTTTCAACACGGGGATACAGTTCTGCTATACGATAGTAAGTTTGATAAGCATCCAGGTAAGTTACAGATGCATTGGTTAGGTCCCTATGTTATAGATTTTGTGACTGATGGAGGTGCGATATAGCTGAAGAGCCTAGATGGCATGTTGTTGCCTAAGCTCATAAAAGGAAATCGGTTGAAACCTTATCGCCATGATCAGGTGCATAGCAGTTGAGAAACACAGTCGAGAAAAAAAAATGATGACAAAAAGTGGAAAGCATGCGGGAGGCATGGCCATACAGGTCGCTCGTCGATGCTTCGCACGGATTTGCACGAGGGAGTGAAATCCGAGTATGATTACTGGGGATCGGCATCACCAAGAAATGGTGGAAGAGTACAATGACGGAGTCGATTGGTTGTGGATAAGATTTTGCAAATGATGATCAAGTGTCATGAAGAAAGCATAAATACCAGGGTCAGGATTGCAGATCGCAAGTCGAAGTAGAGAGAATGTGAAGAAGAGGAGTAGTGCATTGTCTGATGCGAGTCTGTAAGTTAGATGCAGAAAGTTTGGAAGTTTAGTAGGCAAGCCCAAGGAAGCTATGGAAAATGGTAGTGAGATAGTTGCAATGGTACACTTCATTTCGAGCCGAATCACCCGTGGTGCGCTAAGAGCAAGAACGACGACTGTGCACAAACAACCAGCGAAGGAAGCGGTGCGGATACTTGGGAGGAACATAGATGAGGTCTCACCCGAAATGTCTAAGAGTGCGGTAGTAATTAGAAGGGTCGGGGTTTCCCCGACCACCAGAACCCCAGGGGTGGAGGCCTGCTGGCTCGAGCAGTGGATGGTCAAATGTGCGAAACAGATGTGCTAGAGCAGCTGGCCTATTTCACAATTTGGCAACGACGATGAACTTGTCCCTAGGTTGCAGCAAGCCTGATGTGCCCAAGAAAGCGCATATTAGGTAGATGACCAAGGTTTCAAGAGACAAGAGGATGAGTTCGAGGTAGATGACCAAGGTTGCAAGAGACTGGAGGATGAGTTCAAGAGATTGGAGGATGAGTTCGAGAAGTACATGACAGCGAGCTCCAGACGCCAAGAACAATTGCAAAAGTTACCACAGCGACAGACGAAACCAAACCAATGGTGTCCAGCTGAGGTGGCTCGAAGGCGAGCCACAAGTTTGTGTTGGGGGCTTGTTGGCACGGGATTAGTCTGCAGGAAGTGCGAAAGCCGACATCCGCGAAAGGGATGATCCACAGAAGAAAGGGTCATTCACGGAGAACGCGAAAGTGCAGAAGTAGATAGTTAGTTAGATAAGGGTCATGTGGACCATTTTGTAACCACTTAGTATTGTATAAATAGAAGTATGATTGTAAGCCTAAGGGCATCCAAAATCGGTGGTGAATGAAGGGATAGATCTTTTGGGTTTTGATCTAGTAGTTGATCCATTTTGTATCTACGATATGATGTATTGACTGGTTTTGCAAGGGTTATTCCGCAGGTTTTAATGAATGCATGAATATGTTCAATTATGGTTTTATCTCTGTCTTTATTCCTGTTGAATGATGCGAATGTTTGATGAGATGTTTAATGCTCTGTGGGTTTAGTAATTGTTGTTTATGCTAAAAGGTAATCAGATCATGCGAATGTCTATTATATGTTAACTTTGGGATTGATGAATATACGAATAGTGAAATGTTAGCATAGTGTGAATGACATAATCTTTGGTTTCTGCGAGTGTAATGTGTGTTTGATGCATGTCCTCAACCCCACTATGGAAACTTGGTTCCTGCATCCCCCTTGTGCATCTCGGGTGAGACTTGATTTGCTCTGCGAGTGTTGCTGGAAGGGTGAACACCTTTCTGGGCCGGTGCGTAAGGGAGTTTGGTTGATGGTTTGTTGACGACAGTGCGTAGTGAACCCCTGTCGGCAGTCGTTGTGTCAACATATTTTCAACATGAAAAACATCTTCCAATTGACCATTAGCAACATTAAAATTACCAGAACCAATTACGGAAAGTTGTTTACCATCACCTATAGATACTTTATGAGATGTGTGTTTATTATTGTCATAAGATGAAAATAAAGAAGCATTACCAGTCATATGTTTAGAAGCACCATAATCCATTATCCATTCCACATTAGAAGACGAATTACTAGAAGAAATAACATAAGCACACAAAGCTACATGTTATTCATCAGAACCATTCTTTTTAGCTTTAGCTTTTAAATGTTTCAATTTAAAACAATTCTTTTCAGGATGGTTAGTTTTACTACAATGTTTACAAGGTGGATACACTTTCTTCATCTTACTATTGTCATGATGTGCATGAGAAGCATTACCAGAGTTATTAGTAGGATTTGAAGTATGTGAATTAGAACCTTTAACATTATTAAAACTTCTCTTAGGATTTTTATTATGTGCCATTAGAGCTTTATTAGGTGAGAGTTGTCCTGGGACAATTAACCTTTCTTGCTCATTTATCAACCCTTTACAAAAATCATCAAAAGTAGGTTTCGTGGTATTTGAAGACAATTCAAGAGCTCTATTCCTAGTTTGAATGAACATATCAAAACAAGATGGCAATTTTTGTTCTACAAGAATTATAAGAGCAGTGTTTGTTTTCTTGTAATATTTACCACAATTATTTAATTTTTCATTTAAGGTTTTCACTTAAGCAAGATATAATTCTACTCTTTCAAAGTTAGTAGGATCTAGCTCAAAAATCTTCTTTTCAAGGTAATAGGCAGAAACATCATCAGATTTATCAAATAAAGAAGCAAGAATTTTCCATACCTCAAAGGGGCTGTCTTCTGCCTCTATACTTACCTGAAGACTATCTGAAACCGTTTGACCAATGAGCCCTCTTGCTTGATCACATTTATCTTCCCATATAGCCAAAGCTTGAGCATCAACAGGTTTTGTGTGTTCACCATTAACAATCCTCCATAGATTCTTACTCCAGAGAACATCAATAATTTTTCTCTTCCATGGAAGATAGTTAGGACCAACAAGTTCAGGAACAAAAGCTACTTTTGAAGTCATAATGGTACAAAAATAAAACCCAAATGCTAGAAATGACAAGAAAAAAAGTGAATAATAGAAAAAATGAAATACTTTACCGTACTGATCTGAATCTACAAAAACACAGTTAGAAAACAGTAAAGAAAATAAACTTTTACTTACAGCCCTTTTGAAAAAAAAGGCCAAGAAAAGCCACTCGTGGGCCTGCCCACAGGATACTAGCGAATAAACACTGATACTCGCGGGTTTTGCATGAAAAGAGTCGCGGTTACTCACGGGTTGACAGTAGAGTTAGCCATGGGTTCGCGGGTTGCGGTGTAATGGAGTCGTGACCACTCGCGGGTCTCTGTACTGTAAAGTCGCGGTTTTGCCGAAGCATTCACGAGTTCAGTACAGGGAGGGTCGCGAATAAACTGGAGTAAACGCGGGTTTGAAAGTGGACCAATCGTGAGTATGCTGAAGCATACGCGGGTCTGCGCACTAGCAAGCTGCGATTCTGTAGTGTATTCGCGGGTTCGCAGTAAGAACAGTCGCGGTTAACCGCGGGTCTCTGCGAATAAAAGTCGCGAGTGTCCAGTTTAAGGTCGAAAACAATGCTGAATCTGTTGAAGACGGAAACCTGCACAAAGTCTACCAAACTTGGACGGAAGCTGCCGTTTTGACAACCGGAAGATAGATCTCCTTGAGGAGAATCAGAAAATCATATAGATCTACAAAAACAACATTAAAAAACCCTTGAAAAATTTCTGCAAAAATCTACACAACAAGGTTAGGGTTAGAAAAAAAACTACAGAAACATGCCCAAATCTGAAGAGAAGCCTAATGGCTACCAGATTATAGAAAGCAAATCTACAAAATAAACAATGCCCAAATGATAAAATATTGTTTGAAAGCAATAGAAGGTTCTAGATCATATCAACAAGCTCTAATACTATGTTAGAGATATGGATCTAACTAAACTAGCTTACTTATCTATGCAAAATAATAATATACCAACAATAAGTACAAAAAAGAGAACAAGAGACAAGAGTACACCAGATATACGTGGTTCACCCAATTGGGTTACGTCCACGGGAAGGTAGTCTTCTATTATCTCCAGAATATCTCCCTCAAGCTTACAAGAGAGCAATGCCAATAACCCCAATACAATATAGCAGTACTTGTGTGAATAAGTAAAGATCATCTGTGAGATGTGACTCCCTTGACTCTATTATATACTAAGAGATGAGGAGGAATTACTCTCACATATTACATGTGGGATAATATAATTCTCCATAATAACATCTCTTTATATAATAATGAATATCAAGAGTATATTTTACCATAATGAATATGGGATATAATGTATTACTCTTTTATATAAGATTGTGGATATCTTCCGACATAATACAAAGACATTATTACCTTCCAAGGAATATAAAATATTCCAACATACCATATCTTCTACCTGAACAATATCATCAGTATCCAAGGTTGAATGCAAGAGCCACAGTAGAGTTTACAGTGGAGAAAGGAGATAATCATTGTTTTGTGTGTCAAGTGGAGGTGGACCCCCCAAAAAACAGCTACCATACAGGTTGTTCTTGATGGATATTCATCTCCTCTTACAATAGGGAACTTTGCAAAACTTGTGATAGATGGAGCATATAATGGGCTCAAGCTGAAAAATACTAAAAAGCAGTCATTTCTTACAATGAGCATGATGAAGTTGGGTTTAGCCTTATCTATAGATATAATTCCAGATAGTAGGCTTGAACCCTTGTATAGTAACATTGAGTGTCTAGGATGGTAAGCTACATGTTCTCCCTTTATCTGTATATGGAGCAATTGCAATGGCACACAATCCAGAAGAAAACAATCCAGAAGAGTAAGTGATTTTTTGCACTACATTTCATTGTAATACTCCCATATAGAGGAAATAGACTCTCTAAGGTGTTGCAAGACTCACAATGATGATTGGAAGCTGTCATGACAAAATAAAAAAAAAATTAGGTGCACATTGTCTGCCGGCATTGCCCAATGATGGCATTACACTTAAATAACATAATTATTTTAATTTTGGAAACCATAAATATAAAGATACATGCAAACATTTTCGGTCTATTAAGGATCAATGGTAATTTTACTGGCTATTTTTGAGCCAAAATAATAGACAATAATGACCCTAGTGGTACAAAAAAGTCGTTGAACTTGTCCCATGGTCGATTCATCATGTGCCTTCATATTTGAACATAGACCAATTTACAATAGAAATAATTTACCCTGCCACATGAGGCTAAGTGTACGTAGGATAGTAGATATGTTATTGAAGGCACAATAATACCTTTAACAGATTTCCTCAGGTCCTATTTAATAGGATACCAGAAATTTCATTACATATTGCCACATGCTAGCTAGTAATATAGTTGGAAAATGAGTACAAATTAACACTAGTAGCCCTATTAGTATGATAGAAGAAATATAATTGCATATTGGTTACCTTCTCCCTACTAATAGGATAATGAGAAAATGTATAATTGTGTTAGAAGTCTTTTATGAAGAGGTTACTCTAGTCCTTATGCTAGATAGTGGCAGAAATTAGACTAATTGTATTCTCATAGATGAGAAGTGCCTTGTAGAGTGATGACATTATTTTCAGTCAGTTGATTTATAGAAAAAAATGGTTACATATTATATTGATTAGGAAACGTGGCATCTAAATGCCTCTCTCTTGAGCATGGAACCACTTGTCTAAAAACTAAGGACTTCCATTGAATTTTTCTGTCAAGAAATGATCAGAATTTACTTGTAATATTGGCTCAGTATTTGATAATGATGATTCACGAAAGAGTAGTCTTAGCTCTACATTCCTCAAATGTTCTTATGACCCCACTGCCTTGACTTCTCTGTGATAAATTAATATTATTAATGAGCTCATTAGCATACAGGGATTTGGGATCTGTATAAAATCCTTCCAAAGAAGCCAACTTCTCCACTTTTGTATATTATGAGGATGGACATCATGCTCTGTATTTTATTTAGATGCCTTGCCTTCTTTCTTGAGATTGGTTCCTATAGAATATCAGTCGTTTACATACCATACTTGTGTTATTTATGTTTGAATACTGATGTTCACTGTTGTGAGTAAGTCCTACTGATATTGTACAATCACTATGTGATCCTTTTCTTTATTGATTGTGTGTGTGTTGAGGGGAATAATGAGCTTGCAATTAAGAATATTTGTGTGAATCATTTATATCCACTGTATATGTTTCAATATATATGAATCATTAGCCTTATCTATATAGATAATGTAATGTCCCCATTCAAATAAATTTATAACAGGGAAATTCCATCAATCCTACTAGTTCCCTAGGTTGGATGGAGACATGAGGATTTGCAATAAGGGAGCTAATTAATGGTGTTTGAACATTAGAATGGAATAAATATTTAATAAATTATCTAAATAAATAAATACAAGAGAAAATCAAAGTGGCAATTGATCATGAAGACACATGGAGGATGTGGGACCCACACAAAGATAGATTCCTCATGCCACATGGCATTCTATTCTAACCCATTCGAATCCAAGGTGGAGTCTAATGGTATTGGGTAGTTGGAAGGACAATATACTTGGCATGAATCATTGCAGGTCGAATTGGAGTGGAAGAGTAACTCCCATGGAAGAGGAAGAGGCATTTTGGAGCTAGTGAGAAACTTGGACTAGATTCCCTGGCTCTATGACAACAATGATGAAGATGCTATGGCACGTATGATAAAAATCAGACCTGAAGGCTGACATCTGACTTAAATGACATGTCAGGGATGAAAATAGCCTCCAAGAGGGCGCTCAAGGGAGTTAGGGAAGCCAAAGAGACACCTATTCGAATTTGGTGGAAGAGGGGGCTAGAATTGGAGGGACAAGTGGCACACATTGGAATCTCTTCCCAACTTGAGTTGGCATGAATCCCTTGGAAGGAATTAGATGTTAAATTTTCAGAATTTACTTCAATCTGATCTAGGATCTTAACTGAGAGAACAACATGTACAGCATATCTATAGCATATCAATCATGGAGACAATAATGCAAGCACACAAGAGACACAAAGATTTACTTGGGGAAAACCATAAAGGTGAAAAACCCCAATAACTTCCTCAGAGATAGATAGAGCAATGATACAACCAACCATAAGAGATAGACACAACCTAGCAGCAGATCCTCCTCCTCCATAAGTGCGCCACTCCTCCTTGAGTGCATAAGTGAGAAGTGAGTGAGTAAATAGAGTGCCTCCCGCACTCTATTTATACTTGACTTGACTTGCCTTTTTACCTAACTCATGTAGGCTCGAACTTAACCACATAACATAATGCTGACTGGGCCGACCCCCAATAGGGTGGTCTAATAACCCTTTGACCCACATGGCCGACCCCCAATAGGGTGGTCTAATAACCCTTTGACCCACATGGCCGACCCCCAATAGGGTGGTCTAATAACCCTTTGACCCACATGACTTATACAGGGCCGACCCCAAACAAGGTGGTCTAATAACCCATAAAGTATAAGTTACGACACTTACAATATAAATAACGACACTTCCTTATAGAGGAATAATACCATCTCTATAGGAATACAATATACATATATGTGAAATACATTCCGAAGTTACATATACATCAACATTAGACACAAGGAGGACCTTAGAAGTTTATAAAATACAATAACAAAGAAGAAATATGGCTTTTTATCATTTTGAGAATTTGCATTTGTGAAGAGAGCTAGTGGAGTGCTTCTTTACTTGCCTTAGCCAATTTCGACGATGAAAGATTCCCATCCTAGTTGGTAGTGGGAAAGGTCATTCAGACCTTTCATGAGAGGTTTAATGGATTTTTTGTTGTAGGTGTAATCTATAGGGAAGCTCGTGGTCACTCTTGGTTCATCTCATTCCTCCAACCATTTTCAGTTTGCTTGGCATATTCATGATCCTTGAGGGAAGGCACACTTGGTGAGATATTGTACTCTTTTGGGGAGCTTCTAATGCCCCATTTCATTTGTAATATGATTTATATGATCTTTTATTCACCTTCATAAAGTTTCAGGTTGAGATTCCAAGTGGAAATGTATAAATCTGATCATTAATGAGAAAATGGTGCCTTTTCCCCACTATGTTGATGTTTGCCAATGTTGTGATGATAATTTCGAATGAATAAGTGAAAAACTGATGGAATAATGATATATGGACTATTAATAATGTTTATTACAAGTTTCATGTTCATTACCTAATCTTTTGGAGTCATTTGGTTCAGTTTCATAGCATTTGGAGAAGTTTGCCTATCATTTCCCCCAAGGTCGAAACTAGTATTTTGCTTATGATTTTGAGAGTGTTGTAGCAGAACAAATTAATTGAATGGAGATGTATATGAGAATATGTTTATGTCCCCTTTATTTCCCATACCTCTGTTCAGAAATTCGAGAGGGTTCAGTACCATTTGGAGAGCCATCTTCAACCCTTGCCCTAGGGGGATTTGCACCCCAAATTTCTAGTCAAGTTCCCTACATTGACCAGAATTAGAAGAGGATTTGTAGAAGTATTTTGAAGGTCCAAAAGCATCCATGAACATCATATTTATGTTCTAAATTCATCCATATACCTACTCAGAATATTTGGAATCAATTGGAGCAATTTGGAGACCAAGACATCATAACTAGTCAAAAGTCAAACTAGGGAAAAAAGTTGAAAAATTCACCATTTTAATAAAAAAAAATGGACATTACAAGTGGTATCAGAGCATGGTCTTATAACCTGATGTGTTTAACCATTCATTAAGACAAGGATTCAAACAAATAATCCACCACCCTTAGAACCTGAAATTGAAGGTGTTGTTGTTGAAGAGGAGGAAGTAGGAGAAGAAGAGTATCTTGTTGAAACTATGACTAAGGGAACTTCAGATGATGGTGAGGAATATATTAAACTCATAAAACCCCTCTTTGAAGACATGACTAGGGACATGACCAAGAACATAACCCAACAGCTTATGAAAGGATTCGAATTGATGGCTAGCCAACTTGGAAGCAAAGGAGTAATATGAGGCAACAATAGTTCACATTCAGAAGGAAAGAAGACAATGGGTGAGCATATTTTCTCAAGCACAGGACCCCATAATAGACCTAATGAATTTCAGAGCACACCAAGGCCTACTACACCTAATTTTCTTGTGCCAAAAGAAGAACCTAACACCCAACTTGATCTTGATGCAATGGTGAAAGAATGGGAAAAATTGAGTGAAGATTGTAGAAGGACTCTACCATTTGATCAATAATTTGCTGTTTCAAACAAACTCAAAAAGAAGGAAGATAATAGGGCTCTATTCCAGAACAAAGAATTAAATTGTGCTATTGGTAAAATTCCACTTCCCACTTTTGATGGTTCTTCTCAAAGTTTTGCTAACACTTGGGTGCAAAAACTAGATGTGCATTTTCAGCTGAATCCCATGGTGGAAGAGGATGCCTTAAAAATGGCTATTTTGCATCTAGAAGGAGATGCCAATGAATGGTGGTTTCATGGTCTGAAAACTTTGGGACATGATCAGGTTACTACATATGGAGAATTTGTTGACAGGGTATTAGATATATTTGAGCAAAAGGACCCATAATTACCTTTCAAAGAACTAGCCCAATTGAAGCAAGTGGGAACCCCTGCTGAGTATATGATGGAATTTCAAACATTATCAGTGAAGGCGGTTGATATATCTATGGTAAGATTAGTATTGCTGTTCATTGAAGGTTTGGCTGAACCCTTAAAAGGTTTAGTTAAGGCCCACAAACCCAATTCATTGAAGGATTCTATGAGTTTGACAAGGGATTTACAAAATGTACTACCTAGGACAAGGTTTCCTCCCAAGCCCAACTTACCTTCCCAATTCAGATCTGAAAATAAGCCATGGAAAGAAGATGAATGTGGAAGGGATAAGAAAGAGGAACTAAGCAGGTAAGAACTCAAAAGGAATAAATTGTGTTACTCATGCTTCCAACCATGGGCACCAGGACATAAATGTGCTAAGGGAAAGGCCCAATTCATTGAAGTATTTTGTGATGATGAGTATGAAGGGGGCATGGAGGAAGAAGGACATATTTCAGCCCAAGAAGAGGGATATACTACAACAGAAGAAGGGAAAAAAGAGGGAAATCATCCCTTACATGATAAAGTAAGAATGACAGTACTTTCAACAGTGCCTCGTTATCACACTATTCGATGCAAGGGTGTGGTACTAGGACAATGGACCTCAATTTTGGTATATGGAGGAGCCATTCATAAATTCATTGATGTAAACATTGTGGAGAGAAGGAAGATACCTACTGAACCATTTGATGGCTTCACAATTGTCATTCCAGGTCACAACACAATGGAGTGCAAAACATGGGTTCCAAAGCTGCAAATCACCATAGGTAACTATACATTTTCTGATAGCTTTTATGTGGTTGATGTTGTTGATACTAATGTGGTTTTTGGAGTGAAATGACTGTACTCTACAGGGAAGCATACAATGAACTATTAAATTCCTGAAATGAAATTCCAAGATTCAGAAGGAATACTAAGGGTTGTGAGAGGACATCACACCTAGCCGAATTAGGTAGTTTCCTCCTACAGCATGAAACACAAGAATGGAAAGGTTTTGAGAGAAATTCCTCATGGAAGGACAACTGATAGATAAGGAACAAGGTTTCAGCATGATAAATTGAGATTGCTTGAGGGCAAGCAATCTTGGGTGGGGAGGATTGTAATGTCCCCATTCAAATAAATTCATAACAAGGAAATTCCATCAATCCTACTAGTTCCCTAGGTTGGATGGAGACATGTGGATTTGCAATAAGGGAGATAATAAATGGTGTTTGGACATTAGAATGGAATAAATATTTAATAAAGGATCTAAATAAATAAATACAAGAGAAAATCAAAGTGACAATTGATCATGAAGACACATGGAGGATGTGGGATCCACACAAAGCTAGATTCCTCATTCCACGTGGAATTCTATTCTCACCCATTCGAATCCAAGGTGGAGTCTAATGGTCTTGGGTAGTTGGAAGGACAATATACTTGGCATGACTCATTGCAGGTCGAATTGGAGTGGAAGAGTAACTCCCATGGAAGAGGAAGAGGCATTTTGGAGCTAGTGGGACACTTGGACTAGATTCCCTAGCTCTATGACAACAATGATGAAGATGATATGACACCTATGACACAAATCAGACCTGAAGGACTAAATCTGACTTAAATGACATGTCAGGGCTAAAAATAGCCTCCAAGAGGGAGCTCAAGGGAGTTAGGGAAGCCAAAGAGATACCTATTCGAATTTGGTGGAAGAGGAGGCTAGAATTGGAGGGACAAGTGGCACATATTGGAATCTCTTCCCAACTTGAGTTGGAATGAATCCCTTGGAAGGAATTTGACCCAAGGAGGACCTTATAAGTTTATAAAATACAATAACAAATAAGAAAGATGGATTTTTATGATTTTGAGAATTTGCATTTGTGAAGAGAGCTAGTGGAGTGCTTCTCTACTTTCCTTAGCCAATTTCGAGGGTGAAAGATTCCCATCCTAGTTGGTAGTGGGAAAGTTAATTCAAACCTTTCATGAGAGGTTTAATGGATTTTTTGTTGCATGTGTAATCTACAGGAAAGCTCGTGGTCACTCTTGGTTCAGCTCATTCCTCCAACCATTTTCAGTTTGCTTGGCATATTCATGATCCTTGAGGGAAGGCACACTTGGTGAGATATTGTACTCTTTGGGGGAGCTCCTAATGCCCCATTTATTTTGTAATATGATGTAGATTCTCTTTTCTTCACCTTCATAAATTTTCAGGTCGAGATTCCAAGTGGAAATGTATAAATCTGATCATTAATGAGAAAATGGTGCCTTTTCCCCACTATGTTGATGTTTACCAATGTTGTGATGATAATTTTGAATGAATAAGTGAAACAATGATGGAATAATGATATATGGATTTTTAATAATGTTTATTAAAAGTTTCATGTCCAGTACCTAATCTTTTAGAGTCATTTGGTTCAGTTTCATAGCATTTGGAGAAGTTTGCCTATCATTTCCCCCAAGGTCGAAACTAGTATTTTGCTTCTGATTTTGTGAGTGTTGTAGAAGAACAAATTAATTGAATGGAGATCTATATGAGACCCTTTTGATGTCCCCTTGATTTCCATTGACTCTGTTCATAAATTTGAGAGGGTTCAATACCATTTGGAGAGCCATCTTCAGCCCTTGCCCTAGGGGGATTTGCACCCCACATTGCTAGTCAAGTTCCCTACATTGACCAGAATTAAAAGAGGATTTGCAGAAGTATTTTGAAGGTCCAAAAGCATCCCTGAACCTCATATTTATGTTCTAAACTCATCCATATACCTGCTCAGAATATTTGGAAGCAATTGGAGAAATTTGGAGACCAAGACACCATAACTAGTCAAAGGTTGGTTGGAAATGATGTGCTCCAAGAAACCAACGCATGACCAAACGCAGGGTGCTCCAAGAAACCCTGGACATGGCGGTTTTTGGGCAATGTATGGGCGACGGCCTGCGTAAATCTGGAGGACCGGCTCTGATACACTGTGCCGAGGCTGGACCAGGCAAAATTTGAAGCGGGTGGTCATCGAAGGACTGGTTGGATGCCGTTCGAATTGCGCTTTCGGGGGCTCCATGAAACCCTGGGGACAGCTTGGGTTGACGAAATGTTAATTGGGCTTTGGTGGTGCAGTATATTACTATGGGGTCTGGCTGTCCCAGCAGCACTATCCTGAAGCGTTGTGGATTTTGACGGCGTGGGCAGGTGGTTATAGAACCTGGAGGACGCGTGAAGGGAGTCGAGGTAGAGCGGGGATTATTTTTTAACAGCATTTTGTGTGGGGTGTTCTTGAACGGTGGATTGGGGTTTGGGTCCTATCTGGGGATCCATCTGTTTTTCTGGCTGCTTGCTTGGTCGGGGATCGAAATTGCCTGCCGTGAAGGAACCACTGGAGTGGTATGGAGAATGGATATGTGCAGGAGGTGGACTACACCTCGGATGGGGATGGGGATCAAGGGATTTTCGACCTTGGAGCGATCAATTCGGCGGAGATTGGGTCGATTGTCCATTTCTTGTCAGGCGGGGGGACAGGGGTTGCATCTGGGCCCGTGGGAGAGATGGATTTGGATGGGCACCTCTTCACTCCACCGACATCTGCCAGAGTCACTTCGCCGGTCATATCTCTGGGGTTGGAGGGTTTAGAGGTGGATTTAGCGAGCTTTCGGTCACCTGCAGGCTTTAGGGATAGGCCAGACTTGGCCGGTCTTCTGGGGAGGACACAGCAACCCCAATTAGGGTCTTACTCAATCTTTCCTATTCCTTCAGAAGCTGCGCGAGAGGATAGGCTCGAAACCCTGGATGGGTGTGACAACAAGCGGTCGGGTGGTGGACTGGCTTCATTCTCTGTTGGCAATTTGCTTAAGTCGGTGGAGTGCCGAGATGTCGAGGACCGGGGACAGGCCAGCGGTGGATAGGGCTACTCAACTTGTGGACAAGTAGCGTTGGCTCCTGGGGTTGGGGAAATACCCCCTGATGATGAATCCCTGTTAAGTCCAAGAGCAGGGGCTCCTGCACAGGCTGTTTCTCATAAAAGTTATGCCAGAAAGGTGAAGGAAAGGCGCCGAAAGGACAAACTTGTGTTGGGCGTGGATGTCTCGATGGAGGAGGCGGTGGACTTCTCACATATCGCGGTGGTTGGACATGTCCGTGGTAAGAGGCTTGGGCGGATTTTTCTCCAGAGATGGGCGGCCGAGCATTGGAAGGACTTGATAGTTCCTGCACCAGAGATTAGGATCTTGACGAAAGGCTGGTTCTCCTTTATCCTGTCGAGTCCTGGAGAGGTTGCAGCTATTTTAGGCCGACATTGGACGATGTTGGGCGTCCCCATTGTGCTGAAAAGATGGTCACCTTTCTTTGATTCAAAAACAGAAAAAATAGACAGAGAACCAATATGGGTGAAGCTACCAGGGCTCCCCATGCATCTCTGGACTGAATCTCGTTTTGCAGCAATTGGGAACTTCCTTGGCGACTATATATGTGCGGATTATTCTCATACTGTAACAGGTATTTACTCGGTGGCTAAGATTTTGGTCAAAATCGACCTTAGGCAGGGGCTATCGGCTGAGATCAAGGTTCAGACGAAGGACGGGGATTTCACACAAATCTTAGACTACGTGGGGGTGCCATTTCGATGCCATCGCTGCCACGCTCATGGACACCTGGTCGTGGATTGCACGTTACCGTTCCGGGGCAGCAGACCGATGGATACTCCTGTAGCAGATGTTTGCTCTGATCCTGCGAAGATGGGGAACCCACTGGTGGTGGGGGTTAATGGATTAGCGACTGATATAGACACCGGGGCGGACCAGGTATTGGTGCTACCAGTGGCATCGTGTGGGATGCAGGGAACAGGGAGACCTATGGCATCATTGGAGAGCGAGGGACAGGATATATTTGGGAGAAAGGAGACGGTAGTTGTGGGGACTACCTTGTGCACCACGACACCTCTGACGCGGGCAGCTTCCAGAAAGCTACATGAGCAGGCCATCTTTCGTCGGGGTTCATCCTCCAATCCCCCGGGTATGTCTCACCAGATCTCTTATGATATTTCTTTATATGCTGTCTCTAATGATTTGGGGGGGGTATGTTTAGAGCCTCATTCTCCCGTAAGCTCTGTTTCACTATGCCCTGCTCCTTGTATATTACCTGTAACAAATTATGCATACACGCCACCTTTAGTAGCAACTTTACCCTCTCCCAATTCTGTGGGTTGTAGTATCCGATATGCCCTTAGAAATAGGGTGATCTCTGATGGATCGGGGGGTAGGGGACTTCCTGAATTGACTGCTAGTACTGTGGGGAAAGGTCGGGGACGAAAATCTCATCTGTCTAAAGCACAAGACCGGGCAAAAGTTGATTTGGTAATGGGCACGCAATCCTCTATTGAATGGGCACTTAGAGCAGCGAAAGCCCTGGAAGGGGGTTACATATGAAACTTTTGTCATTCAACTGTCGTGGGTTGGCGAGCCCCATTAAAAAATCGTCACTTCGGAGGTTGGTGGATCTAAATCAACCTGATATTTTACTTTTACAAGAAACACTGGGCGGCAGTGTGGAGGTTGTTAGGGTTCTGGAAACTTTGCTACCTGGATGGAAGTTCGTGGGTGTGGATGCTCGTGGACGCTCTGGAGGGCTGGCTACAGGGTGGAAGGTGAAGAGCTGCAGATATGATAGCTCTTGGGGTATCTCTTCTGGTATCGGGTTGGAAGTATGGGATGCAGAGATTGGTCGGATGATAACGATTCTCAATATCTATGGACCCTATTTAAATAGGGTTGGATTCTGGGACTCCTTGCTAAGCATGGATCTCTTTGACGGAAGGGATGTGATCTTGGGTGGGGATCTCAACCTTTCTCTGGGATCTTCTGAAGTTTGGGGGCCTAGGGCTGCTCCGGATCCATTAGCTAATTTTTTCATACAAGCTTTCGCCGGGAAGGATCTACTTGACATACTGCCAAACAAGTTAACCCCTACCTGGAGGAATAAGAGAACAGGGGATCAAAGGGTGGCCAAACGACTGGATCGGTTCCTGGTGGCTGATGTGTTGGTACTGGGGGTTGATGTTGTAAAGCAATGGGTGGGGTCTGGGGGGGTTTCCGACCACTGTCCCATTCTACTGGAGATAAGAGGTAGTAGAAACAAACCCCCTAGTCCTTTCAAGTTCAATCCTAGCTGGTTGAAGGAGGAGGATTATATTAAATTAGTTCAGAATCTGTGGGTTCATCGACCTTTGGAGTCACAGGAGCATGCGGGCGCACACTTTCAACTCAATCTCAAGCGTATAAAAGAGGCCACTATTCTCTGGGCCACTGAAAAAAGGGTAAAAGATGACCAGAATCTGAGGGCTGCTGAGATGAATATTGATAGACTTCTACATTGTCAGGGTATGGGATATATGGATGAACTGCAGAAAGGTGAGTTGTTGGACTGGGAAAGTAGCAGGAATGTGATACTGTGTGAGCGAGAAGAGATGTGGAGAATGAAAAGCAGGGCGATTTGGTTACAATGTGGGGATGAGAACACAAAATTTTTTCAAGCATATGCAAAGGGGAGAAAATTCACAAACTCCATTTGGGAATTATCTTCACCTGAAGGGGATCGGGTCTCCAGCTTTGATGGTTTGGATGAGATGGGTGTTCGACACTTCGAAGACTTATTCACCGCTCAACCTGGGGCCTCTATAGCTGAGGTTATCAGGATGGCTCAGCTCTTTCCACGTTTTGTGGGGGAGGAAGAGAACAAACTTTTGATGGAGGAGGTGCTGCCGATTGAGCTCTCGCAGGTAATGCAATCCTTCCAGAAAGATAAAAGCCCGGGGCCTGATGGCTGGCCTATTGAATTTTTCTTGGGATTCTCTGATTTCTTTGGGGAGGAACTGTTGGATGTGGTGGAAGAATCAAGAAAAGCTGGTTTTGTTCATGGTCCCTTTAACTCGACCTTTATTGCTCTCATACCCAAATCAGACAAGCCTGATAGTTTTGATGAATTCAGACCTATTTCACTCTGCAATTGCATATATAAGATCATCTCTAAGGTAATGGCGAGGAGACTAAAGAATATCCTGTCTTAGCATATTTCATGTGAACAATTTGGATTCTTGGAAGGTCGTCAAATTCATGAGGCCATTGGAGTTGCACAAGAAGGTATACACACTCTGAAGGTGCAGAAGCAGAAGGGTGCAGTGATTAAGATTGACCTCTCTAAATCATTTGACAGGGTTAGCTGGCTCTATATCCGGATGCTTCTCACACACCTGGGCTTCTGCTATGAATTTATTCGATGGATTATGGCCTGCATCACCACGGTGAGTTTTGCAGTATTGATTAATGGTTCTGCTAGTCCATTCTTCCATGCTGGCAGGGGGCTACGACAAGGTTGCCCACTTTCACCGCTGTTATTTCTCCTTGTTGCTGAAGGCCTCAGTCGTTTTATCCTGAAAGCAAAAGCTGATGGCTCCTTTCGTGGCATCTCCATTTCTCAGGTATTGTATATTACCCATCTCCTATTTGTTGACGATATTCTCATATTTTGTGATGGCTCGAGACAGGATATTGATAAGGTGGTCGAAGGACTCAATTTACTGCAAGAAGCCGCGGGTATGCTAGTGAATATTGATAAATCAACAATCACATGCTCGCATTTAAATGAGCAGGAGATTCACAGATTAGCCATCAGACTTCCCTATCGGACTATGGATATTGATGATGGCTTAAAGTACCTTGGATTTCAATTAAAACCTAATGCATATTTGAAGGCAGATTGGCACTGGTTAATTGCCAAATTGGAGCAGAGACTACATGGATGGAGCCATAAATGGCTCTCGCGGGCTGGGAGACTGGTTCTGGTCAAATCAGTTTTGGAAGCAATACCGGTTTATTGGATGTCACTTGCCTGGATTCCCAAAGGAGTCCTGGAGCAGATTCGTCGGTTGGTATTTGCCTTCCTCTGGAAGGGTAAGGGAGCGAACCGAGCCTTGGTGTGGGCTAGATGGGAATTGATCGCGATCCCCAAAGCAATGGGAGGGTGGGGATTAAAGAATATCTTTCTATTTGCAAAAGCGTTGGGAGCAAAGGTTGCATGGCGAATTATTCATACACGGAGCCTCTGGACTAGTGTGGTCTATCACAAATACATTGCTCCCTTAACCCTACTTGATTGGATTAGGCTGGGCAATAAGACGAGGGCAAATTGCTCCGTGGTTTGGAAAGCGGTGGTTCAGCATTTTCATCTGGTGGGATCGGGATTAGTCTGGAGAATTGGAAATGGGCATTTACTTCGTATCGGACTGGATCCTTGGGTAGGAAGTCGAGGGGGACATACCCTGCCGGTGGACTTAAGGACCTTTTTGCAGCTAGAGGCTGTCATTTCCTGGCTGATATAGCCCAACCGGGATTATCCACTCTCTGGCACCAGGGGTGGCTCTCTGCCCAGCGTCTTGAGGTTCCTGCGGAATTGATCGGAGCTTGGGAGGATTACATCCGAACCTTAAGATTCACCAATATTCGTCTGACAAATCGGCCTGATGAACTTCTCTGGGATCACCATCCCTCAGGGAAATACACACCAAAACTTGGATATACTCAGCTTAATGTGGAGATGCATAATAGGGCAGTGGTGTGGTGGTGGAAAACCCTGTGGAAGTTTAAATGCCCGGGTAAAGCAAAAATACTTTTCTGGGCGATTTTGGAACAAAAGGCACCTACCTGGGACATACTGAAGAGACGATTTATACAGGGCCCGGGTTTTTGTCCACTCTGTAGGGAGGCGGACGAGACTATCACACATCTTTTTGTTCACTGCCGGTTCTCTCAGGCGGTTTGGACAAATATATGCAACTATTTGGATCTAAATGCGCGCTGGTGGGGAGAGAGTGTTATTGACGCATTCCATGATTGGTGGTCTGATCAACAGAAATCAAACATATGTGCAGCCCCATATATTTTTGCATGGGGCATTTGGATCACACGAAACAGGATCATTTTTCAGGACTGTAGAGTCCCGATGGAGCAAGTTGTGGCTCAAGCTGTGGCTATCATTTTACATTACAAAACTACACCCAAAGCAATTAGAACACGTCCTGTGATCGCTGAAACGACTGATAAATCCATACCGTGGGATTTTTTCGATGGCGCATCACTTGACCATCAATCGGTGTGCGGTGGGGGGGTCGTTCTTCACAAATCTGAATCACATTATTTCCACATTGTAGCTGGATTGGGTAGCGGCACAAACAACTACGCAGAAATCATGTCACTTAGACTATTGCTGTTATTTGCACTAGAACAGGGATGCCTTTCACTACAGATTTTTGGAGACTCACTGATTGTTATTGACTGGGCCAATGAGAATACACAATGTAATGTGATGGTTCTCTCACCTATACTGGAAGATGTTTTACGGTTAAAGCGACATTTTAATCTTATAACATTCACTCATGTCTACAGGGAGAGAAATGGCATGGCCGACCTTCTTTCCAAAGAAGCGTCGCAGCAACGTCTGAATTTCGGAACCTGGAGGATCACATCACACTCTACTGCTGGATCATACAGTTATTATCATAGGCCTTTCAACGAGGCCTTGGAGGACCGGGAGGGAGCATTTGGATTCTGATAGATCAGTCTTCATAACAGTTCGTTTTTGGTTTTTGTATTTTGTATATTGATAATATCACTGGCCTGTTAATGAGGCTTTGGTGGACCGGGATGGAGCATTGGCTCCTGTGGATTATATATTTCTGTTTGGTGCTGTAGGGCTGTTTGGACAGAATCTTCTGATAGGAACTATTTCATATTGAGACTTTTTTTTGATATATGTAACCGGAATTATGAGTGCTGTATGGACAACAAAGTATTGAATTTGTATGGGACATTAGACTAGTCAGAAACATGAACTGATGATATGCGATAATGTAGGAATCTCAGTTATTATAATACATGTGCAGAATGTAATTTTGTTCAATATATTTGAAATAAAATTATGACTTTTTCCAAGGAAAAAAAAAAAAAACTAGTCAAAGGTCGAACTAGGGAAAAAAGTTGAAAAGTTCACCATTTTAATAAAAATAAAAAAGGGACATTACAGATAATTCCAGATAATAGGTTTTAACCCTTATATAGTAACATTGAGTGTCCAGGATGGTAAGCTACATGTTCTCCCTTTATCTGTATATGGAGCAATTGCAATGGCACACAATCCAGAAGAGAAGAAGGATGAGCAGAAGGAAGAGAAATTGGAAGAGGGGTCCTTGCAGATTATTGAATTGAAAGTGGATATGAATTGTGAAGGATGTGCCCTCAAGGTCAAGAAGGATTTAACATGATTCAAAGGTGATTTTTTTGTTTATGCTTATCGGTTACAAGAATATGCAATCCTTGGAGTTCTTGATTGATTGCTCTCCAATATATAAGTGCTCCTCGTTCTAGTTATATTGATCATTAATGTTAGAATGGAAATTTTAGGAGTGGAGGATGTGGAAATCGACATGACATCTCACAGAATTATTGTTAAAGGGAAATGGATATGACATCTTACCAGAAGAGGTTTTTTGGTTTATGGATGCAGAATCCCCAAACCCGAGCTCGATCCGTTGCTTATGTGTAGGGGGAGTTGTCTAATACTTCGTAACAGAGCTTCGTAACGAATCTCCTTTCATCAAAAAGTTGTCTAAGCTAGAGAATCCTGAGTTCTGCGTAGGGGGCCCAAGTTCAGAAACTAGCGAAGCTGTAACAAAGTAACAGAGTTAGGGCAAGTGTTCTGCGAAGGGTAGAGGGATCGCACTTTGCTTGGAAGTCCACTCCATCGAGCTGGAGATTCACCAACCTCGCTGTCATGCATTAAAATACCTCACGTCGAAGGAGGAGCAGAGTTGACGGGGGCCCACGGCCGATGGTGGAGGTGTCAGAACAAGATTGGAAGGATTTGGGGAATCGAGGCGGAGACAATGCCGGAGGGGAGGTCGATGGCCACCGGAGAACTTCCCGTCCGGGAGAAATCATCGTAGATGTAGCCAACTCCTTTTATTATTTATTTTTACACTTTTGTTTATCTCATATTGGAGGGTGACAGAAATGTACATATATGGTGTATGTTGTGTTGTATTATGTGAATGATTATTTATAAACAAACATATATTGTGTGTATTTGTGAATATAATTAAATGTTACATTTGGTAGTGTGTTGATGAACACTATTTACTTTGTTGTGCACCATTAAATGTTGTGTGGGGTGGTGTGTTACTTTGTTGTGCACCATTGGATGTTGCGTGGGGTGGTGTGTCACTCTGGTATGCAACATCAAATAGTGTGTGGGGTGGTGTGTCACTTTGGTGCACAAAATCAAATGTTGCATGAGGTGGTGGGTCACTTTGTTGCATGCTTTGTGACACACCACCCCATGCAGCGTTAGATGTTGTGCAACAAAGCTATACACTTTTATGTTGTGTAGCAAAGTGACACATCACCCCACTAATGATTTTCAACAAATTGACACACCACCCCACATAGAATTTAATGTTGTACAACAAAGTGGATAGTTTTAGCCAACACACACCATATATACACACCACCCCATGAAGCATTTAATGTTGTACAACAAAGTGGATAGAATTGAAGTGGTGTGTCACTTTGTTACGCAACATTACATGTTGTGTGGGGTGGTGTGTATGCCACTTTGTTGTGCAACAAAGTGGATAGTGTTTTCCAACATACACCATATATACACACCACCTCACATATCATTTAATGCTATGCAACAAAGTAGATAGTGTTCACTAACATATACGTACACACCACCCCATGCAGTGTTTAGTGCTCTGTCATAGGACGTTAATGTTGTGTCAGATGGTGTGTGTCATTAAATCTAAAGCAACTTATATCCAACAATGTACACACCACCCCATGCAACATTTAATGCTCTACTGCGGGGTGGATAGTGCTCATTATGTATGTTGTGTTGTATTATGTCCATATATGACTTACAAGCATATTACTTGCAATCAAGTATTCACAAAGGAGGAGGGGGTGGTGGAGCAAGCACACATTCATTCTGCAACCAATCAAACATTATATCACTACAAGGAAAAGGCCCTGTAGCGGAGGTTATAGCGGATGCTCCTCTCAAAAGAGATCAAATATATGTTTATAGCGGAGGTGCGCAGTCGGAGGTTGTAGTGGATATTTTTTTCTCGGTGCATTTCTAACATAAACGCCTTGGTGCGTCTCTAACCAACACGCACCGGGACGGAAAAAAAACAATGTCGCATGGCGAAAAAAATGAATTAAAAAAAATGAAAAACGAACATAAACTTTGTAAACCCGTCACGGTGCATTTTGGTAAACCAAACGCACCAGTGCGTTGACATGAAAAATGCATCGGGAACGCCAAAAAATAATGTCACACCCCGAAAAAACATAAATTAAAATAAATTTGTGTGAAATGCATCGTAATTTTTGTGCAACCGTAGCAGTGCATTTTTGTAGCCATAACGCCCCGGTGCGTCTCCAGAACCAAAGCATCATGAGCGCCAAAAACAATGTCGCCCCCTGGTAAAAAAATCAATAAAAAAAATTATGTGAAACACGTAGAAATTTTCTAGATCTGTTCCGGTGCGTTTGTGTAATCTCAACGCATTTGTGCGCCTAAGATAAATAAATGCCCCGAGTTGTTTTATATAAAACAAAATAAAAAACCTTAAACGCGGGTCGTTCATTATTAATAAATGTGAAATTCTATGTCACAACATATCTGAAGAGCTGAGGATACCTCACAAAGAAAGAATGAGCAGAAAATTTGAAGAAGAATGAAAACTACAGTAAAAAAGAGCAGAAGAATAATAATGCAGCAGAACTCAGATAGGAGCAGAATAATGTCACATGTTCCAATTATCAGTATAATAAACAATGATGTTACAATGGAGAGAATTCGAATCATGCAGGAGAATTCGAACCTCAGTTGGTCTAGCATAGGGATTATCACCACTAGAGTGCTCCAGAAGACTCAAAGTCAACTGAATTGAACCTAAACTCAGCTAACTGAAGTCACAATCAATTAACTGACTAAGGAGGGCGCAATAGTGAGTCTTTCATGCATTCTAGTCAGAAAAGGGCACATGAGTCCACAATAAGTGGCATCCAGATCTCTAACCCCCCACAAGAGTCAGATAACTCAAGTGGACTGCACTGGAACACTCAGTGGGTTCCTATAAAATAGGGAACTGACTGAAGTGGTCCTAAAATGATGCATGCAGGGCTCAGAAGGCGGTAGATGGATCCTGGATGACATATGCACACCACTAGGGGCCAAATGACATCATCAACAACTAGGAAAAATAAATAATGCTAGGTTGGACAAGGATGGAGTATTGAAATATCCTAACACCCCCCCTTAATCCATACTTTGCATCCTGGGACCTGGTTGCTAAGACCAAATGTCACCCATACAATCAAATAAATGATAAAAAATAAAGAACTATCCATGAACCAAGGAAATGGGGAAAAACCTCATGGGGAAAATACCCCCCCTCAAAAAGAACAGCAGTAGGGAACTCAAAGAACCTTCATGCTAAGCAGAGAAGGAAAAACTTTCCTCAATGAAATCCTATGCAAAAATATTGTCAAGTTGTTCCTCTGTAGGATAGCAATGTAGCCGCTAGATTTGGATCTGCTCCTCTGATGTGCCTCCCACTGTGTAGAATTTTGTTGGTAGGCAGTTTGGTGAGTCAGCATCACAACATCGCGGATGTTGCGCAAGGCTAAAGTACTGTGAAAGGAGGAAAGCAACGCGCAAGGCGAAAACAGTTTATGTAGTTTTGGGTCAGTTGGACCATGTCACATGTATTTTGGGTCATTTGGACTGCATTTTGTGGATTTTGGGTCATCTTTTTGTAGAGTTTGTTAGGAATTAGTTAAATGGTTGCTTAAGTGAACCGCAAATGTAAAGGCGTAAGCCTATAAATAGACTTAGCATTGTAAGTGTAAAGTTGTCAACCAAGATCAAGAGAGACACCGAGAGATAGTTGAGAATTGAATATCTGAAGATTGGTTTGGAGATACATCTGCCTGTTATTGTTTGTTAATCTGGGTATGCGACAGAAGGATTATCTTGTTGTATCCGGGTTTTTGCAAAGATGAATATGACATGACAATGTTTTGAGCATAATCATTATGTCTTTCCTGTTTTCCATACGATGAATGCATTATGCGATATGAATCTGTGAATGATGCGATGTTTCCTTGCTGTGATTAAGCTTTACTGTTATATCTATTGTGCATATATGGTCCTATCAATGATAAGATCTGTTGAATGATGTTGCAATTATGCTTAATGCCTAAGTGAATGTTTAAGATCTATTTTTGAATGTTGCAATAAGTTGATTAGTTAATGCACAACATCCTCCTTCATTCGGTGGAAACATGGTTCCGTCATCTCTCCCTTGAACATCTCAGGTGAGACCTCATCTGCTCCGCAGGTGCTGCAAGGACAGGGTAAGACCTGTCTGGGCCAGTGCTCAGGGAGATCGCGGTGGGTTGGATGTCGACAGACTGAGGAACCCCTGTGGACTGGGTTTGTGTCAACAAATGGTTCCGTTGCTGGAACCGTAGCGCAAAGTGAAAGGAGGATATGTTGTGGCATTCGACGAGACCGAAGATCCAAGATTGGTTCAACCTAAAGTTGCGAGAGTTCGCTGAAAAAGAAAATCAGAACCCTGGGTTGTCGATAGATTGGTGGTTGGCAAAGTACATACACGACGGTCCACACGAATATTTTTCTGTGAGTTCCCAATCAATCTGTATGAGTGGTTATCAAAATTGACCTATCAGAAGAGGAACTTCCAAGGTGGTGAGCCGATAACTTGGACCCCAGAACTGATCCAGGAGCTGCAAGAAGTCGACAACAAAGCATCGTGGGCTGTTGAGGTCTGAGTCAATATTATACTGGAAGGCTATATCATTGAGTTTGCAGTTGCTATGACAAATTCTTATAGTGAAGCAGAAAATGAATTCTTCAACGGACCAAGTGGTAGGTTTCTGTTGTCGCTACAGTTGTCCATTAAGATGCTCATTTGCGAAAAGGGCATACTGAAGATGCACCTAGACCGGTAGAAACCTGGTGGGCGGAGGTTGTGGATATCGTGACAACAGGGGGGGCAGTATATAGAATGATACGGGGTAGATGGGTGCAATTTATGACGATACTGTGAAGGAAGCCGAGGAAGAGAGTGCTCTTACAAGGGGAGGAGCAAGGTTTCGACAGGAAAAGAGGCAAAGGACAGGAGAAGGTCCTGCTGCGATCGAAACGCAAAGCCGCGAAGGAAGACCACATGGGATGAAGCGACCTCATAGTGCCGATAAGGACAACCAGGCTACGCCCAGGATAGAGGCAGGACCAACCCCCAGCAGCAACGTGCCCACACCTCCGCTCACTATCTCTCAACTAGGAAGAAATATAGCTTTGACACCACCGTGTTCATTGTGTCAACATAACTTAATTGCTAGTAGCTTAGTGACTGTAGGAAGGAATCCTAGGATGGCGGGCGAAGATGCAAAGTTGCCGCTATTCCATGGAAATGGAACAGATACTCCCGAGCAATACTGGTTCTTATGTGAAGCAGTATGGACTGTCAAGCAAATTACTGATGATGAGGCCAAGAAAGGACAATTGGCGACAACTCTTTGAGGTCGCGCATTGGACTGGTTTATGAAGTTTGTTCAAGTTCCCGTAGGCACCCCAGAGAAGACGCTAAAAGAAGTCAGAAAAGGATTGATTGCAGATTTTCGAAAACCCAAATCTGAAGCGCAGTATATTACAGAACTAAAAGAGATTAAGCAGTATCCCAATGAAACTGTGTGGGATTTTGACCAATGGTTCAAAACATTGATGGCAAGGGTTAGCTTTGACATGAGCGATGTCTAGCATAAAGAATGGTTCATTGCGGCATTACTCCCTCACATTCGGATATCGCCGATGCAACAAAACATTACAACGCCGAGTGAGGATCTGGAGATCGCAATGTGGTTAGAAGCTTCGCAGATTGGTGAAAACGCAGCGGGCATGTCGCAGATTCAGACACAGCTGGACAACTTGACAATATAGTTGCAAGACCTTAAGAAGGGTAAGGAACATCGTGAGGAGGCTTGGTGTACGCAATGTCATGCAAAAGGGAATACTAAGGATAATTGCCTCGACTTCTGTAACTATCTAGTATCTGGAGCACCGAACCCATTGAGTGGCGGAGGTATGCCGTGGTGTTGCATTTGTCAAGTATATGGGCATCGCCATGAGGAGTGCCAATACATGCAAAAGATGGTCACAAAGCCAATGAATTTGTATTGTACATTCTGCAAATAAGTGGGACATGAAGATAAAGATTGCCGCGCCTATGGCCTGCTTCACGAGAGAACGTACGACGCATTCTATGTGAAGGATGACCAGCGTGCTGTGCAACAACCGCAACCGCAGCCACAGGTAGCCCAGCCGCTACCTCAACCGCATATGTAGTTTGTACCGCAAAAAAAACCACAACAGTTTATGCCACAATATACTCAGACGTCGATGGTTGCGCAACAACCATAGTACAGTCAGCAGCCATAGTACTTTCAGCAAGGACAAGGTGCTCAGTTGCAACCGAATCCCATGTAGCAGTAGTTTCCCCAACCATAGTATCAACATCAAGGGGGATTCCGTGGAGGATTCCAGGGAGGACACGGTGGAGGATTTGGTCACGGAGGAGGACGAGGTTGCGGACCTGTCCAATGTTACAATTGTGGAGTGTTGGGGCACTACCAGAGAGATTGCCCATAATTGCAGACACAGTGTACGTTTTGTTTTGTTACTGATCACACTGTTGAAAACTATTCGCAGTTGATTGCGCGGTGGCAGGCAGGAAATATACCACAATTGAAGAATCAAAACCAACTGCCAAATCAAAATTAGTCGCAGAACCCGAACCAGCATCCGAATCAGAACGCCAACCAGAACGTGAATCAACCTGCAAACCCACAGCTGAACCAAAATCAGGGACCAACTGTTGCAACAATTTCAGTAGAACCGTGGACACAAGATGCTGCTGTTGCTGTTGTCACTTACGGAGGTGCGACAATAGGATGGTTTGCATCCTCTGATCTGGCTAGTTGGAAAGAAAAAGGAACAGTTTGACATTGAGATCAATCGTGATGCATTCTTCCAAGCACGTAATGCGATGGAAAGAGATCGCAGTAAGTCAATTGTTTATGGTATGCCCTCAACTTTTGACTCGACTTCGGAAGCAGGACCATCGCATCAGTATGGTACTCTGCAACACTTCTTTGAAAGCTGTTTATCGCTGGCACGCGATCCTGATGCACTTGCTGAGCTCGAGAGTTTGCTGCATCGACCGACTAAGGGACGGAGGGAATCCGCGGTGAACTCCTTATAGAGAAAGAAGACAGGAAAAAAAAAGCTCATGAATATCCAGATTGGGGATTATGATGTCGATTCAGTTATTCTGGATCTAGGCTATGATGTTAACATATTGACAAAGCAAGCATGATAGAATATGGGGAGTCCAACACTGAGCTGGTCTCCTGTATAGCTGCGATTGGCTAATCAGGCCAAGGTGACACCAATTGGGAGAGTTCCACGCCTTGTGGTGGACATTGAGGGGATGAAGACATATGTGGATTTTGATATTATCGAAGTTGTTGAAGGGGGAAGCTCCTATCCCGCGTTGCTGGGGATTGGATGGGATAATGACAGTGCAACAATAATTAACTTTAAGAAGCGGATGATGACTTTTGAAAACCGCGACCTCAGAGTGATAGCCCCGTTGGATCCAGCTGAAGGGCGACGATATATTGAACATGTCAAGGATGAAGTTGGAAGAGGATGGGATCATGCATATAATATTTCTGAAGATTATATCCATTCGACTGCTGGTGGAGAACTTGGTTGGCGCAGCTCCAGCTCCGCGTCTTCTGATTCGGATGGTGCTTTAGAAAATTGGCAGCATTGCCTGCATGAGGTATCGTTCCGGAAGTGTGGGTTGATCACACAGTCGTTGCAGCGTGTTGCGACTGAAACTGTTGAGTATCTAGTGTATGAAGGACTACCGGGATTGTCTGAATTTCTGGTCGCATTTGAAGCTAAGGTTTCAGAATCGCAGTGGTTACTGGCGTTGGAGGAGGCGCTGAAGGCTACTCCAACACGATGGTGGGTGACCCATAAGAAATCGATCACTGTTTGGTCATAGTGTCGCAGGTTGATGACGGTTCACTTCAGCGACATAGAAATATACCACACCGGAAGGTATGATGGAAAGAAAGACCCTGGCAGTCATCTAATGGAATGTCGGACTTTGTGGGCTTCGCGACCTAGGGATGAATGGGTCCATGCTTTTATCCATACTTTGGATGAAATGCCATTCTCATGGTACGCTGCAGCTGAATTGCGAGGGGAGATTACTACTTGGTTAGAGAGTACTGTTCGCTTTACTCATACCTTCAGCTTTGCGGATGCCAACCTAGATGTCCATAATGCTTTGCAGCTCATCCACGATGTTGTTCTGAAGGTTGTTCCAGTGGCATATCCCGTGCATCCGCATACGCACTGTAAGATGCAGTCGATGATGGAATGTTATGATATCACTAGCGGACCATAGGATGGTGATGATCCACGGAATGTCAATATTCCAGAATCAGAAGGAAGTCACGATGTCATAGCACCTGGTGCACTGCCCGATCCGGTAACACAGCCACTAAAGATTAGAAAGATCAACATTGGGACAGAGGAAAGTCCAAAGTTTGCGAATGTTGGGGATTATTGGGATGATGAGATGACGGGGAAGGTCACAGACTTGTTGCATGAGTTCCAAGACCTATTCCCTACGAAGTTTTCTCAGATGAAGGGAATCTTGGGGGATTTGGGGGAGATGAATATTCCGTTGAAACCTGATGCAAAATCAATAAGGCAGCGACCGTATCGACTGAATCCATGCCATAAGGAGAGGGTCAAAGTAGAACTTGACCGCATGTTGGATGCGGGCATCATTGAACCAGTTGAAGAGTTGGAATGGATTAGTCCAATGGTGGTGCAAGACAAGAAGATAGGTGAAGTGTGAATTTGTGTCAACTTGCAGAAGCTAAATGACGCATGTCTGCATGATCCATTTTCGACACCGTTCATTGATGAATTCTTGGAGGGCATGGGTAGCCAAGAGATGTATTCATTCACAGATGACTTTTTTGGTTATCATCATATCAGGATTGCGAAAGAATACCGCCACAAGACGACATTTGTGACTGAATGGGGGTGTTTTCAGTACATAGTGATGCCGTTTGGGCTGAAGAATGCACCTGCGATATTCTCTCGGGTCATTGTTGCTGCTTTCAGGGATTTCATTCAAAAATTTTTCCAGGTGTACATGGATGACTGGACAGTCTATGGATTGATCAACGATTATTTGGAAAATCTGTGACTAATGTTGGAGCACTATCGACATCATCAGATATCACTGAACTTGAAGAAGTGCATCTTCTGTGCACCATTTGGGATAAATAAGGGTCACATTGTTTGCAAGAAGGGATTGTTGGTCGACCTAGCAAAGATTGCGCTCATTATGAGCTTAACACTGCCTACCAATGTCAAGTAGTTGAGAGCGACGTTGGGGCACACAAGGTATTATCGCAAGTTCATCCGAGGTTATGCTGTGATCACAACTCCTATGGAGAAGTTGTTGAAAAAGGATGCGGTATTTCAATGGAGCCCAGAATGTCAAGTCAGTTTTGAGACACTGAAGGCTAAGATGGCTTTAGCGCCGATACTGGTGTTTCTGGATTGGAGCAAGGAATTCCACGTTCATGTAGATGCATCCTCAATTGCACTGGGAGTAGTGCTCGTGCAACCAGGGGAAGGGGAGATGGATCACCCAATTGCTTTTGCGAGTCGAAAGTTGTCGTATGCAGAGAGGAAATATACCACTACAGAGAGGGAAGTCTTAGCGATGGTATATGCGCTGCAGAAGTTTAGGCATTACCTATTGGGAGGTCACTTTAAGATGTTCATGGACCATTCTACATTGAAATACCTGGTCAATAATCCTGTGTTGGGGGGGAAGATATGTCGCTGGATACTTCTTTTTCAGGAGTTTGATTTTGAGGTGATTATGAAGCCAGGCCGATTGAATGCAGGACCAGATCATCTGTCGCGGATTGAGACAGGGGAAGAACCAAATAACATTGAAGATGGGTTGCCAGACGCACAACTATTCAGAGTTGAAGTAGCTGATGATTATTATGAAGAAATCATTCAGTTTATGGAAACAGGAACCGTACCAAAGGGGTTCACTACCATTCAAAAGAAGCAGCTGGTGGTAAGGCTGCAGATTTCCAACTAATTGCTAGACAGTTGTACAAACTGGGATTAGACGAGATCTTGAGGCACTGTGTCCTGCCTCATGAGCAAGGTAAGATCTTGTCGGAAGCACATGCAGGGGTAGCTGGTGGGAACTATGGCAGTCATGTGACTACTAGGAAGGTGCTTCGCGCAGGGATTTGGTGGCCCACTCTTCACAATGATGCGACGGATTATGCGCGAACTTGCGATGTTTGTCAACAGACTGGAAAGCCCTTGAGGAGGGATGAGATGCCGTTCATACCTCAAGTGACACTGCAGCCATTTGATAAATGGGCAGTGGATTTCATGGGACCTATCAACCCACCTAGGAAGCACATTGGTGCACGATACATAATCACAGCGACAGACTATTTGACAAGATGGGCGGAGGCTGCACTAGTCGTAGATTGCACCGCTGCAACAACAATGTGTTTCTTGTTCGACAACATTGTCACTCGGTTTGGCTGCCCGAAGGTATTGATGAGCGATCAGGGCAGTCATTTCATCAATCGCATAGTCAGCACATTGACAACAAAGCTTTAGATATAACATAAGAAGAGTACGCCATATCGTCCGCAGGCAAATGGCACGGTGGAAGATTTCAACAAAGTATTGGAGAATGCGCTGACCAAGGTTTGTAATGCGAACCGCGATGATTGGGATTTGAAGATTCCAACAGTCTTGTGGGCATATCGCACCACTTGTAAAAGGTTGACGAGACATACACCCTTCAAATTGGTGTATGGGAAAGAGGCGGTTATGCCTATGGAGTACATTGTTCCGATTTTGGGCATAGCGACAGTGACAAGCATGAATGATGAGGTAGCATTGGCAGAGCGACTGGAGCAGTTGGTACAGCTTGAGGAAGATCGCTTTATCATAGGTTTTCACTAGCACGTGGAAAATGATCGGAAAAAAGCTTGGCATGATCGCCATATCAAGAACAAATAGTTTCAATAGGGTGACTTAGTGCTGTTGTATGACAACAAGTTCATGAAGCATCCAGGGAAGTTACAGATGCATTGGTTTAGTCCATATCGCATTAGTAGAATCACTTCAGGAGGCGCAGTATAGTTGCAGCGGTTAGATGGAGCGATGCTCCCAATGTTGGTGAATGGTAGTAGGTTGAAGCCCTACAGGACGGGCTTGGAGCAGCGCGATACCTGAGTCGCATCGAAAAAAAAAATTGCAGGGTGCTAGGTGGCAGGATGGTGCACTAGCAGGGACAGAATGCGCAAGTTGGAGCACTTGCCTTGCAGTTTAGGTGCTGGGCTGCGACAGCTGCAGGGTCGCGACCTGGTCAAATCAATAATAAATGTAGGGAATTAAAGACCGTTAATTAGCGGTGCTTGTTGAAATGATCGACATTAATGATGGATCTGACCGTTGGATTGACAGAATCGAAGATGGATTCGGGTAATTAAGGCGTGATTTGGTCATGATGCATGGGTTGATTTGGTAATGATGGTTAAGGATGCAATTTGGCACTATAAGAAGGGGCAAACTCTAGTCGGAAGGGACCATTGCGGAGAGCAAGTAATATAGTTCAGTGTTGCATCGTTGAGCTACGTTGCCAAGTTAAGTGTTGTGTGGTTGCTAGCAGTGAGTCGTGCACATTGCTCAGTGTCGGAAGGTGAGGAACTGTTGAGTCGAGAGGGGCCCTGGTGCGGCATGCTGAGTACACCTGTGGTTGAAGTTTCCAGTGGTGTAGAGTCACCAACTAGGCTAGTCAACATTGAAGAAGAGGTCGCCAGCATGCCGGGTGGATCAACGTTCACTGGTATCCCAAAGAAACGGAGGGGGGGACAGCATTATGAGTCCCCATAGAGCAAAAGGCAGCTAAGATCATCTGCAACTGTTGTGGAGGAGGCACTAGCGGAGGTGGGACAGTCGAGCCACAGAATTGAATATTCGGTTCCTTGGGCAGGGATATCTTTTGCGAATATCCATGGGTATGTACCCCCTTGTCGGCTTGGTATACCACCCCGAAATCCCACTAAAAATCAGAAATACCCAGTGCGTATGCCAGTGCTACCAGCAGGAATGGAGTGCTCTGCAGATATTGTGCTGGTATTGATGCGCATGAAATATGACGACCATGACATGGTGGCTTACAAGGAAATTACCTTCGATCCCTATGTGCTGGGGATGCCACTTGGCGGCAAGCCGATTCCGCAAGATTGGGAGCATGGGTTAGATAAAGCGGGATTGCTCGGTCTCATCAACATGCCACACTTTGGGCAATTTCCAAAGGTTAATGTGTGTGTAAAGCAGTTGCTGGCCTGCTTCCATGGTGGAACATTGTGGCTGGACAGAGCAATTACAGTCACTATTGATTTAATTGATGAGATCACTGGGTTGCTGAAGGATGGAGTAGACCCTTCACAATACTTCATAGGGAAGGAGAATGATAAAAAGAGGGCAGCACAGTTGGTACTGTGTTATGGATTGGAATGTGACGCCCGCGCCTACCGCACTAGAAGCATTAATGATAGGGCATTCCTCACCGGAGCAAAGATATTGTGTTGCAAAGTGGTCCGAAAGAATCGACCCAACCAGTGTAATTCAGGCGTCGTGGCGTGTGCGGAGCAGTGCGCGGAAGGCGTACAGATGAACTGGTCACTATTTTTGTTGAACCAGTTGGCGTAGGACGCATCAGCTGTCCAAGATGGGAAGGGATCATTCACGTACAACTGGATCCTGATGTTGATAGCGCTTGTCGCATGAAAGGAGCCCGACACTTACCAAGGAATGGAAGTTGATGTCGGGAAAGACCGTAAGGGTGTGCGCTATCAGAATCTGTGGTGGGTGTAAGAACCTGAGTGCCTTAAGGAATGTGCAATGCAGTTTTGGATCTATTGGGAGATGCTACAAGCAACATCGATGAAGGTGCCTCGTTTATCTGAAGAAGCTATGGCAAAATACAAGCAGATTGTACTATTTGCGGTTTGGCCTCATGCTATTCACATGCAAGCACGACGCGACCCCGTGAAGCAATGGTTGCTGACATACTACAAATTTTTCGAGGAGGAGCTGGATGGCATCGTCAATGATTGGCCTGTCGAATGGCGAGAATCAGTTACTCTGGCGGAGATTGAGGTGGGACCACCAGCGACGGGACAAGATGATCCACTATCCATGCAGGACCAGCAGAGTAACCATGACTTGAATCAGGAATCAACGAAAATGCCCACGGATGATGACATAGACCGCGATCTTGAGGAGGGCAGAATGAAGGCACATCATGAGCATATTACGATTAGTGGGGCTTCTCCAGGGACGAAAGCGCAGTTGGGATGACTTATAGTGGCTGTCACTGATGCAACAAATGTGGCAGCTTGAGCGATGACGACACAGGTGGAAGCAGGTTTCAAAGAGGTAAACGTTTTCCTTGATTCTTTATGTGATATTGTTTCGCAGTGAGTACCGGTGGTAGCAACTGGGCAGGCAGTTGGAACAATCAGCACTGAGCCACGGGTTCAGAACGTGAACATCCCCCCGACTGCGATTGTGACTGACAACGAGGCTCTCTAGGCCTTGCTGCAGCAGTTAGAAAATTTGACCGTTAACATCAATTGGCTGCCCATGAAAGAGTTGATGAATATGCAGGTGGTTTCCAGCCGGGAAATGGCGGACGGGATACAGGAGATCACTGGTCAGTTCCTATGATTGCAGGAAAATGAGGCAGCGGCCTAGCAAGAGGTCACAGAGTTAAAAGGAAAGGCAGTAGCGGCACAGGAGGTCATCAACGCGTTGGAGGATAACCTAGAGAAAATGATTGCTGAGAAAGCTCGGGCGATAGAGGAATTGAAGAAAGAGAAGGATCGCCTAATAATGGAGAAAGCCACCATTTGGGACAACAGAGTGCGATTGGAGGCGGCAGTCTCTGAAGCATGTCGGCACGTACTGAATCCCACCGCGCAGTTGGATCCGGTCAAGCAAGCACAGGGACTTGGGGCTGTCATCTCCCAATTACAGCGTGACAATGCAGAGTTAACATCTCTAAATAACCCAGGCACACTCGAAGAGCAAGTAGATGAACGAAAACACACCATCGAGGAGTTTAAAACATAGATGGGCGAGCTGGAATAGGCAGCGACAAAGATCACTGCAGAGACTATGCAGTTTTGGGGCAGCATGGTTCAGGACGAGCAGTTAGAACAACTAACCAAGCTGCAGCAAGAAGCAGAAGGGCAACTTGAAAAATTGAAGGTGTTATTGAGAACGCTGCCACCAGTTGCTCAGGTCTCCAAATCAATAGAACTGAAAGAATTGTAGCAGTGCATCGCAAAGGACGAAGAGCATCAAAAGAAGTGCAGTGCACAGCTGGAGGAGTTCCAAGAGGTTAGCGGACAATTTTTGCTCAAGGAAAGTTCCGCACTACAGGCTATGCAAGAGTTTCATTGACAAGTTGTTGAGAAGATGATTGAGCATCCATCCGCACAGGATGTGACCGAGAGTCAGGTGGTGGCTGCGGCAGTGAAGGAGCAGGTCACAGAGTTCGATCAATAGTACAAGGAATTTAGGCTAAAGATAACTGAGTACACAATGTCCAGTTGACGTGGCTTGAGGGCGAGCCACAAGATTGTGTTGGGGGCCTGTTGGCAGGCGGTTTGGTGAGTCAGCATCTCAGCATCGCGGATGCTGCGCAAGGCTAAAGGTACTGCAAAAGGAGGAAAGCAGTGCGCAAGGCGACAATAGTTTATGTAGTTTTGGGTCATTTGGACCACGTCACATGTATTTTGGGTCATTTGGACCGCATTTTGTGGATTTTGGGTTATCTTTTTGTAGAGTTTGTTAGGAATTAGTTAAACGGTTGCTTAAGTGAATCACAAATGTAAAGGCATAAGCCTATAAATAGACTTAGCATTGTAAGTGTTAATTCATCAACCAATATCAAGAGAGACACCGAGAGATAGTTGAGAATTGAATATCTGAAGACTGGTTTGGAGATACATCTGCCTGTTATTGTTTGTTAATCTGGGTATGCGACAGAAGGATTTTCTTGTTGTATCTGGGTTTTTGCAAAGATGAATATGATATGACAGTGTTTTGAGCAGAATCATTATGTCTTTCTTATTTTCCATATGATGAATGCATTATGCGATATGAATCTGTGAATGATGTAATGTTTCCTTGCTGCGATTAATGCTTTACTGTTATATCTATTGCACATATATGGTCCTGTCAATGATAAAATCTGTTGAATGATGTTTCAATTATGCTTAATTCCTAAGTGAATGTTTAAGATCTATTTCTGAATGTTGCAATAAGTTGATTAGTTAATGCACAACATCCTCCTTCATTCGGTGGATACATGGTTTCGTCAGTTCTCCCTTGAACATCTCGGGTGAGACCTCATTTGCTCTGCAGGTGTTGCTGGACAGGGTAAAACCTGTCTGGGCCGGTGCTAAAGGAGATCGCGGTGGGTTGGAAGTCGACAAACTGAGGAACCCCTGTCGACTGGGTTTGTTTCAACAAAGTTTTATTTTCTAAAACAAGTCTGTCATGAACCCAAATCATGAACCTTTGAGTACCTTTTGTCAGAAAACTGAGATTGTTTCCTGGTTGTAGATTCCCCATGGAAAGTTTCTCCAAGAGATTGTGGATCAAACCCCACCAACATGCAACACCTCTCTGGGAGAAGTGGATCTGCATGACATAGTGCAAGTTTTGCATGATACTGAGATCTGGTGGTTCTATGGTCAGATGGATCCCTAATTGTGTTCCCAACAGCTAAAAGGACTTTGTGATCCCATATTGGCCTTGGCCATGGATTGGGAGCATGTGTTGGATCTGGATCTGAATCTGAATCTCCTTGAAATTTATTCTCAACATCAAGATCTTGATCCTCATCTTCATTAGAAGAGGTATCACTCTGATCTTAATCAGATTCCGATGGGGTAGGCAGATAGTATGGAAAAAAATGTGAGAATTCATATTCCTTCGAGGCATGGTTTGCAAACCCTTTCGCTATAATCTTCCTAGTGGAGATCTCTGCAATCTCAACTGTGTCAGGACCAAATACCACTTTCTTCGGTGAACCTGTGTGAGTCATCTGATATACAAAAAACAAATTTTCTGACAAATAAGGAGCAAATAGAACATTCTTGAACTTTCCATGCTCCATATGTACTGTGCCCTTCCCTTCAACAGAGATATGAGAGTTGTTTCCCATGTGAATAATCGAACCATCTTTGAGATCTAGAGAAGAAAATGATTCTCTGGAGGAAACCATGTGGTTGGAGGCTCCTGAATCTATGAGGAGGGCTTGTGATTTTGAAAATATAGCCTTCAGTGCATGGCAACTCTCATGACCACCTGACTCAATTCTAGAATCAGTCTCTCTTGCACCTTTTGGGAGGGCAACATCGTGTTGTTCAAGAAGCTTGGTCATATGATCTATCTTCTTATCCATGCAAGATCTCTCTGGGTGGTTTCCTTTCTTGCAATAGGAATACTTGGATTTCTCAAATCCCTTCTGTTTGTCCTTCGTAGAGCTAGAGGATACTTCTGATGGACTTGAATTGGCATTCTACTTGGGTTTAGATTTCCTCTCATCCTTTCCTTTGTGATTCCCCTTTCTCATTTGCACTTTTTGCTTCTCCAGCCATAAGAGCTTGATATTTAGAGGCCTGCAAGGCACTCATCTGTATTAGCATATGTTTTTCTTGGATGAGAGATTTAGTGAAAACATCTGAGGGAATCTTCCAACCAAGGATTGACATTCGCCCATAATGGAAGGTAGAGACAAAGATAGAGAACTCAGGACCTAGCTTTCTTAGAATGGATAGCACCAACTGCTCATCCTTATTCTCAATGCCACACTGCTTGCATTGCATAACCAAAGATTTGAATTTTGAAAAGAACTGCTGAATAGTCTCAAAACTGCTCGGTTGTAGAGCAATCAACTCATTTTCTAGAATATGGCCTCTTAGCTCATCTTGTTTGCCGAAGAGGGTCTCTAACTTCAACCATAACTCTCTTGGAGTCTTCAATCCTTCGATGTGGAAGAGTAGATATCTGCAACTACTACAACTGCAGAAAACTGTTGTACCTGCTTCAACTATTGTTGCACTCAAAAAATTTGAATAACCTGCAAAAAAATCTCAATAAGGAGGTAGACTACTACTGAGCACTTCTTTAGGACAATAGGCACTTTTATCTGGATCCTTCACACCTGGATAGACCTCATTGGATTTCTCCAATGAATTCAATGCAATGGCACTAGGATTTGATATGGAGGCTTCTGGTGCACTACCAAAAGCATCTTCTCAACCTATTCTCTCAAATCGATCTGATACCATGTGAAATTCTATGTCACAACAAATATGAAGAGCTGAGGATACCTCACAAATAAATAATGAGTAGAAAATTTGAAGAAGAGTGAAAACTGCAGTAAAAAAGAGCAAAAGAATAATAATGCAACAAAACTCAGATAGGAGCAGAATAATGTCACATGTTCCAATTATCAGTATAATAAACAATGATGTTATAATGGAGAGAATTCAAATCATGCAGGAGAATTCGAACCTCAGTTGGTATAGCATAGGGATTATCACCACTGGAGTGATCTAGAAGACTCAAAGTCAACTGAACTGAACCTAAACTCAGCTAACTGAAGTCACAATCAGTTAGATGACTAAGGAGGGTGCAATAGTGAGTCTGTCATGAATTCCAGTTAGAAAAGGGCACATGAGGCCACAATCAGTGGCATCCAGAGCTCTAACCCCTCACAAGGGTCAGATAACTCAGGTGAACTACACTGGAACACTTAGCAGGTTCCTATAAAATAGGGAACCGACTGAAGTGGTCCTAAAATGATGCATGCAGGGCTCATAAGGTGGTAGATGGATCTTGGATGACATGTGCACACCACCAGGGGGAAAATGACATCATCAACAACTAGGAAAAATAAATAATGATAGGTAGGACAAGGATGGACTATTGAAATATCCTAACAATAAACGCCCCGATGCGTGTAGAATACTAAAATGCATCAGTTTAGGATTATTAAAAAATAAAAAAATAAAAACGATAAATATGATTTAAAAACCTGCATGGGGTGTGGCGTCAATATAACGCACCGGTGCATTAACCTATGGGGCGTACCAGAACAAGGTTTTATAAAAAAAAATTACCACGTCGTAAAAATCATTTTAAACCCTCCACAGTGCGTGCGTCTGAGCCATCTGCACTGATGTTGTTCATAACCCACCTAGACGCCCTGCCATTGGTGCTCATTCCACCCCCTGCTGACACATTGCTCCTTTATATTGGTTGCTGAATTGAGTTTGAATTTTTCCAAAAAGTGGGAAAATTTTCAAATTCTCCATACGTAGTCAGGACGCCTCCCCGACGTACGGTTCAGCTGGCAAATTAATGCTTACTTGATAATTTAGATTTTTTGTGGATTAATTTTTCCAATTAGGCCATAATTTTCCATTTAAAAAAAAATAAAAAACTTCTGCGGTGCATTCGAGCCGTTTGGCTCGCATCGGCCGTTGGTGCACTCTGTATTTGTTATAGTGTGCACCGTCGACGGGGCGAGTCGAACAGTTTGAATGTGCCGGTGCGGTACACTTCATAGCGCACTACCATAACATAAAATTTATTTTTAAAACTATAAAATAATAATCGATGAGGTCATTACATATGAGCACACCAACAATACGATGTGCTTACTTGTATAGAATGCACTGGTAAATACACCAAGAAATTTGAAAAACCAACTTATACGGTGCGTCGATTACACGTCAGTGCACCAATGTTCGGTGCTATGACATCCACTAGGAGCACCATAGTGATTTTACATCACATCAACGCACATTAAATAATGTGTTTATGTGTTGTAAACGCACGAGGTCTTTTAGTTCACGTCCACGCACCGTATTTCGGTGTAATGACGTGTTATATGCACACTGTTGAAACAATACTTATTGCTTATCAAATGAAATAAACAACAGTGTGTGTAATGAACTTAAGCGCACTGGTTACGGTGCGTTTACTTGTTAGGGTAGCATTGTTTCTACACATTTAAAATTTACTATAATTAAAAAATCATAATTAAACAATGCTACTAGTGTAGGTCAGCGCATCGATTCTCGGTGCTTGGATGTGCCGTAAGCGCACCGTTAAATGTTTTTTGATAAACACGCTGGTGCATGTATATTATAGCGCACTGGAATGGTAATAAAATTATAAATTTATAGAAATATATTAACGGTGTTTTTGGGTAGTATAGCGTACAGTTGGTGGTGCGGTAAATACTAAATCACACCGCCCACGGTGCGTTATGTTTATAAAAGTGCACCATTTGTCAATTTTTTGCAAAAATTACAAATTTTTATTTTAATAAATATAATTCTCATATAATGTTTTATATTTAGTTTGATGAGACTAGCTAATTCATGTTATATGTGAAACAAAGACATGAGCGCCGCGAGGAAAGGTAGGAGCAGGAAGCTCAAGTTGACCAATATAACTTCCAGAGAGAGTGGGAGGCCAAGGAGAGGGAGAGATATTTATACCCTCATCCCATTACTGCATAGACGAGACACCTCTTGATATTTTTTGGCCTCCTCAAGTTCTATGAGGAGGCCACATCACTCAAGGGGAACACTACATTCCTCACCCAGTTGATCGCACACCGGGATCATCATAGGCAGGCGTTTCGAGTTGGTCCTGATTAGTGGTTCCGACCCATTGAGGAGGACATATATTTTATCACAGGGCTCTCTAGGAGAGGTGAGGAGTTTCCTTAGTTCCTTGAGGTCCCAGTTGGATATGTATCATCGTCTCAACTAGTATATGTTTAGAGATATGTTTATACCAACATTCTCGAGCCTACTCAGTTTTAGATTAGCAGTGGGCAGCTCTCCACTGCTTTTGGTAGAAAGGATGTTAAATGCCTCTCTTTGTTGGTGACGACCATCGCGCATATCACCAGTGATGGGAAGCGCATTAGCTGCCCTCTATTATATTATGTTGATTCTTTAGTGCAGGAACCTAGATGCGTTAGGTGGTATGCTATTTTCTTACGACAATTTTGTTATGCTCTTAGTCGATGTCATGCGTGTATTAGCGGGAGCATAAACTTCCCTTTCGATTCAGAGTTGTTTTGTTTATTTTTTGAGAGATTTCTAGCCACCAGGCCATATTTTGACTGGCACCTTCCTAGGTTGATGACAGATGTGCGTATGCACATGTGGGGGCAGATGATGCCCAAGAGGGGTCAACTTGACTTTCCAGTGAGGTTTACCATAGATGTGATCGATATGCTAGGAAATGAAGACCTGCCTAGATTAGACATGGTTTCATATCCATATGCCATCTTGGATTGGAGAGGGTGTCCCAACATCTTATTCACTCAGGACGAGCCAGTAGATGATAGAGGTAAATTTAGCGTTATGTTTGAATTAATCTAGTTTCATTTTATTCTTTTTATATTTAATGCAAAATAAAAGTATTTTAAATTGTTATTTTTTTTCCTGGAAAAAAAAGCATAATTTTATTTCATCTTGCGAGTACAAAATTACATTTAGATAACGCAGAAAGGCTTCAGCCAGCCCTATCTCGTAGTAGCTTTTCAGCTTCAAATAATTTCAGGTACTAAGGCACATTTTAAATTGTTAATTAAATTCATGTTTATTGAAATTTTCTAATCATTATTGTGTACTATATATTTTATAGATGTTGGGACATTTGATGGCGATGTGCCACCTCCTCCAGTTCATAATGAAGAGGATATGGATTTGGATGTAGGTGATTAGCCCGAGGCGCCCCATTTAGCCATACCTGGCCTTCGACGTAAGCCATATGAGAGGTTATGGCAGGCCGTCGTAGACAAGCCATCTATGATGTTGGCAGTTCAAGGGGTTCGACTTGTACGGGTGAGGTACATTGTCAGGGACCCTCGCCACGCAGAGTTGTGGAGGATGGTTCCTCGTTATATGAGGAGCTTGGTGCAACATATTTTTGGTGCTTGGGATATTTTAGATGGTATATATGATAGTAGTTCATCGTCAGACAAGGGTGGAGATCCTCTTCCAGCTAGTCCACCTCCTTCTCCACCAGTTGCTTCAAATGGGGGCGCAACCTCCACATCCACTGCACCTCCTCCTCAGCATCCACCTCCTCCCCCTCCACCTTCGACATCTCCTCCACCTCCTCCTCATCCACCTTCAACGTCTGATCCACCTCCTTCATCATCTAGTCCTCTACTCATACTCGACCTTCCTCCTAATCCTACATCATCATCTCCTCTACTCATGCTTGACCGACTCTTCGATCCTACTCATCGGTCCGACCATCCACCACTTCCCACTTCACTCGTTTCTATTTTAGAGATGCTTGGAGAGGGCTGTACACTTTTTCTTGATGGACCTATCCCTCCTGCTCTCAAATCTATTTTTCTTTCTAGTAGAGGTGTTGATACTGCCTCTGGCTCAATTGGTGGAGGTGATAATGCATCTAGTTTTGGTCGGAGAGATACTGATGATGCATCTGTTGGCGGAGGTGGATCAGATATGTCATAGCAGTTATTGGACTGAAGACATATTATATTTGAGATATTGTATCATGACTTTGATGTTATATATATATATATATATATATATATATATACTGCATTTTTCATTTTTATGTTGATGTCGATGTTTATTTATATGTTGATGGTGATGTGTTTTATGCTTGTTAGATGTATATGTTACGTAAATATGTGACGTAATGTTTATGATGGTACGTTCATGCTTATTTTTTTTATGTTAATGATGATATGTTTATGTTTATGTCATGAAAATGATGATGATGCAGGTATGTTTTTGTTACAAAATATGGTTATGTTTATGTTAGTAGGATGATGTTTATGTTTATGTTTATGATGGTATGATCATGATGCTTATGTTTATTATATGTTGAAAATGTTGATGATAAGCAAACCAAGTAATACATAAAGAAAATTTTAAAGCAAACCAAGTAACACAGGAACAAAATTTTAAAGCAAACCAAGTAATACCTTTCTTAAGGTCCGACAAAGTTGGTTTTAGTGGACGTTAAACATCATCATCGTCATTAATTAAAGACAAATGGTTTCAAAAAAATATCATAACAATATTACTATTGGAATAATAAATTATAAACTATTTTCATGTTTAAAATTAAGTTTTTTTAAGAGCAAAACATAACTTGTATATATATGAACTTACATTTCTATCTAAACATGCTTTCACATACTTATTATATCAAAAAATAGAAATAATTTTTTTAGAGATTTTTATCAATTTTATAATGTTTATTTAAAATCAAGATTAAATAATCTAAATTTAAAATGCTATCTTTTTATTTTAAAAATATAGCTTATATTAAAATCTACAATTAAATTATAATTATAAAATTAAATATTTTTTTAAATTTATTTATTTGTATTTTTACAAATTTAATATTCTTTAATTTTAATATTCATATAATTAATTTTATACAAAAGAGAATATAATTTCATAAATCCAATATTCAATACAAAAATTATTATTTAAAATCAGAATTAATTATAAAAAAATCATTTAAATTCAAAACTAATCATGAAAAAAAATCATTTGTAAATATACAAATTTAATATGATTTAATTTTAATATAATTCACATAGTTAACTTTATAAAAAAATATAATGAAATTTCATAAATTCAATATTTAATACTTTTTTACCATATTATATAATGTTTAAAATGAAAACTAATTATAAAAAAAAATTAATCAAATTTAAATTTAAAATATTATTTTTCTATTTTAAAAATATAACGGATATTAAAATACATAATCAATTTATTTACTTATAATAATAAAAAATAATTAATTAAAATTTATTTATTTTTTAATTTCAATATTTACACTATTAAACAAGAAAATATTTTATTTATATCTAAGTATATAAATTTAATATTCTTAAACTTCCATACTTATATTTTTAACAAAATACGAAAAGTTTTTATTCGTTTATAAATATACAATTTCAACATTCTTCCAATACTTACATTCTTTGACACTTGGGCTAGGCATAAACAATACATTGTTACAAATTTCAAATGTTTCATATCTATTTTAACTTTTAACTTTTAAAATTGTACAACAATTTCATTAAAGCATTTCCAAATGGCAGGTATAAGCAACATTGCTGTTAATTTCACATGTTATTTTTTTTACAATAACTCACTTTACAATGATAAATATCAAAACTCTAATAGAAACAAAGACAAATACTTAATTAAAAGAACAACATTTTCTCTCAATTGTAAACCCAAAAGTTGCATTCTCCAAACTTATTATTATTAATCATGACGATCTTCATTATATCATATAACATTAGTCCACATTCAAGGAACACATCTTATACCCTCTAAACATGAGGTTTAAAGCTAGTTAGTTGCAATTATTTACAATATTTGTAGTTATGTACTTTTCCATTAAATGCGATTGGAGAAAATAATAAAAGAGAGTTGGATCATGTTCCCAAGACCCATGCTAACCAAGATCAAATGATGGAATAACCCATCAACAATGAAACTTGTAATACATATAGATATGACTAGCAATTGCCTCAAGAAGGTGCAATGATATGTCGATAGGTTGATGTTGGAGGGCGAAGTTGATGAAAAACGAAACAAACCAAATAGGTATTTTGTTAAGAAGGAATAATTATGTAGAGTTATCAAAAAGATGTGTTAGCTATGACAAGGGATGTATGCATATCTAATTCCAAGAAACGAACCAAATAGGTATTTTGTTAAGAAGGAATAATTATGTAGAGTTATCAAAAAGATGTGTGAGCTATGACAAGGGATGTATGTATATCTAAATGTATATCTAATTCCTTGTCTCAATGGACATGCAAATAAGGTGCATAGTTGGGGTTTTATACAGAAAAAGGTTCGATTCTCGGGCTCTGTGATATATCTTTGCTTAATGACTATGAAAAACCACCTCCTACTTTGAAAATTGATAATGAGCCATAGAATTTTTTTCACCCTGCCACACTACCCAAAAATGTCATTTGCTATATGAATGTGTCAAATATAGGAAGATCACATCTCTGCATAGAACCTTTCCCTTGATTATGTTCTTAACATGTACCTAACAAGGAATTGATTTGTGGAACTTGAAAAGAATCATGTCATTCGTCAACATTTGAGTCCCCGTTTCCATCTCATTTGATAGTAAATATATAGCTATTGTAATTTGCTCACATAATCAAATATACAACTATCGTAATCTGCTCATATAAACACAAGTGTCAATTGTTTAGTTGCTTTTTGTGGGAGTTACAAAATTGAAGGACAACTCTATAAAATTGTCAAATGCTAAAGACAGATAAAATCGTTTTCAACATTTCTCATTTTATTTAGAACAGAGTAGTCTATCTATTCTACGTTTTGGATTTAACGGTGGGTTTTTGTTGGAATCCGGTAAATTGTGTTTTGGTAAAATCCAAATCTAGAAGTGTTTAAATTGTGTTTTTAAATATATAAATAGATTTAGCACCCTCGAATACCCCCATGACACCCAAATTATGCAATTTCCATAGCTAACATATGTTATTCTAAGATTTTATAAAGATTTCCAACTGGATTTCGAATAAAATAAGACGGAAAATATGCTCGGAAAAATGTTGAAAACATAGAATATTTAAACTACACCATTCACAGGTGTCATTTTCAACATTTTTATATTCTAAAAAATATAAGAATATTTATATTTTATTTATTAAAAAATGTTATAATTATAATTATTATTTATTAATAAAAAGAAGTTAATGTTCATTATATTTGTCATTTTAATGATTTCATGTGTTGGTAAGTTTGGATTGTTTGTTTTAACCATTTTTATATGGTAAAAATTAGAAGAATATCTATTTATTATTTATCATAAGATGTGTTATAATTAAAATTATTATTTATTATTAAAATAAGTAAAAAAAATAGAAAAATATTTATTTATTATGATATGTGTTATAATTAAAATTATTATTTATTATTAAAATAAGTGTATGTTCATTATATTTATTATTTTAATGATTTTAAGTGTTGGTAAAGTTTGGGGTTTAATTCTTTATAAAAAAGGTTTGAAGAAAAAAAAAGAGAAAAATCCAAACATGTTTTATAATTAATATTTTTAATTTTTTTCTAAAAATTAAGTATAATATACTTTATCTATTTTTTAAAAATTGGTTTTCTTCTTATTGAGTGTAAGTACATGTTAATGAATATGAAGAATGAGGGCTTTCTACAATTACTTCAAACATCAATAAAAAAACACTCAAATCTCAAAAGACGTAAAGGAGTGCCATCTCCTGTTTGATGATCTACTGCAAAAGGCATGTGGGGCTCTTTGGCTATTTCTCAAACTCACTAAGTTAATTCAAGACCTTCTATAGTCCCATATTTTAACACAAATGGAATTTGAGGGCTTTCAAATGGTGAAGAATTTTTCCTAAAACAGTGAGAAGTGGAGATTTTCCTGAATTAGGAGGTGGGTAGTGTTCCCGATTACAGTAAAGATAATAGCTTTATCCAAAATTTGAAAGTGTTACATTCGAAAATGGGACTAATAATGCATGTATGCGACATACCCTGGTGAATATGTGTTGTTTCTCCAAGCACTGAAATATTTTGTAAGAGAGAGCAAATAAAACAAGAAGATGAAGACAGATTGCATGACATTGGCTATGATGTTGGTGGTGTAAGGAAAAAAATGGCACAAGTCAGGGAACTAGTTGAATTATTCCTATGGCATCCACAACTTTTCAAATCCATTGGTGTAAAGCCCCCAATAGGTATTTTTCTTTATGGTACTCCTGGTTAAGGAAAAACCTTGATTGCTAGGGTAGTGGCAAATGAGACTAGAGCTTTCTTTTTCTTAATTAACGATCTTGAAATTATGTCAAAAATTATTGGAGAAAGCGAAAGCAATCTTAGAAAGGATTTTGAAGAAGTTGAGAAAAATGCTCCTTCCATCATTTTCATTGGTGAAATTGACTCGATAGCTCGAAAGAGGGAGACAAGAAATGGTGAAGTAGAGAGGCGCATTGTATCTCAACTTTTGACATTGATGGATGGTCTAAAATCTTGAGCTCATGTGATTATCACGGGAGCAACAAATAGGTCGAACAACATTGATCTGACACTTAGAAGGTTTGGTAGTTTTGATTGTCAAATTGACATTGGGCTTCCACATGAAGTTGGTCGAATGGAGGTTCTTCGCATCTACACAAAATGTGAAGCTTGCTGAAGATGTAAGAATTTTATTAATCTCATTTTTTTTTGATGCACTAGTGTTATGGCATTTGTCTTAGTTAACCAATCTCCTGATTCATGCATAATTCTTATTGTCATGTTACTGTAGGTTGATCTTGAATGTATGTCAAAGAATACACATGGTTATGTTGGGGCAGATCTTGCATCTCTTTGCACTAAGGCTACATTGCAGTGTATTAGGGAAAAAATGTATTTCATTGACTTGGAAGATGAAATAATTGATGCAAAAATTATGAATTCTATGGTTGTTACAAATGATCACTATGTAGCCAACACAAAGCACTACACAAAGCACTACACAAAATTATTTTCATGTCTTTTGTCCTTCTAAACACGTACCCAATGGTGATTTAACTCCTAGATCCGATCTAGAGTGTAGGCACTAACATGATGACATCTTCCCTCTCTCTTGCTCATGTGAAAACTTGTCGTTGCTGCCCAAAGAATGACATGAGGGTTTGTCACTAGGCCCTTTCACCAATTTCCCCCACTCCACCAAAACCCCTCTTCCCCTTTGATGTTAGGTTGCACCTTCGAGTTGGCCCAAATATCCTGCCCCTCCAATGGATCCGCTTAATAGTCCACCGCCTCTAAATAATATCCGTCGTGCAAAACAATTAGCATCACCTATCTCTAAACCTAGCATCACCTATCTCTTCCAAACTGCCCATCCTCCAAGCTTATTAGGGTGTTGTACCTCTCTAGCATTTATATTAATACTTCTATAATAAATAATATTATTTTTTTAATTCATCAAAACTGTATTTATTAAAAAATATTTATTTTAAAACTTTAGCAATGCATAAATTATTTTGAATCAAAATAATTTTATAATGCATAAAACTTCTCTTTAAATCTTATAAATCAAAATTATTTTCATAAAGCTTAATAACCATCCATCCTTATAAATATTAATAAAATACTTTATCTTTTAATGTTGTAGTGTTGTAATGTTTCTTAATTACTTAATACTCATAATTATAAAACAAAACCAATAATATACATTGTTTTAAAGGTATTAAGCGTTGAAGAAGTTGATAGTAGACACTAGACACTGTAATCTATTGTGGAGGGTCCATGTCCGAACATATTAGTGAAATTTGAGATACTCATAAAGAGTTTGTTTTTATTTTGACTTTGTTATCATTCATGTGATTACATGTTACACATTAGAGAAGAATAACCATTCATTTAGAAAAAACTTAACCGGTGTTTTCTAAAACATATAACCATTATCGTACCAAATAATTTCTCAGTGGAATATGTGAAACCATTAATGAAAAGTATTATGTTGACTTTGATACTGTACAACATGTTATCCTTAACAAAAGAAATAATAACAATCACAATTCTAGAAGGCCCACAATACATAGAGAAATACAAAATGTTTGTGTCGAAAAATAACAACGACGGGAAGTATAAAAAATATACAGAAAGCAATTATTTTATTACTCGACATGGTGAAACACAAATTCTAATGAAATTAAAACTAAAAATCAACAATGTACACAAATATAACTGTAACTGAAACTTTTTACAAGTTCTATTATTGCAGATTTTAGTCACAATCCAATCTAGGTGTGACTAAGAATTTTGAATCCTATATATTTACATTAAGAATTTACCATATATACAAAATATAAAATCTAAGCAATTCTCAAAAAAATTGTTGGATTCAAAAACAAAGAAGAACGTCATTCATCAAATAACTTCAAATTGTTTTGTTTCATTTATACGAGTTTTTAACTATTCAAATGAATCCCATATGTTTGAATGTTTTAATATTTGTCTAAAAGTGCAGTTTCATGAATAAAATGAACATCATCACAATGGTTGCTCTTAAGAGAATCTTATTTTATCGGCATGAATTTGCACCTATTTGGGGCAATTGCATCAAGAGATCTTGGTGCAAAGGTGCATAGAGCAATTGCCATGCTAGAGAGTATTGCACCTTTTGGGTCAAATGCACCAATTTTTTTTTATATCTTATGACGTTCCTATCACTTCGGTGTTCACACTTGAAAGTCAAGTAGAAATGATTACATGTGTTGTTCTACAAAAACATGGAAGAAGCTCTAAAATATCTCTATTGTCCCACCAATCTCTCTCATTCTCCAAATTATCAATCACAAGAAGGCGGGGAATGTCTCTAGTGAGATCCTTTGTCACTCTCCGTAAGGATTTCATTTCCTATTGCTCCAATGTCTCACTCTTGCCTTTCTCTTGGTGTCTCATTACTTACATCCAACACAAGAAATTGGGATAGCTTTAAATAGCTTTGTCTACAAGAACAAGCTTCTCCACCAACCCACAATAATATCATATACCTCTATGAAAATGTGTAAGCAAATTCCAACACTAACTAAGTTTTGCAAATCCTTTCTTCCTTGCTACACATGCAATTATTCTACGATATAATAAGCCTAAATCCTTATCCCTTTTTCCATAACATGTTTTATGCAACATTCCTTCATCACATGCATCTACTTTGCACAATGGGGATGAAGTGGAAAGTATTTAAATATTGAGAAAAATTGTAAACATTCAACCTCTCATCCTACTTGAATACTTGCATTTTCACTTCATCACATCTACTTTATTTTTCATTTATTTTTCCTTTCGACGTTCCTTTGCACCTTTGCACCTTATAGTGCAATTGCTAATTAAAAACTCACATAGCAAACAAATTCGTGCTAGAAATGAATTGAGGATGAAACATAATTACAAATTCACATATCAGACAAATACCAACACAATTACAATAGATGAATTGAAGAAGAAACATAATTAAGAACTCACATCCCAGACAAATTCGTGCTATAAATGAAATGAAGAAACATAAACATATCAGACAAATTCATGTTGAAAAAATTGATACAATTACAATAGGTTGCAAAGTTTATATGAGATCTTGTTTATTTCTATCATAGAGGAGGATTCTCTAAAAATAATAATTATTTATAATTTATTAATGAAATTTAAAAATACTTATTTATAATTTATTAATAAAATTTATTAAACTAATGATTTATAAAACGTGACTTTATTATATATAAGATTTATATTCTAATATAACTAAAATAAATGACTTAATAATATACTAATTACTTATAAAATGTGACTTTATATATAAAAATATAAGTTTTACATTTTAATATAAATAAAATGAAAAATTAGATAACATACTTTCAATTCAAGGATAAATAGACAAAAGTAAATGAAAATAAATAAACATAAGCAAGTAGAAATACTGAGCAGAACATCCATCCACAAAATTCATTTACAACTACATCAATGCTTCCCAGAAAAATATTAGAACTGTATTCTTCTCCAAATCTCCCCAGAAAAATCCCCCCTCATGTTTCCTCTTCACATTTTTATACCACAAAATCCATTTACAACTTCATCAATGCTTCCCAATGCTTCCCAAAATTTAGAAAAATATTACAACTGTATCTTCTCCAATTATTTCCACAAAACCCATTTACAACTTCATCCATGCTTCCCAAAATTTAGAAAAATATTGCAACTGTATTCTTCTCCAAATCTGCCCACCCAAAATTCCTCCATCTGGTTTCCACTTAACATATTTATATAAAAAAAACCAAAGAGAGAGTTAAATTTATAAAAAACTGAAGTGCGAGTTATATAAAACCTTTCAAATTCCCTTTAGACTATTCACATAATTCTCTAACAAAAAACTAGGTGGATTCCAAATCAAACGCTCTGGAGAAAACGATGTTTTCATGAACAACATTAATTACAGAAATTTGATGTCTGAACATACGAATAGATTTATCAATCCTAGAAACGAAATTAATTAATTTTTTTTCCACTTTTAATAGAACTTTCATCAATGCTTTGTAGATCCCTGGTGTTTCTCCTTGGCCTCCTCTCACAAGTATTCTAGCTGGTTGATGAGGTTAGGCAATGGAACGAAGTTATCCCCATTTTTAAACGCTGGTAAATTGTATCGCTCAAACTCTTGAGCATCTATCATGAGTTCATATATTTCTTGAGATATCCTTTTAATGTGGTAATTGACCCTTTTTATGTTGTCTCTCACATATTGAATGCTAGTCCCTAATTGGTCTATACCCTCTTACTCCATGGTGTGCACATTCACAGGAATTGGCTTAAATTCAGATTGCCATGCAATGATGCTATCCAAGCACTGTTGTTTTTTCGCCATATCTACAAGCCTCCACTCTAGTTGTTCAGAGAGGAATGAAACTTCTTGAGAAACATATTTCAATTCAAAAACCCATTTGAAGAAATTGATTTGGAGGTCCAAACCTTCTTCACAAAGCCTTCTTGCATAAGAAGTAAATTTGTTCACATTCTGCTCAGCTGTTGCTTTGTAGCATGCAAATTTCTTTTTAAACTCGGTTATATGTTCATCCTTTTGTTTGATCTCTTCCATCATGGTTTTTAATTGAGCGGCCTGTGATGGGATTGTTCTCTTTCGTTTATAACCCTGTTTTTGCAATACTTTCTTCCGCTTGTTGAAAGACGAAATTTTTTCTAAGGCCATGGCACTGTTCTCCCTGACTTGTTGATGGAGCTACAACACCGTGTCTACAAATTCTTTCCAAAGAACGCGTCCTGCTCTGATACCAATTGATGCAGCCCTATAACCATAAGCCTGCTACCTCAAACTGCTCCAATGGTTGATAAAAAACCACATATATATTTCACCATAGTCCTGCTCTAGTTCTCAATAGATTCAAAGTTATACACAGGTCTTGCTTCAACTCTCTTCTAATTGACTTCTTTCCAACTTACAAACTTCCCACAATTTACACATGCACTACAGGAATCCAATAATGCTGCAGGAATACTTTCTACATTTACCCTGAATTGAAGGATCATAACCAACCTCACAATAGACGTGCTCTAATTCGCTATAAATCCCTTTGGCTTCCAAACAATAAACAACTCTGCAAGTCTCCAAATAGCATACTCTTCCTTTGCTAATAATTCTTGATTCCTACCACTATGCTTTTGCTGTGAACAAACTAAGCTGGGAACTCCACATTAAGATACTCTATCCACTAATAGATCTAGGTGAGTCCTCATCAAAATCATTCATACACAGGCATTTGGTTTCAATTCTAGGTGCATTGGTGCCGTCAGGGTCATTTTGGAAAAGGATGACATGTAAAAGGCAGAGGGAGCATGATGGGAGTATCTGTGGGTCAGCAAAGAAAGAGGGAGATGTGCAGTGAAGGCACGCTTATAAGTTAGTGAGGTCTAAATTGAAAATTGGGAATCATGCTTGCAACTAGATGTCATTGGGTGTCATTCTTGGCGCATTGGTGTTTGGGAGTGGCGGGTTGTTTTGGAACAGGGTGACATGTAAAAGGCAGAGGGATCATGGGAAAGAAGTGATGGTATTCCTGGGTCAAGGGGGGCAGCCACAACCTACCACAGTAGATGATATCCAAGAGGGAGCATAGGAAAGAAGTGATTATATTCCTGGGGAAAGGGGGCAGCCACAACCTATTACAGTATGATATCCAATGCATGACATCCAACAAGGCATCTGCAAAAGTGGATGAGATATTTCAACGGATTTCAGACACTGATTTTTCTAGCAGCAGAAATACCAAATCCTAAAAGCTGGTGGACACTTTCTGAAAAATGAATATTTTCATAGCCTTGACGGTGGAAGCAGGAGGTATCCAGCAAAATGTTGTTTTTAACAAACTTGAAGAGAAAATGACCCATAGATCAGAGATATAACCACCTAATCCATGATATTTAGGGGCCTAAGGCAAGAAGTGAGCTGCTGAATGAGGGATGCCTGATAAAGAAGAAGGAAGAACAACAAAGAAACGTGAAAACAACCCAGTCTGAAGATTATATGTATGCAACTCCCTTTTAACAATGTTTACTTGGACTTTGGTGAGGGCCACTTTTTCTTCTGAGGAAATTATGATTTAAGATTTTAACATTATCAATACTTTTGAAAATCCCCTTGTATGGGGATTGGCTTAAAGAGGTCTTGAAGGGCAACGAAGACTTCAGGGATTTGGGTTAAAGAGGTCTTTAAGGGAAACAAAGACTTCAAATTAAATCCCTGGGATAGGACATGACATATATCAGAACAACCACAAACTACCTATTTTGGAATTTAGGCAGCTCTGTTATCCCTAAGAAAATCTTAAGATTATATGTATGCAACTCCCTTTTAACATTATTAATAGAACTTCGCCAAATTTACAACAAAAGAAAAAACATGTTGGGCCTCAGTCCAAAATTCCTATTATATGAAATCATGTTTTCCCTATCACTCATTTGTCATGCTTTATTTATCTCTTGCTTAATTGGGCCTCATTTCAAAATGCTTACTATTTCAATCATGTTTTCCCTATTACTCCGATCTCCTGCTTAATTTTCTAATGTTAATTGCGTCTCAAATAGAAAGAAGTTTAGAATCACTCCCGCATTTGGTGTCCTTAATTTTTAAATGATGTGTGCGTCTCAGGGAGAGAGAGGCGGTCAGAAAAAGTGAAGTTGGCATAAACTCGCAGCATACCCTGACTATCACAAAAACACATTATCACATGTGTAAGATGAGTCATGGAATTCACGATTTTCCATGCCATCACAAAAAATTGCAGCATACAGAAGCGTAAGACAAACAGTATTAAGTTTTGAATTCATCCATAACAATCCTATCTAAGCACTAACATATATGTTCACTCTGCATCATATTTCCTTTGACAAATCCATAATGAAAATATGAATTGTTTTGTTGGCATTTTACTCAATAGAAGGAAAGTTTTTGTTACAAGAAAATCAGAGTGTCTCAGTTAGTTGCTATGTGATATAAGTCTAGTTTCGGAATTTATCTTAAAAAATTAAGACAAAAGAAACAAGTCGTTTGCGGAACATTGGATCTTTAACTTTTTGGAACCTTCTCAAGAGAACCCCTAGACCAAGATTCAGATTGTAATTTTGCGGTGTTGCAAATCCACTGTAGAAGAAAAAAAAAGAGTATAGAATTTCCTTAGCATTGATATCTTATTGTAAAAAAACAAAGAAATGTACACGTCTAGCAATACCCCAAACCAAAATTCCTAACAAGGAATTGACCAAGGAGAAAGAAGGAAATGTGTCAACTAATCAAACATATTGAACGTTCTTCATGAAGTGTGATTTCCATATACAAACAAAGCTTCTGCTCTAGTTCCATCCTCTTTTCCTTCTCAGTCCTCTCCATACAAAGTAAGAGCCATACAACCACAGGGCACTGAACAAAACCATATCAAGTCGAAGTCATTAGTACGACCACATCACTGGTTGGTTGACAGGGGGATGGGGTGTCAAGCAATGCTTCCACTGCAGTCCATCAGCTATACTAGTGGATGTGATCACCGATTGTTGTGGTTGTACTGGGTCCTCCTCCATCAACACCATATATTCATCCTCCATTGCCACTGGCTCTTCATTCTTAGTAGATTCATCACAACTCTTCTTATTAAACGACAACTGATCTGTAGACCTCTGAAACTGAGAAGGAACTCAAGGAACAATTGCAAGGCGATTATATACAAGTTTACTGTCTAACGTCCTTCTACTTACAGATATTGATGCAGAATCTAAGGGCCTCGCAAAATGGAATAGATCGGGAAATTTGGCCTATATCTACTAGGATGCTTGCAACAGAACAGGATGTAAGCATATTTCTTTTTAATTACTACAATTTAAACCATATTTATAATAAGGTGTCCTGTAACCTTTAGATTTTGTAAATAACAAGTATACAAAAAACTGAACCTGTAAAATCCCATTCTATTAAGACACAATGACAAATCAAACATAGAAAGAATAAAGGGAATATGCAATAGCAGTGGGGGAAGATTAGTACCCTTGTGGTTCAATAAACAGTTTGTGTTAAATTTCATCGGCAGATCTGGTGATCCTACCATTGGACCACTTGGAAATACTGGGGGATTTACTGGCTTGTAAAGCACAGGTGATTTTTCATCATTGGGAACTGCAGGCATTGGCTGTGTAGCCATTAAAAGAGGCTCTGTTGGATGCTGCAATTATGGTATTTGGACTGGCTGTGATAATTTTGGTATTTCAACTGGAAAATCTCCCTGCATCTCTACACATTGTTGATCCCCACAGAAGGCTGGAAAATATGGATTCTATTTTATAATACATATCCGGTGTCAGAAGGATCTCCCAACTGCATGACCCAAAAAGCATAAATATTTCTATCTCAATGTTATAACCAGAAAAGACAATGACTTGGAATCCAATTTCAATGGCTGGAAAAGGTTCAGTAAATTTCACCCAAAGTTAACAAATCAATGTCAATCAAATTTACCCCAAATAGAGAAAGTTCTTTAGATTTCTAAAATTGCCTACAGCTAATGGGAAGCTTCCCTTTGCTCGCATATATTTTTAACGGCCTACGATACCAAATTCGGTCCGGAGGGCCTCTACTTAATGTTTAATTTAATTTTAAATTTTTATTTAAAAAATTAATTACATCTCACTTTTCTCTCTATAAAAACCATCATTTTATTCAACTATCAGTACTCTCGGATCCATGTTCTCGGGTTCTACTGTCTATGACACGGTGGCCCCGAAACAACACAATGTTGGCTCGTAACGAGACCCACTTACCCATCTGATCTATCACGCAAAGCTTAAAGTAAATAATATAGTAAGAAAAACACCCACTGCAGATCTAATCACCATCCAACACATATCGCGACAATTTCACAATTTCCGACCACGATCATTCTAATGGGATGAATAATCTAAACCCTTACTGTTCAGAAGCAAAACCAAAACAAAAAGTACTATTTATTCGGTTTTTCTCCATTTTTCTACTTTATCCAACCCCTCGAACACCAAAAGGCGCTGTCGTTCGTTCAAGTTGGTAATGCGTGCAAAATTCGATCTCATAATTAAAGCCCTCTTCTGAAACCCTACAGATTGAAGGAAGCCAACATCAAAGACACTTACCAGGTGCACTCTTTTCGGGAGAGCATAGCCGTTGCAGCCAAAGGAATCTAATTCCAGCTCGTTGACGTTCTTTCTCTTCAGACGCCCCATGAAAGTATTCGCCATTACTATACTCAAGGCCCTGGTAAACAACGACCAATTATTACATTCATCAAACATGAAAAATAAACCCCCCAAAAAACATATATACACAAGAAAAAGTACATATTGCAATTATACATTCAACAGAATAATTGTGAACTAAATAATAGTACATACTGCAATTCATATCCATTCAACAGAATAATTGTGAACTAAATAATATTGGGTGTTCAATTTCGCTAAATTTATACCTGGAAATGAGGAATCAAGGGCATATCGTGAATCGAACGACTGAAACCCTCTAGATTTTTCCTCTCGAAAACCCTCAGATCGACTTAAAAATAGCAACCCTACCCACCCACAAGCGAATATACTCGATAAAAGTTTTGTTTATTTGAATGTGTATATATAAGGCTATTGAATCTCCCCAATCTCGATCCCTCTAGAAAACTTGAGAGAATATATCGAACTTACTTATATATAAACAACATTATCTTTCTATTGAAACTGGAATCTACCATAACTCTATCCAGTGGTTGGGAATCTCCCTGCAATGTTCCAGTGCCCCAACCTCACGAGCCTCCATGGCCCTCTTCTTGCTATTGCAACAGAGAGAAGAGAAAATAGCCATGGCATGCTCTCTACTTCTGGAAGTCCCCTATTAAATCAACCTAACCAGGGTCCCAATAATACCCTTATCGCCTCCAAAGCAACTGCTAACAATACGAAATCGTTGGCCAAATCTGCTCTGCAAACATGAAACCCTTTCTAAATCCCCTGGCCACAACCCACCACCACCCTTGTTGAATCCCGTCGCTACAACCCACCGCCGCGAACTTGTTTTTGCAGATCGAAGTGATTTCATTGCGGGAAGGTTTTGCGTATGGTTCATATCGTCTGTACCTTGGTCGGTCTCCCAAAAGTCGAACGACAGGCGACAAGCCCCATAACTTCGGGAAATGCTAAATGTGACGGTAATAGTAAATTTGACGAAAAAAGTGATGGCACATGGCGATATTTCATTCGTTTTATAGACGAGGAATCTAGCTACAGTGCTGAGAAATCGTTTTTCAATGAGAAACGCCTGTGGTGTAAATATTCATATTCCAAATATAGGATTAAAAAAATGTTTGTTATTTTTAATTTATTATATCATATAAATTTTAAAGGATATACATATTTTATTAATCTTGCCATAAGTGTTTTTTTGCCTTAACGATATATACGTGTCTAATTACCTAAAATATAAAATATAAGTGTCTAAGTATAATATAATAATTAAATTGACCCTGTTATTGAAATGAGAGTAGATTAATTACAACAAACAATAAATGTGATTAACATCAATGATAATTCGTACTCTAATTCGCTAATTCTGATCCAATTGTAACAATACAATAAATTAAATGATAAAATTCACACTGCAATTATGAACTAAATGGAAAGCTACAAATATCATCTGTAACTATGGAGAATGACATACAATCACAAATTAGTTCATAGACATAAACCATATTTCGTATCATATTGATTGTTAACCAATTAGAATTGTTTAAACACTGCATCCAACAATCAACTTTCCATTTCCACCGCCATAACATGAAAAATAAGCAATATAATTAGATAGTCAAAGATAACAGTAACAAAATGATATCTCAATCTGTAAATAATGGAATAAAACATGTACATATCACTCTCTCTTTCCATCACCCCTTTGTCTTCCTCGTTTGGAACGATAACATTGTTGTTCTCAAAAACATGTTTAGATCTAGGGTTGTGTCTTAATATGAACCGCCAATCTCTATCAAACACATCCAAGTAAAATAACACTTGGTTGCAGTGTTTTGGAAAAACATAAGGCTCCTTACTATCATCTCACATCTTTCTAGAGTTGATACATATCAACCCACTATCACTATCTTCCTTTACATTATTCCTGTCGTATGTGTCCCACCATCTGCACCTAAAAACAACACATTGGAAAGATGATAAGTCCACTTCAATGATCTCTTGTATCTTTCCTACATAACCCAACAACCCTCCTATTAGGTTTCGATCTCGGTGGCTAGCACGACTAGATTGGTCAAACTCGACTTCCACTCCACAATCTTGTGTAACACACTCATAATCAACATCCTCGGTGCGAAAATGATGTCCATAAGCCCACATAGATGGGAACGAATGCACCTGTAATAAAAATTAACAAATGATGGTGTCATATGTCTAATAACCAAACCATTAATACATTAAACATAGATGTTAAAATTCAAAGTTGCATTATAAAGTTAGAAATGTACAAAAATATTTTATTACCGAGTTGTTGCACCCGATCCCAATGTTTAGTGCATCCTCCTCTTCAGGAGGGTAACGACCGAATGCACCATATTTCTCTCTGACTTGGTCTGCAACCCAATTTTCAGGACTGATCATTGGCATATTTTCTTTTAAATGTTCTGGAAAAGGCATGCTTCTACCGTGCAACCACCTGAATTCTTTTCTGTCAATGTCCCATTTCCTCCTCTTCTCTTCATACAATGTGACCCACGGCTATGTTTCCTCCGCGTTGTAAAGAACGAATTTATTGATTGCATCAATCTCTTAATTTGATGTTGTATTCATGGAAACAAAACCACATTCAGTACACATGGGATCAAATATATTAGATTTTGAATTTTGTTGTGAATAGTTAGTATGTGGAAATTTGAAGATTGAAAGATAAGTGACTTACTCTTTATCATGCGCCTTTTTCCATTCCTTTCCAGTACCTCCCCTTCCATTTTATCCTCATCACATTCATCATCCCAAATCACTGCTCCTGGTGTGTGGTCGATTTGTTTGATGTATTCACTAGCATAATAGAAAGACTCAAATACTAGATACCCCTCTGCCATAGACCCCTCGGGTTTTTCCCTTTATCGAACAAATCCCTTCACTTTTTTCATGAACCTCTCCAAGAAGAACATCCAACGACATGAGACCACCCCCAATAAGTCAACCTCATCGACTAGGTGAATTAGAACATGAACCTGCAACCTGCAAGTCCATGAAACTCGATGGCAGGTCCTTCTCAAACATACAAACAATCTGAGCTATCTCTTGACGCCACCATGGAATGCTAGCGATGTAAATATCTTTTAATTTGACCCATCATACAAATGCATATATTTTATATATGGCACTCCGCAGGTCATCGGGAAAGTCGTGGTTCACACACCCACACATGAACAACGGATACTGACACTAGAAAGTAGACACAAAAAAGTGAACTGCATTTTAACTTGTGTGGTAAAAGATATAAATAAAAGTAAAAACAATTTTTTGACATTCTACATACCCTTAGTGGGTTGAGATGGTCACGTGATTTCAAACTTGACAACTCTTCATTTGCAGTGAAGCAGCGTTGTAGAGTAGACCCATAAAAATAAGGCGCCTTCACACCCAATATAACTTACTTTTCCAAATTAAGATCATCTTTCTTCAAAATCCATGGGACATCCCCTTTTTAAAATGAAAAAGAGGGGCCGACCTCTCCTCTAATTTATTGTCTTGGCCAATACTTCTTTTTAGTATTTGAAGAAATAAGATATTTCTTGACAACCAACTTGTCACTTTTTTTGGATGATACGTGACACCACAAAGAACATGAAACATTTTTAAATATATGCATGAGATCTAGTAAGTGGGCAATCTTAAGATGCTCCCAATATGGGAGCTCATAAAATATTGATTTCCTTTCATCCCTTTGGGAATTTTCTCAACATAGGTGTTGAAGAATTCAGGATCATCGATCACAGGTTGCACATTTGAATCGTACATTTCCGCTTATTCCTTCTCCTTCTCTCTGTCATATTCCCTAAGGCAGTCAACCCGTGTCATTATTTCAGGCCTTTGGGTTCTCTCTCATTTACCATTGAAAGCAGATCTTGATCTTCTATAAGAGTGGTTTTCTAGGAGGAATACCCTAGAGAAGTCGTACACAGTGTTTCGTAGGTCTTTGGACCACCTAGACTTCATAAAAGGTCCACAACATTTACATCCATAGTAACCTTTTATTACAAGACCTGCGATGTTACAGTAAAGTGAGCATGCTAGTGTTGAAGATCAAGACAGTCACATTGAATTAAATATGCCAAAACTTAGTCCTTTGAATATAACAAATCAAACAACATATTTACCTGAGAAAACTCCTAACCCTGGATAATCATGTGTGGTGTATGCACATATGCCGTACAATGTAAAACTCCTCTCTGATGGGATGGGTCTTGACACATCATATGCTTGTATCCCTTCCCATAATTCCTTGAATTCATCGATCAATGGTTGTAGGTAAACATCCATATTCTTCACTTATCTTTTACCAGGGACTACAGGAGCCAACATAAGATGTTCATTCTTCATGGACAACCATGGGGGGATATTGTTATTGATCACTACTACAGGCCAACAAATATAGATGTTGTTTAGTTGGTAATATGGGTTGACACCATCAATGGCTATGCTCAATCGGAGGCTGCGTACTTCATCCTTGAATTTATCAGGCCGTGTATCCTCTATATGCTTCATAGCGATTGAATTTGTTGGTATTCGCATAACTCCTTCTGCACTTCGGTTCGATGCATTCCATCCCTGTAGCATAGATAATTCTTTGCAACGAAAGAGCCTTTGAATCCTTGAGATTATAGGCACGTGCCTCAATATCTTATGAGGAGGACCATGTGCTTTAGCCTTCTTTTTCGATTCTTTGTACCTGTCATGTCCACATTTTGGACATATCTCTTTGTCTGCATATTCACCTCTATATAGAATACAATTATTGGGACACACTTGATATGTTATGTACTCTACACCCAACATTTTCAACATTTGCTTTGCCTCTTCGCAGCTGCTGGGCAAGAAATTATCATTCGGAAGTACCTTATCTTTGAATAACCTACAATTAGTGGGAAATACAAATGTACAATGCCATTTAATGTTCATAAAATTGACCATTTTCAATGATGATTGTGTCACAAGATTCCTCAAAATATAATGTAGTTGATGGTCAGTTACATCAACATTGCCGAGAAACATGCATTTGACATGCCATACTTTGATTTCAAGTTGTATGGTAACATTGTTGGCCCCAACTGTGTAAACTTTGACCAACTAGATCGAAAGAGAGGTGTGGTGGAAGTTGATTTAAGGATTTCAAAGAAGGCTTCAGTGATATGAGCATCATCCCCTAGCTCACTGTCCTGGAATATATTTAACAATATTGCATCCATGGAACTCCTTTGTCGTAATAACTCATCCATACCAACCTCTACTTCGCTGCATCCATTGCCAACATGTGAAGAACTACTATTACTATAGGCATTCCTAATTGGTGAGGATGGACATAGTGGAAATTTAATAGGTGATTGTTTCAACCATGCTCGGTATGCTTCCTCTCCAAGTTGCGCTCTTTTTTCAGCCTTCTCTTGATTTGACATTGTACTGGGTTGCAACAGAAGATGGTAGGAAGGTTCTCATCATCAGAATCATGATTTCAGAAATATTGAACATTACATCAATGATATTAGTAAGCACAATGCAATTGGGTTGTTCTAGCATTATAGAAAAGAATTATTACATAAGCACGAGAATCACTTCCAATAGAAAATGTTAAGTTGCTAACAGTTTATAAAACAAACGTTCAAATTGAGCGATAAATTAACATCAATTCCATATTAAATATAAAAATTTAAAATTGAGCAACACATTTTCAAATTGAATTTATAAATTAAATTAACAATTTATAAAACATAATTTCAAACTGAGCAATACATTAACATGAATCCCATTGAAAATTAACAAATACAATTAATCAATGTTTTTTTGTCTTACGCCCCAAGGGAACGTCTAAAGGTAATCCCAATGCAAGGCGTCTTTGACGAGCGGTTGGTGGTTTGCGTAAGTTATAGTTTATTAACAACTTGTCACTAGGAGACAAACTACGTATTGCATGTACAACAACAAATATGGATGCTTTCCTTTTCATAAAGAATTCCTGGTCATTGTAGTGTTCCTCAAATGAACATTTTGGATAAAATAAAGAGCACCTAGAACTATTTATGAACCCTGCAATGTTCCCATGAGTTCGTGGAAGACCATCTATGATTCTATATACAATAGGTTATTCCTACTAAAGTTTCCCTAAACATAACCATTCGTGCACATACTATACATGGAAATGTTGTGCTTGTATTTAACAATATTCAAGTAATCAGACCAACAATAGATAGGACCACAAAATGGCATAAGTTCTACTGATTGTTTGGGAGGAACGGGTACATGTGAAAGGATAAACAACCTAAAATTTGCAGCATCTATATTAGACGTGGTAGTCATAAAACGATTACCACAAAAGGAGAATTCGGTTCCAACATCAGGAACATGTAGAGAAGACGGTCGAGCTCCATACAAAGTACTGTTGTAAGAAGTTTGATATTTACTTTGCAAATTCACAGGAAGGGAGAAATCATCGCTACCCTCCAACAATTGGACGGACCTCGGTGTGTACTTGGATAGTTTTGCTCTCAATGCATGCAACTTTTTGGATCTTCTAGTAGAGATGGGTTGGGTGGCATTCATATCATACTTTGGATCACTAGAAATTTCTGTTGACTTAACATAAGTAGAGGGGTTCGTCAATTTAGGATGAGACATAGTTGTTTTGGCTTCCATTTTTTTTAAAAATGATCATAGGGAAGTGTTCCCGCATGTCTTTTCTATATCACGTATTGGAGTTTTTACTGCAGTAGAGGGTTTTAGATCATTAGCATTGGGTAATCTATCATTGGTGTAATGGGTGAGTGTGACACGCCAAGGGTTCTCCTTCAACCCTTGACATTTTGAACAACCACAAAGTACTGGGGTGTCATAAAAGAGTTCCAACTCACGACGAATTACCGTCGATGAACCAAGATGGTGGCTTGAAGATGGCATGTTAGAATTGGTGGGGTAAAGCGACTGCCCATTTTCATCCACGAACTGCTTGCGGTATCTTGCTGCTGATAAGACCTTAAAACATTTTGAAACTGGTGGTATGTCTTGTGCATCCGAACTCGAACCTGAAATGGGATCCCGCAATAAAGAATAAATCCATATTCAGATTCAAATGGATAAGTAACATAAATTCAAATAAGTAGTCAAAATATAAATAAAACCTGAATTTACTGGGGACGGAAAGGGAGAACTCGTCAAACTTTGAACAAGATGGAATGAAATGGAATTTGAAGAATTTGCCATTTGATACTACAAAATTTTCTTCCTGCATTTGAGCCAAATCAACAATTACTATACGTCTCTATAGTCCTAAAATATTTTCATGAACTATATCACAATTTAACTTCCAATATAGTTTGGAAACCATTTTGTAGAATAAGGTGAATTTAAGTAACATATATATATACTATGAAATATTGTAATCGGTGTGGTTAAATACTAAAAGAACATTTGGGATGAATATATAATTTTAAGTGGACACATAAAACCAGAGGATTTTCAAATTAAACCAGTGCATCTATTCATATATACATGCAATGGTGTGTTCACATATACAAAATGCACTAGTGTGCTCACATATACAAAACACACCATAAAAGAACATTCGCAAAAGCCCCCGCAGTGGAAAATATTTGCTGCATTTGGTAGCAAATATTTCTGCATGCATTTTTACAACATAATTCATATCGGTGAGTTTCCTATGAGGTGTTCGAAATATACACACATCGCGGCATGAGTTTTTAAATTGTTGTTTGGCCGGTGCGTTTGACTTAAGTACGCACTGGTGCGGCTTGACAACATGTGCACCGAAATACCAAAAATTAAAATTAAAAAAAATATCGCACAAACTCTTTTTGCCCTAAATTAAAAAAAAAGGACGACAATTTTAAGTTCAAAAAGTAATTTTAAATAGTGTTTAAAAGCAAAAAACCTAAACATTAATTCATTCTTTTGCCGAAAATTTCAGGGAATAGTTTTGGAAGAGAGACTTATGTGGAAGGAGTTTGGAGCAACTGGAAGGAGTTCTAAGGGTCGAAATTTGTTAGGTATGGTGAATCAAACAAAACCCCGCATAATAGAAATTTCAAGTATGTAAATATTACTATTGATCTGATTATCTTATTTAGATTTTAACTAGATTTAAAAAAAAACTTCATACTTACCTTCAATGTTGCAACCCTTATTTTTTTGTTGCTTCTTTTTGTTTTATGTGGCTACAAAATTTTACATTAGGGTTTAAATCCCTCTATTGTTATACAGATTTATGATCTCACCTTTTAGGGATTTTGGATTTACTGATCTTGTTATTATATTTAGAAAGCGTTGGTGATATGGGGCCACTTTCTTGGTTGAATCTGTAACCAAGAAAGAAATTAATCCAAACAAACGCAATAAGAAATTAATCCAAACAAACGCAATAATTAAAATTGAAATGAATTTTACTATAAACAAATATTTCAATTTTCGATGAATAATGGAATAAAAAAATAAAAAAATATAATATATATATTTGACTGAAATGTCAGTAGCCATAATTTAAAGAATCATGTGCGGTGCTTTTAATAATATATGTCGCACCAGTGCGCCTATACTAACATTATGCACCAGTACGTATATACGAATATTATGCATCGGTGTGCCTATACGAACATTATTCACTGGTGCATATATAGAACATTATGCACCGGTGCATTTTCTTCTTTGAATCGCACCGGTTCATGTAGATGGCTTATGCACACCGAGGATGATCAAAGCTTATGCCCATCGTTTTTTTGTTTTTAAGCCCGATGATGCGTTTGATGTGTTAAAATACATCGGGTCATTTTGATAATTTGTAAGCACTGATGCGTTTGAATATTAAATGCACCAGTGCGCTCTGATAAATGGACAACATTGGTAAAATTAAAAATATTAAAAAAGGTATGGTGCGTATGATTTAAAATATCACATTGATGCATTTATGTTGTAAACAAGCATCGATGTGTATATTCTATATGCAAGCACCAGTGCGGCATTGAAATTTAATTCTTTATGGTGCTTGTTCTATTTGAGTGCACCAGTGTAGCTATTTTAATCGTACAATGCCAGTGCGTCCTATTAAGACATGCATCAGGGCTCACAATTTCAATTTAGCACACATATAAACAAACATCCGCTAAAACCTCCGACCACCGAGTATTTTTTAGTTATAAAATATATCCGTTATGACCTCCATAAGAACATCCACTACCATTGGCGGAGGTTGTAGCAGAGGTTTTTTTTTACAATTTTTGTCAATCTTGTAACACTAAAAATCTCCGCTATGACCTACGCTACAAGGAATTTTCCTTGTAATGCCAACTCCTTTACATTAAGGGAAAAGTTATTCCATGTAAAGATGCAAATCAATAGGAAAATGATAACAACTATCTTTGATTTGGCAGTGAGAGGAATTTTAGTTTTGAAAACGCTAGTAATGCGACAAGGACTAGAGATGATTATGCATTTGAACCTTATCCTTTTGGATGATTGTAAAAGGATGCAAATTTGCAAGTCATTCACTAGAGTAAGTTCAAATAAATTTGTGGATGAGTTGGGATGTAATGTTGTGTCATTAGATGTATGTGAAGTTGTGACTAGGATCCCTTATTTATGGGATAGAGATGTCATTTACTTGAGAAGAGACAATAAGAAAGAGTTGATAAATGAATGCCAACCCTACCCTATCAATAGCTAATAGGGTTAAAAAAAATATCATTAATTTGTGTTAATGAGGTTGAGAGGTTGATTAATAGTAGTAAGAAATTATTAATGCTTATTGTAAGACCCAAGGAGGATTGACTGCATAAATAAAAAGTGAGGGAGTTGATATCACAAATTATTAGAAGAAAGGCTTGAGTCAACTTTTGGGCAAGTATGAGGTCAATTTGGTAGAAGTAAAAGGGGTTGCCACATAAAAGTCTAGCATGAGTTTCAACTACTATCAGAGTCACCATTTCCAAATCTTGGTTTGTATTGAACTTCTCTTATGGAGAGTGATGATATTAATAGATAGATAGATACATGAATTATTGGATCCTAGTGTGTCCCCTTGTGGATCTCTAATTGTGTTGGTTCCAAAGAAATACGAGAATTGGAAACATGTGTTGATTTTAGAGCATTTAACAAGATCACTATAAAAACCGATATCCATTACCAAGGATTTACAACTTGATAGACCAACTACAAGGACCAAAATACTTTTCCAAGTTGGAACTTAAGGTGGGATACAATCAGAGAAAATTAGGAAGGAAGACACTTGGAAGATTAATTTTAGAAGAAACCAAGGCTTATTTCAATGGTTGTTAATGCCATTTGGGATTGCTAACACATTGGACACATTTATGAGGTCGATGAATGAAGTTATTAAACCCTTCATTAACTCTTTTGAAGTTGTACTTCTATATGACATATTAATCTACAACAAGACCTAGGAGGAACACTTAAGGAGAATAAGTTGCGGTTGAATATGAGTACATGTGATTTTGTTGGAGATGTACTTATTTATATAAAATTCATGAATGGGGGAGATCCACTAAGAATTTACCCAACCAAAGTGTAGACAATTCAAAAATGGCCCAGGTCGTGAATTGCGAAGAGGTAAAATGTCTTTTCAGCACTAACTAACATTTTTGAAATTTTATTTCACATTTCATAGAGGTTGTTTTACTTTTACATTCCTTAACAAGTGGAAAAATTAAGTTCCTTTGGACAAATGAACAAGAGATAGCCTTCAACACCTTGAATAAGAAGACTTGTGAAAGTCCTATATTAGGATTTCCAAATCCACATACATCTTTTGAGTTTGAGGTTGATACATTTGGTTACGCTATCAATGTAGTCCTCATGCATGAGAGAACATTGAATGCCTACCATTTGAAAACATTTAGTGGGGCAATGTTACAATATCCTACCTATGTGAGCTTTTAGCTTTACATCATGCAATGAAGCATTGGAGATTGTTGATGTGGGATTTTGGCCCTCATTAACACACACGAAACCGTCGAGATAAAATCCTCATCACGTGATTTCCGCCTTCTATTAACAGACCCTCGAGTTTGCAACACTTTCTCTCTTATTCATTTTAGGGGAGACTTTTTATTTGATTTTCTATTTGAAATGCAAAAACAAAATGCTAGAATTAAAATACTAGTACAAGGATGAGATTAAAATACAACAAAATAAATTGGAACCTTGTGTTATCCTTTGATCTCCTTGCACTATTGATTGTTTTGAGGTTGCTAGTGTGACACCCTGGTAGTATAACTTTAGAAGTCTGTGCTCTTCTTGCATATGAAAGTATTGGTAAATGATGGATTACTAAAGGGATTGTTTACTAGAGGAGGGGATGTCTGAGCTTGTATGGTTGAGTTGTTGGAAGGAAGATGGTACTTGAATGAATATGCTAGGTGACATTTATGACATACATTGACTTGGATCAAAAGGCATTATATCTTGGGTGTGTTAGAGAATATAGGACATTGAATCTCTCCCATGACAACCATGCAAAGTGAATATATATATTCATGAATATAATTAATACATTGAAATCACATATTTTATCCTATTGTGAATATATGTGTCCCATTTATGAATATGGAATCCTCGTGGACGGAATGATTGTTGCATAGAAATGGCTATGACATGCATAGTTTTATTGATGATTGCTATAGGTATATGTTGAAATGCTTAGACCTTGGAAGCATCTAAAGGAAACAAAAGTGACAATTGTACATTGTTTTCCAAGATATCTAGTGAATGCAAGTTTGTGGTGGAGAGGATAGCATTGAAATGCACCTAATAATGAAAACAAGGTCTCATAACTGGAAACAAATGTTCATTGAAGACAATGTTATTCCAAGGGGGAGGGAAATGTAAAACTATGATTTGAACCTTGAATTACAATGTAATAAATCATGTATTATTTGTATGATGTGGTTTATGTGACACGAGTTAAGCCAAGTGGGTCGAGTTATCATGACCTCGTGTTATAAAAATGTGAAATACATTATAAATATTCTTAGTGCAATGCATAATGCTTATGTTCGACTAGTGAATGCTTGAGTCCAAGTAATGGGTTAGGACTATGGTGGTGTTGTTATGTTTTCCATGGCATGAATATGTAAATGAAAAGATATATACATAAAGAAAATACATAATAATATAATATCCACCAAAAGAGTTGTTTGAGAGAGCAATGAGGGAAGCATGGCATTTGACCTTGACAATTGTCCATTGGGAAGTTTTAACATTTCAGCCCATGCTTCTTTAAAACCTCTCACATCAAACTCTAACTTGTGTGTAGCAAGTAGAGGTTGTCACATAGTTGGGATGAGACTAAATCTCATGCAAGAAAAAGTCTCTCCTTGTCTCATTTTTGTTCATTCATCCATTTGTAGGGAACGAGAGTGGACATTTTTTCCGATCAACATTATCCTCCCATGTTTTGGATATTTTTCTCCTCTATGTAATAGAGAAGTGTGGGGGAAACTATAGTTGTGATTCCTACAAATGGAAAGAGAATCCTATGAACATAGGGTTGGTAGGAGCCTTTGGTAGTTGTGATGGTCATTGCAAAGAACATGGAGCGAATGGGATGACTTTGAAGGAAAAACTATAAATGTAATGTCACAAAGTTGAAGCAAACACCATTAAATCTCCAACCTTGTGAGTTTTATTCATTGTTTTTTTTGGGCCAAGTGTTTCTCTCCCATGTTATCACTAGATGACAATACAAAATGAGGTCTCTCTCTTCATGCATAGAATAACACTAATATAGAAGAAGATCTCTATGTATTGTTACGTAGAGAAATGAAAAACCTCCTTGTAATGTGTGACGTAGTTGAAGAGATTGCCATGGTTGATTAATGATTCGCTGAGGATGTAGAGTGCTCTATAGTTCACAAATTGGCTAGGTCATGAGAGCAATGGGTTGGATTGATTAAATCCTTGTAGGAGATTCTATCACCTTGATGGTATCATGATCTAACTTGGGGATGGAATCCATCATTGGTTCCTATAGTTGGGTGGTGAATTACTCCTTAGTAACTGGTTTGGTGGACTTCATTAAATTATAGATAAATGTTCATATTTGTCTCATGTTGATCCAGGTGGATATCGGTGGCCACCCACCTTTCCAACTGGCTCAAAACAGTTTTTTTGGCAATTTTGGTAATTTACTATTTTTAGCAGTTTTTTCGGGTCCTGAACTTTCGGGGCTGTTTTGAGGCCCTAAACGACATTTTTTGGCGATTTGGGGGGCCAAATGGTTGCCAATGAAATATATTTAGTTCCAATTGAAAGTTTCAAATCTCGGATAGAATTTTCCAACGGGCTACCGAGCGCCCCACACGGAGATCGTATGCAAAAGTTATGACCTCGGGAAGTTGACTGTTCAACTAACCACCTTGGGGCTGCAAACTTTATGACGATTCATATTCTAGGGTTAGGTTTTTGGATGTTTAGGATTCTTTCCCTCATGCTTATGATAAATAGGCCCTTTGGGCCTCTCTTTGTATGGATATTCTTGCGAATGAGGGCAGCCGTCACATCTCTTCTCAGAGATAAGCCGCCACCATTCCAGCAAGCTTGTTTTCCACTGCATTTTACAGTTTTAGCTTATTCCCATATTGAATAGAAAACCAATTTTACTGTATCTCTGTTATTTTGTGTTAAGCATCTGATAATAATCAGTATTCATTTCGTTTTGCTCATAAAATCCGGATCACATGTGGAATGCTTTGCGCTTGTAATCTATTGTGTGATTCCATGAGTTTTTGCTACTAATGGATAAACTCAACACGTGAAAATGTTAATTTGGCTACACCTTTATATTTGCTTATGAACTATAAATTATTTTGATGTTAGAGGTCAATTCAGCCTCAATGATGGTTAATGAAGCAAATCAATCTTGTTGGTAGTTCCCAGTGGAAAATGCAGGCATAAGGTACACTATAGGGGCAAATCAAATAAAGTACAATAAAAAAAATGCAAATAGAGAAAGATAAAGTAGAACCATGAAAGTAAGTTTTACACACTGAAGTGAAGTGGAACATGAAGATGGTTTTTGGGTATTGGAAAGTTTTGTTGAGGAAGACTTTATGTATAGACAATTACAAAGAAAGAAGGTATGGAAGTTAAGACCTCTGGAGAGTAAAGTCTGCAATGTCTATGGAAGTCTTGTAGGTATGGAGCGTTTTGCATAACAAATTGTGGAGTGACATTTAGTTGTGAAATTGCAAGAACAATTGAGTCATAATGAAATATTGTGGGATAATAAAAGCCAACATAAATAGGAAATGATACTCACAATGGAAAAATAAATGGTGACATGAGGCAATACGTTGGAAGCTAGAGTGTTGCAAGATGAACCAATTTGCAACCATCATTATTGGCAAGTAAAATTTATAAAAATTTAATGTTTTGTCTTATCTGTAAAGTATATAAAGAGAATTTGGTTAGATAAAACTTAGAGAAAATCGTAGTAGGAAATATAGAAAGTTGACAGATGCATGTAGCATAATCAATGTTAGTAGACACTACCACCTAAAACCACATTGGATGGTTTGATCCAACCCGACCCAACCTCAAAATTGAGTCAAGGGAACTACCTTGTCTTGATCAATCTAACCAAAGTTGTTTAACTTGACGACTCTGGTCAAAGTTGGCTTTGCCCTAATCAACTTGATATCATCTCATATAAAGGCCAAAAGTGTGCATTTCAACTATTTTTTGAGATGTTTCTACAATGTAGCTTAACACTATTTTTGCATAGCATTTGCAAAATGAGACCACCTCTAACATGCAACCAAGGCATGGCTACAACATATCTCTACCATTTCTAGGGCACTCACTACAAATTTTCAACAAACACTTACGAAATTTTTTCAATGACAATAGTAAATAGAGCATGTTGTATGCTTTTTTCTAAGCTTGATTTTAGTGAAGATAAAGCCAAATTTACATAAAATCTACAAATTTTCAGCGGAACACACTAATTTTTTGATAACAATAGTAGATAAGGCATGTTTTGTGTTTTTTGCGAAGCTTATTTTAGGGGAGCTAGGCCAAATTTAAATAAAAAATCCCCCGATTTAGCCCAATTCAATGCTATGCCAATATTTTGGGTGAAAGTTTTTGTAATTTTAGAGTTGATTTTTGGACCACACTTTTCAATGCTAATTTTTGATCTCCCATAGCTCAATGCTATGCCACATGTTTTGGGTGAACTTTTTGATCTCATTGTATAGTTAATTTTCTGACCAATCAATATAACTTGGGCATACTTTTCAATGGTAATCCTCAAAGGAAGATTTGATATAATTACTGCAATGTTACAAATATCGTGTCGACGAGTATATCGCTGAGGGTCCAAAAATAAATTATCGGATTTATCAGCGAAATGTTGGCAAACATCGGCAATATATTGACAAACTTAAAAAAATACAAAAATATTCATTTTTTTCAATTTTCTAAACATCTAAAGCAACAAGAACATCAAATAAACACATTGCCACATGAATATGGAAAGAAAACCGATATATAAGATGTATAAGACGTATCACTAGAAATCACACATAAAAAATGAATCATGTCCTGGATCTTGATTCCTCGACTCACGAATCACCAAAAAAATACAATCAATTTATCTCATAGAGTCATATGCCGCATGAAATCAGTTAAATAAAGTAAACTATGGATTCCCTCTACCCCTTTTACGGGAAAAGGTAATCGCTCTAGTAATGGCTCTGCCTCTAGAGATAGAAATCCCAGGTACTTGTGGGGGTCATCGTGGACTATGGCATCCTCTAGAAGTTCTTGGAAACTGATGTACTCTAGAAGAACTAGAAGAATGATGAGGTACTAGGTCACCCTCATCAAGTCCTCTACCACTTCTACGACTACCATTGCCCATATATCTAGCTCCCTATGGCTGAGACTGTGGCTGTGAAACTGGTGGTTGTGAAACAAAAACTAGTGGCTGTGCAACTGGTGGTTGTGCTACTACTAGCTTCGGTGGTGGCACACTCTCAAAGTCAAACCCCTTATCCTCTCATATCTCACTCTGGGGGTCCTGTGTATCATCCTCTAACCAATCAGGGGCTGCCTCCATAATAGATTCCTCAATATCCACTCTCCACGCAACAATGGTGTCAATGGCATCCACCTTAGGTTTTTTTCTCAAGCTGCTTCACCCACAACCTGATATTGTATGAGACGTACACTAGATCATTCAGGCATTGGGTATCCAACCTGTATGAGGATCGTAAATTTATTAAATTAGAATTTAGAATACATCAATTAAAATTACCCATGGGACATAACTTACAAGTTATAATGATTTTAGAATTTAATTTCAAATTCTCTAACCTGTTGCGCTTCTTGGTGTGTATTTTTTCAAATACACTCCAGTTGCGCTCACAACCAGAAGAGCTGCATGTCTGGCTAAGGATCCAAACATCAAGGTTTTGGAGATGGGGTACTTGCCTGTCATAGGTTTCCTACCAAGTATCTACAATGAATTGGAGAAAGTTAGAAACATAAGAAAAGACATTGAAAATTTGAAATTTAAAACAAAGAAAGTAAATAAATTGAATTTTCATTCTTGAAAGTTGAAACAAGGTGAATCTTACTTGGCATTATGTTTTTCCTGTCATTGATAGCCATATCAAACCCAAATGTTCCCATGCCCTCCTATAGATTTCCAACTCTTTGGAAATCTTTGAATGGTCAACTGCACTTGACACCATCCTCTAGACACACTCCAAGAACCCATCCATTACCTCTGCATCAAACTCGAAGCCACAAGAGTAAGAGAATGTGGGGTTGAGGAATAACCTTGCAGCATGAATGGGGCGATGAAGTGTGTTGTTCCATCGCTAATCAATCACCACCCATATCAATTGTTGTTTCGCTTGCCCCTCATCCCCCTTGTCCTCATAGTAGGCACGAATGGACTCTTTGGCCCTATCCATGGCCTCATATAGGTATCCCATTGCGGGATTGTCTCCATCAACCAAGCGAAGAACCTTTACCAAAGGTTCACAGACAGCACACACATCCTTCACCTCATCCCATAAACTATCTTGGTATGACACTAGTTTGAATATGGCATGTCCCGCCGGTTTAGTGCTAATCGATAAAGCATGCCACTCAGTTGAAATGAACATAGTCTGCAAGTCCCACATAGAAGTAAGGAGAGAATGAAGAGAGATGAAACAAGTGGCAAAGCGAGTGATGGTAGGACGGACCAACTCCTTGTCACGAGTAAACTGCCTCATCAAGCTAAGCACAAAAACATGATTGCATATAAATTTGGTGATGCTTCTTGCTGAATCAATGGCATCCCTAATAAACTCAATATTTCACATATCCTCTAAGATCAAGTCAATACAGTGTGCAGCACAAGGGATCCAAAACAAAGTAGGATACCTATCCATAAGAATCCTTCCAGCCGCCACATAATTCGTATCATTTCCCGTTATTACTTGGACAACAGTGTTAGTTTTTTTTCAGAAATTTCAATCTGATCTAGGATCTTAACTGAGAGAATAACATGTACAACATATCTATAGCATATCAATCATGGGCACAATAATGCAAACACACAAGAGACATAGAGTTTCACCAGGGAAAACCAAGGAGATGAAAAACCCCGCAACTTCCTCAAAGATAGATAGAGAAATGATACAACCCAAGTACAAGAGATAGTCCTCCTAGCAGCAACTTCTCCTCCTCCACAAGTGCGTCACTCTCCAATGAGAGTATGAGTGAGAAAGTGAATGCTCAAATAGAGTGCCTCCCACACTCTATTTATACTTGACTTGACTTGCTTAATAACCTTTACTAGGTCGGCCTTAACTTAACCACATAACATAATGCTGACAGGGCCAACCCCCAATAGGGTGGTCTAATAACCCTTTAACCCACATAACATATACAGGGCCGACCCCAACAAGGTGGTCTAATAACCCATCAAGTATAAGTTACGACACTTACAATATAAATGACGATACTTCCGTATAGAGGAATAATAACATCTCTATAGGAATACAATATACATAGGTGAAATACATTCCGAAGTTACAATTACATCAACACTCCCTCTTAACTAGGAAGGTATTTCTCGACACTGGTCTTCTAGCACAAGGCTTCTTCTCTGGATCATCGTCATTGGATCATCTACATCGAATCATTGTCATCGTCATCGTCACTTATGTTGCTATCTCAATCAATCTCTGAACTACTTGTCATAGGAAGTTCTACAAAGCTAGTCCTTTTTCATACTGGATGTAGTCCCACCACCTGCAGGTCTTCATCATCACTAGCCATATTGTGGAATCCTTAGGACTAATTACGTGCGTCAACAAAACCTCGAAAGAGCATCCCAGGCCTTTTACGAGCACACGGCTCAACCTATCGGATCTCCCAGGATCTTTTACATGTGACTGTCACAAAACCTTAAAAGAGTGTCTTGCCAAGCAAGATCTCTAAAGAGAATCTGAGGCCTTTTTCATCCTATCCAGATCTCCAGGACTTATTACATGTGACCCCTACCAAAAAACCTTAAAAGAGTGTCTTGCCAAGCAAGATCTTTAAAGAGCATCTGATGCCTTTTTCATCCTGTCCAGATTTCCAGGACTTATTACATGTGGTCCCCACAAAACCTTAAAAGATTGTCTTGCCAAACAAGATCTCTAAAGAGCATATGAGGCCTGCCTTTTTCATCCTGTCCAGATCTCCAGGACTTATTACATGTGGTCTAGCAAAACCTTAAAAGAGTGTCTTTCCAAGCAAGATCTCTAAATAGCATCTGAGGCCTTTTACGTGACTAGAACAACCTGTCCAGATCTCCAGGACTTATTACATGATACCCTTGCACAACCTGTCCATGGCCACAGAGTATCAACTTGATACTCACCATATATCGTCCTGATGTACATGATCATCCCGATCATCATCACTGCATCGTCCTGATGCATGTCATTTGGAGCAACATCTTGAAGCTCGTCATCCATGATCATCCCGATCATACAATGCATCCACCTGATGCATACGAAGTATCTACCTGATACATATCATCATACATGATCCAGCATATCATACAATGTATCCACCTGATACATACACAGATACATGATCCACTTGATCATACAAAGTATCCACCTGATATATATCAACATACATGATCTACCTGATCATACAACGTATCCACCTAATACATATACAGATACATGGTCCAAGCATCCAACATGATGCATATACAATATACATGATCCAACTTATCATAACAAGCATCCAACATGACGCATATACAGAGCAGTAACTGGAGCATCGTCTTGATGCTCATTATCCAGCGCTTACATCCACAGCCATGGGAAGGATCCTCCTCTCACCATACTTGGAATGGCTTCCAGCAAATGTTTCCATCACTTCTTCCTCGAAGTGTCGTCAATCTGAAGAACACCAAACCTCTCTCTGAAGTACTCAAACTTCACTTTGGATAGTGGTTTCGTCAGCACATCTGCAATCTGCTCATCCGTCGCAACATACAGGAGCTTCACTGCTCCTCTTTGCACCATATCCCCGATATAGTGATATTTGATCTCAATGTGTTTCTACCTGTCGTGGAATACCGGGTTCTCAAACAGCTTCACACAACTCTGGTTGTCACAAAAGATCCCAGTAGCATCCAACGGGAGATCAAATAACTCTGACAATAGCTTCCTCAGCCATACTGCCACAAAACTAGCCGAACAAGCTGTAACATACTCTGCCTCGACTGTACTCAGTGCTGCGTAGCACTGCTTCCTGCTAAACCAAGAGATCACACCTGATCCCATACTGAAGCAGCACCCAGATGTGCTCTTCTTATCTGCAACACTGCCTTCCTAGTCCAAATCAACATAACCTTGCGGGTTAAACTTTTGATTCGCATCATACTTGAGCCCATAGTATATTTTACCCTTCAGGTACCTCATAATATGCTTTACAGCAACCAAGTGAACACCTATGGGATCCGTTAGGAACTGGCTCAATGTGTTCACCGCAAAGAAAATATCCGGTCTCGTGTTCGTCAGGTACATCAAGGACCCAATCATCTGACGATACACTGTGACATCAATCGGATTAGATGAAGCATCACACAGAAGCTTCAGGTTCGATGCCATAGGTGTGGCCATGGCCTTGCAGTCCATCATCCCAAACCTATTTAGGATCTCTACTGCATACTTCCCTTGTCCAAAGAATACTCCATCTACACTTTGCCACACCTCCATGCCTATAAAATAGTACATCATCCCCAAGTCCTTCATCTCGAACTCGGCAGCAAGCTTCCTCTTGGTGTCGGCAATCAACCCATCCTCACCTGTTACAAACAGATCATATGCAATAGTAGTATCACAGGATTGCCTTCCCCAACCTAGGCTAGTAAAGGTTGGAATCTGCTTTACTCTTGGTAAAGCCCAAGCTGGATAGAAAGCTGTCTATCCTACCATACCAAGTCCTAGGAGCTTGCTTCAAGCCATACAAGGATTTCTTCAACCTGCACACATATGACTCCCTGTCATATGTCTCAAAACCGAGTGGCTTCTCCACATACACTTCCTCTTCGACTACACCATTCAAGAAAACTGTCTTGACATCCATCTGGTGTATCTTCTATTTCATCACTGCAGCCAGAGCAAGTACTGATGGAAGTGTATCTGGCTACAGGTGAAAAAGTCTCTTCATAGTCTATTCCCTCTTTCTGAGAGAAGCCACGAGCTACAAATCTCGCTTTGTATTTTTCTATGCTACCATCTGCAGCATGCTTGATCTTATAGATCCACTTGGAAGTCACAACAAACTTCCCTTCAGGTCTTGGGACTGCATCCCAGACATCATGATCGATTGGTACTCCTCAATCATGGCGTTCTTCCTGAATCTTGGGAACTTCAATATCTTCAATAGATAACTTTGTTGTTGAACAAATGTTGTAGTTCTTCTTTTGTAGGTGATGGTATACGATCTTTCCCACAAAACAAGTTAAATTGCATGATTAGAAAACATCTCATAGTTTTCAGAACAAATTCTTACACATAAATAAATATGTCATACAATCATGCAATTATCTTAGCCAATGCTTGAATACAACATTTATCCGTATCCCGTAACTTTTTAGATGCCTTCCAATCTCTACCAGAACATTGTTAAGAGTGTGCACAACTCCCAACATGTCAGCAAAGAGGTTTCATTTTAGATAAGTAGCAATGGAATGTTGTACAGTGCCATAGGCCACTTACCCATCAGATGCATATTAGTAGTATATTGTTCATTAATGTAATTATTCTAATATGCATAATACACAACTTAAGTCTAGGAACATAAGTGTATACATCATTGAACAATATTAATCAAATATACAAGAAATGATAATTTAAATACTTATCTTTGTTAGTTGTTGTTGGGTTGACTCCCTCTCAGTCTTTGCTTCATTTCTACAACTCCATTCTGATGTGGATTGTGAGAAGTGGTCAAATCCCTCTGAATGTCTGCATCTTTGCAGAAACTACTGGAGTGTGCTCCCTCTTGATCTTTGCTTCCTGGATTACCTGTCCTTGAACTTATATCCATCCTCGATCACTATGTATGCTTACTAGTAATATCATTGTGTTACCCTCGAGATCTCATACATAATCATACATTCATTAGTATAGTTTCAATAATATCAAAACACAATAATCTTAAATACGTATAGTCATGATCATTTCAAACACAGATAATAAGCATTAGCATTCAATGTTTTAGGGAAGACTTCTCTTACTCATGTATATTCATATTTGACCAAAGGACTTTTCTGGTTAGTCATATCATCAATCAAGGTAAGAGACATAATATGCATAAACCCTTGATTACTTACATTTCTAACTTCATGAATAATCATTATCAACCATACAACAGTATAAGATTCTAACACAGGGTAGGATTCTAACTTGATATAGGAAAAACATACCTGGATTAATATGTTAGTTGGTTATGTCTAACATATCCACATGATGTCTTCTTGTTCTCTTAAATGACTTGTGCTAGTAACCTGCATATCTCATAAGTTAATCATTATAGAACCAAGTTGTACATACCTCGTAAGTAGATCTTCTATGTGATCCATGACAATGGATGAATCTTTGTCTTCATGTCAACATGGTCATATGTTCTTGAACTAGAACATGATTTGTCTTTCTTGATGTACCTTTCATGTTAGCGGACAACATCAACCTCATACAACACCATAATGCATTAGTACAATCATAAGTGTCAAAACCCTAATCAATGAATATCTACATTCATAATTTTATTAAGGTGATACGAAAAGTTAATCAAGATTGTACTAAACTTAATGAAGACAAACATACCATAAACTTAATCATGAACAGATCTCGAAACATGCCTAGATAAGTCATACCTGTCAAGATTGCTTGTAATCTTCTTATGTAAGGCCTTAGCCTCATCTCCCTCTGAAACAGGAACTTCTTCACTTATGCAGGTGACCAATCCATTCTTTTCTAGGATTAACCCAATCCACTTGATTTGCAGAAACTGGATCTGGAGCTGGATTAGGGTTTGTCAGAGAAACCCTAATAATTCAAACTTCTGAAAAGATAGAAAGATGCACCTTGATGAGCTGATCAAGTTGGTATACTCATAATTTGAAAACTGCAAAGTTTCACTCCTCAAAATTGTCTTTGAAACTTTCGGATCTTCTAGACAGGATCCCGAACTAGGGTTTGATAAAGCCCACCCTTCTGCCCAAACAAAAGGTTCGATCCAAAGCTCTAAACTTCTATTTTTCTGAGGAGCTTCCAGCCGTGGTCACAGACTTCATAAATTCCAACTTTTGCAGAAGCCCTAATTTTCCACCTTTCCGATCAAAATCCCGAACTAGGGTTTGATCAAGCCCAGCCTTCTACCCAACCAAAAAATTCGATCATGGTATCTAAATTTCGATTTTTCTGAGGAGCATTCAGCCGTGGTCACCGATACAAAAATTCCAACATTCTCCGAAACCCTAAATTCCTGGAGCCATGAATGAAGGTGCTCAAAATCCAATTCTGTTTTGACAGAAATATGCACCTGATTGTTTCTGGTGTAACTCCGAAATTTTAGATCTAAAGGGTCTGAAAATTCTTCCTGTGGTAGCCTGACCTGTCATCTTTCCAACCCCATAGGTCTGACCTCAATTGGATTTTCTAAGAGAGAGTTATGCCAAGTGTCACAACGTGACCTGTTTATGGGATAAAACAAGAGAGCGAACTTGTACGGCGTGCCATGTGTCAATGGTTCAGTTTCGGCCTCTGAAAAACTTCCCTAAGAAACTACAGTCCGTGCCCTACCTGTCAATTTTTACGAAATTTCATTTGGAGCTTCCTAGCCTAAGTTATGACCGTTTTTCCTAGGTCACCTGTTTATGACTGGGATCTGGAAGAGGCAGAAACCCTAGATTGTACAGATCATAACTCATAAAGTACAACAAATTAGAGGCTTTCCTTTGGACACAAGGTACATGGGGATATTTTCTTCGACCTGTAAGATTTTCAGATCCTGAAACCTCGCCGAAATGTATTTATAGCGAAAGTGCTACGATGACTGGTTTTTGCTATATCAAGCCCTAGCTTCGCAAGTACAACAAGTGTCATAAATGCCATATCATTCCTTCTTTCAGGCTAGCTCTGATACCATGTTAGTTTTTTCAGAAATTTCAATCTGATCTAGGATCTTAATTGAGAGAATAACATGTACAACATATCTACAGCATATTAATCATGGACACAATAATTCAAGCACACAAGAGACACAGAGTTTCACCGGGGAAAACCAAGAAGGTGAAAAACCCTGCAAGTTCCTTAGAGATAGATAGAGCAATAATACAACCCAAGTACAAGAGATAGTCCTCCTAGCAACAACTTCTCCTCCTCCACAAGTGCGCCACTCTCCAATGAGAGTATGAGTGGGAAAGTGAATGCTCAAATAGAGTGCCTCCCGCACTCTATTTATACTTGACTTGACTTGCCTAATAACCTTTACTAGGTCGGCCTTAACTTAACCACATAACATAATGCTGACAGGGCCGACCCCCAATAGGGTGGTCTAATAACCCTTTAACCCACATGACTTATACAGGGCCAACCCCAATAAGGTGGTCTAATAACCCATCAAGTATAAGTTACGACACTTACAATATAAATGACGATACTTCCGTATAGAGGAATAATAACATCTCTATAGGAATACAATAGACATAGATGAAATACATTCCGAAGTTACAATTACATCAACAAACAGGCTATGGACCTATCTCTTGGATGAGCCCATCCAACAATTGACATAGTAATGCTGCATCTTTGATATGTGCAGATGCATCCACAGATTTTATAAACATTGTGCCCTTGTGACAATGAACCTAGAAATTGGTAAGGGTCCTACCCATTCGTATCAGTCCAACCATCTGACATCACTGTGCATACTGTGACCTCCCATGAACCTCGAAGCTCCTCCAACCTAGAAGTGCAACCAACCTTTTCATTATCAAGGATGGGCCCTCTCAACTCCTCATAAGTGGGGGGCTTATACCCCGGCCCAACAATAGAAACAACCTCAAACATAGGCACGTAGAATGGGTTCCTCGCAAAGTGGAATGGAATACCACTCCATAAAAGGCACCGACCCACAAATTTGTCTGCTTCCTTTTTCTCATTTATCTTGTACATTGACCTTATCCCTGGTTGTCTACCAGGCACGAATCTCAGAACAAAGAAATGAGAAGTAGTTGAAGGCATTGCGGAAGATGAAGATAAGGTCTCGTGCGCCCCTCCCCCTGAAGTGTGTACGACTGTCCCTGATCCTAATGACACTTTCATTCCAATATCCTGCCTGAAAGCTTCCCTTTCATCTTTCCTCTTGCGAGTTTGGCCCTATGAATAATTTCAAGAGTGAAGTTTTTACAAATATCCACCTCATGCCCTATAAGTTGTGCTAGGTGGTATTTGAGCCTACTTATCCCCCCCGTCATCTCCTTCCCACACAAATTGCATTTTAGCTTTTGTTGATTATGTGGATCAAGAGGCTCTACATACTCCCAAAATGGACCCAAAGTCTTCGACATGTTTGCAACTTTGTAATATGGATTTTGGAAGTGAAAACTAGTTTGAAACTTTGAACCTGCAACATAAAAAAAACGTTTTTTAACATATTTTTATTGCAAAAAAATAAAAATAGCAAACCAACGTCTCAGACAAACATGGACAAATAAAATTAATTTACATTTTGACTGTGTTAAGTTGTTAACAGAGATACAAACTCAAAGTCTCAAAGTGATCCTAGAGCACACTAATGGCATTTTGACATTTTGAGGATTTAAATGAGGGTTAGTAATTAGTAATTGGGTTTAGCGAATGAAAAACTCCGATTTTTCATTTTATCATGTAATTAGTTCATTCTAAAGCAATTTGGAAATTAGTAATTAGTAATAAGTAATTGCTAATTCCGAGTTAGTAATTTAATAATAATTAATTAGTATTACTAATTTCCAGATTGATTCATGTCAAAAAATTAAAGATTTATTAAAGTTTTTTTCAATTTGTTTGGTAACCTTACAAAGAATCGGTTCAGGCACATTAACCTTACAAAGATTTTTTTGGCAACCTTTCAATTTTGGCCTTGGGTAACCTCATTATTTAGTTGAAGAGTTGGTTCAGGGCCTCAGGCACATTAAGGAAGAAGGGCATAGTCTATATGGAGGGTCTAGGGCCTAGGCAGACTATACAGTGTAGAATGATAGAATCTAGACAGAGAAAAAAATTAAAAAATAAACAATGTGAAATGAGAGCGCTGTGAGCATACCTTGAACTGTTGGAAGCTTGGATGATGACCGACTTGCGGCGTTCTCTTTCACAGCAGCGTGGCCTTCACACTTCACAACCCGTTGTCCCACTCTCCTCCAAGCAATGCCCCTTCTCCTCCAACCAACATCCTTTCTCCTCCACAAATTCCAAGCGACAAGCACATCCTTCTCCACGAGCTCACAATCCCACAGACCGACGACAGCATCACATTCCCACAGACCCTAGCTCTCAGCTCGAACAATGTGAAGAAAAACCGAAAAAGGTGTGTTTGTGTGTTTTAACGACCTCGCGGGTAGATAGTCATCGACTCACGATTTTTTAGTTCACATTGTGATAATATCGCAATTTCATAAAAATCGCTAGAACATCACGGCAATGTTTGCCGATAATATCACTAGACAATAAACATTGTGATATCTCGCGATGTCGACGATATATCGCTGATATTTGTAACATAGGTAATTAGAACATACTATAGAGGAAGAATTGACATAGTTAGAACATACTACCAAGGGAAGTGCCATATAGTTAGAACATACTTCTAAGGAAGGAAAGTGCCTTCCATTGGTCCATAATTAGTTATCAAATTTTCATGTTGCTTCATGGTCATGGCAATTTTTATGTAATTTGTACTTTAAAGTAATTTTGGAAATCTATTTAAAGTAATTTTGGAAATCTAAATATGTTAATTTTTCACGACATATATTATCATCTTCCCTATCAGATTTCAATGTAAAACATTTAAGGCAATTTTGGACATCTAAATGTATTAATTTTCCACAACATATATTATGAATTTCCGTATCAAATTTCAATGTAAAATATCTAATACAATTTGGACATCCAAATGTGTTATTTTTCCACAACATATATTATGAACTTCCTTTTGAAATATTTATTTTGAAAAAAATTGTACATTTTTCATTTTTTCTATTAGTCCAAGTCTTTATTAGGTGAACCCCTAGGTTCTAGCTCGTTGGGTGTAAACATTGACCGCTCGCCAAAACAAGTTTTACTCAGATTCCGTAACTTTGGGTAACTTCGAGTGTAAGAATTGAGAGAAAAGAGTGGCCACGTAGAGTTAAATAAGAATTCTTATGTACAACTTGTTCCAATAATTCAAAGTATTCAATTTAATTTGGAAATCTCCACCGTGCATCTATGACTTTCTAGTATATATTTTCCCTGTGAACAACCTGCCGGAACGATAGACACAGATCATGCTAGCGGTAGAAAGAGTTTTCAACAGTTAGGCTTCATATTCAACAGTTAGGCTTCATAAAAATAAGAAAATGTTAAAACTTCCACTGAAAGTTCTTTCATTTTATTGCAAAGCTGCTGCTTGACAAGTACATCTTCCATGGCACTTCTTGGAGCGAAGGCAATATAAATACTAAGTTGATAGTAGAGACTGTAAAATCCAAATGACCGCAGGTAAGAGATCTGAGCAATTGCTCCCTGAGTATATAAACATAGATGTATGTTAACTCTGAATGATTAAGCACTTCAAAAGATATAAAACAAATCAAAATACAAATCTCTGTTTTTAAATTATTCAAAAAGATTCAAAGTTAAAACAAATCAAAAAGAGAAAAAGATTCAAAGTTAAAACAAATCAAAATACAAATCTCTCTGTTTTTAAAAGATTCAAAGTTAAAATGGATCTACATTCGTGTGTATATATATATATATATATATAAAAGCACAAACTGTCCCATCCACACTGAACTAAAATGCTAAAATGCACCTTGCTTCGTGCAACAATCATAAAAATAAAGTTGATCAGAGATGGGTGTCCATTTACCACATGCTCATATCAAAAGAACATTCAATCAAAATCTCTTCCACATTTTAAATCAATAAGCAGGTATTCTACCATGGACGTTTACAAACCCTAAATGCATTCATCTCGAGAATAAAAATGCATTTTAGCCAACCACTTTCCCCCATTAGGTCCTTTTGTTTGACTCCATCATCAAACAACAAATTAATAAAGTGTACATACAATGTTGAGAAGCAAAAGCTTCACCATATGAGCTTTCAAGCTTCACCATACGAACTTTCTTTATCATTAAAGAAAACTTTGCTATCAACATGGAACTGTCTGGACATTCATACAATGCAGTGATGCACTAACGACAATTTTCCATTGCCAACTAAACTGGCTACAAGTGCAGCTTCATTACTTATTGCTTCAAAGTCTACAGTTTGCAATAAGGAATTTTCGGTCAGTGCCTTCATGCGCTTCCTCTATTACTGCAACATTTCTGACTTTCTCTATTAGAGCTTCAAGCTCTTCAACACCAAATGTGCTGTAATCGAGTTCTTTTGCATACCGCTGTTGATATAAAGTTGAAAAGCTAGACAATAAAATTTTGCAAGCATGGATCACTAAAAGCTCTTCTAACTCCCGTTTGAATACCTCTAGCCTAGCCTCTGCAGCATATTTCTCAGCATTCATATCTGCCCGGAGTAAGCTATCTTCATGTCTATCTCCTTCTAGTGCATAGCACGCACTTTCATCAACTGATCCTTCATCCGAGTACGAAACAGCATTGGCTTCCACACAGTACTCCTCAGCATCTTCAAGCAAATTATTACATGCATCTGAATCTGAAGATGTTTCTTGTACTTTTTTGTTCATCTCTGTCTTCAGAGCCTGAGCCTCTCTGCTAACCACATCTGAAGAGCTTATATTGCAAGGATTAATTGCACCCGAGGAAGTTGCAGATTCTCTTAAACACAAGAATTTACTGTGCCCTTTTCCCTCTATGCAGAAAGCATCCGACATCTTTTTTATTAAATTAACCAATTTACAAGAACCATATTCAGCCAGATATAAAGGTCTTCCAAATACTTTATGATATTCCGCTGGAACACGGCCGAGTAGCAAGCTTCCTTCAAACATATTTACAAGCTGCAGAAGTTGCCCTTTCAAACCTTGAATATCACCTGGATGAACCCAGGAAGTTGAATTTGGTCCTGGACTGGTATCAGATGGTGTCCCAGAACGACCAGCATCTGTCATATGTGATACTGGAAGAGATTTGCCAACATTTATTGGCATAGAAGAAGTTCTACCAATTGGAATAATATTTTGCGCAAATGAAGATGATGGCATTGGAAAGCTACTGAAGCCCCTTGAGATGGCCGCACTGGCTTGTGCCGTTGGTCCTGCCAATGGAATTCTGGACAAATCTGTAGCTATATGTGTTGAATGCAAGGTATAAGTTTGGGTTGAACTTGTTCCAACAATGTACCCATTCTGTGGCATCCCTTTATAGACAATAGCCTCTTCATCATTTGGGAGATCTGAGTCATCACTTGAGAAGCACACGAGTGGATAACAAGCCAACTCAGGTGACCGTGACAAAAAGGATTTTGCAGGAACAAGACCCTCACCCCTAGCAACGCTAGGCCAGTCCCACACAAATCGTCCAGCACTGCAAAGTGCGGAGGAGACTCCCACTCCTGCTGGAATAGCAAGCACAACCGTGTAACCACGTTGCCCCAATTTGTGCAAAGCAGGAGCAAAATCAACATCACCAGAAATTAAGAGAATGGTAGAAGGAGGGGGGTTATCAAGAGCAAATAAGAACATGTCAACTAAAATAGCTTTATCCGCTGCATCCTTTTTTCCACTGGGAACATCAATAAGGTTTACCCCAGTCCTCTGACAGCCTTCTCTGAGTTTTCGAGGGAAGTTGTTAAAATCTCCATATGCTGAAAATAAAGTCACTGCTCCTTTTATTACAGGATGCAACCGTAGAGCCACTCGTATATTACCTGCCACATCCTCTGCACGGACTTCAGCAGGAACAGGACAGTTCTCAATATCCCAAAGTATAGCCACAGGCCCCATTAGAGCCCTCATTTGTCGGTTTCTAACTTGTGTTGATACTTGATCCGGTGCATCTACAGTTCGATTTCCCATTGTTGATCCTGATGGAGAATTCATATTATTTGATAACATATTTGCAGCCATACTAACCCTGCAAATCAAAGTTAAACAGTAATTCAGATTCCAGAATAGTAGTTCCAACAAATTCAAGCTTGGAGTTCCACTCTCCATTTACATTTTAAACTAATAGCCACAGGAATAGAAAAAATAAATGAAAAGAAAGAAGGACAAACAATTAAACAATGCAGGCATAATTAACAGAATATGGTTGCCAAGCACAGTATACGGCCCAATAAGCCAGTTTGCTTATGGAGTAAAATCGCTATGCAACTAGCCTGTAAGGTAGAATTTCCATTGTCATTAGGATGTTCCAATTTTTCAAGTCGTTACAGATTATACAGTGGATTAGACAAAATTATATAGCATGTTCAAGCCTCACAATGATGAGGTAACAGGTTCACTGGTTCCATTGAATCAAGTTAATTATTTGCAACATTAAGAGTGTTCACTTTTTCACTCGTAGCATGAATTATGCAGTCGACTAGACAAAATTCTATAGCATGTCCAATCCTCATATTGTCGAGGTAACATGTTCAGTGGCTCCATTGAATCAAGTTGATTATTTTGAAGATTAAGAGTGTTCAATTTTTCAGTTGTGGCATAGTCAATACAGTAGACCAGAGAAATTTCATAACAAATCCAATCCTATACTGTTGAGGTAAAAGGTAAGAGGTTCAATGGCTTCATTGAATCAAGTTGTTTATTAAACAATATTAAGATTGTGCGATTTTGCAGTTGTGGTACCAATTACAATATTATATAGTGGATAAATTCTGTACCAAATCCAATCCTGATATTGTTAAGGTCACTGGTTTGCCAGCTCCATAACAAGATGCTCACTTGCAAGAGTGAGAACAATGCTTCATTAAAAAACAACCGTGCAACTCAACCACTTACTAATGCGAGATTTCATCCTTAACAGGGTATGAGCAAAAATCAACAAAATTCAGAAGCATTCCTTTTATTAAAATATAATATTTTAAACATACATATAATGCTGTGTATGTGTGTGTGGATGTCTCTCCCTACTATATCTTTTACATTTAGTTCTCATATCAAATTTGAACTGGTTCATTGATATTAAACAAAGTGTTGCATCACTAGTTCATTGATATTTAATCAATTGTCTGTGCGTATTGAGAGAGGCCTGGTTAGCAAGATATTTTTTCAAAATCAGCTCAGTTGGTGAATCAAGTAAATTGAATAACTCGGCGTATCAAGTCTGCTCAAACACAAGAAGTGCTCTTACAAACTCAATGCTTGGATTTTGCTAAAACGCAGAATAGGTTCTATAGACCAAACTAGGTCTCAATGACCTTAACAGGATTATGTATATAGATGTGTGTGTATGTGTATTTGAAGGGGCAATAAAATCTAAACAATTATTCAGCAGAAAAACACTAAGTTTGGTCTACAGCAGTCCCAAAATAAATCCATTGATTATATAACTAATCTCATTCTAGGAAAATCGGAACAGAACCCAACTACAGAGACATCATATCCATTCAGAAAATTATACGCTTAATCACCCAGATCACAAAATCAGGGTTTCCCAAACTCAAGCCACAGAGAAACCAAACCCACAACACAAACCCACTCAAAACAAAAACCTACTGACCAAGTCTGATAACAGGCATACCTTGAAGTCAGAAGACCGCTCCGAGTGCCTGGAATGTCATATTAATTCATTCACAGGACCGAGTACGAGGCAATCGCCACCACTGCAATTCCAAACCCTGAAATAACAGTGCCTGCGTTCTGAGAGTCCCTGAAAGTGGGGTTACATGGGACTGAGAAGGGTGCCTCCGGGCTGAAAATGATCCCAACAGAGGCAACATATATTCCCCTTCTCATGGTCCCTAGAAGGGCAATCATCCACTGCAACCTATCGATGATCGATAATCCTCAGGCGGTCGGTTTTGTCAGTATTTGTTGGCGCAGGGAGGACAGGTCGGTGATGTCGGTGGGGATTCTGGATTTATCAGCACAATTAAAGCACCAAACACATTAAATTAAGAGAATACGTTGTTTATTAAAGGGGATATGTGGAGCGGGTGGTCCGATGACAGAGGACATCATGGCTGCAAAAGTGCGCTTTCGGTGTTTTATTATAAAGAGTTACAGTGACTTTGTTGCGGTCCGGACTTCCCTTGGCATCGAACAAATTTGCTAAAATTAACTTGCGTCCATGTTTTATTGTAAAAGCAATTCAAATAGCTTTTTCATGGTCCTTTGGTAGTTTTAATTGCATGAAATAATCGATCAATTTAACAATTTCAAATCCTAGTTTATTTATAGTATTAGAAATTTATATCTTAATTATATCGATAGGGGATAGGTGTTTATATTTTAGAATTTAAGGTAGAGTGGCAAGTATGTTTTTCCTAGATTGTAGGAGGATGAAACTAGTATATTGTTCAAATTGATGTCCTTTTGAATTCGAAATAAACAATTATAAACTAAGTAAAGAATATAAAAAATCATTGATAGTTGATGCATGGGCAATACGGATAGATCACAAGTTAAGTGCAATGAACAAGTTATATGTTACTTGTTCTCCATGCTGAGTTGTAAACACCTTTGTCTAGTTAAATGAGCTATTTGTCATTACTTGTTTATTTTTATAATTGTTTATTTCGAATTTTGAACAATGCCCATAAAATCAATTTGGACACTAGACTTGTCGCATCCTCCTTCAATCTAGGAAAAATATAGATGGTAGTCCATTGCAAATTCTAAGATATAAACATCTATTGGTGTAACTAGAAGAAGGCCATTCATAACAGGTAGGTGAAGAATAAACAAGGGTGATTACAATTACACGTGGAGAACAAATAACAAATAATTGACCTATCATATTCGATGACCACAAATTATGTAACTATGCTAGTTTTTATAAATACTTGATAAATCTATATTAATATTATCATACTAAACAATGTTGTTCAAACCTTTAATATCATAATACTCAATAGATTTACCTTAACAACCTCAAATTTGTGTTTTCTCCATTAGTGCATAGTTGAAGTTCAAACTCCACTCAGTTAAAAACATGGATACTAGTTAAATTAGTAAATTTGTTTAACACTAAGAGATATCCACAATAAAGTCATTAATAAAAAAAACATATTTTAAGAAATCAACTTACTTTTATTTAATAAAGAAAATTGATGTTTTTCAATATTTAATAATTTTTTAATTTAAATTTAAATTATAATTATATATATATATATAATTAATTAATTTTATTTTTATATACTTCAAAATTAAAAACTATTCACATTTTATAGATTTTAAAGAATTTTTTTATATAAAAGATAAATCATACAATATTAAAATATTTATTTCAAAAATATTAATTATATATTTACTTAATAATGAATTAAAAAAAAACTATTCCTCTGAAAAAGAATTAAAAAAAAACTATATAGAAATACATAATTTATTTTAAACAATTAAAATAAAAATGGAAATCATATTTAACATCTATCCATTAAGATAATAACACTATGGTTGAATTTTAATCATATCATAATTAACTTATTGAAATACAGTTTGATAATTTTTCTTTAAAGAAAATAAATAAATAAAAACCGACTCTTTTCCTTTTATTAATATTATTTTTCATCTTATTTTATTAATTTTATTTTTTTCCAGCCGAAAAAAGCATACTGTTTATATTCATATTGAAATAAAACAAGTACAATGATGGATCTGACATGGATCACTATTCACTCCTTCCACAAGTCTTTACATCTTTATCATTACATCATATCTATTCAAAGATATCAAAAAGCTATAAATATTTTCCTTCCATAATCTAATGACTCAAGTGTCCAAAAATGAACAAAAGCTTATAAAAACCATAGAAACTAGTTCATGAAAAAATATTTTTCATGAACTAGTCTTTACAATTGATGATTTAGAGATCATTAAAAATATTTTATTTTTTCAATTGACTAAATAATAAAATATGATAGATGTTTAATATGTTTCATGTTTATATGTTTTATAATTATTATAAAAGATCCATGATTTATGAAGTATGGAGAGAGATCCAAATTTTTTTATGCAACAAAGTTTGGAAAATCTATAAAAATTAAAGGTGGCTTTTGCAAAATTTGAACTAATTTTCAAATGTAAAATTATAATAATTTAAATATATTTAAATCTTAGGTTTACCAAGTGTAAAGAGGGTTCAAACATCTCAAGATGCAATTAGAGGGATCAACTTTTTTAAGGTGCAATTAGGTGATTTGATCTCTATTAACCTGCACTTTTGAGGTTAAGATGAATACAAGTACAATGTTGACCTACATTAATATTTTTAATGATCTTCACACTTTATAAGTATTGCCCATGTTACATGATGCATCGCATCCACCCTAGCTTGTAGAATGTGCCTCTTAGTGCAGCTACTTTTGAAATAAGACATTGAAATTTTAAAAAGTTTTTGTATCTTGTTGAATAAGAGATTTTAGAATCCTAGTATCAATTTAAAGGTGCACATCATGTGTATTTGATTTTAATCATACACATGCACCCACATCTCACATCTACATCCTAAAAAAACAAATTAAAAGCATATACATCTTATAACCAATCTAACAACATAATAACATTTGTAAAAAAACAAGATCAACGTAAACTATTTCCATTACTCAAATAACCCTTCACATCAAAGAATTCAACTTTTTGAATACTCAATCAACTCTTAATTTTTGCAAGCTATCAACACCCTATTTTGAGTGGAGTGACTTAAGAAGTGGATAAACTTAGACTTTTTGACAAGTCTATTTTTATGGCTTGATCCATTTATCTATTTGGAATTTCAACAATCTGGATCTTCTTAAAATAGATTAAATTTTTTAAGAGCAAATTTCATGTTCAAAGTTCTCCGCCATTATAACTTTTAATTTTTAATTAACATAATGAATTTTTAATTTTATAAATGCTTTATTAAATTTAAATATAAATAATTAAAAAGTGAATAAATTTAAATATAAATAATTAAAAAGTGAAGCAATGAATATTATTCTTGAAATGGGAAGTAAATAATTATTTAAAAAAAATTAAAATTTGCAAATATTTATAAAATAGTAATACAATGTGTATTTTTTTAATTAAAAAATAAATAATAACTTTCAACAATATTTTTATCAAATTTAAGAAATTTTTTATTTAATAAAAAATAATTGAGTTTTAATATTTTTTTTTCAGAATCTTCACTTCCCTACCAAATCTTGTATAAACGAATAGGGAATCGAGGAGCCCACTTATCCATGGGGCAATATGGCGTTTTCTTGTCATCTTCAATGTCTTTATTTCTTTTGGGCTTAAAAAGTCTTTTGGTCGGCGCCGCTAAGCATTTTCAAATTGGAAAGGTATCGACTCTTTTGCATGTAGTGCTCGCATATTCAATACATGTACAACGCTAAGTTTGGATGCATTATATGCAAACAAGGTATATGGATTACTATGATGTATGGTTTGACATTAGTGCAAGGACAATATTGTAGTCACATAAGAAAGATATTGTCAAATAAACGTACAAAAGAAAATATTATTAAATAAAGGTATATTCATCATCAAACCATCATATAAGTTTTCAAGGGGCTTGTCATTTTTTATTCTATTTTTTCCTTTGAGAGTTTTATTTATTTGTTCTCTCCATACCTAACACCTTTTAGTTGAAAAATGATTTAAAAGTCTTTGAAAAACTTTTAAGTGTGGTTATGAGTTGGTGCCCTAAAGAAAAGATGGTAAAAAAATAAAGTGTAGTCAAAGAAAGGGAAATATAGAACCTGTGGTGGAGTTTATGGAAGTGTGATTGGAGTTTTTTCTTTCTTTTTTTCTTTAGGACTAGGGGAAACCTGCATATGTATATAAGTGGAGTTAGAGTTGGAGTAGATCGTTGAGTCCAGTTGGTAGTAGTAAACCTGGGCCGGGACCAGAAGTATGATGGGGTTTATATGTACAAATGTTATTTAAAGGAATGTGAAGTTTGATGAGTGTAAAGATAGTATATAATTTTGAAGAATGTATGTTGGAGAATTATATAAGAGAGATATATTGTGAGGATGAAAGTATCTTTGAGGTAAGTCAAATAGAGCCAATATAAAGGCAGTGATAAGAGTACAAAAATAATGTAATCTAAATGTGAAAAATAACACACAGTGAACAATGTTAAAATGAATGTGTTGGAATATTTTATATTCCTTGGAAGGTAATAATGTCTTTGTATTATGTCGGAAGATATCCACAATCTTACGTAAAAGAGTAATACATTATATCCCATATTCATTATGGTAAAATATACTCTTGATATTCATTATTATATAAAGATATGTTATTATGGAGAATTATATTATCCCACATGTAATATGTGAGAGTAATTCCTCTTCATCTCTTAGTATATAATAGAGTTAAGGGAGTCACATCACACACATGATCTTTACTTATTCACACAAGTATTGCTATATTGTATTGGGGTTATTGGCATTGCTCTCTTGTAAGCTTGAGGGAGATATCCTGGAGATAATAGAAGACTACCTTCCCATGGATGTAGCCCAATTGGGTGAACCATGTATATATGGTGTACTCTTTTCTCTTGTTCTCTTTCTATACTTATTGTTGATATATTATTGTTTTGCATAGACAGGTAAGCTAGTTTAGCTAGATCTATATCTCTGATAGAATGCACCAATTGGTGTAAACAACATGATAGGGAAGCTTCAGAGTCACGTGCCAGACAAAGGAAGATGAAGAGTTGTCAAATGAGAAAAATGTGTATGCTTTCTTTAATTGCTCATTGTTATTTCCTTAACTCATTGCCCTAACAATCTTGTTGTCATGTGGTGGCATTAGGAAACTTGGTCTACCTGCCATAAGGCTTAAGGAGGCCTTGATATGGCCTCCCATAGGTGCGAGAGTGAGTTTACTGATTTTGATAGTTCTAATGTTTTGGTTATCAAGGGGGAGGTGAAAACCATCATGATTCCACTAAAAGTATTGAGTAAGTTTGCATTGAAAGATTTCCATGAGGTAATGAAATCCCTTCTAATGAATCCCTATGAATATTTCATTGGATGAATATGCTACTAAATGTGATAATCTCAAACAACACCCTTATGGCTTGTGAACGTTCTATTTTTTAGGTTTACATTTAAAGGAAATCTGGCCATGCTACTATTGTTTCTTATGAACCTATGCTCTATTGTAATACTCTAGTGGTCCTAACTGCATGGGATGAAAACTTTTCACTTGATCAAACCACTTAACATTGTTCCCTTGTTTGGGAAGAGTTCTCAAGGTTTCCCATGTAGTTTGGGATTTTTATAAGTGTATCTTTTCACCCATATAGAGCTTTATTTCCATTGACTACCCTAGTTTTGTAACCTAAAGTCTTGAAGGTGGGTTTGTACCGAGTTTAACTTGTCCAAAGACCTAACGTAATTTGTGCACCCTTGGGTTAGGATAGGGTTTTATGACAACTCATAAGTTACATAAACCTCTTGAATACCTACTTCATGGTGTCAAAGTCTTGATCACATATTTAGGGGCTACCCACTTATGGTCTAGCCATACTCCCTATATCCTTAATATGCACTTACTCCTTAATTCTAGGTCAACAAGGCCTTGCTTGTCGATAATAATCATGGTTGGTTTCAAGTGGTAAATTCCTCTCTATATAATGAAGAAATGAAAACATTGAGGGTTCAACCAACCATAATTTGTGTTGACTTTAAAGGCGAACTTCAAATAAAGCTACATACTCGACCATGAGGAAGGAGTCTATCAAGTAATCTTATGCCACTTCCACTCTAGGAGGGGGTTAAAGGGTACAATATCTTCCTCATTATTGAAAGCTTGGTTGGATTTAAGAGGCCAATGATTATTTGAAGCACCAAAAACTTTATACACCTGATGATAGGGTGTAGTCTCCAAGCCTTAAAAATTGATTTTACCAAGCTCATTTAATGCATTGGTAAAACAAAATGATGGAGATTATATAATACCTCACTATTGGTTCCCACTGAAGGTAGCATCATAGAGTGTTAAGGGGCTTACAAACACCTGTAGAAAATCCATGGATTAAAGAATTCACAACTCAATTTCTACTATTCATATTCTTTGTTTTCAAAAAGTTAAAATCTTAGATTTTATGCTAAAGGTGGCCATGACCTTCATATGGTTGAATGATATTACTTTTATTTATGAACATGTAGATGGTAAAGTGGAAATGTCAATTTGACAAGTCCTATCCTTAGTTATGGTGATTTGGTGCATTAACCCTTTACAACAATGAGTGTGGACTTTACTAATCTTGATGGTTTGATACTAGGGATGGCCAACATTTATGCTTCATATTATGTTGTTGAGAGAGAAACCTACTAGACTTAGATAGCCAATTAACTACTTTATGCCCATTTCCTTGTCTATGAGGACTTCAACATGGCTGCGACTTCCATTATTAAGGAAGGAATTCTCCTAGTCAAAATTCCTAAAGGGGAACAAGCAACCTATAAAGACATCAAGGATAGACTATGCTTATACGATCCTATTAATACCTATATATTGTGACATTACATTTCTATTATCATATTAGTATTATCTACGTTAGTCGGCTAGGATTCGAATTATGTAGGCTCTAAAATGGTAATGGTACCCTTTATCTCCTATATATATACCAAGAAGATCTAGTTTGGAATCATCTTGTATCATCTCATCTAGTTTTGTACCTGAAATACATTGTAAAGGAGGTTTCCCCCTTGAAGAGGCTGGTTATTCATATTTTTGTTGCACTCTTAAGGCATTGGAATACTATCTCTTCTTGTTTTATATATGCTATTTTTGGGAATTTGGTGCATAACATTTGATATCAGATCCATTTTCGCTATAAAATTTTTATAGGACATTTTAGACAACAAAACTTGGAGGGGACACATAAGAGATATCAAACTAGCTTTGGTATGACTTTGAGGTCATGATTCATTGCAGGTACAAAGTTATACCCTATGGAAGTTAGGGTTTTTTACTAGTCCAAAAACTAGTCTCAAACATGTGTTTTAGGAAAAACTGTTATATCCGAAGATTGAAAAATCCAAATTGAGTGAGACATGTTGCATAAGAAATAAGATGGACTATAGTATCTATGGTAGAAATTTCAGAATTAGAACCTAAAAATTGGACATGTGTTAGGCCGTACACTTTCACTCTCCTGGAATGGACGACGATAACAAGTTTTGGGAAACTTACCATAAATTTTTATTGGCACATCAGAATTAGGTTAGACCCATGGCATTGTAGAGAAGGCATATCGGGATACTACATAAAGACATTTCAGACTCAGAGGGGCCGAAATTTCAGATTTAGCTCAGTTGGAAGGTTGGCTATCAAGACAATTTCCAAATTAGGGTTTTAAAAGGTATGCTATTTTGAATTCTACATAACATTTGATTGGAAGGTATGATTTCACTAATTCAAAAGGTGATATAGATAAGGAATAGAGAGGAACTCTATTAAATATTAGTGGGATAAAATGGTAAGAGGTGGAGCGAAAAATTCTACTCCCCTTAAACCACTTGAAGGCTCAACTATGACACAAGAGGAGAAGAAAGAAGCAAACTATGATTTGTCCAAGTTTTCGAACCAATTAGGAAACCTTGAAAATAAAATTATGGTAAATAATGTTGAATCCCTAAAATTCAAAGAGGATATACAAAAGAAGATTGAAAATATGGCTAGTAAAGATGACTAATAAAGAGGATCTTCAAGAGCTGAAGGAAATGTTGAATGAGATAAGGCATAACTTTATTCCTCATTCATATAGTCAAGAAGAGGATAAGGAGGAAAACAAGGACTTTTTACAGTCATAGATTGAGAAAATTGGAAAACAATTGGAGAATAAAAGGTTCAATTCTCCGACACAAGATCATTCATCACTACATAATCCACATCATCATGGGTTCAAGTATGGTCCAAGGAACTAATTCATTCCTAAGATTCAAATGAGAAAGTTTTATGGAAATGATCCAATAACATGGATATTCCATATGGACCAACTCTTTGATCTACACCATGTGCCAACTTTGCAAAAGATAACTATTGCATCCTTGTATTTAGAGCTAGATCAATTTGTATGGTATATTGGCTTTGTGAACGTAAAAATGACTCTATTGTCTCTTGGTCATATCTATGGATGAATTGATAGCACATTATGGGAATATTAAGAGCAACTCATTCTTTAGACAATTCATGAATCTCAAGCAAAAAGGTCCAATTGTAGAGCACATCAAGCAATTTCGGAAGTTAACACTTAGAGTGAAGAACATTTTGGAATATAATTTGTTGGATCTCTTTATGGGCACTTTAAAGGATAATATTGAAAATGAGGTATGTATCTTTGAAACTAAATAATTAGAGAATGCTTTTAGTTTGGAAAGTAAAATTGAAAGTAAAAATATGACGCTAGAAGGAGGGCATGGAAATGAAAATATGGCTACTAGAAGAACTACCACTAACACCTACACTAATCCAACCATATGTTGTCATCTAAGTTGTTATGAAACTTGGGTACGAGGACGGGTACGAGTATGGGTATAGGGATGAGGACGCCACTTTTTGGAAAATGGTACTTGGGTACGTCGGGGGTACTGTAGACAAATATATATTATAAAAATAAAACATATCACAGTCACATCATATGTGCTTATATTTGATATTTCTTCATAAATAATGCATCATGATTTATAATTCTAAATTCACATTGAAAATTTGAAACATAAAATTTGATAAATCATAGATTCATAGTAGATATCTAGTGTAAGACTGGAAGTTATATAATTAATAATATTATATGTCCATGACTCCATGATTCCATTGTCATACTAAATTCAAAATTTTCCTAATGGAATTTCTAGACATAAAATAGAAAGTTCAAAACAATAAACAATGAACAAGATAGTTGATTTGGCTTATTCAATCCATTTCATTAGTATCCTCAGGATCAATGTCATTAACATCACAAAGTTCCTTTGTCATCAAGCTCTCTATATAGGAATCACTCTCAAGTTGAGGCTCTTGCTCATTGATAGTAACTAGAGGCAACTCAACAAGGCCATCTCGTTGTATCTCCTCATCCACATAGATAACATCATATGTGTATTGGTCCCATCTCTTGAAAGGACCCTCCTTGTATCATGGGTCTTTTTGAGATATGAGACAAAGTGTGCTATGGATGTACACTAGATTCTCTACTTTCTCTGACCCTCAACCTATTTCTCTTCACTGAATGTATGAAAGCATAAGTTCTCCAATTCCTCTCACAATACGAGGAACTAGCTACTTGTCCAAGTAATTGTATGGAAAATTGTTAGTGGAAGGTTTAAGCATGTAAATTTTTAAAAGTAATTAAAATTTAATACAAAATCATGATAAGGAACTACTTTCCCAAGTAACCGTATCGCAAACTGCTACAACTTAGGATCATCCACACCATGAAGCCACCACTAATCAATCAGATCCTTCTTCTTCTGCCTATCTATATTTGAATCATGTGAACCAAAGACACCTCAACCACGTGCAAAATGGAAAAATCGAGATTGTATCTCAAAGGCCTCTTTTGAAGATCCATACATATTCTTGACAACAGTCATAAACCCCTTCACCACCTATCTATATTGGGAAGGAGGCCTTCTTCCCATTGTGTAATCATACCATTTTGGATTTACTACATAGCCTGCCATATGAAGTGGCATGTTTAATTTATTCCATCGCCCATGTATAAATGATTGCAACTGTAGCCATAAAGTAGGATATTTCCTATTTGTGATGGATTGGATCCTCTCACACATAGAGTCTATGTTCTCATTAATCTCACCTAAACATGGACCATTTGTGCCTGCATAATGAAGCACATCACAAATTGGATGTATAAATTCCACAACAAATTTGACATCAACCCAAAACTGATCATCCAAAATCAACCTCTTTACCTTCACAGCTGCATCTGAGGTAGATAGCCTCCATTGCTCCCACATGTCACTAATAACTATGGCTGCTAAAGCCCCCTTCATCTCCACAAGTTGTCTAAGTAGAATGTAATCAAAGGGAAATTTGGTATCAACGGGTTTAAGAAGCTCCATTTGTGCATGCCTGTAGTAAATTGCTTGTGAATGGTGGTGGTTGCATATGAACATTTGAATTTTGCATCCATTCTCAATTAAAAACCAGATCCATTCAATTTTTGCAATATCTTTTAGGCATTAATAAAATAACGCACTGCGCATGGTATCCGAAAAATATGCCTATGGAACAAATGAAAAAGAATTATTTTTTTAATTTCTAATTTATGAATAAATATGAAAAATTAGAAAAAAAATCAGACATATAATTAATCAAGGCGTGCTTTCTCCTTGTCCACCAAAATTGTTCAGAGCTTCTCATAACCGGGTGGCTTATACCCCATAGGTCCATTATTAATCACATAGAACATTTGCTCAAAATATGGTCAACAGGATGCATTGAAAGGAATGCCACATGCAAGAAACAATCTTGCAATTGCAAGATTAACACCCTCCTTGACTTTCACATCAAACATGTCACAAAGGCCACCAAGTTTTGGTTTCTTTCGTGCTTGAGTTGTAGTGCTTTTGGATGCTTTTGATGGCACATTTTCATCACCAAAATGAACTTCATCTTTAAATGGATTTTCATCACCAAGCTCAATGGACTCAACATCCACATCATCACGGGGATTATGGCAAGGCCTTGAGATTTCCTTTCCTGCCCTACCCTCAGCTCTTAGTTGCTCCATTTTTGCATCAAGGATTTTACTGGTATCCTTTGGGTCTCCATTACAAAGCTCAACACCCATCCTTGGGATTTGCATAAAATGGGCCTTAACTCTTGTATAATTACCTTTCCATTCAACTTTACAAAAAATGCATTTTATCGTGGATGTCCCCCTAGTACCCTTTGTTTGTTTTGTCCTCTTCACATATTTCCATAGTGTATATTGAGGATTTTGCTTTGATGGGACATTCTGGTGATTTTGGAAATTTGGGGAGATAGGGAAACTGGAAAATAGTAAACTTGAAGTTGTAGGTGAAACCTTCAAATCTGGAAATGAAGTGATTGAAAGAGTCAAATGAAAAATTCAAATACCTTCAACATTTCAACTTCTCCTAATTACTGATTCTGTTGATGTCTTCACTGTATGAATTTTCAAATATGGAAGCCAATCTCCTTCTACTCCTCTTTCTCCTCATTGCAAGCAACACTATAGTAACTTGCATGCGATTTGATTGCCTTAGAAGTTATATCGCTGATCGATTTTAATTTTTTCTCTATAGTCCCCTGTCCACCGTGCTAGCGTGCTGCTGTCTGCTGTTGAATCCATCACTACTGTCTGCCGCTGAAGAGTGCTTGTTTATCGTTGAAGAGTGTCCACTGTTGACTCGGTGAGCACTAAAATGGTTATGGGGGGGGTCGTTTACTTATGAAGGATAGTGTTTAGGTTTAAGAGGGGAAGGGCCCACATTTGTAACTTTTTTTTATTAAATTATTTCATAACTTTAGTAAACCGATGGTTTTTTCCCCAATGGATTTGCATTTGGTTGAGTCGGTAATACCTCAGAGTACCCAAATACAAGGTAGGCCGTACCATTTATCATGTATGTATCACTTTTTTTATAACAACATCTCAAGTACATGGAGCTAGTACGAGCTATGGAAGGGTATGGTAGGGTACATACCTTACCTGTACCCAAGTACTCGATATGAGTATCTTATACATGCACGTGTACCCTACCCTTGGGTACGGGTACCCCTACCACACAAGTTGTCATGCATTGGTCGACATTAGCACTCCTCAAATTCCTAGGATATATCAAAAAGAGAAAGGTAATAATTTTGATTGATTTTGGTAGTAACCATGATTTCATTGATTGCAGATTAGCCAAACTTCTCAACTAATTTATATATCCTACACCAGAATATCAAGTAATGATCACAGATGGAGGTACCATAAATTGTTTAGGGAAGTTCCATAGTATTATCCTTACTATGGGTAAATATTCATAGGATAGCCCAATGATTGCAATCCAAATGGGTGATTTTGTTGTTGTACTAGGGGTCCAATGGCTACAATCATTGGGAACACTAGCTCTTAATTTCCATGAACTACTCATGAGATTTTCTTTAGTAGGAAAAGAAATTGAACTCAGAGGTATTCCAAGGAAACCCTCTAAAGTGATAAGCTCTAACAACATGACGAAATTGTTGAAAAAGGGACACCATGGAGTAATTGTATAATTATGCTCACTAGATGTTCAAGCATTTATACCCTCTATTCCAGTGGATCTCCAAAAAGTTATTAACAAACATTCCAAGGTATTGGGAGAGATGCCTAAAGGTCTTCCACATGTTCAATATCATGACCATGCTATTCACTTGCAACTAGGAAGTGTACCACCTAACATTGGATGACCCTACAGGTACCCATATGAACAAAAAAATGATATTGAAAAATTGGTTCAAGAAATGTTAGATGCATGCATCATTCAACCTAGCCAAATTCCTTTCTCTACACTAGTGGTTATGGTTTACAAAAAGGAATGTTCATGGCATATGTGTCGAGATTACATAGAGCTCAATAAGATGACCATTAACGATAAGTTTCCTACTCTTATCATTGATGAATTATTAGATTGATTACAAGGAACAAAATTCTTTACCAAATTGGATCTTTGTTCTGGATATCATCGGATCAGAACAAGGAAAGAAGACATTCCAAAAATAGCCTTAAGAACACATCAAGGTCATTATGAATTTTTGGTGATGCCATTTGGCCTTACCAATGCACATTCCACATTTCAAATCTTGATGAATTCTATATTTAAACCCTTCCTCAGAAAATTTGTGTTAGTATTTTTTGATAATATACTTATCTATAAAAAATCATGGGAAGAGCATGTACAACATGTTGGAAGGGTCTTAAATATATTGGAGGAGCACCAACTATATGCCAAGCCTTCTTAGTGTGCCTTTGGGGTTCGTGAAGTGGAATATCTGGGTCATATTGTATCTCATGAAGGTGTCAAAGTGGATCCTATAAAAATTAAGGCTACCATGGAATGACCAATTCCTAATACACTGAATAATATTAGAGGATTCTTATGAATTATAGGCTACTACCACAAGTTCATCAAGAATTATGGTCAATTTGCAACACCTATGACAAGGTTATTAAAAAAAGAGGCATTCTCTTGGACTCAAGAAGCAACCAAAGCTTTTGAAAATCTCAAAGTGTTTGTGTGCACAACTCCTGTATTAGCCATACCCAACTTCACAAAATCCTTTATTGTGGAATGTGATGCCTCTTGGAATGGAATTGGCGCAGTTTGAATGCAAGAAGGAAGCCTCCTTGCCTCTGAAAGTTTCCAACTTAAAGAAACAAACTTAAACCAATTTATGAAAAGGAAATGTTGGCCATACTACATTCAACTAAGAAATGACGCCCTTACCTAATCAAAAGACACTTCAATGTAAGAATAGATCATGGAAACCTTAAGTACTTCCTAGAACAATGATTATCATCATAAGAGCAACAAAAATGGGTTACAGAGATGTTAGGTTATGACTTTGAAATTATCTACAAAAAAGGAAAACATAATGTGGTGGCTGATGCACTTTCAAGAAAAGAAGATGATGCTAAGGGCTTACTTTGTGCGATTTCCATTATGCAATCAGATTGAGTAGAAGAAGCAAGGATAGAATGGAAACAATATCACAAGGAATGCAAGATTATTCAACAACTAGAAGAGGACCCTGATTCACCAAATAAATTTGTGTGGAATAATGATTCATTATGGTACCAAGATCGCCTATATTTATGTAAAAATTCTCAACTCAAACATAAGATCCTTTTGGAATCACACACTTATCCTATAGGAGGACATTCAGGGTTCTTGAAAATGTACCACAAGATCAAGAAGGATTTCTTCTAGGAAGGTCTTAAAACTAATGTCCAAAATTTTGTGGCAGAATGTTTAGTTTGTATTCGAAACAAAAGAGAAACAATCAAGACACCAGGTCTTTTACAACCATTAGCCATTCCAAGTCAATGTTGGGAAGAGGTCTCAATGGACTTTATCATAGGTCTACCAAAGTCAAAAGGAAATAATGTCAACATGGTAGTGGTGGATTGACTCTCAAAGTATGCCCATTTCTACTCTCTTTCTCATCCTTTTAAATCAAGTACAGTGGATACAACATTCATGGAACAATTAAAAAGCTACATGGAACCTCCAAGATTATTGTAAGTGATAGAGATCCAAATTTCATTGGTAATTTTTGGTAGGAATTATTTTCTTGTTTGGGAACTCAGTTGGCTCATAGCTCCTCTTACCATCCTCAATCTGATGGGAAAATTGGGATTGTGAATAAATGCTTAGAAGGGTATCTTCATTGCTTTGCATATGATAACCAAACACAATGGGTCAAGTGGTTTCCCTTAGTATAATGGTGGTACGGCACATACTTCCATACTATATAAAACATGTCACTATTTATGGTGCTTTATGGCTATCATCCTCCATCCACCACATCATCCATGAAAGATAAATCTAATATTCAATCAATGGAGGATCACATACACCTGTTCATGAATTGCGGTTTCATTCGAGACCTGTGGAAACTGATTGCTGATGGTGTCGGTGTGCAATTCTGCTGGGATTTTCACTCACTTGGTGATTGCTTGGAATCTTGGTCACATCTCCCTGTTGAATGTAAAGAACTCCCATATTTCATGATCTGGGAGGTTTGGAGAACTCGCAATCTTTGTATTTTTGAGGATGTGAAACCTTTCCGAGCGGGTATATGCTATAAAATCATTGCTGCTTACAGGGAATTCACAAACATTGTTAAGCCTGTTGTGGGTATGAGTACTCGACAGCTAAAAAACCGATTGACTCCCCCCATCTTGGTATTTCCTTGTGGTTTTTTTGACGGGGCTGCTGCTTGCCGGAATGGCACGGGTGGCTCGGGCGCAACACTACATATTACCTGTTCCATCTCTGTGCACCTGTGGTTAAATCTGGGAGTGGGAACGAACACGAGAAGTGAGGTTTGTGCTCTCTGGTTATTATTATATTGGGCTCGTCTGCGAGGGATTCATTCTCTTGTTACTTTTGGGGACTCTTCGGCTGTTATCTCCTGGGCAAAGGGAATATCTCCACTCAATGTTATTGGTCTCACACATTGGCTGGAAGCAGCGAGGAAACTCATCCTGGATTTTGAACACATCCATTTTGGGCATATATATAGGGAGGTAAATCGGGAGGCAGATATGCTCTCCAAGCGGGCTCTCCATTCTCAGGCTGGAATCATCATGTGGCAGGAATGGCGGGATGATATACTATTTGCTCATGGGTCCCATCAGCTTCATTGGACATGATGATGTGTCTACTTTTTTGTTTATCCTTATATGTATTTTACTCTGACGTAGGCGATATATATTTTTCATATGACTCATTGTGTATATGTGCAGATCCTTGATATATCTTGTGTTCAACTCCTTGTTGGACTATCTATTTACTATTTCTATATTTGCGGCAGACTATTGCAGCTGTGGTTTTTTTGGTAGCAGCTGGCGTGTTTCATTCTGGGACCCGCTCCGGGGTATCAGATCCGGCTGGAGCTGTTTTTGGTTGACACAGCTTATATGCTTTCATGTTTTTTGATTACATTTTATATGGGGATCTATATACTTACTGCTATTGTGATATGTGGTCATGACATAGACTTTTGGATATATCTCTGTCTGGGATGATTATGAGACATGGTACATTGCATGGATTAGATATTGCTTGATATTTGCTCTCTGCTCTTTAAAACCGGTTTGTCCCGGGATTATACTGATCATATTGTATAACGTGACATTGGGATGACAATTGGACATATTTACTATTTCGCATATTAATAGTAAGTTGAATTTTCGTGTGAAAAAAAAAAAAGAGCATCAACAAGAAGTTCTCCAATTATTGAAGGATGACTTGGTTATAGTACAAAATAGGATGAAACAACAAGTAGATCAACATTGTAGTGAAAGGGAAATTGAAGTGGGAGATTGAGTATTTTTTAGGCTACAACCATACAAATAGTTGTCCCTCAAGCAACAAAAGAATGACAACAAATTAACACCGAAGTACTATTGTCCATATAAGGTGTTGCAAAGGATTGGAAGTATGGCTTGTAAATTGGAGTTCTGCCAACTTCATGTGTACATCCAATTTTCCATGTTTCTTGCCTAAAAAAGGTAATTGGTGAAAACATCCCACTCTGAACTATTTTACCAGGGAATGATGAAGAAGGGAAATTAATACTAGAACTTGAAACAATCATATCAAGAAACTACGAAATCGAGTAATTACTAAGTACCTCATAAAGCGAAAGAAATTGCTAATAGAAGAGGCAACATGTGAAGATGAGTTCTTCATGTAGAAACATCTAGAGTTAATCAAGTGTTGAGGACAACACTTGTTTGAAGGGGAGGGGCATGTTAATCCCTATATATTGTGACATTAATTTTCTATGATCATATTCGTATTATCTTTGTTAGTCGGTTAGGACCCTAATTATGTAGGCTTTAGAATGGTAATGGTACCCTCTCTCTCTCGATATATATATATATATATATATATATATATATAGAGAGAGAGAGAGAGAGAGAGAGAGATTTTGGAATCATCTCATATAATCTCATCTTGTTTTGTATCTGAAATACATTGTGAAGGAGGTTTCCTCCTCGGAAAGGTTAGTTATTGATCTTTTTATTGCATTCTTAAGGCATTGGAATACTATGTCTTCTTGTTTTATTCTATTTTCATGAATTTTGTGCATAATAGATCCCAACAAATTCTAATGACATGATCCCTTTGAACTCTAGTTTACTTGGTCCAACTTCTAGAAAGGTACATGAAGGGTTTTGAAGAGGCTTGATAGAGCCATGCTTTCATAAGAGAATAACACATATTTCAACAAAAATCGAAACATTCTATTACAAGGACTTCATCAACATAGAGTTTTTTGTAAATATTTAATGGATTTCATTAAATTTGGAAAAAATAATCTAAGGAATTATTTCCTCTAGATCAAAATTATTTTTACTACATTTTTTTTTAATATTCAATCATTCAAAATGATATCACCATATTAAATTATATTAAATTATTAAGATAATATAAGATAAAATTAATTTGATTAATGTCGAACCAACCAATGACCATGAATAGGTCAAACATGGGACTACTAAGTACGACAATATCAATACATAGTGGAAGTGTGAAAGTAGCTCCTATAAGAAATTGATTTGAGTTTAAATAATCTATTATATATGTCTAACATCTAATAGTGAGATATAGTTGTGGATAATAATCTGAAGATGTTTGAATTTGGTTCTTAATGGCTCCAACCCCCTACCCATAGATAGGGGAGAGTTTTAGATAAGGATATTAATGAAAATCACTGTTTTGAGGATCCCGTATGTAGAGGGAAGGTGCCTCCTTTGCAATGTCTCACTTAGTGAGATGTTGTTGTGCTTTTTCTTACCTCTTAGTGCCTTTAGGTAGCACTAAGTAGGAGGTGAACATATTGGTGGTGTTCAGTGGGGGGGGGGGGTGCAGGCGTGGGTGGTCTGAGAAAGAAATATACAAGCCTGATATCTTCCCTTATGTATATTAACTCTATGCACCTTTGGTCTGGGTATTTGAAGAAGGTTAGGTAGATTTTATCTATCTCTGCCAAGTCATGGGTGAACAAACCAAGAACTAGCCTAGAAGTACCATCTTGAGTGCATACATCTAGTGGTAGAGTTCATAGGTTGATATAACAATAATATAATATCTATGAAGCTCCATGAAGTTATTTACATAGAAGGTCATCTTGGGTTTAATCCCTTGATGGGGATATACCCAAGTAACATGGATGCCATACTTCTTGTTAACATTTCCTCAATGATCCTTCTTAATTCTTGTTTTGTATAAAGGATTTGATCAAGTGCATCAAGAGAGAGATTAAATGGGGAAGTCAATCCATTAAGATCCCTACTATGGACTAAAGTAAGCTAGTGGCCTATGAGAACCAACACTAGGAGTAGGCAATGAAGGAAAGGGTCTTCGATGAGAGGCACATAAGGAAGGGATCAAAAGTGTAGTATTTCCAATTTGATTTTTCAACCAACTGTAGAAAAACCAACCATGGATAAGCATTAGTTTTAACATATTATAGGAGTAGCAAATGATAATAAGTTTAAGTGAAGAACAAGGATTTTAGTTGAACTTTGTATATTAAGTTTGTTGGTTGTGGAGCTTGATCTTCTTGATTCAGAGATCTTGTTGTTCAACTATGTTTGTACCCTAGTTTTATATGCTATGCAGGTGGATTGTACACTCATCCCAACGGGGGAGTGTGGGGGGGATTAGCTCCCCCGCGGGGGTACAGGGGGGCCCATCCCCCCCGGATGGGGGGTTCAGGGGAAGCGACCCCGAAAGAAATTTTTATTGCCTTGTAAAATGTTGTAATTTCATAGTCATGACTTGGTCAATAATGGGTGATTTGCAGGTCCATGGTATTGGGTATCCCGTGGTATTTTCCCATGGTAATCCCTGTTTAAAAGGAAGGCATTGTAATATGACTGTGTGTTGTAGTATTGTAAAGATCTCTGTGATTGTATGAGAGAGACTGTGAGAGAGTGAAGAGGAAGTTGCAGCGGATGTGTTGCAGGTTGTATCCCTTAATTTGATGGATGGTATAATAAAATGACTGACAATTTCTCCGTGCACGTAGCCCATATCAGGTGAACCACGTATATTGGTGTCTCTCTTGTATTGTGTTTATGTGTTTTATTTCTACATCTTATTTTATGTTATTATTCTATGATCCTATTTACTAACAATTGGTATTAGAGCGAAAGGCCTATTTGGCGCATAAAGTCGTAGGAAAGAAGGGTTCTTGGTTTGAGTGGGAGCAATGGTGAAAGAAGCAAAGTTTAGGGTCAAAAATTTTAGTGGCCAAAACTATCGGTTATGGAATATGAAAATGGAGGACTATCTGTATCAGAAGGATCTATTCCTACCGTTGGGAGGAAAAGCAAAATAGATGGAATCTATGAAGGACGAAGAATGGGAGGTTCTTGATAAAAATGCACTAGGAACAATATGATTGTGCATAGCTTCATCGATGGCTTTCAATATTTCAAAAGAAAAGACAATAGTGGATCTGATGAGCACATTAGCTAAACTATATGAAAAACCCTCGGCCTCCAACAAGGTATTTCTAATGAAGCATTTATTTAATATGAAGATGTTATACGGTGGGTCTGTTGCTGACCATTTAAATGAATTTAATACGATTACTAATCAACTAAGTTATGTAAAGGTGAAATTTGAAGATGAGGTTAGGGCTCTTCTAATCTTGTGCTCATTGCCGGCAAGTTGGAACGGCTTGGTCATGGTTGTAAGTAAATCTGTCTCTGGTTCAAACACTCTGAAATTTGATGATGTTGTTGGTGTTATTCTTAATGAGGAAATGCGAAGGAAAAGCACAGGTGAGACATGAGGTAATGCATTGAACATGGAGAGAAGGGGAAGAAAAAGGGAGAGAGGAAAGATCTTAGGTAATCCTGGGAAGTCTAGGAAGGGCAGATCCAATTCCAGACTAGGAAAGATAGAGTGCTAGAACTGTGGGAAGAAAGGACATCTGAAGAAATACTGTAGATCTCTAAAGAAGAAAGGAGATGGACAGCGGGAGATTACTCAAGAAGCAAATGTAGCAGGTGATGTGTTACAAGATGCTTTGATTCTTGCATTAGACAATACTAGTGATTACTCTGTAGTAGATTTAGGGGATTTATGTCATGCTACATCCCATAGGAAATTATTTCATGATTATGTTCCAGGTGATTTTGGACATGTTTTATTGGTTGATGATAAACCATGTAAAATTGTTGGAATGAGTAAGGTACAGATAAAGTTAAATAATGGAGGTGAATGGATGCTAAAAGATGTAAAGCATATTCCTGCTATGAAAATAAATTTGATCTCAACAGGGTTGTTGGGAGATGGTGGCTATTTATCTACGTTTGGAGAAGCATGGTGAAAGATCACTAAAGGATCGATGGTGATAGCAAAAGGAGACATGATAGGTACATTGTATTTATGTCCTCATAATATCGATTGTTCTATCTATTTCGCTTCCAAAGGAACATATACAACATTGCGACATCATAGGCTTGGCCACATGAGTGAGAAAGAGATGTAGATTCTCCATTCAAGAAAGTTGCTTCCAGATTTGAAGCAGCTTAGTTTGGAATTCTGTGAGAATTGTGTTTATGAAAAACATAAGAGGGTCATATTTCTTAGAGTTGGGAAGCAAAAGAAGAGTGAGAATTTAGAGCTTGTGCATACTGATGTATGGGTACCGGTTCAGATATAATCTCTTGGTGTCTCTTGTTATTATGTTACTTTTATTGACGATACAACTAGAAAAACTTGGGTTTATTGCATTAGATAGAAATATGATGTTTTTGTTACTTTTAAGAAATGGAAAGCTTTGGTTGAGGATGAGACATGAAAGAGGTTAAAGTGTCTCAGATATGATAATGGAGGTGAATATTGCTGCAAGGAGTGAATATTGCTGCAAGGAGTTTGATAGTTACTATTCATACCATGGGATTTGTAGAGAGTGAACTGTTCCAAGAACACCAAATGAAAATGGTGTGTCAGAAAGGATAAATAGAACAATCATGGAGTGTGAAAGGTGTATGAGACTTCATGTAGGGTTGCCCTTACAGTTTTGGACATATGTTGTAGTTATTACTGTTTACTTAATAAACAAAGGGCCTTTAAGCACTTTGGATGGTGGGATTCCAGAGGAGGCATGTATAGGTAAAAATGTATACTACTCATTTATAATAACGTTTGGTTGTGAAGAATTTGTCCATACTAATAAAGAAAATAGAACAAAGATTGAGGCTAAATCCAAGAAATGTACCTTTATTGGATGCGGGGTTGATGATTTTGGTTATCGCTTATGGGATTATGAAAATAACAAAATCATTAGGAGTAGAGATGTGGTATTCAATGAAAAGGGCATGTATAAAGATTAGTTGCAGGGAAAGAAATAGGAAAAGGAAAACACAGAGTACTCAGTGCTTGATGAAATCAAAGAAAATGAAGTTCCAAAGGTGCTGCAAAATCAAGAACAACAATAGGTACCTCAAACTCCTGCAAATGTTAGAATATCTACCAGGTCAAGTAGACCCCCTGAACGATACTCTCCTTCAATGTATTATTTATTGATGACTGATCCTGGTGAACCAAAATTTTATGAAGAAGTAGTGTAGGTGGAAACTGTTAACGCCTAAATTTCGCACACATGCGACGTTTCAATGATTCTTCCAGTAAGGCGTCATCAACATAAAGAATGCAGTTCACCATAATCATCCTCAACAAATCCAAAGGATAGCATGAGTCCAAAAGTGCCAAAAAAATAGTCAAAAGAAGGGGTCATGCGGCTAAAACACTGTTTACTCGCGCTATAGCATAGGGTACTAGAACAATGCCCGCGCGATACCCACGCGGCTATTCCTTCGATACTAGCGCTACTGTCAAAACGATGGGAGAACCTACTTCTCGTGGCGCATTGAAGGATCTACCATCTCCAAAGATCCGAATTCATCTCCTCAAACACTTGGTGGCATTAACTAGCCCCCTTGGTGTAACTTGGAACCAGTTCATGGAGTAGATGAGTTCACATTTGGATCTAGTTGTTTGTTGGCCACCTCTTGGCCTATAAAAGGAATCCATTGGCATGCATTTTGTAGAGAGAAATCAAGAGAACGGTTATGTTGTTGGATTTTTGTTGGAGCTTCCTCATATCCCACCTCTTCCTATCATTATAGGCATTCCCAAGCTCCCTTGCCACCTTCCTTCAAGGGGAAAAAGTTCTTCTCCATTGTTCTATCATTGACTTAGCATATAGTTTGGACAAAAAAGGCCTCCCTAAGGGAGATTGTTGGCTTACCTTGAATCCCATACAGCCTAGGTGTTGTACAACTTGACCATTGGGCAATACAAAAGTGGTTTGACATATCTTGGATTGTTATTGGAGTTCACATTCTCCCCCCATCTCTTTTATTTTTCATTTTATCCATATTTATTTGTTTTATGTGAATTGATCTAACTATCTATTGCAATATCACTTGGAGGAAAACTACTCACACCGCACAGGGGCTCCAAGGAATGAGACATTGTTGTAGCCTACAAGGGCTATTCCCTTACCAAGTGGAAGAGTGCACACTTGTGCAATTTTTTCCACAACAGAAACTCGAAAGAAGTGGGAGCAAGGCATGAATGAGGAGATGGACTCATTGGTAAGTAACCAGACTTGGGATTTGGTTCAGTTAGCTACAAGTAAAAGAGAATTGCAGAATAATTAGGTGTACAGGTTGAAGAAAGAAGATGGAGGCAAGAAGCGGTACAAGACCAGACTTGTTGTAAAGGGGTTTGCACAAAAGAAAGGTATAGATTTTGATGAAATATTTTCTCATGTTGTTAAAATGAATTCAATTAGGACTATTTTAAGTCTAGTGGCGAAAGAGTATTTGCAACTTGAACATTTAGATGTAAAAAAAAACCTTTCTGCATGGGGATTTGGAGGAAGAAATTTATATGCAGCAGCCACAAGGGTATGAGGTTGAAGGGAAGGAAGATTTAGTATCACTACAAGATTTGAACCCAAAATCCGACGAAAATGATTGTGTCATCGGATTTCACCTTCAAAATTACGAAATTTGATGATTTTTTTTTTAAATTGATAGAAGGGTCCGTCAGATATCCGACGGACCTCGGACACCCGATGAGGTCCCTGGAATAGTGTTATATTACCAGGATATCTGACGTAAGATTAAGCAAGCGAATGTCGGATATCCGACAATATATTATGGTCCTTGTCGTCGGATATCCGACAGCTTCTCTCCAACGGTAACTAAGTTCATGTTGTCGGATATCCGATGTAAGGTTAAATTTTAAAACCTATAAATTGCGAAACATTCCGACATGTTTTCTATACAAGCGACAGTTTGCGGATGCTTTTTATTCGGCGATCTATTTTTCATTATTTCCATTGTTTTTGTGATTAAAGAGAGCGAAGTGTGGAGCTTGATTTTCTAATATCGATAATCTCCATTCAATCTCTTTACGATAAAATGTCAACTAGCAATATTCCTGATCCAGACGAACAAAATCGACAATTGCTTGCTAGATTGTGGGAAGGAGTTGAAAGAAGGGGTGATGGGAAATGCTATTGTCCATGTAGTCACTGCAGGGACTTTAAGAGGAGAAGAATTTTGATCACAACAGCCAAAAAACATTGTAGGGAACATGGACACGCTGAGGGGGGACATGAATATCATCCATTTTTAAGTTTTGCATTATATATGTTTTTATTTTAATTGCTTTTGTAAATGTATGTATTATTAATTTTAATATTTCTTATATTAAATTTTATCTATTGATCATGGTTTCAATAGATGGGGACTAATATGGACAATAAATATTATTTTAATATTTAATATTTATTATAATAATTTTTTCTTGTGTGCATGTTGAATCTAGGGTATAGTAGAATAACTCATTTATTTGTTCGTTACTGAGACTAACCCACTCATCGGGGAAAGCACTTAGCTCTCTAGATTTGTGAAACTTTCCATGATAATATAAATAACGACTATATTGGCATGTTGTTTCTCTTCTATTTTCTCTATAAAAACCATAGCATCGTTTATCTTACCTTAGTGGACAGTATGGGAAATTTTGAGTTATATTTGAGTAGCTTTGCTCAGTAATTGGGTCAATTTTTATGTCTCTTGGATAGTTTGGATGCACCTATTTTACCAACAGTACAATTTTCCATTGTTCTTGTCATCCCTAAAGTAGCGACTAGACCCTTCTTGTTTCCCCTTTTTATCTAACCGTAGAGACCACTCATGAAAATAATCATTTTTAACATGTTATTTTTAGTTTTTCTTGTATTTTTCTCTTCTTGTTTGTATTACACTCAAAGGTAATAATAAAGAGTAGTTGATTGATCTATTTGATTGATTGTATGTTTTGTTTACTAAGAAAAATCAGAGCACCTCGCTTCTCAAATGAAAAAAGAAAACATCAACATTACAGTGATTGCATTGTTGATTATATAATATTCTTTATTAACCATACAAAATTTGTTACATTTTAAATGCATCACAAAAATGTTTACATTTTGCGTTCGAAATTTTTACATTTTGGGTTTGAATTTCTTATATTAAATTTGATCTATTGATGGTTTCATGTAATTATAAAGGAAAGACATCCTACGATATATCGTCCGGAGGAAGTGCTTCCAGAACAAGTACCGGAGGAACATGGAGCTATGAATAATGGAGAACAAGTTAATGATCATATTGAAGAATATGATCATACTGATAACATAGTTGAAGATGATGTTACAAATACCTTGATCCATGATTCATTTAATGTTAGAATGGATGATGATGATGATGATGAAAATGCTAATCATTTTGATGATATTCATGATATACCTCTTCTTGAGAAGGCATACGAATTCCTTTATGAGGGCTCCAAGACAAATCTTCTCTCTTCTATATTGTTGATAATGAACTTGAAGGTTATGAATGGTCTTTCAAACATATCAGTCACATGGATGTTAAAGTATGTGATATATTCCATCACATAATATATATGATCGTCTAATAATTTTATTGTTAATTCATAAGTCAAATTAATATGGATGAAATGTGTTTCATTAATATTATTTCTATATTATATTAACTAGATTTTTATTTTAATTTGTTGTAGCATGATATGTGAATATTTGTTACCACCGTCAAATATTTTACCTCGCACATATCGAGATTTATCTGCCATCATGAAAGAAATTGGAATGCAGTATGAAACAATTCATGCATGCCCCGATGACCATGTTCTATATTATAATCAGCATGAATTGGCAACAGAATGTCCTGAATGTCATATCAGTAGATATCGAACAGATCAAGTAACAAAAAAGGTGCCTCGCAAGGTTCTACATTATATTCCCATTATTCCACATTTGCAACGACTGTTCAGGTGCAAAAACATAGCACAATTTATGGATTACCATGCATGGAACAGAAGTCAAGACGACATTATTCGGATGCCTGCAGATGGGTCTGCATTTAGAGATATGGAGGAAAAATGGCCTCACTTTAAAGAAGAAACTCATAATCTTAGGATTTCTTTGGCAGTAGATGGTGTCAATCCATTTGCAGAGATGAGATCCGTTTACTCATTGTGGCCTATTTTTGTTATCAACAATAACATTCCTCCATGGTTGACAATAAAGAGGGAGCACATAATGTTGTCGATGATTGTTCCAAGTATATTGTGTCTACAGTTTTTTTTTTAACATAGTGGTATCTCATTTGTCGTATTTTATCTAATAATATAATATATATATTTAATGTTTTTCTATTGTGCAATATGGTTTATATATCTAAATGGTACATCTCATAATTATATTTTTTATATGTTCAAATCAATCAGGTAAGTACCAAGTCAAAGATATGAATGTATATATCGAACCTCTTATTGACGAGCTACTAAAGTTATGGAATGGCATCACTATGTATGACGTATCTAGACCAATACGACAAAGGAAATTTCAATTCCATGCAATGCTTGTATGGACAATACATGATGCCCCAGGGTTAACCCATTTTTGCGGTATGTAATTATAAGTTCCACTTTATTTGCATTTAATTTTATGAACTAGTTAATATACAACGAACGCATGTTTTTCTAAATAATCCAGTCATTTTGTATATAATTATAATTGACATAGATATTCCATCTCTTTATGTAGGTCTTCAGACAAAGGGAAAATTTGCATGTCCAGTTTGTGGTCCTAAGATCAAATCTCGTCGTTCAAAAAGCTTAGGAAAGGAGGTGTTTGATGAGTATAGGCACTTCCTCTCTAAGAATCACAGGTATCGAACTACCGAAAAACATCTGTTCAATGGAAAGCAAGAGATTGCATTAAAACCGCAGAGAATGACACCTCACCTATGGTAGTTGCAATATAATAGAAACCGTCAAGGTACGTATGAATCATCGTATATGAATTGTTATATTGTATTTTTTTATTGTGTGTTGTTTACTGTAATTGACATTGATTTATGTATTTTCTTTATAAACTACTATTCATGATTGTCGTTCATGTGATCATGAAGGCATTAATGGGCTTCCACGAGGAATGAAAAGTTATCTTAGACAATTTAGTAGGTTTCCCTACTATGAGCACCTACAAATTGCTCATCTATTTGATACAATGCATATAAAAAAGAATGTGACTGAAACATTATGGCGAATATTGGATGGAAGGAGTGAGAAAGAAAAAATGGTCAAAATTTGCAAAGACATTCAAGATAGAAACCATGCAATGAAAGACATCATTCAATTTCATAGAAACGGAGAGCAAATTAATATAAACTCACTTCCATGGATGTTAACGGACCAGCAAAGTAATGTTGTAAAAGAAGTCATGCGAAAAAATAAATTTCCCACCGGATTTTGTGCAAACATGAAGAATATCATAACAAAGAAAGATGATTTCACGGGGGTGAAAACACACGATTGGCATGTCTTCATGAAGGTAATTATTATGGTATGCATTAGCAAAGTAATGTTGTAAAAGAAGTCATGCGAAAAATTAAATTTCCCACCGGATTTTGTGCGAACATGAAGAATATCATAACAAAGAAAGATGATTTCACGGGGGTGAAAACACACAATTGGCATGTCTTCATGAAGGTAATTATTATGGTATGCATTTAATTTAATTTTTTTTTCTATTCCAGTGAATATGGTTGGTATTTTTGTTTGTCTACTCTTTGTTGAAAAAATGAAATGATTTGTATATTGTTACAGTATGTTCTACCTCTCTCTCTCTCTCGGACAACTTCAACAACAATGTCAAACAAATAATATATAATCTGGGGAAATACATGAGGTAAGTGGTAATTTTTTCCATGCACTTAGTGTTTGTTTAATTCATCATAGAACTTATATTTGATTTTTGTTCTCTAATTCATGTTATGTAATATAAATTTTTTTCCTTTAATCTCTTGATTGGGTTGTCATGTCACTTGTAGATGGTTGTCATCTAAAGAATTACATAAAGACGATATAAAGTATTGGAGGAGAGAAATTCCTCGTCTCATGTGTGAAATGCAGAAGCATCTACCTTCGACATTTTTCAATGCATAGGAACACTACCTCATACACCAAGTTGAGGAGATTGAATTGTGTGGACCTGCGCACTCAAGGTCCATGTGGATGGTTGAGAGGCACTTGAAATTTATGAAGGGTTTGGTTAGACAACGAGCATATGCTGAGGGTTCTATGATGGAGGGATGTATGGTATACCAAAAAATGTTGTATATTAGTGAATATCTTCCTATATTAGTGTCAAAGCTCAATTTAAGTCGCATTTGTGATCCAGACTCTAATAAATATTTCGAAGGGGAGTACTTGAAGGGGAAAGGTAGATCGAGGAAGGTGAAAGGTAATATAACACATTTGATTGTTGATTTTTATGTATATATATCATACATATTCTATTTTTATATTCAATTTTTGGCATCCATTAAGAGCATAATATACTTTGTTAAGTGACTATACATTTGTATTTATTTTTAATTTTATTGTGATCAAACAGTTGGTCGAGAGTGGGATGCAATTCATTTGTACATCGCAAACAATCTTGACTGGATGAAGGTATGGATTGAACGATGTGAACAATCTGGTCATGGAATATCATGGGAAGGTGTGGCTTCATTGGTTAAAGCTGCACATCGCAATGGAGATACCAGTCTAACAAAAAGGGAAATCGATTTAGGATATGGTTTAAAAGATAAGAAGGTAAGCATATTAATCAACCACACTATTTATTTTTTTGGAAAAAATATTGTCATTGTACACACAGATTTTTTTTCCCTGCATGGCATTATAAGCATGCACTAGTTAATCATATATATTGGATCATTATGTAATATTTTCTTGTATGGCTTGTTGTAGGTAAAACACCATAAGGCTATGTGGTGCAATGGCTGTAGATATCGCATCAAAAAGTTGGATGAAACGAAGAAAACATCAAATTGTGGGATATCTTCAGTCTTTGAGGTGACCAATGTTTCCTCTAGAAGTGACAGACATCCAGAACTCTCTGAAAATCGATACTATGGGTATATGGAAGACATTATTCAGTCTGACTTTAAGTCCTTCAAGGTATTTCTGTTCGTTGTCAAATGGTACAAGTGTCGATTAAATCAACGTGATCCCGATAAAACAATTATTGAACATGATAATGGATTTACCATGGTAAATACAAGGTTGTTTGAGCCAGGAACGGATCCCTGTGTTCTTCCAACCCAATGTGAACAGGTATTTTACTATGAGGTTCCAGGTAGAGCGGGTTGGTCATTTGTTGTGAGACACAATCCAAGGGGAAGGCCGGTAAAGTATAACGTAGATGAAGGTAATGAAGACGTTCTCGAAGAAGAATACGTCATTGAAGATGATCATGATCAACATGAGTTATATGATCATGTTCCAGAAGAAGATGTCGAAGAATTAGTTGAATCATATGATGTATTAGACAATGTCCATGAATATGATATCGACGATGACATAATGATCGTAACTGACATCGACGACGATGATGATATGGCCAATCCTTACAATGTTGAATCAGCTGGATCATCGGATGATACAGATGATGAATCAGATGAAGAAGATGATGAAGTCCATTGAAGTGCATGAGGTATGCAGTAATATATCTACTCTATATATTTTTATTTAATATTGTGATATAAATATTGATTTTTTTTTTCCGGTGTGTATAATAAATTAATTGTTTCTTAGTGAGTTTCCATTTTCCTGTATGTTATAATTAGAAACATTGCTTGTTATAGAGTATGACAAAAAACACATTTAATTTTTTTGTACATAGATAGTTTTGTTGGGTTATGGGGAATTGAGAGTGATGTGAGGGGGGGGAGGGCCCATAAGAGCTTACACCTTCATGTGGTGGCCATGTTTAGTAGAGAATATTAAATTATTCTTGAAACAGAGAGAAGCTTAGTAAGGAAATGCACAATTATCATGCTAACCCAAATGGCGTGCTTGATCATGACCATCATCTTCATCATGATCATCAATATCGTTGTATGATATCCGACACAACTACCTATAAAGACTAACGATGTTTATCATCTGTGGTTTAGCGAGCTTGTCGGATTCTTTTGAAGTCATAAGTCTGATATCCAATGCCTCTTGTCGTTGGTGGTATGGCCATGTCGTCGGATTCATCATCATCATCATCATCATCTTCATATTCATCATCATCATCTTCATCATCATCATCATCATTATCATCATCATCATCATCATCATCGTCATCCTCCTCCTCATCATCATCGTCATCGTCATCCTCATCATCCTCATCATAATCATCATCATCATCATCATCATCATCATCATCATTTCTACCATCGAGGATAATCTATTTTCCCAAGTTGTTTCCCATCAAAAGTTTTTTCATGGGGCCAACGTTGTCATCATCATGATCATTTTCATCATCGTCATCATCATCATGATCATCATCATCATCATCATCATGGTCATCGTCGTTGTAGGATATTCGACGTAGCTACCTAGAAAGACCAACGAAGTTTGTCATCAGTGGTTTAGCGAGCTCGTCGGATTCTTTTGAAGTTAGAAGTCTGATGTCTGACGCCTCTTGCCGTCGGTGGTATGGCCAGGTCATCGTATTCATCATCATCATCATCTTCATATTCATCTTCATCATCATCATCATCATCATCATCATCATCATCATCATCATCATCATCATCATCGTCATCCTCCTCATCATCATCATTGTCATCATCATCCTCATCATCATCATCATCATCATCATTTCTACCATCGAGTATAATCTATTTTCCCAAGTTGTTTCCAAGTTGTTTCCCATCAAATTTTTTTTCATGGGGCCAACGTTGTCATCATCATGATCATTTTCATCATCGTCATCATCATCATGATCATCATCGTCATCATCATCATCATTTTCGTTGTCGTTGTCACCATCATCATCATCATCATCATCATCATCATCTTCATCATCATGATCATCATGGTCATCATCGTTGTAGGATATCCGACGTAGCTACCTAGAAAGACCAATGGCGTTTGTCATCGGTGGTTTAGCGAGCTTGTCGGATTCTTTTGAAGTCAAAAGTCTGATATCTGACACCTCTTGCCATCGGTGGTATGGCCAGGTCGTCGGATTCATCATCATCATCATCTTCATATTCATCATCATCATCTTCATCATCTTCATCATCATCATCATGATCATCATGATCATCATGATCATCGTCATCATCATCGTCATCGTCATCATCATCGTCATCCTCATCCTCATCCTCCTCATCATCATTTCTACCATCGAGGATAATCTATTTTCCCAAATTGTTTCCAAGTTGTTTCCCATCAAATTTTTTTTCATGGGGCCAACATTGTCATCATCATGATAATTTTCATCATTGTCATCATCATCCTGATCATCATCGTCGTCGTCATCGTTGTCGTTGTCATTGTCACCATCATCATCATCATCATCTTCATCATCATGATCATCATCATCATCATGGTCATCGTCGTTGTAGGATATTCGACGCAACTACCTAGAAAGACCAACGACGTTTGTTGTCGGTGGTTTAGCGAGTTCGTTAGATTCTTTTGAAGTCAGAAGTTTGATATCCGATGCCTCTTGCCGTTGGTGGTATGGCCAGGTTGTTGGATGCATAAAAAACCATACCTATAGATTAATTAATGTGGTACATGGGTCCAACGTTGAATTTTTTTAAATATGTGCTGGCTTGTACTGAAATTTGGCATGGTTAAACTAGACGCATGCATTGTTGTTGTGGGAGGGTTTCCAGACTCAAACATGAATGACACTAACCATTGGAGCATCAAAAACCATACCTATAGATTAATTAATGTGCTACATGGGGACAACATTGAAATTTTTTAAATATGTGCTGACTTGTACTGGAATTTGGCATGGTTAGACTAGACGCATGCATTAACATTGTGGGAGGGTTTCCAGACTCAAACATGACATAAATAACTTATTAATCTTCTCAAGGTAAGTATTGGTAACCAATGAGTGTAGTTTATTATATGTCTTTCACCAGTTTGACATTTTGATATTGGTTAGTTCTTCAATCTCTTTAGGGATGTTTTTGCTGACATTCTTTTCCAGTTATGTTTAGCACAATTTCCCATCTTTTCTGGTGTTAATGAAGCAAAGGGTTAAGTTTTTTCACATCTGAAATATGACAATTAAAGTTAGTCATGATTTTTAATGTGAATATGAAATGTTGTTATTTTACAAATTTCAATTATGTATAACTCTTATCATACTCCAGTTTAGCCAGAAAGGTTACATATCTTGGAGTCCATTTTATTTTATTCATATTTTTAACTAGAATGGATTTGTTGCAAGAGGATTTATTTTCCAGTTGAAACTTTATGTAAACTAATGACAAATTTCTGGACAACACACACAAAGTTGAATGATCTGCCGCTTAGATTTTCTAAATCATAGCATGAGCTCAGATTTATCATATCACTAGTAACTTTATTCGTATTGTATGGATTTTGTGGTGTATGTTGATGACCCGTTCTTAACTAAGTTACTGGGATTAGAGAAATTTGGATGTGAGTTATATGGATATTCCATATATGAAAGTACATATAAGGATATATATACAATGCAAATACTAGGAAACAAAAATGCCCTTAATGATTTTAAAAAAGCATTAGTCAATAGCTTGGATCGGCATCAATATTATGATTACATAAGTACTGATTGATATTCAGTAAATTTTCTAAACACCCATCCCAACTTTGAAATATCAATGTATTTTATCTGTATCATGTGCAAACATGTATACATTTATATGTCACTTTCATGGAAAGTTACCATATGTCCTTACGAGAGCTATTGTCACATTATACGATCACCAATAGTTGAGATTCCAATACTATTCTTTGTGCAATTTTTTGGCCTTTCTTGGTGCCCTTAGAATTTTTTTTTTTTTTTTTCAGTTCTTCTAGGTTTGCTTCATCTAAAACCCATGTCGATTTGGTACAAAGCCTTCATATTACATGCCATAATATTTATACAATAGTTTCAATACCTATGCATTTGGGTGGCTACTCCTCATCGTTAATGATTTGTCCTAGATCACGAGTGATCATGGAAATGCTACTAGGATTAGGATGTTTTCTTCTTTTCATGACATCCATCTTGATAGACTTGGTGTTTGTCCAACCTTAACATCTTCAATGTTTGGTTCTTTTTTATGAAGCACGTTGGCTTTCCTTTCTAAGCTAAAACCTCTTCTTCTTGGAGTACTCATGTTGATCATTGTCACATTTTCACATATGCATCCGATATTTCTAGCTTCAATTGGTCGTTTCCATTTTTTTTCCGTTTTGTGCATTTGCATCCGATCTTTTCCACTTCAACCATATTGATAGACACGGTGTTTCTAGCCTTATAAGTTGGAAACACTCTCTTTTTGGAGAATTTATATTGCTTACAATACAAAGGAGAAATATTTACAAAGAATATAATATAATACCTTTGCAAATAAAAACATAATATATTATGACTTACCTTTGCAAATAAAAACATAATACATAATGGTTGAGAATATAATACATGTACAAATAAAAACATAATACTTAAAAAAATAACAAACAAAAAACTTACCTTTGGACCTCCCGCGCCAAAGAATGACTTCAGTTCATCTTTCTCCCAGCTCTGACAGTTGACTTCAGTTCATCTTTCTCCCAGCTCTGACAGTTGACTTCAGTTCAACCCATGAGCATAGCAACTAGCTACTGGCCGTGATCCTGAGCAGAGCAACCTGATCAGAGGGAGGAGGTGAGATTGAGCTACATTTCATCTTGAACCCTCCTACACTTGAATTCCGTTCAACCCGTGAGAAGAGCAACCTAGTCGGAGGGAGGAGCTGAGAGTGAGCTACACTTCCGTTCAACTTGTGAGTAGAGTAACATGGTGAGTAATGAGCCCAAAAATGTTTCTCATTGAAGCAAATCTTTCTTCATTCAAGCAATTTAGGGTTTTTTAAATTTGTTTTCGTCTCAATGACCCTTCCTCTTTCCTGAAGCTTCGATACCTGGTCTATTCATATATGAGGAGTGTGTTTGCAGTTTTTTGTTTGTTGCCCTTTGGGGTTTTTGTAAATCCATTTCGAATTGGGGCAAGTTGTGGGCAGTGATAAATTGTAATGGGTTTGACCCATAATGGGAATGTAATTCGTATGAGTAGTTTCGTAGTTGTTTATGGCGCGTTTAATGTAATGTAGTATGCCCATTCTGGGCGCTTATGACTTGGCCGTGGCCATGAATGGTTGTAACCCTGTTTGTAACTAATCTATGGTTTTGACTTACCTATGTTTTGGTAATCACTTACTGTGTTTCCCTAAGTGATGGATTGGGTATTGTATAAATTGCTTAAATGGTTTTAGATGTTTGTTTGGTTATGCCTCTACATGATTCGATCCTGAGTCTACGAACTACCTTTTTTTTTTTGGTTTTTGGTTGAGTTGTTTGGTTCAGTAGTTAGACAAAAAATCAAGCTCCTAAAGAGATCATCTTCTTGACAGGTCAACACTTCACTGACACTGGACATGCACCTAGATGCACACTCTAGATTTGAGATTCCCTCTCCTGGGAAAAACTGCCCAACTCATGCAATTAAAATGCACTAATCCTAACTCAAAATTAACTAAATTAAGGTCTTACTAAAACATATTGTCTTCTTATCCAAATCTGCTAAAAATGAAATTGTCCCTAAAATAGGAACTTCTGAAAAATAGAAAATACGTGATGAACAAAGTCTTTCAATCTCTTGTACAATGCCCAGTGACAAAGGTCAATTTGGCATTAACTGGTCATGCCAAAGATCCTACCAACAAAAGGCATTGTTTCACGACTAATGTCAATCCACTTGGAAATACCCTTACATTAAAACATCATATTGATTGATCGGATCTTTGTAGGGGTCCTTTTAGAGCTACAACTAGACATAAGGCATAGATGGAAAATAAATTTAAGAGGGATCTAGAATACTTATTTTTTCCATATGGAAAATGTTAATACCTTGCGCCCCAGACTCCCAATCTGAAGTTTCTAAATTATGTTGTCGATTGTGCCTTCCCAATCTTCACGAATCAATTTTCCTTTGGAATTGCTTTCTAGAATGGCCAACAATCTACTTGGCAATGATGGATATCCCTGCCAGTTTGCATGGCACATGCTCCAGATGATACACGGTGCATATAAAAGGTAAGAATATACAGATGGCATTACTTCCTGTTAAGAAAATTTATATGGCATAATGTGAAGACAATAAAAGATGGTTTGATCGACGCTAGAATGCGAAAACTGATATTTGCATGCATCAAACCACTTGAAATAAACCCATAAATTTATTTCAGATCTGAACCTGTTAAGACTATTGTAACAGTGAATTTATGATGTATTTAAGCCCAACAAAACTCAATTAAACAACCTATAAATTTAACCCAGCTATAAATATTTAGCAAGAAAAAAATTTGGGCTAAATTTTTGAAGCAATCCTAGAATAAAATTCACCTTAATTTTCTGTGTAAAACCAACAAGCAAACAACCCTAAAACTGCCCTAGAAAATCAAATTTTACAGTGCATGCTACAGCCCTAAGGCTATGGTCCAAATGGGAATTAAATGCAGCCCTAAGGGGGTTCCTAACAATGCAAATTTTTAGGGTTTTGCAGATATTTTTCTATGCCCAAGATGAATTAAATTCTAGAATGCAAAACAAGAAGGAAAGGAAGATTAAATTTTAATTTTAAGTGGCTAGAAACATAAGACTAGTTCCTAGGGTTTGAAGTTGAGATTTTGGGGTCAATCAAGGCTAGTGAAAGAGATTTTACTAGCATTCAATAATAGCTAGGGTTCGAGTGCCAATCCATACCAAATCCAAGAAAGGGTGTAATTCACCGAAAGATCTAAAAGGGAATAACTTAAGTGGTATCTTCAACACTAATTTGGGCATAATATTCTTAAACAATGGAATCGTATGGCATACAATCAATAGCTGAAAATATACCTTCTATTCAACCACAATCAAACAAAATAAGCCTTACAAAGTAAAGAACTTACTTGCAAATCATCCCAAAATAGAAGCAATTGTTGATCCAAGAGTAAACCAAAGCATTAGTGAGACATCCACATCATAGTGCTAGCAACAACCATCCATGAACTTCACAACAAGAACTAAGCAAGAGCCAAAAGAGAGACTTCTCACAAGTTTCTAACAAATTTTACATATTCATATTCATATACACATGAATATGTTTGATGCATACCATCAAACATATTCATATGCACATGGATGCGCATACATATTGCTAACTCTTTTTCCTTAAATTACATATCAACCTACAGATACAAGAACATCAACCATGCCATATATGCATCAAGATCACACTGATACACCTACGTAGACTCTACACTGAATGCCTGCAATTCTTGAGGTTTTCATCTTTTGGTGACTATGCACAATATCACAATGTCATGCTTATGCTTTCTAAGGTTTAAACAATGTCATGCATTTTACTCATTAGAAGTAGAAGAAATTTATTGTTGGATTCATTTAATTTGAAAGAGTAGTTATGGTTTGAAAGAACTCTCTCCTTACCTTAGCTAGCATTCATTGAAAGGAAAGGCTTATTTGATTCATATTCATTGCATGGTTTGAGTCAGTCATCACATCACGAGTTGCACTTCCATCACCCGACTAAGTAATACAACCATTAAAATTTAACTCGCTAACTCAACACACTTTAACCTCGCTTGAGGATAAAAAGAATTTGGTAGTTAGGTAGGACACCAGGGATAGGCATCCAAATAATTCCCCCTTGTCATTTTCATCTGAGACATAGTTGTTGTCCTCTAGGGTACTAAAATCCTCTAGTATTTATTGACACGATCATCGACCAGTTTGTGGAGAGGCATCCCGTTTTTTCATGGGTTAAGCCGTGAGCATTTACTCCGGATGGACTTTGTGGAATGCCACACTCCACTTAGCGCCTAAGGCATATCGATCCATTGTCTTCCTTGTACTCTACTGTATTGGTGATACAGGGGTGATAAGACAGAAGTGCTGAAAACCTTCTCCAATGTGTCATGAACGAGGTATCCTAGTAACTTTTCTTCTAGGGATATTTTACCTAGGATCCCTTTCGGTAGAGGGATATCCTTCAAATTCGGTCTCTCACTTCGTATTGTTCGACTTGGATTTCATCACCTTGCGAAGGATACGATTTGTCGAGGTCTCCAGCTCCTAGTTAGGAAGTTTTCTTGCTATTTCACCTTTTTAGAGGGTCTTTTTCTTTTTAGTGCTACTTGTTGGCATTCTGGCCACTTTTGTTTCAGCTCGCTTACTGTGACACCGGTCCCAGTACAGTTTTTTTAGCTTGCTTTTTTGGCCTGCATGCCTTGTCTTTTCCTAGCTCCCCTTCTACACGCTTAGTTGCTTTAGTGTTTTTGAGTTCTTACACGGTTAGTTACCAATTATCTGATGATGTGTGATGTACTCTTCTCCTAGGTCTTCGAGATGGTTGAGTTAGATGGTATTCTCAAGGGACTGGACACCCCTTGATGGAGCCACTAATGCTTGACCTTAGGAGTAGTCTAGAGGACCACGTGATCACATCATCCATGTGGAATTTTTCATTTACTGTGACTATAGACTTTCAAGTTATATGGAACACTGGTACATTTGAGAGAGAGATGATTGGTTGTACCCCACCTTGGTTGATTGACTTTTGGTCCTTTCATTTTGTTGATAATTTTTTTGTGGCACCTTGCCTTTTACCTTTTGGTGCTTTTATTCATCTTTGGTTATCTTTTGATTTGTACCACCTTTTATGTTTTTGGTCTTATGGGTACTATGGTAGTTTTTCCACATTTGAGGTACACCCCCTTTGTCCAAATTGTTATGAGTCTTTATACCCACTTTGTATCACCCTCCAGACCTTAGTGAGGAAGATTGCTTGCTATCATACCTTTCAGAGGTCCTATTTGAGTTACAAGAGGTAGTTACAAGGAGCTATTGCATTATAAGAGGTAGTTACAAGGATCTATTGCATATAATTGACATTATTTGACCTTCCATCAGTTTGGCATGTCAAATAACAGGTAGTTACAAGGAGCTATTGCAATATATATTTGACCTTATTTGTACCTTCCCAACAATGGTTGATTTACTTTTGGTCCTTACACCCTGTTGTTTATTGGCCTTGTGGTACCTTGTCCTTTCATTTTGGTCCCTTTTTTTTGTGGTACCTTGCCTCTTACCTTTTGGGTCTTTTACTCATCTTGAGTTATCTTTTGATTTGTACCACCTTTTATGTTTTTGGTCTTGTGGGTATAACTATGGTAGTTTGTCCACATTTGAGGTAGTACACCCCCTTAGTCCCAAGGGTTATGAGTCTTTATACCCACACTTTTCTTTTTGACTTGTACCTTACTGGTTGGTCTTTGTACCCTTTGGTTGGTCCTTGTACCTTACTGGAGGCCGTGAGTCTCTTTGTGTATTGGAGAAAACTCACTATGGCTTGGGAATACCACAACAGAAAGATGACTACCAGAAATCTACTCAATTCTCAAAGCAATGTTATTATAAATGACAATGTTAAAATAATGGAGAAATGTAACCAATCTCGATCCAACATTTGATGTAGATCCCCGTTGGAGCTTTCAATCCGCGCACATCCAAGCACTTGTAATCTGCAAATTAGTCTTGACAACCAATATCTAACAAGTACATGTGATATATAAATGACATTAACATTATTAATAACAATGGTCCATAATATCATAAGCAAATGTAACCCAATGTATAATAAACAACATTCACACCATGAATGGACGAGAATATGAGTATTTCTATTAATGAACAAGAAGAAGTACAAAGAGATACGACCTCTTGCCGGAAACCAATCTGAACCAAGATCTAGATCAATCCACTTGTGCCTCCACCACTTCAATCCTCCATGAATGGAAAAATCAAACTAGAAAGGAGTTTGGAAGGTGAACATAACTGGTTCACAACTACAAGGATCAATGAGTGCAGACTCAAGATAGGGCAAAAATCCACTAGAGTGCCTTTACTATTCTCTTCTTCCTCCCGTCCATAAGACATATGTGCTCAATATATAGTCCTCTCAAAGGTAGGTGAAAGGACACATCGAGACGTTACTTGGGAAGATGGAGAGCCAAAGGTCACCCAATGACCACTTTTTGGGAGTAAAAAGTAATTAATAGTAGTTTTTACCATTTTACTTGATACTCGCGGGCTATAGTGTTGCAACTCGCGGGTACACATGCTATAGTGATGCAACATGCGGGTAGGAACAAAAATAGGGAAAACTGGTATCACTGAAGGATAAAAATGGATCTGAGTCACTGAAATAGATCTTATAGGCCAAAGAATGCTAATGCTCACAGGGTGGAAGATTTCTGTGTAACAGATGCCCCCTAATGTGTGAGGTCAGAGACTGAAATGTGCTACGATGGCCGAAATACATTATAAAACTCAGAACTGGAGTGATGGAGACACAAGTGGAAAGAACGGTTCACTCGTCATAATACAATAATATCTCTGAATACATGTCGATATAGTACAACAATTTGATACAATGGCCATGAATTGGCAGTACATAATGGATATACATGTCATAAGTGATCATAGCCATGATCCCTCTACAGTAAGATATGGTCTTCGTCTGAAAAGAAGACAACTGGTGCAAACTGGAGGTACAAACTGCTGAAATCTGAGGGGTGATATCTTAGATGTAAAGTCAAAGTCATATGTAGCATACTGAATGCCACAATCGCCTAGGGTCTTCTACATAAGTCTTCGACGGTGCAAGTCCCATCAAGTGAATAAAGGAATTGGGGTCGAACCTGATGAGACATCGTCTGATTACCGGTCAATGATGTATACCGTTAACAGACGCGAGATGACCCACCAATAATGAAAATGGGCATCAAGGCACAGAGCACAATCATCAGAGTGTGAATAAATGGGTTGAAGTCGAACACTAGGATGAATCCATCGATCAGGGGACATTGATGTATTCCCAAAACTGTCGATGGCGAGAGAACCTGCCACTAATGACTGCAAGCCTCAAGGTACTTAATCGAACTCTAAGCCTCAAGTCCCGGAATAAATGAGTTGAAGTCGATGGAACGAGACTCTCTGAAAGGAGGGGATTAAGGCATCTCCCATCAACTAGCATGAGGTACCAGCAATGCTGAAAGATTTGGAAGATCTCAGGTGAAACAGACTGACTCAATAAGGATGGCCGACATGCAATAGTCAAAAGATCTAAGGAGTGGCCAACACTGGTTTCAGGACTTCCTTTGAACAAGAGCATGAGCAGATGGATAGACTCAGGTAGCATAGACTTGACATAAACCGTGCAATGCAGGAGGCATTACAAAGGGCTCCATAATCACTGGAAGCTTAACCAATCGGTGGAGAAAATTGAGAAACAAGTACAGCTCCTAAGGCCCAAATATATTCTCGACTCATAATGTATGGAGTGGAATGAATGCCCTGTTCAAAGGTGACACAACAACTGCCAACAAGAAATAATGACCATAATCCCGTCCGGATTTTTGGAATATTTGATTTTTTTTTATCTTTTTCATATTTGGGAAAAGCTTGAAAAAGAATAAAATTGCTTATAGTAAAACAAGTGAGGGAACAAGTGTCAAATAGCTAGCAGACTAGTCCCAAGCAGTGGAACATACCTATGCTCAATCCAAGGAAGTGCATGCAGGATGTGGACACTCGGGGGTGTGTTCCCTTAGGGTCAAAAGGTCATCAAATTGTGAAGGGAAAATATAAGCTCTGCAGGGCTCAATAGGGGAAAAGTGCTCAGGAACCAGGATATCAATTGAGTAAGCGGGAGCCGGCATAAGGCTCAAGCGGAAAGCAGGATGATGCAATGCAATCACAACATGATATAACTGAGGGGAGTCCTTAAGGGAGATGGCCAGCATAAGACAAAGTAGAGTATGAGTCTTCATCGCAACGTCATGGAGTGACTACAAAGGACTCCCAATCTTGAGTACAAACAACGACATGGGCACCAAAAGCATAAAGGGGTTCTAACTAGGGTACCCATGTTCGGGAAAGCCCTACCGCCACATGACGACACTTCTATAACAATGTGAAGGTTCCGTGTCAGTCACGAAGTAGGGTCGCACCTAGTGTTTATGAAAAATGGTCAACAGATCAAATGCATAATGCATGTGAAAATGGCACCTAACCTATATGCCAGGTGTGAAATGTACGTGCTATAGGTGTGAAATGGTTCAGAACAATTCTTGCCGAGGAAATCTGTTGAAAAAACACTACTCCATGACACGATATTAGTTCACAACGACTCAAAATGGCAAAAACTATAGAAAAGTGGATCCAGAAAATTATAAATAGTAATAAAAATTTGTAATTTTCAATTCATTTGCACTATTCACCAATTTGGAGTTTAGTGGTAAGTTTTCACCTGAAACTTCGAGTGCCGATCATGGGAGCTACAAGCAACCGTTCAACGAACCGTCTAGAGCAAGTTAGTGGTCATTGCCATACCTTTCATTTGAGTGCTTTTATTTCAATTTTGGTCGGTGGGATTTTTGTTTGGCCAAGCCCTAAATGGCCTCGGTGCTACCTGCAGGCTATAAGTATGCGGGTTGCGGGTAGGGCACCAAACACGCAGTCAAAAAAATGACTGCCCGCGTCTAACCGCAACTGTCTACAATCTAGCCCGCGGGTACGACCGTGAAGAAGTTTTTAAACATGAAATTGACTAAAAATTTCTTGCTTTGCACTTCAGGATGTTTATAGAGTGGAGAGAACGAGAGCATGACCAGGTAGATGAGGCTGTGCAGAATGATTTGGAAGCACAACAAGCGTTGCAAGCATGTGGCTTATATAAATACTGTAGTCTCGGGGGCTTAAGGGCCCAAAACCTACTACTCCGTCATCTGATCAACTACTGGGATGTGGATTCTCAACACTTCATCCTCAACGGGAAAACATTGGCACTAGATGTAGAGGATATCTATTTTATTACAGGTTTGTCCCGTAGAGGGGAAGTGGCTAGTCTTCAGTCATGGACCGTGGGTGGTGGGATCACTGTGCAGGATTACATAGTGCGGTATTGTCTTGCCAACACACGAGCAGTGGGAATCCAAGTGCCAATCAATGCCGTAACAGATTTGAGTACAAAGATAATTGTGGCAACTCTGGTGCGGATCATGGGATCCAAAGCACTACATCAGGCATCCAGACCGGTGATGTTCTATGCATCATAATGCTTGCAAACTACTATATTCGACTGGTGTACTACTCTGTTGGTGTCTATGAAGACACAACTGATGGAATACAAAGAGGGCAAGGCCAAAAACTTTGGGTATGGTAGCATCCACTGCAGTTTCTTCTTTGAGAGAGTTCCGGCACTTAGTCCGATGGTGGATGTATCTCCTCACAGTCTCCAAGATCCAGCCTTGACCCAGTGGGATGAGATACTGACATGACAGGGTGGTGGCCGTCTGGCATCACCATATACTTAGGAGTTCTTCCGCTGGTGGAACCAGCAGGTGATTGCTATAGAGGACTATCCCTATGCGGGGATCGACTTTAGACAGGACCGTGACATGCCGCTCCCACCAGGTGCAGCTTTCGGAGACGTCGGTGAGTACTCTTTTGGTTTTGTGTTTTTAAATTTTACGGATTTTTTGATTATAATTGAAATGAAAAATATCTTTTTAGTGGTAGTGTCATGTGCTAATGGGTGACTGTTTGCTTGCAGAAAAAGGCCTAGTGAGACCAGAGGGCTTCCCGAGACATGGTCGTCAGGGTAGAGATGAGGTGGCAGCAGATGCCGCAGCAGGGCGCACTCTCCAGACATTGCGATGCAACGTATCACAGATATTTTCTCGAGTTCCATTGATAGAGGTGGCCCGACTACCTGAGGCCATGCAATGCCAGGTAGTGGGTGTTCCCGAGGAGTGGGTGCGGTTGCTGCAGCGGATGGCCAACGCAGCACAGTACTATTATGAGACACATCTCGTCGAGGTGGCAGCTAGACCTCCTTAGAGGGAATAGATATCCTAGGGTCTCATCATTTTTGTATCGATATGTATATTTTTGAGGGCTACGGGCTCCAGTCTTGTATGACACTACCATTTTTTGGACATATTTATATATATATACAACTTTGGTTCTCGGTTCTACTATATGTGTGTATGGTACAAATGTATGAATGTCTTTGTATTTGTGTGCTTCATGATGAATGTGACAAATTCCAATCTAATACATAGTTAGCGTATGCATCAGATATATAATTATGACTTCTCGGAATGTGAATATATGTAATTGAAACAAAATGTCTTTCCAAGAGTCGTACCTTAAGGAAAATCCGTAGTAATGTAGGGTCTCGTATACAGTACCGCCCATTCAGCTGAGACACAACTAGTTGTGAATCCAGACGGACTTCTAAAGACTGGATGTCATGTGAATTGACATCTCGAAGTAGCTCAACAACGACACTATGCTCAGCCACATTGTTAGATATAGGATCGAGACAAGCACCTCCGGAGGACACAACTAGGTGGTCAGGTGAGAAGATAACCCAGGCAGTAGAAGCAAGCTGCTTTGTATGTCGGCTAGCACCATCCACGAAAACAAAGAACGTAGGACATCCCACTGACATCTGTCAATCAAACAGAGGCTAATCAGCTGTCCCGACAACCAAAAAGGCAACCTCGATTATGTACAAAAAAACTATACAATAGTGTACAAAAGTATCAGCCTGAACCAGGGGTTCAAGCATAATACCACTTGAGGTAGAGACCATTTCTAGGCTCCTTCAAGACAACTCCCTCGTAATCTTCTAACTCATAAGCTCCTTTTTCTAGGACACGCCTCACAATGTAAGGACCGTGCCACATGGGATTGAACTTGCCTGCCCCCAGGGGTTCTTTAGCTTGGTCATACAAGAGTACAAAGTCACCTTTAGCATATTGCCGAGGACGGACAGACCTATCATATTGAACCTTGACACGATGCTTGTTAACATCAATGGCCACAGCGGCATCTCGACGGTGCTCGTCAAGTTGCTCGAGGTGTACTAAATGTTGCTCAATCTCCGTCGTATCAGGGAGGAACTCTATGGCTAGCTTAAGTGAAGGGATCTCGCATTCAATTGGTAAAGTGACTCCACACCATGAACTAACTGGAATGGTGAGAACCCGGGTGGCAGTCTTAACTGTGGTTCTATACGCCCACAAAGCAGGATATAACATGATATGCCAATTGTTCTTGCTTTGTTGGATGGTACGTTGGAGAATGGTCTTCAAAGACTTATTTACTGCTTCAACCTGACCATTCACTTGAGGATAGTAGGAAGATGAGTGTTCCTGATGAAACCCAAGCTTGAGAGACAAATCCTCCATCATCTTATTTTGAAAGTGACTGCCATGGTCAGTGACAATCTCTTTCGGGATACCGAATCGAGTGATAATCTGGTTGAACATGAAATGGGCTGCAGTAGCACCATCGGCTTTAACGGCAGGCATTGCCTCAACCCATTTGGAAAAATAATCCACAGCCACAATAATATGATGATGCCCCCCAGCCGAAGCTGGTTTGCAATCCATAAAATCTACCCCCTGCTTAGTGAAGGTACCGACAGTGACGACCGGATGGAGGGGCGCTGGATGCGAGTGTATGTTCTGAGAAAACACCTGGCAAGGGTGGCATCTCTTCACAGCGTTAATACAATCTTTAAAGATAGTAGGCCAAAAATAACCTGCTCGCATAATACGCTGGGCTGTAGCAAGCCTGGATAAGTGACCGCCACACGCCCCCGCATGGCAATCATTAAGTACCCATTCTGCTTCTTCATGAGTCAAACAACGACAGAGAATGGAATCCTTTCCTTGGCGATACAAAGTGTCATCGACGATAGTATAATATTTAGCGTGATGTCTCACACGCCGTCGCTCGTCTCGTGAATAATGCGGAGGAAACTTCAAAGTTTGGAGATATCTAATGACATCCCCATACCAAGGGTACTCGGTCGAGATAAGAAATAAGTGTTCATCCACAAAGGAATCTTCATGAATGACATCCTCATCAAGCCGTGGAAGGTCTGACATAAGTTCAGCGAACACCAATGATTTCACTGATTTTGTAGAAGCAAAATTGAGATCAAATTCCTGAAGGATCACAATCCATTTATTATACTTACCCCCGATAAGGCATCATGATAACACGAACTAAAACGGATTGATATGAGCTACAACAGTGGTTGTTCGAAGCAAAATGTAATGCCGTAACCGCTAGACTGCATGAACAGTCGCAAGTGCCAACTTTTCTACGTGGGTGTACCTTAGTTTAGCATCTACTAAATTTCGACTAAGATAATAGATAACATGCTTGACTAGCGCATCATCTACCTTAACCAAGACCATGCTAATAGTCTCTTGAGACGCGGCCACATAAAGAATGAAATCTCGTGTGAAGTCCGACGGACTAAGCACGGGGGCCGATACCAAAGCTTTCTTAATGGCATCGAAAGACTGCTGGGCTTGATTATCCCAGATAAAAGGTGTGTCTTTCTTCAATAGGCGTGTGAAACCTTTAGTAATACTGGCATAGTAAACTATAAATCGATGCAGAAAAGTAGCTCTCCCTTGGAGGCTCTGAAGTTGTAATAGATTATGCGGAGGAGGCAACTGAAGTATTTCCTCAACTTTGAGAGGATCGACTCTAATACCCTCCTTCGAAACTATGAATCCTAGAAGGCGGCTAGTCCTAACAGTGAAGATGCATTTGTTCGGATTCAATCGAATTTTGTAGTGGATACATCGTTCTAGAATCATACGGAGGTGCTTGGGGTGGTCCACTCTCTTGCGAGAATGGCCAGCAAGATCATCCAAGAAAAATTCCATAATCTTCTTAAGATCGTGAAAGGCATAGGTCATGGCTCGTTGAAAAGTAGCTCTGGCATTTTTGAGGCAGAAGGGCATTTTTCGGTACGCAAAGGTTCCCCATGGACAAATAAATGTCGTTTTATGTTGGTCTGCGGGTTTGATTTGAATCTGATTATAACCTGAGAAGCCGTCCATGAATGAAAAGATCTCACTCCCCGCACAAGCATCCAATATTTGATCAATGAATGGTGTGGGGAAGTTGTCTTTCGGACATGCACGGTTCAAATCTCTGAAATCAATGCATACACGGATCGTTCCCTACTTCTTATCCACAGGAACAGGGTTTGACACCCATTTGGTAAGGGGAATGGGGTAGATGAAACCAACTTTATGCAGTTTCTCCACCTATGCCTTAATAATAGCTGCCTTCCTAGGGTTCACAGCACGTAAGCGTTGTCGAACCGGTTTAGAATCAGGATACGTTCTAATCTCATGTTCAACAATGCGGGGGTCTATTCCTGGCATCTCCTCATATGACCAGGCGAAAGCTTCCCGGAGTTCAGTAAACAAATCAGTGTAAATAACAATCTCCTCAGGAGTGCAATCGGCACTGACGTAAACATTCTCAACCTTTTCAGGAGTGCGGGAGATGTTGATCGAAGTGGTCGGGGAAATATTGGCCATATTCCCCTCCAAGAAAACATCATGCGACTGCAAAAGAGCCACAGGGCGACCAACCATCTCAGCTAGAGTCATCCTAAACTCCTCTTGCTCAATGAGCTCGAGGTTGGGAAGGAAATAAGAGCAATGGTGCATGTCTTCCCAAGGCCTCTCACTACCACACATGGCTTCGAGGATAGCTTCATCAGATGGCAAAGTATCATCGAGGCAATCATGAGAGCAAGATGAGTTGGCTGCCCAAACTGGCAACGTAATGGGATCTTCTTCAACTGTTTGGGAAGAAGAGAGATCCAGATCTGCAGTGGTTTGTTGGATGTGATCGTAAGTGAGCTCCTCTACAGATAAGGGCATAGACGTCCCAACGTGCACAATGTCTCCAGACATAGAATCCGCGGATGGCAAAATCCATGGATCATTACAATAGGAAGTTCGGAATGGAATACTATTCGAAGGAGGAGGCGCACTATCGGAAATGGTTCCGATAAAATTCACAGGTGCAGAATGGTTAAAAGTTCCCATCAACGAGAGCTACATTCCAACACCTATGTTCTCAGTTTCTGACTGAGAATCAGAAACTTGAGGGACCACTGGTCCCGTGGATGCTGTAGAAGGAGTGCCAACATAATCCAGCTGATCGATCGTCACAATCTTGCCTTCATGGGGAAAGCAAATAACTTGAAATACAGTAGACGCGACAGCCTTCATAGCATACATCCAGTTCCGACCCAGTAAAAGGTTGTAGTCGATGGGCGCATCAACCACTTCGACTTCAATAGGCACGGAATTACCTCCCAAGGAGACAACAAGGGAAGGGATAATTCCATGTGGCGTAAAAGATCTACCGTCGAATGAAGTGAGTGTAGTTCTAGACGCGAGTAGAGGAGGAGAGCCAAGAGCTTTCCAAAAAGTTAACGACATTACTGACACGGAAGCACCTTCATCAACCATAGTACGTTAGACGAAGCTCTTAAGGAAAACCACCTGGATTTGAAAAGCCATGTGGTAAGGCAAGCGAGGTTGGACATCAGTAGTATCGAACTTGATAACACTAGGACTTCCCCCATCCTGAAATCCTAACTCACTCAAAAGGGCATGCTTCTGAGAAGGACAAGCTTGCAAAAATTCAAGAGCCGACATGTCACACGGAGTTTGGCCCAAATCTTCTACGATGGAGTAGTTTTGGGTGGCTCGAGCATTAGGATTATGCATGGAGCGCTTGAGAACACCTTTCGGTATCCGCGACATAATAGAAGGCTTCTCGATATGCAAGGAATTATCAGGAGGAGGGGGAGGATCATTCCCCAAATTCGGTTGTGGTGCACCATAATCACGTTGACGAGTAGCAACACAAACCTCCGACTGAACCATATTCACACATCCATAACCACTAGTATTGGAAGAAGACGTTGCCGTTTCATTAGTACCATAACCAGTGGTGGGAGCATGTGAAGCCATATTTTGATGATGAGGAAGGGGATCCTTCAACACAGCTGGGCTCTGTGCCAAATGCTTCGATGCTTCTTCCATTCGAGGACATAAGTGAGTAAGATGATCCTCTCCACAAAGCTTGCAGGGGAATTTCACCTTACGTCTAGGTTTACGATCCTCGCCAGCATTACCGCCTTCCCGATGAGGGTTGGCATTCTCTTTACAAGGAGTATTATGATTGCTATTGTTGTTACTTCCATTGTTTCCACCCCTACGATTGTTTCTCCCCTTTTTCTTACCATCAGGTTGCTGGTTACCCGACGGTTTCATTGATTGCACATTGTGTACATCAGATGACGGAGTGGAAGTGAACAAGGTGTGAACCTGTCCGGATGCAGACTGGTTTAGCGACAAATTTTGCATTTGATTAGATACCAAGTCTACAGGGCGAGTGCATGTGGACCCCACGATGCCATTGGAATGTGGTCCAGGAACTGATGTAGGCTTATGTTTGGTTCTCGGTGCGGTAGGAATAATGTCATACAAAATGCCAGACTAAGAATAAAGTAGATCTAACTACTGGACTTTCAAGATAGCTTGTTCCTCAATCAAGATGCCGGACATCGAAACATCCTTAGCAATGTATGGGAGTAAATACTTAAGGAACCATTCCAACAAGAACTCTGGAGGAATGTTGGCTTTCACTAATCTCTTCCGCCGATGCCACTCTTGAACGTGGTCAGAAATATGTGTGGCCTTATTCTGACAGAAGGTGGACAACAACTCAATACCAGTATCATAACGAACCGGCAACTGGAAATGGTCTAAGAAAACCAGAGCAATCTCGTTGAATCCCCTATAGGTGTTTCCAGGAAACTCCACATACCACTTCGCGGCTGCCCCCGTGAGGGTGCATTGAAATAGGCACAATCGAATGGAATTATGATTCAAAGAGTTGGAGGAGCACCAAAGGTGAAACATCGTGACATGATCTCCCGGGTCCTCACCACCTTTCCCTTCAAACTTCGGAATGTCGGAAGGGAGCTTGGTAGGGATCGGAGGCCAAGTAGGGTTGTGACACACCGGATCATTTGTGAGCTTCGAAAGATCCAGGAGATTCAAGCGTGCAAGGAACGGGAGATGAGGCTGGAAAGCTTGATTATAAGATCCCATAAAAGGCTGGTTAAATGGAATTGTGTTATACGATGGACCAAAAGCTTGACCATGAGGATTAAACTGCTAATACTAAGGACCTGACGGCCCGTAAGCTTTCCCATGGCCATAAGATTGATAACCTCCCCATGGCTGACCCATTTGAGAGTAAGCAGGTATATGCGTGTTTTGAGCACCATATTGGGGTGGTTGGTGATACGGGGGGCCAGCACCGATTATGTTGTAGTAAGGGTTTCCACCATAAGTATGGGGCATGTATGTACTATTCATAGCGGGAACCGTGTTGTATTGACCGTAGTGGTATGGTATGTTCCCACCCCCAACATTAGGATTAGCTTGAGCAGTCGTGTGGTGACCAGCAGCATGAGAAGCATTCCCAGGTCCAATATGGGTGTGACCAGTAGCAGGGTTGGTGGTGTGATGTCTATGTGGATAGGAAATATTCCCACCCCCTACATTAGCATTACTAGTGGCGGCAGTGGATGCAAAAGTATGCTGTATGTATCCACCCCCGTGGTTAGGAGGGACGGTATCATGTGCAAAAGTAGTCCTAGGTTGACGAGTAGCGATGCGTGTATTGGGTTCTGGATGGCGAGTCGTGTTCCAAACAACATTTCGGCTAGGTTGTGTATTCCTAGGAGGTGGTCGTGCTCCAACATAAGCATTGTTAGGATTCTGACCAGTCCCCATACTATGTGAGTGGGTGGACAACATAGTGCCCCCAGCGAGGGTAGTGCCCCCAGTGGGTATAGTATGGCTAACACTTTGACTAGTGCCAGCGTGAGTACCAACCATAGTGGAAGGTTCGACAGTATTGTGACTAGGCATACCAAAAGAGAGTGTGGTGGGGTTGATCATAGGGCCGGAATCATCATGAGTCTCAGGCCTCCTGTATCTAAAATCACATGGAAACGAAGGAACGAAAGGCTCGTCCTGTTCTACATCCTCGGGTAGGTCGGGCATTCCGTAAAGATAATTATTCGGATTCGAAGGATCAAACGAATCCCGGTCAAGTGGATTAGGCTAAATAGAACCAGGTTGAGTCTCAGGTGGATCACCTCCCCAATCCTCACGAGGAGTCTGGGGATCGGAAGTATGTTCAACTCTACCCGAAGGAGTAGAAGGGTCTTGCCTGATATCAGGATGTGCAGCCATGTAATCTTCAAAGTAAGTTTCGTATGAATCTGAAGACTCAGAGGGAGCCCTCCGGCGTCCCCTAGCAATACGGCGTGTAACCTCGAGTGGCTTTAAACCAGCCAAACGACGGGACCGGCGGAGTGTAGGGCTCTGTGCCACGTTCTCTCTAGAGAGAGACATAGTGTCTGCTAAAGGCCAACTATCGATCAAAAATAGTAAATCAAAAGCACACACCTAGAGAAACTATAGCCAAGAGCAGACAAATAGAGTGGCTAAATGAGCTCCTAACACCAGAGCTGGTATGTCTCGCCTAGGAGAGACTTGAGACTCCCAAACTATAGCTGGAGGTAACAGAATCAGTTATAGAGACACCCAGGCTTCATTGTGTCGACAAGGTCAAGTCCACTACACGAACACAACTGTGTTGTCCAATCCCTATCCGACTTAGGACACAAACAACATAACCACTGCAAGTACCCTGTGTGGTACCTAGGTAAGGAAACTATGTTCACCGCAATATAACCAATGCTCAGGGGGACAGTCGTAGGTGGGACCCGTTGTATGGGCAAGGTAGCTAAGCCCGAAGCACAAGAGGACGAACCTCCGGTACCCCCAGATACGAACAAATCCTGGATATATCTCCCACGTTCAGCCGGTATCAGAGGGATATCTCCTCAACCAACCTCCCGTGACCTCGTGCTTAACTCTGGATTGAGTAGAGCTTCCTGAGAACACCGATCTATACCATGGATTCCTCCACTCCCTGTTCAGACACCTAATGTTTCATCTAGTAGTCTTGGATTGTTAACTCACAATGATCTATTCCAAGACTCTAAACCTATGCTAGTTGGTGTACCCTATAAAATAAAATCAGTCTAATAAATTTTAATGATTAAGCGTTAATTTTAGTGGCTATGATTACTCAAGGGATATGGTCGTGAAACTAGTGATGTGTAGACTCAATAGTATGCAACATCGTCCAATCCTAGACTCATCTATCCAATAAAACAATGACACTAATATGCACAGTCAACCAACAATTCCGAAATAAAGATGCAATCTTTTATCTTTTCGATGCACAAGAAGAACCTAAGATGAAGGCAACAAGCACTCAATGCAGGATGCAGTACATGAAAGTAAAATATTTTTGTATTTTTGCTTATAAATGAGAAGGAAAATGCAAAAAAAACTAAATGAATATTTTTGTATTTTTTCAATATAAATGAAATGAAAAAATGCAAGCAAAATCCTACTATTCAGTCACTGAAGTGCCGAGAAAATCATTAAGACAACCTAGCAGATCCTAAACAACAAGACTCAACCAAAGGAAAGAGCTCAAAAGGAAGAAACCAAGAGGCTAAAACCAAAGATTGGTAAAAATCCAAGAAGGCTCAACCAAGAGAAACGAAGAGATCCGGTCACAACCAAGGCACGAAACACTCAAGAAAGAGGCCAACAAAGACTCAGGAACCAACCAAACTCACCTAGCAACAACCAATAGCCATAAACCAACAAAAGCCGGAGTTACACACTACTATCGAAGGAAATCCTGCGGGTACCCGTGAGTAGTAGAGTAAACAGAGGCGGGTATACGCGGGCAGAGCTAAGCTAGCCCGTGGGTGAGGAAAAGAAAATGGTCAAATAAAGAGTCTAGAGGCTCAGAAAAAGCAAGTTTTCTACAGTGTATCTTAACGGCCAATCAGTGACACAGAGCTTCGATAAACAACAACTCTAATTATGGACTAATGCTCAAAAATTTCCCAAACATGGATGTTTTCCCCAGCGGAGTCGCCATTTCTGTATTGGAGAAAACTCACTATGGCTTGGGAATACCACAACAGACAGATGACTACCAGAAATCTACTCAATTCTCAAAGAAATGTATAAATGACAATGTTAAAATAATGAATAAATGCAACCAACCTCGATCCAACGTTTGATGTAGATCCCCGTTGGAGCTTTCAATCCGCGCACATCCAAGCACTTCTCAAAGTAGAAAGGAGTTTGGAAGGTGAACATAACTGGTTCACAACTACAAGGATCAATGAGTGTAGACTCAAGATAGGGAAAAAATCCACTAGAGTGCCTTACTATTCTCTTCTTCCTCCTGTCAATAAGCCATATGTGCTCAATATATAGTCCTCTCAAAGGTAGGTGAAAGGACACATCGAGACGTTACTTGGGCAGATGGAGAGCCAAAGGTCACCCAATGACCACTTTTTGGGAGTAAAAAGTAATTAATAGTGGTTTTTACCATTTTGCTTGATACCCATAGGTTATAGTGCTGCAACTCGCGGGTACGCATGCTATAGTGATGCAACATGCGGGTAGGAACAAAAATAGGGCAAACTGGTATCACTGAAGGATAAAAATGGATCTGAGTCACTGAAATGGATCTTACAGGCCAAAGAATGCTGATGCTCACAGGGTGGAATATTTCTGTGTAACACTTTGGCCTCAGTCTGTTGGCTGTTAGCTCATATTTATTGTGCTTGTACTGAGCCTTTTGACTGTCATTGAATTTCTTTGATTGACCATACCATATCCCAGTCATCCATCTCTCTCTGGTTTGTACTAACCCTATAATGGGGTCACTTGGTTCCTAGAGTTGACTGGCCTCTAAGAGGCACATCCATTTGTGAAATTAACTCTTCTGAGTATATTACAGGAACATCTAGACCCAAGTAATCAAATATGTGTTGGTAAGACTTAAGTAATCAAATTGTTGGTAATCAAATATGTGGTAAATCATTTGTAGATTTTCCCACTAAACTTGAGAGATTTAGATGTTACAACATGATAGGGACATGGGACTAAGAAGGTATATGATTAATGGGAAACACATGGGGTAGCATACACTCTTTTACAATAAGTCATCACAAGGTTCCTTTCTTAGGTTAGATCATCCTTTTGTTACAAGAGGAATTGGTGCACATATGAGAACGTGAACACTTTAAAAAAAACTGTCTTGAATATAAGGAAAGTTTGCAAGATGGAAAGCATTGTTTTCCTATTATGACTATACCGTTGAACACATTTATGGGAAAGAAAATAGCATTCCTGACTTTTTAACAAGAGAATATTTGACATAGAAGTATGTTGTTAATTTTGAACAAACGAGCCTGGAGTAAGCGAGCCTGAAACAAGTGAGCCTAGAGAAAGCGAGCCCAAACCAAGGGAGCGTAGAAGGTCAAAGTGGAATCCAGTGGGCCCATAACCCACAAGTAAATATGGATATCTCTGCTTGGATCGAAGGAAAACATAAGATCTATATATTTATGATAATATGAGTTGGCTTGATTATATGCAAACATGGAAACATAGGTGGGAGTTGAGACATACTGAAGTATTAGATGCTAACTTACAGGGATCTGATGCTTTTATTAGACTAGTGCCAGAACTCAAGAGAATGTCTATGGGATCTAGTATTGTACTAGAGATGATTTACAACAACTCCCTGAGAAAAGCAGCTGATGCAAGCAATTGGTTAACACACCTCTACCATGATCTTAACTTAATCACTACAGAGGGCTCTACAAATCACCCCAGGCTACAACTAGACCATCAATACTACTGTATTAACCGGATACGTTCTTTGAAAGCATGGCCACATCAAGATGCTAGTCTCTGGTTTCCAAGTACTACCCACACTTATGAAAAATATAAAAATTATGGTGGGATTTCTTGTGAAAAGAAAAAACAGATAGAACATATTATACCATGCTAAAGTTTGGACATCAAAGTACACATATCCATGAGGATCCTCCATTCTACGGCCCTGACTGGATGAGCGACTGGTGGCAGTCATTCGGCATCAACCTGACAGCATTAGAACCAACTATTATGTATAATCTAAAACAAGACATTGGAGAATCTCTCGAACAAGTCAAAGATATTTTGTAGACAAAGATTACTGAGGGTCAAATCCTTGAGTACTACATTCAAAAGAAATAAAAATGGCTTGTTAAAACCCGCATAGAAGTCCACATGCATTAGAATAGACGCGTGGTCCTGAGGTCTCTTTATTCAAACGCATGGAATACTGAATCCAATGTATTTCAAGAATTATATGGTCCCCCATACTCCGATGATTTATAAATATCTCTAAAGTATTTGGCTATGAGTGGGGCTTGTCCATTCATATTGTCATAATAAGATTCCATTCGGCTAAGAGAGTGGGCCTGTCCTCTCTAAGTATAAATATTGAAACCTGATACTTCCTTAAGTATAAATCTTGAGTCTGTATATGTTTGAGGAAGTATGCTCTGTCTGTATTTCAGTTTAGATTTTGAATAAGATTATACAAGTTTCACAACATTATATAAAATATTGTTTTTGAAGATTTGTGAACACTTATTAACCACCTCAAATATCTTAGTTTTGAAAGTCATAAAGACTTTTAGAAGTTTTCCATAATGGTTAGTTATTTTTATTTTATATTATTATTTCTAAATATAAATATCTTACTAAATGTGAGTGTAATTCAATTACCGAGGTGATGGACCCAAAATGATGGGATGAGAGAGACTTTAGGGCCATGACGACAAATATTGTTAGATGGTGTGATATGGGACTCAAGACCCAAAGGAGCAATAAAAGACAGCTCATAATTGCATGAATTTCTACTCCTAAGAAAGATAAAGTGATCCTCTTCCTCATCACTTGAATGCCTACATTTTGAGAAAGGGAATGCGGTAGTACAAGTCACCTTATAAAAGGCGCTACACGTCACCTTTTAAGAGGCGCTATGCCTTGTGGTCCTATCTAAACTTTTTTCCCATGGTGCAGGTAGAACCAAACAAGTATTTGTCATATCCATCTTCCTCGAGTGAGGGGAGTTTAGGAAGGCTAGAGGAAAGTGAGACATCCAGTAGGCCGTCTACAAGAGTTTTATCAACTAGATGTCAAAAGATCAGAATAAAATTCCATAAACGCATGGAATGTTTTCTTGCTGAAGGGGGGTCATGTTCCTGAAGGGGGGTCATGTTCCTATGATGATGAGACAATAAATGACATCGAGGTGCCCTTGAGGTACATACATTTAGTGAAGCAATGGGTACCCAAGGATCTTCTTCAATCGAACACAGATTTTTGTGTGAACGAGAGGATATATCGAATTGCACCATCGTCATTACATGGTTTGGGGTTGTTTTGCATGGATGGCATAAAGGTCTGTTACGACACATGTAAAAAATTGATGGAGTATGTTGGACCCTGTTACAACTACACAGATTGGATGCGCCTGGTCTAATATACATGAAGTATGCGTAGATATGGATTGTCAGGAAACTATTTACAGTTGAAAGACAAAGATCAAAATAAAGGAGCAACGATGTACATTGACGGAAGGCCAAAGGCCACAGGGAATATTGCGGGGTTTATAAACAGTACACAACCAGGGTCTACAATTAAGCAACCAAATTGCGATTTTGAGGGGCATGAGGAAACCATGTTTTTGTATGTGCCATTAAATCAATATCTGCATGGGAAGAGTTGCTTATTAATTACAATTTGAATCGAGTAGATACAAACACGGTTACATATAACAATTTACCCGACCTTTTATTAATGAATTTAACATCCTAAGGATTTTTCGTTAGTTTATTTCATTTAAATTTTCCATATTTACTTCGCAGGCTAGTGATCAGGAAAAATCCCAGCCAATAGATGGTCAGAGGAGTACATCTTCATCGAGGGAGCAGGTATACATCTTTGTAATAGTAAAAATATAATAAGAAAAAAGAGTTTTTTTTGCTTTGTTTTTTCATTATTAGTATATTGGTTTGGTTTATATAATGTTATCTATATTTGATGCAAAACGTTGATCGGGAAAGCCACCCGAATGTTCATCAGACGACAACAGCCTCGGGGCAACAGGTAAACTTGATTGTATTTGTACAATTTAAATATGTCACAATGTTTTCTCATTATATTAATGTTTCAATGAATATTTTGGTTTCATTTACGTAATTTTCTCTATGTTGTTGATGCAGGCCGGTTCTGTAAGGGTCACAGTAGATCATACCATACCTGCCCCGACACAACAGGTATACATCTTTGTAATAATAAAAATATAATATGAATAATACTTTTTTTTGCTGTGTTTTTTCATGAATAATTTTGGATTCATTTAGGTGATTTTCACTATGTTTTTGATTTAGGGTTCTGTAAGGGGTAGCTCCCAGATATTAGCAGACTGGGGCAAGTCACCTATGACCTTTGATCCGATGAGTGGATCACGATCCTCGAGGTTGCAGGTATAATTCATTGGAATTGTACAAATATAATACATAGCAAAATGTTTATTTTGTTATGTATTTTTCGAATACTGGTTTCGTTATGATAATATTTTCTACTTCTTTTTTGCAGGGCCCCGATGATCGGGGCAAGTCCACAACTGTGGATCAGACGAAACCATCATCCAGGCATCAAGTAAACCTAGTTGTAATTTTAGGAATCTATCATGATAGATATGTTTTGTTAATATAATTTTAGGAATCTATCATGATAGAACTCAGTAGTGTTTTATATATTTTTGTTACAGACCAGTGAATCGTTGTATGAAACAACATTGCAAGAATATTCAATAGATCCTGAAGTGGTTGAGCTATTTAACGATCCCGAACTAATTGGTGAAGCTTCAAACCCATTTAAGGTGATAGACAAATTCTTGAATACATATAGTGCGAAAATTGTTTCTATGCTATTCAAGGTTTCGCAAACATACCAGATTATAGCAATGATTGAATTGTTGGAACAGAGATGTGAAACCTTGCGAGTAAGTTGAGGAATATTGAATCATAAAATAATTCATTTATAACTTTATAATTTTCACTTTTATATGATAGTACGTATAAAATCTGGTTTGTATTTATAGAATTATTTGAGACCACACAATAGTCGTCAAGGCAGTGTTGGCCCCAGTGAGGCTCGTGGAGAGACATCGCATCATGAGCAAACGAATCCAAGTGCATTGACTCATTCACCATTGTTGTCGACTAAACAGTCAGAAACACGTTATGAAACACCACGGACCCCAGCTGTGAGCGCACCAGCCGCTAGTGATCGACGCACACCAGATCATCCAGAAGAAGGGGTCGACACCGAGCCTCCTAGTAATATTGATATCACCCTAGCTGCATTTCCAGTATCTTCCCGTGTCACTAGCACGGGAACAATCGATGCAACATTTTTGGTGGATGAAGATCTCGTCCCAATAAAGATAGAGAAGATCCCAGGTAATTAATATACGTTGACCAAGTTAGTGTTTATAATTTCATTGTAATATACCGATAAAACATGGCATGATTTTTTTTCAACTAATTATGATCACGGCATGATTTTTTTGCAGGAAATGATGGTTTTTATAAAGAAATGAATGACTTGTCCTTGGAGATATTCGGGCCCACCATCCGAACAAGGTGGGATAGACAACCAAAATATTTAAAAGATGAGCTCACTAATCGGTTGGTTGGCATGTTCGGCGACAAGTCCTTCAATCAACCCAAGGTCCTGAAAAAGGCTGGACAACATATGAAGATTGTCTGAGACCAATATAGGATCCACCTGGAAAAAAACCATAGGTATGAGCGCCCTCCAATGATTCCAGCAATGGATTGGAAAGCTCTAGTGGAATATGGAAAGGAGAGGGCTTAGAGAAAAGAAGGAAAGATACCACCAGGCACAGGGAGGTATGCAATACTTTCTGCAATGTAATTCTAAACCTTATTATTATTGATTTCTATATCGAATTCAAAACATCTAACGTATTTCAACACTTGCATAGGTTGTCAGACACATCAAAGGCCACAAAGGAAAGACTGGAAAAAATAGGTCAGCACAAGCTTGGGCCTGGAGGTTATTCGAATTTGGTGGCACGAATTGTAAGTTTTGAAAAACCATTAATGCATACAAATAATAAATTGCAAATTATTTTTCGTTTCATTGCACCGCAAAATGTTAATTAACGACATTATGCAAATATGCAGGCCGACTAATTCAAAGAAGTGGCCACTGAGGAAGACATGAAGCTTGACTTCCAGCACGACCTTTGGAGCTGTTGTTGAACGTGAAAAATCTTGTCCGGGAAAACACAATATTTTGGTACTAATCCATCCGGTGCACATGTATATAGAATCTATATAGTTTGATGAAGATTTATTACTTGTGCAATCTATTCATTATAAATAATTGACATAAAATATTGACTTTGTTTTGAGCAAGAAAGCAATGATCCCCTTAATGTCGAGGAGGGACAACAACAAATCGAAGATCATGCTTCGAATCCTGGTAATGAATTTATTCATATGCTACAATTTTATGTATAGCATTGCAGATGGTGAACATTAATTGCAGTTCACCATATTTCAACTACAGAGCATGTAGAGGGTGAAACTGTATAGGTTGAGCCTGAACAAGATCAACATGAACAACATGATGTGGACACAATAGGTAAAAAAACAACTTTGTAATATTTTTTTGAAATGAAATACTTGTCATTACAATAGAAAAATATAACGATGTAACATTTTCACATTGTTGCAGCAAATCCGAACCCCTTGCCGCAAAATCCACGTTTGGATCAGCACTCTAGGATGCAGACATCACGACAAGCACCTGATGAAGAACCAAGAACTGGAGTAGAAAGTCCAGATCAAGATGATCTTATTAGAGATTATATGCTAAAGAGAAGTGACTGGAAAACGTCGTCTAATTATTTTTTATAATAATATATCGTCCATGATTTTTGGCCTAATGAATGAATGAATGGTTTAATGATTGAGTGTGGTAAACTGTTGGCTTTATTGAATGAATGTGTTGACTGAATGAATGAATGGTTTATTGAATGTTATCTTTTATTGAATGAATGAAACAATGGTTTAATGAATGTTAGCCTTTATTGAATGAATGGTAGATGAAAGTTCATGATGAAATATGCATGAATTTGCACGTAATTTTTTTTTCAAGTACATGCATTGGTATGGGGAATTGAGAGTGATGTGAGGGGGGGAGGGGCCATAAGAGCTTCCACCTTCACGTGGTTGGCCCTGTTCAGTAGATAATATTAAATTATTCTTGAAACAGAGAGGAGCTCAATTAATGGCTACGATGCTGGCTTTCTACAACCCACTTGCGTGTCATCTAAATTTTGACAATTTCTTGGAGCTTGTTGTGATGTTTGGTTGCTCCTCATAACCAATTTCAAGTTTCCACGACTTCAAAGGCGGAGTAAATGATGCACTGGAACCAATATCCTTAACTTTCTCTTTAATTTCCTTGGAATCTCCTTGAGAATATTTGAATGAGATATGTCTCAAATCCTCTAGATCATTTGCATCCTCTCCATTATGTCCAATCTTCCTGCAATAGAGAATATATCTCGTCTCTTTTTCTGGGGAGAATAATGTGGAGAGTGAAGATTAAAGAGGATGAGAGGTTGTTTGTATCCCTAACCCAAGTATAAGAAATTGTCTAGAGAGTTATAAGAAAACTGAAGGTCAACGCTGTCAACGAGGTGGACATAAGTCCATGGAGGACATCAAGGGAAACTCCTATTTAATTGTTGTCGTTTATCTACCAAGTGAATATTTCCTTGGTGTATATGTATTAGGGATTGGTAAACAAACGTTAATTATAATGGGGGTTCATTGGAACTCCATAACAGGCGTTGGAGAAAATAAATGTTGGATAGTTCATGAAGGTTGTGTTTGCACACATGGGTTACCATTTAAATTGACATTGTTATAGAGATTGAGTGAGATGAAAGCATTGGAGAATCGTTTCCATGTCATAAGAAATTGATCCTAGCAGAAGAGGGCATACCACACTTCATTTAGTGGACTTGTTGCATGATGGAATATGCTTGTTGGGATTTTACAGAACAAGAAAAGACCTGAATTTGACTTGGTTATCATTTACTTCCAAGATGGTTTGTATCCAAGTCTAATAATGAAGAGAATATACTTGCACACCAAAGATGGGAATGAATTCTAATTGAAGATTTTGAATATGAATATTGCTTAGAGTCTAGGGTTAGTGAGAAGACTTCTGCACTATGGGAGCAAGTGGAGCTAGAATTAGAGCTAGAACCATAGCCATAACTAGTAGACCAGTGAGCTAGAGCCAAAGCTCACTGGTCTACTAGTAGATCGTGGATTGGTAAAAAAACACATCAAATTATAGAGCCTCGAGCTCTTAATTACTCATGTATCTAGAATTTTCGCAAATTGAGCCATTAACAAACTTAATTTGTTGTTATGGTTCAATATAAAAGGTAGATTGTCGAGACTCAAACATGCAGCGAGTCGCAAGGCTCCAGTTGACTTAGGCTTGATTCCATTTCCCCTCCATCCCATACCTATATATTGTCACGACAATTGTTGAACAACAAAATTTGATGGCCATGCCCCTATGATGCTAGCGTTGCGAACTTGCTTGGTATGGACGATTTTTTTAATGTGTTTTTGAGCTATGTATTATTTTTTCTTAGGTGCCTAATGTCCATCATTCTTACACCTCTCAAGCTTGGATGGTTTCCCTCTCACTGGTTTGAATTAAGGTTTTTGTTGGTTTTATATGTAGATTTTTTCCATAGGTTTATTTTAGCCTCATTTTGCATAGTGACTTCTTTTTGTACATAGTTAACAGTAAGTAATTTTCTCATGGTTCTAGTTTTATTTTAATACTATATCTAGTTACAATGTCTTGCACTATGCATAAGATCATGTAGATGCCCCAATATGGTTATTGCATAGTCTAAGTGTTTTTTCTGTATAATGAAGTGTGGTCTAACCCTGAAAAATACAACAAACTAGTTGTTATTTTAATGAACTTGTCAATTGAAGTACAATATTTTGAAGGGCTCCAAGAACAAATGCCCTTCCAATAAAAATTAAGACCCACCCTTCAAATTTGATCACAACATATTAGTGTATTTTTTTTTTTAAATTACCATAATGTTTTCGGATATCTGACTTCCACTTCTAATATATCCGACGTTCTTGCCATACCATCGATGGCTAAGAACGTCGGATATCGACCATTTTGACATGGAACTGTTGTCGGATATTCGACTTCCATGTCTAAGATATCTGACGTTCTTGCCATACCACCGACAACTAAGAATGTCGGATTGCAGCCATTTTTACATTGAACTGTCGTCGGATATCCGAATTCCATGTCTAATATATCCGACGTTCTTGCCATACCACCAATGGCTAAGAATGTCGGATGGCGGTCTTTTTTACATAGAACTGTCATCGGATATCCGACTATATATGAAGTGTTGGCCGTCGATTAACCGACTTCCATGTCTAAGATATCCGACTTTATATTAAGTGCTACTCATCGGATAACCGACGTCCTATTTGTCGGAAGTTGGTGTCGGATATCCGACGGTGCGGCCTACCATCGAATATCAGTCGAATTTGGACCAACGTTTAAAAAAGATGAAGGTTGTCGGATGGTCGACAACAAGATTTAGAAAATCCGACATATATGCCGTCGGATTTTGGGTCCAAAAAACCTACTGTATGTAGGTTGAAGAAGAGTTTGTATGGCCTGGACAAGCTCCAAGGCAGTGGTATTTAAAATTTGACAAGTTTATGACATAACAAGGTTATAGTATATGCCATTTTGACCACTGTGTTTATTTCATGAGGCTAGATAATGGAAAATATATTATCTTGTTATTGTATGTGGATGACATGCTTGTTGCAGGGTCTAACATGCATGATATAAATGTGCTCAAAAGAAAATTAGCTAATTCATTTGCAATGAAGGATTTGGGTGTTGCAAAGAAAATCCTTGGTATGAGAATAACAAGAGACAAGAAAAATCGCAAATTGACATTGTCTCAAGGTGAGTACATAGAAAAGGTGTTGGAGAGGTTTAGAATACAGGATGCAAAACTAGTTAGTACAACTTTGGACAATCATTTCAAACTAAGTAAGGAGATGTGTCCCAAGACACATGAGTAAATAGAATACATGTCCAAGGTCCCTTATTCATCAGCAGCTAGCAGTATGATGTATGCGATGGTGTGCACAAGACTAGATATTGCACATGCAGTGGGAGTTATGAGCAAGTATATAAACAATCTAGGAAAATAACATTGGAAGGAAGTAAAGTGGATTCTCAAGTATTTGAGAGGTACTACTACTCATGCATTATGTTTTGGAGGTTCAAACATTGTTCTACATGGATATGTTGATGCAGATATGGCATGTGATAAAGATAACATGAGGAGCACCAAAGGATATACTTCTACTATAGGTGAAACAACAATAAGCAGAATTTCGAAAATGCAAAAGGTTGTTACACTTTCAACAACAAAAACATAGTATGTTGCTGCTATAGAGGCTAGTAAAGAGATGATTTGGATAAAGAGGTTCATGGCAGAATTGCGTAAGAAGCAAGAGAATAGAAGGTTTTATAGTGACAACTAGAATGCCATTCATCTTGCAAATAACTTAACCTTCCATTCTAATACTAAAAATATACAAATCAAGTACCATTTCACACGATCTATTTTGGAAGATGAACTGTTGAAGTTGGAAAAGATACATACTAGCTAGAATATTGCAGGCATGTTGGCAAAGGTAGTAACCAGAGAGAAACTGAGTTCCTGCTTAGTTTCAGTTGGACTTCAAACATGAAGGTGAAGATGAGAAATTTTCTAGGTCCAAGGTTTGGAGCATAGTCCAGGAGATGCAATAGCAGTGGAGTTGCCGTGATCAGTCTCCAAGTGGGAGATTGTTGGTTATGGGGCTTGATCTTCCTGATTCAAAGATATTTTTGTTCAGCTGTGTTTGTACCCCAGTTTTATATGCTGTGCAGGTGACTGTACACTCATCCCAGCAGGGTGTGCAGGGGCCAGCGCTCCTAGAAGGAATTTTTATTTCCTTGTAAAATGTTGTAATTTCATAGTAACGGCTTGGTCAATAATGGGTGATTTGCAGGTCCATGGTATTGGGTATCCCGTGGTATTTTCCCATGGTAATCCCTCTTTAAAATGAAGGCATTGTAATACGACTGTGTATTGTAGTATTTTAAAGATCTCTGTGATTGTGTGAGAGAGACTATGAGAGAGTTAAGAGGAAGTTGCACTGGATGTGCCATGGGTTGTATCCCTTCATTTGCTGGACGGTATCATAAAAGGACTGGCAATTTCTCTGTGGACGTAGCCCATATTGGGTGAACCACGTATATTGGTGTCTATCTTGTATTGTGTTTATGTGTTTTATTTCTGCATCTTATTTTATGCTATTGTTCTGCGATCCTATTTACTAACAAAGTCCTCATTATCTTTGATTAGTAATTATTAATTATGTAATAACAAATAAATTATTAATTAAGATCTTAATTTTCAAGATTAAGTTTGTATTCAAAGTCATTCATTTATGAACCATCTCCCATGGATTTTATGAGATGATTTCAATTATAAATAACTGATTTAAGACTAAAAAACAAAAAATTTTATGGACCGGAAAATTAAATGTTGTATAATGCAAAGAATAAAAAGGAATTCATTTATGACCTATCTCCAATGAGCTTGAATCGTCCAGTTAACACTCATTATCAATTAATTCTATGTTTTTTTAGAAATGCATTTTTATTTCAAAGTCTACATCACATTTGTATGCTCATATTAATTCATATTATAGGCAAATAAAAGCCAATAAATGACTTTGTACCTTATTGGCTTATATGAGATGGTCGCAACTACAAACTACAAATAATTAATTTAAAAATACATATTTACAAAAAATTATGGATTGAGAAATCAAACACCTTACAATTTAAAACGTTTGAAGTCATTCATCTATGACCCATTTTCCATTAGCCTGAATAGTTTACTATGCACTCATTATCAAGTAAATCTATTTTTTCTAGAAGAATTGTATCGTTGTTTATATGAGGTTATATTTTAAAAATTACATATCACATTTATACACTCATATTAATGCATATAACTAAATACAAGTCAATAATTAACTTTGTACCTTGTTAGCTTATATGAGATGATTTCAATTACAAATAATTGTTTTAAGATTACAAATTTTAAAAAAATATGGAAAAGAAAATTCAATGCCTTACAGTTAAAAAAGTTCAAATACATTCATCTATGACACATCTCCAATGAGCTTAAAGAGTTGACTTGGCACCCATTATCAATTAATTTTATGTTTTTTTAGAAATGCAACTTTATATATATGGAGTTTTATTTAAAAAAATCACAAATCACATTTATACATTCATATTAATAGATAGAGGCTAAGAAAAGTCAATAAATGACTTCATGCCTTGTTGGCTTATATGAGATGATTGAAATCATAGATAATTGATTAAAAAACACACGTTTACAAAAAAAACTATGTATTTGGAGATCAAATGTCTTATAGTTCATTTACCTCTATGATCAATCTCCCATTAACCTCAATAGTCCACTTAGAACTCATTATAATTTTTTTTAATGTTTTTTAAGGAAGAAATGCATAATTGTTTAGATAGAATTTCATTTCAAAATTACATAACACATTTATACATTTGTATTAATGCATAAAAGTTAGTAAAAAACTGTGTGCCTTGTTGACTTCAATGAGATGATTTCAATTACAAATAATTGGTTTAAGAATACATATTTACAAAAGTTATGAACAGTGAAATAAAATTCCTTACAATTCAAAACTTCAAATACATTCTTTTATAACACATTTCAAATGAGCCAAATAGTTCACTTATAATTCATTATTAATTGATTCTATGATTTTCTTAAGAAATGCAACTTTATATATAGAGAGTTTTATTTCAAAAAGCACATATCACATTTATACATTCATATTAATGTATATAAGCTAGTAAACGTCAATAAATGACTTCGCACCTTATTGGATTTTATAAGATGATTGCAATTACAAATATATGATTTAAGAATATAAATATAAGGAAAACCATGAATTGGGAAATCAAATGTTTTATAGTTCAAAATGTTCAAACTTATTTAGTTATAACCTATCTCCCATTAGCATGTGTAGTCTACTTAGCACTATTATAAAGTAATTCTATTTTTTGGTTGTAAGAAATGCATTTTTATTTACATTGAATTTTATTTCAAATTTTTTATTTCACATTATTAAAGCATATAAGTAAATAGAAGTAAATAAAGAACTTTGTGCCTTGTTCACTCATATGAGAATATTCTAATTACAACTAATTGATTTAAGAATAAAAAATTAAAAAAAGTTATAGATGGGAAAATAAATGTTGTACGATGCAACAAGGTCAGTCTAAAAGAAATTATAAATAATAAAAAATTGTATATTAATATTATTGTCAATTTCCATATATTTAAAAAATATAAAATCATACAAATTGATTCAACAAAAATTGTGTCAAAGTTGTATTGAAATATTGCATTGTTTTTATGAACAAATTTCTAAAAAAATGTATCTTCATCTAATACAATAAATTCAATGTTCTATTGAACATTTGAATGTAGCCATGTTTCTTTTTTAAACAATGGAGTGTCTTAAAAATGGAAATAGAACATGCATAAGCCAAGTATCTTGCTCCCATCCTATATAGGTGTTTATCAAGATATGGTTTGGCTAATATCTAAGAAATTGAAAAGTATGCTTTGATGTATCTATTAGGAATACATTTGATTCTTCATATTTATCTGTATATTGGGACCGCACATCACTTAACCTTTTCTCATAGAATTGTATTATACTAATTTCTTTGCATTTTGCTTGCAAATGAGCATGGGACCTATCCCATGTGAATACAAAGTCCCCTATATTAGTATTTTATTTTTCAAGTACTTGTCAAATGCACTTGTTAGTAAATTTAATGTTCATATCACAACATCGTTTCAATTATCAAACATTTTTTGACTGATATTAACTCTCATCTACGTTGCAACCACATATATGACATTAACACATCTCCACTTCAACACTTCAATAATTCATGACATTGAAACAAAGCATTTAAAATCATTTCAAAAAATCCATTTGCTATCTATTGTCTTTTTTTCCCCATTTGTATAGAAAAAGAATTTTGCGATTTAAATGGCAATTAAAAAATATGATTACAATGTCCCATTTTAAGCAAACAAACTAATGACATTTAATTTCTATACACAACCTAATATATATTTTTTAATTTCTATGGAAAAATATTTTTTTATACAAACAAAATGAACCACCATTCAAATAATTATTTTTTAAGAGTTATAATGATCAGTTAAATTGGATTCGGAAAATATAATTACAATGGCCCGATTCAAGAAAAAAAACTAATTATTATGTTAATTTATATATACAACCTAATACAATTTTTTTATACTAGGGGAATCAACAACTGGGATGGGGCTAGTACTCGAGTGACACAAGGTCTAGGGGTCCAATCCCGTCCGCTACCACTATACCCCTAGGTGCACCAACACAACATGCAAGCATGGGGCATGGGTAAGTCAGGATTTTTTGAACTCATGGACTCTATTACAACATATCATCTCATTTTCAAGTAAATTTCCAATCGAGCCACACCCTTGCGAGCTAATACAATTTTTAAATTTCAAGCAAACAAACTAATTATATGTTACTTTCTGCATGCAACCTAATACAATTTTTTAATTTGTATGGAATAAAATATTTTTATAGGAACTGATTTAACCACCATTCAAATGTAATATCCTGATTTTGACTCCATTTCATTTAACATGTAAATGATGTAATATCGTTATGAAATCGTGGTGAGGAGCTCAAGGCCAAGGTCCCACCATCGATTTAGCGTTAAAATTGATGCATATGGTTTGTGTGCTAGCTAGGAACAATATAAATCGTAAATATCATGTAGATATGCATTTTAATAAATTACCCACAACTAGCTATGCAATGCAACAAGAGTATGGGGGCATGGTTTTTACAAGGAAATGGGAGGGAAATATTCAAACCCTTGGACCAATAAAGCCAAGCCAAGTGTTAATGAGAGAACCCATGAAATTTCAACTACTCATGTTGACTTTTGTACCCAATAATTTATTTCTCCCAAGAGTTTGTTGAAATAGTTATTATTTGGGGAAATGTAGAGGTATGGCTGCCCAAATTCGGGTATGGGAAGGACACCATTTTTGGAAAACGTGTTTTGGCTTCTTGGGAAAGAAAAGAGCCATGACATTTCTCCCTAAGCCATTCTTCACCCATCAGTTTTTCTCTCCCACGAGTTCTGGGCTAGTTGGGCGTTTTCCTCCATGATTTTTTTTGTGTTTTCCTTCATTCTTAGTTGGGAGAAGGGAATTTTTGTGATATAGAACAATGAGGAAGAAGAGGAATCCAGTTTGGGGATCCTGGGAGGTTTTTTTTCCATCTAAATGCGTATATACCCGTGGGAGAAATCGGTTTTTCTCGTGGTCGATTTCCCTTCCCACAACTTGATTTGGGTGCTACGATTTGGAGAAAATCCATGGACATTTTATTTTGTACAAACCACAGTTGAAAACATTTTTCTATGCCAACAATTGTGCTTGCTGTGTGTAGAAAGAGTATGTTGGGGCATGAGTAATGGGTATCCATTGCTTTGGCTTGAGCTTGAGTGCAAGCATCCAAAAATAGAAGAGGGTTCACATTTGGCTTGATAAACCCACCTATGGACTGGCTTGGTTTAGATGTGATGTTCATTTTGCTGTGCATGAGCTTGAGGGTTCCCATTCCTTGTGGAAATCATTCCCAGCTCGGGGGTGGAAATTGTGTTGAAAGATTGATGAACACAATTTGCCTATGGCTGGGTGGAACGTTGTAGCTGCATAGCTAGTTGCTCGGGACATCGTTGTTTCAAGATAAGTATTCTCTATGTGTATTAAACTTTGCAATGTTTTTAATTATTTTCTGTTTTAATTATGTTGATGAATGCATGTGAAATGTGTGTGGATATAGATTTTACTTCCACTATGTTTATTTGATTATGCATCTGCACGCATATGCATTTAATTGATTTATGAATTGTCAATGATGAATGGGGCTGAGTTGTTGTAAAATCCCTAGAATGTTAGTGTCATGTTCCCTTCCTTGCATTGGATCAATGGGAGGGGACGTGACCGATTGGTATGAGAGCGCAGGTTACAACATTGGGACTGTATGGGACAAATCTGACCATTTGCAGAGATAAGACCCCTTCCTGATCACCACTGATCATCAGGAAAATTTTAAAAATTTCAAAAATTTTCTAAGTTTTTGAAGTTTTTGTTTAAGTGTATGTCAGCACAAAATTGGAAAAAGCACCGAAAATATTGACGAAGAAATGTAAAGGTCGCTGATACATTTTAGTGAGAAAAAAAAAAGGTTTCCGAAAGGGGCATTTCAGTGCGAAAATGAAATTTGCGCAAATCGGCGACAAATTCAAAAACTCGTCGAAACAGGTCAGCGCAAGAAAAGTGAGCTGATCGATGGAAAAGTGGAAGTGTGCTGATTGGCGGAAAAGCCGAAATTGTGCTAATCGACGAAAAATTCAAAAGGTCATCAAAACAGGTCATCATAAAATTGAAGTTGCGCCGATCGACAAGAAACTAGAAGTGCGTCGATCGGGTCGGCGAGAAATTTGAAGTTGCGCCGATTGGCTTGAAAAGGACAAGTTCGCCGAAACAGGTCGATGTCAAATTGGAAAGTGTACCAATTGGAAACAAAATTAAAATTGCGCAGATCGGCGACAAAACGAAAATTTCGCCGAAAATGCTTTCGGAGCAAAATGGAAAAGTGTGTCGGTCGGAGGAAAAACGATAAGTCCACCGAAATGGGTCGGTGACAAAGTGATAAGTGTGTTGATCAGAGGAAAATTGCAAAGTTTGCCGAAACAAAGAATTTCAACAGTTTTCCAGGAATATTTTCAGGTGCCAGAAGTTGGAAAATGGCATTGAACTTATGCGCCAGATTGCAAAAAATCGATAGATTTACAAAAAAAAAAAAAATGAGGGCGCTCCCCTCGATGGGAGAAATTTCCCTTGACCCCCGTCACCCCCCTGAGATATTGTTAATTGTGAGAAAAAATTTTGTGGGGTGAAATGGAAATTTCGCACCTTGATGTGGTAACTTAGATGGTTCTGTAATTTGACAATAATTGTCAATATGGATTGTCTCCATAATGCATGGAAAACATTTTGGTATTTTTAAGAGTGTAATGAGGCTAGAATGTAGGAGAATCAACATAAGGTTCTTATTTTGAAACAATTTTCAGTTGTTTCAAATAGCAAGTAGAGAAAATCCTCTAGGCTTGAGTGAGCAAGAAATTCTCATTATGGGTGACCTCCAAAGTAGCCGAAATTTTTGGAAAGGCCTTACATGATTGTGCATGAATACTAGATATGGAAGTAATTCAAAGTGAGTAAATGTTATGGTATCAAGATCATGGTAATGGTGCTATCCAAATAAAAGTGGAGGCACATTTGGGATCATGATCATGGTAAAATTGATGGTTAACTAACAATGTGAAGAATTGAAGCAAGCCTGGTTGGATGCTTAGTGACAAGGTAGTTCCACTAATGAGAAAGGATACTCAATTGAGAGTATTATGGTAATTCATGTTGACATGTGGAAAAACATGTTGAATGGATAACAAGACACTCTTGCAGATTGTATTTTATAAGCACGAGATGGAATAAGGGAACTAAAAAGAAGTGATGTTCCTTAGCCAGAATGTATGAAATAAATTCTCTATGCTCATAATGTGCAATATGAATTGCATAGAGGGGTTGTGGAAGCCTTATTAAGAGTAATTGGTTGTAATATCCATTATGGAGGAGTAATAGTCATGTCTAATCATTGGATAATGAAAGGGACCAATAATGGACATTGGTTCCTTGGATAAGAACACATCCAATGTACTATTGTTAGTAATAGATGCAATTTGAATTGAAAGGAAGAGCCATGAGAACTCTTGATCATCAAAGAGGGATATTGTATTCCATGAAATATTGCTCAACAAGTAATGGAATAGGTTATCGAGTAAGGGACATGTAACTTGTAAAGATGATGGGTAAATCATCCTTGTGGGCAAGTGCATGCATGATCAGGGAAGTCACAAGATATGAGTTAGTAACTTATGAGTAAGTAACAAGAATGGGTAAGGCAATTCCATTATCCCAAAAGTTGTCACTCATAAGAATAAGACATCCCAATATGTGGAATTGGCATGTGGCTCAAATAGTGACATGGTGGCCATGCAAAGGCTACTAATTGTGGAATGAGGCATTCCCATGTGTGAATCAAGTATGTGGTTCAGAATTGTGGCAAATATTTCCATGAGAAAGAAAAGGAAGTATCATAGTTGAATAAGGTGCAAGGGCATATAATGGACCTATAAAAGACTCCTTATGGAGTTGATATTGAATCAATTGCAGTGTTGATTAGTGCTAGGAAGTTAAGAAAGGTTGAGTTGAACTTGGCAATAATTTTCAAAAGCAATTGGAGTAGTAAGGCAATGCTGATAAAGAGGGAAATTTCTCACCTTAAACTATTTCATTTTATAGCATAAGAAATGCATTCTTGGAAAGTAGAAAGTATGAATGTTATACATGAGCATATGTATTGGATTGTTGCTTGGTGAGAAAATCATAGCTAATGATTCCTTGTGTGCTTGCTAGTGAGGCCATGCAATTGGATCAGCTATGATGTGGAAGAGGAAGTCCCTGCTATGATGAGGGATTGGAAAGGGATAATTACTTAAATCCTCTCTTGCTATTGTATTTATATTTTATGAGTTTTATATACATAAAATTATAGCATATGAATGCTGAAAATGCAAGAGATCATATAGATGAAATGAATATGCACTAGTGGGAACATTAATAGATACTGCATAGTGCATGTGAAGGTGTTTGTGCATGTATACGATATTGCATGTTGGTAAAATAGTGAGGTTTTACATATGCAATGAGCCACTTAAGATAATTATTGTGGTTGTTAATAATTAGTTGTGTTGGAATTGGTTGTAGGACCAAAGACAATCGAAGCATGGATAAAGATGTACATGATGTTGTTGCATATGACCAACAACCTTATGAAGAAAGGTTGGGGAAACGAATATATGATCAAGAGGTTGGTGGAATGATGGTGTAATCCTTTGTAAGATACCAACTGATCAGGTAACATCAAAGGTGTTAATGGAATCCATGCAGGTAATGGTCTATTTATGTTGCGTACAAAAGGGAATTGGGTACGAATCCCTTGAGCCATGTTTAATAATCATAAATTCGTATGTATGTGATGTTGAATGCCCTTATGTGACTAATATCCCATTGGGTATGGTGAGGTATAGGGTAGTAAGGACAATGATCCTTATACTATCTAACTATTTAGAATTTTGAATGCATTCATATAAAAATATATCATGCCATGTGTATATGTTGGTTATGTATTTAATAACCAAAGCAAGTGAGGACTTATGGTCCTGTTATGGAAGTGCATGCCATATGAGATAGTCATGGTTAAGGCCATAATGTGGTTGGAATGGTAATTCTATAGTTATACACAAGTATCCCATGAACCCCCCTATTGGTATTAATTTGGGATGAAACCTCTTTTCCAACAACCAAGGAGCGAGTGAACTCCTGACGTGTTGTTCGGGTGGAGAAGGAAGGCACCCAAATACGTTAACCAAGTGAATGGGGAGATGGTTGGGTGATGTGTTAAGGAATTAGCTAGACCTTCCAACACATCACGGTGGAATGCATGACATAGCATTATGGTATCCATGAATCAATGCAAAGCGACATTGAGTGGATATACATTAAAATCTTATGTAAACTTTGTGATTATTTATGCATATGTGTGGGTACATATGTTGAGAGGTATTGTGTGAATGCATGGTTGTGTCATATATTTCATTGCAATTCATTAATAACTAAAATGATAGAATTATTGGCAATTATGAGATCATTTCATGAGCTGCTATGGATGTAAGAAAATAATTGCATGAAGAAGGTAGTCATGTTTGATGGGCTACCAAAAATGCTCTGTTGGGAGGACAGAGTTGCCTGAATGGTTACGATTGTGTAATCATGAGAATTGGAAGTTTTATTTAATTTGCAAGGATAATGTGACTGTATCTTGCAATTTTATTGTGATAATAATGCACATAAAGTAGATTTGTTTCATTGTCTTTGAGATAATAACAATTGATAGTGTTTGAATTATTGACTATTATAATTACGAGATCACTTCAGCGATTGTTGTAACAATGAAAATATTATATGTATGGATACTCACAAAGTATTTGACTGATTGAAAATTTCAGATTACAGGTAGAATTGTCTTGGATATGGCAATGCAGGTAAGTCCATAATAAAGAATGGAATCTACCATGTGCAAAAGCCAAAAATTCTGATAAGGGTCTCATGATTGTGAAACTTAATTTATGTATGAAACATATTGTAAATTTCAGATTTGAAATTTTGTTAATAATTACTAATGATTGTTTGGCTTATCTAGAATTGTGTCAAGAGGAAATGTTGTAGGTGGATGTCTATGTTATGGGAGAAAGTGTAAAACCATAATGGACAGAGTTCTACCATTTACATGAGCCAAACAATATGAGGGTGGCCTCATGGTTAAAAAAATATAATTTCTGTAGGAGACATAATTGTAATTTAGATTTGAATTTGATTATTAATGTCATTGATTTGTTGATTGTTTGTGAAGTGTGTCAGGAGGAAACATTGCAGGAATACCATGTGTTACTGCTTGCAAGAGCTAAACATCATGAGAAGGAACTCATGTTTGGAAATCTAGTTTCTGTATGAAACATATTTGAGAAATTCTATAATTGAAATTATTATGATGACATCTCATGTGAACTACATGCTTGTGTGTAATGCAGGTGAGATGGTGAAAATATGCCATTGGGGTAGATGTTAGCTGCTAAAGTTGAAAATGGAAAGGAAATGCCAAGAGTGTCTTGGGTTTGAGAAACCCTGTAAAAAATTCCGTATGTGTGCTTGTCTCTCCGTAGTCTCGTTAAACTCAGTAAGAGCATGGGTACTCAGGAGGCTTGCATGGGCATTGGTAGCCTTTCTATGCTTAGATTGAAGAGCACTAGAGGGATGGGTACGCCCGAGGGACTGTGTAGTAGAGAAGGGGTACCATCCTTGTGTCGTGTGAGTGGCTATTGTGGGGCCATGCTATCCTACAGTTAAGTGATTTGCCTATGGAGTTCCTGGAGGGAACCACTGGTTTGCATAGGAGAAGGAGCCATGTAATTGCATTCTTCTTTTTATTTCCCGATAAACCCAGTAGAGGTGCTGGCTTGGAAATGGTTTTTGTATGTTTGATAAGCGCAGTCGGAGAACTAGCTTAGCATACTGGTTAATGGAATGCCTGATAAACCCAGTTGACATACTGGCTTGGCATTGGTTATTTGAATGATGTGGTGTAGCCAACGTGCTGGCGTAACATTTGTTTTATACATATGCACAGGTGATCCGAGGCTTGCAGAAACTTGGATACCTTTCAATGGACACCCTAAAGAGCACTGGAAGAGGTGGGTATGCTCGAGGGACTGTGTAGCAGAGAAGAGTTACCATCCTTGTGTTGGGTGGGGGAGGTATTGTGGGTACCATAGTTGTTTGAAGTCAATGAGGGATACCTGTGGAGCTAAAGGAAGATGCTCATGTAGATAAGTAGTTGGTTTATCTTGCATCTTCTTGTTTATTTAATGCGAATATACGTGTGTATATGATTCAACTATGGTTTTTAAACTCTTGTTAAGAGATGGATCCTATGAAAATGGATTTGACATGTGAATTGAATCAATGTTTGAGTATAGGTATTACTAGATGCAAGGACCTTGAAGGCATCTTAAGGATGAAATGGGCATGCGGTTGTCCTAAAAGGCTTAGTATGAGTAGCTAAGGATTGGAAAGAGATCCAATGGACGTTGATGAAGAGAGAGAAAGGCATTGGAGTTGCACCTGAAAAGAAGGATATGGAACCTTGCTAAAAATAAAGAGAACACCAAGGACTGTGTTATTCCAAGGGGGAGGGGATTGCAATATCCCGATTTTGACCCCATTTCATTTAACATTTAAATGATGTAATATCGTTATGAAATCATGGTGAGGAGCTCAAGGCCAAGGCCCCACCATCGATTTAGCGTTAAAATTGATGCGTATGGTTTGTGTGCTAGCCAAGCACAATAGAAATCGTAAATACCATGTAAATATGCATTTTAATAAACTACCCACAACTAGCTATGCAATGCAACAAGAGTATGGAGGCATGGTTTTTACAAGGAAATGGGAGGGAAATATTCAAATGCTTGGATCAATAAATCCAAGACAAGTGTCAATGAGAGAACCCATGAACTTTCAACTACCCATGTTGAATTTTGAACCCAATCATTTATTTATCCCAATAGTTGGTTGAAATAGTTATTATTTGGGGAAATGGAGAGGTATGGCTGCCCAAATTCGGGTATGGGCAGGACACCATTTTTGAAAAACGTGTTTTGGATTCTTGGGCAAGAAAAGAACCACAAAATTGCTCCCCAAGCCATTCTTCACCCATCAGTTTTTATCTCCCACGAGTTTTGGGCTAGCTGGGCATTTTCCTCCATGAATTTTCTGTGTTTTCCTTCATTCTCAGCTGGGAGAAGGGCGTTTTTGTGATATAGAATAGTGGGGAATAAGAGGAATCCGGTTTGGGGGTCATGGGAGGTCATTTTTGCCTTCTAAATGCGTATATACTTGTCGAAGAAATCGGTTTTGCTAATTGTGGTCGATTTCCCTTCCCACAAGTCGATTTGGAGAAAATCCATGGACATTTTGTTTTGTACAACCCACAGTTGAATTTTTTTTCTATGCCAACAATTGTGCTTGCTGTGTGTAGAAAGAGTATGCATGGGCATGAGTTATGGGTATCCATTGCTTTTGCTTGAGCTTGAGTGTAAGCATCAAAAAATAGAAGAGGGTTCACATTTGGCTTGATAAACCCACCTATGGACTGGCTTGGTTTAGATGTGATGTTCATTTTGCTGTGCATGAGCTTGAGGGTTCCCATTCCTTGTGGAAATCATGCCCAACTCGGGGGTGGCAATTGTGTTGAGAGATTGATGAACATAATTGGCCTATGGTTGGGTGGAACGTTGCAGCTACATAGCTAGTTGCTCGGGACATCGTTGTTTCAAGATAAGTATTCTCTATGTGTATTAAACTATGCAATGTTTTTAATTATTGTTTGTTCTAATTATGTTGATGAATGCATGTGAAATGTGTGTGGACATAGATTTTACTTCCGCTGTTTTTATTTGATTATGCATCTGCACACATATGCATTTTATTTGATTTATGACTTGTCAATGATGAATGGGGCTGAGTTTTTGTAAAAGCCCCCGAATGTTAGTGTCATGTTTCCTTCCTTGCATTGGATCAATGGGAGGGGACGTGACATCAAATCATTGAATTTTAAAGAGTTATAATGGTTAGATAAATCATATTTGAAAAATATAATTGCAATGGCCCAATTCAAACAAACAAATTAATTATATGTTAATTTCTACATACAACCTAATACAATTATTTAATTTCTACGGAATAATATATTTTTTTAAGAACACATTAAACCACCATTCAAATCACTAATTTTTAATAACTCAATACTTAATCCAAATAAATAAATAATAATATTTTAATTTCTAGTAACGATACACCAAACCACCATTCCTTATATGAATATTATGAAATAGAAGTTAAATTGAAAAATAATAAGTAATAATACACCACACATAAATAATCACTAAAAAATTAAAATTCTAATCATTATGTTTATGTCCATACAAAGCTACAAAATATAAAATTAAGTCATCAAATGTAAAATGAGCAAGAATTTATATTATACCTGAGAAATTTGTGTATACATGAAATAGACAGAATTTATCTTAAGATATTAAAGATCATTTAAGATCCTTCAAAATATCTCGCACATTTCGTGCATTGCATAATTTATTCAATATTCTCATAGATCACTAATCAACCATTTATCTTCTTAATTCTTTCCATTGAATCAAGTGGAAAGAATAACATTTTCTTTCACTCTATTAGGTGAACAATTTCTACCATATTAGTGTTAATTGCATAATATTGAATATGTTTTCTACACTTTTTTCAATTGTTTAGTGTGTATAACATCTATTGAATTGTGTCAATGACCTTCTATCCCCCATGTTGTTTGCAATTTGAATACAAATTGATCTTGCAATGTTTTTGAAACCAACTTTCTCAAAAATTTTGTTGTGTTTTGTTTTAAACTTTGAAGTCATTCATTTTTGAAACACATTCCAAGAAATATTTTTACATGTGGAAAAAAACAAAATGATTTTTTCTCTATTGTACTATAATCCACAATCCTTCCCATTTTCTCAATATTTTCTTTTTCTTTTGCATCATCATCAATGCTCTAATAGAAAACAATGCCATTCAATTAAAAAATAACTAATTTATTTTCACTTATTTTGGATGCAAAACAATAATAGATAATATAATCAAACCATTAATTCAAGTTGTTGAAAAAATACACTCACATTCGGTATTTTTTATACTATTTATAGATGAGCCATTATTCTCTTGTATTTTCTTCATAGAACATGGAGACAAAAATTTTAAAATTTCAATCAAACACCAATAATACTTCTTTTAGTTAGATTTTATTGTATAACAACTATTTGTTTTTAATGAAAACAGTTAAAAATCTATATTGAAAAGTTGGAAACAATCAAAATTTTCCAAAATTATTCCACCCAAAGGAGCAAGTGGGCAGGAGTTCAAACAACCAGTCCAAAGGATCCTTTCTATGAGAATAATTGTCAAAATTGCTCCATCTTCTACATATCCATTTATACTATAAGGGATATGCAAGATTCAAAAGATTATGCATGTATTCAATTATATTTTGTACATGTCCACCTTAAACTTGGACGTGATCCTCTACCTCGTCCATTCTCATATCCATAAGAGAAATATGATAGGAGATATGCCTTGTGATTGTGACTAGCCTGTCCCAACGAGACTACATAATTTGAAGCATAGCCATAACATCATAAATATCTACCAATATGGCCCTTAGATCCACTTTCCATGACAACATTTTGGACTCTACGCGCTCCTCCCTTCTCAGACCCAAATCACTAGACACCCAATCCTCACACCTGACATGAATAGATAGGGATGAAATTTTCTGAATGTTTGACCCATAATTTGAACTAAGGGGATGTCAAAGCTTCAGTCGATCAACAATTCTAGCTTCACCCAATAGTTCACAAGGGAGAGGAACGAAATACTGAGCACCTCAAGGTGTAGGAAAGCGTACCCTGAGAAAAGACCTAGACGGAAAATCAAGCAAGAAAAATACCTTTGAACACTCGAGACAGAGACATGAGATGCTGCAGATTCGAGAGCTGGAACAAGAACCTAAGAATTGAAATCACGAGGGGAATTCCAAGCATCATGAGATAGGTATCCCTCCATAAAAGGGATAATTACTACAATAACTCTTTTCATGTGGGCTCTGAAGGAGAAGTATAACAAATAAATCTTTCACAGGGGAGAAACACAACACCAAATCGACTTCAGGACTCTTCCATAGGACATGTGGCTTGTATTTCCCATGCAAAGGGTTGCAATATTTAATGCCATCAATTCAAACGTTTTAAAATTTAAACCAAGACTTATACCAAGCATACATATTCCCATAGGATCCATTTATGCTTATATAGACCATCACTTCTAACACAAACCCCTTATCCAAGAGGAGTCCTTGATTTTCCAAAGCATCAACGAATGAATTATTATGCCTTCATACATGGAAGAGATGTAGGTCCTTACTCTCCTTGGGAAACTGAAAGACACACTTCTGTGTTAGTCCATGGGGAGTTTCCTCTTTTCCCAGATCATTCCTAACAATGCAGATGACAAGAAGGGAATCTCCAAATATGAGAACTTCCCCCAACTGATGCGCATCGAGGAGTTTGGATCCCATCATCAGAACTAACCATTCTACTTGATTGTTTGTTGCTATTCCTAGCCCCCAAGTGAAGGTATTCATGATTTCCTCCCAAGTTCCAATAAGGCCCCTCCCACACCTTCCACCCCTCATATAACACCTATTTAATGCTTATTTGATAATGAAAGAAGAAGATTAACATTGTAACTTTTAAACATAAAGATATATTTATATATACCTTAATTAACACAAAGGCTTGATTTTTATTTTTGTTATTCTTATTCATCACTATAATAAACATTTGAAATGTTATTGTTGGAACATAATTCCCATCTAGACCTTGGTTAATAATCCTTGCATAAGGTTCCAAGTGTTTAATGTAAGTTGTTCCATGGTTTGGCTTCATAGTGCCCAGTATAGGGGGTCTGTCCACATATTAGACTAGTGGTTTGTCATTATAGCCAAGTTTATCCACAAGTGCGCCCATTTCCTTATTCTGGGGAGTCAAAGGAACCCTACTTAATGCATTTAATGAGGCAGGCACACCACTTCCCTATTTTATGGGATAAGGTTGGACCAAGGGTGCTAATGCACTGGAAATGGTCAAATTGCTCATTAATGGCCACTACCAAAGCCCTAAACCACCTAATTCACCCTCATAATGATTCCATCCACATTTATTGACTTGCCTAACTTCCTCATAGTCCTCATAGGTTCATTGGACCTCATTATGGCCCAATATAGGAGTTACACTTGGCACAATGTCATAGATTGGGGGAATTACTCCACTAAGTCTAGCATTAATGTGAGCTAATCAAATAACCACTAAGCCTCTTGATTTTGTCTCTTGAGAGAATCTATATATTGTACACATGTTTTTGAACAATAATGTAATGGAAGATCAATCCACATGAGTGTTTTTGCTCTTGTGTTCTACTTAATATTTTCTTCATATTTCTTCTATTTTTCTGTCAATGTTTGGTAAATTCTAAGTGAAGCTTGCTCTAGTAATCTAAATACACCTATGAAACATATAGAATTTGACATGGTATCTGAGCACCATAGGGGATCCTAGTATTGCTTCCAAAATAGGTTTCCAAGTGTGTGTTTTGCAGGTTCCTACAACAACATCAGTATGGATTCGAAAGCAGTTCCTCTCCTCTCTGCATTCAACTATTCAGAGTGGAAAGAATATGTGTGCATATCTCAAGACAAAATGTCTCTTTGATGTGTCCATTGGTGCTGTGACCGAGCCAGAGTCCTATGAAGAGAAGTGTGATTGGCTCAATGACTGTGATAGAGCGTATGGAACTGTGTGTCTGACTATACCTCCTAGAATGCATTATCTCATTGGTTCTGTTGAGTATCCATTTGAGCTTTGGAGAAATATAGATAAATCTCTTGGCATGCAGAAATAAGATATTAGCTATATGGAGAGCAAGCAAATGGACACCTACTCATGTGTTCTCCCTCCAAAGGTCTCGGCCTCATGCATTTCTCAAGAAGTTGTTCAAATTGAAGAAGAAGAAGAAGATGCAGATTCAACAAATGATCCAGGTCAACTTTCTTCCTCTGTGGATTCCTCTGTTTTCCATGAAGCTGTTTTTCATGAAGTTAAAATACGAGCCACTGCCATCAATACTGTTGAATATATGTCTCTCCATTCCACTTCTTTCTCCTCTATTGCTTCTATTATGAATGTTAAAGATGCCTTGCTGATTGGTGATCGTAGTGAGCCTTATCTAGAAGAGGTTCTTTCTTCATATGAGAGTATTGGTTCGAAAGATGGTCAAGGAGAAGTTTGGAAGTCAAGTGCAGATCTCTCATTGCTTCACACTCTTTTGCTTCATATGTCTTCCTACACCATGACTAACAAAATTTCTTCAAGTTCACTTGAAGATGAAGAAGACTTAGCCATCACATTGGCACACTTGGGACTCTTGTTCCTCTTTCTTGGAGCTGATTACAAATCTCTTGGTTTGATGTTGATGCTTCAAGAGCCTTATGATTCACTTGGGGTCACTTATTCTCAAGCATGTCAAGTCTCTTTTGGACTTGTCACCCTGGTTGGTTCGAAGATCAAGTCTGAAGAGCAGCATTCCCTCTACTATCAGTGTTACTCAGTTGTTCTACATGGCCTCAATTTCCATCATGCAACTGTACATATACATGATCTAGTTGAGCACATTCCTCTTCTTCCCAAGAAGAAGGTTCCTCCAGACATATGATCAAGTTCACACCTACTTGTGTTTTGGAGTAGTTCAATTTATTTTTGGTGTATTTCATGTCCATTCTAGAGGGAGGATTTTCCCCATGTGGCTTTTCCTCTTTCCTCACTTACATGGATGAATAATGTAAAGGGTGACCATAAGCCTTTGTTGCTTGGGCCCTCATAATAATTTTCTTTTCTCACTACCGTTTTCACTTAAGGGGGGGTGTTGGAACATAATTCCCATCTAGACCTTGGTTAATAATCCTTGCATAAGGTTCCAAGTGTTTAATGTAAGTTGTTCCATGGTTTGGCTTCATAGTGCCTAGTCCATGGGGTTTGTCCACATATTAGACTAGTGGTTTGTCATTATAGCCAAGATTATCCACAAGTGTAACCATTTCCTTTTTCCGGGGATTTAAAGGCTCCCTACTTAATGCATTTAATGAGGCAGGCACACCACTTCCCTATTTTATGGGATAAGGTTGGACCAATGGTGCTAATGCACTGGAAATGGTCAAATTTCTCATTAATGGCCACTACCGCTCATTAATGGCCACTACCAAAGCCCTAAACCACCTAATTCGCCCTCATAATGATTCCATCCACATTTATTGATTTTCCTAACTTCTTCATGGTCCTCATAGGTTCATTGGACCTCATTATGGCCCAATATAGGAGTTACACTTGGCACAATGTCATAGATTGGGGGAATTACTCCACTAAGCTTAGCATTAATGTGATCTACTCAACTCACCACTAAGACTCTCTATTTTGTCTCTTGAGAGAATCTATATATTGTACACATGTTTTTGAACAATAATGTAATGGAAGATCAATCCACATGAGTGTTTTTCTCCTGTGTTCTACTTAATATTTTCTTCATATTTCTTCTATTTTCCTGTCAATATTTGGTAAATTCTAAGTGAATCTTGCTCTAGTAATCAAGATCCACCTGTGACACACATATAATTTGACACTTATGAATTGTTATAAGGATTAAATTTTTAAAAATAACAAGAGAAACAACATGACAAGTTATAAGTACCTGATATGATATTGTGTTCATGATTATAGCTTTGCACCTCATCATTATCTTTGTTCTCCTTGTTTCTCACCATATTAAACATATGAAAAATATGAATTGTGAAAATGATTAGAATTCATTAAACATCAAGACAAATGACTTTACAAGTTATAAGTACCTGATTTGATATTGTGTTCATGATTATAGCATTGCACCTCATCATTGTCTTCATTCTCCCTATTTTTCACTATATTAAACATACAGAATATTATGAATTATGAGAATGAATAAAATTCATTAAACAACAAGACAAGCAACTTTACAAGTTATAAATACCTGATATGATATCATGTTCTCGATAATAGCTTTGTTTCACAATCTTCATATTACCATGTTTATTCCCGTTATTTGTCTCTATAAGATACATGTAGCTTGTTATGAATTGTGACAATCAATAAAACCATTGAATACTAAAACAAACAATAAAACATGTTAAGTAGCTAATATGATATCATCTTCTTGATTATAGCTTTGTTTCAAATTCACTTGATCATTGTCTTTGTTTTCCTTGCTTGTCACTATAATAAAGATAAGAAATGTTATGAATTGTGAAATTGAATTAAATTCAATAAACAACAAGACAAACAACTAGACAAGTTATAACATATGATGTTCTTTATTATAGCCTCTGTTGACACCAGGTCTGAGGAAACCTAAAATTTTTGCTAAAAGGTCCTAAAAGAGAAAAATCATCACAAAAAGGGTTGAATTGAAGGTTTTTATATAAAAGTATAGGATAAAAACCCATATTTATAAAGTCCGCCAGCAAATATAGGTAAGGGTTAAACTTCGGTCAAGTTCCACTGGTGGAGATTATATAGATCAAGATCTACGACTAATATCACCCCCGCGTCGCCAAAGTGATCGTCAACAAACAGCGGTGGGCGGTAGCAGACATAATACCACCAGGGCACGTGTCCGATGTTCATTCATCCGCGTATGGGTAGAGTGGTATTGGAAACCACCATAGCGTCGGGCGGAACCACCCATTATGGAAATACGGAGGGATATATTACGTGGAAAGTTTGGTAGGGCCATGGCATGTGGCACTATACTTTGAAATGATCGGAGGGTTGAAATACATACCTAGATAAAATCAACGGCCAGCGTTTCATCCGCGGCCAGGAACATGCACACGGGATATAAGGAAAAGCGGTCGCGGAGAATAAACCACCATAACAGGTGTCAACAGGTGGTGCATCCGCGCGGGGAGCAAACCGGGAAAGGAAACAGCCTTTTCGATCGCGGATACCATCGGTGGAATAAAAGGAAACGAGATCTGACGGCCCAAAACGAAGCCTCGAAGATCAACGGTTGGATATGACCCGCGTTCATTAAGGTGCAAGGATGTTAATTTAAAAAGGCTTATATAAAAAGAAAGGGCTCCACATAACGACATTTTGCATGTGTCGTTATCCTGGAGAGCTCCGAAGACTGGTGGAAGCTGGCGATTGCGACAGAAGGCGAAAAGCGAGCACTTACAGGTAGGGTCTGGTGACCTGTCACACTTTTTAAACGGAATTTTGTTTAAAAGAAGCGTTTAAATGGAGACTGTGCAAGATATAGACGTTTTTAGGTCAAAAGATGCCCTAGAAGACAGAGATGAAGATGTTTACGATACCCTAATTAGGTTTCCGGTCTCCGATGTAAAAATTAGGTTGTCTGAGTTGTTAAAAGAGGGTATAGACCCCCATAGGGTTCACCAGTCGTCTCTGATAGCTTTTTGCCCAGACCAATTTCCTGTTTTCCCAGAATTCGTCTCCTGGTGTGCCGAAAATTATTCCCGGGAAGAAAGAGTCGTTTTAAACAGCCAGAAAACCAGAGCCATTTGCAAAATCAAGCCAGCCGAATTGATTAGAGCCCTGGAAGTAGATTTGCCCCAAACCCTGGACCCTGAGGTTTTTTATGAGGTCTCAATTATTGAAAATTTTCATCATGCTTCTCAGAGTGATAGGGAAATATTTTTGTCGACGTGTCTCATACCAGAGACTAGCATTTCAGAACTCCCTTACCCTTTAGATATCAATCTTTTTAATGAAAATACTCAGTTGGTCTTGACACTGTTGGCCGTAGTTTTAGGGTTAGATACGGATTTGTATATTACTGAGTTTCAATTGAGTCTATTGTACAGAATAAGTATAGTCCAGTCGGGGATTGACGAAAGTCAAATTCCGCGACTTAATTTTGAAGCATTCATAGCAGAAAGGATTCATGACCAGATGGTCAATTTTTCCACCCACAGACATTTCAGGTTTCAGGCCTTTTTAATGAGAATGATTATGGTATCCAGTTAGGAAGAATTACAGTTCCCAGAAATTGTTTTCACAACTCCACTGGAAAATAATATGCTCAATTTTATCAACTACATGCTCTCAGCGATCTTTAGGATGATTTTCAGAAAAAATCTGCCTAGAGTACTGCCGGAAATGCAGGTATCAATGCAATTGAATACAGAATATGCTACGGGGGATTGGTTTTTATCGAAAGATAGTACAGTAGTCAGATTGTATGGATTCAAACATAAACCCTATGTGTTACCAGCATTCCTCACTTTGAGGATTTTTGCCTTGGAATTCTTAAGACAGAAGTTGATTGTAGAAGATAACAATTTTTTAGTTCACAGACAAGCAACGGATATTAAATACCCTTTCACATTAGGTCCGTTCACAATAAAGAATAAGAACGCTGCTGTGTATATAGAGAAGTTGTTAAAAGACATGAATTTTGAGACAGATGCAGCTATGGAGTATGACCCATTAAATATCATATCCAAACGAAGAATTGAGCATCGTATCAAGGCTCTGAATCATCAGATCATTGAAGGAATGGCGGACAGAGCCAACTGGCTCGAATACAAAGAGGAAATTATTCCGGACACGTCCGACAAAGAAATGTCATTGGTAGAAGCAACGGCGGAGACAGAAAGCGAAATAAATACTGCATTGGTGGGGTCCAAAAGACCTATACAGGACATCATGATCATCGATGATGAAGAGACGGAAAAAGGAAAAAGATTGAAAACCGATGAGTCACAAGAGTTGACAACAATTTCAGAAGAAGCAAAAGTGACAAAAGATGAAATACCAGAGGTTACAGTGAAGGAGTACAATATTGAAGAAACCCCTGTAGGGGGTGATGTAAATAGACCCAGGAATATCATGGACATATTTGATGAGCATAGTAAAAATAAACAGGAATCCGCGAAACAAACAAGTCAATTGTTTCCAAAGGTCAGGAGTATATCTAATAATGAGGTGAGCTTATTTACCAGCAGAAACATCCAAGAAAATTCTTTGAAATTTTCAGTTGTAACAAAAAACAAGATCTCAGAGATGAAGATAGACTTGTCAAAAGTAAATGCCCCTGATAAAATTTTGTTACATAGACAAGCTGGAGAGGTCATATACTCAGATTATTTGGGGGTCACATTGAGAGCAGACAAACTGAAGAATTCAGTAGACAAATTAAATAATCAGTTGAGACAGGAAAAGGCAGAGAATAAGTCTCGACAACAGCAAATTAAGAAATTACAAATAGATCTGACTAATAAAGATGGAGATGCAGCCACAAAACTGCTCAAGGAGAAGGAAGATATGATCTTAACATTGAGACGAAAATTAAAAATCCCAGATACTGTACTTATTCAAGGCGCAGAATTGACAGTATTAGAAAAAGAGAAAGAAGAACTATCTAATGAAGTAAATGATGTCACTGCTAAAATGTTAAAGCTTTCTGACGAAAGGGATTATTGGGAAAAAGAAAAGATCATTTTAGAAGAACAGTTGGCAGCAGCAAGAAAACAATTAGCAGAGAATAGTCAGCAGCAAGTACAGACAGGCTCAGAAGAAGATAAGACTGGGGTAGATGGAATTTTACAGGCAATGTCACAAATAAGTTTAAAAGATAATGAAATAAAATTGTTAAAGACATAGATACAGAAATTGAAAGAAGAAAATGAAGTAAAAGAAAAAGAAATAAAAACTTTGCAGGCAAAAAATCAGGAATTGAGCAATAATAATAAAGGATTAGCAGCTCATGTAACAGGGCAAGCTGCTATGCAGGGGTGTAAGCATATGGTGTGGGACCAGATCATTAAAGAGGTTGAAAAACTTAGGCCATATCTGGATTACATAAGAGTTAAAGAAAAGGTAGCCAAATATGCCTTCGAAAGTTGCCGAGCAGTCAGGGAGAGCCTAAATAGAAAGCCGAAAGAAATAGCCCAGAGAGCAATAACATTTTTAAACAGTCTATCTGAGGCAGACCTGACAGCCATGAGTATAACGAACAGAATTTCTGTCATCACTTGGGCCAGAAGGATCTTGGGAAAATACTCACATGTTGAAAATGTCGAGGCTAAAGCAGGAGAAATAAGGGAAGAAGTAATCCAGTTCAAAAAGCAATTTGAAAAGTTAGTGAATAAGGGATTCCCAGCTTTCTGGAACGAAAAGAGTGAATTAATTCCTCCAAATGAATATAAAAGATTACTGTTTGATATCAGGATGGATCACCGAAATTTCCAGCAGCTAGATCATATGCTCGCAGGAAAAATTTTAATGGAGAAAATGTCAGGGGAATTTGAAATTTGAAATATGCTAATTTCAACTTGTGCAAACCTTCTTCCTGTTTCTTATGCAGGTCATATCAAGATGCGAGTCTTGGTGAAGGAAATGACCAATTATGACTTACCCACAGTTGACCAGTGGAATTATGTGGAGAAGTACGGAAAGACCAGATATTCTGTTCATACCTAGATGCACTTGAAACTCTTGCCATGTGGCGAAAGGATGATATCCAAAAGGTTTTGCCAAGTGGCAAAAAAGACATTTTTATTTTTAAAATTTGTAATATTATTTGAAAGACAGTTATGGGTTGCTCGAAGACAGTTATCTTTTAGTTAAACATTTTTAATTATTAATTAGAAGAAGCAGTTATGTGGAGCTTCTTCTAAAAATTTTGTATAAAAACAATGAAGGTCATTGTTGAAAGGGTTGGAAATTTTTTGAGAAACAAGTATGTTTTGAAGTCTATTTTTTGAGAAATTAAAGCAGTACAGTGATGGTACCTATCTTTTGATATCAGAGATTCATGAGTCAATCAGTTTTTACAGTCTGTTATTCTCCTTTTTCTTTATATGTGCATGTTTACTTTCTTCGTTATATCTCCCATAGTGTTTTTCTTCCATATTTAAATGAGCACTTGAAATAACTTGAGATTCATACTGGTTATGCCTCATTTTGTTTGCATTTAAATATCCACTATATTCTCCAAAGTTGACAATAGATTCATCCTGGATAGATGCCTATTGTTGATGGAATGTCTTTATTTCTTTCTATATCGCCCGAAAAATCAAATTGACTGTAATATGATTACTATCTTGCCTCTGTGTAAATCTGTATGGTGAAAATCTCTTACTGGTTTATTGTACATTTGAAAGCTTCGACTCCATGCCCAATGTTTCTTGTTTACCTTTTCGACCAGAAAATATCTTTTAAGAAGTTTTAAGAAAACCTTTGTATATTTTAGCCTTCACATATATATCAAGAGAGAGCCCTCTCTGGTGGAGAAAATGGCTAGTTTTTCTACCTAAAGCTTGGTTTGAAATAGGTTACCTTAGGTCTTATTTTCTTACAACCGGAATAAAATCTAAGTGCTAACAGCCTCGTTTCACAATATTTAGATTATCGTCTTTGTTCTCCTTAATTATCTCTATAAGATACATATATCATGTTATGAATTCTGACAATGAGAAAAATTCATTGAATCGAAATACAAACAACAAAACATGTTTAAAATACCTGATATGATATTGTCTTCTTGATCATAGCTTTGTTTCACATTCACTTGATATTGTCGTTGTTATCCTTTCTTGTCACTATAATAAACATAAGAAATGTTTTGAATTGTGACAATGATTCAAAATCATTAAATAACTAAACAAACAATGGAACATGTTAAATACTTGATATGGTATTTTGTTCTTGATTATAGTTTTGTGGCATATTCCCTTGATAATTGTGTTCATTCTCCTTGTTTGTAACTATAATCAACATATGGAATGTTATAAATCATGACAATTAAAACAATTATAAAAACAAGAGAAACAATAAGGCAAGTTAAGTACTTATATGATATTGTCTTCCGCCAGTGGGTTTTTCATATCCAACATTTCATGTCCATTGTCTTGATTAATACCTTTTTCTTAGATTTCCCTATAATAAACATTCAAAAATATTATGAAATGTAAAAATTAAATACATTTTAAAATTAACAAGAGAAACAACAAAACACATTATGTACCTGGTAGGATATATTCTTCTCTTTGTATTTGCATCTCCAAACTTTCTTCAACATTATTCACACAATATTGATTATTGCTTTGCTGCACATTGTCATCATTTTATGTTCTACAATCTCCCTTGTTAGTAGTTGTAGTAAAAAACTTTCCAATTAAGAATTATAAACAACATATTTGATCTTGGGTTTGACAATTGAAAAGATTTTTAATAATTCAACCTGATTGTCCTTTGTGATTTTGTTTGAACAACTCATATAATTCTTCTTCTATATGTACAACATGTCTTATATAAATTTGTCCCCAAATAAAGATAAATAATCACTTTCGCATCACTACATTATTAGTGTATTCCCAATAAATCCACATTGAATTGAAAATCCCTCTCATTCTCATTAGAGATGTTAGCTTCAAAAGTGTGAGAATATTTTGAGGCTTGAAATTTCTTCTTCTTCTAAAGCATAGAAATGTATAATTAAAACTATAGCATAACTAAAACTATAATGTGTCTTATATTCATAAATACCATTAGTCATTTTATACACTTTTTTCTTCTTCTAAAGCATAGAAATGTATAATTAAAACTATAGCATAACTAAAACTATAATGTGTCTTATATTCATAAATACCATTAGTCATTTTATATTTGACCTTGGGGTTCTTTATAGCATTTTTCAATGTTTGGCGTACATCATTACAAGACCAATTTTCTACAAAGATAATTACAATAATGTCTTTCAACTCTTTTTGTTTTTGGATAAAAAATAAACAATTCAATATAATGACTCTTGAGGAATGGTTTTTCTTTCAGAGCCAATTTATCCAACATAACAAGGTATGTACATAATATTGGCGGCAACTAAGAAGGAAACGAGTGCAAAAGTGTTGACAAAAGACTAGGCCTCCCAAAATGACAACCGAATTCAAAATTGTTTTCAACTTGTTGAATGCTTGTCGATGCATCTATTATTCTAACAAGGACCTCACATGCTTTTGGAGAAAGGTACTCTATTTTTGTATTCCATATTACTTTTACATAAATATACCTTTCCATGGTTTTACAGAACTTGGAAAGTATGATATCCATAATTTCATAATGCTTTAGAATATTGGATGTGCTAAGAGTCTTATCATTTAGTTTCTCATAATGATGCTAGCAATATGTAACCATTGTCTCCAAGGTTGTTCTATTGGTATTCGATTTAGAACAACATTCTTTCAATTTTATGGCATTGGTTGGATGGTTCGATGGAAGAGAAAACCAAACAATTCCATCCAATAGCTTACCCACTACACAATAAATTTATTTAGTGGTTGGTCCCTAAAGGGGACAAAGAGAAGCACCTATCAAAATACTTAGACTATTTGTCTTGTAGTTGTCAAAATTAGGTTGGCTTGGAGAACACTTCAATGTGCCTGTTTGGTAACAATTAAAAAGAGTGTCCCATTTATCCCAAGTAGCTTCATCAAGATATAAGAGAACCTTTTTTTAGCAAAGTTTGTAATTAGATAGTCGAAGAAGGAGAAAAAAATTTCATATTCAACCTATTAAAACATAATATATATGAAACTAATAAGAATTCAATGCAAATATGCAAATATGTGTTATATTATGAAATTAGATAAGTCAATATAAACTAATGAGAATTCATTGTAAATATGAAAATATAGTGAGTTATCTTATCAACGTAGATACGTTGTGATATTCAATCATTTCGATTAGTATCGTCTCTTTAGAATAGAGAGAGATACAGTAATAAATGTCAAGTGCAAAAATAATTAAAATTACATACATTTTCTTCAACTATCTTACGTTGTCCAATACCCCCTTTCTTTAATTTATCATTGGCAATTAAGAAATGTGTTGCAGAATGCACAAAATCAATAAATGGAGTTTTGTAGAATTCCTTATTTGAGAAATTTATGAAACAATATATATATTGAATCACTACAATGGGGTTAATTGGTGGATCCAAGAATCGAGCATTACATTCTTATTCTTTTGCTTTGCCTCCACAGATACACTACATTTAGGATTCACTAAAATTTCTTTAGTTGCTTGAATGGTGTGTTGGCCATAAACCATCCAAAATTTGATGTTCTTAACATTTATATATGTCTCATTTATAATTTTTACAAGGTTTTCCAATGAATCATGCTCTGTGCTATCAAATAGAATCAAAAGAGAATCAAGCGATGATGTCTGAAATTTCTCTAGGAATGATTTCACTATTTGAATGTTCAAATCATTCCTTGGTCTCAATTTATACAATTAGGGGGATTTTCTACATTTTTAAACATCCACCTTTATCCCGAAGGAGCTTGAAAATAAACAATAACCCTCAATTGCTTCATGGATTTCATCACATTGGTTTGCAAACTTCGTTGTCCGAGATTCAGATTTCCTAGATTTTTCAAATTCTGTAGTAGGTTTGAAATTGCTTTCTACAATGTTATTTTCAAGGTCAGCTAAATATACCCTCCTCAATGCAAGTAATTAAGCATCAAGTTTATTAAATGGTAGTTTGTCAGGTTATTTATTTGCAAATAAAGAAGCATGAATGATGCTTCTTTATGTATTACATATTAATATTTTAGAACGATAGTAATACATTCTAAAATATCTATTCAACTCTTTAAACCGTATTTAGCGGTTCTCATAATTTCCCAATTGAAACTTTGAATATTGTATTGACTCTATCAAATCATCACTCAGAAGCTTTAATGAATTCTGGTCTAAATTATGTGTACTCCACTTGAAATTTCACTTCATTTTCTTTATTAACCTCCATTTAAAAGTCGACGTGAATCTCACTATGAGCATATCAATTACCAATTATTCCTAACATTTATGGATCTTTTCCAACTATGGATCCAAATTGATACATATATGGGAACATGTTTATGGGATTTGCTATCTGAACATACCAATCCTCCACAAACACGTATTTATTAGATGTATTGTAATTTCTAATTATTTAAAAAGTAGAAAGTGTTGTTGAAATTGTGATTTGAGTTGAATGGCATTTTTGTTTTTTGGAGGATGAAAGTGGCATTTCACTAGATTTGGAGATGAGGGATCCTAGAAATAATAATGAGAAATTATTAGTATAAATAAAAATAAAATCATAGTTATAATTTCCCCCCCTCAAAAAAATATAATTTTATTTCATCTTTCGAGTACAAAATTATATTGATCATCTTCATTTTAGAAGGGTATTTTTTTTGATAAAGAAAAAACCAGTAACATCTCTAAAACTGTGTCTATGAAAATGTCGAAGCCATTAGTTACAATTAATTTTTTATATATGCAATGTTGTATGGTGCAGCTTAATACTAAAAAAGAGTATTGTCGGGTATATGAAGTACCATCCAGAAAAGCCAAGAGTTCAGCTTCTCAAAATGACCAAAAAAGAAATCCGGAAATGCCAAAAAAAGGTAACATAAAAACAAAGTGTCCCTGCAATTTCCTTCAATCTATGAAGGGCCGATGATAAAACTCTCGAACCAGTCCATCTGTATATTCTTTGATTTTCCATTGACCTGACCCCAACAAGAGCCCCTCTTTTGATGCCCGGTCACCGTTGTGTTGTTTTCCCTGTAGACATGTACGCATTCAAAGGAGTCAAATGCAGTGGTGTTGTCCCTAATAGCTGTCAAAATGTTTGAAAGTATAATGTTATGGAAATGTTGTGTCCCAGAAATCCACTTGACCACATTCAACGAGTCCCCATAGACAATAAGATCAAGGCACCCCTTCTCATGTGCATACATGATAAGGAATTTGAGGCTCACAATCTCAACAAAGTTGTTACTTCCACCCCCCCAGCCCCAAAGACATTTCAAAGAAATGTTCAGACGATAGAAACAATATTGCCCCACCCCCACAATAGTTGTTTTGACATGCCCCATCGAAAAACCCCCAAGGTCGGGACCGATCAATATTCACAGGCTGAATGTCCTGCAAAATGGTAAGTTGCTTATATCTTTTACAGGAGAGAAATATCCCACAGCAGTTTATAGCAGTATGTGCAGGCAATTAAAACTTATCATTGAAAGTAATTTGGTTCCGGGCAAGCCATACCCCCCACACTACCAACAATGGCAAGGCTCTGTAATCACGAAATATAGGATATGATACCAGTTTCTCCAAGTGTGATCCATAGAGTCCCCCACCCAAATAAAAGGAGTCTTCAGCACCCGCGAATAGACCTCCCAGACTGCACATATGTAAGGGCAATGAGAAAAGAGGTGACAAACGAATTCCCCATTAAATTTACATAAAATGCACCAGCCCGGTCCGTTTTTATTTCTCTTATGTAGGAAGTCCCATGTAGGAACCTTGTTCCTAAGAGCGCACCACATAAACAGACGTGACTTATGGGGGCACTTTCGTTTCCACATAAGATTCCACCACCAAATGGTTCTCCCTGCAACATGTCAGCACTAATTTTCAAATAGCCACCCTTAGGAGTATGGTTAAAATCATAGTTACAAATATTATCATATAGTCTTCTAGTAAATTTTGAAAGGACCATATCGTCTAACCATTTTTAAAGGAATATAAATAATATTTAAAACCACCATAATGCATGTAGGAGGCATTGTTTGTGTATCGTTTCCTTTTTTTTTCCTTCTTGGAATTTCAATTACTCCATATTCCATAGTTTTTAAAATAATAGAAGAAAAATTTGTATATAATTTCAAATGAATGAAAAAAACATGAAATGACAAACATTATCAAACAACTCTATATTACTTCTTTCATTCCCATGCACAAGAACACGGAATATCATGTCTTATGTAAGCTTACTACCTACATAAGGATAGATCAAAATTAATCCATTATCACATTTCATACTAAAATATTGTTCAACCATTTATAAATAAATATAATCTATATTGGAAATTGTCATACCAATTGTAGGAGACTTGTGTTGTGTATTATTTGTATTCATTTTTTACTTTGGTGCTTTCCTTGGCATTTCTCTAGCGCCATAGTTCATAGCGTCTGAAAATAATTGTAGGAAAATATTACAATAATTTCAAATGAATAAAAATATCACAGATTAACAAATATTATCAAATCCTCTTCTTTAACATCTCATTTCACAAAGATGCAAAGGAATAGAGAAGCTTATATCGTATGCAAGCATAATACAAGAAAAGTGATAGATAAAAATTCATCAATCAACATACACATACAATCATATTGTCTAACCATTTATAACGAAGTATAAATTAGTATTGAAATCACCATACCATTTGCGAGAGATTCTCCTTGTGTATTTCTTGAGTTTCCTTCTTTCTTTGATACTTTCCTTGGAATTTCACTGGCATCATAGCCCATGATTTATGAAAATAAAAGTAAGAAACTATTACCATAATTTCAAATTATTGAATAAAACATGAATTTACAAATATTATTAGTGCTTGCATATTTGTACTTGTAACAAAATGAAAGCTATTGACCACTAGCTTTTCTTCTAGCACAAGCACTAGCAAATTGGTTTTGAGAAATAGTTTCATACTTGTGCTTGTCCTTGAAGAAAAACTAGCAACCACTGGCTTTTCATATATGAGAAGAAAAATTGTAGAACCCACAACAACTTTATATAATTTGAATACATCTCTTGTTTCATAATCATGGATCTTCTTAGCTTGTTCCAAATCCAATAAATGGACACACACAAATGCAAAACTTTACCCATGGTGATTGTTAAAACAGAGGAAACCCTAAGAAATAATTTCATACTTGTGCTTGTCCATGAAGGAAATATATAAATCACTAGTTTTCCATTTATGAGAAGAGAAAGTGTAGAATTCACAACAACATTGGATTTGAATACATCTCTTGTTTCATAATCATGGATCTTCTTAGCTTGTTCCAAGGCTAAAAAATGGGCACACACAAAGGCATAAGTCTAACTATGGTGATTTTTAGGACAAAGGAAACCCTAATCAATGATTTCATACTTGTGCTTGTCCTTGAAGGAAAGCTAGCGACCATTAGCTTTCCATTTATGAGAAGAACAAGTGTAGAAACAATGAAACACTCATATTTGAATACATCTCTTGTTTCATAATTGTGGGAATTATTAGCTTACTCAAAATCCAATAAATTGGTACATAGAGAGGTATAAATCTAACCACAGTGACTATTAAGACAAAAGAAACCCTAAGCAACGATTTCATACTCATTCTTGTCCCCAAAGGAAAGAGAACGACTTCTATATTTCCATATAGGAGAAGAAAAAGTGTACAACCCAAAACAACATCAGATTTGAATACATTTCTGTTTCATAATCAAGGATCTTCTTACCTTGTTCCAGAGAAAATAAATATGCAGAAACAAAGGTAGAATATAACCGTGTCAATTCTTTTGACAACGACACTCCTAGAGCATTAATTAAATCATTTTGATTATGCTTGAAGGAAAGTTAACGGACACTAGATTTGATTTATGCACAATCACAAGTGTAGTGATGATAACAACATATGAAAATTAACCTCTCCAATAGAAGAGGTGACATGGGGAGATGAATTCCTCAGGTAGAAACATCCAAAATTAATAAAGTGTTGAGGACAACACTTGATTGAAGGGGAGGGATATGTTAAGCCCTATATATTGTGACATTACATTTATATTGTTATATTAGTATTGTCTTTATTGGTTTGATAAGACCTTAATTATAACTGTATCGTCGACTAGAATTGTAATTGTACCCTTTGTCTCCTATATATATATATATCAAGGAAACCTAGCTTTAGGATAATCTCATATTATCTTGTGTACTTGGTACATTGTATAAGGAGGTTTTCCACCTCGAAGAGGCTTATTATTCATCTCTTTGATTTATTATTAAGGCATTGGATTGCTCTCTTTCTTTCTTATTTTATGCTATTTTGGGGAATTTGGTGCATAACATTTGGTTTCAAAGCTTTGATGCTTCGAAAATGAGTCATCTTGGAAATTTCGCTACAACGTTTTTTTTGGTGATATTTTATACAACGAAACTTGGAGGAGCCTCAGAGGACATAATGAGCTATCTTCAATACAATTTCTAGGTTCCGATTCATGACATATTCAAAGTTATACCTTGTGAAAGTTAGGGTTTTTGACTAGTCCCAAAACTAGTCTCAAACAGGTGTTTTGCGTAAAATTGTTATATTTGAAGCTTGAGAGATCCAAATTGAGTGAGACTTGTTGCATCATAAATAAGACAAACCATAGTATTTGTGGTACAAATTTCAAAATCAAATAAGGAAAAGTGGGCACATGGCATGTCGTACAAGTCCACTCTCTTAAAAGGGATAAAAAACAACTAGTTTTGGAAAAGTCACCATAACTCTCCCTTGGCATATTAGAATTGGGTCAAACTGTTATAATACTAGTTAACAACCTTAGTGACGAATATTGGAAGTGGACACCAAGTTCTTCTTTAGCATTAAAATTGAGTCAAAACACTAAAGTGAATCACTTTTCAATGGCTTGATCGCTACTTTCCTTGAATAAAGGTGCGTATATTTGCTAGTTTAGGCCCTAAAAGGGTGACCAAGGTCATTTGGTTTCCAGTTTGGAGCTAATAAGTGTGACTGTGAGCTTAAAGCAAAGGAATATACATGAAAAGTGACATTAAAAGTGAGAATAAAGCTCAATTATGCATAAAAAGAGATTTATGTGCATACCGTTATTGGGATTATCACCATTCTTGGGATTATCGCCCATATTGGAATTATCACCATTCTAGAGATCATCACCCACTCTCACCTAATCCAAGGATATAAAAGAGAGCATTGGGACCTAGGGATTTAGGTAGGATAGATTGAGAGAAGAGCAGGCGTCCGAATGCTGAAAGAGAGAGAGTAAGAGTCTCCATAATCTGAGACCTTTGTGATTAAGGCTAAGGGTGAAGGAGAGGACCTAGATGCTGGAGGAGGATAGTGCCGCAAGCTACAACCAAGATTATGAGTATTGCATTTACATCGATTTAATATAAATGGATTCAGTTTCCCCCCACTGATTGTTATCGTATACTCTTTGTGAAAATGAATGTCATTTTAAAGTTTATTTATGTATTGCATTAGTGTCTTTTTTGTGGAATGAGAAAGGTATTTGTTTTGAATGTGTGTAGGTTTTTTTTAAAGAGATTTAGGTTCAATGAGTAAGGATTCAAAGATTGACGCTCATTGGAAAACTCATACAATTGTCACTTGAAGAGGTATTTCTCTTTATTCTCCCAAATTCTTAAACTTTTGTAAATGATGCATGCTAGTACTTAGGAAAGTGTATAATTTTCCATTTATATTTATGTCGGTGAGCTTCACCCGCTCACCGAGAAAGACTCGCCTTGATATTTAGCATTGCAACGAATTTCCTCATAAAAAAACCTATGGAATACATAGAGAAAACATACCAGGCTAACGTAGGACAAAATTTCAGACTTAGAGGGCTTGAAATTTCATAGATAATTCAATAGCAAGTTCTGCAATGAAGACAACCTACAAACTAAGTTTTGCAAGGTATGTTAACTTGAAACTTGCATAAATTTTGAATGGAGTATTTGTTTTGGTTTATTCAAAAGGTGTGATAAAAAGGAAATAGAGAAGAACTATAGTTTATATTAGTGGGCTCAAATGGCAAGAGGTGGAGTAAAAGTTTCTAAGCCTCTTAAACCTCTTGAAGGTTTAACCATGACCCAAGATGAGCATGATGAAGTGAACTTTGAGGTGTCCAAGCTTGCCGAAAGAGTAGAAAATATGGAAGATGCAATGCTTAGAAAGGTGTACATCATGAATATGGTAAACATGGATGAATTTTGAACATTAAAAGGGGATATGCAAGACCTCAAAAAGAGCCTTGAAAGCATGATGGAAGAACTTGTGAAGGATGTAAGAGGCCTTTTTAACCAAAAGTCAACATGTCCATAAGATGATAAGGAGAACAAGAGGGACTTGTTCCAGTCACATCTTGAGAAAATTTAGAAACAATTGGAGAATAAGAGGTTTGAGTCTCTGACAATTGATAATCTGCATCAACATGTGTTCAATTCAATATCAAGGAACTAGTTCATTCCAAAGATTGATATGAGAAATATTGATGGAAATGATCCAATAACATGGATCCAGATGGAGCAATTCTTCGATCTACACCAAGTGCCAACTTTACATAAGGTAACTATTGCATCCTTATACATTTAGAACATGATCAAGTTTTATGGTACCAATGGTTTTGTGACTATAAAAAAAACTCTATTCTTTCATGGTATGTATTTACAAAAGAATCGATAGCACATATGGGGATATTAAGAGTAACACCTTCTTTATCCAATTGATAAATCTCAAGCAAAAAGGTCTAGCTACAAAGCACATGCAATTTCAGAAGTTGACATTCAGAGCGAAGAACATTCCAGAGGATAATTGTGGGATCTCTTTATGGGAACCCTAAAGAAGAGCATTCAACATGAGGAAATATGGCCAAATGATAGAGGATGAAGACTTGTGATATACATGAAAAACACACAGAAATTGCATGCCTCTATTCAATATATCTCAGGCAAAGGAAAGTATGCCCCTCATTGTTTCAAAAAGAAGACAAGCACATATTTCATTATCTCAAACATGTATTGTATATTTAAATGAGGAACATAAAAAAATCATTTGAATTAATTTCATGAAAGTAAAACGTATGTAAAATTCAAATTAGAGAAAATGACAAATCAATGAGAGACTTTAAAAGTCAAGGAGGAAGTCGAGGAGTCACCTAGAAGGCCAAAGGCCATTGGAAAGCCAATAGTCATTCTTATTCTTTATAAAATGTACTCTTAGCCTCACTAAAGGGAGGAGTTATAACTCTAGAGAGGGGATTTTGCTTTGAAGAGTTTTGGCCCTTAGATCCTTACATCCCTGAAACGTCGACCCTTAGAGGTCTTAATATTTGACATTTCAGCCAAAATTTGACTTATTGCTCTGATATTTTGGTGATGAAAAAGAGCCTTTTGGAGCATTTTTCGAGCAAAAAACTATAAGGCAAGAGTTTTGCAAGGTGATCATCTTGAAAGTTCTAAGTGTTTGGTAACTTTTCTAGCAAGGCCAACCTAAATACTTTGAAAAATGATAAAAATTAGGGTCGTCATTAAACTTTAAGACCAACACAAGTTTTGAAAATTAAACCTATTTTTATAGCATTAATCAGAACTTTAGTGATCCAAAATGGATCAATATATTATTTGTCATCTATTTTGGTGCTTTTGGGGTTGAAATATTGGATGAATCGGCTTGTAGGGATTATTTTATGGGCATGTCTCACTTTGTAGATTTGGGGTCTAGAAAGTTTCGGGCCTGTTTGAGGGTCTAAATGATGTTTTTTGGGGTTAAAAATCCCATCACCTTGCAATGGCCCTTCACTTGATTCTACACTCTAATACCTTTCCAATGGTCCTAGAATTGCCTCAAATAGAGTTAAGATAAAGAAGTTAGCCTCCCACAAGTTGACCTATTTAGTTGACCACCATAGTACCAAGTAGATTCCACATAAGCTCTCATTTCTCACATGTAAAACTAGTCACATGTAGACTTTAAAAAAAAATTATAAAAAATCTAAAACCTTAACCCTATTTAATTTTAAAAATTAAAAACTATTTTAATATTTTTTTATATCAAATCAAGTAAAGTATTTCAATAACAATATATATATGTATTTAATTTTAAAAATTAAAAACTATTTTAATATTTTTTTTATGCCAAATCAAGTAATATTTCAATCAACAATATTTAATTTCAACCCCCAAAAAATTTAAAAATCATAATATTAAAAAAAAATATTTTTTACAGTTAATTAAAATATATTAAAAAATCAACTAAATTGTAAGCTATCTTTTCATGGACTATTATTATACCTATCCACATGCATGGTATATAGCGATGAGTTTTTTGTTGACCACCTATTATTTGGTTTGACCAAGTATTAGTTTGCAGCTGATCTTGGCATTTTAACCGAAGTTTTGGCATTTCATAATTTTCACTTGAGAGTGCTACCCAAAGTTTTCGAGCACCATCAACTTGACAGTCTTATTGCTGAGGTGACCATGACATTCATTCTTGGGGAGGTCCCAAGAGAGCGTATTCAATTATCTGACATGCATTAACTATATTATATAACATGTATTAATTTTCCCTAACACTACCATGGATTCCACCGTCTGCACAACCATATCGCCTGCACTGCACTGCACTGCATACATTGCACTACCTACACCGCCTTCTCGCCTGCACCGCCTTCTCATATTCATCTACATATTCTGGTAGATTGTTGTTTGTGATGTTGAATGCATTGTGCATAGAAGGAAAATGAAAGGGTTGTCTTCTTACTCAACACACACAACATGAAAGGCACACAACATGGAAACTTCAGCTGTAAGTCCATTCATTGTGAATTTTCTGCAAAATCCTAAAAACTTGCTCTTCTTGTCCATCATTTGTCTGCATAGAAGAGGACTGTTGCATTGCATTAACAACATGACTTTACATATTTACATATGCATCTTCCTGATCAGTTTGATACTTAGACTGAACCTGCCTAGTTTTCTTTGGAAAATATCAATTATGTTCTCCAAAAACTTATTGAAAGATTAGACTAAATTAGTATCAAATTGACACAGTTAAAGCAAAATGGAAAGTACATCTCAAACAAAGATAAGTTCCTTGCATCTTGATTACACTCTTTGCTATTGCATCATTGGTTGATCCGGGTAAGGATGTTGATTTCAGATTTTACAGTTGTTTCATTTTAGCATATATACAGAGAATTCAATATTGAAGATGACAATTCAATATTGAAGCAAACAGGCTATCCAAGGTTGCCATTGGACATATGGATTGTAGGATATTTTTTGAGGAGATCAAAGAAGGAGGTCATTCTGCCTCTAGTATTCTTAGTATCTTTTGAGGAAGTTGAGATTGTTTACATGTTTTAGGGAAGTAGAAAGCCTATCATAAGTTAGTAGTGTTTGGGGATTATATGTCTTTTTGACTTGGAGGTCCTTTTCCTTGGATTGAGAAATTTTTGATTAGTTTTGTGGCTTTTTGTATGGAGTTTTGTTGCATGATGAACGTATTTCAAAATGATATGTTGGCTTAGTCTAAGAAGATATTTTTCTTCTCTGTTTCTTGATGTATTGCTGGTTGCAACTTTGATTCCATAGAATAACACGTTGTTGTTTTTTTTACATGGAAACAAAAAACCAAATGTAATGAGACCTTGCTACAATCCTAATCTGCATGCAAGCCGCCACTCCTAATCTGCATGCAAGCCGCCACTTTAAGACACTTCATTTACAATACATCGATTTTAGCGAACTACGACATTAAGACACTTCATTTACGAGACATTGATTCTAGTGGACTACCACACTAAGACAATTCATTTACGAGCCATCTACTGCAACCAAACATTTGTCTAATTTTACTGGGAAGAAGCAATAAGTTCTATCAACTCATAGTGTGTTATGTGGTTTGTAATTTGGACACATCTTATGTAAACTATGATAATATGTGTACATCTTTGAAAGATGGTTTCTCATCATGGCATTATAATTAATTCCGTTCTTCTATACTTCCTTGCAGATATCTACTTAAGAAAAAACAAAGGAATTTTACTGGTGAGAAGATGGGTTCATTTCTGTGTTTGCTGATGGAGTAATTGTTGTTTTTAACGATCGAAGCCATTTTTTTCCTAGAACAGAAAACTAAACGATGGGTGTCAAACAGAGAAACGAAGAACAAAATATCTTTTTATGGGGAATGTTGAACACGTCTAGTGCTGATAAGAACATATGAAAATTAACCTCGCCAATAGAAGAGGCGACATGGAGAGATGAAATCGTCAGGTATAAACATCCAAAATTAATAAAGTGTTGAGGACAACACTTGATTGAAGGGAAGGGATATGTTAAGCCCTATATATTGTGACATTACATTTATATTGTTATATTAGTATTGTCTTTATTGGTTGGATAAGACCTTAATTATAACTGTATCGTCCACTAGAATTGTAATTGTACCCTTTGTCTCCTATATATATATCAAGGAAACCTAGCTTTAGGATAATCTCATATTATCTTGTGTATTTGGTACATTGTATAAGGAGGTTTGCCACCTCAAAGAGGCTTATTATTAATCTCTTTTCTTTATTATTAAGGCATTGGATTGCTCTCTTTCTTTCTTATTTTATGCTATTTTGGGGAATTTGGTGCATAACATTTGGTTTCAAAGCTTGGACGCTTCCAAAATGAGTCATCTTGGAATTTTCGCTACAACGTTTTTTTTGGTGATATTTAAGACAACGAAACTTGGAGGAGCCTTAGAGGACATAATGAGCTATCTTCGGTACATATTTTAGGTTCCGATTCATGACATATTCAAAGTTATACCTTGTGAAAGTTAGGGTTTTTGACTAGTCCCAAAACTAGTCTCAAATAGGTGTTTTGCGTAAAATTCTTATACCTGAAGCTTGAGAGATCCAAATTGAGTGAGACTTGTTGCATCATAAATAAGACAAACCATAGTAATTGTGGTACAAATTTCAAAATCAGATAAGGAAAAGTGGACACATGGCATGTCAGACAAGTCCACTCTCTTAAAAGGGATAAAAAACAACTAGTTTTGGAAAAGTTACCATAACTCTCCCTTGGCATATTAGAATTGGGTCAAACTGTTATAATACTAGTTAACACCCTTAGTGACGAATATTGGAAGTGGACACCAAGTGCAATGGACTTTCACCTGATTCTACACTCTGATACCTTTCCACTGCCCAATGGCGCACTTCCAGCGCGTGAAATCCCCCACCATCACTCCGAGTAGGATTAGGATGCGCTGATTCGGGAAGCTTGGCTCGTGCAGCCTCATCATTCCCTATGCGAGTTTGTTTTGAATTAGTTAGGATATTTTGATGCTCTGTAAGCCTATAAAGGCAGGTTGCGAAGAGAACCAAAGGGTTAGATGTTTTAGATTCAGAGAGATTACTGCTTTGCACTTGTATTCAATTTGACCTCTTAATTAAATGAGCAGACCCGATTCTGGAGCTTGGTATTCCTGTGATGTGTGTTTTGATGTCTGTTATTTCCTGTGTATGTATTCTTGCTTTGTATTTTCATTGATTGTTTGCTTCTGTAGTACCTAAAGATCAAGAATACATGGTCTGGAATTCATGTCCACATGCTCCAGATGCATATGACTAGGTATTCCACCCTTTTCCTCTCGAAGTTTCAGATTAGAATTCATTTTCAAATTCACTAGCCTTGTGAACGAACTTGTTTCCTTTCTCTGCCTTCACCCGCTGATTACTTTGATGTGAAAGAACCCCATCTACCTTTCCTCCTGCCTCTGCAATTGTGGTCTAAATCTGTCATTAGTGACTATAAACCCAACAAAGTTGAATCCATGCCCAACTGTCCTCCTGTTCTTAACCCCGACCAACCAAAAACCCCTTTTAATTCATTGTTTGAAGGTCTAACCACCACTTTTACCAATAACTCATCCCATTCAAGCTATATGCTGTTGCTGGAAGCACTAAAGAGAAATCCCTCTCTATGGTTGGAAAGTTTAGTTTCTGTTCACTAAAGATTGGTTTGCAACGGTTACCTCATGGTCTTTCCTGCCGCAACCCAGGAAAATCTTGAGTGATAACATTCTGGCGACTCCGCTAGGGAGAATCTCTGGTTTTCACAGTATTGAATCTCTGGTTTTCAGTATCAAGTTGGACCTCTGAGGGAAAACATAGAGTCTAAAGTTCTAAGGTTGTATTATTTTCTCTGGAGACTCCAACTTTCAAACTGTCAATTCCACTGGAGAGGGAACTTATTGTAGAAGGATATGGAAAAATGTTGTGGAAAAATCAGGTACTCAAGTGTGAGGTTTCTCCAAGATATTTTATTCTTCTTTATCAGTTATTTATTGTCCTTTCCTAAGTTTATCAAAAGAATCTTTCATGGTTTGCTGCATTCCAACCAAGACTATCCATCCCCTTTTGTATATCCTTCATTACGGATGGTAGATATCTCTTCATCTTGCATACATATTTCTGAGCATTATCAGTCTTGTGAGCTCCATGATACCAAATTTGATGCTGCGCTCTCTGTACAAGGTATTTCTCCATTAACCAGATCCTTTTCTTTACCTAAAAAGGAGGCACATGCCATAGAGAGTGTCTCTTCAGTTTTAAGGACCAAGCCTTCCCCATTCAGGTCTAGATCTGAAATAGATTTAAGAGAAGCCTTTTTTGACCAAAGAAGGATCCAAACCCATTGTTTGAGTGCTTTGTGGGAAAATTTGCAAGCCCAAGAAGCAAATAGTGGCCTATTTCCCTTCAATAAAGCTGTTAGCAAAAGTAACCAAGTCCTGATTATCCCTCCTACTGTTCCCAACATTACTGTTGTAGTACATGTTATTCCTCTTGCTGCTTCAAAAACCCCCTCTGCTTCCCAGGAAAACCTAAGAGATATGACTCCCAGGTATGCCCCTTTATCCCTCCCAGCCAATCTCAATGAACTACCTGTGGGTTATGCCCAACGCCTCATGAGATTTGATGGGGAAGGAAAAGGTTTTGCACAACAACATGTGGACCAGTTTAATTATTTTATAGACCTAGAAGAGGTGGATGAAGATGATATCAAGATGAGGTTATTTGCCCAAAGTCTTGCACGAGAGGTGAAGAAGTGGTTCAAAACCCTCTCGAATGGAGGAATTTCTACCTATGAGATATTTGAACAGGATTTCCTGGCCAGATGGCAGGATAAACCAAATATTCTCCACATTCTCACTCAATATGATAACACAAAGAAAACCAATGTTGAGACTATTCGAGAGTTTTTAGCTAGATTCATGAGGATGTATAATTCTATCCTGGTAGACATCAAGCCTCCTATAGGGGCATCCTAGCTTCATTATGTTAGGATATTCCTATACTCCATCCTAGTCCTACCAGCATTGCATTCATTCATGCATGTAGGCATGCAATTACATGCATCCCAGTCATCAGTAGCCCTGTCTCCCAACACCTTGTACCTAGTCTGCTAGACCCAAGAGCTTCTTTCTGTTTAGTTCCATCCCTCCTAGTCAGCGATGCACCCTATTTTCACCTACCACATGTGAAGTGTGCCCTCTCTCACCTACCACCAGTGGCACACTCAGTTAGTTGCTTGTTAACTGACTACACTCAGTTAGTTGCTTGTTAATTGACTGATACACTCGATTAGACATCCAGAGAGACTAGTTTATCTGTTCTGACTACTAACAGCTTCAGTTACATCCAGTTAAGAATAGTTATATTCTGTTAGACTTGATTACATCTAGTTGACTCAGTTTGATAGCTACCAGTGCATTGATGACACTCCACTATTGATTTGATCATGAGTTCATGTAGGTTAATTCGAACTACCACCTAGTATTCGAATACTCTCCATTGTATTATTTATTATTCATATTATGATTAATGAATTAGTGTGATGTTATTTTGCTTCTATCTGAGTTCTACTCTATAATAATTTTGCTGCTCTTTTACACTGCATTGTCCACTCTTCTTCTATTTTCCTACTTAATCTTTCTTGTGAGGTATACATCAGCTCTTAGATTTGCTGTGAGGATTTTCACACATTATGCTAATTGTTTTGACAGTGACTTTTCTCTCATATTGAGAGAAAGGAGATCTGACACTTTGCCTGATATATTAAAATATGTTGTAGAAGTAGAAGCTAATTTGATGGCCTCAGGTAAAATAAGACACATGAATGAAGGTGAGAAAAAGAGATCTAATGAAGCTGCCCAACCTTCCACATCCCAATCCATTGATACCAAATTTGAGCAGATGATAGGGACTATAGAAAGGATGGTGGATATGATATCCCTCGACAATAGGCCTCCTTCAAGAGAAAAACCTAAGCCTCAAGCTCGAAATGATAATTACAAGAGTCCTCTTGCCCCACAGGGAAGGCCAAGAGATCAGACCAATCAACCAATCAACCAATCAGACCACCTTTTTTTGAGGACTTAATAGAGGGAGAAGAAGGGTATAACGATCTGTTTAATGAAGATTATAACCAACAAGGTCTTGTTACATATTTTACAGGAATGGTGAAAATCAACCAATCAGACCACCTTTTTTTGAGGACTTAATAGAGGGAGAAGAAGGGTATAACGATTTGTTTAATGAAGATTATAACCAACAAGGTCTTGTTACGATATTTTACTGTTGCTTGTTAATTGATTGATACACTCGGTTAGACATCTAGAGAGACTAGTTTATCTGTTCTGACTACTAACAGCTTCAGTTACATCTAGTTAAGAATAGTTATATTTTGTTAGACTCAGTTACATCTAGTTGACTTAGTTTGAGAGCTACCAGTGCATTGATGACACTCCACTGCTGATCTGAAGATGAGTTCATGCACGCTAATTCGAACTACCACCTAGGTATTCGAATCCTCTACATTGTATTATTTATTGTTCATATTATGATTAATGAATTAGTGTGATGTTATTCTGCTTCTATCTGAGTTCTACTGTATCATAATTTTGTTGCTCTTTTACACTACATTGTCCACTCTTCTTCTTTTTTCCTGCTTAATCTTTCTTGTGAGGTATACATCAGCTCTTAGATCTGCTGTGAGGATTTTCACATGGTATCACAGCATGTTGAGAGTATAGTCTATCTCCATTCCTAAGAGTTTTTTTTTGTAGGTTATTACCAAGATTTCGAGTGCAATAGCAGTTGCAGCAGTTTTCTGCAGTTTTGCAGCAGTAGTAGTTGCAGATATTCTCTATTATTTTTGCAGGTCTTCTGCAACAACTTCCATGAATCTGGAAGGAATTCCTCCTCTCTCTCCATTCAACTATGATTAGTGGAAACCAAATATGATAGCATATTTGAAGAGACATGGTCTTTTTTATTATTGTCTTGAAAGAGAGTTCAAATCATCTGAAGAGGAAAATGATTGGTTAAATGAAGGTGACAGAGCCTATGGAGCAATGTTGACTGCTATGTCTCATTGTATGTTACCCCACTTCCATGATTCTACTGAATCTCCAAAAGAGCTATGGGCCCAACTAGATGAAATATTTGGAAAACATAATGAAGGGATTGGTGCAAACTATTTGGAGAGCAAGCCCAGTGATGCATTCGCCCTCCTTGATGGTCTCTCTGATCATGATTCAATATCAAACATATCTCATAATGAAGTTGTCCAAAAAGAAGAAGAACTTGCAGATTCAACACTCATGTTCTCAATCTCTTCTATTTCGAATTATGTGCCAGCTCACACTCTAGAAACTGAAGAGGTTCTTAAATCCTCTCTTGCACAAGAGTCCGTTGGTTTGCATAATGATGATCTATTGAATGTTTCGGAGGTTAAATCAGCAATTGGATGTGATGCATTCACTCTCCTTGATCACTTACCTGTTATGTACTACTATATGATCATTTGTACATGCTCTCAAAAGTTCATTGAATATGTAGGGCATTACCAATCGCTTGGGATCATTTCTCATGCATATCATGGTTTATTTGGTTTTGATCTCACCCCTGCTGGTTCAAAGGAGATCTCAAGAAACCATTCATCATTTATTGGAGCTGATTTGAAATCCAATCCATTACCATTGTTTCATGGTTCTTTGGTTTTGATCTCACCCCTGCTGGTTCAAAGGAGATCTCAAGAAACCATTTATCAAGTCTTGGAGCTGATTTGAAATCCAAACAACCATTATCATGTGATGGTTCTTTTGGGCATGATATCACCTATGATGGTTCAAAGGAGATAATATGATGGTTCAAAGGAGATAACAAAAGACTATCTACACATTCATGGATTTTATCCTACCTCAGTTGATTCGAATCACAAGTTCCAGGATCATCCTCATACCTTTGGATTTGTTCTCAGCACATTCGGTCTGAAGAGCAAGTACAAGCACATGTCTCCATATTTGCTTGCATCCACTAAAGGAGAACACAAGCACATGTTTTTGGAGCATGAACCACTTCTTCCCAAGAAGAAGATACCTCCAGACATATGACCAAGCATCAAACCTGCTTGAGTTTGGAGCATTTATTTTTTGGTGTGATTTACAGTCTCTTTTGAGGGGGGGTATTTTTCCCATGAGGTTTTTCCCATTTCCTTGTTTCATGGATTGTTCTTTATTATTCATTGTATTGGGTGACCTTTGGTCTCAGTTACCAGGGCCCAGGATGGATTAAGGGGGGGTGTTAGGATATTCCTATATTCCATCATAGTCCTACCAGCATTACATTCAGTCATGTAATTGCATGCATCCCAGTCATCAGTAGCCCTGTCTCCCAGTACCTTGTCCCTAGTCTGATAGACCCAGGGGCTTCTTTTTGTTCAGTTCCAGCCCTCCTAGTCAGTGATGCGCCCTCTTTTCACCTACCGCATGTGAAGTGTGCCCTCTCTCACCTACCACCAGTGGCACTCTCAGTTAGTTTCTTATTAACTGATTGCACTCAGTTAGTTTCTTGTTAATTGACTGATACACTCTGTTAGACATCCAGAGAGCCTAGTTTATCTGTTCTGACTACTGACAGCTTCAGTTACATCCAGTTAAGAATAGTTATATTATGTTAGACTCAGTTACATCTAGTTGACTCAGTTGGACAGCTACCAGTGCATTGATGACACTCCACTACTGATTTGATGATGAGTTCATGCAGGCTAATTTGAACTACCACCTAGTATTCGAATACTCTCCATTGTATTATTTATTATTCATATTATGATTAATGAATTAGTGTGATGTTATTCTGCTTCTATCTGAGTTCTACTCTATCATAATTCTGCTGCTTTTTACACTGCATTGTCCACTCTTCTTCTATTTTCCTGCTTAATCTTTCTTGTGAGGTATACATCAGCTCTTAGATCTGCTATGAGGATTTTTACACATTATGCTAATTGTTTTGACAGTGACTTTGCTCTCATATTGAGAGAAAGGAGATCTACCACTTTGCCTGATATATTAAAATATGTTGTAGAAGTAGAAGCTAAGTTGATGGCCTCAAGCTTGAAATGATAATTACAGGAGTCCTCCTGCTCCACAGGGAAGGCCAAGAGATCCTAGGAATGGTGAAAATCAACCAATCAGACCACCTTTTTTTGAGGACTTAATAGAGGGAGAAGAAGGGTATAACGATCTGTTTAATGAAGATTATAACCAACAAGGTCTTGTTACATATTTTACTGTTGATGGCTCTCAAGAAGATTTCAATCTACCCATATATGATGAAGATAGGGGTGATTATATGGGCGGTTTACTTAAACAACTAGCTGAATATCTTGAAAGTTTTGAGTCATTTATTAAAGGGAATTAGCCAGCAGTTCATAATCACAATGATGCGAACAAGGAAAATAGTAAACATGTTGAAGGAGACACTTCACCCTTTTGTTTCTCTTCATTTGAGTTGCTGAGAGAGATTTTTAGGGCTACTAATAAAAAACAGGAATATGAGCCTATGGAAAATCACACAGGGTTTCTAGAAGTGGATAATGAGATATGCCAACAGCAATGGTCATGAGATCCTTATGTTCAATGCAGATGCCTTCTCTGGAGGATGAAGAAAAGAGTGAGGGTAGTTGTTCATTGTTTCCTTTAAACTTTCCTCCCTCTGAGATATTCAAAGGAACACATGAGAATAAAGAATTTGAAATCCCTTGTTTTGAAATCCTAGTCTATAGCCCAACTCGTGATGATTATAATGAAGAAAAGCAGGAAAATAATGAAGAGAAGAAGCTATCCTCAGGTGCTTTTGAAGAGCAGGGTTTGGCTAAATCAAGTTTTCTAGCCAGTCAAGATCAAGTTTTTGCTGTACAGTTGAATAGCATTCAAATTGATGAATGTCTGAAATACATGAGCTTCTTTCTTGACGTGCAGGATCAAGAAAGTGATCATATTGTTGTTATGTGTTGTGAAAATAATTGTCAAGAATCAACTACTATGAAAGAAAGACCTGGCATATTTCCTCATGTTTGTGAACCGGAAAATGCCTTAGATGCAGGTTGTCCCTCCCTCTTTATTGATCAACAAGTGGCGTTCACACATGCTTTTCAAGATCCTTTTGCATCCTTGTTAGAGACATCAGAGAAAGAGTTTTTAATGGTTGGCCCAAAATCAGTCAGTGAAATGGGTTCTTCAAAAAGGATGAGTTTTAAGAGTGATTCAAATCCTCAGTTTGAGGTGTCAAAATTTAGATTTATTTTTTCGATTGGAGGCCTTGAATGCATGTTTCAGTCAAATATCCAGTTGTTGGATTGGTTACATTGGCACTTTAGCATCACTTGATTCCGGATGTCTTCCACCAAGTTAGGGTAGGAAGATTTGAAGAATAATCTTAGCAGTCTGAGCATATTTTTTGGCAATAAACGTCTTTAGTTTTTGGAATTCAGTTCGTATATATTTCTGGAAGGTTTTTAAGTCCGTTCAGTTTTCAGTAGTGTATGATGGCTTCAGTTTCAGTTTGCAGTTTGGGTTCCTATATGGCTGCAAAGTTTTCAGAGTTGGGAACATGTCACAGATGGAGGTTTTGGAATGATCAAAGGGACCAAGTCACTAGTCTACATGTTCTTGCTACCTCACAGGGAGGATAGTATCCCCTGTTGGAGCAGTTGTTAACACCTATTTTGGTTTCCACCAAGGAAAGAACCAGAAATCCCGAAAATGGCTAGTTGCCGAGCGATTTCAAGCCGAAGGATAGAGCCACGATGAAAAGAATGAGAAAAACCATCCATAAAAGTGTCTTCCGCAACTAAAGAGGACTAAATGGGATTCTTCCACAACAAAAGAAGATTGGATGGCTAGCATCGAGGAGCGGATCATATCAACGGTTAACATGACGTTCTGCAAGTTCATTTTTCAGTTCCCTCAATTCGGGTTGCGGATTGCGGAGCGAAAATTTTCCAGAGAGCGCAAATATAAGTTTCCTCATTCTGCATCCCACATTGCGGATTGCAGAGAGACAATTTTCTAGATGGTGCAAAAGTATGTTTCCGAATCTCGCATTTCGCATTGCGGAACGATGATTTTCCAAAGGGGCGAAAAAGTAAGTTTTCCCATTCTGCATTCCGCATTGCGGATTGCGGAAAGGTAATTTTCCAGAAAGCACGAAGCCAAAATTCCAAATCCTGCATTCCACGTGGAAAATTGCAGATTGCAGAAAGGCCGTTGCGGAAGTGAAATTGAGGAAAGGTCATTGCGGAAAGGTTGTTGTGGAAAGGCCACTATGGAAAGGAAATTACGGAAAGAGAATCGAAGATCTAGGAAGGTTTCTCAAAGCAAATCGCAATTGCCAAGAAATAAATATTCTCACAAGGAGGTGGCGCGTTTTAGAGCAGCAAGGGGGGCCTGTATCAGTTTCCTGTCCTAATCAATCTAAAACATCCCGATTCGAAGGACAAGCAAGTGGCTTCTGCCGCCCAAAGGCGCACTTCTGGCACGTGAAATCCCCCACCATCACTCCAAGTAGGATCAGTATGCGTTGATTTGGGCAGCTCAGCTCGTGCGGCCTCATCATTCCCTGTGCGAGTTTGTTTTGAATTAGTTAGGATATTTTGATGCTCTGTAATCCTATAAAGGTAGGTTCCGAAGAGAACCAAAGGGTTGGATGTTTCAGATTCAGATAGATTACTGCTCTGCACTTGTATTCAAATCGACCTCTTAATTAAATAAGCAGACCTGATTTTGGAGCTTGAGATTCCTGTGATGTGTGTTCTGATGTCTATTATTTCCTATACTGTATGTATTCTTGCTTTGTATTTTCATTGATTTTTTACTTCTGCAGTACCTAAAGATCAAGACTACATGGTCTAGAATTCATGTCCACATGCTTTAGATGCATATGACTAGGTATTCCACCCTCTTCCTCTCGAAGTTGTGGGCTAGAATTCATTTTCAAATGCTCTAGCCTTGTGACCGAACTTGTTTCCTTTCTCTGCCCTCACCTGCTAATTAATTTGACATGAAAGAACCCCATATACCTTGCCTCCTGCCTCTGCAATCATGGTCTGAATCTGTCATTAGTCACTATAAACCCACCAAAGTTGACTCCGTGCCCAATTGCCCTCTTGTTCTTAACCCCAACCAACCAAAAACCCCTTTTAATTCATTGTTTTAAGGTCTAACCACCACTTTTACCAATAACCCAGCCCATTCAAGCTATATCCTGTTGCTGGAAGCACTAAAGAGAGATCCCTCTCTGTGGTTGGAAAGGTTATTTTTTGTCCACTAAATATTGGTTTGCAATAGTTACCTCATGGTCTTTCCTGTTGCAACCTAATAAAATCTTGGGTGATAACAACGATGACGACGATGATGATGATGATGATGAGGAAGAGGGTGATGATGACGACGACGACGATGATGATAATGATGATGATGGTAATGAAGATGATGATGATGATGAAGATTATGATGATGTTGAAGATGAGGACGATGAAGACGATTAGGATGATGATGATGATGATGATGACGAATATGATGATGATGACGAATATGATGATGACGAATATGATGATGATGACGAATATGATGATGATGATGATGATGATGATGATGATGATGGTGTTGAAGACAACAACAATGATGGTGAAGATGATGAAGATGATGAAAATGATAAGGGTTAGGGGTTAATTTTTATTTGACTAGACACTTTAGAGGTTAGAATTACATGGTTAGGATTATAGGGGTTAAGGGATATATATCATTATGTGTTAGAATTTAGGAGTCTTAGGGGATATACTAGTTTAGGATTATAGTGGGTCAAGGGTTATGGAGGTTAGTTGTACTAGGGACTAGGATTGCAGTGGCTAGGGACTAATGGTCAAGGGTTTGTGGATTCAGATATAGGGGTCATGGATTTATGGTTACAAGGAGGAATATTTATATGTACATGAGGATTATGCGAGTTAGTGATTTTGTGTAATAGTATATCTCCCAACCCTTGTGGTGAAGGAGAGAAGAGAGGGGTGAGGAAGGGAGGAAGGATTGGGTAGAGTGGAAGAGAGTGGGGGGCGTCCCAACCTTAGAGGCAATGTCATCTTATTCAACAAAAATAGTGAATGCAAATAGTTTGGAACTTTTATGTCTAGGAATGGAAATTAGATTTTATAGAGATAGAATCAACGCGTACGCGCATGGAAGCGCGCACGCCCATCTTCATGTGTGCGCATAGCAACGCGTGCGCGCCTATGCATATGCGTGCATCTACGCGTGTGCGTGTCTGGATTCAAATTGTTTTTGGCGCCCTTGCAGGTTTGGTATTAGCTTCGGATTGCCAAACCTTGAGGCTCGGCTTGATTTATGGCAGAACACATCAAATGCTGTAACTTCATGTTTTTGACGCTTAGTTCCTCATATGCTCCACTAGTGCACTATTGATGAAATTGCACACACTTGTCGATCTTTGTGTACAGATTCTAAATATATATTTTTTGAATAGATCTATTGTTTTTTTCTATTTTTAATTCATTTTTAATTGCACTCATGTCAAATTTGTAAAAAACATAGGTTGTTTATTTGGCCTATAACTTTTGATTGGCTTACATATTTCGAAAACGGAAAAGAACCTGCACAAGAGTACAAAAATACCTACAAGCTAAAAAAAAAAGTTGATTGATTATGTTCAGACCATGATATGGTGGACCAACACTCGACCATGTCGTTTTAAGGCTTCACTGACTTTTGTAATTTAAAAAGTATATAAAATTAACTTTTAAAATTTTGGAAAAATAGCCCCGCACAAGATCTGTCTGTTGCCTATGCCTCTACACATTTTTTTCCTCATAAATTGACAATTTACATAACAAACTGGTGGACCAACACAAACATGTGCATTATGTTTTAGAGAAAAAATAACATAACAGTCTTAAAATAATGACATTTTGGGGTGGTTATACCACTTTTCCATAAATAAAAGTTATATATTCCTGAAGGTTATCCGTTTTTCTACGTTTCATATTTTTACACCTAATTCGAAACAGTTTTGTAGGTATCTCTAATAATTAATTTTAATGATAATGTTTCTATTTTTCCAACATGTCGTTGCAACTAACGTGTCATAATTGGGTATCATTACCTTGCACCAACCCACTATAGAACATAAGAGAAACACAAGAAATAATGATGAATTATTGGCTCTATAGTACCTTTCGAACCTCATACATTAGGGGGCATCTGTTAATGCCTAAATTTTGCACACAAGCAACATTTGGATGATTCTTGTAGTAAGACATCATTAACATAAAGAATGTATTTCACAAAAGGCATCCTCAACAGAACCAAAAGACAACATGAGTCCAAAAATGCCCAAGACCAGTCAAAAGAAGAGGTCGTGCAGCTGAATCACGGTTAACCCACGTTATAGCACATGTTATAAGTTCAGTACTCGCGCGATACTCACATGGCTATACCTTCGATAGCCGCACTACTGTCAAAACGACGAGACCACCTATTTACCGCAGCGCATTGAAGGATCCATCACCTCCAACAATTCGAATTTGACTCCGCACACACTTGGTGGCATTAAATAGCCCCCTTGGTGTACCTTGAAGCTAGTTCATGGAGTGCATGAGTTCACATTTGAATCTAGTTGTTTCTTGGCCACCTCTTGGCCTATAAAAGGAAGCCACTGGCATGCATTTTGTAGAGAGAAAGAAGAGAAAGGTTATGCTGTTGGATTTGTGTTGGAGCTTCCTCATAGCCCACATTTTCCTACCTTTGTAAGCATTCCCAAGCTTCCTTTCCACCTTACTTCAAGGGGCAAGGGTTTCTCTCCATTGTTCTACCACTCACTTAGAAGGAATAGCCATGTGAGTATCGCGCGGGTACTGAAATGATAACATGCGCTATAGCGCGAATTAACTGTGATTCAACGATGCGACTTCTTCTTTTGAATGGTCTTGGGAATTTTTGGACTCATGCTGTCTTTTGGATTTGTTGAGGATGCCTTTGGTGAGCTGCATTCTTTATGTTAATGACGTCTTATTGCAAGGATTGCCCAAATGTCGCATGTGTGCGAAATTTAGGCGTTAACAAGTGGAGCTCAAGAATTGTTGGTTTGTTCCCGCAATTGAATGATTTTTCAGGTATGTGCAACATGAGAATAGTTTTTTATTGTGTTATTTTATAGGTATTTATTTTCATCTTCTTGGAAAGGAGTGAAGTTTGTTATTGAAGTGATTCAAGATATTAGTTTTTGTATTCATGAACATATTTTTTAGATTCACTCTCTTTCTTGTATTTATTGATCTCTATGTTCATTGAACATTGTATATATTGTATTTCATTTTCATCCAACCTTGATTTTTTTGTTAAAAGTTTTATTACTTGTTGATTCGATATTTATTAGTTATAAATACTTTTCAATTAATTTTGTCATATTATTTGGTATTTTTTATGTTTATGAAATTTTCTCTAATCTTAAGTTAAATTTGATTACATTACTTTTAATATACAACAAAATTGTAATGTATTGTCACATCAATTACCCTTTATTTTAACATTTCATCATTGAGGGGTTCAATACATAACCTTTCCGAATGAAATAGGACCATACCCTTCAAATTTGATGCCTGGGTGGAGACACAAAGGGGAAGAAAGATTACTAAAAACTACACAACATATATAGTAAAGTTGTCAGTCCTTAAATAAGAAGTTTCTGCATCTTATGGACTTTTGGAAGAAAATAGGAGTGAAATAACCCCTCTTGCTAGTTAATGATTGAAAGGTCATGGAATGCTATATTTATGTCGAAGGCATTCTTTTTCCGAGGGCATGTTTGTGACACGGTTCCCAATTTCGTCGTCCCTCCAACCAATTACAATATGCCACGCGTCTCTTCAATAAACACTCGCCACATTACAGTTTAAGATAAGTTAATGTAGGTTGGTTCTTTCTTGCATGTCCAGGAGGAAGTCTCAGTTGGGCCTGTTGCGAGTTAAGGGTAATGGTCTTTTGTATGCCGGTACAATTTTGTTTACATGGGGTCAATACAATTCTGCATTTTCGTTAGCCACGGTTGCGTGTTCAGGGCACAGTTGAAGATGTATAAATATATTGTGTCTGCGGATGTGACGATTATTACGACTTCCATGACCTTGAACGGGCCCTTCAACAACTTCATTGCCTCTATGCCTCTAGAGGAGTTATACCATGTATATTACTGTTACTCATAGGCTGCCATTCTCTGACAATATCTTGGAAAGCCATTTAATTCTACTAATCAGTGAAAGATTTAGAGCCTAAGACTCGCCTTTTATGGATATTCATCCGATAACTGGTTCAAAGCTATAAAACTGAAAATAGTTTATCTTTCTGTTTGCTCCCTCAAACGCGGAATGGTACTTCGTACAGTCACAACACTCATAAATATTGGTTCTATCATGTGGAGGGTTGATAGTGAAAATGCTCATGGTTTTTCCATAACCTAGATGTAAGATTGCATGATGTGATTTTCTTGTGCATTAACGAAATGCAAGATGAAACGTAAGATGAAATTTTTCAAAGGTTGGATACCTCAATATTCTAAAGAAGGTTGGGTAGAAGCAATGAGGAGGCCTTTTTCCTACTTAAAAAATGATTGACCATCCCTAAAAATGATTGGCCATCCATATTAAGGGAATCAGGGATCTTGAGAATTACGTGAGATATGAGATTGTTGAAAAAAGAGATATCATTCAAAATAGGAAAGATACACTTTTATATTTTAATTTATTTTATATTCCTTACTAAACATTAATTGCAAAATGAATAAATATACTCTTCACGATTGCTTTAACGAAAATGGTAGGTGATACGAAGGCTTTATACATAAAATATCCATCATTTGGAATTTACTTTCTTTACCAAGTTAGGGTCTTACGAGGCACATTGTCCATTCACCTCATTACAAGTTTGTAGAATCACCATGACATGGCTATTTATTCATTTTAGGAATAGATGGAGCAGAAAACTTTACAAATTAGCTATTGTGGCATGAGTGGGCCATGTGGCCCGAGCTTACACTTTGGCTGGATCGACATAGATACCATCTGATTAATGAAAAACTTTTTGAATTCTTTCATGTTCGGATTTAATCTTAATGTGATAGAAATTGTTTATTTTTTGTGTTGTTTCAACATGATTTTGATTCTATTTGGATTGATTTAGAAGTTTGATGTGATTTTAAATTGTAATTTGAGATGCGTCAAATTGTGGTTTGTTACTAGGATCATTTTCCATTGCAAATTCGTATCATATTTTTATTAAAAAATTGTTGGAAATTGAGATTGAGACTGAAAGGCACAAAGAATATGAGAGAAAAAAATTGATATTTTAAATTTTTTATTTTATAAGATTATTTGTAAGTTAGTTATATCTTTGTAAAGTTGGTAGATATAAGAAGGTTTTGAATGGGTTTTAGAATTACATATAATAATGAGGAAGAGGTTTTGGCTCTATGCCAAAGGCTCAAGATTATTGATACCATAGAATTTAACATTTAATTGTTGAAAAGTTTATAAAAATATTTTAACTTATTAATATTTTTTTAGAGGAAGGAAATATTAAATAGCTATTATATATATATATGAAATCCAAGTTTCTAAGTTAATACAATCTCAATTTGTTTATAAGCTACTTTTTTTTAATTCAAATAAAAATCAAATTTTGTTTTAACAGGTTTTTCTTAAAGATAAAAATTTTAATTTTTAAATAATATTCTAATCATAAATCCAATTTTAAACTTTGGTTCTACTATATTAATTAAAATAGTTTATATTTTGTATTTTTCACTAATTAAATAGAAACTTTTTATTAATACAAAAGATATAATTTATTATTTATTTTGTATTTTCAAACTAACCCAACTACCCACTTTTGTTAATATAAATAATATTAACTTTTATTATTTTAAAAAACAAAAACAAATCATACAAAATAGGATAAATCAAAGTAAAGGTTATACATTCCATGAGCAAGATGTTTATGAAAATAAGATATTGTAAATGCTTATTAAAGAAATACAAAAAGATATTTTAGACACTTTATTTTCATTTTTAAATAATATTCTAATCATAAATCCAATTTTAAACTTTGGTTCTACTATATTAATTAAAATAGTTTATATTTTGTATTTTTTACTAATCAAATAGCATATTTTTATTAATACAAAAGATATAAATTATATATTTTGTATTTTCAAACTAACCAAACTACCCACTTTTGTTAATAATATTAACTTTTATTATTTAAAAAAAAATAAAAAAACATACAAAATAGGATAAATCAAAGTAAAAGTTATACATTCCATGAGCAAGATGTTTATGAGAATAAGATATTGTAAGTGCTTATTAAAGAAATACAAAAAGATATTTTACAAACTTTATTTTGCGTATTAGTATTATCTATAGAAGTTGGTACATGTGTTAAGTTGAAAAAGTTGCTATATGTGTTAAGTTTTTTGTTTTTTTTAAAGGTGGTTCGCGGTTTGTTAGAGGGCTAGTCCACCTGGGGAAATGGTCACCACCTGCTATTCTAGAGAATCAAGGTGGCATGAATTACAATCTTTACAATATGGGCTCAACAAGAGCAATATGTCACTTACAAGAATTGAACCTGGGTGGGGAGGGTAACAAACATTCCTCCCAACCACCCAGTGTTCATAATAATATTCATTATTTTTTATATTATTATACATATTTTAAAAGAAAATAATATGAAATTTATATTATTATATTTGCTTATTGATATTAGGTTTGTGTTAAATTTGAAATGTTTAAAATTCTAATGATCCCTTTCACTTTACTAATAATTATTTTGATCAAGAGTTTATCATAGATATATATCATACATTCAAAGTTCTTAATTTGCTCTTAATTTTGTATACTTTGTAATAATTTAAAAATTATAATTTGTAATAGATGAATTATTTGTAAATTTTTTCAATTAATGAATAATAAATTAATTCCAAAAGTTCCTTAGCCTCCTTGTGCCCTAGTTTTGTATGAACCCAATACACTAATTGTAGTCTTGTTCTCATCATGTGAGATCAGGTTGGAAATTGCTTCTACAACATGTTCCCATGCCTCAGGATGGCCCATTTTCAAAACATCAATTAATTAGGGAAGTAATTTTGCATGCACAATGCTTGGCTTATTAGTATTATACAAAGTTTCACTAATGCAATGACGTCATTGCTCTTGATGCTTGATGATATTGATGTCAACAAAGGAAAGAGGATCAAAAGCAACTTGGTATTACAAAGGGTAGGTTTGATCTCAACATTAGTCCAAGCAAGCTTTTGAAGATTAGGTATTGGTTTTTTTGTTTATTCTTGAAGGTCTGTGTATGTATCAATCTCTATACAAAACCAAATAATTTTTCTAAATTTCCACACAATGTTAAGGCTCACTGAAACTTAGTTAACACTCACATTATAATTGCCACTTTAAAGTCATGAGGTTCACTGAATATGTCATCACGCTATGGAGGTACGTATGGCTTCACCCTCCTTCCATACGTGTAGTTCATATATAAATTAAAATAATATATAACCAAATATGGCTCTCGGGATATTTATGAGACAAAAAAGGACACCTTGTAAAAGCTCCAGCTGATATTCATAAGAATGGTACAAGAATGGGTATGAGGATTTCTTGGGTTGGAGTTCAACTCCCCGACTACTAGCTATAAGTTTCATTGGTTATTCAGATCTAGACTAGGTATATTGATTATCTTTCCTCGAGGTTTGTCTAACAAAGCTATTAAGATAGAGGTGCCTTAAGATAGGTATAAGTTGAAGATTACAATCGGCTTTGTTTCTATACATTTCCTTGAGGTACTTCTCAAGAGAGAAGGTATAGTGTTGCGACATTAGTTGTTATTGATAGGTCCTTAAGTAATTTCCCTAGATAAGGTAGTTGCGAGTTTGAGAAGAGTTTACTCCAGTTGTTGCATTTGTCATCAATTTATTTGTTTCCAATGGGCTTCCTTTCTAGCATTTGTTGCTCCCATCTGTAAGTAGATTGACCTTCAGTGCTTTCAAAGTGACATTTTTAACACTACTTTGTATTTTTGTATTGACAAGTGCTTGATAGAAGTTCTTATGCCATAGATCCTCATGTTGAAGAACAAGGCCTAACGAAACATGAGATCTTTACATTAGCTTTAGGTTTCAATCTTAGGAATATCACCTATAGCTTTAGTGATGTTGCTTGAGCCTAACCTACCCTAATAAAGGAGATAATGGAAAAATTACTATATACATGTCTAACTGATAGAATATATTTCAATGCTCTTATGAGGTTGCAAATGGTTTAATGAAGTGGTGGGAAGGCTTTCTTGATGCAAAGCATAGAAAAAGATTTGTTGAACCTTTAATACACAATGCTATTACAAGTCACTACGAGTAGATGTAAATGTGCATGGAAAGAACTCATAAATGAGTTGTAGAAGAGGACACACGTCGAGGAAGGTATCCTATTGTTGTTGTCAAAGTTCCTTCCACAAATCACAATGCATTTTTCAAACTTGTAATAAGTCAATATAAACTCAAGACAACATAGTTGTTCTAGTGCGGATGTCACTTCTTTGGAATCTTTGAATAGATGTCAACTTTCTTGGCACTTTCATTTAAAGAGGAATGGGTGTACTTGTTAAAATGGAGACATAGCTAAAAAACTCCCAACAATTCTAGGGCCCCATGAAATTGAATGATATGGACTACATAACCTCTTTGAGGCAAAACAATGGATGAAGGCAAAACATTTGAGCTTGAAGAGAATTTAAGTGTCCATTTGAGCATCCACAAATACTAGCAAAGCTCAAAATTGGGTGGCACATCTACCAAAGAACCCATATGTTTAGACCATCCCAAAAAACACTACGCATACATAATTGAGATTCCATGATACACCAAATAAGGTTTCCTTAGTCCCAACCATAAACAAAGACTTGTCATGTTGGGTGATATTGGGAGGTGGAAGATCATCATGGTATTGGATCCCAACCTATACCAATAATAATTCACAAAAAAAAACTATTTTCTTTTCCAGTTTATCACATCTACTTTTCTTTCCATTTTTTTTTTCGGCGTTTTATTGCACCTTCTAGGACAATTGCTAGTTATTATTATGCTGAAAGAAAAAGCAACTCACGTTGTACAATGCGAAGATCCACCACAAAATTTGTCCCTTACCCTGCACGTGTTTTAACTAATGAGAGTGATAAGATATTGCGTTTTCATAATGCCATTTAATACATAGCACTGAAATCGTCCCGTATTTCCAGGAATTATGTAAATTTTAATACTTGATATGGTAATTTGTATGTTTTTAATTTGTAATTTAGAAAGATGAACACTATATAGTTGTACATGAAAACTTATATGATCTGACCGGTTCCATTGAATGCATTAAACATAACTTGGTATGTTGACCACCCTCCTCGCATAGTGCTTGAAAAAGTAATACGATGAGTAGTTAAAAGTTGCTATCAAAACGAAGTTGTCTGTCATTTAGGGTATATTAGCTATAAAATTAACTGTTAATATTTATTATTAAAAAATAAAATTATTTATATAAAAATCGTTTTTAATTTATTATAAAATTTAATGAAAAAACAGATATAAAATTAAATTTATTGAAAATTTGAATAATTAAATACTACTTGTAATATTGTGTTATGAACAAGTTATTGTTATTTGTTCTTCATGTTTAGTTGTAGTCATCTATTGGATCCATGCATAAACTACCAGTTATCTATGCATCAACTATCAATTATTTTATATATATATATATATATATATATATATATATTTTTTTTTTTTTTATAATTGTTTATATCGAATTTTGAAAGCCCATAAAATCAATCTAGACAGTACACTTGTCCCATTCTCCTTCAATCTAGAAAAATCATATATGGTAGTCCACCCCAAATTCTAAGATATAAACACATAGCAATGTAAATATCATTGTATACACGGATAAGTTTAAGGACCCTTATTTAAAAGTGTAAAAATGTTGGCAAATCTTACCAATTCTTAAAATGTCAACTATAAAATATTTGGCGATATGTTTTTAAAATTATTTCAATTTATAAGGATTTTATATAGTCTACATAATAATTTGGTGATTTTTAGAGTGAAAAAAGTTTACCCCATCAAAATTGGGCGAAATGGAGCTTCAAAAAATGTAAATTGGCAAATCTTTTTTTGGAAAAAAAAACATGGAAAAATAGCTCATGAGCTAAATTTCACCTTTACAATTATTCTTGATTGTACACCTATTTTTTTTTTTTTTTTAAAATATGGAATACACTTCTAATCACTTACTATTTATAAGATTTTTTAGATAGACACGCTGTGTTCTCAATTTTTCTTGTCAAGATACCAAAACATTGAGTGATGCCATAAATAATGAAAAGGTGTTAAATAGGAGTGCAAGCATGGATTCCGAGGGAAAAAAAAAGGAGTGCAAGCATGGAGAGACTTTGGTAAAAGAAATTAAAAAGTTAAATTATTAAGAAATAATAATAATCCAGAAACAAAACATTGAGTGATGCCATGAATAATGAAAAGGTGTTAAATAGGAGTGCAAGCATGGAGAGGCTTTGGTAAAAGAAATTAAAAAGTTAAATTATTAAGAAATAATAATAATTATAGACATATAAAGATAAATTTTAAATCATGTAAGAAATAATTTTGAGATATAGAAGGATGGTGGCATTTTAAATTCGGAATTGTTTCTTATATCGGTTTTATCTTCATATGTTTACCCTCCATTATCCATCATCGATGACATGGCTATAAATGGAAAGTTAATTGGGACATGTCATAGTTTATTAAGTCTAATGGAACGCCCTTCATCCACATTTTTATTATATTAAAAGTATGTGTGTTTTTGGGTGATTTTAAATAAGTGTAATTATATGGGAATTTAATATGTTGATGATAATGATATGATTTTATTTGATTTTAATAAGAAAGGTAATGAATGATTTTTTTTTTTGATTTTTAAAAGATTGAAGAAACTATTTTTAAGTTTATATAGTTTTGATAAGTTAAAATGTTAAGAAAGTATGTATTGTGATACATATTTTGATATTGTTATTTAATATGGATGTAAATAGGGTATTTTATGAAAAAATTCTTTTCATTTTCAGTTGTTATGGAGTCACAAAAATAACAAATTCTTTCAATTTACAATGTTATAGGAATTGTCAAATTCAATGTTTCATTATAGAGTTTGTGATAGTTTGTTATAATTTTAGCAATGATGATTTTTTCTTTATGTTAGTTGATTTTATTTTGTACAACTCCAGGTATCCTAACGGTTAAGGACACACGTTTCCTTTGAGGATGACATAAGTTTAAATCCAGAGGAGGGTAAGGTATGTGCACATCTATATACTTTAGCAGTTAACTCGCTACACGGAGGGGGGGTCCCTTGTCCCACAAACAAGGGAGTCTCATACACCAAATTGTTGTCTAGCTTGGCTATGACCTTAAAAATAGATTATTATTATTATGTAAATATATACTTTTAATCTTCTAGATTAGGGTTTATCACCTCTTTATAGTATCTTAATTTTCTCCTATCCTAGATTTGTATATCAAACCACAATTTCTCCTAAAATTAAGATGTAATAATATATTTAATATTATCATTATTTTATAGAGTGACATCTTCCTGATTCCCAATGATTTAGCCAAGACTTGACATCTTTATGCCAACCCTCGTAGGTGGTTTTGATTGGATTTTGAAGCAATCTTAGGAAGCATATCATGTTCCATGTCATTTATCTTGTTCTTATACATTAGGTCTCTAGTCATAGCCATGCTCCCAATGGGAAAAAGAATCACTTCTATGAAGAGGATATGATAAGTCATATTGCCTTTAATTTTGAGATTATAAGTTATGAAACTCTTTTTTTATTTTCTCTCTATTTCTTCAAAATTCTTTAGAGATGTTGTAACCCCAAACATCACAACCATATAATATAATAGCAATGATGAGACCCTCAAAGAGGAGTTTCTTCTTATCCTAGAGCCAAAGGTCCATTGAATTACAACTATTTTAAGTCTATAATAAGATTTCCACTCTCCATTTATCATTTACTAAATGCTATAGTTCCAGTTAAGTTTTTGATGGAGATCAATTTTAAGATATTTGTATGAAGTCACTTTGTCCAAGTTGTTATGATCATACAAATAATTAACATTATTTATATTTTTGGAATTAATTATCATAACATTTGTTTTTTTAGTGTTAAAAATGATACATGTACTAAAGAAAAATCATTGACAATTTTTAGTTGCTTGTCAAGATGATAGAGACTCCTCACCATAAGAATGATATCATAAATGTAATGAAGAAGGATGATGACTATGCTATCTAGAGTCATGCTGACATAGCCTTCTTTTCTAACCAACCCTCTATCTTGTTGATGTATATACCATAAAGGGTAGGGGACATCAGACAACCTCCCTTAAATCTTATATTACAATTAATTTCTTTTCAACTAGCTCCCAATGTTCCTAAAATTGGTAAAATGTTCTCGCACAACCTTATTGTAGCATCTCTCAACTTCAAAGAAACTTTTAGCTCTTCTAATATTTTTCAAAGCTTAGTAATGGACACTGTGTCAAATGATTTTCTAAAATAAACGAAGTAACATATAAAATTGGTTTATTATTGAAACACTCCTATGTAATGATACTAAGTGTAACAAGATGGTCCATTGTGTAATGCCCCTAGACTGACTGAATACTTTGAGGGCACTTGCCAAGTGACCCGGCTAAATAAATTGTCTAATAAATGAACATTTATGTGTGATGTAGGATAAGGTTATTTACCGATTGAGAGACATATGAAATTTTATTATACTTTAGCATGATACTTGATTCGATGATAAATTTTGAATAATTTGGAGTATGATCGAAATTATTAATGATTTATTGACGCATATGATAAATGTTGCATCAAAGTGAATTATGAAAAATAGAAATGCATAGATAAATCTCTATGATTATGAACCAATGCATGTTTTGCTTAAGGACCAACGAATCTATGAATGGAATTATGATTATGAACCGATGTATGTTTTGCTTAAACGACTGGCGAATCTATGAATTGAATTATGATTATGAATAGATGTGTGTTTTGCTTAACGACTAACGAATCTATGAATTGAATTATGATTATGAACCGATGTATGTTTTTCTTAACGACTAGCGACTCTATGAATTGAATTATGATTATGAACCGATGTATATTTTGCTTAACGACTAGCGAATTTATGAAATCGATTATGATTATGAATAAAAGTATGTTTTTCTTAACGACTAGCGAATTGTGAACATAGCTATTAATGTGTTCTCTGAGCATGTGTGTAGTGATAGGTGAAACCGTTCACCGATGAACTCACAAAGGAAAAAAATGGGGACGTAGAGGACAGGAAGCACACACATGAGAGTACGATGACGGTGTCGAATCCCGATAACCACCACGCACGAGTTGAAAGCTGTTCATCTTTACTCGGGTGAGCGTGAAGTCGTACGGGTGAGACCATAATGGTTTGGTCATGTAGGAGGTTGAGGGGAGCACAGTAAGAATAGACTTACTCCTCAGCGCCATTAGTCTCACGTAGAGTGTAGCTAGATGATCTATGTTCACGATTCCTAAATCACTACACAAAATCCCCGCACATCAGATAGAAGAAAAATTATTGTTGGAAGGAACCGACGATGTGGTACCTAGATAATAAAGGAAGAATGGTTGTTGGAAGGACCCGACGATGCGGTACCTAGACAGGTAAAAAGGGAATTGATAAGGGGCATTTATGAATTTGGCATATAGGATTGCATTAGACTATTTTGTGCATGAAATGGTTAATTGTAATTAATAAATTTAGGATAATTAGATATGGAGAAAATGATAGACTATAAATCATTTCTACATCAAATTCACTTGCACCCACTAAAATAGAGATTGGCATCTTAAATAGCGGTATAAGAGTAAAATTAGGGATGTATGTGCACTCTCATGGGAGAGTGACACATGGCTAGTGAAGGGATATTAATTAAATAATTAGAAATAAAAATAATTTTTGCATGGCGTGACATGTGTTGCAGGAAAATTATCTATTTAAGAAAAATAAGAACAGGGGAAAAGGACCCTATTGTTTGATGACTGCCGTAATGGACTCAAAGTTTTGAATTTGATACTATTGTGAGTTTGGCAGAGGAATTTTGGTGAGTGGGATCTCATTTCTGAATTCTCGTTGAGTGTGAGTTCTCTACGACCCTTTTTGGTTGGGGGTTCAGGGAAAGAAGAGTACCCGATAAGGTAGGGAGGTTAACCGAGGGGTCTTTCGGGGGATCGTCAAGGATTGTTGGTCGAACAAAAGTTTCATCAAATCCCGTATCATCATCAGCTGCGGTATCACCCCTCCTGATAGGTAAATAGTATTTAGTTATCTTTTCATTTGTTTTCTTATATTAACAATACCGGTAGGATCTATGTAGTTGGATGAAGGATCTGAGTTATAAGCATTGTTGGAAATTAAAAATATTGAATAAATAGAGGTTAGTATAAACGTTTCCGATTAAACAAAAGTGTTCTTACTATTTTTTTGGGCATTCTGAATTTAATCAAAATTATCTGTCTCTGCATTTGATTTCGAGGGTAATCGATGTAGATTGGTAAATTCTGTTATTATGTAAATTTAAATTTTATTGGGGAAGCAACTGATATGAGTTAAAAAGAATTCAGAACACCTTTGTAATACTTCTAAATCTCCTTATTAAACCGTACTTGAAAAACGACGTGAATCTGTTAGTAAAACACCCGGGCTTGAATTGTTGGTAGTCGATTGTGTATGGTCGCTGCGAGGGAGATCTGTGTAAAATTTTGCATTTGATTATGTTCTGCAACTAATAGTATCGACCTATGAATTAGACGATCTAGACCGCATTTTAAATCTTGTAAGAAGGTTTTATTCCTTGTTTTAGATTCGTCTATACTATAGTCTTGGCCTTAATAGAACCATATAATTATACTCATTGATCTTAAAGTTAGCCTTCCGGTAACTACCCCTCGACAGAAAGATTATACTTCTACACTCGGGTTGAAATTAATTTGGAATTTAGATACAATAAATCCGAATTCGTCCATGTCGGTTATGAAAATAGTTATAGCTTTATGCTACTATAGTGTGTATTTGTTGAAAAAGAATGGTTACTATATTGTTGATTGTAACTGAATACATTGGTAAAAATTTAAAGTATTTATAATCTTTTATTACTAGAAAGCCTTTAAAATATCAAAGAGAGTAGGTTGATCATATTGAAAATGGATAAGCACGACGTGCTCACTTCCTATTAATAAGAACGTGATTGTTGTTATACCCCTTTAATGTGAATCAATTATGGATGATCTCACGAAAAGATAAATGTAAAAGGATTTTCAAAATACTCTTTGCAATTTGGATTTAGTAATATGAAAAGAAGGAATTTATATTATCTTTTATATTTATGCCAAAAAAAAGGAATTACAAAAATTTAAAACAATAAATTTATACATATAAAAACATTTATGTTCATATAGACTCTTGAAATAATGGAGCACTACATTTGGTATCAGAGCAGGTCGAGCCTTGAGCAGACCAAGAGAGTATAATGCGTTATTTCCGCAAACATTCGAAAGTGTTTATGAAGTTTAAATTTCACAGGTTTCGAATTATGTTATGAAGAAGCTAATGAGTTGTTTATTAACAAAATCAAGTTATGGATCATCGTGGACGAATGGGAAGAGGGAGAGTCGGGCGAGGACAAGGCGTACGTCCTCCACCCGCCCCAACTCCTACAACTATCCCACCGTGGAAAGAAGAGCAGGAAAAAATCCCTGCCGGAGAAGTGGTCGCCATGATGAGAAACTTCCAACGTATGTCGAAAGCTTTAATTTCTAGATTGGATCGCGAAAATGACAACTCGCAAGTTACGGCAGTATCACAAAATCCACCGCCAGTCAAATTGCACCGTGAATTGGAAAAGATCAAGTTTCCATTATTTTGGGGTTCCAATTAGGGAACCAATGCCGAGGCATGGTTGGAAAATATGGCCATGTGCTTTTCACTAAGAGATTACGTGTCAAACTTAAAAGTGCGCATGGCAATTCTGCAGTTGAAGGGTGAAACTCTTTTATGGTGGAAGAGTTTACGTCCACAGCTAGGCTTGGAAACCGATGAGGTTTCATGGGAATTATTTGAAGAGCACTTCCACCAACACTACCTTTCCGATGAATTCATTGAACGATAGTTAAATGACCTCAACGCCTTACAATAGGGATATTGGGCAATGCAAGAATATGAAATCTGTTTCATGGAACTATTGAGGTATGTGCCTCACGTTTCGACGAAAAAAATGAAGGTCAATAAGTTCATTTTTGGGATAAACCAAAATATCAGAGATAAGGTTCACATCTTAATTCCCTCTACTTTGCATGACGTGGTTCAAAAAATCTCATATCAGAACACGGGGGCTTCACTAGAAGGCAATATAATACCACATTCATTCATATTGCGGTATTAAATATTCATGAAAACCTAAAAATTATATTGCTTATATATTAAGGGGCAAAGGGTTTTTATTTATTTAATGTAACAATACAAAAATACTTTGGGGTCTTTTTTATATGGGTGGGATGACAAATATCCTCCAAATGGAGATGGCGGGATCATGGTCAGATGAGAAATCGGGTTGAGGCAAGGATCGAGCTTACTAGTACGTAGGGAAATCGCGTCTTGAGGCATGCTTGAGGCCAAGGGGTTTCGTGGTGAAGTGGGTTTCCAATCGATCATAGTCGATAGACTGTGGTCATTGATAGCCAATTGTTACCAATAGCACTATACCAGTTGTTACCAATAGCCTTACGAGGCTATAAGCCTCCATGGCCTATTATAGGCCCTCGATAGGCCTTGGGGGATTGAATACCCAACCACTCGTGCCTATTACAGGCCTTGGGAGGTTTAGTCAACCTCCTGGAGCTTGTTACAGGCCCTGAGGGCTTGGATACCTAGCCCACAACAGGATTAGTCAGCGATTGGGGAACTGTAACATGCAATCTAAATGTTGTACTATGTGCATTGGCTCTAGTGACATACAAGAAGTGATCTCCTATCTCTTCATTAGACCATTATATGTTGAAAATCATAATGATATGTGGTTGAGTAATTGCATTGTGGGTGAAGTAATGTACATCCACAATATACATCAAAAGAAGCAAGGTGCATTGTATAATGCATGTGGGGTCATAACAGGGGTATCATATCAATATACTAGGTAGAAATATAAAGGGGTATAAAAAATATTAATGAAAAAATTGATACATACAATATCTAGTGAAAATAGGGTTTTTTTAAATTGGGAAGGCATATTGGGAGGGGGTTAAAAAAAGATTTTGGAATGTATTTTCCAATATTTAGTGAAATTAGGGGTATTGTTTCATATGCCACGAACGTGCTATGATAGCGGTTTATTGAGTGAAGTCCCCGTGTATCAGAAGAAGAACTTTTAAACAGAGGACCTCCCGGTAAGAACCTTGTCATTGTTGACCGAAACAATCAACCTTCCCATATATCCAAACATTACTATGGAGATAAAAACTTTGGAAAAGGATATTATAGTGGAATATCTAATAGATAATGCCGAGCACCCTACTGACTGCCACCACCAAGAAATGATCATGCAATTTTGGAAAATCGACATAGTTTGGAGCATGGCAGAACAATGTACCAATTGGTTGAGCATATAGAGGCCCTAAGGAAGGATGTTGGAAATGTGGAGGCCCACACTTTTAGAGTGAATTCTCTCGATGGAACCAAGGTAATGGAAGAGTACAAGGACCAAGTCAAGAACTGCAACATACCATTGCAGCCGACCTGGGTCGTGCACAATGCATTCATGCAACAATTAACAACCGCCAAGCTGAGCACCAATCAACCATCCTTAACCGCAGGTAAGATCGACGGTAATGTATTTTCCTCACTAGTTGACCCTAGTGTAACTGAGAGTTTTATTTCTTTTAAAGATTTAGAATGTAGTAAGATGATGGAAGTTAGTAAGGAATATTTCGACGCAGTCGAAATGGCATCCGGAAGTATCCAGAAAGTGGGTCTAAAGTTAGAGTAGTAGATTTGAAGGTGTGCACAACTAAAGTATCCTTTTATGCTACGGAGTTAGGATATTATGACTTAATTCTGGGTATGGATTGTTTAGAAGCACATGCATCCATGATGGAATGCCGAAGCAAGGAGCTAAATTTCTATGATGACGAAGGTTACAAGAGGATATTAACCGGGAAAAATAGAAAGGTTTCCCTGAGAATGATTTCAGCCATGCAATTAAAGAAGAGTATGAGAAAAGGGTGAAAGCTATATGCAGTTATAGCAATGAACAAAGAAGGATATAGAATGAGATAATCGACCACCCTTTATTTTCAAAATACATGGATGTATTCCCATAAGCATTACCTGGTCTACCACAGCAGGGCGAGCTATACTTCACCATTGAGCTCAAGCCAGAGATCGAACCTATAGCAAGAACCCATTATCGGATTTCTATACTAGAGTTAAAAGAGATGCAAATACAACTTCAAGAAATGCTAGACTTAGGATTGATTAGGCCTAGTGTGTCCCCTAGGGATCACACGTAATTTTTGTCAAGAAAAAGGATGGGTCATGGTGACTATGCATCGATTACCGTTAGTTAAACAAAGAAACCATAAGAAACCAATACCCTCTGCCAATGAGCGACGACCTTTTCGATCAAATGAAGGGTGCATCAATATTATCCAAAATTGATCTGAGATCAGGTTACCATTAGTTAAGGATAAAAGAATAATATATTCCTAAGACAGCCTCCAAGACAAGGTTCGAACATTACGAGTTTGTGGTAGTACCTTTTGGGTTGACAAATGTGGCAAGTGTTTTTATGAATTTGATGACTGGTGTATTCCGTCAATACCTTTTTTTTAAACAGAAACAGGTGAATGGTTTATATTAACAAAGGCTATGCACAGCCATTCAGTACAAAAAACAAAATCTAGCTCTCTACATCAGAGGAAGGAAAATTGCAGAGGCTTATAGATTTTTTCCCCTGGAGTTCTATACTTTCTGACTTCCTATAAACTCTATTTTTACTGGTGGGATAAACCCTTACAAATTGATTACATAATTTTAGGCAAAAAAACATTCAAGATAAACATCTAAGAGAACCTGCAAACAAGAGACTGCCATTATCCGAAATTCTGCTATTGGACTGAAGCCGCTTCTACCATCTCCTGATTTACTGTTGGGGCCTCCTGCACACAGCTGCATTGTGTTTTGTAGACAAAGGCAGAGATTTCTGCTTTGACACTGTCAACTTTCCCCATTAACTCAATAATGTTTCTGTCCATGTCCTCCATGTGCGATTCCAGACAAGAGAGCCTAGCGTGGATATATTTGTCTTCCAGAGCTAATTCATCAATTTTATTTTCAGTATTGCAGACTGCAGAGTAAGTCCTGAAAAGATATACCTTGATATCAGAGGTGAGCCGACTCAGCGTAACTATGGCCTTCCTGACGCTGTCCATTTCGCAGTCAGCCGAGAGAAAACCGTCTTCGAACGACACTGTGGGTTCCTGAGAGATGCAGAGGCTTTGCAGAGCCGGGCCGAGAGCAGGGTATGAAGGGCCTTCCATTCTAAAATCTATACAACCGATGGGCGCCTGGGGTAGTAAATGCCCAAGCGTGAGGACTGAGCAAGCCACGGGGAGAGCACGTGGTGTGATGTGAAACTGCCAAGCCATGCCTTGGCGGTGGGGAAAGTGAAAAACAAAGCCAATTTCGCCATGGAGATAGGGGCTATCAAGCCTATAGTTATTCCAAAAATTAAAACTCCTTAACCATATATTCATTAAGGTAGAAAATGATGTGTTAAAACCTTGTTGAGAGAGGCTTGCCCCATGTCTAGATTGACTCCATCATTAGCCAGTTTGTGAGCAATAAAATTGTGATCTCTTAACACATGGTAATAGAGTGTGTCCTTTGGGAGAGAAAGACACTTGATTATTTTCTGAATTCTCTGGCTTTTTTCATTCTTGTAGAAATTGCCATTGCGCATAGCTTGAATAACATGCCTGGAATCCCCAAATACCTGTAAGCGATTCATGTTAAAGGTGACCGCTATTTCTAGAGAGTAATACAAGGCTAACCATTCTGCTTGGTTGTTGGTGCTGGTGCCAAGTCCCCAAGAGAAGTCTACTACTTTATTTCCTCTAGGGTAAAAAATTACCCCCCCCCACACCTGTCGCCCCTGGGTTCCCCTTCGAGGCCCCGTCAAAGAAGATTGTGAATCTTGCTTGTTCCTTCCACCATTTTCCAAAGGAATCTTTGTCTTTTCTTATTTCCCACTCATGACAAACTGGAGGGATTTTGGACTGAAGAGAACTCACCATTATGAACCTTTGGCACCATTGGAATTCATTCCAGCTTAAAGCTTCCTTGGAACAGAGTGCCACGCCCCTGGATTTCAAAGATTCATAGATAAGGGTTATTGCTTTGTTTGCTAAGCTCGTCTCTGAACTTTTTTTGTCTTCAAATATTCTTCTGTTTCTTTCCAGCCATATTTGCCAACATGTATTCATGGGAAGAAGCTTCCAGATTCTTGAGAAGGTGGGTTTGTTTTTTGAACCTCCCTGGACTCTATAATTCCATTCGTCCAACATCTGTTTCATTTGCCTGGGGAAGGGAAATGAAATTGCTAGTGAGTCAAGAACCACATTCCAAACCTGTCTAGCAAAGGTGCACTCCAGAAATAGATGTTGTGCATTCTCTTCTGCGTTTTGGCACAGGGGGCATCTAGAGGGGCCTTCGATACCACGTAGCTTGAGATTGTCGGCTGTTGATTGTTTGTTGTGAGCAAGAATCCAGAAAAATTAATTTATCTTTGGAATGTTGTCTCTATTCCAAACTTTCTTCCACCTTGTTTGGGAAGGGTTGATGTTCCTGGTAAGCAGTGCATAGCCATCTTTGACGGAGTAATTCCCTGCTTTGCCCCAGCCTCTAGTGTCTTTGGATCTGATGCTTAAGGGGGATTTCCCATGCAAGAGTTGTGTGAAGACTTTATAGCTTTCAACTAGGTGGCTTGGGGGATCCATGTTTTTCCAATCTTTCCATTTCCCTAAAGGTGTCCAGATAACCATATCCGCTAGCTTCTTTATCCCTGCATCTTAAAGCCAGGTTTTGACATTCTGGATTTCTTGTATTTCGCCAATAGTCTGCTCTCCATTGATGCTATCTGTCCAAAGGTTGATTTTGTTTCCGCTACCTAGAATCCAATACATATTATCTTTAATTAATCCTACTGAGGCGAGCATAAGTCTCCAAATGGCAGTTCCTGTGTTCTCCTTCATATTGTTTAGACATCTCTGTCTTGACCCTCTGGTGTATTTTTTCCTTATTGCCTCCTTCCACCACTCTTTTTTGCCTGATACCAATCTCCAAACAATTTTTGCTCCCAGTGCTTTGCTCATCGTTGCTGGATCACGGATGCCCAAACCTCCTCTTTTCCAGTTCTCCTTAATGGTGTTCCAGTTGACAAGATGGAACTTCTTGCCTTGAGACTTCCCTCCCTGCCAGAGAAATTTTCTGATTTCCAGGCATATATCATTCATAACCGTCTTGGGGGCCAAAAGAATGGCTCCAATGTAAATGGGAACTGAGGAAATGACTGCTTTAATCAAGGTCACTCTTCCAGCTAGGTTGAGCCAGCGTGATCCCCAAGAGTTGATCTTATTCTTGATTTTTTCCAATATCGGTTGCCAGGAGGATGAGGAGGTTCTTTTGTGGGTGATAGGAATGCCTAAGTACTTGAAGGATGTCCAGTCAAAGTAGGGTTTAAAATCTAATATGAGAGCTATGTTTCTAAGAAGGAGGTTTTCGCAATTCCAACTGTAAATATTGCACTTTTGACTGTTCGTTTCCCCCCCGGAGGCATGAAGGAAAAGGCCTAGGATTGACTTAAATCTGGAAGCAATGATGGATGAGGCGCTACCTAAAAGAATGGTGTCATCAACAAACTGCGTATGGTTGATGGGAGGAACGTTTTTGGTTATTACAATACCTGGGAGAGAGCCATTCAATTGCTGACTGTTAAGTTTCCTACTCAGGGAGTCCGCCATGATGACAAATAGGCTAGGAGAGGGGGAAACCTTGCCTCATCCCCCTAGACAAACGGAAGAAGGAAGAAGGTCTGCCATTAACTAGAGAGGCGATCCAAGGAGATCCAATGCATGCTTTGATCCACCCTATGAAATCTTTCCCAAACCCAAATTTTTCCATTACTGTGAAAATAAATTCATGCCTAACTCTGTCAAAAGCATTTGCCATATCCAATTTTATAACCATACCTGAATCTTTCCTTTGAATGCTCGAGTGTATTGCCTCTTGAACAAGAAGGATGTTGTCATAAATTTGTTGTTCAACCATGAATCCACCTTGATTTGGGGATATGATTCTGGGTAAAAGCCTTTTAATTCTATTGGCAATGATTTTGGTAAGAATTTTGTAGGAGTTACATAGAGAGATGGGGCGGAATCTTCCTATGGAGAGAGGATGTTTTTCCTTGGGTATGAGAGCTATAAAGGTGGAGTTGGTAGCCCCTCCGATTCTTGCTCTTCCCCTTGTCCAATTGAGCATTCTGACAAGATATTTTTTGAGCCAATGCCAAAATTTCCTGTAGAATTGAATGGGAAGTCCGTCCGGGCCGGGGGCCTTTTCTGGATGCAGTGACCAGACTGCTCTTTTCACTTCTTCTTCTGTTATCTGATCCATTAACCTCTTATTATCAGATTCTGAAATAAGCGCAGGGATTTCCATGCTCATTTGGTCCAGATCGTCTTTGGAGACATCCTCATTTTCATTGTATAACTTTTCAAAATGAGCTTTGGCTTCTTGGAGATTGCTGTCCTGCCCTTCTATCTTTTGGCCATCCTCCCTTGTGAGACACAGGATGTTGTTTTTCCTGAATCTCTCCTTGCATTGGGCGTGAAATTTTTTTGTATTCCTATCTCCTGCCTTTAACCAGAGACATCTTGATCTGAGCCTCCATTCTTCTTCTTCTTTTCTAGCAATGTTCAGAATTGCCTCATCAAGTTTTTTTTCTTCTCTAAGCATTTCCACTGTGACTATAGTCTGCTCCATTTTAATTTGATGTTGTTCCATTTCCTTTTGAAGCTTCTCAAGCTCTTCTCCAGGTTTTAGATTGTTTTGCTTTGCCCAATTTTTCAGCGTTCTTTTGATTAACTTTAATTTGGTCTCCCATATGTAGCCAGGGGACCCAGGAATAAATTGCTTCCAGATCGAGACAACTTCATCCATGCAGTTTTGGTTCTCTATCCAAGCCGGATTGAGCCTGAAGGGGAGAGGGCCAAGGTTACCTGGGGAGGAAAAAAAGAGGGAGATGGGCCTGTGATCAGAGGTGGTGAGGCTAAAATTTTAGATTCATGAATTTTAGGGTTGAGGAGAAAGGAGGAGCTGATTAGAAAATGATCTAGACGAGCAGCAATGTGATTGGGGCCAATCCTCTTATTGTTCTAGGTAAAGGCACCTTGCTTGGGATTGATGTCTATAAGATTCCATTCCGAAAGCAAGTCTTCCAATATTTATCCAAATGGATCTCTGATTTTTTACCCACCTTTCCTCTCAAACGCTGAGATGGTGACATTAAAATCACCTGCTAGAATACAGGGGAGGTTTGCTAGGGTGGGGCGCAGGTCTATTAACTGGTTCCAAAACTGTTCCTTTTGGCCATACATGGTCGGCCCATAGATATTTCCGACCCAAAACCTATCATTACTTGAAATGTCTTCCAACTCAGTAAAAATCCAGTGTCGACTTATTTCGGAAGAATAACATTTATACTTACCTTCATCCCATATGGATATTAGTCCTCCAGATGCTCCTATTGCATTGACTGCTATTCCTTTTCCTTTGGGCTATACTTTCTTCATGATGCTGATGCAGTCTTCCTTTTGCATTTTAGTCTCCTGGATTGTGAGGATTGAAATGTTCTCCATTTTTTTTATTCTTTTTATTGCTTCTGCTTTTTGCTTTTTGCCTAATCCTCTGCAATTCCAAGAGACTATTTTCATTATTTTTTGTTTTGAAGAGGACCTGCTCTGTCCTTTCTTTCCTCCTGAGTCTGCTTTCCACTAGGTATTATTTTTACATGCTGGTCCAAACTGGTTTGCTTTCCCACCGCCCTTTCTCTGGCTGCTTCTTGTTCTCTGATTGTTTTGTTTAGTCTTCTTCCTCTTTTGGCTATGGGTTCTTGTTCATCTTCTTTGCTTTGCGAGGTTTCTTCTTGAAATAATTTTGCTTTGGCTCTTGTTACTGATCCTCCTGAGTTTAATGAGGGCTCTATTCCATCCACTGCGTGCTGAGAGGAGGGTAGGTTTTGGTTCTTGTCCTCATTATCATTCTGTACCTGACCTCCCTGATGTTCTTCAGATTGCTTTTCTTGCTCCTGTTCTTCTTCATTTTCCTCGCTGCTCAAGATCTGAAACTTGTTAGAATGCTCTTTGTTTTTAGGTGGAGATTTGGTCACTGTACTTGTATTATTTTTGCCCCCTTTTTTCTTTGAGACTTCATTCCATTCTCCTCCTTGAGTCTCTTCTACTTCTGGGATTTTTATTTTGGGGCATAACCTTGCGAAATGCCCATATTCATGACAAACCTTGCATTTAAAGGGAATCTGCTCATAGTCGACTGTTTTCCTGTGACTCCATCCTTCCATTGCCAAGTCTATAGCTTCTGGAAGGACCTTTTCCAAATTGACTTCAACACATATTCTTGCACAAGAGAACATTGGGGGTTTTGGCTCTGATTTGTCGATGTATTTCCCCAGCGAGTTGCCGATAGCTCGTAAATCTTCGTCATTCCAACAATGAAGAGGGAGATGTGGTAGCTTTACCCAAACGGGGACTGCCCTTGGAATGTCTTTTTCTGGGCCAAAGGAAAGATCCCATTTGTTAAGGTACATTCCTCTTGGCCCCATGAAATATGGTCCATTCCTGAAGATTAAGTCTCGATCCTCCTTTTTTTCAAAGTAAAAGACAAAGAACCCTTTCCCACAGAAAATTTGCTGCACCTCTCCTTGAATTAGAGGTCGCCAGTTTTTGCTGAGCCAAGATTCAATGGAGCGAGGGGAGGGCCAAAGTCCCATGAAATGTCCTACTAGTCCTTTTTCTGGTAGCGCAATGGCTTTACATTTCGAAGCAGTTGAAGTGAGCTTCACTTCTGGAACCTCCGTTCTTTTGACAAACTTGGATTCGGGCGGGGTTGTAGCTTTCGATGAGGCAGGCAGTGAAGCGACCAACGCCTTAAACAAATTGGCAATGAGAGGGTGGGAAGCATCCGGGCCATTGCGGCCAGGATCCGGCGGCGGCTCCATTCGAGCAGGCGAATCTACAAACCCTAGACTTTGGATTCAATGATATTTTTCTGATAGATCAATATATCATCAAAGAATACTAACACAAATTTTGTATTCCGTCAATACCTTGATAAGTTTGTACATGTGTTTTTGGATCATATCTTAATCTATTCAAGGACACTAGCAGAGCATGAAGACCATATAAGAGCAGTACTTTAGTGTTTGAGAGAGAACCATCTATACGTGAAGATGTCGAAGTGTTCTTTCTTTCAAAAAGAGATCCATTATCTCAGCCACATTATATCTAGTGAAGGAATCGCAATAGATCCTGCAAAGATAGAATCCATATGGGAATGGCCAGTGCCCACGAATGCACATGAGGTACGTAGTTTCATGGGACTAGCTGGTTAATATAGATATTTCATCGAAGATTTTTCCAAGCTAGCAGGACCAATGACGGAACTGCAGAAAAATAATCGACCTTTTGTATGGACAGAGAAGTGCGAACATGCTTTCACCAAAATTAAGGAACTGCTAACAACTGCCCCAATATTAAAAGTTCTTGATATGGACCAAGAATTTTTAGTATGTACAGATGCGTCGAAATATGGAATCAGATGTGTTTTGATGCAAGAAGGGAGAGTGATTGATTACACTTCCCAAAGGCTTTAGCTGCACACATATAACTATGCAACCCATGATATGGAAATGACAACAGTAATTCATGCCTTAAGATTATGGCGAGACTACTTAGTCGGGAGAAAATTTGAACTAAAGACAGATCATTATGGTTTACAACACATTTTTACCCAAAGTGATTTGAATGCAAGACAGAGAAGGTGGTTTGAATTAATCAGTGAATATGATTTCAACATAACCTATGTGAAGGGAACTTTAAAAAAAGTAGCTGATGCACTCAGCCGAAGAGCGAGAATATTCTCAATAATACCTATGAAAACCAATTTGAGGAAGAAGATACTTGCAATGCAACAGAGTGATGCATCGTATAAGAGAAAAGAAATGGAAAATGAACAGATGAGGGTACCCAAGTATGAAGGATATGCTTGGGATACCAAAATATTACTGAGGTATAAAAACCGCATTTATGTACCAGAGTACAAGGAGCTCCGAGGATTGATATTATCAGAATCTCATTGAGCTATTTACAGATCCCATCCCGGATTCAAAAAGATGTATGCGGACCTAAGACCTTTATTCTTTTGGCAAGGGATGAAGAAATATGTAGTGAAACTTATAGCAAAGTGTATGGAATGACAATTAGTCAAAGTGGAACACCGACACCCTGCAGGATTGCTTCAACCCTATGCAATCCCCGAATCTAAATGGGAAGTAATATCTATGGAATTTATAGTTGGTTTACAACTAACAAGAAGGAGGCATGACACTATATTTGTGGTAGTTGACACTCTTTCCAATAGTGCACACTTCTTACCTATCAAAAAAACTTATCAAGCCCAGAGATTGCAAAAGTATTTATAAATGAAATTGTATGACTACATGGAATACCTAAAAATATCATTTCTGATAGAGGTTTTGTATTCACTGGGAGGTTTTGGACAAGATTCCAGGAAGCTCTAGGCACACAGCTTAATTTCAATACTTCCTATCACCCAGATACAGATGGAAAAATGGAGAGGGTAAACCAAGTACTAGAGGATATGTTAAGGATATATGCGATGGATCAACAAAAAAGATGGGAAGAATACTTGCCATTAGTATAATTTTCCTACAACAATAGCTACCAGAGCTCCATACAGATGGCACCTTTTGAATTTTTGTATGGACGACACTGTAGAATGCCTTTGATTTGGGACAGGGTGGAATACATAACATTGCTCGGTCCAGATGTAATAGAATAAATGGAGGAGCAGATGGTAACTATTCGTGCTCGACTTAAAGAGGCACATAATCACCAAAAGAGCTACGCGGATGCGCATAGAACTGGCCGAAGTTACGAGACAAGTGAGAAAGTATTTCTGCGAGTGAAACCGCAGAAAATTTCAGTAAAGTTTGGCAAGGGAGCCAAGTTAGCCTCTAGATTTGTAGGACCCTTTGTGATATTGGAACAGATAGGACCGGTTTCCTACCGACTTGACTTTCCATAATCTATACATAGGATAAACAATGTTTTCCATGTTTTTGTTTTACGCCACTAAGTACCAGATGCTTCTCATGTTATTGATCTAAGTAATGTGAAGATAACAGACGACGGGGTCGTGATGGCTGAACCGATTTGTGTGTTGGACCAATGAATGCAGAAACTTAGACACTATGTGATAGACCAGGTCAAAGTACAATGGGACAGTTATAGTCCTAGATCTGTGACTTGGGAGGATGCAGCTGAGATGCGTCGTAGTTTTCCATATTTGTTTTGAACTTCGGGATGAAGTTATAAATAAGATGGGGTGTATGTAATGCCCCTAGACTGACTCAAGACTTTGAGGGCACTTTCCAAGTGACCCGGCTAAATAAATAGTCTAATAAATGAACATTTATGTGTGATGTAGGATAAGGTTATTTACCAATTGAGAGACATATGGAAGTTTATTATACTTTAGCATGATAGTTGATTTGATGATAAATTTTGAATAATTTGGAGTATGATGGAAATTATTAATGATTGAATGACGCATATGATAAATGCTGCATCAAAGTGAATTATGAAAAATAGAAATGTATAGATAAATTTCTATGATTATGAACCAATGTATGTTTTTCTTAACGACTAGCGAATCTATGAATTGAATTATGATTATGAATCGATGTATGTTTTGCTTAAATGACTAGCGAATCTATGAATTGAATTATGGTTATGAATAGATGTATATTTTTCTTATTGACTAGCGAATCTATGAATTGAATTATGATTATGAACCGATGTATGTTTTGCTTAATGACTAGCAACTCTATGAATTGAATTATGATTATGAACCGATGTATATTTTTCTTAATGACTAGTGAATTTATGAAATGGGTTATGATTATGAATAGATGTATGTTTTTCTTAACGACTAGCAAATTGCGAACATAGCTATTAATGTGTTCTCTGAGCATGTGTGTAGTGATAGGTGAAACCATTCACCGACAGATTCTCAAAGGAAAAAAAATGGGGTCGTAGAGGACAGGAAACACACACACGAGAGTACGATGACGGTGTCGACTCCCGATAACCACCACGCATGAGTTGAAAGTTGTTCAGCTTTACTTGTGTGAGCATGAAGTCGTACGGGTGAGACCATAAAGGTTTGGTCACGTACAAGGTTGAGGGGCGCGCAGTAAGAATAAACTTACTCCTCGGCTCCATTAGTCTCACGTAGAGTGTATCTGGATGATTTATGGTCACGATTTCTAAATCACTACATGAAATCCCCGCACATCAGACATAAGAAAAATTACTGTTGGAAGGACTAGACGATGTGGTAACTATATAATAAAGGAAGAATGGTTGTCGGAAGGACCCGACGATGTGGTACCTAGACAAGTAAAAAGAGAATCAATAAGGAACATTTGTGAATTTGGCATATAGTGTTGCATTAGACTATTTTGTGAATGAAATGGTTAATTATAATCAATAAATTGAGGATAATTAGATATGGAGCAAATGTAAGACTAGAAGTCATTTTTAGATCAACTTCACTTGAACCCACTAAAATAGAGATTGGCATCTTAGAATAAGGAGACATCTAAGAGTAAAATTAAGGATTTATGTGCACTATCATGGGAGAGCAACACATGGCTAGTGGAGGGATATTAATTAAATAATTAGAAATAAAAATCATTTTTGCATGGTGTGACATGTGTCGCAGGAAAATTATATATTTAAGAAAAATAAGAAGAGGGGAAAAGGACCCTATTGTTGGATGACTTCCATAATGGCCTCGAAGTTCTGGATGTGCTACTATTGCGAGTTGGAAGAGGAATTTTGGTGAGTGGGATCTCATTTCTGAATTCATGTTGAGTGTGAGTTCTCTACAGCCCTTTTTGCTCAGGGGTTCGGGGAAAGAAGAGTATCCCGATAAGGTAGGGAGGTTAACCGAGGGGTCTGTCGGTGGCTCGTCAAGGATTGCTGGTTGAACTAAAGTTGCATCAAAACGCGTATCATCATCAGTTGTGGTATCACCCCTTGGGATAGGTAAAGAGTATTGAGTCATCTTTTCTTTTGTTTTCTTATATTAACAATACTGATAGGATCTATGTGGTTGGATGAAGGATCTGAGTTATAAGCATTGTTGGAAATTAAAAATATTGAATAAATATAGGTTAGTATAAACGATTCCGATTAAACAAAATTTCTTCTTACTATTTTTTTGGGCATTCTGAATTTAATCGAAATTATCTGTCTCTGCATTTGATTTCGAGGGTAATTGGTGTACATTGGTAAATTTTGTTATTATGTAAATTTAAATTTTATAGGGGAAACAACTTATACGAGTTAAAAAGAATTCAGAACACCTTTGTAATACTTCTAAATCTCCTTATTAAACCGTATTTGAAGAACGGCGTGAATCTGTTAGTAAAACACCCGGGCTTGAATTGTTGGTAGTCGATTGTGTATGGTCACTACGAGGGAGATTGGTAGTCGATTGTGTAAAACTTTGCATTTGATTATGCTTTGCAACTAATGGTATTGACCTGTGAATTAGACGATCTATACCACATTTTACATCTTGTAAGAAGGTTTTATTCCTTGTTTTAGATTCGTCTATACTATAGTCTTGGCCTTAATCGAACCATATAATTATACTCATTTATCATAAAGTTAGCCTTCCGGTAACTACCCCTCGACAACAATATTATACTTCTACACTCGGGTTAAAATTAATTCGGAATTTAGATACCATAAATCCGAATTCGTCCCTGTCAGTTATGAAATAAGAGTTATAGCTTTATGCTAGTATTGTGTGTATTTGTTGAAAAAGAATGGTTACTATATTTTTGATTGTAATTGAATACATTGGTAAAAAGTTAAAGTATGTATAATCGTTTATTACTATAAAGCCTTTAAAGTATCCCTTCTGTATTGAAAGAGAGTAGGTTGATCATATTGAAAATGGATTAGCACGACGTGCTCACTTCCTATTAATAAGAATAGGATTGTTGTTATACCCCTTTAATGTGAATCAATTATCGATGATCTTAGGAAAAGATAAATGTAAAAGAATTATCAAAATACTCTTTACAATTTGGATTTAGTAATATGAAAAGAAGGAATTTATATTATCTTTTATATTTATGCCTAAAAAAAAGAATTACAAACTTTTAAAACAATAAATTTATACATATAAAAACATTTATGTTCATATAGACCCTTGAAATAATGGAGCACTACATTTGGTATCAGAGCTGGTCGAGCCTTGACTAGACCAAGAGAGTATAATGTGTTATTTCCGCAAACATTCGAAAGTGTTTATGAAGTTTAAATTTCGCAAGTTTTGAATTATGTTATGAAGAAGCTAATGAAATGTTTATTAACAAAATTAGGTTATGGATCATCGTGGACGAAGGGGAAGCGGGAGAGTGGAGCGAGGACGAGGCATACGTCCTCCACCCGTGCCAACTCCTACAGCTACCCCACCGGGGCAAGAAAAGCAAGAAACCATCCCTGCCGGAGAAGTGGTCACCATGATGGGAAAATTCCAACGTATGTCGGAAGATTTAACTTAAAGATTGGATCGCGAAAATGGAAACTCGCAAGTAACTGCGGTATCAAAAAATCCACCGGCGGTCAACTTTCATAGTGAGCTAGAAAAGATCAAATTTCCATTATTTTGGGGTTCCATTGAGGGAACCGATGCCGAGGCATGGTTGGAAAATATGTCCATGTGCTTTGCGCTAAGATTCACACGACAAATTTAAAAGTGTGCATGGCAGTTCTGTAGTTGAAGGGTGAATCTCTTTTATGGTGGAAGAGTTTACGTCCACAACTAGGCTTGGAAATCGATGAGGTTTCATGGGAATTATTTGAAGAGCACCTCCACCAACAATACCTTTCTGATGAATTCATTGAACGATATTTAAATGAATTCAATGCCTTACAAAAGGGATATCGGGCAGTGCAGGAATATGAATGCCATTCGAATCCTCACAAAAGAAGACTTACTAAAATAATGCAAAACCCCCCTAGGTGGCAAGTGTGCTCTCCAAGTCACTCCAAAGGCTCATGAATTTCTGATTTAGTGATCAGATAGTGATGTGTGATGGAAAATCATGCCAAATCCAAAATTTGGAAGGATGAAACCTCATGGAGGATGAGTTGGCCAAAAAACAGTTATGACTACTCAACTAGCTTTTAGCTTTCACCAAAAAGTGGTAAAAAGCAGCTAATGCGCCTTTCTAATCCAAAATTAACTAAAAATATTCAGAATCTATTCCAGGAATGCCATCTAGCGGGTTTAGGAATCTTGTGGTCCACACAATGGTGACTTGTGGTCCACACAATGATGTTTTAGCCAACTACCTAGTCTAATACATAGGAATTAATCATAAAATGATTAATTAATGCTACTGAGGTATTAAATGACATAGATGTGGGTTTTAAATATTCCAACACCCCCCCATAAGTCTGACGTTATGTTCTAAAAATCATAAGTAAAAACTAGGGCCCAGTAACAAGACATGGTCACCCTGTACAATACTGCCTTGTCCATGAAACACGGAAAGAAGGAAAACCTCATGGGAAAAAACTCCCCCTAAAAAATGGACATAATCAAAATTGAAATATTGTTGATCAATCCTTCACTCCACCACATGTTCAACCACCCAAGTAGTGATCTCAGATAGATGAAAGTCTTCTCAGTAAAATCTTTGGTGAAGATGTCTGTAGTTTTCTCACCTGTTGGGAAATACTGCAAGTCTATGATCTGGTCATGCACTAAAATCATGATGTAGTGCATATGGATCTCAATATGCTTGGTCCTCTTTTTCTATACTGGATCACTTGATACCCTTATAGCACTCTGACTGTCACAAAATATGAATGTAGGAGTACTAAAGGAAATCTCGAACTCTGAAAGAATACCCTGCAACCACACACACTGAATAACAGCATTCACTGCTCCTATGAACTCGGCCTCTACAGGACCACCTCCAAGTATGAATACAAATATAGATGTGGACTTTCTGTCAAGGCTATCACCAGCCCAATCTGAGTCAGTAAATCTAAGAAGATCTAGGCTAGAATCTGCAACATAGTGAATCCCATCAGTCTTGGTGCCTTGCACATAATGCAAGATTCTTTTTGCATCCCTCTAATGGAGCTCATGTGGTTGCTCCATGTATCTTGATGCCACACTCACTGCATATGAAATATCAGGTCGAGTATGAGTCAATTATAGCAAGCTACCAACAAGCTTCCTATACAAGGTGTTGTCCACCAATGGTGTAGATTTTGCTTCTTCAAGTCTAACTCCTGAAAGGAAAGGAGTCTTTGAAGGCTTGCAATCAACCATCTTGGAATTCTTTAGTAGGTTAGATGCATATTTGGAATGATATAACTTATTTCCATTCTCATTTTGAGAAATCTCAAGCCCCAAAAATCGCTTAAGAATTCCCAAGTCAGTCGTGGAAAAAGATTGATGCAAAGCAGTCTTTAATGAAGCAATTTTATCAGTAGAGATACCTGTGATTAGTAGGTCATCAACATATAACACAATAATTAGAATTGAACCATCAATCAGCTTCATGTAAACATTTGGATCAGATTTACATCTAGCAAAAGATTGTGACAAGAGAAAGTTGTCCATTTTGGCATACCAAGCCCTGGGGGCTTGCTTAAGCCAATATAAGGACTTCCTCAACTTGCACACATAGTTAGGGTTAGATGTATATCCTTCTGGATGCTACATATAAATCTATTTCTCAATATCTCCATGGAGGAAGGAACTTTTGACATCCATGTGATGTACTTCCCAACACTTGGCAACAGAAATTGGCAGAACTAGTCTTATCGAATCCTTCTGTGAAACTGGTGCAAAAGTCTCATTGTATTCAAGGCCATGGACTTGGGAGAAGCCCTTTTCCACCAGCCTAGCCTTATATTTCACTGCTGCACCATTAGATGCACACTTGGTCTTGAATATCCACTTACACCTTACCAATTTTCTGCCTGGGGGGAGCTTGACTAGCTCCCATGTCTCATTCTTTTGCAGTGAATGGAACTCCTCATCCATAGAAGCCTTCCATATTGGGTCATATGAGGCTTCCTAATATGTCTGAGGATCAGAATCCACCATCAAATAACATCTCTCAGACAATTAAGGATCATTCACATTGAGAGCATTCTCAAATTGTGATCTAGTCCTCCTTGTGTCCTAAGGATTTCCCACTAGTTCACCAGCTACTTGAAGATTCTTAGCAGCTCACTTTGGCCTTGTTGGTGAATTAGGATCTATAATAAAACTGTCTTCATCATAAGAAATATCATAATCAAAAAATTCAAGAGGAACTTCACTTACATCTCCAAGTGGTGGTGTGGATGGCTCTCCAATTTCAACATTCTGAGAGGGCTCTTATTCAAATTGAAAACTTCTTCCTATGGAATTTTTGAGAAGTCATGTTCAACAACTCGTAGCCTTTGTAGTCCTCTAAATATACAACAAAAATACAAGTTTTTCTTTGGGGCTGCATATCCCTCCTCAGCCCAAGCCTTGGAGCCAAAAATCCTGAAATGAGAAATATCAGGTTTGTGCCCAGTCCAAGCCTCAAATGGAGTGATTCCTTTGAGATATTTGTGAGGCACTTTATTTTGAATGTATGTGGCACAATTTATTGCCTCATCCAAAATCCTTGGAGATAAAGAATTTTCCTCAAGCATGCATGTGGCCATTTCCTTCAATGATCTGTTCTTCCTCTCAGCAACACCATTCTGCTGAGGTGTGTATGGAACAATCTGTTGCATTTACATGCCTGAAGAGGCACAAAATTGATGAAACTCATATTTTATGTACTCCCCACGATTATCAGATCTAAGGATCTTGATATGTCTACCAGACTGGTTTTCAACCTAGACCTTGAAAATATTGAACAGACCGAACACTTCAGACTTTAGCTTGATGAAATAAATCCAACGGTACCTGGTAAAGTCATCTATGAAGGTAAGGATGTATTTGGCATGGTTCAAAGACTCATGAAAGAATGGACCTGATATGTCACTATGAATAAGCTCCAGGGGTGCTTAGGTTCGCTCAGTTTTGGCTCTCTCAAATTTATGCTCTGGATGCTTTCCTAGGATGCAGCTTTGAGAGACACCTTTAGAAAACTTTATATTGGGAAGCCCTATGACCATTTCTTTCTCATGGATTTGGGAAAGGTATTTATAATTTAGGTGACCAAATATTTCATGCCATAATTTGCTTGACTCATTGGTGTGGGTCAATAGAGAAGAAGGTGAGGGGAATGGCACAAAATGAGAAAACCTATAGATTTTTGAGCTATGGTCAGCAGAACCTATGGAAACAATTTGGCCTATTGACATTTCACAGATTTCAACATCATTAGGTGTGAAGACCACCTTTTTGGGTGATCCTATGTGATTCATCCGGTATACTAATAAAAGGTTACTAGCAAGTCTTGGAACATACAAAACATTAGTGAATGTACCAAAATCTAGATCAATGCTTCCTTTACCTTTGCTTGAAGTTTCAGAATCATCACCTAACACAATGGTTGGACCACTGGAAGAGTCAAGAGATGAGAAGCTCTCTCTTGTGGACACTATGTGCCTTGAAGATCCAAAATAAATGATGAATGATGTATTCTTTGATGTGTTTTCCGTCAGTGCATGCACTCACTCCTTATCTTTAGAATTATGTCCTCCATCCTTCCTCCTTGCGCTCTTAGGAAGAGGAATGTTGGCTTTCTCTAGGAGGTGAGCCATTTGATCAATGGTCTTCTTCATGCAGGAGCTTTCAAGATGAAAGCCCTTAATTCAATATTTACACACTTTGCCTTCCCATTCTTCTTGTTCGGATTTCTCTTGAAATTTGAAGAGTCTTCATGGACTTTCTGCTTGTCCTTCCTCTAATCAGTGGGCTTCTTGAAATTGCCCTTCTTCTTGCCTTTCGAACCCTTTCAATCTCCAACATTCAAACAGTGATCTTTTGATGTATTTTTTATGGCTCCCATCAAGACCAACTTGTCTTGTTCTTGTGTAAGAGACTCCATGAATTATGAGAGTGTAGGGCTCTTCCAGTTTCGAACTGCCTTCCTTGTGGAGTGGAAGGTCAAAACAAATACTAAGCAATCAGGGCCAAGCTTGGAGAGAATAGCCAAGATTAGTTTCTCATACTTTTGATCAATTCCACATTGATTCAACTATAGAAAAAGTGACTTGAAATTTGATAAGAAATCCTAGAGGTTCTTGAAATTCTGTGGACTCAATGAAACAAGTTCATTATCCAGTTGGTGGCCTCTTAATTCATCTGTCTTGCCAAACAATTATTGAAGCTTTAGCCAAAATTCATTGGGTGAGGTAAGACCATATAGATGGAATAAAAGATCCCTAGATGTAGTGATACACATGATACCATAGGCTTCATCTCTTTGATTATTCCACTTTGATTTCTCAATTGCGGAGGTTGGATCAGGTTCAGTTTCCATAGTCACCCTGTAAAGGCCTTTGCTCCTCAACATGATCTCCGTCTGTGTTTTCCAGTCAAAATAATTGAATGGGATCAGGATTATCTGATGTGACTAATCCATGGCATCTCTGAAATAGCTTTTAGAGTGGTTTGGGTATGCCCCAAGATGATTTGTTATGTCCTCTGGGTGATTGAATGCGCCCTGTAGATGTCTGAATGCGCCCTCCTTGAGACTGGTTGGATCTTGCAAGACAATCAATGGAGAAAAGAATAGCTTTATATCTCTTATACCATGTGAAATTTAGTTCACACCAATATTTGATCAAGAAATTACAACTCTCACAAGTAATTCTCACACAACTAGTCAAGAACAATGAAAAACGGTCACATATGATGCAAACATAATTACTCTCATGAAATAATAATACATCATATAAACTTGGGAAAGTAATAGGCTGTCAATATATATAAATACATCAGAACTCGAATGCATAAGGATTCCATTCAAATCCTCACAAAAGCAGACTTACTAAAATAATGCAAAACCCCCCTAGGTGGCAAGTGTGTTCTCCAAGTCACTCCAAAGGCTCACGAATTTCTGATTCAGTGATCAAATAGTGATATGTGATGGAAAATCATGCCAAATCCAAAATTTGGAAGGAATAAACATCATGGAGGATGAGTTGGCCAAAAACCAGTTATGACTAGTCAACTAGCTTTTAGCTTTCACCAAAAAGTAGTAAAAAACAATAAAAGCCGCTAATGCGCCTTTGTAATCTAGAATTGACTTAAAATAGCCAGAATCTATTCTAGGATCTTGAAGAATGCACTCTAGTGGGTTTAGGAAGCTTGTGGTCCACACAATGGTGACTTGTGGTCCACACAATGATGTTTTAGCCAACTACCTAGTCTAATACATAGGAATTAATCATAAAATGATTAATTAATGCTACTAAGGTATTAAATGACATAGATGTGGGTTTAAAATATTCCAACACAACATAAGAAAGTGTTGACAATAAATTTAGCATGAGAAATCCATAAGTAAAAAATTCAAAATACTAAAATTTGGCCAATATATCCAAATTTCTAAGAAAATAAATGAAGAAAAGGAGCTTTACCTATGTTATCACAACTGTGCAAGCTCCAGTTGTAGTAGCTACAATGAAATTTTCCTTTGTTCCCATATACTTGTTCTACTTTGTTTCAAATTAAAAAATTTGAAGTAACTATAGTTATAAAAGTATATAAATTGAGATATAAATGATTGCAAGGTTTTGGTTCCAAGGCCCTGATACAATGAAGGAATTTTCCTTATGGAAATGGCAATCTATGATTACAAATTTTTATATTCTCAGGTATTGGCACAACATATAGTCTCTATGCCATCATTGGCAAGTCACTTCTTCACCCTCGAAAGGATGAGTATGCCTTGTAGCAGTTAGGAGCTAAGCCACCAGGCTTGTATTGAAGTCTGAGTGATTCAACGACATAAAAATGACCTCATAATGAATCATCTTAATCAAAGGACAATTGTGTGAGATATTATATGTAGCATTTTCAAAAACAAAAAAAGAGTTGCAAATCCTTTAAACATTCTCTAATAATATTTACTTTTCTAGACTTTGGCATTTTAACAAGTAATCTAAAAATGTGTTGTTTTTAAACTGAGAAAATAATGAACACAAGTTCATTGTTGCATGTAACAGATAACATGGATTTCCATGGATGAGAATATACCTACTAATGAGATTTATGGAGATATCCATTATGTAATTCTTATTGATATTTGACTAACCATACCAATGTGTTAAATTAGACCTTATCAAGAACTTGTCAAATGTTCATAAAATCTTAGATCTCAAACTCACTATCTATGGATCAAAGATCATATTGAAACTATGCAAAAAATTGAGTTGCAAAGATTTCAAGCTTTCTGTAATGATATTTAGGCCTTTTTGGACCCTAGCAGTATTTTATATTCAATCTAATTAAAGTAATTTAGAGTCAATAATACAATACTCGACACCAAGGGAACAATTTCTGTAAAGATTAGTAGATTATTTGACTAAGCCAAAAATTCTTCCATTTCTTATTAGGAAAATCATTTAACTTATAAATAGAAAATTTGAACAGCCTGAGTTTAGGATAATTTATACTCACAACAAGATATGAAATTGTTCTTGTCATACCTGAGCTATCATGCCTAATAAAACCCGTTACAGGGACCATGGTGGTCACATTCCTGAAGAGAATGGTGATCATATTCTATGGACGTTGGTTCATGATTTACCCTCCTAGGTGATCATTTATGAAACAATGATCCAAATCACAAGTTGAATGTGGAGAAGCTTATCCTTTATTGCCAACCCTCTCTCTACATGACAAATGTGGCAAGAAACTACCAACCCTCTCTCTCTACATGACAGGTGTGGCATGAAACTGTCCATAGGTGAATTCCTCTAGATCCAAACCAAACTACATGGGGAGAAGGCCCACTTTATAAGTGCTTGTAACCCAAGAAAGGACACATGCAACAAAGGAAGAGCTAGTAATGGATGGAACTAGGACATTAATTTTCAACTATAACATTAATTTTCACCCAAAAATACATTAGTACAATACACAAATTCCAACAATGGGCATATTATCACATAATACTATGCACATAATATTTCTCTACTATGTTCGGAGGTGGACATGCCCTTCTATAAGCACTCAATATTAACAACTTGAATTAATACTCATTTATGCAAACATGCTTGAGAATTGGATATTCTCAAACTGTCTTAAAATAGAGTAAGCAATAAATTTGTTGTTCTTAAATAGAGTGATAGTAGTCTAACAATATGTTGGATTCTATCCTGTAGAACATGCATAATTATGTATTACTATTAAAACTAAAATAATTGAAAAATGCTTGTCATAACTATGGAAGGGTATCTTCAATCACCGACATACGTGGCACTAGCAATCCATCGTGGCATTTATAAGATCCACAACAATTTCAATATTCTCGTGAAACCCTTGAATCATCTTCATCATGTAGCTTGTGGTTCCGTAGAAATAGATTGCAACACTAGTGGCATATGAATCCATCACAATAGATATGTGGCAAGTGAAATCCTAGATTTGTAGCATATGATGACGTGGAAACTAGAACTTGTGGATCCATAGCGTATGTAACAATTGTTTTTCATGGATATATAGAAATAGAGTCCTGCATCTTGTTCCTATATGTGAGTTAAGCACAAAATACAAGAAAAATCCCTTAATGTGATGACACAAATCAAGGAATTGCTAAGTTATGAGAGAAAGACTGTGTCTTTAAGAATTTCCCAATTTAGGTGAGGAAATGATTGAAATGGTGGCAAGCCATAGGTAAAAAGGATGCAAGAAAAAGGAAAAAGGATAGTAACAAATATGGAGAAATACAAACTCATTATCTTCACCCAAGTAAATTCATTGCATGTCCTCGTGCAACTTGAACACCTAGTCTAAATCTAAATATTCAAGTTATGAATATTTATATTGAAGATTACTTAATATATAGGAAGAGTGTCCTTCCTCCCATCCTAACTAATATCCCCTATCCCTTTCAATTGTCTGCCACAAACTTTCCTCCTCTAATGGCTCCCAGGTGTAAGTGTATATTGTGGTGCAAGGAACCAAATCAAAAGGAAATAAAAGTTGATCCCTATTCATTTTGTTCCATATTTCCTTAGGAAGTGGATGTACCTTTCTAATTTATTTATAATTTCACAAAAATTAGGATAACTCCATGGCTCCCTTTGTCTCAATTTATCACTCAAACAATTCCAACTGTGTTGGCAATCCAATAAGGCATCCAACCATGCAAGGCTAATATGGTATTCACAATAAGAGATTCCAATTCATTGGGTCTTGTAGAAAAAAGGAATCCAATTGAGTTGGTTAGGTAATCTCAAATTTGGTGCAATCACACCAGTTGTAGCAAAGTACTCCCCTCTAATCCATTGATTGGAATTTCTCCCATTAGCATCTATAAAATAATAAGAATAATTCCACTATAATTGATGGAAAATGAATGAAGTAATGCTCTTAACTATACGTCATCTGCAAAAGGGTTGGGGTTCCACTTTCTACCATGAAACAAAAAAATCCCATGTTGGTACAATTCACAAATCATATTTTTATTTTCTTTACAACTTTGAGCATATGCTTCCAAAAATGACTACAAATATGTAAAATCACGGGGTCTCTCAGCTGGAGATATGATTATGAATTATAGCCATTTTTCTTGCAATAATAATACATAAACGGGTGAAGGGTGCTTGAGGCCAAGAGTTGCATGAGCCAAATTATTCATCTATTGTTTTTTGTGTATTAGCAATTGCACCTTAGCCTCTAGTTGACGCACTCTTCTCCCTTCTTCGATTGAAAAATCCATTTTTCTCTGTCAGCAGCATACAACTCTACCCATTTCTCTTTTAAATTAGCAATAGTACGGTGATGGTATTGTAATGAGACACTACCCTTTCCCAAGAATTCAATGATTTTTTTCCACTTCATGAATTCAACTCTCAAACACATTACCTTAATAAAACTAACCATTCCCCCATCATATGTTTGGATCCCTACTGATCGAATAATATCTCTATCTAATCTAAGGGATTGGTAGAAATAGTTATGGTTGGGGGTTCTATAATATCCTATACATTATGAGGTTTTGCAAAAACTAATTTAATAGTCAGATATGCTAGATACAGTGAAAACAAATCCCATTTAACATACTCCTATGCTACATATGTCAATTGGAGAAAAGGGTGGCAAACATTGAATGTTAATTGGAGTCTTTATGCTTGAAATGGAATGCAACTAAACAAACACATTTAATTTCCTTGTTTCCTTCTTCCCATTCCTTTCTTTCCCATATCTATTTCCCCATTTCCATTCCCTTCCATACACTACAACCTTTGTTTTGTCAAGGCTTATTCTTCAAACATCACCTGGAGCCTAAACTCCATAGTCTTAACAATCCTACCTTAGCGAATCCCCCTTTGCGTTGGAAAAGAGAAAACCTAAAGTGTGGGGAAGGGTTGTTGAGCTGACAGTGGGAAGCCTTCTGAGTTACGCAAATCTACCACCTTGGTGCTTGGGACTTTACACTTTCTAGGTGCTAGATTTAGTTTTAACAAGCACCAAGCATAATTAAAATATCACAGACATTCAAAATGAGACCCCTAGCCAGATAAAAAAAAATCAATCATATCTAAGAGACTTGGATTATAGAAATTATTATACTTGATTATAAAAGAGAAATTAATGTCCTTAAAGTAGAAAGGGATGCATCAAAAAACTATTGGGATTTGGGAAAGTCGTTCATCCTTCAATAGGACCACATTCTTCAAATAAGTCAAAGAAAACACTAAACTGACCCTTTAGAAGGAGTAATCAAATTACTTCAGGGAGCTCCTGGTCTAAGCAAAGGGATGAATGGATTTCACAACTTCTAGAGAGAGACAAAGGGAACTCTGCCTTAATAAGCTCTGTTCTGATGGCAGCCTTTGTTTGCTCAATTATTTTAGTCTTCTTGTCTTTCAAGAAAACAAAAAATTAGGTAATTTTTTTACTTTAGCATAATGATATTAATGACAGTAGCACCTGAATCTTCTCTATCTTGATACTGTTTTTACATTTGTTTATGTAGTTTTTAGTTTGAGGCATTCAAATTATAGTAAATACAATCGTCTAAGAACTAATGATTGTATGGCTTCAGTCTCTGGGTATAAACATAGTCAAGTAGTGAACTTTTACACTGGTGCATATTTAGAGACACGGGTCATAGACATTTTATCTCTCACTCTTTACAAAATGTGTTAATATAATTAAATCCATTTCATCTACAAAAGAAAAGAATCAAACATCTTACTAGGAACCCTGTGGGTATCATTGGCTAGTTTCCTCTACATGTAAACATGTTTGACTTTCATCATGAGATCAACTCCCAAAATGCTTGGAATCCTAGACATTCAAATTTGACTAGAAAAGGTACTTTACAAACTGAAAGAATGAAAATTACATAGATAAAGCGTGGTTAAAAATATTTCAAATTTGTCAACAGTAGCATTTTGGGTCAGTCAAAGAGGGGTGTTGATAATGCCCCTACAAGGGTTCAAGTCTCTCTAATGACAAGCTCATTTTTGTTAAAGTTAATGCAGCTGCGAGAGCCATTCTCTGGGAGGATTGCACCCTAGTAAGTTAACTAGGGTTATTGGTCAATTAACCAGGCAGAGGAAGTCCCTAGCATGTACCCTAGGGCCCCTAGCAATCTATTGGGGTTCTTGGTCTGGGGCCAAGCCGGTTGGATAAAACATCTTACTAGGAACCCTATGGGTATCATTGGCTAGTTTCCTCTACATGTAAAAATGTTTGACTTTCATCATGAGATCAACTCCCAAAATGCTTGGAATCGTAGACATTCAAATTTGACTAGCAAAGGTACTTTAAAAACTAAAAGAATGAAAATTACATAGATAAAGAGTGGTTAAAAATATTTCAAATTTGTCAACAGTAGCATTTTGGGTCAGTCAAAGAGGGGTGTTGATAATGCCCCTATAAGGGTTCAAGTCTCTCTAATGACAAGCTCATTTTTGTTAAAATTAATGCAGCTACGAGAGCCATTCTCTAGGAGGATTGCACCCTAGTAAGTTAACTAGGGTTACTGGTCAATTAACCAGGCAGAGGAAGTACCTAGCATGTACCCTAGGGCCCCTAGCAGTCTATTGGGGTTCTTAGTCTGGGGCCAAGCCGGTTGGATAAAACATCTTACTAGGAACCCTGTGGGTATCATTGGCTAGTTTCCTCTACATGTAAAAATGTTTGACTTTCATCATGAGATCAACTCCCAAAATGCTTGGAATCCTAGACATTCAAATTTGACTAGCAAAGGTACTTTACAAACTGAAAGAATGAAAATTAAATAGATAAAGAGTGGTTAAAAATATTTCAACTTTGTCAATAGTAGCATTTTGGGTCAGTTAAAGAGGGGTGTTGGTAATGCCCCTACAAGGGTTCAAGTCTCTCTAATGACAAGCTCATTTTTGTTAAAGTTAATGCAGCTGCAAGAGCCATTCTCTGGGAGGATTGCACCCTAGTAAGTTAACTACGGTTACTGGTCAATTAACCAGGCAGAGGAAGTCCCTAGCATGTACCCTAGGGCCCCTAGCAGTCTATCGGGGTTCTTGGTCTGGGGCCAAGCCGGTTGGATAAAACATCTTACTAGGAACTTTGTGGGTATCATTGGCTAGTTTCCTCTACATGTAAAAATGTTTGACTTTGACCATGAGATCAACTCCCAAAATGCTTGGAATCCTAGACATTCAAATTTGACTAGCAAAGGTACTTTACAAACTGAAAGAATGAAAATTACATAGATAAAGAGTGGTTAAAAATATTTCAAATTTGTCAACAGTAGCATTTTGGGTCAGTCAAAGAGGGGTGTTGATAATGCCCCTACAAGGGTTCAAGTCTCTCTAATGACAAGCTCATTTTTGCTAAAGTTAATGCAACTGCAAGAGCAATTCTCTGGGAGGATTGCACCCTAGTAAGTTAACTAGGGTTACTGGTCAATTAACCAGGTAGAGGAAGTCCCTAGCATGTACCCTAGGGCCCCTAACAGTCTATTGGGGTTCTTGGTCTGGGGCCAAGCCGGTTGGATCCATGGAAAAGTCCCTCGCATGTGGCTAGGGACCCTATTTGTATCTAGGCCATTCTAGTGTAGGACCAAATAGTTTGTTGGTCACAAGGACCAAGCAGAAGTTGCAGGAAAAGATAGAGACATCTTGGTCTAGGACTAGGAAGATTCTTGGTCTGGGACCAAGAAGTTCCTGTAGGCACATACTTGGTCAGTTAACTAGATGTATCTTTGTCAATTAACCAAGATGATGATGTGTGATTCCCTCCTCTCCTAGGTCTTCGAGATGATTGAGCTAGATTGTCTTCTCAAGGGACTGACCACCCCTTGATGGAGTCACTAGCACTTGACCTTAGGAGCAGTTAAGAGGACCACAGAATCACATCATACAGTGGCGACCTTACTTATATGGTGATGATAGAACTTTCATTTATTATATGGAACAATTGACATTTGAGAGAGAGATAAATGGGTTTTATTTTGACCTTGTCATTACACTCTTGGTCTTGTGGGTAAAAGGGTTGTCTTTGGTCTTGTGGTTTTAAGGGGTGTTTACCCATCTTTGATTTATGGTGAGCATTACCTTGTGTTGACCCTTCCTTGTTGGTCCTAGGTGCTAGTGCCGCCCCCACCCCACCCTGTGTTGACCCTTCCTTGTTGGTCCTAGGTGCCCCTACAAGGGTTCAAGTCTCTCTAATGACAAGCTCATTTTTGTTAAAGTTAATGTAGCTGCGAGAGCCATTCTCTCGGAGGATTGCACCCTAGTAAGTTAACTAGGGTTATTGGTCAATTAACCAGGAAGAGGAAGTCCCTAGCATGTACCCTAGGGCCCCTAGCAATCTATTAGGGTTCTTGGTTTGGGTCCAAGCCGGTTGGATAAAACATCTCACTAGGAACCCTATGGGTATCATTGGCTAGTTTCCTCTACATGTAAAAATGTTTGACTTTCATCATGAGATCAACTCCCAAAATGCTTGGAATCGTAGACATTCAAATTTGACTAGCAAAGGTACTTTAAAAAATAAAAGAATGAAAATTACATAGATAAAGAGTGGTTAAAAATATTTCAAATTTGTCAACAGTGGCATTTTGGGTCAGTCAAAGAGGGGTCTTGATAATGCCCCTATAAGGGTTCAAGTCTCTCTAATGACAAGCTCATTTTTGTTAAAATTAATGCAGCTACGAGAGCCATTCTCTAGGAGGATTGCACCCTAGTAAGTTAACTAGGGTTATTGGTCAATTAACCAGGCAGAGGAAGTCCCTAGCATGTACCCTAGGGCCCCTAGCAATCTATTGGGGTTCTTGGTCTGGGGCCAAGCCGGTTGGATAAAACATCTTATTAGGAACCCTGTGGGAATCGTAGACATTCAAATTTGACTAGCAAAGGTACTTTACAAACTGAAAGAATGAAAATTAAATAGATAAAGAGTGGTTAAAAATATTTCAACTTTGTCAACAGAAGCATTTTGGGTCAATTAAAGAGGGGTGTTGATAATGCCCCTACAAGGGTTCAAGTCTCTCTAATGACAAGCTCATTTTTGTTAAAGTTAATGCAGCTGCGAGAGCCATTCTCTGGGAGGATTGCACCCTAGTAAGTTAACTAGGGTTACTGGTCAATTAACCAGGCAGAGGAAGTCCCTAGCATGTACCCTAGGGCCCCTAGAGGTCTATTGGGGTTCTTGGTCTAGGGCCAAGCCGGTTGGATAAAACATCTTACTAGGAACTTTGTGGGTATCATTGGCTATTTTCCTCTACATGTAAAAATGTTTGACTTTGACCATGAGATCAACTCCCAAAATGCTTGGAATCCTAGACATTCAAATTTGACTAGCAAAGGTACTTTACAAACTGAAAGAATGAAAATTACATAGATAAAGAGTGGTTAAAAATATTTCAAATTTGTCAACAGTAGCATTTTGGGTCAGTCAAAGAGGGGTGTTGATAATGCCCCTACAAGGATTCAAGTCTCTATAATGACAAGCTCATTTTTGCTAAAGTTAATGCAGCTACAAGAGCCATTCTCTGGGAGGATTGCACCCTAGTAAGTTAACTAGGGTTACTAGTCAATTAACCAGGCAGAGGAAGTCCCTAGCATGTACCCTAGGGCCCCTAACAGTCTATTGGGGTTCTTGGTCTGGGGCTAAGCCGGTTGGATCCATGGAAAAGTCCCTCGCATGTGGCTAGGGCCCCTATTTGTATCTAGGCCATTCTAGTGTAGGACCAAATAATTTGTTGGTCACAAGGACCAAGCAGAAGTTGCAGGAAAAGATAGAGACATCCTGGTCTAGGACTAGGAAGATTCTTGGTCTGGGACCAAGAAGTTCCTGTAGGCACATACCTGGTCAGTTAACTAGATGTATCTTGGTCAATTAACCAAGATGATGATGTGTGATTCCCTCCTCTCCTAGGTCTTCGAGATGATTGAGCTAGATTGTCTTCTCAAGGGACTGACCACCCCTTGATGGAGTCACTAGCACTTGACCTTAGGAGCAGTTAAGAGGACCACAGGATCACATCATACAGTGGCGACCTTACTTATATGGTGATGATAGAACTTTCATCTATTATATGGAACAATTGACATTTGAGAGAGAGATAAATGGGTTTTATTCGGACCTTGTCATTACACTCTTGGTCTTGTGGGTAAAAGGGTTGTCTTTGGTCTTGTGGTTTTAAGGGGTGTTTACCCATCTTTGATTTATGGTGAGCATTACCCTGTGTTGACCCTTCCTTGTTGGTCCTAGGTGATAGTGCCGCCCCCACCCCCCCCCCCCCTTGTATGTTGTCCTACCCCTTATGTATTTGTTACCCACTCGTAAAGATGTTGTAATATTAAATTATAATTTTAGAATGGGTAACATTCCTTATTTTGAATTATGTCTTAACCTAACTTTTAGGAACCCTAAGTCAATGTAGAGTTAGAAGGGAGATCCTTCTAGAATTCTTTCAAAGTTTATAAATACAAGTATAATTCTTCATTGTAAAATCATATTGAAGACATAAATCAACCCTAATTTGCTTGTGATTGTCCAACGGTTTTTAGCACACTGATTTTGGAAGACGTTAAGGGTTTAGAAGACTGTTGTTGTGGACAAGGGTCTGAATTTTTTGTGCTACCCACTTTAAGTTTTGATTGAGAATGATGCTAACTTGTTTGAGCCTGAAAAAGAGTTACGCTGCCTTGTTTGAAAGGGACGAGAACTGATCTAAGGTTTTACTATCTATATTGAGGGTGTCGCCACTAAGTTTGAGTATGTCTCTTCCATTGTAGGCCTGCTTTATGGTGCCGCGTCCTATTGTGAGGGTGTTACTACTCATTGTGAGACTATTATTGTTGGTTTGAGGATTTTTGTGTCTTATATGTGACCACCATGACCTTGTTAAAGGGCTTCTAAGGAAGTTGCTTCCTGCTTGGGCTATGCTTGGGTATGATCTAGGGTTTTAGGGATGCCTACTGTTGTTAATATCTTAACTAGGGTTGCGATCTATTTGTTGAAGGATTTTGTGTCCTTTATTAAATCCCTCATTCACTATAGAGTCTCATTTAGGCTTGTCACTGCTTGTTGAGCTTGTATAAGGGTACCATTTCCTGTAGATGATTGGTTGAAGGCCGTCACATGCCTTGTTGAGGTCTAATTGGGTCTTTGTTAAATCCTTGAGGGTGCTACAGCCTATTGAAGGTTGAATGCGGATGTCGTTCACTGTTTAAAGGATTCCTTTTAATACTGGAGTTAATATGCGACTATTAGAGTTTGTTATGTGGATACCATACTCTGTTGTGGGGATTTTGTGTCTTCAATTCAACTTTTGTGTACGTGTTGAATGTCTTGGGCCTCTATTGTAACTGTCTAACCCTTTCCTACATCAAATTATATCTCTCTCTCAGGTATGTACAAACCCTCAGGTGAGGGTCAGTTTGTGTTCCAGTTGTTAACTTGCTTCTAAGAGGAAAATTCTAATCTAAAAGTAACTGTGAGTATAAGGAAGGTTATCTACCCTTCAGATTTGATTTATTATTATCCTAAATTTGTTAATGTTGTTATCTTATTGTTCATGATTTTTTTTGTAGTTGTTAAATTCTTTCAAACCCTAACTTTAACATAGTGATCTTTGGGGAGTGTTAAAGTTGAAAGAGATGAAAATTATATTTTAATTTGTTTTATTAGATTTAATACTACTGTTGTATTATTTTTGTTATTTCAATACTAGTTTTGAAATTTATTTTTGCATTAAAGTACGAATTGTTAAAGTTTCTACTTAAAACCCTAATTTTAACATGGTATCAGAGCTTATGGTTTGTAGCTAACTCTATTTTGCTTCCTGAACGAATCTACATAGATCCTAAGGTAAGGGTTTGAGCTTTAACCAACTTGACTACAGGAGTTTCTTGGAAAAAATCATCAAGTTGGCAGTGAGGGTTTGAAGATGGCTTATTCTTCAATTCAGTTAGAAGATAGGTCTGAAGGAACCTTAAAATTCAATGCATGGAAGGATAGGTTTTTGAATATCTTAGAGTAAAGTGACTTGGATGATTTGGTTACTAGGGTTGTGGAAGATCTAGCTAAATTGGCACCCACAATACCTACACACCCAACAAAAGGAATTATTCCTTTCACTGCTACACAGTCCCTCAGGCCATATCTTCCCTTCTAGTGCTATTAAGGGTGTGCATATAAAAGTAGCCAAATCCCTTTTGATCTTCATGTGACATTACTCTCTTCACTAGGTTTATCAAGCCAATTCTAATCCTCTTCCACTCCTAGTTTCTTACTCAGAAGTCCAAACCAAAACAAGGATGCACATAATAGAAAAACACAATTGTTGGGCATGAAGAAAAATATTTTAAATACGGGATTCCCAAAATTTGGATTCCATGAGTGTTCCAAAATCGTGGGCACCTAAAAAAACGGATTGTTAGAGGGGAAATCGATCCTTGATGAACAAAATCGATTTCAAAACAGGTATATGGGCATTCAAGGGGGGAAAACAACCTCTATAGACCCCCAAATCGTGACACCCTTCCTCCCAGTCATTCTGCAACACAAAAACGACTTCCCAGATGTGGAAAATGAGGAAAAATTTAGGAAAAACGTGAAGAAAAACTGCCAGCTAGCCTAGAAATCGTGGGATAGAAAAACTAATGGGTGAAGAATGGATTGGGAAGCAAATCCATGGGTGTTTTCTTACCCAAGAATACAAACTCAATTTTCAAAATTGATGGCTTTCCCATACATGAAATAAGGAAGTCATGCCTCTCCATTCCCCAAAGCATTAACGACCTAAACCAACTCTTGGAAGAATTAAATGATTTGGTGCATAAGTCAAAATGGGTAGTTAAGGGTTTATGGGTTCTCTCATTGACACTTGGCTTGACACTATTGGTGCAAGGGTTTGAATATATTTCCTCCCTATTCCTTGTAAAAATCATGCCCCATACTCTTGTTGCATTGCATATCTAGTCGCGGGTATTATATTAAAATGAATATTTACATGATGTTTGTAATTTCTATTGTGCTTGGCTAGTACAAGAACCATATGCATCGATTTTTACTTTCCGATACATAAAACACCAAATCAATGGCGGGGCCTTAGCCTTGATATCCTCACCACTATTTTACAACGAGATTTAAATCATTTACATTTTTAATGCAACAGGGTCAAAATAGGATATTACAGAAGGTATGATTGAGCCTGATGTTGACTTATCTGAGCCTAAAAAAGAGTTACGTTGCCTTGTCTGCAAGGGTCGAAAACTGGTCTAAGGTTTTACTACTTGTATTGAGGGCACCACTACCTAGTTTTAGGATGTCGCTGCCATTCTAGGCCTACTTGAAGGTGCTACGGCTTGTTGTGAGAGTGTCACTGCTCATTATGAGACTGTCGTGTTAGACACAATGGCTCACTGAGAGGGGGGGGGGTGAATCAATGAGCCTATACTTTAATCCAATTTAAACTTCAATCACGAAATATTAAATCATTATTTCACATTCACATTAATATCATATTCATCAATGAATCAACACATTTCAAGAGACAAGATATAAGCTTTGTAATTATGTATAAATGGAGACTTCAATCTCCGACATGGGCTACAACCCATAAGGTGGCACCACCCACCAGAATGGTTCAGTCTGCTGCTACTGACTGGGATGCTATAACACCCCCAGCAAACATAGATTTACAAGTAATGTTTTTGACTCTTCTTGAGGCTACAAATTCATACATCCTCAAACAAGAAACACTTGTTTGGTTCAACGACCTCTTTCATCAATATACATAATTTTTTCATCAACATTTGTATATATTACATACATTCTGTCGTTGTTGTAACCCTAGCAACAACAACACATTCACAATTCATCATCAAACTGTCACTGCCTCAACATATCACCACCAAGCAATTTTGACTTCCCTCTCATCATCTCTATCTCATCAATTTTTGTTTTTCCAGCAGTCAAACACTCATGTCTTCATCAGTTTTGTCCAAGGTGTTGCTTCCTCAGTGAAGCCAAAATAAATCAAAGATATAAAAATGACTTCTCCATTCTGCTCTTGCTACTGCAGCCACCGAGCCTTTCCCCAGGCTCACTCCCGAAATTCAGAGCTCACTTATATACATGCAAATTCTTCCTCAGCTCAACTATCTTTAAAACAACGAAATAGGTTTTGTATTTATACTTGAGATCTCCAATGAATTATAAGGCTGACTTATCAATTTGACTTAATCAATTGAATCAAATGATATATATTTTTATTCCATAATTTACTCAGCAATTTGGAGGCCAACTTGTCCATATTTAAATTCATTTAATCAAATGATATTTTATTGTTGCTTCCACATGGACTTCAACAAATATGAATTTGTTCTTATTGCCATATTGAAAAAGTGGATTTAATGCCACTTCGTCCCACCTCATGATGCTCCATATGCCCGCAAGGGCTGTCTTTCACGCCCTCTACATGCCCGCAATAGCCCAACTAGAGAAGCCCACATCTGGAGTTTTGGTGATTCCTGCAGCAACCTTTTAGTTTTCATCATCATGCCCGCGACAGTGGTTTTGATGATGCCCGCACCCTCTTTTTTTAGCCATCTTCAATGATTCCCGCAAGCTCCTTCTTAAGCCACCAAGGTTCCATTCAACATGCTCACAGTCTTCTTTTCATGCACACAAAAGTATGCCCGCAAGCTCATGCTTGCTGGGCATATGTCTTCTCCATCCATGCTTGATGTTCATGTCCACTTGGCCATACTTCTTTGTCATCACCCTTCAAGCCATGTCATTTTCCTTGTCCATGTGCATTGTCCACATTATCTTTATCTAGGGTATTAGGGCCATCTCCAAATGACCACAGAATGGGTCATTTGGCTCATTAGGTGGTCCAATGCCCAACACTTTGTCCACTTTGTCTTTGTCTAGGGTATCACTTCAATGCCATCTCAATTACTCATTTGGTGTTCCATGCTTGCTTAGATGTTCAATCCATCCACACACTTCACCTTTGTCATTAATGTTGTCATCAATGACAATCATAGACAACCATATTCATCAATCTCCCCCTTTGTCATTGATGGAAACCAACCAACTTCTTCTTGTTCCCCTTTGACATTAATGAAAAAGGGTTGATCAACCATTAAAGGCTTCACAATGCCCCCAAAAAATTCTTTGAATGCTTTCATGAGATCATTTTATGAGTTTGATCTTCCATGGATTGTCTGCTCCCCCTAACAAATTGAGCTTATGTTGATTAAAAAATTGGCCGAGTTTGTCATTTCTCAAATTTCTCATAAGTGGACGTACTCACCCTAGCAAATAGGCCACTTGATCTGTTGAGTTTTCTGCTCCTCCTAACAATCTGAGCTTACCATCTTCAAATTTCACATAAATGCACAAACTCCCCCTATCTAATATGATACTTCAAACTTCATCAGAGGTAAGCATGTATCATATCATCATCCAACTCAGTCCTCTTTAAAAATTTTACTATATGCATAATATCCTCTTGCCATGCTGATCAGATTCCTTATTACTGCAGCTACCTCTGTCACCTTCACTATGTCCTTAATCGAGTCATCATCCCAGCTGTTTACGAGTTCATGTGAAAGTGGAAGTCATCTTCATCAAGAGAGACAATTTTATCTTCACTGTAGTTGAACTTCTGTGGTTGCAACACACCATAATCATGTAGCTACTCATAATATTCACGAGTTGCCTCAAAGAATACACCAAACGACACATTGTTTTCATGCCATCAGCCAACATTTTTACTCTTCCTTCTTGCCATCGGATCTTCTTGAAAGATTTGATTTTTTTTTCTTCATTTGCTTCAGCTACTTAATCTTCAACTTCATGCCTTGAATTCTTCTTTGGATGCTTAATCTCAGATTTTCTGCTCATCTTCCGGTTTTTCATTCTTGATCTTCCATCAAGAATGTATTGCTTGAGTCATTGTGAATTTGATCTTTGTCAAGTAAAATTGTTATTTCCTATAGCTTTCAATATGGCTCATCATCTCCAAATCATCATACTTTCCTTATCAGCAAACTCCTTCATCAATTGTCACTTCTTGCACAACCAATTTGTCATGCACACTTGTCAAGCATACTTCAAACTTTTTCACCAATGCTCCTCTTATCAATTTTCTATCAACCGATATCTTTCAAAGAAGAAATCTGACATAAATTTAAAAAAAAAAAACTTCATATGTAATTCTGCTGTAGATGATTTTTTGTTATCATGGCTTGACTTCCTTCTCATTTTGACAATCTTATAATGCTGCAAACAATGTCCTCATTTGAAAGCCGCCTACCAATAACCAGTGTTATCTTGCCAATCCTTAGTACACTTATATGAATGATTAAATTCATAAAAGGTAAGCATGTTGATCATCATACTCCCCCTAATATATAGACTTCTCCTTGCCATCTTCATCAAAAACAAATTTACTACAATAACATTAGTTTGTCTGCTGCTCATACCATATTTCATTTGCCAACCAATATCTTGACTATCACTGTCTACAACTTGTCTCATTCTTTACTATCAATCTGCTATTGCAAACTTCAGTGTTGTATATGTCCAGGGTAATCTTCTTTTCGGATCGTGATAGAGTACTTGTAGAGAACCCTGGAATCAGAGTTTGAATGGCCTTCAGGTATACCCAGAATTATTGTTCACTATCACTACACCATCATGCCACGATCCTTGGACCTGATTTGCTTGGAGTGGTCATTAGAATTCCTTGAGTTCATCCTCCTTCATGGACTCAAGGTCTGTTCAAGGTCTTTTAAGGAACCTTAAACTTGGATTTCCACATGGAAACTGCGTTCAATTTAGCAATGATCATCAACTACTTCATTTAGATCTAGCAAGATATTTTTCTTCATCCACATCTTAGGATGTCCTTGGCTTGTCTTCAGATCTTCAATTTTTCCTATATTATACTCCTTCCATGATTCATTTGTTCTTCTTGCTGATGTACATGATGGGATCTCCATTTGTTGTCTTCTTGGACTATTACAAGTTTGGGCTTTGTGACCAAATCCACTACAATTGTAGCGTCTCAAGGTGTGGCAGTTGATGGCTATATGTCTAGGTTGATTGCATGTCCAACATCTCGCTGCATTCTTTGGAACTTCAACACTTTTTCTTCCATAGGATCTACAACCCATATCCTTATGACCAAAATTTGATCAAGAAAAACAATACCCATTAAATCTATTTTCATACCTTTGACTTTGATTCCATCTTGGAGTTGTCTTGAATTTGCTTTGAGGTGCAGTGCTGACTTCTTCAACCATTTTTTACGTTCCAAAATCTTTGTTGTCATGTGCAGGTGTGCGAGGAGCTTTGCTTTCTTCTTTGGAAGAGGTGGATCCAACTTCAAGAGTCTTGGGTGAAACATTTCCTTCTTCCAATTTGTCTTCTACCTTTTTATACCCAAGGCTAGATTTGTCAAATGGGGACCTTTGACAATCTAATATTTCATCTAGGATGGCTGAGCTATGATTGAACTTGCCATATGCATCAAACTTTTTATTTTTCTTCTTGAGTCCAACCACTTCCATTTCAAGGTGCTCACAAATATTCTCCTTTTCATCCAGCTGAAGCTCCATGGCTTCTTCTATTCTTCTGGCTTCTTCGAGCTGAGTCCTCAAGCCAATATTATTTCTACTTTCCTATTCAAGCTCTTTAGGGATTTTATCAATCTTCTCTTTTTCTTCTAGCTAGATCTTCATAGTTTCTTCTCTTCTTTTAGCTTCCTCTAGCTGAATTTTCAAATCAAGATTAGCCCATCTTGTCTCTTCAAGTTCTCTAGGATCCACATCAATATTTTCTTGTCCTTTTCCTAGTTTATTCTTTAACCTTTTGACCTAAATATTTTTATCTTCTAACTCATATTGCAAGTCTTTGTTTTTGAGCTTCAAACTCATGAACAATGCTTTTGTCTCCTCTTGGTATTTTTCAAATGCTCCCATAATCTTCTTTTTTAGCCTTATATTGGATTTGACATCCTTATCCAATAGAGTTTTTGCAAATGCCTCTTTGATTTTCAATAATTCATCTTCTTCATCCTTTACAAGTATAATTTCATCATTTGCTTTAGAATTATTGCCAATAAAAGAGTTCTTACCTTCACTAGTGCTTGAAGCTTGTGCCTCCATCTCTTCTTGTTTTTCATCTTCAAATATCTTGATTTCCTTTTCTTGGTCAATGTTTTGAACCTTCCTTTTGTGCTCACCTTCAAGTGTGCTCCAGAGTTCATTGACTGAGGTGTACTTTCCAACATCTAGTCTTTTCTTCTATAATTGAGACAAGGCCATCAAGATTAACCTTAGTCCCTTTTCATTGCTTTCAAGTGGCTTCTTAGCTACTCCCCTGCTATGAATATTATATGTATGTTAATTAAAGTTATTAATTATTAAGTGAAAGGGTGTAACCCTTCACTATACATGCTCAAGCCTATAAAATCGAGCCTCATTGTAAATTATTAATCATCTTCTTATCTATTAAAAATATCTATATAAGTTCGCCTATTAATGGCTTATTTGATTTACCAGGTCTTTTGGTAACTATTATTGTATGAGCGAATATTTTTTCGCTGCATTTGGTATCAGAGCCTCTCAGCCCTCTGGATTCCGGCTACTGGCCATACAATTGTATACAATTGTCAGAGTTTCTCTGAGCAGCTACTCCTTGACCATAACCTGGCCTTTGGCCTTCCTCCACTCACACATCAGTGGCGTCCACCATTACATTACAGTTCTGACCCCTGGCACTCAGTCCCACAACAGATCCACGCCCCCATCATTGCCGCGACCTCCACAAAATCTCCTTCCCGCTTCATTTCACCCCCACGCCCCATTGCCTCCTGCGCCACACTCCACCCGCTCCCCATTTCCTCCCACCTCCATATTACTCCCACGCACGCCTTTGAACTCCATGCAATCTCCCCTATTCCACTTCCATCGACCTCCCTGCCTGCACAACCTGCTGTCCCACTCGCGCCAACCTCCCTCGCGCCCTCCCCTTGCACCCTTCCTCCACGCCTGCTGCTCCCTCTATCTCATGCCCCCCCATTATTCACCCACCAATCTGCGCCATTCCCCAAATCCACATCCCCTCCATATCCCGCGCCCAGAACTGGCCCACGCCATTTGCGCCCCCCATTCCACTCCTTCGCTCTTCACATTACGCCCCTCCTCCTCTACCCAACACCATTCGCTGCAACCACAACCTCTACGACCACTCCTCCCCATTCAAACTCCATGATAGGCCATCCCTATTCCACCTGCACGCCCTCCTCCCCTCGTCTACCATGATCCCTCATACCTCCTACTGCACACCCATCCACCCAACGCCCAAGCATCACCAGAGCTACTCCATCCTCCGCGCCAACTCCATTTCCACTCGCCTCTCCCTCGCTGCTGCTCACGCCCCCCTCTTCAACTCCTGCACCTTCCACCATCATCACCTCACCCTTCAACCTCATAATTGCCTACCTCCTTCATGACGCAGACCGCCATCACCCACTCCTATCTCCTCCTATCAAAACCCTAATCTTCCAAATTCAAATATATATAATATTATTTTTATAATATATATATCGTCCACTTCAGAAAAGAAATTTATAAAATTGTATTATTATTTAATAATACATATTATTATTTTTCAAAATCTAACTTCCCTTCACAAAAGACAAGAAAATATTTATATGGTTATTGTTGATAATAATTGTAACTATTACAATTATTATATTAACAAAACAAAAAAAAAAACATTTTTGGGTAAAAAAGAAAAAACAAGGAATATATATATATATAATGTTATTATTAAATTTTAATAATTATTATTATTATCAAAGAAAAAAAAAAGTCAATTCTTTTGAAATAAGAATTGTTTGAAGAAACAAAGCAATTCAAGTCAAAGAAGACCAAGTCAAAGAAGACATTAAAGACAAAGTCCAAGCAAGACTCCTTATTATCAAAGAAGTCGAAGAACACTTATCATCGAAGAAATCAAGTCAAGGACAATCATTTATCGTTGAAGAAGTCAAAGTAAAGGAAGGCTCATCAAGAAGTCGAGACATGTTAACGACAAGGACGACCAAGTTTAAGAAAGACTCATCAAAGAAATCAAAGAAGATCATTCCACCGTCGAAGAAGACAGAAACCATGGAAACCGATTTGCCAGAGAAATTAGAAGCCAAGTTAAGCGCTATCGAAAAGACAATGACAAATTACGAGACATTAATACACAATCAGAAATAAAGATTGAACTACATAAGATACAAGAACGGTTCAATGAACAAACAATGTCCAACCAGAAAAATCACATAGAAAAATTATGTGCACAAATCAAGGAATTAAAAGATGAAAGTGATTTCAATCAGAGATTGAAAAATCAAGATATAAAGAAGGAAATAAATAATTACGAAGCAGAAATAATACACTTGAACAAAATCGTTAGCGACAAAGATGAAGAACTAATGCAGTTACGACATAAATTAGAAAGTCAAGAATCAGAGGTCAGCCAGTGTCGACAACAGATAAAAGTTCTTCAACAACAAAATGATGACTCTAAAAAGACACATAAGTCAGAGATCGCGAAGAGTAATAAAGCATTATCTAACAATACTGAAGAAATTTTTAGACTAAGAAATCACAACAAGATACTGGTCACAAAAATTAAGAAGTTGAAAAATAGCCGAAAGATAGAACAATCTATGGACGACATTGAAGGGAAACTTCTAGACAAACAGGAAGAAAATAGTTGTATCAGAAGTCATAATGAAGATCTTAAGGAGCAACTTAAGACATCTGAAGATGACAGAAAATCGCAAGCCGAATTGACTAAGAAGCTTCAAAATGATAACAGGCAGATATGAAACAAGTTGGAAAAGATACAGAATGAAACCTTAAAACCTCAAGAGACGAAAATAAAAATCCCAGCTCAGATCAATGCTCAAAAGACGACACTCGTAAAAGAAAATGACATTATGAAAATTCCCTATCGACACCCCAACCATAAAAACCAATATTCTGAAAAGAGGGAAATGTCGAAAGACGATGGTACTAATGTGATCAAAGCTCTTAACGACAGATCAATGGGGAATCCCAGCAGTCAGCAACAAATCAATTTGGGATGGATTGACCCATCCACATATCGGAAGTTGTGCTCTACACTTAACAGTTCATATCGACATGTTTCATCAGCCATGACATCGCAAAGAACAATGCAACAAAATTATAAGGCTTTGAGGACAAAGCCTCTCTAAGAGAGTGGCAATGCTATGAATATTATATGTATGTTAATTAAAGTTACTAATTATTAAGTGAAAGGGTGTAACCCTTCACTATACACGCTCAAGCCTATAAAAGCGAGCCTCATTGTAAATTATTAATCATCTTCTTATCTATTAAAAATATCTATATAAGTTCGCCTATTAATGGCTTATTTGATTTACCAGGTCTTTTGGTAACTATTATTGTATGAGCGAATAGTTTTTCGCTGCATCCCCCTTCAATTGATTTCTAGATGTCATACCCTTCTTCCAGTATGTGATGCTTCATTCTAATGATCCAAGAATCATAATTTGATTCATTGATTAATGGAACTCCATCTTTCGAATACACCTCCATGACTTTCCTTCACTTGTGTCTACCGATTTCCTTCAAGCTTGTTAGGCTTCTGCCGAAAGCCTACTCTGATACCAATTGTTAGACACAATGGCTCATTGAGGGGGGGGGTTGAATCAGTGAGCCTATACTTTAATCCAATTTAAACTTCAATCACAAAATATTAAATCATCATTTCACATTCACATTAATATCATATTCATCAATGAATCAACATATTTCAAGAGACAAGATACAAGCTTTGTAATTATGTATAAATGGAGACTTCAATCTCCGATATGGGCTGCAACCCATAAGGTGGCACCACCCACCAGAATGGTTCAGTTTGTTGCTATTGACTGGGATGCTACAACACCCCCAGCAAACATAGATTTACAAGTAATGTTTCTGACTCTTCTTGAGTCTACAAATTCATACATCCTCAAACAAGAAACACTTGTTTGGTTCAATGACCTCTTTCATCAATATACATAATCTTGTCATCAACATTTGTATATATTACATACATTCTTTCATTGATGTAACCCTAGCAACAACAACACATTCACAATTCATCATCAAACTATCACGACCTCAACATATCACCGCCAAACAATTTTGACTGCCCTCTCATCATCTCTGTCTCATCAATCTCTGTTTTTCCAGCAATCAAACACTCATGTCTTCATTAGTTATGTCTAAGGTGTTGCTGCCTCAGTGAATCCAAAATAAATCAAAGATATAAAAATGACTTCTCCATTCTATTCTTGCTACTGCAGCCACCGAGCCTTTCCTTAGGCTCACTCCCAAAATTCAGAGCTCACTTATCTACATGCGAATTCTTCCTCAGCTCAACTATCTTTAAAACAACAAAATAGGTTTTGTATTTATACTTGAGATATCCAGCGAATTAGAAGGCCGACTTATCAATTTGATTTAATCAATTGAATCAAATGATATATATTTTTATTCCATAATTTACTCAGCAATTTGGTGGCTGACTTGTCCATATTTAAATTCATTTAATCAAATGATATTTTATTGTTGCTTCCACATGGACTTCAACAAATATGAATTTGTTCTTATTTCCATGTTGAAAAAGTGGATTTAATTCCACTTCGTCCCACCTCATGATGGTCTCCACATGCCCGCAAGGGTTCTCTTTCACGCCCTCTACATGCCCGCAATAGCCCAGTTGGAGAAGCCTGCCGCTGGAGTTTTGGTGATGCTCGCAACAACCTTTTAGTTGTCATCATCATGCCCGCGGCAATGGTTTTGATGATTCCCGCAGCCTCTTGTTTTATCCATCTTCAATTATGCCTACAAGCTCCTTCTTAAGCCACCAAGGTTCCATTCAACATGCCCGCAGGATTCTTTTCATGCACACAAAAGTATGCCCGCACTGCCTTTATTAACATGCCCGCAAGCTCATGCTTACTGGGCATATGTCTTCTCCATCCATGCTTGGTGTTCATGTCCACTTGGCCATTTTTCTTTGTCATCACCCTTCATGCCATGTCATTTTCCTTGTCCATGTGCATTGTTCATATTATCTTTATCTAGGGTATAGGGCCTTCTCCAAATGACCACAGAATGGGTCATTTGGCTCATTAGGTGGTCCAATGCCCAACACTTTGTCCACTTTGTCTCTTTCTAGAGTATCACTTCAATGCCATCTCAATTACTCATTTGGTGTTCCATGCTTGCTTATATGTTCAATCCATCCACACACTTCACCTTTGTCATTAATGTTGTCATCAATGAAAATCATAGACAACCATATTCATCATGTCGTTGCTGGTTTGAGGATTGTTGTGTCATGTATGTGACTACTGTGACCTTGTTAAAGGGCTGCTAGGGTAGTCGCTTCCTACTTGGACTATGTTTGGGTCTGATCTAAGATTTTAGGGCTGCCTCCTACTATTAATATCTTAACCAGGGATGTGCTCCATTTGTTGAAGGCTACCATTTTCTTTATTAAATCCCTCGTCCACTATAGAGTCTCATTTAGGGTTGTCGTTTCTTTTTGAGCCTGTATAAGGGTACCACTGCCTGTAGATGACTAGTTGAAGGCTGTCACATGCCATGTTGAGGTATGATTGGGTCTGTGTTAACTTCTTAAGGGTGCTATAGCCTAGGGGGTTGCTCAAGGGTGCTACAACCTAGGGGGTTGCTTGGGGTTTCTATTCAATGTTTAAAGGATGCCTTTTACTATTGAAGTTAATCTAAGGCTGTTAGAGTTAGTTATGTGGCTTCCATACTCTGTTGTGGGTATTTTGTGGTTTCAATTCAACTATTGTGTACCTCTTGATTGTATTGAGCCTCTACTATAACTCTCTAACCCTTTCCTAGAACACCTTATCTCTCTCTCTCTCATGTATGTACAAACCCTCGGGTGAGGATCGGTTCGTGTTCCAGCTGTTGACTTGCTTCTGAGAGGCAAATTCTGATCTGAAAGTAACTCTGAGTATAAGGAAGGTTCTCTACCCTTCAGATCTGATTTATTATTAGCCTAAATATTTTACTATTGCTATCTTACCATTCATGATTTTTTCTATAGTTGTTAAATTCTTTTAAACCCTAACTTTAACACAATGATCTTTGGGGAGTGTTAAAGTTGAAAGAGATGAAAATTATGTCTTAATTTGTTTTTTGAAATTTACTAATATTGTTGTACTATTTTTGTTATTTCAATACTAGTTTTGAAATTTATTTTTGCATTAAAGTACAAATTGTTAAATTTTCTTCTTAAAACCCTAATTTTAACAATTTTGTGTTCATTCTTGAGGACGCATCAGAGAACATAACAATGGTTGAGACCAAGTGCAAGTCCTGGACATATTTGGTAGAATAGATACCCCCCACTTACATCCTCTTAGTTAAAGGATTCTGAATTGAATGGTGTTATTTGCACTTGCTCCAAGCTAAGGGTAAGGGATGCTAGCCCCTAGTTGCATAGAAACTCCCCCCACCTCATGCTCTTGCTCCCAAAGCATTTTTTGGAGGGCATCATGATCCTCAAACAATTAACCACGCTTTTGAAACCATTCCCCACACTCCCATAACGATTCCTATTGCTACTAGACAACGAGAGAAAAAATTAGAAATTGTTCATGGAAAGGGCCTTAAGAAAGCTTCATATATAGTATCTTATCTGTCATTTTCGTTTTAGAATACATGTTCTAAATGGTTGATGCTTTAATGATTATCGCTAATCTACTAAAAAGATCTATGTCTTAATATTTTCTACAGGTAATTCACAATTTTTGCATGCTTATATATATATATATATATATATATATATATATCTATGTATGTATGTATGTATGTATGTATGTATGCTCCCAGAACACTTCGCTCTTGAAATATTTTGGAAATTGACACTTTGTTCTCCCACTTCCCACTTTGCACTCCTACTTTGCTCTCGCTCCAAACAACTATGTTTTAGCTAACATCATGCTAAGAGGAAGCCAATTCAAAAAAAAAGAATGCAAATTTGAATGGTAATATAAGAATGTAAAATAAATAACTATTTGATTTGTGTTCCCCTTCATAACATCTACTTATTATTTTTTTGATATCTCTTTGAACTATGATCTCTATTATTAACTTTCCTCCTTCACTTTTACTAGTAAAATAGCATGTAGGTGCTTTCAACCAACCAAAATCCTTCTAGATCAACAGAAAAGAAATATGACATAAATCAGAATGAAAAGTACTAAAGCTGGGTAATAAAAATGTGCATAAATTCTCCAAAGTAGTGCATAAAAGGGGGTTAAAACAACCCTCAATGGGGCACCCTTACCCAACAAACAATATCACCAAAAACCAGCCCCAAACTCTGTAGGTTAGGCACAATATTCTGTTGTAAATTATGACTACCGAAAGAAAAAACTGAAAGGAAATCATTAATCCTACAATAAATGGAGAAGATAACAGACCTAGGGAAGTGATTTTATTAATAAGGAAAATTCCCTAATATAAGTGTGCTGGAGAGAGAAGTCAGTCCAAAATTAATAGAAAACACCAAGCTTGGAGTGAAAACAACTAAATAAGGATGAGGAGGTTCACACCCACTTTGATATCATGTTGAGAACACGAGATGAAGGATCAAATGGAACCAACCAGCAAACCCTGAATTCGCATAAAGAGAAGAGAAGATGAACCCATGAATAAGAGAAACACGAGATGCAGATGCCCATAGGCTAAAGAATCAATCACTAATGCAAAAATACGATGTTACAAATGACTCATGAGATGTGAATTTTTACACAAGTTATGAGGTGGAGCACCTTCATCCATGAGGGGGTTATGGGCCCACATAAATTCCTAGGTCGGCATTGGACACTTGGAATAAAATAAAATAAAGTTGACTAGGTCAATTATTAAGCATAACCTAGTAATATAAAAATGAAGGCACTTAGCCATAATAAAAAATAACCACAGTTAAAGATTACCATCATCTAAACACAAACTACCATATGCAAGCTCAAATACTCTATGAATTGTCCTTTTGAATTCCCCGATGAGCTTAACCCTGAATTCCTACATAAGCAACCAGGCAATTTTATACTATTGGTATGCACTTTAAAATTTAAGCCAGGAAATCAAGATTGGAATACTCCAAAGTCCACTCTTATAATGATAGACTGCAAAATAGTCATTTCCCACAGAATCAGAAGAATCTTGTATTTTACATCCTACACAATGGAATTCCTTCTTTAAAATGATTTTTCAATACAAACAAGTGGAGTCATCAATGCATCTATTTCATACCTCCATTCTATTAATGATGTGTTCATGCACATGTAATAGATTCTTGGGTTAAACAAGATCATAATGTACTTCTCTTGTTCATATAATATGGCTATCTATCTCTCCTATTAAGCAACCCTTACTGAGTTAAACAGCTAGTGCTGCTTCTTAAAGCACTTCAGCAAAGCTATCTTCTCATATAATAGAATGCCATTATGCACAAGAGAAGGACATTATCTTTGATGAAGTGCTATGAGAAGCAACACTAGTTGAATCTTTTCTTGCTAAAATTGTTTCAAGCTTCTTTGAATGATTGTACTTTCAGGAATCTCCTTGTCTTCTAAAAAAGGATCTTCAATTGGAAGCCTAATAAAATGTAATATACACTAAGCCATGGATTTTGTAGCTACATGTTCAACAATCTCATTCCAACTGTCCCCATAAATTTATAGAGCTTCAAGTAGAAGCAAAGTATATTGGTATGTCCAACTGCCACCATTGACACCAACTCTCTTAGTCATAGGTTCCATGAGGATAAAATCTGTTGAAACCATTCATGTGCCAAGCTTCTCGACATTATAAAATTCTGAACATAAATCAAAATCTTCCTACCATAACAGGCCTCCACAATCAATTGGGAAAAAATGCCTAAGTTTTACCACTATTTTACTTGCTGGCCTGTTTTGTTGCTTCCGTCAAACACTTCATGAACTCACTGGTATTTTTTTGTTTGCTCAACAAATTGAACAACACACTGTTTATGGCCATTATGGAGATGTCCACTTGTGAAATTAAAGGGGTTTATGGTATGTTTTTTTATCACCCAATCCTCATTGCTATGTTTTTCTTTCAACAACAAATTAACGTTGGTAGCGATGATGATATTAACTGCAAATCACACGGAACAACAATGAATATCAAGATGGTTTATTAAGCAATGGAACAAGAAAAAAATGCCTGGAACTCAACTTGCAGAGTGGAATGATAATGCTTCCTCAACACTTTAGTTGGCCATCTAGAAATGATCCATTCTCCAACTTGAATGCAAAAGATTCCACCCAGTAACAATCTATGTATATCGAAGGTGCCAAAATATAGTCTCTACTTAGCAATACATCCAACAATAAGAATGGGAACTTCACCTCTTAGTGACAAAATATTCTAGTTGATGTTCTTCCACCCTATCTGCCTAGGGATGACTTTCACAGTGTGATATATTAATGCAGTACTTTTGATGGAAAATGATGCTCCCACACTAGTTTACTTGCTGAGATCTATTTATATGCTACTCAGAAGGTAAGAGAGTGTTTATTTCATTCCCACACGTACCAACAATTAGGCATATGACATCTAGATGGACCAACACACTTCCAGAATTGCTTCCAGGTTCAAATCGATACCCATCACGTTGTCCTCACTTGTGAATAAGGTCTCTTCAAGCCCTACATACCTTCGCACAAAAAACTTGTTTATTTTTGAAGGCCCTTCAAGCTGCCACGACCTTCCCCAACACTGTAAAATATCCCACGATGTCTCACACTCTGTGTAATTCCTGCTACAGGAATCCATGCATGCCAAATAACTCTGGAAATGCCCAGAGTGTTCCAAAAAGGATAAAATCGGCTTTCCCCAACTCCCACGCAGTCCCAACTTCCAAAATACACTAATTGTTTTTCCCCACGATCTCTTATACACTGGTTCTCAGCTCCCCATGGTGAAATTAGTGCCCAGCTGACACCCACGATTTCCCTATGGTCCCATGCTATCCCATATTTGCTTTACCACTGCCCACGCTGCATTCACAAGTGACTAGGGCTTCCCAAAGGCCCCACGCAGGTCCAATCATGACATCTTCAACTCGTCCCCTGCAGCCACAATGAATCCCTAATATTTGGAAATGGATTGCTTGACGGATTCTAGCTAGGGTGTATCGTTGCAACACCCAAACTAGAGAAAACAGAAGGGTTCCCCTAAAAACCTTTACACAAGATTCAAGAGATCCCTTTTACCATATATTTCTTCCCCACCAAAGAGAAGCATATGTGCCAAACCCAAAACACCCAAACTAGAGAAAAGAGAAGGAGAAGGGTTCCCCTAAAAACCTTTACACAAGATTCAAGAGCTCCCTTCTACCATATATTTCTTCCCCACCAAAGAGGAGCATATGTGCCAAACCCCAAAACCCCTCTCCTCTGCAAATGATTAGATTTATGATCCATAGTTGGATCCATTCCTGAAATCTCAAAATATCAAAATTTAGTGCCAAAATCAACCTTCCAAGTTCCATACGATTTCACAACTTCAGAGGTTTCGTTGTTTCATGCTCAATGCCAAATTCAAATTAATACATTACAAAATTGAAATGCATCATTGTATATTTAATTAAAATACATTACATAATCGAACTACATTATTGTGCATTATTTTTAATTTCTTTTATATCCATTAATATATAACTATTTATATATATTAATACATTTCTTTATGATATATAACTATACATTATAATATGTTTTTTTCTTATATTTTTATACATGCTAACAAGTGGGTCTCTACTCCACTATCTTATTTTTTTATAAGAGATGGCTAATTATGTATTAGATTAAAACATCGGACTGATGCAGATGCCAAAACCAGTTTGAGTACAAAATTGACTATACTATCTTATCCCAACATTCAAAAAGTAAAGTAACCAAATTCTTTTAAGAATTCGTGACTAGCCTATTTACTTCCTATCAACATTATGAAATAAAACTAAACCTTGCCAAAACAGCTAGCAGGGCCCATCTATCAACTATTCCAGCTACCCCTAATTTCCGACAATATCTAGATGTAAGATAGACAAAACAAGCTTTAAGAAAATTAACAGTCATTTATTGCCCGGGCAATTTAATAATTTTTAACACTGCAGATGGATCTAGAGATCCCCTTTCTTGCAGATGGATCCAGAGACCCCCTAGAAAGGGGATCTCTGGATCCATCTGTAGTGTTAAAATTTAGTAAATTTTACAAATTCATTGTCAAAATTGTAATTTTCCATTGTCAGAGTGACACAACTAAAAATGACCAAATAAATGACCAATTCATATCCTTAATGTTATCGTTATGTGGTCATTTTTAGTTTAGTTGCTTGTTATTTGGTCATATATTTTATCCCGTTACCAAATTGGTCATTTATCTTGTTCACTTTTAGTTGGCTTACTCAAGTTTGGTCATTTATCCCTTGAAAAAACTATGGTGACCAAATGTTTTGGTTTCTTGGTCATTTATATCTCATTTTGTACTAGTGATTAGATAATTGCATTGCATCTATAACTCGTTATTTTTATGCCCTAGGACCTCCTTTTTCACCATGGACTGCGATTTTTAACCCCCATTTTTACCCTCGATTGGCATTGTTCTTCCACGGTTAGGACCTTCCTTAACATGGATCACCCTAGATAGGAAACTATTCCATACTGGTGCCCATGCCATTGTTTGCCACTTTAGGGACTTGTCACTTATCATACATCTTTTTGTTAAACATTTATATCAAGTTCCCATCCCTATGGAGTTCCTTTATGCTCTTGTTAGACTCCTTAAAATTGACAATATTTCTGAGTATACTTGTCTTGTTCAAACTCGTTAAATGACTTGAATAGACATCCACTCAGGTATAATTTTACCTCTTTTTCAGACCTTAGTGGACTATTTATGAAAAAGGTACACTCTAGTTCTTTTGACTAGAAGAGTTCTCTCTCGTGTACTTTTACACTTTTTTGGGCGATGAGACTAAATTTACGAGAAAGTACCTTATGGAGTTCTTGTTTAATTTTTTTAGACTCCTTAAATATGAAAACACCAACGAGCACATACTAACTCAGGTTCGATATTAAAATCCACGAGTAGGTATATGGAGTTCTTGTTTAAGTTTTTTAGACTCCTTAAATATAAAAACACCAACGAGCACAAACAGATCCGGGCTCGATATAAAAATCCACGGATTAGTAACCTATTGAGCATCACTCTATCTCTTCTTCAAACTCGTTAAAAAATGAATAAATTCTTGAGTTTCCCTCCCATGGACTCATTAAATTACACATGGTTGGACCATTATCAAGCACTCGTCTCTCTTCTTCGAGCTTGTTCAAAATGAAGAAGGTTTTCTGAGTTTACTTTCTTGGACTCATTAAAATTTAACAAGAAATATACTATCGAGCTTCCTTTTAATATTTTCATGCTTGTTTAAAAAATGAAAAGTCACCTAAAAGAGAGAAGGGAAAATAAAATCTCAGTCATTTCATTCATCATATGGCAGCATGTCCTTGAACATATCACTTATTTTAAGTCAATGGGTCTTAGTTTTGGATTCAGGATTTAACTTGATTCCATAGTTGTTTACTTCGCCAATTGGTTACTCTTCCGATCATATAGAGCATTTGTTATGTCTCCTACATAGAAATATTATATCATGTTTCTTGTCTGCCCAATATGCCTAAGTTACTTTCCTATAGTGCTCAATGTTCAAGAATTACCCCTGTGTCGGCCACTTTGCAGTTCATCTCGACTCCTCATGTCGGGCATCCCTTATGTCAGTACATCAGTTTTGTTTCAACTCAATCTCTCAGTGTTCCTCATGTGAAATGATGAAGGATTCCTTAATTACTTCCTTCTCACGAGTCTCTTCCTATCGACATCAACACATTTTTCTCTAGGAATTAGACTTAGAGTTCCCCTATAGTACCTTGAGATTTACAGTCATTAGTGGCAAATCCTCTCGCTGTTGAGTTATGGGAATACAACAATGTCTCTTACTTGACATATACTTCAAGTGTTCGACTTCAAGACCATTTATTCACACTTGTAAGAATGTACTAAGTACCTTAGACCTCGTTTTCATTATTGGTAGGTGTCCTCGCCTTTGCTAACGGTTCCCATAATGAACTGGTAATCAAACTAAATCCTCCATGTTCGAATTCAACTCCTTTATTCACATGGTTTAGGGTTTTTACTTTTCTCGATGTTTGGTTTGAAGACCTTGGGACTATGATAAAATTCATTTGATTATCACTCAAGCTACGCAAGACTGAGCCCTACTTATGCTTGGATCCTCATGAGACATAGATCCATTCTTGTATTTTAGTGGCCATGCTATATACATATTTTTTGCATATGTATTGGAGATCATGTTCTATCATTATGAACATCTCCTTCTATCAAGATTGTACTTGCATGCTGACCTTGTTTTGTTTCAGGTACTGTTTGAGACTTTGTTCTTGTGGCTCTCACGCTCCTCTACTTCTTTTTTTGTAATGCATTTGGAAGATCGTTACCATTTTGACCTCATACATTAGGGGGCATCTGTTATTAGTCATATTGGCACTTTCCATCCGTGATGACATTGCATTGTTTGTCACACAAAAGGAATTTATGGATTCAAGAGCACCATTGACTATAGATGCACTTGATCTGAATCTTACAATCCTCTTCAGTCTATCTATTTTGTGAATAATTTTTTAGACATAACCACGACCTTTATATCTATCAACTCGTGGGACACCCGTAGGTTCTCCATTGACAACCCATGGTTTTTCCCAAAAAGTTGCACTTGCAAGTTGTTGACATGATACTCCCGGGTTACTCACTGGGTGTTAAGTGTTATACCCTTGGGTACCTATAAAAATCACGGAAAAAATATATTAAAAATCAAATTAGAGATAGTTATGGTAGTTACCCTAACCACCATATCTTCCCTAACCATTTACCTTTCGAACCTATCCTCTCATATTGCTATAAATACAAGGAGAAGGATTTAGGGAAAGGGAGAGAACCATTTGTATAAGAAAATGATGGAGAAATATCCACTGAAGGAAGAGTAGCAAGGATCCTAGGATCAAGTTTCAACAGTGCAGGTCACAGATCAAGTATAGTTTGTTGCCATTGATGTGAATAACGCAAAATATTTTATTTCCCATAAGATAACTTGTCTAATTTATGAATCTAGTCTATTGAATATGCCATATCTTCTCTGTATATGAGTTTCATATTAGGTTATTTATATTTTTTTAGTCAAAATCTTTGAGGAAGGTGTCTTGTTTTTGCAGGTTTCTCATTCGGGATTGTGGATTGAAGGAAGAAAGCTTAAAGCTTGGATCAAACGTCGTATATCCAAGTTAGGTTATTTTGGTTTATAACCCTAGTTTTTCTTGATTAAAAGAATATCTTATCCTATACTTGTTTATCAATTAGATTTTGTACCTTCTTAGTAGTATGTTGATTATCTCTTTGAATTCCCCAATCATAGGTTGAATTACCGAACACCAATGTTTATAGAAACATAAGGATTTTCCTAATTACAAATCCTTTTACAATATTCAATACGAAGCTTTTCTACATGTTTCCTTGATAATACAACACATGTAACAACTCCAAATTTTAGCTTGAAATTATAAACTTAAAAAAATAATTGTCACTAACATTAATAGAAACAAATATTTAGGAAAGCTCTTTTTTTTTAAGGAGATAATTAACTTTTGTGGATTTCATAACTTCTTCTTCTTTTCAAGAGACAAGTAATCTAAAGTTTTTATCCACACTTCCATTATAATTTTTACTTCATTATTACATAGAAATACAACTCATGAATCTCTTTAACTTATGATGCTTTAGGTACTGATTTAAGACCTCAACCAGGTGAAGGTCATGTTCCTAATATAGATCACCTTTGCATGGAAGGATCTATATTTATCTATGCAATCCTTTATACATTAATCAAAACTAATCAATTTATACTTTTCAACTTAATACATACTCGATATTAACTAAGTCAATGCTTCCATAGGTCATATTATATAGGATTTTGTTTGATATTAACTAAGCCAATGCTTCCATAGGTCATATTATATAAATGCATGGATTTTGTGAGTATTTTAATAGAGGTGAAAATAATATACCAAGATAGAATCTTCTAATTACTCATCCTTCATTAATGCAATATTATTTCAACATGCAAAATCTCATATTAATTTCTAACATGACATTGCGTACCATAGACGATATAACGTTTTCTAACTCCTTTTCTTAAATGAAACAAGCTTTTAATCTCTTTTCATAATCCAAGGTTTATAAATAATTTTTTTTAACCATTAAGAACCCCACACACATATATATATAAACTCTTTTATCGAATGTCTAGCCCATACATATATATCCAAGTGATAAGATATTTTATCTTTTTTTCGAAATATAATCTGTGCACATATGTTATTTCGTTAATGTTATTATAATCCATCTTATATATAAAGGTAAAATCCAACTCATATGGAAATGTAATAACCCATTTATATTTTATTATGATATAATCCATGCACATATGCTAAATGGTAATCTTTTCATATCCTAACATATATATATAAACCATTTATGTTTTACCAAAAAACAATCCGTGTATATATAACTATATAACCAATTATTCCTTCATACAACTAAACAATGTGTATATATACATCTCAATCCTTTTTCACAGCAATGCATGTCCTCAACCCTTTTCCTTTGTTAAAATATTTATATAATCACACTATAAACCACCTAAAGCCTAACTTTAATATCTTCGGCATATAAAGTTTAATAAAGAGTGAACTATATCACTACATTCACTTCAATATAAACCGCTTCAAAGAAAAGATTCACACCAGCAAGCTTGGCTACGTATCCTAATACATTAACTCTCATATTACTTAACGATTACCAAAAACAAATCGCTAGCAGACATCCGGTAAGGAAGGCAGAGGAAATGAGGCATTCGACTGAGGTTCGCCGATAAGAGAGGTAGGCAATATAACAAAAGCCATGAACTTGATAGAAAGAACACAAGGTTAAACTTATTCCAAATTTTAACTTTAGATTTTAATATATTCATTATATTAGTTGTTTCTATAACATATGGACATAGATACAATTTACCTCTTAAAACAAACAAACAAAACCAATATTGAATGATAAATCCAATACCGAATGATAAATCCATAGTAAAAATATCTAACAAAAATACTCTATCTGAGGTGATAGCAGAAAGCAAACTATGAGCCCTTATATCCGAGCATTTGAAACATGCTCTGATACCACAGTGTGACATACCCAAAATATTTATAAGCAAACTAAACTACTGTGGTTTTAAACAATCATTAGGACGATCAAGCAATTAAACACTTACTTGAAACAAGGCAAATGACAACTTGGAGAATCAGCTCCTCCCAACCATAGGAGAGAGAAACACCACTGTTAGCCCAACTCCACCCCCGAGCTGGATCACCACCATGCACTAGAAAGCCAAGCAACACTTCCACATGGAACTCTCTCTCAGAGTCCATAACAAGCAATGATGGACTTATGAAAGAGAAAAACACTCAACCACAGTTTCTCCATGCACCACTCGGCGTCTCGTGCTATCTCAATGCACCAATATATATATATTGTTCCTAGGTCTTGTGCCATCCCAATCAAATCTTCAATCAATCCTTCAATCGCTATGATTTAGGATTTTGTCTGGTAGTTGAGCTTTTAGATTGGATTTGATTGGTAACAATATCCTTTGCTTGCTTTACACATGTTCTCTGTTCCATGGTGGTGTCCCCTCATTTAACTGAATTATCCAAGTGTATTTTTTTTTTATTGATAATAAAATAATAATTTGTTGTGCAAAGTGTCACTCACGCCTCTTGTGAGTATTTTTGAGTTTTTAAATAACTCTTACAAAAATAATTGTTTATTTTGATATATTTTCAAAATATTCAATAAAAATAAAAACAATAATGCCTTGGGGTATCACACAAAACATGGGTGGAGGCATACCTAAGCCGGAAATAAGAAGTCTCCTATATCGAGGAGAATAAATCATGGCCAATACAACCAAAAAGTGGGGTGACATTGACCTTGATCTTGAAAATGTTGAATTACAACTTTGTGAGACAATAGAGCATGGTGACTTGAACAAGGAAACAAAAAATGAACTTGCCTTTGAACAATATGATATCCGAATTGATTTGTAATGCAAGAACTCATGTCATCTGTCACAAACCAATCCTGCTTTGAACTTGAAGTAAAAGTCGTATCTTCTGGATATGAATCAATACCATGCAATACGACGAGACTTAAACAAATAACACCAATCAATTGTAAAATAAATTATTTCCAAGAAAAAAAACAAACCATCGACTCTGATCCATCTTTTCTTGACAGGAAGTGTTGGAACTAGAAAAACTCATACTACTAAATCTCTTTATGATTCCCTTCTCCATCTCTATGACAAAGAAATTGGTAGCGATCCATTGAAAAGAAAAGGTCTCACTGTTGCATTTACTAGAAAAAAGCTTACAATGCTAGTGGCATGACAGTACATTATGCCTTCAAATTGCCAGTGAATTCATCAAAGATGCTCCCATTAAGTTCAAACACACTTGAACTTCTATCAAAAGATTATGAACAACTTCGAGTTCTTTTAATTTACGAGTTGTCTTTGATGGGTTATAAAATGCTCTATAACATAGACAAACGCTTGCGTAAAATAATGCATACGCAATGAAACCATTTGGAAACCTTGACATCATCTTCTGTGGTGACTTGTTGCAAGCAAAACCAGTACATGATGCTTGGATTTTTGAACAACTAAGATTCCATCAGAAAAAATTCCCTTATATCTTTTGGATTGATATCGTAAAGTACTATGAGTTGAAATTACTTGTTCGAAAAACCGATGAAACATTTGTCTCGATTTTAAATAGGATTAGAACATCAAGACAAACAATAGACGATATTGAATACTTGAACTGACATTGTCATAGACAACCACCATTAGATCATGCCTTTCCCTATCTCTACCATTGCAATAAATATGTTCAACAATATAATTCTAATACGTTGTCTCTTGTAGAAACAAAATCGTTTACATTGACAGCTCATGACTCGAAAGTTGATCAACTTGAAAAAAACTTAGACGGTCAAAAGACTATTCAACTTCCATCTATAATAGTCTTGAAAAAGAACATGCTTGTTGAGCTTGTCGGAGGAAATTACTCAATTGAATATGGCTTGGTCGGTGGCATAGAAGGTATTTTCAAATATTGTTCTCCAACAATCCATGACATCATCTGGATCGAGTTCACAGATCCAAAAGTCGTGCATATTCACATGCGAAGATGCAACAATTTAACACATATTTTACCATGCACACTTGGACACCTATCAAACGAGCGACAACACAAATATCGCTTGGCAATGGAAAAAATATGATGCAACGACAATTTCCAATCGCACGTGCACTAACAATCCATAGAGCACAAAGGTTGACAATGAAAACGATAGTGTTTGACCCCAAAGGGGTAAGAAGACATTGTCTCGTTTACACCGCACTTTCTCATGTCAAAAACATTGATTGCCTCTATATTAAAAACAAGCTTGAGCAAAAGAACTTTTCAATTTCCATGAAAGTTTCACTGAATTTGAAAGATTGGAAAAACATGTACCTTTGCAGTTCCAATATGGAATAAGTTCATTCCCAGTTGCGAATCAAATACTCAACTCTTCATTAAACAAACAGAGTATGGATTTACACATTGGCGTTGTTGCAAATGACTTTGAAATAATGCAAGTAGACATTTTGTGTTTGCAAGAAACCCATATGCATATGCCTCTGAAACATGCAACTTTCTTAGAAAACTACACTTGTGCAATGGCATGTTCATTGCATGGAATCGTTACTATGATTAAAAAAAACATTCCTCTTTTGAACACATAAATTTATACAACAAGATCGTTTGAAGCAATCGTCACTAATCTAAAACTTCCACAAGGCACTTTGAAGGTTGTGAATATTTATAATAAACCAAATAGAAATATGGATATAATGCTTTCCATGCTAGACTGTTTTCTGTATCAAGCAAAAAATGATAGAAGAATAATTTTTGTTGGCGATTTCAACATCTACATGTTGAAATAAACAACAACAAAAAACGTTGCAACTGCAAAGCAAGAACCTTGTGTTGAAAAAAACTAAACCTACAATTAATTCTAGTGCAATGCTTGACAATTTCTGGACAAATTTGCATGCAATTTGGCTGCACTTTAATGTATCAGATGCATACTGGACTGATCATTTCAACATATTTCTATCAATGCCTCTTAATAACAAGTGAACTATTTCATTCCCATATTTGAATACCAGATGCTATGATGCTCTGTACTTTTTAAAACATGTTCCTGATTCAATCTGCCAAAATATTGCAACTTTAAATGGATCTTAAAATTGAGGAAAAATCCCGTTTTCCTTCACATATGCATGTGCCATTGGTGTTTCCTCTTCTTTTACTTAGAAAAAAACAGCTACAAATATTAAAAATCCTTGCCTTCTCTGCCACAAGCTTTTCCCTTGTATTATTTTTTATTTTTTGACAAACATTCTTTCATCATCATCAAATATGTGTAGAAAACCATGTTGCATTGTGTATATGATTTCCTCCTTGATCTATTTTAAATAATGGTGCATAGATGTTGCCATCTTTAGATTCTAACAATTGCATGACGTTTCCACATTTTCCAGTGGAAAGCAACAAATGAAGATGTCCATGCAAGGGACATATACTTCATTTATACCATTTAGAAATACACACAACTATTAACACTCCTTCCTGTGCGCTTGTAGAGATATAGTGCATTCCTTGTTTCATCCTTGGCATTGTTGATGCTAGCTACATAGGAAATTTTCATTTTCATTTTCCCTTCAACTTTGTACATTTGATTTTTGAAAATCATCTTCCGCTTGTTCTCTTATTCGTATGCATTTTTCCATCCAGGTTGTTTGTAACCCTCGGGAAGCCAGTTTCAGTTACCATGCCATATCATTAAACGAACCTTTTCCATCTCCTTACACACCAAACTTGAATTTTCCCCTCAACTTGAAGATTGTCAAACCTCAATGCTATCTAAAACTGTCTTCATTCTTTCCTTTCTGCTAGTATCAAATATTCCATTGAAAATAGATAAGGAAATTAGCAATGTATTCAGTAAATAGATTGGAAGGTTTTTTCCCCTCTTCTTTCGTATTATAACATTTCATATGCTAGCCTGAACCTAATTGATTTTTGAAACCTTTTCAGTTCCAATGGGTAGATATTTGTCAATGTACAATGAATTTATTCCAGCTATATGAACTTCGTTATGGCTTTGTTACATACAGCTGGAAAAAAAATAAAAAAATCTTTTGACACAACCTATTGTTTGTTGACATTTCCATTAGAATGTTAATGTTTTTTCCTTCTTTTGATTTTCATAAATATCAAAATCGTATTTCAATTTTGTTTCTCCCTCAATCTTTCATTGTAGGTGCATCCTGTGGGAAAAAAATTCAAAAGCACAAAGACAAAATTAAAAGAAAGTTGTGTGTCTCATATTCAACAAATATTGCATACTATGTCGACACTTGCCAGTCCGTCCCTTTAAAGAAGTCTTTCTGCTTCACGAGATGTCCCTAAAACAATGATGGTGGTAGCATCTTCAATGACAATGGTGTTAATTTTTCAATAAATGCATTCAAACATTATCTAGGATCCTACTAAGAGAATAACAAGCACAACATAGCAATCATAAACACAAGAGACACAGAGTTTCCTCAGGGAAAACCAAGAAGGTGAAAAACCCCGCAACTTCCTAAAATATAAAATAAGCCACAATACAAGATCACAATGATCAAACCCAAATATAGATGACTCCAGCAACTACTCCTCCTCCACTTGTGCGCACTCCTCTCTCAACTAATGCGAGTTGGATGAGTGAGTGAATGAATAGAATGAGAGACACAACCTCTCTATTTATACACTGACTTGACCTGCCAATAACTTAACATGGGCGACTTCCTAAGGAAGCCTAATAACCCAACCATATGACTCAACTAGGGCCGACCCCACACCGGTGGTCTAATAACCCATCAAATATAAGTTGTGACACTTGCAACACTTCCAAATACAAATGACGACACTTCTGATAGGACGAATAATACATATCCATCATGAATATAATAAATTACAAGTGTAATACATAGAAGAATATCTTCTGAAGTTACAAATACATCAACACTCCCTCTCAACTAGGAAGGTATTCTCTAGACACAGGTCATCAATACATACCGGTGCAAGTCTTCAATTCTGGAGCTGGATCATCGTCACGGGATCACGGAGCATCATCGTCACTGCTGCTGTACTCGTCATCTCGATCATTGGTCTATCTCTCAATTCTTCTCGTCATAGGAAGTTCTACAGAGACAGCACTTTTTCATGTTGCTTGTAGGCCTAGCCTCCTGTAGGTCTTCATCATCTCTGCGAGTTGGGCATACTGTGGATCCTAGGGCTAATTATGTGCATCAACAAAACCTTGAAAGAGCATCCCAGGCCTTTTACGAGCACACAACTCAACCTATCTGATCTCCCAAGACCTTTTATATGTGACCTTTACAAAACCTTAAAAGAGTGTCTTGCTCAACAAGAACTCTAAAGAGCATTTGAGGCCTTTTACGTGACTAGCACAACCTGTTCGGAACTCCAGGACTGATTACATGTAATCTCCACAAAACCTTAAAAGGGTGTCTTGCCCAGCAAGAACCCTAAAGAGCATCCGAGGCATTTTACGTGACTAGCACAACCTATCCGGATCTCCAGGACGTAATACATGTGGTCCCCACAAAACCTTAAAAGGGTGTCTTGCACAGCAAGAACCCTAAATAGCATCCGAGGCCTTTTACGTGACTAGCACATCCTGTATGGATATCCAGGATGTATTACATGTGGTCTAGCAAAACCTTAAAAGGGTGTCTTTCCCAGCAAGAACCCTAAAGAGCATCCGAGGCCTTTTACATGACTAGCACAACCTGTTCAGATCTCCAGGACGTATTACATGCTACCCTTGGACAACCTGTCCATGGCCACAGAGTACCATCCTGATACTCAATATCAACCCGATCATCCTCGCACAAAGCATCATCCTAATGCTCATGATCATACTGATCATCATCATACAGTACATCATCCTAATGCACATCATCATTGCATGATCATCCTGATCATAGTCCTGATGCATATCATCATCGCATGATCATCCTAATCATCGCCACTGCATCGTCCCGATGCATATCATCTGGAGCATCTTCCTGATGCTCATCACACATGATCATCCTGATCATCATACATAGCAGTAGTCGGAGCATCGTCCTGATGCTCATCACACAACGCTTACATAAATAGCCATGGGAAGGATCCTCCTACCACCATGCTTGGAATGTCTCTAGAAAATGTGTCCCATCACTTCTTCCTCGAAGTATCTTCTATCTAAAGAACACCAATCCTCTCTCTGAAGTACTCAAACTTCACTCTGGCTAGTGGTTTGGTCAACACATCTGCTATCTGCTCATTTGTCGCAACATACTGGAGCTTCACTGCTCCCTTCTGCACCATATCCCTGATATAGTGATGTGCTTCGACCTGTCATGGAACACCAGATTCTCTGACAACTTTACACAACTCTGGCATTAGAGGAAATTTGGGTTAAAAATGGGCCTCCTAAGGAAAATAATAAAATAATAGTAGAGAGAGAGTAAAAAACTATTTTTTTGGATCGTATTTTCAACTTATCTCCTTGTAGGTTTACTCAAATTTCAAGCGGGAGGACTCATTGGATGCATAATTAAATTATGCATACAACGAGTATCCATGTTGCATACTTTTAACAACATCCACACCATGAAAATTTTAAAATACATTAAAAACGTGTTTCTGGTGAGAGAAAACACGTTTTTTAATGTATTTTTGATTTCTCATGTTGTGGATGTTGTTAAAAGTATGCAACATGGGTACTCATTGGATGTATAATTTAATTATGCATCCAACGAGTCCTCCCTCTTGAAATTTGAGTAAACCTACAAGGAGATCAGTTGAAAATACGATCCAAAAAAGTAGTTTTTATTTTTTCCCTCCAATTTTTTTACATGTACCTTGTTTGAATTTTAAAGCATTTTGAATGGCTAATATGTGATGACAAGAAATTGTACTTTAGGGTTAAAAGGCCCATTTTTCATCCAAATTTCCTCTAATATTGTCACAATAGATACGAGTAGCATCCAACTGGAGATCAAATAAATCAGACAGTCGCTTCCTTAGCCATACTACCTCACAACTAGCCGAACAAGCTGCAACATACTCTGCTTCGGCTGTACTCAGTGCTACACAGGATTGCTTCCTGCTAAACCAAGAGATCACACTTGATCCCATACTGAAGCAACACCCCAAAGTGCTCTTCCTATTTGCAGCACTGCCTTCCCAATCTGAATCAACATAACTCTCTAGGTTAAACTTTTGATTCGCATCATACTTGAGCCCATAATCAATTGTACCCTTTAGGTACCTTCGAATATGCTTTACAGTAATCAGGTGAACATGTCTAGGATCTGTCAGAAACTGGCTCAAGGTGTTCACTGCAAAGCAAATATCTGGTCTCGTGTTCGTCAGGTACATCAAGGACCAAATCATCTGACGATACACCGTGACATCAACCGACTCTGATGAAGCATCACTCAATAGCTTCAGGTTCGATGCCATAGGTGTGGCCATGGCCTTGCAGTCGATCATCCCGAACCGCTTCAGGATCTCTACTGCATACTTCCCTTGTCCAAGGAAGACTCCATCTGCACTCTGCCACACCTCTATACCTAAAAAGTAATGCATCATGCCCAAGTCCTTCATCTCGAACTCGACAGCAAGCTTCCTCTTCGTATCGGCAATCAATCTATCCTCACCTGTCAAAATAGGTCATCCACATACAATAGGATTATCATTAGATTGCCTTCCTCAACCTTGTAGTAAAGGTTGGAATCCACTTTACTTTTGGTAAAGCCCAAACTGAATAGGAAGCTATCTATCCTGCCATACCATGTCCTAGGTGCTTGCTTCAAGCCATACAAGGCTTTCTTATATTGGAACACATATGAATCCCTGTCATGTGTCTCAAAACCGAGTGGTTGCTCCACATACACTTCCTATTCGACTACACCATTCAAGAAAGCTGTCTTGACATCCATCTGGTGTATCTTCCACTTCATCACTGCAGCCAAGGCAAGTACTATTCTGATCGAAGTGTATTTGGATACAGGAGCAAAGGTCTCTTCATAATCTATTCCCTCTTTCTGGGAGAAGCCACGAGCTACAAATCTTGCCTTGTATTTCTCTATGCTACCATTTGCAGCATGCTTGATCTTATAGATCCACTTGGAAGTCACAACAGACTTCCCATATGGTCTGGGGACCACATCCCAAAGATCATTCTTCATGATCGACTGGTATTCCTCGACCATGGCATCCTTCCATTCTGCATCCCGGATCCTGGGAACTTCAGATTCTTCAATATCTTCAATAGATAGTTTTCTTGAACTTCGTTGCTAGAACAAATGTTGTAGGCTTTCTTTTGTAGGTGATTGTACACGACCTTTCCTACAAGTCAAATTCAATTGCATGATTAGAAACTTCTCATAGTTTTCAGAACAAAGTCTTACACATAAAGACATATGTCATACAGTCATGCAATTATCTTAGACAATGCTTCAATACAACATTCATCCATATCCCGTATTCATACGGTAACTTTCTAGATGCCTTCCATCTCTACCAGAACATTGTTAAGAGTTTGCAGTAATCCCAACATGTCAACAAAGAGTTTTCATTCTAGATAAGTAGCAATGGAATGTTGTACAATTCCATAGGCCACTTACCCATCACAAGCATATTAGTAGTATACTATTCATTAATGCAATTATTCTAATATGCATAATACACAACCTAAGTCTATACATCATTGAACAATATTATTTAAACAATCAGATATACAAGAAATGACAATTCAAATACTTATCTTTGTTTGTTTGTTGGGTGGACTCCCTCTCAATCTTTGCTTCCTTTCTGCAACTCCATTCTGTTGTGGATTGTAAGGAGTGGTCAACTCCCTCTTAATCCCTAAATCATTGCATAACTTCTTGAAGTCCCCTGAAGTGAATTCTTCGCCATTGTCGGATCCAATTAGAGAACTGGATGACATAGGTCCGCATACATTGGAGTGGACAATCTCCAAGATTCCTTTTGCTTTGCTTTCACTGCTTGGAAAAGTGTTCTTTGTGTTCTTTCCTTTTGCACATCCTTTGCAAACACCTTCATGCTTTGACTGGATTTCAGGAAGACCTTCTACAACTTTGCTTGCAATTGGTATTGCCCTATAGTGCACATGAGCAAACCTTCTATGCCAAAGTTCACTTGGCTCCATGGATTCATGTACCATGGCATGTTTAGGTTGTCCCTTTAATTTGTACAATCCTCCCTCTTGCTATCCAATCACTATTGCATCATCTATGGTCTTACCTTTAGGCCACATAAGTACTTGGCCATCTAAAAATGCAACTCTCATCCCTTTTGCATCCAAAGATGATATGGAGAGAAGATTCTTCTTGAGTCCAGGTACATATAGAACATCTTGCATATTTATAGACTTCCTAGAGTCTAATTTGTGGGAGGCTTCACCACTTCCTTTTATAGGATATTGATAGTCATCCCCAAGTTTCACCTTGTGAGATGACTTATGTTCAGATAGGTCCATAAGAGATTCTTTGAATCTCGGAATATGTTTTGAATCCCCACTATCAATAAGCCAAACATTACACCCATGTGTAACAGTACCTGTGAGAGTGGAGATTAGAACATATTCATCGTCACTTGAAGAGTCTTCACTTTCTACCTTAGTCTTCTTCCTTGGAGGTTCATCATCTTCAACGGCGTGAGCATCTTCTTCTTGTTGTGGTTGGAGCCCTTTTTGTTCTTGGGACAATCTACAGCAAAGTGTCCCTTCTCATTACATGTGAAACATCTCAGATCTTTCTTATCTCTTTGATGGTGGTGAAAAGATTTCTTGTGATGAGATTGCTCCCTCTTGGGCGTACTTCTCTTGGTGTGAGCTGTGAGAGCTTGGTCTTCACTTCCTATCTTTTCTTCTCGGGCCACTAGCCTAGCTTCTTCTTGTGAACATTCCTCCCATAGTTTACTGAAGGAGATCAACTTCTTTCTTGCACAGATACCTTGGATGAAGGAGTCCCATGACCTAGGTAGGCCATTCAATGTGGTCATGACAATTTCTCCATTCTCCACTACTTCATCCACTGCTTCGAGTTGTTCCTTGATTTGAGAGACTTTAGTAAAGTAGGATTGGATGGTCTCTCCAGTTTGAAACTTCACCCCGTTCAATTGATTCCGCAAAATCATGTTCCGATAAATAGCTTGGTCAAAGAGTCAAACACCTCCTTTGGTGTCTTAGAGAAGACACATGAGGTATGAGATGGTCTTTTATAGAATTGGCAATGATTCTCTTGGCTTTGACCAAGTTCTTCTTGTGTAAGGCCTTAGCCTCATCTCCCTCTGGAATTGGAACCTCTTCACTTATGTAGGTGTCCAATTCATTCTCTTCTAGGATTAACCCAATCCTATACTTCCATGCTCGGAATTTGTCAGCTCCTTAAAGCTTATCCTCAAGCTTGGTGTGGTGAGACATCTTAATGAGAAACTCAAATGGAAATAAAATATTTAGGTCTTACCACTTGATTTGTTGAAAACTGGATCTAGAGCTGGATTAGGGTTTGTTAGAGAAACCCTAAAAATTCAAACTTTGAATTCCAAACTTCTGAAAGGATGGAAAGATGCACCTTGCTGAGCTGATCAAGTTGGTATACTTCAAATTTGAAATCTGCAAAATTTGACCCCTCAAAATTGCCTTTGAAACTTCCGGATCTTCTAGACAGAATCCCAAACTAGGGTTTGATAATGACTGGGGTTCTACCCAGCCAAAAAGTTTGAACTTGTGCTCTAAACTTCGATTTTTCTGAGGAGCATCCAGCCGTGGTCACAGATTCCAAAAATTTCAACTTTTGTAGAAACCCTAATTTTCCACCTTTCCGATCAAAATCCTGAACTAGGGTTTGATGAAGCCTGGCCTTCTTCCCAACCAAAAAGTTCGATCTTGGTCTCTAAACTTTTATTTTCTTGAGGGGCATCCAGTCGTGGTCTCGGATTCCAAAAATTCCAACTTTCTCCGAAACCCTAATTTCCTGCAGCAGTGATGGGGCAAAAACTGAAAGTGCTCAGAATTGAATTATGACTCGACAGAAAGATGCACCCTTCCAAGGAGAGTCATCCTAGCCTCCTTCCTTTGATGATCTAAGGAGAGAAACCCAAATATTAAGAAGCCCTAGCTTCCGCAGCTGCACAATGTCTTCTTCTTAGCATGGCTCTGTTACCATGTTAATTTTTCAATAAATGCATTCAAACATTATCTAGGATCCTACTAAGAGAATAACAAGCACAACATAACAATCATAAACACAAGAGACACAGAGTTTCCTCAGGGAAAATCAAGAAGGTGGAAAACCCCGCAACTTCCTAAGAGATAAAATAAGCCATAATACAAGATCACAATGATCAAACCCAAAGATAGATGACTCCAGCAACTACTCCTCCTCCACTTGTGTGCACTCCTCTCTCAACTAATGCGAGTTGGATGAGTGAGTGAATGAATAGAATGAGAGACACAACCTCTCTATTTATACACTGACTTGACCTGCCAATAACTTAACATGGACGACTTCCTAAGGAAGCCTAATAACCCAACCACATGACTCAACTAGGGCTGACCCCACACCGGTGGTCTAATAACCCATCAAATATAAGTTGCGACACTTGCAACACTTGCGACACTTCCAACACTTACAAATACAAATGACGACACTTTTGATAGGAGGAATAATACATCTCCATCATGAATATAATAAAGTACAAGTGTAATACATAGAAGAATATCTTCCGAAGTTACAAATACATCAACAAATGGCAGTGCCAACAACCAACAACCCAAAAAGGTTGGTTTCTTTCACATTGCCAATTTTTTTTTTTTCTTGTCGATCAAATTGCATTGAATCAAGATTTCTGCTTTTCATCATCCTTCCCTGCTTGCACAATTTACTTTTAACATTTTCTATTTGAATGTTTCCTCATTTTCCTACTTCTTTCTCTTGATTCATCTCAATTGTGGGTTAAATCATATATCATTAGAGCCATCCATTATTATACAGTTGTGCACAGAGGCCCATAACAATGTTTTTGAAGGGGATATCTTAGTCGTATATGGGCTTGCATAGAATTGAAGTCAAAATTCCCCTGTAAAAACAAATATTATTCACGCAGATTTGGTGGTTAGAAATGGATTAATGACAATAACAACTACCATAAATGACAGCTTAATCAATTTTTTTGGAAGTTATATATTTCTTGGCAGAAGCATAAAAATCACTAGCTTTGAACTAAAAAAGGGCCAGTGTGATCGTGGAGATGCAATATTCTCTATGACAATATTTCCTGATAGCATAGTAGAGCTAATTAAACAAATATGCAAAGTGCAATCTCTGCCACCAGACATGACAATCAATGAGCTTTTGACATCCAACGAGTCTTATGCCATTGGATCCATTGCATCCATTGTCTCCATCTGTCAATAGAACAAGAAGGAGTTGGATTTCTTCATTAGAGATGGACAAACAACAAATGATTTTGCAACTGTAAACTTCACTATCTCTGCACATATGATATTGCTTTGCAATTTCTTTTTCCTTTTCCTGGGTCATTTTCTTTTTTCCTAGTTACCAAGTAGGGGAAAACAAATCTCAACAAAGAAATAAAGGAAATAAATATTTACTGTTTGCAACTGTAAATGCTAAGTTTTCTCATATCTCATGGATCATTGCAATTTATATGGTAGTTGCAAGTCAATGAAGCATATAAAAGCTTCTTCTTATAAGTGCAACAACAACTTGAAATTGATAAACTGCCATTTTATATATTCAAGAACATTGTAAGGAATGGTGGTAAAGGAATTCACATGATCAAGACATTGCAATCTACATTCATTGACCCTTTGAATGACAAGTTTGCAATTGAGAATTTTCTTCCAGTGGTTGAAGCAAAAACATGGGTGAAATAATAATACTTTCCTCCTTTCTTCCACGTCAAATGAATTTTCAAAGAATAAGCACAGCAGGAAAAATTCGCTGCATAGTATTCTAGCTTATATAGATTGAACGATCCATACACTCATAGCATTCTGCATTTCTATTACAGATGTAGACAATTGAACCATACTTGAATCCATATCTTCACATACAGCTGCATTTATATCTATAGACTATAGACTCTTTCTGAAGCCATATTCTAAAGAGTTTACAGTTTGTTCTATTTAGAATATATTTCCCACAACCATTTGAAAAAGGAAAAAAAATGCTTGGTCAACATTTCAATTGGCATTGACCATGATCAATGCTATTGCATTGTCTATTTTAGGAATAAATTTATAGTGCATGATTTTTTTCTTATATTCTTATCGTTTTTCAATTGTCTCATATTTATGGGATGTTGAAAGTAAGAAACGTGTTTGCACCACCTTTCGAGTGTATTGGCAATGAATGCAAATTGCCAATGAAACTAAATACTTGCGCATGTGCATTTTGTAACCATGAAACAAAAACAATATATGAACACAATATGCTATGCAAGTTGGACATAGAGGATGTCATTATCGAATGCACGGTACGTGGCCTGTAACTAAAAGAAATCTTCCTATCTATTGCAACTGTGAAATATGAAGAATACTCCAGGAGCGTTTCATCAACAGTCTTCAATCTTCGAAGACTATGTTCCCAAGGACTACACACCTTGGCAATGAACAATAGAATCCTCGATGTCAAGAAAATTTGAATAACATGCGCAAAAACACTTCTTTATTCTTACATATTTTCTTGTTTGTTAACAGCTATCTTCCCATGTTTTTGATACAATATGATCAGTTTGCATTACAATCACAAATGTTTACTATTATGTTTCAATGTTTTGTTTCTCCACTTCACTTGATTCACTACTATTTTAGACACAAAAAAAAAGATAAAAAATCATTTCAAAATATCTAGTTTATATATCAAGGTAGACCCTCAAACTGGGTTCGATCATATGTCTTAACTATTTCCCATACTTGCGCAGTGAATGAAAAGGTCTGTGTTGGTTGACACATTGTCCATCCATTTCTCAGTCTCCTTTATTGTCCTTAATCCATACATAGAAAATATTCCGAAATAATTTTTTGGCTGTCAATGGTTGTGGCCTAGCATTTGAATAGAAGATATCTTGCTTTCAGATTGAATTCTCCTTTTTCCAATTTTCCCATCTACAGGTTTGAAAAATAATACATCTGCCATTACTGCTTTGCATGATTTGCAATTACCATTGATATGGTACATGTTCTTCTGAAATTTTTTAATTCAGCAATATTCTTTGTACTTGAAAGCAAGTTTCCATGGTCTCAAGGCCACGCTAAATACATCTACATCTACATTTGTTTAATCTACAACAAGCATGATTTGCATGTTCAATGTACATGCTTTTCAAAATGCAAACCAAACATGTATAACAACAGAGCATTGAGAATCAAATACAACCATTTTATTGTTCTTGGCCCATCTTTTAACTATACTATACCCCTCTGCCTCATTTCAACCACACATTTGCGATTTCTTCCAAACTGTTTTCTTTTTTGCAACATAGCACAAAGACTGTTGTTTGGAATCTCAACAAAAACTATTTTCCACATAGCCTGTGGCTTATTGCATCAACAAATGTTTTTTTCGTTGGTTTTTTGTTTGCATCTATTTATGCATGATTTTCATAATCCTCATTGTCGAAATCTTTGCAAGCTCAACAACAATAGCTAATTCCTTGCTTTGAAACAAATATGAATACAATTCATCTTGATTTTACATTTCTCTGTCAATTGACTAAAAATAAAGTATATATTGTATGCTTGACACACATATCCTTGTTTTTTTTTCCACTTTTTGGAGTCTTGACTCACAAAATATGTAACAAGAATTTAGATTATGTCTTAACACTATTAGAAACTATTCATTCTTTTCAGATTCGATGTCTTCTAGCTCTTTTTCCCATTGACAGCTTTGGAAAAATGTACATTTCTCATTATCTCTTTGCATGGTCTATGGTTTCCAATGTTTTAGTTAATGTTCTTCACACTATCTTGCAGTAGCTATGTGCTTCCTAGTTAAAAGAAAATTTCCCGTGGTCTCTATGCAGTGGGACTCTACATTTGCATTTGTTCCACCCATAGAAACTGTAATTTGTAACTTGCACACACATACTCTTTATAGTATCTTCAAAGAAATTGGACTATGTTTAACGCTAATACCAAGTGTTTCTTGTTTTCAAGTTGGATCTCTTTCTATTTTTGGATATCTACAAGTTTGAAAAGAAATACATTTTGCATATTACTTCTTTGTATGATTTATGATTAGAAATAATGTAGTACATTTTTACTTGTCAATGTTTTTTTCCTATAACTATTTTCGTATTGGTTAAAACCAAACTTCCATCGGCTTTGTCAGTTTCACTTTCCTCTTCTATGTTATGTACTAGATCTTGACCAAAATATTGATCTTCTGGAGTCTTCAATATAGGAAATACTCACACATACACTCCAAAAAATGCTCTATTTCTATGGTAATTAATTATAGGCAATCTCATGGTAAAAATATTGAATCCTTTTTACAAGGTTCTAATGACAAAACCATTTCATGTTGTTTTAATATTCTTGTGCTTTTTTTTATTTTAAAACAATATGCCACTTAAGTTTACAAAAACTAATGACAATGACAACATAACTACTTTTTTAATCAGCCGTATTGTTCTCAACCACTTTCCTCTCCATAGTTCAATGCTTTTATTACTGACTACATTCTTTTCAATTACTTTTTATATAGGGGAATGAAAAACTGTTCTTTCTCTACAATTCATATGAAAAAAAAATTATGCCTTAGGACTTCCATCTCTTGGAAGACCAAAACACAATCTGAAAGAAACTTGTACTTGTTTTTTGTATGTCTTTAGGTAATTTGACATCTATCCGATGTAAAGCTATGCATGTATAAGATATCATTTGAACAAATCTTCTATGAAAACAAAAATAAAAACCTTGGCCTATGCTTTATGTATGGAACTATATCGGCTTCCATAGACACAAACTAGTCATTGAATTGGCCATGTCTCACTATATAGATACACAATAAATATTCTTAAAAAATATTCTCTATTTCAGCCTACGTGACTCTAAATGGCACATCCCCTAAACAAAGGAATTAAGCAATTGCTTCATATTTGTAGCTTTTATGAAGCCTTGCACCTATTTCAATACTCATTGCACATGAAGAATGCATGAAACATTTAGATTGTTAAATTTTCTGCATTTTAATCCCTGCTTGATTTCTCTACTGCAAACTACATTTTTTTCCCTGCAATTCTCTAACAATAATCTACATTCCATGTGTGGAAAGAAATGCATGGTAGGAGATGGTTTGATGTACTTGATCTTACCACCAATCCAGAACTTTTTGCAAGGCATTTTTCCATAGACTTTCCTACAAATTTCATATGCTGCCACTAGAACAGATCTATCTCTCCAGATTTTGTACTGTTGTGAAAGACATTCTTGTATTCTTTTCCTCTTCCATAATTGTAATGTCTCATTTTTTGAAATTATTTAAAATAGTGAAATTTTCACTTTTTTCCCTAATTCGACCTTTGACTAATTTTGATGCCTAGGTCTCCAAATTGCTCCAAATGCTCCCAAATATTTTGAGGAGGTGTATGATTGATATTAAGACTTGATTATGATGTTCAAGGATGATTTAATACCATTAAAACACTTATGCAAACTCCTTTAATATTCCGTTCAATGTATGGTATTTTACTAGCAATTTCTCTTTGACTAGTATTGGTTCCTTGGTCTCCAAATGACTCCAAATTCTCCCAAATTACTACAGAAGGTACTTGGATGATATTAGACATATTTATAATGTTTATGGATGCTCTGGAGTGTTCATATGACTTCTGTAACTCCTCTTTCAAATCTGGTCAAGATAGAGATTTTTACTAGTAAATTGTGGTTCAAATCCCCTAGGGGTAAATGATGAAAATGACTTTCCAAATGCAATCAATCCAACTCGAATTTATGAACGGAAGAAGGGAACATATAAAGGAAATCATCATGAACTCATATTCATATCCATTCAACTTTTAATGTCTTCTATAAGTCCCTTAAATCAGATGCAAAAATACTAATTTCAACCTTGGGGGAAATGGCATTAAATCTTCTTCAAATGGTATTAAACTAATCAAAATGACTCCAAATGATTAAGTACTGAAAATGAAACTTGTGAAGCTCATAAATGAAATTCCATGAATCATAAATACATCATAGGATTTATCTTTCATTCGAATACATCAATACATTATTGCTATACATCAAGGTAGTGGGAAAATGGCACCATTCTTTCATTAACAATCAGATTTATACATTTCCACTTGGAATTTCAACCTAAAACTTTCTGAAGATGAAGAAAAAAGTATTCAATTCATATTACAAAATAAATGGGGCATTATAAGCTCCCCCAAAGAGTACAAAAGCTCACCAAAAACACCCTCCCTTGAGGAGCAAGAATATGCAATGAAAACTGGAAATGGTTGAGTGAGTGAGCTGCAATAGAATAAAACATGAGATGACCTATAGCTTACAACTAAAAATAAATACTCCATTAAAGCTCCATGAAAGACCTGAATGGCCTCTCCAAACACCAACTTGGATGGGAATCTTTCACCCTCGAAATTGGCTAAGGCAAGAAACTAGTCATCCACTAGCTCCTCTCTCACAAATGCAATTGAAAATTCTAAAACTGATCAAAAGGTGCCATTATTATTTTTTCATGACTTTTATAAACTTCTAATTTCCTCCATGGGTCGAATTCTTTCCAAGAGATTCATTCCAACTCAAGTTGGGAAGAGATTCCCAAGTATGCCACTTGTCCTTCCAATTCTAGCTCCCTCCTTCTCCAAATTCGACTTGGTGTCTCTTTGGCTTCCCTAACTCACTTGAGTGCCCTCTTGGAGGCTATTTTTAGCCCTGACATGTCATATATGTCATATGTCATCCTTCAGGTCTGATTTGTGTCATAGGTGTCAGATTCTTCATCATTGTTGTCATAGGAGTTAGGGAATCTAGCCTAAGTGTCCCCAAACCTCTAGTTTGACTCTTCCTCTTCCATGGAGGTTATCATTCCATCCAAATCTGACCTATGATGCTAAATATCATGTGTATGAGCCTACCAAATCATCCAATAATGTTTTCATTTTCATGGATTCGAAATGGCAAGAGAGAGATGCCATCTGGCATTGAAAAATCAAGCTAGTGTGGGTCCCACATCCTCCATATGTCTTCAAAAACAATTGCCACATATAATTTATCTTTTATATGTTTATTTAGATCCTTTATTAAATATTTATTCTATTCTAATGTCCACACATCATTTATTATCCCCCTTATCTCAAATCCCAAAGCTTCCACCCACAACCTAGGAAACTAGTAATTTTCCTCCTTGGCAATTATTTGACCCTTAACATCAATTTAAAAAACTCTCATGAATATGGCCAATGGGATTAGGCCATTGTGACCCAATGAAAAATTTGGAACATGACAAATCCTCCCTTTCCAATATTTCTTGTCCTCAAGCAATTTCAAACATGGGTGTTGAAGAACCTGTTTTCTATATAATTCTTTGAAGTTGCCACTGAGTTTCCCAACTTTGAGTCTTCGGGATTCCATGAAAATTTCAGAGAGGAACCACCATGCTTGCTGCCGCACTACTCTGATTAAAATAAATTTATTAAGTGGGGAATCTATTCCCCATACTACTTGTTTCCCCAAAAAATTGAAACCAATGAGACTAAGAATTATCGCGGGGTCCCATTGCTTGTATTGCACTCCAACAATTAGAAGTGCTCTCCAACTCATAGTTCCTGGATCCCATTTTCTTGTATGCATTCTTCCAAACATCATGAGTCAAAATATATATCATCAAAGTACATAACAACATAATGAAAATGTACATCAAGAATGTGCTTCATCAAAGAATCATGAAAGTGCTTATACCTCCAAGCAAGTAGACCACCATTTATCAAGTGCATACAAGCATCAAGTAACCAATCAAATCTGCTCCAATGACATAGGTGAGGATCCCATGTCCTATCATGTTGCTCCAAAAGGATGTGATATGCATCAAAATATTCAACCATGTATTCTTTCATCCAATAAGTGAATGAAGAACCTCCACTAAAATCTGAACCGAATAATGAGCAAGAAAAACAAGGAGACTTCAAATGACTCAAAGAAGTCTCACCCATACATACATGAATGTGAGAATCATAAAGATATAACAAAGTATGTAGCTGCCAACAAAAATGTTCTCCAATCATAAATCTATTCACCCCAGTGTTGGATGAAGTTACTCCAACATTAAATGAACCAAGTGTTGAGCAAGAAAAACCATGAGTCTTTACTCAAATGCATATCATAGGTGCATCCATGTAGATGTGCATCATCATAAAGTAACAAAGGATGCTGCTGCAAATGTGAATACGAATGTGCTCCAACCATGTCATCATAAAAAATAAATTTAGGAGTTCCATTGTCCTCATGTGGCACCATAAAAAAAAACCCTTTCACCCATGCTTCATTGAGACTAATGCTGCAAAACATGGAATTGTAGGATGTAGGATAATGAACTAACTCGCCCAAATTATCAAAAAGTGCAAAAGTTTCATCATGGGAAGGATCCATATGGGTAGTATCATGCAGATCCTTCAAAAGTGTGAAACCTTTGTTGTAGATTGGTTCCAATGTAGAGGAATCATGCTCTTCTTTAAAAATTGCATAACCTTCATCAAGAGACAATTCAAGTTCCTCTTCCACCACATCAAGTGTTTGGATCTCTTCAAGTTCATCTTCAAACACATCAAGCACATTCAAATTTTCACATTTCTCGTGATCCACCACGTGATGAGAATCCTCCAAACAATCTACCATTTGGCAATCTGAAACATAGGAGGAAAAACAAGTATCTTGCAACTTTTCAAGAAGTTGCTTGTTTTGAATTGTGAGCATATGATTATCCTCATTATTCTTCAAGTATGCATCGTGTAACAATTCATTAAGCTCAACCAAATTATTTCTATCAAAAATCAACGACATGAAATTACTTTTGATGTTGCACATTGCTCTTTGAATTTTCTCCATGTCTTCAAGGAAGGATGGATCTTTCAATGAAGAGACCTTCCAACAAGAACTTGACACTAATGCTTGAGTGTCATGGAGAATGATAAGGGACTCTTGGATCTTCTTTTCATTCATCTTTAAGGACCCTTCAAGAAAATGAGGCTCTTGCAAATGAACCTCCTCATCTTCTTCCTTCTTACTTGGACCAACTTCATGAAGCTCAAGTGGTGATGGGGAAGTTGATCTTGTTTCTTCTTCAACTGCTACAAGGTATTCATTTTCATGCTTAAGGGAATTTTGGCTTGCAACAATACTGCCAAAAGTGATCTCTATGTCACCAACATAGAGATGTGAGCACCCATCATTAGGTACTCCTTCATAGTTCAAACATCCATCAGTAGATGCTCTTGGTTTCATTTACAAGGTAGAATGTATCTCGAAATGATCTTCAATATTTTCAAGAGAATCTTGTTCTTGATCATGTGATGTCTCTTCATATTTTTCAGAGTTACTTGGGAGTGAATTTCGATCCTCTTCATGTACTGCTTCTTCTACTTCACCTATTTCAGAACTAGGTGGTTCATGGGTCTCTTCCTTTTGCTCCTTCAAGCAAGCTGATGCATTTTTCCCTTTGGTTTTCTTAAGATCAATACATTTTCTCCAAAGTTGGATAGCCAACATTTCGAATCTTTTCATAAGCTGATTGTTCATGTCTTCAAATATTTGTTTCATTATTTTTATATGCTCCTCACCATCATATGAGGTTCCCTTTTCATCCCTAGTCATAGTTTCCTAAAAAAAATGCTCTTCTTCTCCTACTTTTTTTCCTCTTCAACAAAAGCACTTTTGGTTTCAATATCTAATGGTGGTCCCTGAATTCTTGTCCTCATGAATATCAGACCACATCATGTGCCAATATCATGCTCTAATACCATTGTAATGTCTCAGTTTTGAAATGATTTAAAATGGTGAAATTTTCACTTTTTCCCTAATTCGACCTTTGACTAATTTTGATGCCTAGGTCTCCAAATTGTTCCAAATGCACCCAAATATTATGAGGAGGTGGATGAATGATATTAATACTTGATTATGATGTTCAGGGATGATTTAAGACCATTAAAACACTTCTGAAAACTCCTTTAATATTCTAGTCAATGTATGGTATTTTACTAGAAATTTCTCTTTGACTAGTATTGGTCCCTTCGTCTCCAAATGACTCCAAATTCTCCCAAATTGCTACAGAAGGTACTTGGATGATATTAATACATATTTATAATTTTTATGTATGCTCTTGATTGTTCATATGACTTCTGCAACTCCTCTTTCAAATATGGTCAAGATAGGGATTTTTACTAGTAAATTGTGGTTCACTATCCCCTAGGGGTAAATGTTAAATTTTGAGCATTAATTCACAATACTCTAGGATCTTTACTGAGAGAATAACATATGAAGTATATCAATGCATGAAAATCACAATAAGTATGACAAGCATCACAAGAATCAAAAGCATAAGAGACAAGAGACACAGAGTTTCCGTGGGGAAAACCCTAAGGTGAAAAACCCCACAACTTCCTCAGAGATAGAGAGAGCAATGGCTCAACCAAAGTACAACCAAAATACACTGAGATAGTCTCCTAGTAGCAGATGATCCTCCTCCTCACTAGTGCGCCACTTTCTGAGTGAGAGTGAGTTACTTTTCCGAGTGAGTAAAATAGAGATCTCCGATCTCTATTTATACTAACCTTTTTGCCCAGTGACCTTATGGGGCCGACTTGTCTAGCTAGGTACATCCACATTATATTATATATAATTTAGGGCCGACCCCACAAGGTGGTCTAATAACCCTTCGGCAAGTACACACACTTGCGACACTTGTCAATCCACATGACGACACTTCCTTATAGAGGAATGACACATCTTTTATAAGGGTACAATAAATATATATAAAATACACAGATGAAATACATTCCGAAGTTACATATACATCAACACTCCCTCTTAACTAGGAAGGTATTTCTCGACACAGTTCTGCTAGACAAGTCTTCTTCTTGGGATCATCGTCATCATCATCGTCACTGCTGCTGCTATCTCAACCAATCTCTGACTCTACTCATCATAGGAAGTTCTACAGAGCCAGTCCTTTTTCATACTGGATGTAGGCCCACCACCTGCAGGTCTTCATCATCACTGGCCATACTATGGAAACCTCAGGACTTATTGCGTGCGTCACAAAACTTGGCTGCAGCATCCCAGGCTATTACGAGCACACAGCTCTACCTGTAGGATCTCCCAGGAGCACATTACGTGTGACCCATCACAAAACCTGGTTGAAGCATCCCAGGCTGTTACGAGCACACGGCTCTACCTGTCGGATCTCCTTGGAGCACATTACATGTGATCTCACCACAAAACCTGGCTGAAGCATCCCAGGCTGTTATGAGCACACAGCTCTACCTGTCGGATCTCCCAGGAGCACATTACATGTGGTCCACCACAAAACCTGGCTGAAGCATCTGAGGCCTTTTTCATCCTGTCCAGATCTCCCAGGAGAAAATTACATGTGGTCATGGAAAAACCTGGTTGAAGCATTTGAGGCCTTTTTCATCCTGTCCAGATCTCCCAGGAGCAAATTACATGCCATAGGACAAAACCTCGAAAGAGTATCTACCAAATATCCCAGGGTACGAATTACATGTCATAGGAAAAACCTCGAAAGACTATCTGCAGATCTCCCAAAGCACAAATTATATGTCCTCTCAAGCAAAACCTCGAAAGAGCATTTGCCAGATGTCCTAGGGTACAAATTACATGCCATAGGCAAAACCTCGAAAGACCATCTGCAAATCTCCCAGGGCACAAATTACATGCTTATTTGCACAACCTGTTCCACGACCACAGAGTATCATCTGATACTCATCATACATCATCCTGATGTACATGATCATCCTGATCATCATCACTGCAACATCTTGCTGCATGTCATCTAGAGAAGCTCGTCATCCACGATCATCCTAATCATACAATGCATCCATCTGATGCACACCAAGTATCTACCTGATATATATCATCATACATAGTGTATCCACCTGATACATAGATACATGATCCACACAATGTATCCATCAACATACATGATCTACCTGATCATACCTGATACATATCAATATACATGATCTACCTGATCATACAATGTATCCACCTGATACATATACAGATACATGGTCCAAGCATCCAACATTATGCATATACAAAATACATACAAATGATCCAACCGATCATATCCAGCATCCAACATGATGCGTACATACATATAAATGATCCAACTGATCATATCCAGCATCCAACATGATGCGTACATACATATACATATAAATGATCCAACTGATTATACAAAGCAGAAACTAGAACATCATCCTGATGCTCATCATCATCCAGCGCTTACATCCACAGCCATGTGAAGGATCCTCCTTCCAACATTCTTGGAATGGCTTCAGCAAATGTGTCCATCACTTCTTCCTCGAAGTGTCCTTGATCTGAAGAACACCAAGCCTCTCCCTGAAGTATTTGAACTTCACCCTGGCTAGTGGCTTCATTAGCACATCTGCAATTTGCTCGTCCGTCGCAACATACAGGAGCTTCACAGCTCCTCTCTGCACCATATCCCTGATATAGTGATATTTGATCTCTATGTGTTTCGACCTATCATGAAACACTGGATTCTCGGACAGCTTCACACAACTCTGGTTATCACAGAAGATACCAGTAGCATCCAACGAGAGATCAAATAACTCAGACAGTAGCTTCCGTAGCCATACTGCCTCACAACTAGCTGAACAAGTTGCAACATACTCTGCCTCAGTTGTACTCAGTGCTATGCAGGATTGCTTCCTGCTAAACCAAGAGATCACACCTGATCCCATACTGAAGCAACACCCAGATGTGCTCTTCCTATCTGCAGCACTTCCAGCCCAATCTGAATCAACATAACCCTGCAAGTTAAACTTTTGATTTGCTTCATACTTGAGCCCATAATCCACTATACCCTTCAGGTACCTCAGAACATGCTTTACAGCAACCAGGTGAACACTCCTCGGATCCATCAGGAACTGGCTCAATGTGTTCACAACAAAGCAAATGTCCGGTCTCATGTTCATCAGGTACATCAAGGACCCAATCATCTGACGATACATAGAGATATCAACCGGCTCAGATGAAGCATCTCATAGAAGCTTCAGATTCGATGCCATAGGTGTGGCTATGGCCTTGCAATCCATCATCCTGAATCTCTTCAGGATATCTACTGTGTACTTCCCTTGTCCAAGGAAAATCCCACCTGCACTCTGCCACACCTCCATACCTAGGAAATAATGCATCATTCCCAAATCTTTCATATCGAACTTAGCAGCAAGCTTCCTCTTCGTATCTGCAATCAATCTGTCATCTCCTGTTACAAATAGGTCATCCACATACAGGAGTAGAACCATAGGATTCCCTTCTTCAACCTTGTAGTAAAGGTTGGAATCCGCTTTACTCTTGGTAAAGCCCAAACTAGATAGGAAACTGTCCATCCTACCATACCAAGTTCTGGGAGCTTGTTTTAAGCCATACAAGGCTTTCTTCAATCTGCACACATATGACTCCCTGTCATGTATTTCAAAACCGAGTGGGTGCTCCACATATACTTCCTCTTCAACTACACCATTCAAGAAAGCAGTATTGACATCCATCTGGTGTATTTTCCATTTCATCGTTGCAGCCAGGGCAAGTACTATTCTGATGGAAGTATACCTGGCTACAGGTGCAAAATTTTCTTCATAGTCTATTCCCTCTTTCTGAGAGAAGCCACGAGCTACGAATCTTGCCTTGTATTTCTCCACACTGCCATCTGTAGCATGCTTGATTTTGTAAATCCATCTGGAAGTCACAACAGACTTCTCTTTAGGTCTTGGGACAACATCCCAAACATCATTCTTCATTATTGATTGGTATTCCTCAACCATGGCATCCTTCCATTCTTTCTTTTCAGTTGCTTCTTCATAATTGGAAGGCTCTTTGTTCATAATGTCACAGAGTAAAGCAACATAGCTGGTATGTGATCTGGTTCTCTTCTTTGCTCTGTGTTCTTCTTCTGGAATGCCAAATCTTTCTGCATCTTGAATGAGCTCTCTAGCCCATGCAGGTTTCCTCTTATGAGAGTTATCCTCACAGGGTGGATCTACAGGTTCTTGTGGATCTTCAAACTCACGAACAACTTCTAGGACTACTTCAGTCATGGTAATGTCTTGAAATATGGTTTCCTTAGGTTCTTCATAGACTTCGATAGGTGCCTTCCTTGATTTGATGAATGCTGAGTTTTCATCAAATGTTACATCCCTGCTGACATCAATCTTCTTGAACCCTGGAAAGTATATTCTGTAAGCCTTCGAGCTTTCACTATAACCCACAAAGATACCCTTCTTTCCCGAAGGATCTAGTTTAGTCCTCTTTTCTTTTGGGACATAAGTGTATACTGGACAACCAAATATTTTGAGATGGTTGACTTCAGGTTTCTTACTAGAAAAGACCTCTTCTGGTGTCTTGTTGTCCAATATCTTGTGGGGTGTTCTGTTCTGCACATATACAACTGTTCTAGCTGCTTCTGCCCATAGATGCATAGGTAGATCCTGGTCATGGAGCATTGCTCTTGCTGATTCCATGATTGTTATGTTCTTCCTTTCTGCAACTCCATTCTGTTGTGGATTGTAAGGAGTAGTCAACTCCCTCTTAATCCCTGAATCACCGCAAAGCTTCTTGAAGTCACCTAAGGTGAATTCTCCACCATTGTCGGATCTGAATGTTTTGATCTTCTTGTCAGTTTGATTTTCCATCAAGGTTTTGAATTCCTTAAACTTATCAAACACCTCATCTTTGTTCTTCAAGAAGTATACCCAAGTCTTCCTGGAGAAGTCATCAATAAATGAGATATAGTAAACATACCCACTTAGAGAACTAGATGACATAGGACCACATACATCTGAGTGGATGATTTCCAGGATGTCTTTTGCCTTGCTTTCACTGCTTGGGAAAGCCTTCTTAATGTTCTTACCTTTTGCACATCCTTTGCAAACACCTTCATGTTTGGTCTTGATTTCAGGAAGACCCTCTACAGCCTTGCTTGCAATTGGAAGTTCCCTATAGTGCATATGAGCAAGTCTTTTATGCCAAAGTTCACTTGGCTCCATGGATTCATGCACCATGGCATGTTCAGGTTGTCCCTTCAATTTATACAAGTCTCCCTCTTGCTCCCCAATCACTACTACATCATCTATGGTCTTTCCCTTTGGCCACATTAGGACTTGTCCATCCACAAATGCAACCCTCATACCTTTTGCATCCAATGCAGAGATTGAGAGTAAGTTCTTCTTGAGCCTAGGTACATAAAGAACTTCTTTCATCTTCAAAGATTTTCCAGAATCTAGGTTGTAGGAGGCTTCACCACTTCCTTTGATTGGGTATTGATAATCATCCCCAAGTTTCACCTTATGGGGTGATTCATGTTCAGATAGATTCACAAAAGATTCCTTAAAGCTAGTCATGTGTTTGGAAGCCCCACTATCAATCAACCAATCATTACAACCATGGGAGATGGTACCTGTGAGAGCAGAGATTAGAACATACTCTTCTTCACTTGATGAGTTATCATCACTTTCTACCCTAGCCTTCTTCTTGGGTGGTTCATCATCCTCGGCAGCATGAGCATGAAACCTTCTTTTGCTACCCTTCTTCTTCTTGTTGGAGTTGTTGTTGTCCTTCTTGTTCTTGGGACAATTTATGGCAATATGTCCTTTCTCATTACAGGTGAAGCATATTCTTCTTTCTTTGAAGTGATGTGAAGATTTCTTGGAGTGAGATGGCTCTCTCTTGGACTTCCCTTTCTTGGTGTGAGCTGTGAGAGCTTGATCTTCATTCCCCATCTTTTCTTCTTGTGCCACAAGCCTTGCTTCTTCTTGTGAGCATTCTTCCCGTAGTCTACTGAAGGAGATCAACTTCTTCCTTGCACAAATTCCTTGGATAAATGAATCCCATGACCTGGGTAGGCCATTTAGAGTGGTCATCACCACTTCACCATTCTCCACCATTTCATCCACTGCTTCTAGTTGTTCCTTGATCTGGGAGACCCTTGAAAAATAAGATTGAATGGTTTCTCCATTCTGAAACTTTACTCCTTTCAATTGGTTTCACAGGGTCATTTTCTGATTTATGTTCTTCCCTTCAAATAGCTTGGTCAAAGAGTCAAACATCTCCTTGGGTGTCTTTAGAGAGGACACATGGGATATGAGATAATCTTTAATGGAATCAGCAATGATTCTCTTTGCCTTGACCAAGTTCTTCTTATGCAATACCTTGGCCTCTTCATCCTCTGGGATAGGGATGTCTTCTTTCACATATGAGTCCAACTCATTTTCTTCCAGGATTAACCCAATCCTATACTTCCAAGCTCGGAAGTTATCAGCTCCTTCAAGCTTATCCTCAAGCTTGGTGTGGTGAGACATCTTAAAGAGTAGTTCAAATGGAAATAGAAAAGATTTAGATCTTACCACTTGAAATGCTGAAAACTAGATCTGGTCCCGGATTAGGGTTTATCAGAAAAACCCTAAAAATTCAAAATGTGAATTTCAAATTTCTGAAAGGATAGAAAAATGCGCCTTGATGAGCTGATCAGCCTGGTGCATTCGGAATTTGAGATCATCAAAGCTTTACCCTTCAGATTTGTCCTTTTGTCCTCCCGGGTTCACGGGGGAGAGCCCTGAATTAGGGTTTGAGTTTCCCGGAGATCTACCCAGCCAAAAATCTCGATCCAAAGCTCTAAACTTCGATTTGTGCAAGGAGCTTCCAGCTATCTATTCAGATTTTAGAAATTCCTATTTTTGTGGAAACCCTAATTTTTAGGGCCAAATTTGAAAATGCTCGGAATTGAATTCTTACTGGACAGATAGATGCGCCTTGATGAGTAGAGTCAATCTACTATACTGCTTTTCCAAAATCTGTGGAGAGAAACCCAATAAATAAGAAACTCAAGTTTCCGTCACTGCAAAATGTCTTCTTCTCAGGTTAGCTCTGATACCATGTTAAATTTTGAGCATTAATTCACAATACTCTAGGATCTTTACTGAGAGAATAACATATGCAGTATATCAATGCATGACAATCACAATAAGTATGACAAGCATCACAAGAATCAAAAGCATAAGAGACAAGAGACACAAAGTTTCCGTGGGGAAAACCCTAAGGTGAAAAACCCCACAACTTCCTCAGAGATAGAGAGAGCAATGGCTCAACCAAAGTACAACCAAAATACACTGAGATAGTCTCCAAGTAGCAGATGATCCTCCTCCTCACTAGTGCGCCACTTTCTGAGTGAGAGTGAGTTACTTTTTCGAGTGAGTAAAATAGAGATCTCCGATCTCTATTTATACTAACCTTTTTGCCCAGTGACCTTATGGGGCCGACTTGTCTAGCTAGGTACATCCACATTATATTATATATAATTCAGGGCCGACCCCACAAGGTGGTCTAATAACCCTTCGGCAAGTACACACACTTGCGACACTTATCAATCCACATGACGACACTTCCTTATAGAGGAATGACACATCTCTTATAAGGGTACAATAAATATATATAAAATACACAGATGAAATACATTCCGAAGTTACATATACATCAACAGTAAATGATGAAAATGACTTTCCAAAAGCACTCAATCGAACTCGAATTTCTGAATGGAAGCAAGGGACGTATAAAGGAAATCAACATGAACTCATATGAATCACCATTCAACTTTTAATTTCTACTATAACTCCCTTAAATTAGATGCAAAAAGACTAGTTTCAACCTTGGGGGAAATGGCATTAAATCTTCTTCAAATGGTATTAAACTGATAAAAATGACTCCAAATGCTTAAGTACCGAACATGAAACTTGTGCAGCTCATAAATGGCATTCCATGAATCATAAATACATCAGAGGATTGATCTTCCAATCGAAAACATCAATACATCATTACTATACATCAAGGTAGTGGGGAAATGACACCATTCTTTCATTAACAATCAGATTTATACATTTCCACTTGAAATTTAGACCTGAAAATTTCTGAAGATGAAGAACAAAGTATTTAATTCATATTACAAAATAAATGGGGCATTAGAAGCTCCCCCAAAGAGTACAATAGCTCACCAAAAATGCCCTCCCTCAAGGAGCAAGAATATGCAATGAAAAATGGAAATGGTTGAGTGAGTGAGCTGCAATAGAAGAAACCACAAGATTCCCTGTAGCTTAGAACTGCAAATAAAGACTCCATTAAATCTCCATGAAAGACCTAAATGGCATCTCCAAACACCAACTTGGATGGGAATCTTTCACCCTCGAAATTGGCTAAGGAAATAAACTAGTCATCCACTAGCTCCTCTCTCACAAATGCAATTGCAAATTCTAAAAATGATCAAAAGCTGCCATTCTTCTTTGTTGATGACTTTTATAAACTTCTAATGCCCTCCATGGGTCGAATTCCTTCCAAAATCTTCATGCCAACTCAAGTTGGGAAGAGATTCCCAAGTATGTCACTTGTCCTTCCAATTCTAGCTCCCTCTTTCTCCAAATTCGACTTGGTGTCTCTTTGGCTGCCCTAACTCACTTGAGAGCCCTCTCAGAGGCTATTTTTATCCTTGACATGTCATATGTCAGCCTTCAGGTATGATTTGTGTCATAGGTGTCATAGATTCTTCATCATTGTTGTCATAGGAGTGAGGGAATCTATCCCAAGTGTCCCCAAACCTCTAGTTTGACTCTTCCTCTTCCATGGAGGTTACCATTCCATCCAAATTCGACTTGTGATGCTAAATATCATGTGTATGAGCCTACCAACTCATCCAATAATTTTTTCTTTCTCATGGATTCGAAATGGCAAGAGAAAGATGCCACGTGGCATTGAAAAATCAAGCTAGTGTGGGTCCCACATCCTCCATATGTCTTCAAAACCATTTGCCACATAGAATTTCTCTTTTATATGTTTATTTATCTCCTTTATTAAATATTTATGCTATTCTAATGTCCACGCATCATTTATTATCCCCCTTATCTCAAATCCCAAAGCTTCCACCCACAACCTAGGAAACTAGTAATTTTCCTCCTTGGCAATTATTTGACCCTTAACATCAATTTGACAAACTCTCATGAATATGGCCAATGGGATTAGGCCATTGTGACCCAAAGTAAAATTTGGGACATGACAATAGTATATAATACTTGAACAACAGTTTGCTCTATGCATTGGATAGCTTGGAAAACAATTTATGTTTTCTTTTGAACCTTGCAAATGGTGTTTTGATAGTGCCTATATCTATATGAACTACCATTGCACAATTTTGCCCCTTTATCGGGAATTTGATGAAATGTAAAAATCACATAGCATTTTTGCAATGACTATGTTTATTTTAGTCTCTTCATACTCTGATATAAAATCAAAAGAAGACTACAAGTGATGGATATATTAGTTAAATTTTGTATTTTTTGAATCTATTGCATATAGACTCAATGAAAACCTATGCGATGTTTGTATCTATATGCATTGACATTACAAATTTTTCCCCTATGACGGCAATCTAATGAGATATCAGCCTCTCTTTTAAGAATGCGTTAGCTTATGACACCAATTATTTTTTTTTCTATTTGATGTTGTATTGTTTTTTCCCTTCAAACGATGTATTAACATTGTTCATCTATACTGACATACTCCATATTCCACACCGCTACAACGCCATTTTTTTCAATTTTGTGCATAGTTTGAAATGTATACACTTTTTACGCATAACATATTCACATTCCCACAATTTTTATACGCAATGCACACTTTTAAGCACTTGCAACAAAATACAGTTCATTACTCCTCTCAACTTTTCAAATATCATTTTATTAATTTCGATGACATTTTCATTGTCATTGTAGCCTTCTCAATGCGCTCGCACATGGCGATGTCCCAACTAACAATATCAGAGACATTACCACCTCCTAGCTCTTGTTATTATAATAATAATAACAACTAATTTTTAATAATTCAAATTTAATTTCTTTTACCAAAACGTATCCATGCTTACATCCCGATCCCAATTAGCGCCTTTCATTATTCATGGCATCCCTCGATGTTTTGGTTTATTTATATGTGACTTTTGTAACTGATTACAATATTACAGTGATAATTTTATATTACACAATATATCTATTTCTTAAAATTTTCAAGAAATTTAATTTCTCTCTTTAGCTTTGTATTTGGCTTTTTCAAATTGTTCAATTGTATAATGATTTAATGCTGGTTTATATATAAATAATTTTATTTTTAATAAAAATATATTAAATTAAAAATAGTTTATATATAAATAACTTTATATTTTATTAGTCCCCACCAAAACAAAGATTATAATGATGAGTTGGTCAGTTTGACTTTTAATTAATACTAAAAAAATATAATGTTTTTCAAAGCTTGTAATATTTATATATTAAACTTAATATTTTAGAAATATAAATTATTGTGTATAATTTTTAAAATTTGTTATTTCTATATTGTAATTGGCTAAAAGCTATGAAGTGACAAATTACCTCGGCATGTGAAATTGTTTAAAAAAAACAATAATTTAAATTTTAAAAATCCAAATTATTTTAGTACCTTGACATGTGATTTGTGTACTAAAGGTTTCATTTTTTTTTAACAGAAACAGGGAATTTTAACTATATATATAAAAGGCTGTGCACAGCCATTCATTACAAAATACGAGCCATAAATCTGCTTTAAAAAGAGGAGAAATGCAGATTTTACAAGGGTTTTGTCTCTTAAAATCTTTGCTCCTAATTTTCCTGGGGTTCCTGTTCGTTCTACTGGTATAAACCTTTACAAACTGATTGCATAACAAAATACAGAAAAACATTAAAAGTAGATGTTCTTTGAAAACCTGCACAGAGAGCAAAATCCATTATTTCTGAAGAGTTGTTCTATCTGTAGTTCGGCTGCACGAAAGAGGCGGCTTCAAACATGCCCTGGTTCACTGACGGCGCTTCCTGAACCCTGCTGAGCTGAGTGTGGCTAATGAAGACAGAGAGGTCCTCCTTAACACTGTCTACCTTCCCCAATAATTCAATGGTGTTTCTTTCGATATCATCAAGGTGGGACTCGACACAGGAGAGACGGGAATGCATATATTTGAATTCCGTGGTCTGTTCTTTGTTCTGGTCTGCAATGGAACAGACAGCAGAATAGGTCCTGCTAAGATAAACTTTAACTTCAGAAGTGACCCGGCTGAGAGTAGCTATCGCTTGCCTTATCCCTTCCATCGTGCTGCACCTGCTATCACGAAGGTCTTCTTCAGACTGCCAGGAATCAAACTCCGAAACGGTGAGACTGAGCTGCTGCAAATCCGAGCCAAGCGAAAATGAATTGTGTTGCTCCATGTCGCGAAGGGGCTTCCTATGTTCCCTTTGCAGCATTAAGTGCTGAGGCGTGGGAGCTCTGGGCGTAGGTGAGAAGCCACATGGCTTAGTCCTTGACACATGGTGAGGGGCGCGTGTATGATAGTCCGGGCACCTACCTCGGGAGGGAAGCCTCCATTCCATTAAATTTGATATTAAACTCCTTGCCAAATCAACTAGTTCGATGATGTGGTTCAAATTCCTTGCCAAATCTGCTAATTTGATGACGAGGTTCTTAGGGAATAAACTTATAACCCAATACATTATTTTGTAACAATTGGCCTTTTCCCAAAGTAGCTCCAATATTGGCGAGCCTATCTGCTGAAGAGTTGAGAATTCTGAGGACATGAAAGAAGAGAATATCGGTTGGGAGAGGAAGAGTTTCAATCCTTTTCTTGAGATTTTGTCTCATTGCTCCTTTCAAGTTCTTGCTTTTCATGCTCTGGATTACATGTCTGGAATCTCCGATCACCTGTAGCTTTGCTATGTTCATGGAGGAGGCATACTCGAGAGAATAATAGATCGCCAACCACTCTGCTTCATTATTTGTTTTCTTTCCTAATCCCCAGGAGAAGTCTGCAACTATCTTTCCTCCGGGATCGAAAATAATCCCCCCCGTGCCTGCCTCCCCAGCTAAAGGTTTCATTAATAATAATAAATATAATCAATTTTGTACATTGTGTTATTAATAATAATAAATATAATCAATTTTATACATTGTGTTATTGATAATAAGTATACGAGTGTTCCTCCTTATTATCTTTGCAGTGAGAAATATAATGTAATGGATCACTTGGTTGACTTTCTTGACCAAAAATAAATTTTAATTTAAACAAAATTTAACATTATAAATACAAATTTATATTTTTTAAAAATATTATAATTTTTTTTATCTTTTAACTCATTGGTCAAGATCTTCTTTTTCCAATGATAACGTGTAATACGTTACCTATCAAATCACTAATACAATATTATGATCAAAAGTATTTGTACCACACTAAAGTATTTTCTGATTGGCTTAAAAAATTATGATGGGATTAGTTTTATGTTATTATACCTGCGGAAGGCCTGGTATATTGTTTTCTTAATTTCCTAAGTCTTACATTACACTTTGAAATTTCTTTATTCGTGGCAACACTAAAATTAAATATATAAAATCAAATATAATCCAATTTTGCAAAATAAAAATGGTGTCCTAATCTATATAACCATTTGGATAGATTAAAACCAGATATTGTTTGAAATTAAAGCTGCGAAGCTATGTTGTAAGCGCAGGTCCTGTCATAAATGGTGTCAGAGCCAGCAGCACTCCACTCTGGTATTCTTTTATGTATTGCATCTCCACATTTTTATAAAGCAACAGTTTCTCTATCTCAGCTGTATTATTTTAGCTCATGGATCTTTGATGTTGTATGTTCTGTTATCTAATCTAAGGATAGTTTCTTTTAAGAGAAAGGTCCCTATGGAAATATTGGCTTGCCGAGTATAGCTTTTGCTATTTGTGCAGCCATAGCTGTGGTTAGGCGCCTTGAGTCCTCTATATTTCTCTTTCCTTATACTTCCATATACGGGAACCCACCAGCAGCATCAAAGACAAAGGTCTCTGGAGCTCTAATTGCAAGCATAGGAAGACGCAGAGGTAGAGACACATCACACCGCAGTTGACCACGAAGCAGATTCTCTATAGGCGTAGGCAACAAAGCCAGGTAGAGCAGAGGTACAGGCAGCGGATCCAATAGCAGTGGTTCTAGGTCCTCTTTCATATCCCGTTAGAGATCGAGACCGAGTAACTGCCGGAACAGAGTCCATTCGAAAGGTGGGTTGGCCTCATAGATCCAAATAATGCATATGCAGATTCACCAGTCGCAGAAGCAAAGATAGCATATGAACCAGATCGAAAACGCATCGCTCATTTCGGATCCTCCAGTGCCAGTAGCAGTAGTTCCGGCAGCTGTGGTAGCAGGAATAAATACAAAGGTAGATCCAATTGATTCGGGATAAGAATAAGCAGTAGCAAAAACCACAAAGATAAGAGCAAAGTAACCTATAGAGTAGGCAAGGTAAAAGGATGTAGAGGCAGAGGTTTCTCTTTATTATATATCCTACGATTGATTTATATGTATATATATATATATATGATATATAATTTGATGATGGAAGGGGCCAGGTGGCGGTAACGTTACAGGCTTGCAGCACGATGCCACCTTCACACGCGCTAATTAAGTTTTATACCATTTAACTATGCTCTAGAGCCGTAGAGTCGCGACTACCAGCTGGTATTCATTAATGGAGTATTGTAAACCCCGAGAGTGTGAAGGAGAATTAATTTATCACTGAATCATAATAATTTCATGGACGCACCCTCATCTAGCGTCTTGTTAGTTGCTAATTCATGCATCATTGTTAATTTGTTTTGATTCAGGTCAGGAAGTGAGGCAGTCGGTCGACTCCAGAGTCAACGAGTGTTTCCAGTGTGAGTTCGGTAAACATACCAAGTCTTGTTACTGGTAACCATAAGCAAATGCGATCAATGAATCTAAGCTCGGGCTTATACCATTCCAAGGTATCTCTTGACTATTTCTCCCGCAATATTTTTAGTTGCATTATGTATTTGATTGGACATTAATTTGTGAAAATGTTTGTTCAAACTCGGAATGTACGATTTGCTTTCATTTTAATCAGAGTGATAGGTGGTGGTGCATTGCCCGCAAGACGAAGCTTTCTAATATTAAGCTTTCATTCAGCCTCTGGATGTGCGATTAGAGGAATGTTGAAGCTTGAGGCTGAAGTGAAGTAAGGGCATTACTGTCAGGTACCTCCAGGCTCCGATATAAACTATGAATAGGTTTGTTTTTTAAATGTGTGGTACTAGTTGAAAAGTTGTGTATCATGTAAACTTTTTTTTATTGGGATCATAGATTCACCTCTGTTTTTTTACTAATTGTTTTGTCTACTAATTGTTTTATCTTTGGGTCTAGCGACTTAACCCTCTTCAGTTTCTGTAAAGGTTCTTTATGAAGGAAGATGGAAGGGGAAGACCCTTGGCATCGTTTTCTAGGTAACCTTCTCTGATCCTGTCCATCTTTTAACGTATTGCTTTAAGTATCGGAGCTATATATGTAATTTAAGCAAATATGTGTTAGCAGAAGACCACGCCATGAGTTATTACTTGTAGCTTTTAATCCTTCACGCCTTGGGACTACATAGTAAAGTATTATTCGAATCTGTAGATTTGGGGCTTTTGTTCGCTTTTATAAATTGGCTAGGCGTGTTTGGGGTTTTTGTTTGGCTTTTATAAATTGGCTAGGCGTGGTCATTCGCCTGTACAGTGAGAACCTTACTATTTACAAAGAACTGATCATGCGGTCAATGATTTTGGTGGAGGTTACAAAGGAGGATGTTATTTATTTGGAATCCCAAAGCCGTTCCTAGAAACTCTATATTATATTATATATTAACTTCAAATTGCATTTACAACTACAAGATAGATACCCAAATAACCATTAGTGTTGGGATTTTTCGTGTCTTCACCTTCCAGTTTCTTGATCCCTGTGTGTAATGTCCCTTGTTAGGAATTTTATTAAAATTGCAATTTTCCACTTTTTTTCCTTGGTTCGACCTTTGACTAGTTTCGATCTCTAGGTCCCAAATTTGCCCCAAATGATCCCAAATCTTCTGAGAAGGTATATGAATGATATTAGAACATAAATATGTGTTTCAGGGATGCCTTTGTACCTTTAAAAAACTTCTGCAAATACTCTTTCAATTCTGGTCAATGTAGGTAACTTTACTAGTGATATCCCTTTGACTAGTATTGGTCTCTAGGTCTCAAATTGACTCCGAATGCCTTCAAATCTTCAAGGAAGGTGTATGAATGATATTAGGGATTGAATATGATGTTCAGGGATAACATATAGCCACCAAAAGACCTCTGCTAACTCTCTTAAGATTCTGGACCAAGTATGCAATTTTACTAGTAATTTGGGGTTCAAATCCCCCTAAGGTAAGTACTGAAAATGGCTTCCCAAATGCCTCCAAACCCACTCAAATTTATGAACAGAGGTATGTAATGTGTTAAATATGTTATTAAGGTCTCATATGCACCATTAATGGTTTATTACAACTGTTCTCACCCTCTCCCATTCAACTGCAAAAATCACCAATTCGACCCTTGGGGAAATGGCACTATTTCTTCTCCCAATGCAATTAAACTGAGTAAAAATACTTCAAATGCTCAAGTACAGTACATGAAACTTGTAAAATACATCCATGGCAGTCCATTAATCACAAATTCATCATAGAATCATCCATTCATTCGAAATCATCATCAATACATTGGTTCACAACAAGGTAGTGGGGAAATGGCATTGTTCTTCCATTAAAAATGAGATTTATACACTTCTACTTGGAATTTCGACCTGAAACTTTCTGGAGATGAAGAAAAGAGTATTTACTTCATATTACAAAAGAAATGGGGCATTAGAATCTCCCCCAAAGAATACAATAGCTCACCAAAAACGCCCTCCCTCAAGGATCAAGAATATGCCATCAAAACTGGAAATGGTTGAAGGAGCGAGCTGCAATAGAAGAAACCATGAGATGCCCTGTAGCTTACACCTGCAAATAAAGACTCCATTAAAGCTCCAAATGAAAGGTCTGAATGGCCTTTCCAATTTCCAACTTGGATGGGAATCTTTCACCCTCGAAATTGGCTAAGGCAAGAAACTAGTCATCCACTAGCTCTCCCTCTTCACAAATGCAATTGCAAATTCTACAAATGATCAAAAGCTGGTTTCCTTCTTTGTTATTGACATTTATAAACTTCTAATGTCCTCCATGGGTCGAATTCCTTCCAAGAGACTCATGCCAACTCAAGTTGGGAAGAGATTCCAAAGAACGCCACTTGTAAAACAATTCCTAGTCTCCCACTTCCACCAAATCACATGTGGAAGCATCTTAGCTGCCCTAACACCCTTGAGCGCCCTCTTGGAGTCTATTTTTAGCCCTGACATGTCATATATGTCATATGTCAGCCTTCAGGTCTGATTTGTGTCATAGGTGTCATAGCATCTTCATCATTGTTGTCATAGAGCTAGGGAATCTAGCCCAAGTGTCTCACTAGCTCCAAATTGCCTCTTCCTCTTCCATGGGAGTTACTCTTCCTCTATATTTCGACCTTGGATGAGTCATGCAATGAATAATACCTTTTGGACTCCCCCAAGTATGTTACCATTCACCTTGAATTCGAATTGGTGAGAGAATGATGCCAAATGTAGTGGGGAAATCTAGCCATATGTGGGTCCCACTTCCTCCATGTGTCTTCATCATGAAATGCCACTTTGATTTTCACTTGTATATATTTATTTAGCTCCTTTATTAAATATTTATTCAATTCTAATGTTCAAACATCATTTATTATCCCCATTATTCCAAATCCCAAAGCTTCCACCCCAAACCTAGGAAACTAGTAATTTTCCTCCTTGGCAATTATTTGACCTTTAGCATCAATTTGACAAACTCTAATGAATAGGGCTAATTTGATTAGGCCATTGTGACCCAATGCCAAATTTGGGACATGACAAATCCTCCCTTCCCAATATTGCTTGTCCTCAAGCAATTTTAAACATGGGTGTTGAAGAACCTGCTTTCTGTATAATTCTTTGAAGTTGCCATTGAATTGCCCAACCTTGAGTCTTTGAGTTTCCATGAAGATTTTAAAGAGGAACCACCATGCTTGCTGCTGCACTACTCTGATAAAAATAACTTTATTAAGTGGGGAAATCCATCTCCCATACTGCTTGTTTCCCAAAATTTTTTTGAAAGCAATGAGATAAAAATTATTCCAGGGTCCCATTGCTTGTATTGCACCCCAATAATTAAGAGTGCTCTCCAACCCACACCATTAGTTAAGAGGATTCCTGGATCCCATTTTCTTGTATGCATCCTTCCAAACATCATGAGTACCAAATATATATCATCAAAGTACATAACAACATAATGAAAATGTACATCAAGGATATGCTTCATCAAAGAGTCATGAAAGTGCTTATACCTCCAAGCAAGTAGACCACCATTTTCCAAGTGCATACAAGCTTCAAGTGACCAATCAAATCTGCTCCAATGACATAGGTGAGGATCCCATGTCCTATAATTCTGCTCCAAAAGGATGTGATATGCATCAAAATATTCAACCATGTATTCTTTCATCCAAGAAGTGAATGAAGAATCTCCACTAAAATCTGAACCAAATAGTGAGCAGAAAAAACAAGGAGACTTCAAATGACTCAAAGAAGTCTCACCCATACATCCCTGAATGTGAGAGTCATAAAGATATAACAAAGTATGTGTCTTGTAACAAAAATGTTCTCCAATCATAAATCTATTCTTCCAAGTGTTGGATGAAGTTCGTCCAACATCAAATGAATCAAGTGTTGAGTAAGAAAAACCATGAGTCTTCAAGTGACTCAAATGCATATCATAGGTGCATCCATGTAGATTTGCATCATCATAAAGTGACAAATAATGTTGCTTCAAATGTGAAGAAGAATGTGCTCCAACCATGTCATCATAAAAAGTAAATCTAGGAGTTCCATACTCCTCATGTGGCACCATCAAAAAGAACCCTTTCACCCATACTTCATTGAGACTAATGTTGCAAAACATGGAATTGTAGGATGTAGGAGAATGAACCAAATCACCCAAATGATCAAAAAGTACAGAAGTTTCATCATGGGAAGGATCCATATGGGTAGTATCATGCAGCTCCTTCAAAAGTATGAACTCTTTGTCATAGTTTGGTTCCAATGTAGAGGAATCATGCTTTTCTTTAAAAATTGCATAACCTTCATCAAGAGACAATTCAAGTTCCTCTTCCACCACATCAAGTGTTTGGATCTCTTCAAGTTCATCTTCAAACACATTAAGCACATTCAAATTCTCACATTTCTCATGATCCACCATGTCATGAGAATCCTCCAAACAATCTACCATTTGACAATCTGAAACATAGGAGGAAAAACAAGTATCTTGCAACTTTTCAAGAAGTTGCTCATTTTGAACTGTGAGCTTATGAATATCCTCATTATTCTTCAAATATGCATCATGTAACAATTCATTAAGCTCAAACAAATGGTTTCTATCAAAAAGCAAAGACATGAAATTACCTTTGATATGGCACATTGCTCTTTGAATCTTCTCCATGTCTTCAAGGAAAGATGTTTCCTCCAATGATGTAGCTCTCCAACAAGAATTTGACACCAATGCTTGAGTGTCATGGAGAATTATGAGGGACTCTTGGATCTTATTTTCATTCATCTTTAAGGACCCTTCAAGAAAATGAGGCTCTTGCAAATGAACCTTCTCATCTTCTTCAATTTTGCTTGGACCAACTTCATGAAGCTCAAGTGGTGATGGGGAAGTTGATCTTGGTTCTTCTTCAACTGCTACAAGGTATTCATTATCATGCTTAATGGAACTTGGGCTTGCAGCAACACTTTCAAAAGTGATCTCTATGTCACCAACATAGAGGTGTGAGCACCCATCAGTAGGTACTCCTTCATAGTTTAAGCATCCATCAGTAGATGCTCTTTGGTTCATGTCTAAGCTAGAAGGTGTCTCAAAATGATCTTCCATATTTTCAATAGAATCTTCTTCATGATCTTGTGATGTCTCTTCCTTTTGCTCCTTCAAGCAAGCTGATGCATTTTTCCCCTTGGTTTCCTTAAAATCAATAATTTTTTCCACAAGTTCGATAGAAAACAATTCGAATCCTTCCTTAAGTTGCTTGGTCATATCTTCAAATATTGTTTTCATAATTTTTATATGCTCCTCACCATCATATGAGGCTCCTTTTTCATCCCTAGTCATAGTTTCCTCAAAAAATTTGCTCTTCTTCTCCTACCTTTTTTTTTTTTTTTTTCTTCAACAAAAGCACTTTTGGTTTCAATATCTAATGGTGGTACCTGAATTATTGTCCTCATGAATATTATACCACATCAGGTGCCAAGATCATGCTCTGATACCACTGTAATGTCCCTTGTTAGGAATTTTATTAAAATTGCAATTTTCCACTTTTTTTCCTTGGTTCGACCTTTGACTAGTTTCGATCTCTAGGTCCCAAATTTGCCCCAAATGATCCCAAATCTTCTGAGAAGGTATATGAATGATATTAGAACATAAATATGTGTTTCAGGGATGCCTTTGTAACTTTAAAAAACTTCTGCAAATACTCTTTCAATTCTGGTCAATGTAGGTAACTTTACTAGTGATTTCCCTTTGACTAGTATTGGTCTCTAGGTCTCAAATTGACTCCGAATGCCTTCAAATATTCAAGGAAGGTGTATGAATGATATTAGGGATTGAATATGATGTTCAGGGATACCATATAGCCACCAAAAGACCTCTTCTAACTCTCTTAAGATTCTGGACCAAGTATGCAATTTTACTAGTAATTTGGGGTTCAAATCCCCCTAAGGTAAGTACTGAAAATGGCTTCCCAAATGCCTCCAAACCCACTCAAATTTATGAACAGAGGTATGTAATGTGTTAAATATGTTATTAAGGTCTCATATGCACCATTAATGGTTTATTACAACTGTTCTCACCCTCTCCCATTCAACTGCAAAAATCACCAATTCGACCCTTGGGGAAATGGCACTATTTCTTCTCCCAATGCAATTAAACTGAGTAAAAATACTTCAAATGCTCAAGTACAGTACATGAAACTTGTAAAATACATCCATGGCAGTCCATTAATCACAAATTCATCATAGAATCATCCATTCATTCGAAATCATCATCAATACATTGGTTCACAACAAGGTAGTGGGGAAATGGCATTGTTCTTCCATTAAAAATGAGATTTATACACTTCTACTTGGAATTTCGACCTGAAACTTTCTGGAGATGAAGAAAAGAGTATTTATTTCATATTACAAAAGAAATGGGGCATTAGAAGCTCCCCCAAAGAATACAATAGCTCACCAAAAACGCCCTCCCTCAAGGATCAAGAATATGCCATCAAAACTGGAAATGGTTGAAGGAGCGAGATGCAATAGAAGAAACCATGAGATGCCCTGTAGCTTACACCTGCAAATAAAGACTCCATTAAAGCTCCAAATGAAAGGTCTGAATGGCCTTTCCAATTGCCAACTTGGATGGGAATCTTTCACCCTCGAAATTGGCTAAGGCAAGAAACTAGTCATCCACTAGCTCTCCCTCTTCACAAATGCAATTGCAAATTCTACAAATGATCAAAAGCTGGTTTCCTTCTTTGTTATTGACATTTATAAACTTCTAATGTCCTCCATGGGTCGAATTCCTTCCAAGAGACTCATGCCAACTCAAGTTGGGAAGAGATTCCAAAGAACGCCACTTGTACAACAATTCCTAGTCTCCCACTTCCACCAAATCACATGTGGAAGCATCTTAGCTGCCCTAACACCCTTGAGCTCCCTCTTGGAGTCTATTTTTAGCCCTGACATGTCATATATGTCATATGTCAGCCTTCAGGTCTGATTTGTGTCATAGGTGTCATAGCATCTTCATCATTGTTGTCATAGAGCTAGGGAATCTAGCCCAAGTGTCTCACTAGCTCCAAATTGTCTCTTCCTCTTCCATGGGAGTTACTCTTCCTCTATATTTCGACCTTGGATGAGTCATGCAATGAATAATACCTTTTGGACTCCCCCAAGTATGTTACCATTCACCTTGAATTCGAATTGGTGAGAGAATGATGCCAAATGTAGTGGGGAAATCTAGCCATATGTGGGTCCCACTTCCTCCATGTGTCTTCATCATGAAATGCCACTTTGATTTTCACTTGTATATATTTATTTAGCTCCTTTATTAAATATTTATTCCATTCTAATGTTCAAACATCATTTATTATCCCCATTATTCCAAATCCCAAAGCTTCCACCCCAAACCTAGGAAACTAGTAATTTTCCTCCTTGGCAATTATTTGACCTTTAGCATCAATTTGACAAACTCTAATGAATAGGGCTAATGTGATTAGGCCATTGTGACCCAATGCCAAATTTGGGACATGACACTGTGCTTTGTGTGTATTAATTTCCTTGTGAACCCGTAATCATGGGTTTCGAGTTTATTCATCATATTGTTTGGTCTAAGAAAGACGTTAGCATTGCTTCTGCTTCTGCAACTATGCAAAAAAAATTGTTGCAAGTGGAATAGGCGGTGAATGAAGAGAGTCAAAGTACTTATATGGTTGAGATATGCAGTCGGCATTTCTATAGCATGCTTCCTCTACCAAGATTTGTTCTGTTTCTTTTGAATTAATATTGATTATTCGGGTATTTTTTAGAAACCTTTCAGCTATTTTGTTCTTTGTCAAAAATTTATGAAGTATTTTCATGGCGTCTCTAAATTACATCGAAAATGTTGTGGAACAAGTTGTTTCAAATTTTTTATTTTAAAAATGGTAAATGGTGGGTTGCAAGTTAGAAGTTGAGATGTTGTTTGAATCGATAAATATTGTGTATGTTAAAATACATATAACATTTTGTATTTAGTTGAAATTTTATATAAAAATGCAGCTGTAATAGTTGAAATTTTATATAAAATACAAACAACCAAATTTGGTATTTATAAATTTGCATAAAACATATAGTGAAAGGATTGAAAAATACAAAATTGTAATCAAATTTCTCTTTCAGAGGGAAAGTAATCAAATTTCTCTTTGAACGGCAAAGTAAATTTGAAAATGCAGGCCTGATGGGAATTATCGCGATTCTCTGAGGTCAGTGCAAAATTGCCTAACTATGATCATGAAGATGAGAAAGTTGCAGCGGCCAATTTGTAACGTTGAATTCACCTAGTACAACTGCGTCCATTACAATTTACATATTGAGTAGAACATGCATCTCGAGGAAGGCTCCCTTCTTTTTAGGTAATAAATTTGTCTCTCTGCATAAGAAAGGAAAGAAAAATAAAATGGTTATTTGAACTATCTGAATGAGATCAATTCCCTCAATAGAAATAAGACCATACTGGAGTTCATAAGTGGATTCTGCGACCTTATCACTATATCCTGGAGATTACGGAAGAGGTCATGGCACTCAGGAACCCGAAATGAAAGATATCGCTCTGCCCATGGAAAGAACACACCGCGTTGCGAGCTCTAGTTCTTGAACCAATCTACATGCAAATTATTTTAATGGATGGACAAAAGGATTAGATATCACTGGAGCGGAAATAAAAGTATCCTTTTTTTTAATTGGATTTACTCAAAGTTGAGCGTAGAAATTAATTTGTCACCTTGTGAATAAATACCCAGGTGACTATCCTGACAATGTTGCGATTGTATAGTCTTTTGAATTTTTGTTTTTCATCTTGTTCTTTTGTCACTGGACATGATAATACCAATATGCAAATCATGAATTTTGCAAACTTTAGGTTTGATTTTAAATTAATTGGTAGATTTTAAACTAATTGGTAGAAAAAAATGCAAATATTTGAGTAATATGTGTACATAATTTAAAAAATTGACATTCTAGAAAGTATCATAAAACTTAAAATTACGAGCAATGAAAATGTATAACGGTAAACTTAAAATGACGGGCAATGAAAATGTATAACCGTCATTAAATTTTCATTTGAGAGGCACTTAAAATTTTAAATTCCAGGCCTGATCTCTATCCCCGACTGCTTTAATAGACGTGCGTGATACTTTTGTAGTAAGTTTTGTTTTTAAATTACTGGTAAAATTAAATTTGTACGAAAGTTTTGTTAAATTTCAAATTCTTCGATGGAGAACTATATTAAAACCAATAATCCGGTTCAAGCCTTTAGTCGTATTAAACAAAAACAATCATTCTCTTTTTTTTAAAAGGAAGACAAAACCCTTAGTTTATTGCCCTCGTGTTCATTTTTTATTTTAACAATTCCAAGGAGGGAAAACCTTTCGTTTAATACCACCATTGTTTATTTATTATATTATATTTTAATAATAATAATTAATGCATGTGCTTTGTACGCGTGGATACTATGGTGAAATAAGTATTCATGACATATTTTATTTTGCTAGGATTAAAATTTGATCTCAAAATTTAATTTTATACAAATATTTTATTACCCACTTAGCATTGTCATGGTCCTTTTGAAACCTAGGTAAAGATGATAACTATATTTTTTTTGGCACTAGTTGATATTGTATGAAATTCATTGTTTAGGCTTGTTAGGTTGAAGTATATACATAACTTGTTTCATATGCATGCTACCTTCAAATACATATGTATGGTTATGTGAATTTGTATGCTACCCTCAAACAAATATAAACTCCAAGTGATTTCGCCTTAGATGTTTGTGTAGAACACTTCCACCTTCATATTAAAATGACTACTTATTGTTGTTTCCTATCTATACTTATTGTTGTTTTCATGTTGTTCTATTATCTAAAAATAAGGAATATGACATTATCCCTATAGTATGCACTTCTTCTCCTTACCATAAATTTAACATCAAAACCTTGTGTAGCTATTCCATTATCCTCTTTTCTACGCCAAGTGTTGCTTTTAGTTGTTTCATTTATGGAATCTACAATGAAACCTAACAAACGTCACATGGGAAATAATGTTTTTTGTGCGGTATGCTTAACATTTTCCCTTGGATGGTGTCTCCATAATCCAAGAATCTTGTGCAATTTGTCGCTTTGTTTAATTCTTCCATATATCATCAATGACAACTTGTTTGTTTTTTTTGTGGTTTATGCTTTACAACAAGTGCCCAAATTTCAAAACCACCTCTCCAAGTAGATGCAAGTTTCAAAATTTCAAAATAACATTTTAGCAATGGCGCGGGACATTGCCACCTCGTGACTCTTGTTTTCAAAAATATTTCAAATACAAATACAAATTTATATTTTTTAAAAATATTATAATTTATTTATCTTTTAATTCATTGGTCAAAATCTTATTTTTGCAATGATAACGTGTAGTACTTTACCTATCAAATCACTAATACAATATTATGATCAAAAGTATTTGTACCACACTAAAGTATTTTCTGATTGGCTTTAAAAATTATGATGGGATTTTTTTTATGTTATTATACCTGCCGAAGGCCTGGTATATTGTTTTCTTAATTTCCTAAGTCTTACATTACACTTTGAAATTTCTTTATTTTCAAAAATATTTCAAATCATTTTATCATGATATCCTTGGTTAACAACTTGAGGGTGTTTTTGCCGGGTTGACGGTAGGCATCTCGGCATCATGGAAAGTTTTTTGGAATTTGTGAAGCATCTTTAATGCTTGATTTAGGCTTCTTGGCATTACCGCAGAGTTCTTGACATTTGCAAAAGATATTTAGTGATTCATTCGGCGTGTTGGCTGGCAGAGGCCACCTCATCCTCTGAGCTCACCGCCAACCACCTTAGCATCTCTCACCGCCAACCGCATTCCTCACCGCCTTAAACATATGATCCTCAACATCTCTGTCTCATCTCTTATCTTGACCATTTGTTGTATCCACTTCTGGCATTCTCTGTTGTTACATTATGTACTACTTTTCTTTCTTGTTGCACCTCAAAGGTCTACATATATGTTGGCCTCCCTCACTTGACACTACTCCATCCATTGTTGCTGTAGTAGTTTCCATATCCGCTGTTGTAGCTGTCATTGCCCTACCAGTATCCGAAGTAGCTGCCGTATATGTATCCACAGTAGCAGTTTTTTTGTATCCGTTGTAGCTGTTTCTGTTGGTTGTTGTCGTAGCTGCTGCTGTTGGCATGTTGTTGTTAGCGTATCCGTATCGGTAGTTGCTTCCATTGTTGTTGTATCTTGGCCCTATCCCTACTTACCAAAAAGAGCTATGGATATTCCTGAAATCAATGTGTATCGGTGAATGAGTCTGGGTAAAAGAAGGCTTAATGGAGTATTGGGTACTGAAGGCGTGATGCGTGTATTGGGTACTGAAGAGTTCCTCGTGCTTCTGCGTCCTCCCGAAAGGCTTATGCGCTGGAGCATGTATAACAATTCCGGACGCGCTCTGCTACAATATAGCTTTACAGACTTCTTTACATTATGTACCTTTGACAGTCTTCTATGGGCTGGAGCAGGTGTAACAATTCCGGGCGCGCTCTGCTACAATATAGCTTTACAGACTTCTTTAGCATCTAACATGGAAACAAACAACAAACAAGGCCTTTCGTATTTTGTACCTTGGACACTCTTTTTCTATAGGCTGAAGCACGTACAAGCGCCCTCTGCTACAATACAGCCTCTGCTACAATACAACTTTACACAAAAGTCTTTTCCATCTAGCATGGAAACAAAGAACATAGCATGGAAACAAAGAACATAGTAGACTTGTTTAGCATTTCAATCTCCAGACACTTGACTGAATGTCCAGATTTAGCTTCGAACCATCTATCCTGGTACGCATTCAATTTTAGTTATTGCTCACTCTCAATTCTTATTTTGTGTCAATTTCATATATAAATTCTTTGTCATCATCTGCATTGTATGCACCCACAAACCAACTATAATTTTAAACTGAGCTAAGTGCATCACTGTATCAAATTTACAGAGAGAAATTCCAAAACGAGGAAATATGATACTTGTTACTCAACTGCAGTCATATAATTAAATTATTATCATATACCTTTCGTTAAATGTCAATAACAATTATGTGTTGAATGGGATGAAGATCAAATCGCTATCAATGGAATAGTCAATACTGAATAGATATATAAAAAATGTAACCAAATTCCGAGGCAAAATAGTTGTTTAAAAAACTGTGAGCAGCTCTGGATTAATCATCAAATTTACTTTATATGTGTAAATGACCTCCATTATAAGGCCCATAAGCTCCTTCTCAATGAACTTAAATAAATAGAATATGAAACATCTTTGCTTTGCAAAGATAGGCAAAATTTCTCACGGCATGGAAAATTGGTGAACTCAATGAACTTTAATTGAATATGAAACATCTTCGCTTTGCAAACAAAACCAAAATTTCTCACGGCATAGAAAATTGGTGAACGCCGTCGTAAAGGTGGTTTGGGCAATATATCATAACCGTTGGATCTTGTCTCTTAATAGCTTAAACTAAGTTTCACCACTTAGACATTTGGTCTTTAAATATCATTAATTACACTAACATAAATATGAATGATATGCTGTTTACCAAATAATAATTGTGGTTGAAGCTATTTAAAAGATTACATTCAATTGAGTTTAGATAACCAGATTCGGTGTACAAGTCCAGACACAACCACGCCTTTGCAAATGCAAATTTGTAATTATTTCAATTTAATATTAACCTATTTTTAATTATATTTATAGCTAATGCATTTAATATTTATACTTAATGTATTTTTAATGCATTAACTTAAACCTAAAGTGGGAGCTTATTTAAAGCTTTAATCACGACCTTATTAACTTAAAACTAAAGTGGGAGCCTATTTAAAGCTTTGTTTTAAGCTTTACTCACGATCTTATTAACTTAAAACTAATTCACAGCCTATTTAAAGCTTTGTTTTAAGCTTTAATCACGATCTTTGTAACATTGGGTTCAAGATAGTTCAATATATATGCTAACTCAACTTTTCTAATCTCGGCGCTGCATGCTAGCCTTGTTTTTGTAGAGTTCAATTTAAAAAAGAAATATTTATTAATTGTGACACGAATTTGACACGAATTTGTACTGGTTTATTTATCAATGAAATTCAGATTTTTATTAGCATCTCCTCAGGTACAACTCCCAATTAATATTTCTCACGAATATGATTTTTTTTGTAAAGATCGTTAGTAATTTACTTTCTCAACAAAAAATTACCAAAATTCACCTATTTTTCATGAATAAAACAAGTGAAATTAGCAGCAAACTTGTTTATACTTTCTTTTTAGAAATGTTTTAATGTATTAGTTATTCACATTCAGAGCTAATAGTTAAAATAATTATGAAAATTAGACTAAAAGTAAGAGAGAAGTGATATCTAGTACTCTATACCTTTAAAAATTGAAATTAACAAGTGAAATAAGTAATATAAGCATAGGGCTATGACCATCATACAATTCAAAGCTAAAAGTTAAATAATTATGAAAATTAAATTAAAAGAAGAGAGAAGTGACACCTACTACTCCATATCTTTAAAAATTGAAATTAACAAGTGAAATAAGTAGTATAAGCATAGGGCTATGACCATCATACAATTCAAAGCTAAAAGTTAAAATAATTATGAAAATTAAACTAAAAGAAGAGAGAAGTGACACCTGGTATTCCATACCTTTAAAAATTGAAATAAAAAAGTAAAATAAATAATATAAGCATATAGCTATGATTATCATACAAGATAGAAGGTCATTAAAAAGTTATCAAAAGACATTAAAGCAACTAGTTACCTTGTTTTTTGCTTTATTTACAAGAGAGAATAATATTTGATACAAATTCAATTAATAAGAATCCAAATTTATATATACAATTTAATAGATGTAATTGAAAAAAAAAACGTTAAGTTCAAAATATATATTACAACTAATGAGTATGAAAATAAGCCTAAGGCTATGATCATCATACAATCCAAAGCTAAAAGTTGAAATAACTATGAAAAAATAAGAACTAAAAGTAAGAGAGTAGTGATATCTACTATTCTATACCTTCAAAAATTAAAATTAAAAAAATGAAATAAGTAATATAAACGTATGATTATGATTATCATATATAAGATAGTAAACCATTAAAAATTTATTACCTTGTTTTTTGCTTTATTTACAAGAGAGAATAATATTTGATACAAATTCAAGTAATAAGCATCCAAATTTATATATACAATTTAATAGATGTAATTGAAAAAAAAACATTAAATTCAAAATATATATTACAACTAATGAGTATGAAAATAAGCATAAGGCTATGATCATCATACAATCCAAAGCTAAAAGTTGAAATAACTATGAAAAAAAAAGAACTAAAAGTAAGAGAGAAGTGATACCTACTATTCTATACCTTCAAAAATTAAAATTAAAAAAATTGAAATAAGTAATATAAACATATGATTATGATCATCATATATAAGATAGAAAACCATTGAAAATTTATCAAAAAACATTAAAGTAACTAGTTATTACTTTGTTTTATTCAACAAAGAGAATAATATTTAATACAAATTCAATTAATAAAAATCTAAATTTATAAATACAACTTAATAGATGTAAATAAAAAAAAATTAAATTCAAAATATATATTACAATTAATGAGTTGAAAAATTTAAGAACTAATAATTAGTTGGAACCTTGTAATTATTATGGTATTAAGAAATTTCTCTATTCATTAATTTATTGTATAATCTATAAAAAAACAAATTCATTATATTAATTTATAATTTATAATTTATATTTTTAAATATAAAAATAAAACAAAAAAATATTAATAAAATAATTAATAATATATATATATATATATATTATTCAAGATTTTTAATTTCATAAATTTTATTGATTAATTAAACTTATGATGTTATGTGGTAATGCCTTAATGCATTGGATATATATTATAATCAAATATTAATTTCCTTGCAAATAATTAGCAAGCAAGACATTGCCTACTAATTCAAATATGTTTAATGTCATATCAAAACATAGGTTTTAATTCTTAGAAAATGAATTATTAAGAAGATTTATTATTAAAATGGAGTATTAATAAAAAATAAAAATAGTTCTTCGAGGTAAGAAGTCCTTTTTCTTAGTCACTCGATATATCTACTAACTTCTACTAACTATTTATATAAGACGAATTACCAATATTCAAGAAGTCTAAAGAAAACACAAACGATACAAAGTTTCCCATACTTAAAGTCAAATATGGTTATTATCTTCACCAAACTTCAAGTTTCCTTAAAAAGAAATGTTGTTAAAAACGGCCAAGACCACACAGAGGAAACTGGAATGTTATCCTTAGCCAAAATTGAACTAAAAACTAAGTTACAAGTAACCGTTACTAAATATGAGACAACTCTGGAAAACCGTGCAGTTTCAACAAGTAGTATTGATTTTTGTGATTGTTTAGTATGGATTATTATAGTTTATACAGTACGGATTACGGTATTGCTGTAATAATGATTTTTTTTTTACTTAGCAGTATTCTTTATTTTGCTAATTACTTATTTACTAGGTAGAATTCGAATGCGGATCTTAGCTGGTAGCATGGGTTCAGTATATTTTTTATATATATATTCATTTTGAAATTGGAAAGACGGGTATAGATAGTTCTCTTGCATTTTGTACACCGCTAAACGTTAGGGCTTGAATAACTAGAAGACAACCCATATATTGTAGAGTGTATTTTTCTAAGGAAATAGGGCATAGTAATAATTCGGATCATACATTTCATCTGTAAATTATGTGGATAGGTTGGATTATACAGCTATCAGTATTTTAGGTGTTTGCTTTTCCTTTCGCTTTGTTAGATAATAGCCGACCTGAGCCGGGTATACTTTCCCGAGGGAAGACCTATCTGTCTTCCTTTTAAAAGATTTCATTTCCTTTATATTAATAGTAAATAGATGGAAGGATACGCAACTTCTTTTACTCGGAGAGATTACTTGACTAATTTTTATTTTAGCAAAACTTGTATAAATTGCAAAGTATCATTTTGGGAACTATGGACTTAGTGGGAATCAGGGCTACCCTGGTTGCAAGTTTTTATGTATTATGGACACAGCTTTTGGTGCAAGATGGAATACTCGGAATTCATGAGAGCATAGATACAGAAAATATACACACAATAATAATATGTATTGCACACCATAAACAGAGATACATCAGGTATATATAGTTGGAGTGAGATCCAACTAATTCCAATCTTGGAAGGAGAGGTTGAGAGAATCTCTCAACAACCTAAACAAACCCAAACCAATCCCTAAACTCTAGGATGCATCATAATGAAGCATTATCTCTAACAGGAAAGCCTTAGAGAAAACAACTAAAAGTAAACCCTAGGTTTTTAATTAATAAGTAATGACAGTAGTTACCCGATCTGTTTCTTTTATCGTTTAGACCCGTATTCCACTTTTGTGAAGGTCTTGAACTTTGTTGGTCGAGATATAGGATTTTGGGGTCTGTTCCTATGGGGTAAGATATTTTTTTAATTTTCCAGAGTCATACTTTTCCCTATGACTGATTTTAACTTTTAACTCAACAATACTTATATAGAAACTGGAAGTAGTAGGGCTTTTGCTTCTAAGTCGCTTTAAAATTGGGAAATGTAGATAATAATACAGTAAGGAAAACGAAATTTACATACAGAGAAAAACATATTAGGAAAATATTAATTATAGTGTGAGAAATTACTACGAACAAGTTATCCCATTGAAATAGAGGATTAACAAAAATCAACTATTCTCGTTCAGTTTTCCAGTATTATCTTCTCAATGAATTAACCTTTAAACCAGTGCTCTACTGTATTTTAGCCGATCAGAATCAAATCTATGGTTCAGGGTTGATTTCTGCGTTACTTAAGCAAACCCATGACAAATTCATATGAATAAGAAATTTTCTCTGACTTGTTGAACGTACAAATTTAATCAGCAATAGACCCACGTTTCCTTTTAATTGAATAAAATTACAAGAAATTGTAGTAGTCCAACGAACCCTTTGCTTGCTCTCTGTCAAGCAAAACTTCATAAAAAATTATACAAGCAAAAATTAATTCAGCCTGGGTCTAAAAATTATAAATGCCCAAGTCGAATACTGGATAAATTCTTTGACAGTAGAGTTCCATGGCGCAAAGGCCAGGTTAAACTTAAGCAAGTTAAAAGGAGGTTACTTGCTCGCATAAGGGCGTAGGAAGGGTTTGGTCTTCCCGGTAAAACTTCAAATGGAGGGTTTTCCACCTAGGAATCTTCTTAGTTCATGCAGTTGTTTTTTTTTTAATTTAGTTATATAATTAATTTTTTTAATAAAAATTTATTGTAGATGAAATGTAAGATAAATAGATAATTATAAATATATCATTTTTGTCAAGTTTTGGTAGAGCAAATCGTTAAGATAGTTTCGTTCTGCAAGGAGACGATCAAAACCGACTACTCCTCGAAAGCACATCTAAATCCAACTATATATATCATTTTTAAATATAAACAAATTTATTTTAAATTAACAATATTAATTGCAAATTCTAATTTTACTTTCAAGTATCACATTAATTAAAAAAAAAAAATTTAGCAAAAATCTAAAAATATTAATTTGGGCAAATATCTTGCTTTTACATTGCCTTTGCTATTATCCCTGGTGACAATGACAAACTCTTAGAGTAGCGCTTGTCTTCTTGGTTACCTTATAGCTTAGGTCAATGTTTCTCTTAGAGTACGGAAACCAAGACATGCTATGAAAGTTTTAATTTAATATTATTAAAAGTCATTAATGAAGTGCAAAAAATATGGATAAATGTTTAATTAAAAAAAGTTTTTTTTAACAATTGTAGTTTAAAGTAGATAATAATAGTCATTTTTTTCGTAACAAAATGACTATTATTATCTACTTTAAACTACAATTGTTAAAACAAAAACTAATTTTTTAACATTTCATGATCTTAAACCAAATTTGGATGGCACTTATAATATTGTCGTTTCCAATTATCTACATTATTAGATCATGTGGAAATTTCTTGTTCAGTGGTATGTTGGGAATTTTCATTATATTATAATTGATTATGTTATTATATTATAATTGATTATGTTATATTTTTTGATGTGGTAGTCAATTTGGGAAACCCGTGGAGCAGGTGGGGTGATTTTTATAAACCAATCACACTATTACATACTTCAGTTGAAATGTGGTAAAGGTTCCAATATGAAGGCGGAATTACTGGCTTTATGGTGTGTCTTCTGTGTGGCTAATCTATTTGGCTTAGTGAATGTGAAGATTTTTGGCGACTCAAGAGTTACCATCAAATGGGCTCATGGTGAGTTTGGCCTCAATGTTTTAAATTTGGATAGTTGGTGCAACAGAGTAAAGGGAGAACTTAGTACTTTCACATCAGTGACATTGGAACATATTTTTAGAGAATTCAATGAACAGGCAGATCAACTATCAAAATTGGCACTCGAGGGCGAGGATGGCTATTTGTTTTGGGATGAATTTTGGGAAAACGAGTTGATAGATTCAGGCACCCTATATTTTCTTGACTAATTTAGTAGGGTTCTCCTTTTTGTTTTATAGCTGATGGGATTTATCATTTTGTATATTTTGACAAGATTGAGAGACTCTTCTGTGGAGATGTTTCTTGAAAAAATGACATTTTAATGTTAATATCATGTACTATTTAATTCAGTATTGAATAACAATAATATGCTTTTTTTAGTGGGAAAAAAATAATAATCATTTTATACATCTTAATTAATAAAAAAATAAAACTTATGTTTTAAAAAATAAAAAAATAATTTAAGTTTTACCATATTTTAAAAAAAATAAAAATTTAAGTTTTATAATATTTAATTTAATAGTTATTTTCTAAAGAACATTAGAAAACTTTGAATAATTATTTGAGAATTTACAAACTAATTTAAAGGGAATTTAAGATACTTGCCAAAAGCAGGTATAATAAGAAAAAGAGTGGAAACAATCAGAAGATATTGATATTGAAAAATATCCATGATATGATGGACAAAATAAGATATATTGTTCATGTTATGGGATAATAAATAAAGAAAAACCTGTAAAAATTTGAAGATATATATATTGGAAAAAATTCGTTATAATATTGGAAAAAATTCGTCATGAGATGGGCAAAGTAAGATGTGGTGCTCGTTAGCATGATAGTCCAGTTGTGTCTTGGTCTCTGTCATTGCAATTTTGTCATTCATATCCTTTTGGTTATCCACATGGCAATGATTGGCTCCAATTATGCATCACATATGGAAAACAAAGACTAATTGTGCAAGGAAATTCTAACTAAATTCTAACTGCAACTTAACATGAAAAGATCAAACTCATAGTAACAACAAAATTGTGAAACAAATATGTTAATACAATTTTGAATACAATTTGTTTCTTGAAATACAAATTGACTAATTTTAAAATTCCTTATATTTTTGTTTCAGTCACTTTGTTCCATTTACATCAACTTTTCTTTCTTTAAAAATTTAGAAATACAATTTTTTTCTTAAAATATAATTTGGCTAACCCTAAACTATGAGACAAGGACTATAGCTACTATGTAGCACTTGTTATTACATGTCCTCTCATTTTTTAAATGCAATATACTTTGACTTCTATATACTTTAAATACATATACTAATTATTAATTTTTAAAATTTAAAAATTAAAACTAAATTTTTATTAATATCTAAAAAAGTATCAATATATGATTATAACAAGCCATTATTAAAAAATAAAAAACAAATTTTAAAATTGAAAACAATCAAAACTAAAAAAAAGCATACAACTATTACTTATTAAAAATATTAAAAAACTTATTTTCAAATGTTAAAAAAAATTCTAAAACTAGTAAACACTTATTAATTAATTATTAAAAAAATTTAATTATTAATTATTAATAAAAAAATTATTTATTTATTATTAAAAATAAAAAATTCAAAAACTATGAAAAAAATTTAAAAACTAAAACTTCAATTTTTTTTTTATAATATCGTGACCAATTATACAAAATAATTTATATAATATCATACATCAATTATATGAAAGATAACAAGATCAATTTTACAAAATATAACATAATCAAGTTCTTATATAAATATAATATATTATGACATGGACTAGCTATTTTGCAACTTTTTTTACTAGAATCTCTCAAAAACTGAACCTCACCAACCTCACCAACCTCACCTTGAGTAAATTTTAGATGTCACCTCCCAATAAAACTAATAATTTAAGAGATAAAATAAAAAATCAACAAGTAACTTTACACCTAATTTCTCTCCTAGACAACTTCATTTTGATAGCAACTTTGAACTACTCATCTTCCAGCACAAGGCGAGGAGGACGGTTGGCATACCAAGTTATATTCAACGCATTAAATGTAACCCGTCAGGTCAAGTAAGTTTTCATGTACAATTATAAATTCTTCCTCTTTTCATGTATAACTATATATATAATGTACAACTATATATTTACTTTTCTTCTATATTGTACAACATGAGTTGTGTTTTCTTTTTCATTTCAGTAAAATATAATAAAAAATAAAAAGTAATAATATGAGGGAGATCTTGTAAATCAAGTGTTTGTCAATATTGTTGATCATTAATAAAATGTAATAATAATAAAAAGTAAAAAGTAATAATATGAGGGAGATTTGATCCCTCTTGAGGTTTGATAGAGTCTAGGATTTAGATCTAAACAGGTAAATATATCACTCCATGACCTTTGCATCATTTCATTAAAAAATTGATGATGTTTAATCAATGATTTGCTGAATTTTAATTGTAATCTTATTATTATTATTTTATCATTTATTAATTATTCTTAAATGTATAATAAAATACAAATTAATATAAATGATTTTAAAACAAGATTTACAAGTATTGGGAGCGAAATCAAATTTAAATCCTTTGAATGCAATTTTTTTATTTTAATTTTCTTAAAAAAATTAAAAAATATATCACTCCATGACCTTTGCATCATTTCATTAAAAAATTGATGATGTTTAATAAATGATTCGCTGAATTTTAATTGTAATGTTGTTATTATTATTTTATCATTTATTAATTATTCTTAAATATATAATAAAATACAAATTAATATAAATTATTTTAAAACAAGATCTACAAGTATTGGGAGCCAAATCAAATTTTTTTATTTTAATTTTCTTACAAAAATAAATATACACAAATTTTTATTTTAGTGTAATTTTCTTTATAAAGTCTATTCCTTGCAGAAATTCGAGAGTAAACAAGAGAACTCACACCTTTCTCCTACCAGCATGGTTTTTTCCCATCAATGTGCATCTTGTAGCAATCTATTTAATGTTTATGAGCATGTTTTTCCACACCAATATGCATCTTGTAGCAATCTATTTAATGTTTATGAGCATGGTTTTTCCACACCAATATGTATCTTGTAGCAATCTATTTAATGTTTATGAGCATGGTTTTTCCACACTAATATGCATCTTGTAGCAATCTATTTAATGTTTTTGTTACATGGATTTGAAGAGCATAATTCTTCCACATCAATATGCATCTTGTAGCAATCCATTTAATGTTTAGGATATGAAAAGTCAATCATTTTAACCGTTCATAATATGACAACAACAACATTAAGTACATTGTTGTATTGTCCTTGGATCATTCCCAATACTAGCTCACATGTTGCTATGTCCTTCTTCATACCATAGTTTATCTAAAACCTAAGGGAACAAGTGGGGGACTTTAAAAATTCTCTACATGGCTACCTACTACAAGGTTTATGATTAAATCACCCCAAAAGTTTGTTTAGATGCATTTCCAATTAACTTGTAATATTATACTTGTTTTTCTGGTTTATATTAACTAGCACAACCACTTATCTTGTGGCTAGATAGATCACAAGTTAAGTGCCACAAATAAGTTACTTGTTATTCATGCTAGTTATTCATCATAGCTATCATTATTTTTTATATTCTTTTTTTTATAATTGTTTATTTTGAATTTCTAACAACTACCATAAAATCATTCTGAATAGTACACTTGTCGCATCCTCGTGAAATCTAGGAAAAACATACATAATTTGTAACTTTTTTATTTATTTTGCATTGAAACTATACTATTTTATTTTAAAGAAATTTTTAATGTGGATGTAACAAGGCTTAACCATTATTATTAATTTGATAATACACTTTCTATACTACTTGGTGGTGGTATTACAATATGAGTAGTTATTGTGGATATAACAACTGTATTAATTATTATTACACCGATACATGTTTTTATTTTAGAATTTGGGGTGGACTAGAGCTTATGTTTTTCCTAGATTGAATGAGGAAGAGACAAGCACGGGGTTCACTTAGTGAACTTGTTACATAGCATGATTGTTCAAAAGCTACTAAAGAATATCCCTAATTTCACTAAATATTGGAAAATGCCTCCAAAAATTGTTTTGTTGGAACCCCCTACCAATATACCTTTCCAATTAAGAAAATCCCTACTTTCACCAGATATTGTAGGTATCCATTTTTATCAATCCATTTTTAATACCCCTTTATATCATATTATCAAGTTGTAACAAAAAAGATCCATAACACATCTTAGTATAAGAAAACATGATGCTAAATAAAATAATAGTACAATGCTAATAATAATCCCATAGGGATTGCACGAGCTACTCATCAATTTTTCGCATTGGATAATGGAAGACCCAACGAAATAGTAAAGGGGAAGGAAAAATGCGTAAAAGGCAACCTGGTCAAGATATCAATGTAACAAAGAATGTAAAAGAGTGATAGTCCAATAGTCACTACAATGCTTAGAAAATATGAGAGTTACAGATGTTTCACACCACAGCTTGTCAATATACCAATTTTATATCATGTAAATAAAAGTGTAGCCATATAGAGATCATGTTTTCTATAAGCTTAATAAATTAAACTCCATAAAAATGCAAAATTGGAACCCTTTCGTGGATGGACTTCCCTACCTTCCTATCAAAACAAACATCATTGGTGTTTGAACCCAAATGAACATAGGAAAATTCCTCTTACTTTCCAATAACACCATGTGATCATGTGCATAGCTTGGATTTGGGTAATTCATAAAATGCAATGAATTGCCTCCACTTCCTCTACATTTATTCTTGCAATGTTAGCTACCTTTTCTTGCAACACTAGCATCAACCATCCCACATCCCAATTGAGTATCCCTTGTCCATCAAACTCAATACCATGTGCCCTTGTTCCCTTATTTTCCCTCTGCCTCCGCTCTACCGCTTCTACATGAAATTTAATAAAATACACCCTAAATACTTATATTTAGAATTTTCCTTCACTATGAATCTGTGGGAGAATTTTTACCAACATTTTGGCATTACTGTGGCATGGGGTGGTAGTAATGTGGAATCAAGCTTACATTTCTAGGTTAAAAACTGTAAAATACATTCTACTCTTCCGGTCTTCATTTGCTGGGCTATTTGGTGGGCAAGAAATAAGGCTATTTGAGAACCTTAGCCGAAACCGAGAGAATATTTACAATTCAGCACTGTGCAATACTTAAAATTTTATATTGATGAGGCTGAACCTGTTAGACGCAATATTGGGAATTTTTATCTAACCATTGATGATCCAGTTCTATTATTTGATGGGGCAACAAATTTGCGGAATTGTGGTGCTGGTCGGGTAATCTTCCTTAATCCGGATCACTATTATACTCTACGGCTTAAATGTGGCAAAGGGACAAACATGAAGGTAGAACTTTTAGCTCTTTGGTGTGTTACTTGTGTAGCAAATCTCTTTGGACTGGGAAAGGTAAAAATCTTTGGTGACTTAAGGGTAACGATCAAATGGGCGAGGGGTGAATTTGATTTGAAGGTGCTGAACTTAGTTAATTGGCGTAATAGAATTCAGTTTGAGTTGAGATCTTTCAGCTCAGTGTCCCTGACACATTTGCGGAGAATTCAATTCTGAGGCAAACTAGCTGTCTAAGCTGGCATTGGAGGGAGAAGAAGGCTATTTATTTTGGGAAGAATTCTATGAGAACATGTTGTTTGACTCTGGCACTCTGTATTTTCTAGACTAGTGAGTTTTGGATCTTTATTTTTGGCTCATGGTTAATGTACTAAGTCTTATTTTTATGTTTTGGGGGGATTATCGAAAAACCATGTTTTTGGTTTTTGGGAAGACAATTATTGAAAGTTGACATCATGTACTATTTGATTCAGTATTGTATAACAATAGTATGTTTTTTTTCACTGAAAAAAAATAAAAAATTAAGGCCCCTTGGCCCCTTATTACAAGGCAATACATTTTTTCATTTTCCTATCATACTTTATTCCCCAATATGAATAGATGTGGCAATATTGCTTACCAAACAAGTGTGCTGTTTAAAATCTAGATTGATTTCAATACTGTCATTTCAAATTCCAAATAAACAATTATTTTACGTATATTAGATACATTAATTTTAAAAATATGGGATACATTAATATCATTTTTAATGTGGTTGTTGGTAGTTGCAGAGTTTTGTTGGTTATTTAAGCAGTAAGAATCGTTGACTTGATGAGTTAAGTCATGTATGTGTTGGAATCAATCATAAATGTGATTCATGTGGATGAATGGCCGCTTGTGAAACTTCCCTTGCAAACATTGAAGTTTTCTGAATTTTTGGTAGAAACATTGAAGATACCTATGTAAGGTTGCCACTAAAAGCCGTGCAGTTTAAAAAATATTTGACCGTGTGACTCTCGTAATATGGGACCGGTTTTAGTCTTTTAGAGGCCACGCGTAATGTAAGAGATATGTGTCATAATTATAATTATAAGGTATTTTTTTCATTTTTTTGTTTTTTTCCAAAATAAATATTTCAAAAAAAAATTGTACTTCTTAAGTGAAATAAAGTTCATCTAGATATAGTTCATTGGATGCAGCTTGGGTGGTTTGGAGGAATCATTCCATCCACCCGGGTTCAATTTCATTGACACATTTTCTGGCTTGGATGATGGTTTGCTCGACCTACCATCCACGATATGTGGGGAAGTTTGTTGGGATTTCCCATGAGTGTTTAGCCTTCCTTTTTTCCTTCAGAATACCAAGAAGGTGGTTCTTTCACTTGAAAAAAAAGTTCATCTACATATAATTTTATATTATACAAAGTATCTAGCTGCTAGGATATTCCTATACTCCATCCTAGTCCTACCAGCATTTTCATTATTTTTCATTCCAGTTATGCAGACATGCATCCCAGTCATCAGGTTGGTGTCTCCTAGCACCTAGAGTTTAGTTTACTAGCCCCAGGAGCCTGTTTCTGCTCAGTTCCAGCCCTCCTAGTCAGTACTGCACCCTCCTTTCACCTACCACATGACAAAGGCGCCCTCCCTCACCTACCACCAGTTACACTTAAGTTAGTTGAGTGATTTGTGGATCTACTCATTCATTTGAGGACAGATTGACTAGTTTATTGACTAAGACACTCCGATGGACCTCCAGTGAGGCTAGATTGCCAGTTCTGACTCCAGTCAGCTCCTTTTACGCCCTTGAGACTCCTTCACTACATTAGTGCACCATGCATGTGTTACACCTACTACATTCAGTTAGACTAATTTTTCCACTTGGTTGATAGTCACTTGTGTATTGATGACACTCCACTGATTATGATTAGGACTCCTAATGGTGTATTGTTGACACTCCACTGGTGATGATGATAATGAATCCTAGTGCAGATAAGCCATGCCCATGCATGCTAATTTGAATTGCCACTTTGGCATTCAAATCCTCTCCACCATTGTATTATTTATTGTTTATGTTATGATTAATTAATTAGTGTGTGATGTTATTCTGCTTCTATCGGAATTCTACGGCATCTTAATTATGTTTCTCCTTTACACTGCATTGAACACTCTTCTTCTATATTCCTGCTTAATCTTAATCTTTCTTGTGAGGTATACATCAGCTCTTAGATCTGCTGTTAAGATTTTCACACTAGCAATCGTTTTAAATTAATTAGGATTAGCTCAATTTAATGTAACACATTTAGATTTCAATTTAGTTCATTCTTATAAATTAAATGACTTTGGTTGAGGTTTTTTCTTATATAAATTATATATTTAATTATAGACTTCAAATTTTGGTTGAGGTGGTTGTTGTTTTTTTTAATTTAGTTATATAATTAATTTTTTTAATAAAAATTTATTGTTGATGAAATGTAAGATAAATAGATAATTATAAATATATCATTTTTGTCAAGTTTCCGTAGAACAAGCTATCAAGATAGTTTTGTTCTGCAAAAAAGCCCCAGATCAAAACTGACTACTACTCGGAAGCAACATCTAAATCCAACTATGCATATCATTTTTAAATATAAATAAATTTATTTTAAATTAACCATATTAATTGCAAATTCTAATTTTACTTTCAAGTATCACATTAATAAAAAAAGAAAGAAAAAAAACTAGCAAAAATCTAAAAATATTCATTTGGGCAAATATCTTGCTTTTACATTGCCTTTGCTATTATCCCTGGTGACAATGACAAACTCTTAGAGTAGTGCTTGTCTTCTTGATTACCTTATAGCTTAGGTCAATGTTTCTCTTAGAGTACGGAAACCAAGACATGCTATGAAATTTTAATTTAATATTATTAAAAATCATTAATGAAGTGCAAAACATATGGATAGATGTTTAATTAAAAAAAGTTTTAAAAAAATAGTTTTTGTTTTAATAATTGTAGTTTAAAATAGATAATAATAGTCATTTTATACGAAAAAATGATTATTATTATCTACTTTAAACTACAATTGTTAAAACAAAAACTAATTTTTTAACATTTGAGGATCTTAAACCAAATTTGGATGGCACTCATAATATTGTCCTTTCCCATTATCTACATTATCAGATCCTGAGGAAATTTCTTGTTCAGCGGTATGTTGGGAATTTTCATTATATTATAATTGATCATGTTATATTTTTTGATGTGGCAGCCAATCTGGGAAACTGTAGAGCAAGTGGGGTGATTTTTATAAACCAATCACACTATTACACACTTCAGTTGAAATGTGGTAAAGGTTCCAATATGAAGGCGGAATTACTCGCTTTATGGTGTGTCTCCCGTGTGGCTAATCTGTTTGGCTTAGTGAATGTGAATATTTTTGACGACTCAAGAGTTACCATCAAATGGGCTCGTGGTGAGTTTGACCTCAATATACATATTTTTAGAGAATTCAATGAACATGCAGATCAAATATCAAAATTGGCACTAGAGGGCGAGGATGGCTATTTGTTTTGGGATGAATTTTGAGAAAACCGGTTGATAGATTCAGGCACAGGATATTTTCTTGACTGATTTAGTAGGGTTCTCCTTTTTGTTTTATGGCTGATGAGATTTATCATTTTGTATATTTTAACAAGATTGAGAGACTCTTCTGTGGAAATGTTTCTTGAAAAAAAACATTTAAATGTTAATATCATGTACTATTTAATTCAATATTGAATAACAATAATATGCGTTTTTTAGTGGGAAAAAAATAATAATCATTTTATACATCTTAATTAATAAAAAAATAAAACTTATGTTTTAAAAAATAAAAATAAAAATAATTTAAGCTTTACAATATTTAAAAAAAAATTAAAATTTAAGTTTTATAATATTTAATTTAATAGTTATTTTCTAAAGAACATTAGAAAACTTTGAACAATTATTTGAGAATTTACAAACTAATTTAAAGTGAATTTAAGATACTTGCCAAAAGCAGGTATAATAAGAAAAAGAGTGGAAACAATTAGAAGATATTGATATGGAAAAATATCCATGATATGATGGACAAAATAAGATATATTGCTTTCCTATCAAACTTTGATACTCGAGTCATGTTATGGGATAATAAATAAAGAAAAACTTGTCAAAAATTTGAAGATATATATATTGGAAAAAATCCGTCATAATATTGGAAAAAATTTGTTATAAGATGGGTAAAGTAAGACGTGGTGCTCTTTAGCATGATAGTCCAGTTGTGTCTTGGTCTCTATCATTGCAATTTTGTCATTCATATCTTTTTGGTTACCCACATGGCAATGATTGGCTCCAATTGTGCATCACATATGGAAAACAAAGACTAATTGTGCAAGGAAATTCTAACTAAATTCTAACAGCAGCTTAACATGCAAAGATCAAACTCATAATAACAACAAAATTATGAAACAAATATGTTAATACGATTTTGAATACAATTTGTTTCTTGAAATACAAATTGACTAATTTTAAAATTCCTTATATGTTTGTTTCAGTCACATTGTTTCATTTACATCAACTTTTTTTTCTTTAAAAATTTAGAAATACAATTTTTTTCTTAAAATGTAATTTGACTAACCCTAAACTACGAGGCAAGGATTATAACTACTATGTAGCATTTGTTATTACATGTCCTCTCATTTTTTAAATGCAATGTACTTTGACTTCTATATACTTTAAATACATATACTAATTTTTAATTTTTAAAATTTAAAAACTAAAACTATTTTTTTATTAATATCTAAAAAAGTATCAATATATGATTATAACAAGCCATTTTTTTTTTTTTAACAGAAACAGGTGAAAGGGTTGTATTAACAAAGTCTGTGCACAACCATTCAGTACAAAATCAAAAACCAGCTCTCTGCCTCAAAGGAGGGAAGAGTGCAGAGGCTTATATTGTTTATCCCCTGGAGTTCAACACTTTCAGAAATCCTATAAACTCTAAATTTACTGGTGGGGTAAACCCTCACAAACTGATTACATAATTTAAGGCAAAAAAACATTCAAAACAAACAGCTGAGAGAACCTGCAAACAGGAGATTGCCATTATCCATAGTTCTGCTGGTAAACTGAAGCCGCCTCTGCCATTTCCATATTTACCGTTGGGGCCTCCTGGACGCAGCTGCATTGTGTTTTGTATACAAAAACAGAGATGTCTGGTTTAATGCTGTCAACCTTCCCCATTAATTCTATTATGTTCCTGTCAATATCCTCCATCCATGATTCCAAACAGGATAGCCTGGAATGTATGTATTTATCCTCCAGAACGAGCTCCTCGATTTTGTTTTCGGTATTGCAGACTGTTGCATAAGTTCGCGTCAGATAAACCTTAATGTCTGAGGTGAGTCGGCTCAGGGTGGCTATCGCCTGCCTGACGCCGTCCATTTCTCTACCAGCCGGGAGAGGGTCGCCTTCAAACAACACTATGGATTCTTGAGAGAGACAGAGATTTCGCAGAGCCGGTAGAGGGTCACCGTCAAAGAACACAGTGGGGTCCTAAGATAGGTAGGAAGTTCTCAGAGCCGGGAGAGGGTCGCCATCTAAACGCACAGTGGGTTCCTGAGAGAGGCGGAGGATTCGCTGATCCTGGCCGAGAGGTGAAGAAGACGGGCCATCCATCTTGGTCATGAAATCACCCACTATCGCCTGGGTTGTTAAATGCTCAGGTGTGGGAACTGTACTCGCCACGGGGGAAGCACGTGGAGTGGCGTGAGAACTCCTAGACATGTTGCGACGGTGGGGAGGGTGAGCTGTGAAGACAAATTCACCACCAAGGTTATGGCTATTAAGCCTAAGATTTGCCAAAATTATAAAATACCAACACCACATTTCCATTAAGGTATAAAATGGTATCTTGAGGCTTTGTTTAGGATTGCTTGCCCCATTTCTAACTTGACTCCATCATTGGCCAGAGTGTCCGCAATACCGTTATGGTCCCTTAGCACATGATAGTAAAGCGTGTCCCTTGGGAGAGCAAGACGCTTAATTCTTTTCTGAATTCTCTGGTTTTTGTCGTTTCTGAGGGGGGTACCATTGCTCATAGCTTGAATAACATGCCTGGAGTCTCCGAAAATCTGAAGATGATTCATGTTAAGGGTGGCCGCTAATTCCAGTGAGTAGTACAAGGCAAGCCATTCTGCTTGATTGTTGGTGCTGATGCCGAGTCCCCAAGGGAAGTCTACTAGTTTGTTTCCTCCAGGGGCAAAAATTACCCCCCCCGCACCTGCCGCCTTCGGGATTATAACAAGCCATTACTAAAAAATAAAAAACAAATTTTAAAATTTAAAACAATCAAAACTAAAAAAAAAAAAAAAAGAGCACGCAACTATTACTTATTAAAAAACTTATTTTTAAATCTTAAAAAAAATTCTAAAACTAGTAAACAATTATTAATTAATTATTAAAAACCTTAATTATTAATTATTAATAAAAAATTAATCATTTATTATTAAAAATAAAAACTTTAAAAACTATGAAAAATGTTTAAAAACTAAAACTTCAATTTTTTTATATAATATCGTGATCAATTATACAAAATAATTTATATAATATCATACATCGATTATATAAAAGATAATAAGATCAATTTTACAAAATATAATATAATCAAATTCTTATATAAACATAACATAATTTTATAACATGGATTAGCTACTTTGCAATCTTTTTTAACTAAAATCTCACCAACATCAATTTGAATGAATTTTAGATATCACCTCCCAATAAAACTAATAATTTAAGAGATAAAATAAAAAATCAACAACTAACTTTACACCTAATTTCTCTCCTAGACAACTTCATTTTGATAACAACTTTGAACTACTCATCTTCCAGCACAAGGCGAGGAGGACGGTTGGCATACCAAGTTATATTCAACGCATTAAATGTAACCCGTCAGGTCAAGTAAGTTTTCATGTACAATTATAAATTCTTCCTCTTTTCATGTACAACTATATATATATAATGTACAGCTATATATTTACTTTTCTATTAATTTTTCTTTATTTTTTCATTGTATAATATGAGTTGCGTTTCAATATTATCGGTCATTAATAAAATGTAATAATAATAAAAAGTAAAAAGTAATAATATGAGGGAAATTTTGTAAGTTTGTTGATATTATTATCGACCATTAATAAAATGTAATAATAAAAAGTAATAATATGAGGGAGATCTTGTAAGTCTGTTGATATCATGACCTTTACAACATTTCATTAAAAAATTAATGATAGTTAATAAATGATTTGCTAAATTTTAATTATAATTTTGTTATTTATTAATTATTCTTAAATGTATAATAAAATACAAATTAATATAAATTATTTTAAAACAAAATTTACAAGTATTGGAAGCCAAATCAAATTTAAATTCTTTGAATACAATTTTTTTATTTTATTTTTTTAACAAAAATAAATATACACAAATTTTTATTTCAGTGTAATTTTCTTTATAAAGTCTATTCCTTGCAGAAATTCGAGCGTAAACAATAGAACTCACACCTTTCTCTACTAGCATGGCTTTTCCACATCAATATGCATCTTGTAGCAATCTATTTAATGTTTATGAGCATGGTTTTTCCACACCAATATGCATCTTGTAGCAATCTATTTAATGTTTATGAGCATGGTTTTTCCACACCAATATGCATCTTGTAGCAATCTATTTAATGTTTATGAGCATGGTTTTTTCACACTAATATGCATCTTGTAGCAATCTATTTAATGTTTTTGTTACATGGATTTGAAGAGCATAATTCTTCCACATCAATATGCATCCTGTAGCAATCCATTTAATGTTTCGGATCTCAAAAGTCAATCATTTTAACTGTTCATAATATGTCAACAACAACATTAAATACATTATACTAGCTCACATGTTGCTATGTCCTCCTTCATATCATAGTTTATCTAAAACCTAAGGGAACAAGTGGGGGACTTTAAAAATTCTCCTACATGGCTACCTACTACAAGTTTTATGATTAAATCACCCCAAAAGATTGTTTAGATGCATTTCCAATTAAGTTGTAATTTTATACTTGTTTTTCTGGTTTATATTAACTAGCACAACCACTTATCTTGTGGCTAGATAGGTCACAAGTTAAGTGCCACAAATAAGTTACTTGTTATTCATGCTAGTTATTCATCATAGCTATCATTATTTTTTTATATTCTTTTTTTTATAATTGTTTATTTTGAATTTCTAACAACTACCATAAAATCATTCTAAATAGTACACTTGTCGCATAAACTTGTCGCAACCTCATGAAATCTAGGAAAAACATACATAATTTGTAACTTTTATTATTATTTTACATTGAAACTATACTATTTTATTTTAAAGAAATTTTTAATGCGGATGTAACAAGGCTTAACCATTATTATTAATTGGATAATACACTTTCTATACTACTTGGTGGTGGTATTACAATATGAGTAGTTATTGTGGATATAACAACTGTATTAATAATTATTACACCGATACATGTTTTTATTTTAGAATTTGGGGTGGACTAGAGCTTATGTTTTTCCTAGATTGAATGAGGAAGAGACAAGCACGTGGTTCACTTAGTGAACTTGTTACATAGCGCGATTGTTCAAAAGCTATTAAAGAATATCCATAATTTCACTAAATATTGGAAAATGCCTCCAAAAATTGTTTTGTTGGAACCTCGTGTCAATATACCTTTCCAATTAAGAAAACCCCTAGTTTCATCAGATATTGTAGGTATCCATTTTTATCAATCCATTTTTAATACCCCTTTATATTATATTATCAAGTTGTAACAAAAAAGATCCATAACACATCTTAGTATAAGCAAACATGATGCTAAATAAAATAATAGTATAATGCTAATAATAATCCCATAGGGATTGCACGAGCTACTAATCAATTTTTCGCATTGGATAGTGGAAGACCCAACGAAATAGTAAAGGGGAAGGAAAAATGTGTAAAAGGAAACCTAGTCAAGAGATTAATGTAACAAAGAATGTAAAAGAGTGATAGTCCAATAGTCACTGCAATGCTTAGAAAATATGAGAGTTACAGATGTTTCACACCACAGCTTGTCAATATACCAATTTTATATCATGTAAATAAAAGTATAGCCATATAGAGATCATGTTTTCTATAAGCTTAATAAATTAAACTCCATAAAAATGCAAAATTGGAACCCTTTCGTGGATGGACTTCCCTACCTTCCTATCAAAACAAACATCATTGGTGTTTGAACCCAAATGAACATAGGAAAATTCCTCCTACTTTCCAATAACACTATGTGATCATGTGCATAGCTTGGATTTGGATAATTCATAAAATGCAATGAATTGTCTCCACTTCCTCTACATTTATTCTTGCAATGTTAGCTACCTTTTCTTGGAGCACTAGCATCAACCATCCCACATCCCAATTGAGTATCCCTTGTCCATCAAACTCAATACCATGTGCCCTTGTTCCCTTATTTTCCCTTTGCCTCTGCTCTACCGCTTCTACATGAAATTTAATAAAATATACCCTAAATACTTATACTTAGAATGTTCCTTCACTATGAGTCCGTGGGAGAAGTTTTATCAGCATTTTGGCATTATTGTGGCATGGGGTGGTAGTAATGTGGAATCAAGGTGACATTTCTGGGTTAAAAACTGTAAAATACATTCTACTCTTCCGGTCTTCATTTGCTGGGCTATTTGGTGGGCAAGAAATAAGGTTAATTTTGAGAACCTTAGCACAAACCTGGAGAATATTTACAATTCAGCACTGTGCAATACTTAAAATTTTAGATTGATGAGGCTGAATCTGTTAGACACAATATTGGGAATTTTTATCTAACCATTGATGATCCGGTTCTATTATTTGATGGGGAAGCAAATTTGGGGAATTGTGGTGTTGGTGGGGTAATCTTCCTTAATCCGGATCACTATTATACGCTACGGCTTAAATGTGGCAAAGGGACAAACATGAAGGTAGAACTTTTAGCTCTTTGGCGTGTTACTCGTGTAGCAAATCTCTTTGGATTGGAAAAGGTAAAAATATTTGGTGACTCAAGGGTAACGATCAAATGGGTGAGGGGTGAATTTGATTTGAAGGTGCTGAACTTAGTTAATTGGTGTAATAGAATTCAGTTTGAGTTGAGATCTTTCAGCTTAGTGTCCTTGACACATATTTGCAGCGAATTCAATTCTTAGGCAAACCAGCTGTCTAAGCTGGCATTGGAGGGAGAAGAAGGTTATTTATTTTGGGAAGAATTCTGTGAGACCATGTTGTTTGACTCTAGCAATCTGTATTTTCTAGACTAGTGACTTTTGGATCTTTATTTTTGGTTCATGGTTAATGTACTAAGTCTGTTTTTATGTTTTGGGGGGGATTATCAGAAAACCATGTTTTTTGTTTTTTGGGAAGACAATTATTGAAAGTTGACATCATGTACTATGGTGAGGGGTGAATTTGATTTGAAGGTGCTGAACTTAGTTATTTGGTGTAATAGAATTCAGTTTGAGTTGAGATCTTTCAGCTTAGTGTCCCTGACACATATTTGCAGCGAATTCAATTCTTAGGCAAACCAGCTGTCTAAGCTGGCATTGGAGGGAGAAGAAGGTTATTTATTTTGGGAAGAATTCTGTGAGACCATGTTGTTTGACTCTAGCAATCTGTATTTTCTAGACTAGTGACTTTTGGATCTTTATTTTTGGTTCATGGTTAATGTACTAAGTCTGTTTTTATGTTTTGGGGGGATTATCAGAAAACCATGTTTTTGGTTTTTTGGGAAGACAATTATTGAAAGTTGACATCATGTGCTATTTGATTCACTATTGAATAACAATAGTATGTTTTTTTTTTTCGCAGAAAAAAAAATTAAGACCCCTTGGCCCCTTATTAGAAGGCAATACATTTTTTCATTTTCCTATCATACTTTATTCCCCAATATGAATGGATGTGGCAATATTGCTTACCAAACAAGTATGCTGTTTAAAATCTAGATTGATTTCAATACTTTCATTTCAAATTTCAAATTCCAAATAAACAATTATTTTACGTATATTAAATACATTAATTTTAAAAATATGGGATACATTAATATCGTTTTTAATGTGATTGTTGGTAGTTGTAGAGTTTTGTTGGTTATTTAAGCGGTAAGAATCGTTGACTTGATGAGTTAAGTCATGTATGTGTTGGAATCAATCATAAATGTGATTCATGTGGACGAATGGCCGCTTGTGAAACTTCCCTTGCAAACATTGAAGTTTTCTGAATTTCTGGTAGAAACATTGAAGAAACATATGTAAGGTTGCCAGTAAAAGCCGTGCAGTTTAAAAAATATTTGACCGTGTGACTCTCGTTCATACCTTAGGTAGTGAGGATTTTACCGCAGCATCATAGTAGGTATGGAGCAGCTAATTATATATATATATATATATATAACGGCCCTGCAAAACAGAATCCACGAGATAGGCCATCACAGTATCTTGGTATAGTAACAGAAGAAGTATAATCAACAAAAAAATGGGTAGGTCTCCTTGCTCATCAGAAGAACGGCTCAACCGCGGGCCCTGGACAGCCCAGGAGGATATGGCTTTGTGCGAATATATTAGAATTCATGGACATGGTACATGGAGAAATGTAGCCCAAAAAGCAGGTGATTCTCATTTAATCTTTAGCCAGATGTTCCGAGATCTTCATGTTTGTCTTTGAGAATTAAGGATAACTAGAAAGCCTGACATAAAAGAGAAAGAGCCGAGAGATTTAAATTGTTAACTGAATGCAGAGATATTGTGATGTGGAGATGAACTGTTTTGCAGGTCTTAAGCGGAGTGGAAAGAGTTGTCGATTGCGTTGGCTGAACTATCTTCGCCCCGACATTAAACGCGGTGGCATTTCCGTTGATGAGGAGGAGCTCATTATTCGGCTCCACCGCCTTCTTGGCAATCGGTATGTGCTATATGACTGCATTGATCCCCCATATGGGGTCTATAGAAATTTTGGAATAATTGGCAATGGCCCTTATTCATGCAGGTATGACTTGAGTTTTATCTGTTGGTGTTAGTCCATGATTATATGGATATATGGACCCTTTTTATGTAACGTTTTTATATGGCGTTCTGCAACCAATTACATAGGTTGATTGGGAAAAACTTAAGCACCAGATACAGTCCTCCTCCTGGAGCGAGCTTGTGAGGGGAGCACCATTGGATCTCCCATCCAACTGCTCCAACCTCGCATGCTCAGTACTTATGAGCTCACTTTTTATCGCACCATTGGATCTCCCATCCAACTGCTCCAACCTCACATGCTCAGTACTTATGAGCTCACTTTTTATCTGTTGGTGTTAGTCCATGATTATATGGATATATAACCCTTTTTATGTAACTGACTTTCTACGGAAAATTACATAAGTTTATTGGGAGAAACTTAAGCACCAGATACACTCCTCCTCATAGAACGAGCTTGTGAGGGGAGCACCATTGGATCTCCCATCCAACTGCTCCAACCTCACATGCTCACTACTCATGAGCTCACTTTTTATTTCTTGGTGTTAGTTCATGATTAAATGGATATATGGACCATTTTTATGTAACTGGCCTTCTGCAGCCAATTACATAGATTTATTGGGAGAAAATTAAGCACCAGATACACTCCTTCTCCTTGAGCCAGCTTGTGAGGGGAGCACCATTGGATCTCCCATCCAACTGCTCCAACCTCACATGCTCACTACTCATGAGCTCACTTTTTATCTGTTGGTGTTAGTCCATGATTATATGGATATATGGAACCTTTTTATGTAACTGGCTTTTTACACCCAAATACATAGGTTTATTGGGAGAAACTTAAGCAGCAGAAACACTCCTCATGGAGCGAGCTTGTGAGGGGAGCACCATTGGATGTCCCATCCAACTGCTTCAACTTCACACGCTCATTACTCATGAGATTACATTTTATCTGTTAGTGTTAATCCATGATTATATGGATATATGGATCCTTTTTATGTAAGTAGCCTTCTATAGCCAATTATATAAGTTTATTTAGAAAAACTTAAGCACCAAATACACTCCTCCTCCTCCTGGAGCGAGTTTGTGAGGGGAACACCATTGGATCTTCCATCAAACTGCTTCAACCTGACATGCTCACTACTCATGAGCTCACTCCCTTACTGTCTGATGCTTAAGATTCTCCAGTTTATTGGATTAGAATATATATTTTTTCAATTAATTTCAATTTTCCAAAATTTTAATAGTGATTTCATTCTCAGACGTTTTTTTTTTCTTTTTCAAAAATACAAAACTAGATTTCTTTTGATCGGAAAATTACCCCATCTTTGGGTTTTTATGCCCTTTGTTAGTTTGGAATTTAAAAAAAAATGGTCTAGCTTACTATTATTTTCATTTCATGCTTCTTATGACATTTCGTTGCCACTTAATTATAACTAGTTATAAAGGGAATACTTTTTGCAATTAGTTGCAATGACTGTATTATGGGCAGTGTGCAAGTCTAATGTTAAGTTACCATGTTTGTTATTTGCTGGATAGCTGATCCTAATGGCAGGAAGACCAGGCTCTCTATGAGTTTGAATGAGTCAACTAGATTAGGAGAATTGGTTGGTTTTGTATTTAAATCATGAGAAATAAAGAATAAAGAATTCACATGAAGCACATCAATGATCTGACTTTTTAATTCAATTGTTATTTCTTTCATTTATTCTACCCATAAAATGGGTAAACATTTTCCAATCTGATTTTTTAATTTAACTGTTATCTTTTTCATTTATTCTAGTTATAAAATGGGTAAATATTATTCAGCCTGCTATAATCATTTAATATGGCTGTGTCGTTGGATCTTAAGTTAACTAACTTGCGTCAATAATTACCACGACATTAAATAACCTGCCACAAACTGAATAATGTTCACCTAAAAAATGCCCCAAAAATCCATAGAGTGCTCCGAACCCACAACCTGCAGGATAAGGACCGCTGCTTATTGTATCGCCTTTTGGATAATTCGGTATTCATTAATTTCACATGTCTGAACAATTATTTGCATAAATAGGAGTTAATCCCATAATTTATGTATGCAGGTGGTCGCTGATAGCTGGACGACTGCCTGGGCGAACGGACAACGAAATCAAGAACCACTGGAACACTGCTCTCCACAAGAAGGTGGCAATGTACGAATGTCAACCCAGGAGGAGTCCGGAATCTCCTTCTCCCACACAAATACAAAAACGGCATGTCTTGAAACCCATTCCCCTGAAAATAACAACGGCCGTAACACCAAACCGCTGCAACGGCGATGGCACTAATGAAGGTTTCAATTGGTCTAATGTTAAAGAAACTATGCGTACCTCCAAATTATGCACGGATTTTCTTCTGAACGATTCTGTGGCCTACGAAGAATCGGACCGCAATGCCTCTGCAAGCGAAACCCTAGAACACTGTAGAAACCCTACATGTTCTATGTCAAGTTTAGTGGATCATTTTGGAGGAGAGGCAGTTACATTAGACGAGATTCTCATGGGTTTTAACGAGCTGTCGTCTCGCGACTGGATTCTACTCTCCTCTGATCCATCGCCCTCTTCAGAAGACTTACGATTTGTAGAATCGTACACGGGACCATGGATTCATGAACTAATAGATGACAATATGAAACAAGTAATAGAAGGCGTGACACTCGATTTTCCATGAATAAAAATTTCCTTCGCCAAAGGAATTCCCTGATACTCGAGAGATTGGTTGCTCGATAATTGTCCATTTTGATTTCAACGAGAGATTGGTTGCTCGATAATTCTTCTGAGTGATTTGAAATGGACTACACTACAATCGTTTATCGATGTGATAATTCTGCTTACTGAAAGTCAATTTTATGAAAAAAAAGGCAAGCAGGGAGCATTATTCTATAAACATGTCACTCTTGTTAGCCTTTTTGTGCTACCATAAACATGTTACTCTTGTTATTTTTGGTTCTGCTTCCGTACGATTTTGACAAATAGTAGAAAATAAACATGTTATTCTTGCCATCCCTTTTGTCTCACTTTCTGTACGATAATACCTAAGGTGCACCCATATAATTATGGAGATGCAAGATTTTTTTGAAAAATAGTAAAAAGTGTTAGAATTGATGCTTACATAGTAAATTGTGTAATGCCATTTGTACGTGAGTTGTTTCTAGGTTGGAGTAGTTATCTAGATCCATTATTCTAGGATCTAGGTCATTCCTCTAGTGCTATAAATATGTAACCGCGTGAAGCATATTGTAATAGAGAAATATATTGTGTTATGTCAATTTATTGTCTAATGGTTGTTTTTCAGATTCTTAATTTGGTATGAGAGCTTGGCTAGGCTTAATTCCCTCGAGCCATGATTGTTAATATGCTGATGTAGGAGGATAGTACAGTGTTATTTTTTTTTGTGTGAGAGTGCATTATTATTATTTGTTTATGTGTTTTGTAAGAGTTCCGGTGCCAGATCTGGAGGAGGCTCAATATTTTATCTAGTCTCACAATCGTTATGGAGGATCCTATGCAAAGAAGTAGTCGCTGCTCTGAGATCTCTGTTAGCTAGAGATCTGTTCACGCAAAAGAGGAGTCAGATCGCAGCTGCTACGTGTGATCGCTGTTGAGATTGTTGCCTGTGGAAACCTAAGAGAGGATCTATTCGCCAAATCCATGCAGAAGATTTGGCTGAAACTGGCTGTAAAGCTTAGTAAAATCGGGTGAAGTTAAATGATTGGAGAAGGGTCGAATTCACTTTGTAAAGACGGTCCCAAAGAACGTGAAAGGGGCTGCTACCATTACCGTTGTAGAACCCCTGCATCGTGTAAGCTGAAGATTGTGGTGATGGCTGTGGGGTCGCTGCACAGAAAGTTGTGGAAGAGGGATCCACTGTTGTAAGAGAGATACAAGTGTCATCGTTGTAGTGATCGCTGAGGAGAGTAGAGTTGCCTGTGAATTGGAGTGAAGCTTCTACCATGTTACCACAACTTCCCTTGGATCTGCTTTCCATGAATTCTGATTCTGTCTGTGTTGATCGTTGGAGAGAGAAACCACCATGTTAGTGAACTTCCTGTGATATTACCCTGTGCGAAAGGAAAGACCAGATCACGTGGAGTGAAATGGAAATCCTTGAAGAACAGAAGATTCATTCGGGACGTGTTTGGATCTGCACGTACCAATTTCTCTCTTGGTTGGATTTGCTGCGTGGAAAAGCTAGCGAGATAATGAAAATATGTGATGTGTGACTAGCATGTGATTGATTTGCTAATGGTGATAATTAAGTTTTTCAAATTAGGTTCGTTGCAAGTTTATAGTTTGTTGGGTTTGCACATGAATTCATAGAATAGAGTAAGATAAGGTAAGTTAGTGGTTTTTGACGTACTTTGGTGCTATGTAAGAACATATTGCTAATTTTCTTATGATTACAATTGGTTAGAAATTGGTGGATCTTGTTGTGATTCGGGATTCAAGAACAACAGTTACAGGTTGTGTGTTATGATGTGTGTAAAAGGTCATTTTGTAAGTTCGATTGCTGGAGACATCCATTATCCAGATCACGTTCCTACATAACTGTCGAAATTTTCTCTTGGGGGATTTCACAGATGGAAGTGTATCCATAGGGTGATTCAGTATCTTGGTTATTCTTTGGGGTAGTGGATGTGAAGGCCAACTAGTGTTCTATTTTTTTGTTTTTCGTAATATGTTTGTAATTTAAGCATTAAGGAAGGGTTTTAGAATTAATGCTTACATTGTAAATTGTGTAATGCCATTTGTACATGAGTTGTATGTGAGTTGGTTCTAAGTTGGAGTAGTTATCTAGATCCACTATTCTAGGATCTAGATCATTCCTCTAGTGCTATAAATATGTAACAGTGTGAAGCATTTGGTAATAGAGAAATATATTGTGTTGTGTCAATCTATTGTGTAATGGCTGTTTTTCAGATTCTTAATTAAAAGATGCAAGGGAAAGTGTTCTAAAAGAAGTTTTTTTAAATTATCATTATAATTATATAATTATTGGTGGTGACAATGATGATGATGATTATAAATTATCATTATAATTATTGGTGATGATGATGATGGTTAGCATCCACTTAGACCAATTTTGGTTTATCCAACTTTAAGAAACAAAAGTAAGGAACTACTTGGTTTGCTTTAGAATTCTATTTATGTGTTCAAAAAGTTTGGAGAGGAAATGCTTTTAGTCTCACAAAGATGATAGATCCATTGAGTTCATTCTTATTCTAGCTATTTTAGTTAAAATATACAAATATTTTGATCTTCAAGATTAACCGACCTCCTTGTAATATGTTAACTTTTTCCTATCCTCTAAATTTTCATCACACCAAAGCTTCTCTTTGAACTTCTAAGTAACAATATTTTTAATATCATCTATATTTTGCAAAGTGACATTTTCGTCAATCTCCCACATCTTTAACCAAGACAAAGCATCTTTATTCCAACCTCATTTGAGCCTTAGGTGTTTTTTACTAGAATTTAAATAAAATTTTGGAAGTCTCTAGTCTTCCAAATTATTTAATTTTTTCTTGTACATTAGGTACCTAGTCATGGCTAGACTCTCAACAAAGCAAAGACCCACTTCTTAACTCTTATATTAAAATTAATATGGTCTTACCAACCCTCAATGTTAAGCCTTTCTTAACTCTTATATTACAATTAATATTATCCTACCAATTTTCAATTTTATTAAACATAAAATTGAAATTCCTATATTTTAGTTGTCTTACCAATCTTCAATGTTATTAAACATAAAATTGGAATTCTTATATTTTTTTAAAATATTTTAATTTTGTATAAAAATAATTTATTCTATTTTTAAATATTATAATATTTTTAATTTTTAAAATTAAATAATTTAAAATTTTGTTAATTGAAATATTTGATTTGATATAAGAAAATATTAAAATAGTTTTTAATTTTTAAAATTAAATATTTTTTATTTATTTGAGAAGTGATCAAAATACTTTATTCTATACCTTATTTAGAATAGAATGATATTTGTTTTTTAAAATAATAATAAAATAATCGAGTAATTCAATGATTAAAGTGTTTAATTTGATTTGATATAAGAAATTATTGAAATAGATTTTAACTTTAAGATAAAATGTATTATTGGTTAAAGTGTTTAATTTGATTTCATATATTAAAATAGTATTAATTTTAAAATATAATATCTACATTTTTTATTGAGTAAAAAGCTTAAAATACATTTAAACTGATATTTGTTTCTAAGAAATGATAATAAAACCAAATCTTAAAAAATAAATTGGTTAAAGTGTTTAATTTGATTTCATATAAGAAAATTTTAAAATAGTTTTTAATTTTAAAAAAAATATATTTATATTTGTTGATTGATTAAAAATCTTAAAATACATTTAAAGTGATATTTGGTTTTAAAAAAAGAATAAAACCAAATTTAAAAAAATAAATTTCATGTATATATTTTTCGTAAAAAATGATTTAATGAATTAAAATCATATTTCAATCTCCAAATAAGAAATAAATTCCATGTATATGTTTTTTATAAAAAAAAGATTGAATAAATTAAAATCATATCTCAATTTCATTAGATCTCATATTTTGAAGAATGGCATTAAAAGTGCTTGGAAATCTCAATGGTTTTGGAATTGGATTAAAATTTATTGAAAATTGTGACATGTGTGAGCAAGACTTAATCTCAATCTCTCAAGTCATAATCTTGATCTCCATCTATATCTAAAAGACTATATCATAAAGGATATTTTATTAGTATTACTAAATAATATAAAAATATATATGGATATTTATTGGAAATCATATATAGATATATAACAATGACATTAAAATTAAAATGGATTTATTATTATTATATAACATAATTAAAAAAAACTTAAAATTGATATATTGATCTAGACCTTCCAAGTTTATATAATAGATTTTATTATTACTACTACGCAATTTATTAAATATAAAATAAAACTTAAAATTATTGTATAAGAATTTGTATTAAAATTGGATTTGAAAAGGAATTTGCATTAAAATTGGATTTGAAAAGGTCTTTCTATATGAAATGTCATGGAACTATTAAGGAAAAGGTATATAGTTTAAATTATTAGCAATTGAAAGTGCATTAACAAGACATGGAAATAAAGATAACACCATTTTTTTAAATTCATGAGGTTCGAGTTATCTACTTGGTTATAAAACATCATGTTATTCATTTAGTGCCTTCGAGTTTTGCACTATTATATTCATGATTTGTTGTTGGGTGTTACAAATTATATAATTTTAATGAGATATTCAACCCAAATTTGGGTATTTTCATTTTCTTTTGCATTATTTTTTTCTACTTTATTTTAAAAATCTAAAAATAAATATTTAAAAAAAGAAAATTTAATTAATTTTTTCAATCCTTACCTTGATCTAGGTATCAATTAAACATGGATATTTAACCATATTTTTATATTGTAGAATTATCTTACTTAAAAAAATTAGACTTTTGATATCACTACAAGGAGAGCACCTTCTAGCACATGTTGTAGCAGAGAATTTTAGTGTTACAAGAATTGGAAAATTTGTCAAAAAAAAATTCGCTACAATGCAATACCTCTAGATGATGCACCCCTTGATTTTGGCTAAGTCAATTATCTACTTGAAAGTATGAGGTTAGGATTTATATGTAGCATGATTGCTATGTTGTATAACCTATTTTGTTTAGGCTTTGAGAAAACCTGATAAACGAGGGGTCCTAGTCTCTATAGTGGAAAACAATAATAAACAAAGAAGAATATAAAAGAAAGAGACTTAACATAAAACTGAGAATAAACAAAAAATGAATAAACAAAACATAAAATAAACAAAACATAAAATAAACAAACTTGAAATATGAAGAGACATGTCTAGAAAATGTAACTCCTAGATAGGTGTCACCACCTAAAAGACTAGCTAATAATAATAAATGCCTCATATACAAAAGAAAGGAAAAAAATGCCAAGAGGTGGTTGTTGAAGAAAGGAATGAACAAAGAAGAAAAAACAGATCTAACATTGTGAAGAGAAGGAACAAATTTTGAACTGGACAAAGAAGAAAAAACAGATCTAACATGGTAAAGAGAAGGAACAAATTTTGAACTGGACAAAGAAGAAAAGAATGAATAGAAACGCAAGTGAAGAAAATAATTGAAGAACAAAAATATGAAAAATTCAAAGAAGAACATCTAAAGGGGAGGAACTAGTCGCTTGATATATGTGATCAAATGATCAAGGTCCAATTTCAGTCATGGTTCGAAAATTATATGTGGTTGTAGAGTGTGAGCAATGTAGGTGTTGAGTACCAGTTAGAAGGAGGACTTCTTGGGTATTGTTAACAACAATATTGCGTGTTGGCTGACATGAATATTGGTTGTTGTATTGGCATGAGTATTTCCTGGATTTTTTGGCAAGAGGACTGCTTGTGATGAACCATGGATATAGATAAAATATTTTCTTGGATAGATAGGGTCCCTAGGTTGGTTATGAAGATCTCCAAATTAACAAGATCTAAACATGTTAAGAACCTAAGAATTGATCTTTATAGAGACCAAGACCTGGATATAGGGTGGCTGTGGGAAACAAATGCTGAAATTTTCCTATAAGTCTATGATTCAGTGGATTGGGGATTTCCCAACAATAGTTATAGATTCATACTGTAAATATAATAGATGAGTTTCTAACCTAGATTTATTGTTCATGTATTATATGGTATGGCTAATGTAGTTCCTATAGTTCTGTATATGTTTATCTATATGTATGCATGTGCTACTACTAGTAAATGTAGAGGACTGAAATTTGTATGCCTAACTAGCTATTGAATATGATATTGTACAACAAGTGGTAATGTATAAAAGAAAGGGTAAATATACGGACATAAATGATATTGGTATTGATATTGAACATATACTATTTGTAAGTGGAAAATAGTAAATCTGGATGTGCAAATTGCTATGAAAGTATTATTGTAGAGCTACTTGTAAATTGTATGCTGTTGGGACATGCAGATAAACAAAAAAAGAGAACATATATTTTGAGAGAGAGTGGTGGTGTCTAAAGGCACCATTACAATACTTAATCACAATGAGCCATTATTCAATCTGTGTATGATATATTGATCTAGTAGACCATGTATCAATAGGTTTGGATATGGACCAAACCAATAACCATAGGACCACATAGTAGTAACTAACCATAATTGTCCATAAATTATGGGCCGGAGGACCCAAACGTGGACATAGTTAATTCATATTTTAGTCCTGAGTGGTCGAATCCCTTCAACGAACAACTCCCTTCAATCTGACAAGGTGAAGTTACATAAGAACCATTGCTTGCAACAAATTGGCCCCCGTAAACTCAAGTTGAAGGAAAGAAAAAATTATATAGCATCCACCCCGTAATTTGATCTGAATTGCAAAACACTAACAAGCCATGGTACAGTTGCACTTTTGGAATAAATCTAAAACACTATCACCTCTATCATCAAAACTCAATGCAATCATCCAATCCACAAGTTTCCACATGGTTGTTCAAATATTCCTAGTCGATCAGTAGACTAGACATGAAGACAACACAATGTAGTTGATCAATTGAATAGTCAATTAACACAACAAATAGGTAGTATCTGTCAGCAATGCAATCTCTTTCCATCTATCGGATAGGTAGGGATAACAACTTACTAAATCAAATCTTCCAAAAAATAATAAGCAACTTAGTCGAACATAGTTTAGTAGGTCTCAACAAGTTCAGTCGATTCAACAAGAAACAGTTGAGTCAACAACAATTGGGTTTACAGAGAAAATAACTTCAATTCCTCTCCCTGTTAAAAACAAATGAGAGATAATAGAATAAACAATGAATATTAGTCGATACTAAGTCAACAAAACAAACCAATTGAAAAGCACTAGTCAACTGTCACCAATAGTTGAGTCTCATTCGACCACTCTCAATTCAACCAATAACAACATCTAAATCGATGAACATGGGCCAATCGATACGCTCATCAAATTTCATCTCTAGTCGGGTCATAGTCGACCACTCCAAAGCAATCAAAAGAATGAAAGAGGAGCACTGTACGGTTGTACAGTCAAAGATACACATCTATATGAAGTCCTCAAGTATCTGTTCAAATTATTGCATGACCATGCATCAATCCAACCACAATATATTCGAGTAGTTGGAACTGGTCCATGGTTATGTCTTTCAACTCTTTTATACAAAGTTCTAAAAGCATATGATCCAGATTTATGTGAGAACAAAATGAAATAATAGATATAGAACCACATACAAAGATATATTGCATGGAACACAGTGATATAGTAAACACGTATTCTATTAAATGACAAAAATAGAACAGACTATAAAATAAAGCAGCTAGAATGGTGGTAGCTTATCTCTGAGAAGAGATGTGATGACTATGCTCATTCATGACAAGATGAATACAAAAAGAGACTGAAAGGTCATATTTATCATAAGCATGAGGGAAAGAATCCTAAACATATAAAAACCTAACCCTAGGAGATGAACTGTCGTAAATTTTGTGGCCCCAAGGTGGTTAGTTGAGCAGTCAACTTCCTGGGGTCGTAACTTTTGCATATGATCTCCATTTGGGGCACTCGGTGGACCGTTGGAAATATCTATCCAAGGAGTACACTAGTGGATCAAGCCTATACAAAAACTTATTTTTATCATCTGGGCGTTCGCTATGGGCCCAAAAAACATTGTTTAGGGCCTCAAACGACCCTGGAAGTTCAAGACCCAAAAAACCGTAGAAAAACTACTAGAAAATTGCTAAAATTGAAAACTATTGAGAACCAGTGATATAGGTGGGTGGCCACCGATATCCATATGGATAAGTCCTCCCCCTTAGGAATCAATGGTATCAATTTCGTTGAGTGCCCCCATAAAATGGGGAAACTTCTGTTGAACTTGACTCCTGGTGAGACACTTGCCTTGGTTATCACACACCCGAGTTCTAGACATTTTATGTTATTAAGAAAACATTCTGTTTTATTTTTAATTTTTAATTTTTATGACTATTGACCAAATGGGGTCATGGATGACTGTAATTAATTACTTTGAATATTTTATTATAAATAAATAAAAGTGGATACAAATATCCAAAGGAGACCGTTGAATGAGTGTTCACTGACCCACTAGGGGGAATGGACTGTTGTGGAGAGAAAATTGACACTTGGCAGCATCATCAACTCACTTCTAACTGTTGCAGGGGTCAACTTCCCTATTTTTATGGTCATGTTCCCCAAGAAATTGGAACTAAGCAGGTGGCTCATTTACTGAAATAAACTGACCAAAAGACCTAGGCATGCTATTTATCTATCCATCAAATTTAGCAAGAGGCTATTCATTCTTACCTTGTGATAATTTTTGCGCACAAGAGATTTGATGAGGGGAAAGTTAGAAATGATTGAGTGAATTAAGAATGCATTCTGAACTAGTGCAACCACATTGCTGAGTTCAATATTGCTAAAGGCAGGGAGTGCTTCTGCTAAGTACTACTGCTGAGTTGCAAGGGAATTTATTCCATTATTCCACACAGCATCTTCGTCCTAGTGGTTTAGTGAATAGGCTTGGGGGTCCTAAGGCAAGTAACTTGGCTGTCTTCAGGAGTTGGTTGGGTGGAACGGACTCCTTTGGCTGTTTGTTTCTTCTTCTACAGATTCTAGGTTCAATTTGTGTTATCCTTTTTACTTCAGTCAAACTTGTTACTCTAGATCTGATATTATTATGCAGTTAGCTTCCTACATTTTCTTAATTAGTATGAACTGTTAACAATTATTTATTTTGCAATTTATCTTTGCTAAAGGTCATTATAGCTGACTATGTTAAAACTGTAAACTGAATGATTGAGATAAAATTCTTCCCTGCATTTTTCCACACATTGTTTAAATTCTGTACTCTAGTACAAGGAAGATAGAATTAAAATAGATAAGAATTGTAGTTCTATACATAGATTCAAATTGATTCAATTTGTAAACAAATCTATTTATTTACAAAGAAATTACAGAATTTATTTCAGTACAAATACAAAGTTTACTTCAGTAAATAACTATTTGATATATTTATACTTTAGTATAGTTATAGAAATACTATTTATGCTTTCAAATGATCTCACACATCAAAAGTTTATATTTGGTTATAGTAATGTAAAAATCAGTGTCAAATGAATTACTTCTAAGTATTTCTCTTATCTCTTTTCCTTTAGTGTTTCACATAAGTATTGCATTTTTCATGTATATTTTGCAAAGAAAATAATCCTAAAACAAACAATAAATTTAAGATCGAATTTCATGGTATTAGCATCAACCAAAACAAGAGTTTAGTATTACAGTAAGGAAATACAAAAAGAATATATTACTGTATACACAACTACAATATAATACACATGTATTAACATATCATCAGAGTTCTTATTATTACTTAAGATAATCCAGGCTTGAAACCAAATGATTTATTTACCTATTAATATTATTATACATTGCACATAATTTTTATCAAACGAGTTCTAAGTTTCCTTTTCTTAACATCACTGAAAATGCCGAGAGAAAATCCACAGGCTCGACACCTTCATAACTTAACGTAGGAAGTAACCACATCCTTAAATACTCTTTAAACATTACTGTATCTCAGGATAGGATTGGGGTTTCGATCCTCAACCAAAAACCTAAACCACAAAAACGTAGTAATTTAGCAAGGTTTAAACACCTAGACTCACGGTTATTCCATTTGGTTACATTGTAAAAACAAAACATCTCATCATTGTTATCGGGCCATGCCCTAACCATAAACATTAGCATAACAGTGAACCGTGTCTTGCAAAATTGCTTGGAAACATTTAAAATCCATTAACTTATAGGATTACACAAACAACATAAGGAAAAGTAAATCGTTGTGAATCCAACGAGAGCCATGAGGCTCGGGAGCGAAACCCTCCCATTCAAAGCTTTGTTTTGGCACCATTTCCAGGTGCAATATTATCAACAGTAATATCAACTGAGAGTTGTTATTTTTCAAAACCGAAATCACTAGAAGGGTTTACAAATTGGCACTACTGCCTTGAAAAGTTTAACTACTACTCTTCTTCTACATCAGTTTTTTAGCGTGAAGAGCCAAGGAGGTGCCACCGAGGCTTACCGTTTATCAAGAACCTTTCTCTCTCGAAGACTAGCATCAATACCGCCTTCACCAAGTTTCACCTGCCAACATTTTTGTAACGAAGGTAAAAACTGGAAGCATAAAGTTTAAAAATAAATTGACAATTGATAACTACTGTAAAAACGAAATCGTGGAAGTTAAATACTTTACCTGTCTTCTATTTTATCGAAACACTGGTTCCTGCATTATCCACCATAGGAGCTTAAAGCACCGCTCGAACCTCCAGAATTTCCCAATGCTGTTTGTTGGTATTGCCAAAGAACAACCAAACCCTTAACACCTTCAAACACTCAGGATTTTTACGAGTTAGGTCCACATTGGTTTTTTCTAGAAAAACCAGAGTTACCAAACTATGCAAAACAATTCCACCATCGACATACTAGTGAAAGGCCCTATTAACAACAGGTTACGGTATCACAACTTCCACGCATTACCGTTTAAATTAAATCATGGGCTATACACTCTCGTGACAACACTCTTACAACCAAGTTGCAGGTAGGAGGTCGCCCTATAAAACCCTGGGAAGGCCAAAATTGGAAAGAAGTTGCAAACGCTGGAGAATCGGAGAGCCTGTTGGCCTCCTTCCCACTCATTCTTTCCAAATGAATGCTACCAGCATAATCGTAACATGGTATAGTAGAAAGGTTAGGGTTTATTCCCAAAACCCGAGAGCACTTGTAGATCGACGGTGAAGATCCAGCCACCCAGGCTTCCAACAAATACGATCACCAACTGCTTTAAATGGCATTAATCACCACAAACTTTAATATTGTATTCACTTGCCAACTCCTACATCCAGCTAACACTCTACTCTGTAAAACGATGTACAGCTCGGCGATCTCCATACGTTGTTTCACGTGAAGTTGGCCACGAAGTCAGCCAACGAACAAGATTTCCACTACAAGAACTTTTATGAAGGCATTAATACCAGTCTTTGGTTGGAGGACCTGCCAGCGCATACAAACACTACAATATTAATTACCATAAATTCTTTCATTGGTGGTTCGTAAAGCTTAGAGTTTAGGGTATCAAGACTATTATGGTGGCTAGTATTACATGGTTTCATAAGTTTGCCATAGCATTGTGCGTATAGTTTATGATTGTATATATTTCCATAACCACAATACTTAGTATTGTTTTAGGATGGTCATATCAAGGCATCAACTTTAAACCATGCACATAAAATCATGTGATTGATCATTGAATTATTTCCAACCTATGGATTTCATGCAAGCTAGAATAATTATGTATGATTTTAACATCAGGTTTATGCACTTAGTATTTATATAGGTTTGTGTATATAGTTCCAACCTTAGTGTATACATTTAGACATGATACGTATCATTATTCCACATAATAGCTTTGCATAAAGAATATGTATTGGTATCATAAGAGCATCATATAGTTTATATGGACTATATAAATATATAATCACATAGGTATTGCAACTATTACTTTTAAAATGGGAAATAATATATAATCCTCTCCATAGTTTGGAAGAGATTATATAGTATAGAACTATACAAATTTTTCCTTACCATTGATATAAAAATCATAGGTTGCAATTACATAAACGTTTATCCAATACAACTGTTGTTACGACATGATGGAAGAAGTCGATTAATGTCAACAAAATACATGAGAAGAATTGGCACAACAGATATTCTTCTACCAATTCATAGTAATATTTTAAAAGGTCATTATAGTGTTGTAAGTGGAATTGAAAACACTTATGAAGACTGCTCTTGGAATCTCTTTGTCTTACCTGTCCATTGCAAGTAGAATTTTGGAACGTTAGCTAGTAATTAGCTAAGTAAGCGCCGGGGCTCTTCAAGGACCCCTTCATCACAGAAAAAAAAACGATCTTTTAGTATCTAGAAAAACAAAAATGCATAACATAGAACGAACTTGACATTATGCACACAAACAAGTAAGTTCAACTTTCGACATTAATGTGACGATAAGGATTTACGACTTTTGGAGACATTATTTAATCTAACAACTGTTAATACATCTAGTGTGATTCATTGAGTAAATTAAAACTATTAGTCACTGATGTTAGTTGTTATGAATTGTTATCATTAAGTACACTATTTAGTGTTTAGTCATGCTGAAGTTGACATCTTTAGCCAAGCGACACAAGCATTTATTGCTATTTAAAATTTTTAAATTTGAATGAATTTTTGGGGATTTTACATGTGGTATCAGAGCGCAAGTTCAAATACTAGGCATGAAGTGGCTCATGCGCGCAAATTAAAATCTATAACAGAATTACAAATTACTGATTTAATTTATTTTGTTTTCAGTTTCAACATTTTATAATTTGAGTCTGCAGGTATGGAAGGACCAACAGAGTCAGCTGAGGACAGGTTCCTTAAGAACGAACATCTTAATAATGAACGAAGACACATAAACACATAAAATTTATTTGTCGAATTGAATAATAATTCATTTGAATTATTAAGGATTGTAAAGGATTTAAAAATTGAGATAAAAACAGTTAAGGAATAAAACGAACGAATCCTGAAAGCTCAAGAGGAGCTGAATCACAACCTGCTGAATAATCTTCATAAAAATGATCAAGATAACGAAACAACAAATAATGTTGAATTTGAAACAATGTCCTATCAACGTAAGGATAAAAAGATAAAATTAACTGATTATGACAACAATTCATCTTCTAAATCTGATGAAAGGGTACACAGGAAAAAACAAAATTACTCTAGTGATAGTAGTGACAGTGACTGCTACGCTAAGAAAAAGAAGTACAGGCCCTATGAAGAAATTTCTTGCGAGTTTAAAAAGATCAAACCTCCAACTTTTAATGGAGAAACAGAAAAGAGTGAGATAGATGAAACATGGTTGTCCGGGATGAATAAGTATTTCCAGATTAATAATTATTCAAGTCACCTAAAAACTAAAATGGCAATTTATAATTTAACTGGAAAAGCAGACATCTAGTGGCAAGATCTGAAAAGAGTTAAAGGTTTAAAAGAGAAAAGTGTAAATTGGAGTAATTTTAAGAAGTACTTTAAAATAAAATTTATGTAAGAACAGTATTATGAGGAACGAGCTAAGGAGTTTTATGAGTTAAAGCTGGTTTCCATGGATATGAGAGAGTTCTGCAACAAGTTTATGAATTTATTAAGGTATGTACCTTATTTCGTTGAAGAAAATCCCAAGGTACAAAGGTTTCTGAGCTGCTTTCCCTCTCACATAAAAGACATATTTGAATATGATAGTCTTTGAACTCTTGAAGAGGCCAGTAGAAAGGAGAACATCTGTTTTGAACATAATAAGAGAAGAGAAGGCATACCAAGTTGGAAAGCAAAAAGGCCTAACAACTTTGAGTAGGGGAAGAAGCAATTTTATTTTAATTGTAATTTCAGTAATAATAATTCACGTAATTATTCTAACAGAATTTTTTTAGGAAATAATGCAGCAAGTAATACACAGTCCAAATTTACAGTTGCAAGGAAAAGTGAACCACCTAAAAGCTTTGTTAAGAATAATGAACAGAAAGAACTTGTTAAGTGTTGGGAATGTCAGGGACCTCACTATGCATCAAACTGTCCACTCAGAAAGAAGGTTGTCAACAACATCCATACTATACAGGAGTATGCTACTGTTGGTGACTTAGCAAGGGAGATGCCCAGGATAAATGCAACTTTAGAGAACATACAAGCTGATCATCAAACTTCCATGGTGGAAGTGGAAGGTATGCTGAAAAATAAACCTATTTCTATTCTGATTGATCCAGGGGCAAGTCTTAGCTATATTTCGCCTGATTTAGTTAAATGTTGCAATCTGAAAGTAGAGAAGTTTGATAAATCATGGTTGGTTCAATTAGTTACTGGCACAAAAAGAAAGGTGACTGATTATGTGAAAGAATGTGAATTGTTGATGAATCAGTTTAGGACTCATGTTAAACTGAATGTGTTACCTTTAGGATCTTATGACGTTCTGATTGGAATGGATTGGTTAGAAAAGCATAGAGTTGTACTAAATTGCTTTGAAAAGACTTTTACTTGCTTAAATGATGCTTTTGAAACTGTAACGGTAAAAGGGATACCTAGAAAAATATCTGTTAGGCAAATTTTTGCTTTACAAGTTAAGAAAGCTATTCGAAAGGGGTGTAAGTTGTTTGTTGTAAACGTAATTAATAATGAACATTCCACTAATGAAGATAAGTTAAAGCTGGAAGACATACCCATTCTTAAGGAATTTTCTGATGTATTATTGGAAGAAATTCCAGGACTACCTCCGAAAAGGGAACTCGATTTCACCATTGAGTTAGTACTAGGAGCGGTACCAAACTCAAAGGCTCCTTACAAAATGAATATTCTGGAGCTTAATGAACTTAAGTCACAGCTTAAAGAATTGATTGATAAAAATTATATAAGACCCTGTGTGTCTCCATGGGGAGCACCTATAATTTTTGTTAAAAAGAAGGATGGAACTATGTGTTTATGCATAGATTATCGCCAGCTTAATAAAATGAACATAAAGAACAAGTATCCTCTACCCCGCATTGACGATCTGTTTGATCAATTGCGCAGTGCAACGATTTTCTCTAAAATAGATTTAAGGTCGGGGTACCACCAAGTCAGAATTAAAGATGAGGACATCTTTAAGACTGCGTTCCAAACTCGCTATGGCCATTACGAGTTCAGGGTTATGCCTTTCAGGCTGACCAACACTCCCGCAGTCTTCATGTGTTTAATGAACAATGTGTCGTGTTACACACGTACTTGGATAAATTTGTAGTGGTTTTTATTGATTATATTCTAATTTATTCTAAGACGAAAGAGGAACACGACGAACATTTAAAGATAATTTTACAAGCGTTAAGGGAACACCAACTGTACGCTAAGTTCAGCAAATGTGATTTTTATAAAGATAAAATTCAGTACTTAGGGCATGTGATATCCAAGGATGGGATTGCAGTAGACCCAGACAAGATAAAAGTAATTAATGAATGGCCTGCCTCGAAAGACGTAACTGGTGTACGATATTTTATGGGAATTACAGGTTATTACCGTAATTTTATTGAAGGATTTTATAGAATAACAAATCCTATAACATCCTTACAAAAGAAAGGTAAAAAGTTTGTATGGGATCAAAAGTGTGAAGAAAGCTTTAAGAAACTAAAAGAATTATTAACAACAACACCCATTCTAAAAATTGTTGCTCCCAACAAGGATTTCATTGTATGCACGGATGCATGCAATGAAGGACTTTGCGGGGTCTTAACACAAGAAGGTCACGTAATTGCATATGAGTCTCGGAAGTTAAAGATTCATGAAAAGAACTATGCAACTTACGACCTCGAGTTGGCTGCTATAATACATGCATTAAAAATGTGGCCCGACATCATTTAATTGGAAGAAAATTTATCTTAATGACTGATAATAAAGGATTAAAATACTTGTTGGATCAACCGAATCTGAACGCAAGGCAAGCTAGGTGGCTAGCTTTCCTTAGCGAGTATGATTTCGAGATCCAACACATAAAAGGAAAGAAAAATAAGGTTGTTGATGCATTAAGCAGAAATGCAAAAGTAAGTTTTGTTTCAGCAATCAGCACGTATAAAACTGATCTGGAAAATCAGATTAAGGAAAGAATCAGAATGGATGTAAAATATCAGAATTTACTTAATAAAATCGCTAAAGATAATGTTGAAAATTGTATAAAAGATTTTAGAATTGATGAAAGAGGGTTATTACTGTATAAAAACAGACTTTATGTTCCTAATGTTGCTGAAATTAAGTTGTTGATTTTGAATGAATTTCATAAAAGTCCATACTCAACACACCCTGCTTACCAAAAGACGATAACTATGCTGCGAAAAGATTATTTTTGGCCATGTATGAAAAGTGAAGTAGCTGAATATATTGCTAGGTGTATAGAGTGTCAGCAAGTAAAGGCTGAACACCAACACCTAGCTGGATTATTGTAGCCACTACCTATTCCAGATTGGAAGTGGGACAAAATTAGTATTGATTTTATTACTGGGTTACCTAAAAACCAGAAACAGAATGATTCCATCATGGTAGTTGTGGACAAGCTCAGCAAAGCAACCCATTTCATACCTGTTAAGACAACTCACAAGGCTGCTAACATTGCTGAAATTTTTATGAAGCAGATTTTTCGTTTGCATGGTTCCGAAAGTTATCATTTCTGATAGAGACTCAAAGTTTACAGGAAATTTTTGGAAATATTTATTTAAAGGTTTAGACACTACTTTGAATTTCAGTAAATCATTTCACCCACAAACAGATGGGCAGACTGAAAGACTTAATCAAATTCTTGAGGACATGCTAAGAATGTATGTTAGAGACCAGCCAGGTAAATGGGAGGATTATTTACATCTTGCTGAATTTGATTATAATAACTATTATCAAGCTTCAGCAAAGCTGAGTCCCTTTGAAATTTTATATGGCAGAAAATGCAATACTCCTATCTCTTGGAGTAATCTAGTTGACATGTTAATGTTAGGACCTAATTTGTTAAGAGAATTGGAACTAACCGTGAAATAGGTTCAAGGCAATTTGAAAATTGCACAAGATAGACAGAAAATTTAGGCAGATCTGAAAAGAAATCAGAAAGAGTTTCAGGTTGGTGAACAGGTGTTCCTCAAGGTAAAACCTAAGAAAAGCTCCCTAAGACTGGGAAGCTGTGCTAAGTTAGCACCTAGGTATTGTGGACCTTTTGAAATCTTGTCCAGAGTAGGACCAATGGCATATCAGTTGGCATTGCCACTAAATCTTAAAGTACATAATGTATTTCACATCTCTCTTTTGAAAAAGTATGTGCATGAAACCACTCATGTGATTAAATGGAATGATGTACAGGTGGAACTAGAAGGAGAGTTTCTGGTGGAACCGGACTGTATCCTCGACAAGAGGGAAATTTTACTTCATAATCGTACAAGAGGGACAGGTTAAGGTGCAGTGGAAGCACCTTAGTCCGGACAAAGCAACTTGGGAATTGGAAAGTAATATGCGGGTGGCATATCCAATGTCGTTCCAGGAGGAACAAGAGGATGATGAATAAAGAAACATCGATGACGATGTTGAACTTAAGAGGGGGTGTTTGTCACATACCCAAGTTCTAGACATTTTATGTTATTAAGAAAACATTATGTTTTATTTTTATTTTAAAGTTTTATGACTATTGATCAAGTGGGGTCATGGATGACTGTATTTAATTACTATGAATATTTTATTATAAATAAATAAAAGTGGAGACAAATATCCAAAGGACACTGTTGAATGAGTGTTCACTAACCCACTAGGGGGAATGGACTGTGGTGGAGAGAAAATTGACTCTTGGTAGCATCCTCAACTCACTTCTAACTGTTGCATGGGGAACTTCCCTATTTTTATGGTCATGTTCCCCAAGAAAGTGGAACTGAGCAGGTGACTCATTTACTGAATAAATTGACCAAAATACCTAGGCATGCTATTTATCTATCCATCAAATTTAGCAGGAGGCTATTCATTCTTACCTTGTGATAATTTTTGTGCACAAGAGATTTGATGAGGGGAAAGTTAGAAATGATTGAGTGAATTAAGACTGCATTCTGAACTAGTGCAGCCACATTGCTGAGTTCAATATTGCTAAAGGCAGGGAGTGCTTCTGCTAAGTACTACTGCTGAGTTGCAAGGGAATTTATTCCATTATTCCACACAACATACTCGTCTTAGTGGTTCAGTGAACAGTCTCAGGGGTCCTAAGGAAAGTAAATTGGCTGCCTTTAGGAGTTGGTTGGGTGGAACGGGCTCCTTGGACTGTTTGTTTCTTCTTCTACAAATTCCAGGTTCAATTTGTGTTATCTTTTTTACATCAGTCAAACTTTTTACTCCAGACCTGATATTATTATGCTGTTAACTTCCTACATTTTCTTAATTAGTATGAACTGCTAACAATTATTTATTCTGCAATTTATCTTTTCTAAAGGTCTTTATAGCTGACTATGTTAAAACTGTAAACTGAATGATTGAGATAAAATTCTTCCCTGCATTTTTCCACACATTGTTTAAATGTCATACTCTAATACAAGGAAGATAGAATTAAAATAGATGAGAATTGTAGTTCTATACATAGATTCAAAGTGATTCAATTTGTAAACAAATCTATTTATTTATAGAGAAATTACAGAATTTATTTTAGTACAAATAAAAAGTTTACTTCAGTAAATAACTATCTGATATATTTCTACTTTAGTATAGTTACAAAAATACTATTTATGCATTCAAATGATCTCACACATCAAAGGTTTATATTTGGTTATAGTAATGTAAAAATCAGTGTCAAATGAATTACTTCTAAGTATTTCTCTTATCTCTTTTCCTTTAGTGTTTCACATAAGTATTGCATTTTTCATGTATATTTTGCAAAGAAAATAATCCTAAAACAAACAATAAATTTAACATCGAATTTCATGGTATTAGCATCAACCAAAACAAGAGTTTAGTATTATAGTAAGGAAATATAAAAAGAATATATTACTGTATACACAACTACAATATAATACACAGGTATTAACATATCATCAGAGTTCTTATTATTACTTAAGATAATCTAGGCTTGAAACCAAATGATTTATTTACCTATTAATATTATTATACATTGCACAAAATTTTTATCGAACAAGTTCTGAGTTTCCTTTTCTTAACATCGCCGAAAATGCCGAGAGAAAATCCACAGGCTCGACACCTTCATAAATTAACTTAGGAAGTAACCACATCCTTAAATACTCTTTAAACATTACTGTATCTCAAGACATGATTGGGATTTCGATCCTCAACCAAAACCCTAAACCACAAAAACGCAGTAATTTAGCAAGGTTTAAACACCTAGACTCACGACTATTCCATTTGGTTACATTGTAAAAACAAAACATCTCATCATTGTTATCGGGCCATGCCCTAACCATAAACATTAGCAGAACAGTGAACCGTGTCTTGCGAAATTGCTTGGAAACATTTAAAATCCATTAACTTATAGGATTACACAAACAATTGAAGAAAAAGTAAATCGTTGTGAATCCAACGAGAGCCATGAGGCTCGGGAGCGAAACCCTCCGATTCAAAGCTTTATTTCGGCACCATTTCTAGGTGCAATATTATCAACAGTAATATCAACTGAGAGTTGTTATTTTTCAAAATCGAAATCACTTAGGATTTACAAACCGGCACTACTGCCTTGAAAACTTTCACTACTTTTCTTCTTCTACATCAGTTTTTCAGTGTGAAGAGCCAAGGAGGTGCCACCGAGGCTTACCGGTTATCAAGAACCTTTCTCTCTCGATGACTAGCATCAATCCCACCTTCGCCAAGTTTCACCTGCCAACATTTTTGTAACGAAGGTAAAAACTGGAAGCATAAAGTTTAAAAATAAATTGACAATTGATAACTACTGTAAAAATGAAATCGTGGAAGTTAAATAATTTACCTGTCTTCTATTTTATTGAAAGATTGGTTCCTGCATTATCCACCGTAGGAGCTTAACGCACCACTCGAACCGCTAGAAGTGCCCGACGTTGTTCGTTGGTATTGCCAAAGAACAACCAAACCCTTAACACCTTCAAACACTCAGCATTTTTATGAGTTAGGTCCACATTGCTTCTTTCTAGAAAAACTAGAGTTACCAGACTATGCAAAACACTGCCACCATTGACATACTGGTGCAAGACCCTATTAACAACATGTTATTGTATCACAACTTCCACACATTACAGTTTAAAGTAAATCCTGCGCTATACACTCTCGTCACAACACTCTTACAACCAAGTTGTAGGTAGGAGGTCGCCCTATCAAACCCTGGGAAGGCTAAAATTGGAAAGAAGTTGCAAATCCCGGAGAATTGAAGAGCATGTCGGCCTCCTTCCCACTCACTCTTTCCAAATGAGTGCTACCAGCGTAATCGTAATGTGGTATAGTGGAAAGGTTAAGGTTTATTCCCAAAACCCGAGAGCACTTGTAGATCGACGGTGAATATCCAGCCACCCAGGCTTCCAACAAATACGATCACCAACTGCTTTAAATGGAATTAATCACCATAGACTTCAATATCCTATTCGCTTGCCAACTCCTACATCCAGCTAACACTCTACTCTGTAAAACCATGTACAGCTCGGCGATCTCTATACGTTGTTTCACGTGAAGTTGGCCACGAAGTCAGCGAGGGAACAATCCACTATAAGAACTTTTATGAAGGAATTAATACCCGTCTTTGGTTGGAGGACCTTCCAGTGCATACAAACACTATAATATTAATTACCATAAATTCTTTCATTACCGATTCGTAAAGCTTAGAGTTTAGGGTATCAAGACTATTATGGTGGCTAGTATTACATGGTTTCATAAGTTAGGCTTAATGCCATAGCATCGTGCGTATAGTCTATAATTGTATATATTTCCATCACCACAATACTTAGTATTGTTTTAGGATGGTCATATCATGGCATCAACTTTAAACCATGCACATAAAATCACACGATTGTTCATTGAAATATTTCCAACCTATGGATTTCGTGCAAGGTAGAATACTTATGTATGATTTTAACATAAGGTGTATGCACTTAGTATTTATATAGGTTTGTGTATATAGTTCCAACCTTAGTGTATACATTTAGACATGATACGTATCATTATTCCACATAATAGCTTTGCATAAAGATTATGCATTGGTATCATAAGAGCATCATATAGTTTATATGGACTATATAAATATATAATCACATAAGTATTGCAACTATTACTTTTAAAATGGGAAATAATATATAATCCTCTCCATAGTTTGGAAGAGATTATATAGTATAGAACTATACAAATTTTCCCTTAGCATCAATATAAAAAACATAGGTTGCAATTACATAAACTTTTATCCAATACAACTGTTGTTACGACATGATGGAAGAAGTCAATTAATGTCAACAAAATACTTGAGTAGAATTGGCAGAGCAGATATTCTTCTACCCATTCATAGTAATATTTTAAAAGGTCATTATAGTGATGTAAGTGGAATTGAAAACACTTATGAAGACTGCTCTTGGGATCTCTCTGTCTTACCTATCCATTGCAAGTAGAATTTCTGGAACTTTATCTAGTAATTAGCTAAGTAAGCATCGGGGCTCTTCAAGGACCTCTTCATCACAGAAAAACAATCTTTTAGTATCTAGAAAAACAAAAATGCATAACATAGAACGAACTTGACATTATGCACACAAACAAGTAAGTTAACTTTCGACATTAATGTGACGATAAGGATTTACGACTTTTGAAGACATTCTTTAATCTAACAGCTATTAATACATTTGGTGTGATTCATTGAGTAAATTAAAACCGTTAGTCAGTGATGTTAGTTGTTATGAATTGTTGTCATTAAGTACACTGTTTAATTTTTAGTCATGCTGAAGTTGACATCTTTATCCAAGCGACACAAACATTTATTGCTATTTAAAATTTTTAAATGTTAATGAATTTTTGGGGATGTTACATTGGTGGAGTAGCTGCCCTGCTTTGACAACCAGATATAGTTAGATATTCTACTGCTGGGTTCTCTTAACTTATGTGTCCATGATACGATCAGTGGTTTCCTATTCCATGAAGTCAGGTTTAATCTTTGTAGGTGTTAATTGCTCTGCCACCTCCAATGTGTCCAACAATGGTGGAAAAGATGGGCGAAGGAGCTCCACATTAAATACTGGGTGCAAGACAAGGAATGTAGGTATGATTAATTTGAAGGAATTCTCATTGACTGCCTTGGTTATGGTGTAAAACCCATATCGAAGTGGAAAATTCTTATGATGAGGTTACGTGAGCCTCTCTTTCTACAAATGCAGCCAAACCTTATCACCCACCTCGACCTTGTGTGGATCCCAATGTTGGTCATGTTGTTGCTTGTACTTGGTATTGTCTCTTTCCAAAATGTCATGGAACTGTTGCAAGATGTGATGGATTCATTCAAAAAATCTGGTGGCCTTATCAGCCTCAGTCTGAGCATGGGAAGATTCATCTTGTGTGGATGCAATGGGCATAGATACATCAATCGGGGCCAATGGTTGGAATCCCAGGAACACCTGAAAAAGGTTATGGTTGGTAGATCTATGAAGGGATCTATTATAGCCATGATGAGCATATAATGGAAGTCTCTCATCCCATGTGCAAGGATGCTTAGAATTGTACATTATCAGAATACGCATAATCATCCGGTTGACTACCTCTATCTGTCCATTAGTCTCGGGGTGGAAGGATGTTGATTTGGTGAGCTTGATATCCATCAATGAACATAGGTTACACCAGAAGGTGCTTAGGAACTTGATATATTGATATGAAATGTTAGTCTGTGATATCTTGAAATGAACCCAAACAAGATCGAAGAAGAGCTTAGTAGTGGCTTTGGCGGAGATGGTCTTCTTACAAGCAGGTCGAATGGCCATCTTAGAGAAGCGATTGACGACCAAAAACACATAGTCATTACCATACTTGGTTGAAGGTAGTCCTGACATGCAATCCATTCAAATTGATTAACATGTCCCATTCGAAGTAGGAAGAGGGGTATACAACCCTTGCTTCTTAATGGAAGGTTTCATGATGGTGAAGGAAGTGCATGATCTGATATATCTGCCGACATCTTGTCGGAGCTTGGAAAAAAAAAAAACTTCTGCAATACCACCACTAAATTTTTGGTGCCAAAGTTCCCCACTACCTGACTGTAATGTGCTTCCCAAATCATCTTCGCATGCTCGCTTCAAGGAACATAGAGATGGCCCAGGTGGCCTACCAATTCTTCCCAGAGATGGAAGTTTGTCATTTGTGTGCCTACACATAGTGCTTGATAGGTGGGAGAAAATTCAGTATCACTATCATATAGTTGAGGCCACTCCGAGGTCTCATGGCCACGAGAGTTGAGAACCATGGTCAATGATCTTACTGGAGGTCGACTAAGGAAATCAATGACTTGATTGGTTCTTACCTTATTATATTTAATGTTTAGGTAAAATTGCTACAAGTATGTGGACCACAATTGGTGGCAGTCATTATGTAACTTTCCTTGTATTTTCATGAACTACATGGGCTTGTGATCAATGTGAATGACCGTCTCTTTACCTAGGATGTAATTCTTTCATTGGTAGGAGGATCAGATAATGGAATACATTTCTTAGTCATAGGTGGGGTACTTGCAGACTACATCTGAAATTGTCTCACAGTGATTCGCCACTGGATGGCCTTTCTGAGTGAGGACTGTGCCAATAGCATAATCTGAAGCATCTGTCTTAATTTCAAAGGGCTATTGCAGATCTGGTAAGGTAAGGACATGTACTGAACATAAATTTTTCTTCAGTTCCTCAAATTCTTGCTATTGTGGCTTGGACCAAACAAACTTCACCTTAGACCCACCCTTGGTCACGTGGCCAAGGGACTAACCAATATTAGAGAATCCAAACACAAACTTACGATCGAATTTGGAAAGGACTAGAAAGCTGCAAAGCTCTGTGAGAGTTGTCAAGGACAACCAGTCGCAAATGGATTGTATCTTGGCCTAATTTTCATGCACACCATGTTCATCCATGATGTATCCTAGATAATTAATCCTCTATATGCCAAATGAGCACTTCTCTAGATTGGCATATAACATGTGTTGTCGTAGGGTGATGAGGACCCAATGGATATGCTACAAATGTTCTTCCCATGCTCTGTTGTAGAGGAGGATACCATATAGATATATGACCAGAAAAGAGTTGGTGAATGGTCAGAGAATATCATCCATCATCCTCATGAAAGTTTCTGGAGAATTAGTCAAGCCAAAAGGAATGTCCAACCACTTGAAAAGACCTTCCCAAGATTTGAAGTCATTCTTCCAGACATTGGCCTACTCAATTGGCACCTAATGATAGCCAGACTTCATATCAATATTACTAAAATATTTGGCACCCTTGAGCTGGTCAAGAAGGTCATTGATCCAAGGAATGAGATACCAATTTTGGACTGTGATTTTTTTTAGACCTATGTAATCAATACAGAGTCACCATGTCCCATCTTTCTTCTGTACCAACACAATTGGACTCCCACAAGGTGAAGAGATGGGTCGAATGTGCCCTTTCTGGATTATTTCTTGAATACAACGTTTGATTTCTTCATTTTCCATAAGGGAATGCATGTATACCGACCCATTAAGTAAAAGCGCTCCAGATATCAAATCAATGGAATGCTTGACCTGGCAATGTATTGGCACCCCGACGAGTGTGGTGAAGATTTTTCTGTATGCTTTCACGATCTTGTCCACCTGTTTATGTTGTGTAGAGGGATCCCATGTAGAGGTAGTGGAAGTTATTGTGATATTTCATTCACCCTTGGAACGAATCATGAAGAGGACAAATTTCCATTAGGGGAATTTTGAGGTCTAAAATGGACCTCTTAAGAAATATAATAAAATATTGTGAGTTTGTCATTTTGTGAGGAAGATGTATTTACAACTCACCTCTTGCACTATAATTCATGTAACTATGGTTAAGTTAAAGTGAAAAAATGTGTACAAATAAAATTAATAAAAATCCTCTTTGATATGACTAGAAACATGAATATTTTTTAATACATAAATGTACTAAAATAAAGTACTCATAAAATAAAATAGTTTACTTTTAAATTTTAAACCTAAATTAAACTTTAATAAATAAATTATAAATTATACTTATATAAAATAATTCATATTAATAATTATTTATTTTAAAATATATTAACTTATTCAATATAAAATTATAATCTATATTAATAAATTAAATCTAACATCACATATATTTATTATAACATATCATATACTTTATTATAAATTTATAATACCACTTTATAATATGTATTATAAGTTTATAATAATATTTATTATAACACACTTTACAACTAGTTTTAATAACTTTATTCATACACTACTTATTATAATATAATATAACTCAATACAAAAATTTATAATAACATTTCCATATGTTATAACCATAAACACACTACAATACTTCATACATTATAACTAAGAATTAGTTCATGTTATAACCTTAAGTTAAGATAAATATTCACTATATAAGAAACTATAATTCGTTTCCCACGTTATAACCATAACATACTCTACAATAAGTTATGATAATTTTTTCATACGTTATAATAAAAATATTATCTTATAAATGTTTAGGATTGAGAAAAGTTATGTAAGTACTAGGTACATCATACATGTTGTATCCACGAAACGATTCAACAGTACGTATTCATTATTTCGTCGTTTTTAGATTTAAGTTTGATTTTTTAATTGTTTATATATTTTAATATTCAAAAGTAAAATTAATTTAAAGTAAAAGTATTAAGTACAAATATATCAAACTTATAAGTATTTTTTTCATTATGAGTATGGTTAATATTGGATTTTCATCTACCATTTAGAGTTTGACAAGCAGGTAACTTTAACTCCAACAATGCCATCTCAACCATAAGAGACGATGTCATTCTCTAGAATCTTATTGGTTCTTATAAAGTTGATTTGATAGTACATTTTTTATTTGGAGGCCCATTTTTTACGTCAAAATTCCCCTAATAGGCTAGTCTGGGAGATTACCTTCTTCAACTGCTTAGTAGTATTGAAATACACTATAGTTGTGGCAATTGTCTCTGGTATCCTGTAAAGTTGTTTTCCCAAAGTAACAATGACACTATGAGGCCTAAATTCATACCCATCATGACGTTTCCACATATATGGTTGTCCTAAAAGAACATCACAAACTTCAAGTGGGGAAACATCACACATTACCTCATCTTTGAAGGGCTTGATGCCATAGGGTAGGCGACATTGTTGACTGATGTGGATGTCCTACCCCTAGTTGAGCCAACCAATTTGTTAGGGTTGCGGGTGTGGTGACGTTGGCAACTTCAACTGTTTGATGACCTCTGTCGAAATTAGGTTCTTTTGGATTCCACTATCAACAATGAAATGTAGTGCAGTTCCCTTGACCCACATTTGTGAGTGGAAAAGGCATTCTCCTTCCTCCGGCTCCTCTGGTTCATCGAGATGGACCTTTGTGGCAATGATGGTAACACTGGATTCTACATCGATGATTCTATTTCCCTTGTCTGTGACTGGGATGCTAGGTTCGACATCAGAGTCGGAAACATGATCTGACTCTAAAGCCTCGATCTTGGCCACCAATGACTTCTTTGAGCGACATTCATCAGTGTTGTGTTAGGGGCTCTTATGGAACTCACACCATTTCCCAGTGTCCTTCTTTGTCTTCCCATTACCTTTCTTTACTTGTGATTTGGACTATTTGTCCTTACTATGCCCTTTGTTTTGTGGCCTAGGGTTTCCCTTTCCTTGCTGCTGCGATGGATTCACAAACTAAAACTCTTGCTTATTCATCTGCTTAAATTTTTGCTTGATTGTGCTAGAATATCGATAAGTGATGCCTAATGACAAGATGTCTAGGAATTCCATTTCAGTTTGGATGTACCTATGTAGGCCGCTACAATATTTTAGAACTAGGTGTCACTCGGAGTCCCTAATACTAAGCTTTGTGTGCAAGGTATGGAAGATGTTAGTGTACTCCAATACCATTTGGTCCCTCTCCTACCGTAAAGTGGTCCATTTTGTGTATTGGTCGTCATAGCTTCCAATGGGATAGTATTGTTTCTTGAGGGATTCCACAAAAGATGCTCAAGTGGGTTCCCCCCCAAATATATCAATCCCGTATGTGGTGTTTTTCTCAAAATAAGTGTCCAACCATTCTTTCACAAGTGGCACCGCCTTAAGGAGTGCAAATATGATCTTTTCTATATTAGAGAAATATCCTTCTAGCAAACTCAACCATCTATCTAGGGTATCAACATCTATCTAACCTTCAAATACATGAATATCAAAGTAAACTTGTACCTTGAAGGGTGTGGCTTCTTTGAAGTAACTACTTCTACTTGATGATCCCTTTGATGTTGCTAGCATATGTCGAAGGATTTGGGTGAAATGATCCATCATCTCATTCCTCTGTTGTGTGAGGTTTTCCTCGAGAAACATCTTGATAGGATCTCTTGCTCCATCATCTCCTTTTTCCTCGGCCATGGGGAGCAGTTTGGGGCACTGAGGGAAGTATTCAACAAGTTCATTTAGTTCAATACCCAACTATTTTTATTTTGACCTCGTCAGGGACATGCATGGAGAAATAACGAAATAGAAGACTACTCTAATACCATTGAGCTTGATTTATGTGAGAACAAAATCAAAGAACATATAGAGAACCACATACAAAGATATATTGCAAGGAACAAAATGATCATGGAAAATTTTAGGAGCTAATCTTAGCCCATGGGCTAAATTTAGGGGTTTTTAAATTTTAATGGGCTATTTTTTTAGTAAACACCAATTAGGTATGATTATCCCACATTTTATTTATTTATTTTTAATGAATATGAGGTTAGCCCCATCGAATTTAAAAAGGGGATCCAAGACAACAATTTCGCCCCTCTAAAAATGGATTTAAGCATGTGTTCGACCACCAAAATCGGTAGGAAGTTCCCATTCGCCCCCAATATCCATAAATTGTAGTTTCTAGTGGCTCTTTTTCCTTCTATTGACCATGGAAATCAGAGTCAGAGTTACCTTCGTCCATATTTTATGGGTTCAATCTCGTTTGGTAAGTTGCTTAATTTCCACGTGAGAAGGGAAGTTCATATTTACTATCAGGCCTTATAGCGACCCATTTGCATCTAGGAGAGTTATACATCCCATTAACTTGGATCCAAAATTTCCCCAAGAAACATGGGGATTGTGAATCTTGCGATCGACGATGCGGTAATACCATTTTTGTGGGTGTTTGGGACATCATGCCTAGGGGCTGGGATTTCATTCATAGCTTTGTATTTGGGCATGACTTTCCAATGAGAAACTTGCTGAAAGATTCTCCCAGACATCACAAGGTTTTATAATTTAGTGAAACATTCACCAATATTTTACAAGTTATAATTTAGTGAAATATTTTCCAATATTTTACAAGATTATATAATTCAATGAGAAATTCACCAAAAAATTGTATATACATAATACACGGGGGGTTCACTAGCCAGGAAATTTCATATCACGTCCATTCATATTGGGGGTTTGAATACTCCTAAAAACCTCAAAAATATATTTCCTCATATTAAGGGGTCAAGGGGTTTTGTTAATTTGACATAGTAATATAAATATTGGGGGTTATGTTATTTGGGTGGGCTGTGGAATAACCTCCAAATCATGGGATGTATACATACCTTCAAATCATGGGCTCAATTCAGACCTCCAAATCGTGGGTTGGATTCATACCAGTCCTATTTTTTGAGAAGGAATAACCTCCAAATCGTGGGCTGGATTCATACCAGTCCTATTTTTTGAGAAGGAATAACCTCCAAATCGTGGGTTGGATTCATACCTCCAAATCATGGGATGGATTCATATAAGTCCTAACTACTGCTGATGAATAACCTCCAAATCATGGGATGGATTTACACCTCCAAATTATTGAACTTATAAAGTCTTATTTTTTTAAGAATAATTTTCTTCATGAATGGGATTTATATAAACTTTCATTGGCCCTAGGGCCATGAAAATGGGTAGTAAAAAAATCATAAGAAAATAATAAAATTCATAAATGTGATCTTCCCCTTGGTGATATGTGCTCTTAAATTCCTAGTCAACTGTGTCTCCATCCATAAATGTGTTATATCCTTTTAAATTATTAGTGTTGTTTGAATAATTTAATGTGGTATGTGCCTCCATTTAGTTGTTGAAGTTCACATTTTTATGATGCAAGCAATTTTCTCATGCATATTTTGTCACCCATTGAATTCCTTGTGGGGCCTTCATAGTTTGCTATTTATTTTATACCACTTGCAGTCCGGTTGGGAAGGTAATGTTCGGGAAACTTCTGGCTCCATAGTTTTTTATATCTATAGATGTGTAAATCGACCTATTCAAATTTTCTACTAAGTTGCAACGAACTCAACAATTGAACTTATTTTTTCATTTTTGCATGAAGTATGATTTACATTTATGTGGCTGCTACAAATTTAAAAAAGACAAAAGAACAACCATCCTCTAAAAGCACGTATCCAAAAAAAGATTATTTTTTATTCACATAATGGCCAATTCATGTAGAATAAATTAAAAAAAAAAACATATTTCATCTCTTAGATATCTGCATACTTTCCTTTGCATTTGTTCTTAAACATTTATATATACTTTTCTTTTGCAAAAAAACAAAAACAAAAGAGGATTGAGAGAAATCCAATGCTCAATGGTTGTTTCAATCAAACATTGCTCCATGCAACCAAAAAAAGTGAGTTCAATCTTTCTTGGCTCATTGGAACCAAGAAAAGTTAGATCAATCTTTCTTGACTAATTATTTCATTCAAATTTTTGTATTCTTCTTTAACATTTTCACATTGCCAATTAGGATCAGTTGTTAGATTGAGTTATGTTTGGCACATTCATAACAGTAATTTTAATTCTTATATGCAAGGCATCTATCTTAACATTGTATTGGAACTGCCATGAACGTAAGTGAAAATAAAGCCCCAAGAGTTAGCTCAATCGGTCGAGCATCCGTAGTTAGGCCTCCCAGCATGTGAGGTCACGGGATCCATTCTCCTCGACACTCTTGGGGTTAGGTACGCAAAATGTGCCGAGGGTGTGAAGGCCCCTTCGGGTGGGCCCGCCAGCTATTATTTCGTGGACGTAGCGATGCCGGCCGGTGGGACCGGTACGTGAACCACATTGAAAAAAAAAAAGGTGAAAATATAAATCCTTATTTACATAACCTATGTGTTATCGTTACCATGAAATGGAATCATATAAGTTTCACCATATCTATATTTTTATAACTATTGCATGCTTGAAACTTAATAATGGAGATTTTTCCCTCTGCTATAAAGATAAAAAAACTAGATATAACCCAAGAAAATGTAACTAAACGTTGTTAATTCTCTTGCTTGCAAGAATAAATGTATAGGAAGTGGAGGCAATTAATTGCATCTTATGAATGAACCAAATCCAAGCTATGTATATGATCATATGGTGTTATTGGAAAGTAAGAGGAACTTTTCTATGTTCATTTGGGTTCAAACATCAATGATGTATGTTTTGATGGGAAGGTAGGGAATTCCATCCATGCAAGGGTTTCAATTTTTCATTTTTATGGAGATTAATTTATTAAGCTTATAGAAAAAATGAGCTCTCTATGTCTATACTTGTATTTACGTGATATAAAATTGATAGATTGACAGGATGTGGTGTGAAACATCTACAATCCTCATCTTTTCTAAGCATTGCACTGACTATTGGACTATCAGTCTTTTACATTCTTTGTTACATTGATATCTAAGTTGACTAGGTTTCCTTTTACGCATTTTTCCTTTCCCGTTACTATTTCGTTGGGCCTTCCACTATCCAATGCTACAAATTGATCAGTCTCCCCTACAATCTTGGTGGGATCATTATTAACATTATAATATTATTTTATTTAACATCTTGTTTGCTTATACTTAGATGCGTTAGGGCTCCTATTTGTTACAAATTGATAATATGATATAAAGGGGTATTAAAATGGGTTGATAAAAATGGATACCTACAATATCTGGTGAAACTAAGGGTTTTCTTAATTGGAAAGGTATATTGGGAGGGGGGTTCAACAATACAATTTTAGGAGGAATTTTCCAATATTTAATGAAATTAGGGATATTCTTTAATATCCTGTGAACGATCGTGCTATGTAATAAGTTCATTTAGTGAACCCCCTGTGACATAATATAACATTGATAAATTAGCCTTCACATTTTCCTATATATCATGGGGATTCGTCCATTTATTATACATAGAAATTTAGGGGGGATTTTTAAAATTTTCCCTAACAATGATATAGTAAACACAAATTCTATTAAATGACAGAAATAGAACAGACTATAAAATAAAGTAGCTACAATGGTGGTAGCTTATCTCTGAGAAGATATGTAAGGACTACACTCATTCATGAAATTTAAATACAAAAGGAGGCCAAAAGGGCCAATTTCTCATAATTATTAGGGAAATAACTCTAAACATCCAAAAACCTAACCCTAGAGATGGACCATCATAAAGTTTGCAGCCCCAAGGTGGTTAGTTGATTAGTCAACTTCCTAGGATCATAAATTTTACATACGATGTTTGTTTGGGGTGCTCTGTAGATCATTGGAAAGATCTATCTGAGGAGTAAAATAGTGGATAGGGCCTAGACGAGATCCAACATGTATTTTCTAGGCCGTTGTGGGCCCAAAAAACATCATTTAATGCCTCAAAACGGCCCCAAAAGTTCAGGACCCAAAAAACTGTAGAAAAAATACTATTAAATTGCCAAAATGGAAAATTGTTTTGAGGTAGTGGAATAGGTGGGTGGCCACTAATATCCATTTGGATTAGCATAACTACCATCTTTCCAAGAATTTTTATTCATGGGGAAATTCCTCTGATTCTTATGATGAGGATGACAATATGGCACAAATTTCTATTATAGTAAAATAGTTGATGTAGGCCCAGTTTCTGGTTCACTGACAAAGGCAGAGCAACCCTCTACATTAGTAGTAATGCCATTTTCAACAAAATTATCCAATTTTGGCCTGTTAGGGACAACCAACTCATCAATCTTTTCAATGCTTTCAACAATAGGTTTCTCTTCCAACAACTCAGTTTGAACACTCCAACAACAAACAACACTCTTCTGATGTCAACAAAATGAGGTGTAGCAGCATCATATGCAATACACGGTCTTGGTGACTTCAATATAGGGGTAATAGGAAAAATAATACCCTTTCCATTCTCCTAAAGTCCTCCAGTATATCCCATTTTTCTCAATAGTTGGGGACCTATACCTATAGTATGCTCCTCAAATAACATTAGTAGCCAACAAATCACGAGATTAAATAAAAACATCATCAACAAATTTCTTACAATAAGAAAGTTTACAAACAACTGGGCTAGAAGAAATATTATCAAAGTTAGAAGAAGAAATAAGTGAGCCTGGAATCTCAACAATATCAACAATCTTCTTCTCAACTTCCTGCAGTCCGTTGATCTGCAATTCAAGACTCAACTTGCACTCATGCAATTTATTAATAGTCTCATCATTCTCTGTCAACTATGACAACAAAGCATCATATTCTTTCTTCAAATTTTGATATTCATCAAACAAGTGGTTATTATCTTCTTGAAGAGGAGATTTTTTTTTCACTAAGCTCACCAACAGAGGCCTGCAAATGGGAAACCTCATTAGTTAGCTAGGTATTATCTTCCTTTATTCTACAAATCTTCTTCTTCAAGGAAACATTTTTGGCATGAGAAACAACCTTAATCTTGATATCCATATCATCAATGAGATCATTCTTATCTCCAAATTCATTAATAAGATTTTTGAAAATATTTTCCATGGTGTTCTCTAGGGAAACAATCTTCCTGTATTTCTCATATGTTCTCTATAAAATAGTAGTTTGGAAAAGAGTAGCTTCACCTTCAAGCAATAAATGAGTAGTATTAAACTGTTTCTTCAGTCCTTTATTCATTTCCCGCAACAAGGAAACAATAGCCTATAAGGAAACAACTTCTTGTTGAATTCGATCATGGTATTCCTTCAAGGAAATAGCCTTCTTCTCATGAATATCCTGCAATTTCTATGAATCTATGTCTTTGTCTTCATCAAACATACCCATCTTCAATAGATTTTCAATGCATAATCGAAGCACAATTGTCTCAGTTCACACTAGTGGACTTATACCAAGTCGAGCATATGCTAGTCGACCTTGGAGTCAACTGAGCAAACAGTATCAATGATAAGCAAATCACAGCACAAGGGTTGCCTCCAAGGATTATTCAATTAATATCGTTAAGGTAAAAAATATAGATTCTTTCATTTAATCCTTAGTCAGCCAAAATACCAAAAAGTCGATGGCCCAATAAGTCTATCACCCAAAAGAAATCAGTCGATGGACTAGTCAAGTGCTAGTTGATAAAAACACACCAGTTGATGCTGAATCGACGACCTTTACAAGTCGAAAGCTCCGAGATGAAATTTAGATATCCACTCGATTCACCATCTGGTCAAACCCTCTAGTCAATGGCTCCAGAAGTCAACCAAAATAATTTAATATCTAGAGCAACACAAGCTATACCAATGCGTCGAATATCTGGTTAGTCACAGCTTAGTCAATCATATACAAGATCGTCTCGAATTGAACAAAAATTGTCATCGATCGATAACACATAGAAGTCGAGCATCACACTTGAACAAATAATAATGCTATGTGAAACAAGCTAGGGAATCATAAGTCTGGAAAAGTAACACTCAATATATTTTCAAATCTCATCATCTAGGGCACACCATAGTTCACAATTCTTTCGAGAAAAATAATCCACTCGACGATTGCATCTTCATGGCCATAGAAGTTGGCTCACCCAAATTAGTAAGCAGTAATGCATCGAACCTGAAATACCCAAATAATTTTGATCTTTCCAAAGTTAGGGTACGATGGCCGAATTCAATGATTCACCATTCTCAACCCAACAAAATACAACTCATCAAATCACCAATGTCTAATGGAACTCAGTCGCTTTGCAAAACCCTTAATCACGATACCAACCAGATATGACACCATGTTGGGACAGATAGATAAACAACAAGAGAGAACAAATATTTCGAGAGAGAATGGTGGTGTATACAGACACCATTACAACACTTAAGCACAATGAGCCATGATCCAATTTGTGGATGATAAATTGATCTAGTAGACCATGTATAAATAGCTTTGGATTTGGACCAAACAAACAACCACATAACCATATAGTGGTAACTAACCATAATTTTCCATAGATTGTGGGTTGGAGGACCCAAAAATGGACATATTTAATTCATATTTTAGTTGGTGGTTTACTCCCTTCAATCCGACAAGGTAAGGTTACATAAGAACCATTGGTTCCAACACTTACATGGTACTATTATAAGAAAAGAAGCACTAATTCATGTCTGACTAATGGTTAGTGTTACTGTTAGATCTAGTACAAAGATTCATTTTAATGTGATGCCACTAACTGCTACATTGGATAGCAAAATCTAGTACAAGATTGATTTGTCTTAGTGTTCCTAACTGCTATATTGAACAACAGATATAGTACAGAGTTTGATTTATTTTAATAAGCCCAACTACTGCATTGGACATCATAATATAGTATAGATTGATAAAATGTTGCACCTCACGGCTGCATTGGGAATCCAATCTAGTACAAAGTATTAATGATTTTGTTGTGTTTCCTAACTATTGCATTGAGAAATATATCTAGTACATATTTTTTATTTATACATATGTAATTGATCTTAATTGTGGCATTGGGCCACAGAGTCTACTCCCTTAAGATTGTTATATAGCTGATGAAGTAAAAGCAGAGTTAGTCAAGTTAGATGTTTGAAAGCAAAGATTCAACATGATAAAGATTAGAACCTGTAATGTATAAACCATATTAAAAAATGGCAGTAAGAGTTATATAAAGCAGATCTATAAAGATAATAATATGAACTATATAAATCAGATTGTATATCTACAATAATTCATGCTATCTATAACATAAATGATAAATGGTTAGCCTAAAGATCTACATGCCTAAAATCCCGCCCAACTCAGTACCTTAGGGTGGGTAAGCCGATGAATCTTCTCAATCCACATTACACTGAACGATATAATCCTGAATTGTGTCCCCTAAGGAAGTCGAGAATCGCATAAGCATCCAAGCCAATGGAAAATCCCAATAGGAAATAAAGAAAAGAAACAAGTCTAATATATAAATTAATATCTGGTACTAATTCCCTAGATGCATGTGTAAATATGGTATGCAACTAAGAAATCAAATAGTAACATCTAAGTTAGCAAAAAAAAAAAGATTTATCTATTAATCTATTAATGATTGTGCAAGAATCGGGACTGCCCCTTAACCAGGGAAACAAAATATTTTAAATAAATAATATACAATCCATAATAGTCCATAATGACTCTAATCTAGGATGACGACAAGATCATCGGGAAATATTAAAATTAATATGGTCTTAGTAAGTCTTAGAGGGTCTGGAGTGGCTGGTTACTTAACTTACTAAGAGATCTAAGTGATAGTCAAGGTGGTTTTGACTCACTTCTGTCTCCTCGGAGAGCATCCCAGTACCTACAAAATAAATTCTAACTATGATAGGAAGAAATGAGACAATAATAATAAATTTGATTGCTTAATAAATTAAATGAATGGCTTACCTTCCTAGCCGAGGCATCAAATCCACAATCACTTGCATGCATCAAACCATGATATCATTAAACATGTGCATAATTAATTAAATAAAATAATGTAAAGTTCATCTATGCCATCAAAGCTATGGACCTAATATGAGAAAGATATAGGGTCGTAGCCTCGGATGGTCTTAATCTAATGCATAAAACAAACCGACAAATTAGCAAATAAGGACCTACAAGTAAGTAAGATAAAAATAGGAAATTTTTAATGCACAGTATTTTGCAAGGATATAGAGTTCACCTTGATGAGCTGAGGCTCTTCATCCAAAATCACCTAGGAATAAATTTGATAATGTCTAAATAAACAAGGGAAATAGCTACAAAGCAGCTAGTCTTTGCTTTAAACTTATGTTTATAATTGAGATATGATATATGTTTATTGAAAATAAAAAAAAGTTTGAAAAAATAGTAATAAGCTCCTAAAGTTGTTTATTAAGATAGATTAGGCTTCTTTCCGTTTTTTCAACTTCGGAGCTGAAGCATATTTTCATAGAGGTAAATTATGAGGCTGACATGTTGTCTAAACAAGCACTAATTGAGCAAGAGGGCCTTTTAACTTGGAAGGATTTTGAAAAGTCATCTTTGATAGATGAGGGCTCTTTCTATATTTTTCAGATCTGATCTCATTTTTGGGATACTCTGCTTTCATAAGAATTCCATATGGTGGATGATGTAAGATGGCTTCTTTGAACTGATTTGATGATGTACTTTTTTATTTAAATCCTTTGAATAACAAAAATATAGTTTTTTTCCCGCCTAAAAAAAGAACATGAGTTGCAAAAACAAAAGGCCACAAGTAGCAGTTTCCATTAGTTGGTCAATCCTGAAGTGGATATATATATATATATAATAATAATAATGTGTGTGTTTTATTTGTATAAAATTCACAAATAGAAGATAAAGTACTATGATAAATCCATTTAAATAGGAGCGGGTTGTTTTTTTTTTCAAGCGAAAAATGTACCACCTACGGAATTGAACCGGGTTGTTTAAAGTACTATGATATAGTAAGTATGAAATAATATATATATTTTTAAGTATAAAATAATATGAAAATATAACAATGTATATCTTTGATATAAATCACATGAAAATATAATAATAAATATTTGCTTAAATGATTGTATCGCTCAATTTTGACCAAAATTAAATATTTCTTTAAATTTTTTAATCATTGAATTTTGACCAAACTAAGGAAAACTAAGGGATAAGAAAAAAACAACGGGGAAAGAGAAAATCCTATAATGTTTAAAGACAACTAAGGAGTTTGGATGTGCGTCTAAAAGATCCATTGAGAAAAAAGTGAAAGCATATACACCTTTTTAAGCTACTCGAACTTTGAAGCCTTATTCATGTTTGGATGGATCATATTCATCATATTTTCGAAACTCTATTTCAAGTCTAATTCTAATTCAATGGAAAAAAATTAGCAGAGGCCTCCGCTAATGTTTCTGGAATGGCTGTAACATTTAGAACCACTTTAAGCCTCTGCTTACGTGACAAAAAGGCAAAACAATAGCTGGAATTAAACACCATTTTCCAATTGTTGATGTTCATCATAGGGAGGCACATGTTTAGCACATAATTAATGTACAATCTTAAGAATACATTTGAAATTAATGATTGGTTATAACTCATAGGAATCATGCAACGTCTATGCATATTATAAAAGAGTTAACTTTCTACATGGTAATTTTCTTTATATCAATAAATGAAATAAATTTCATGATTCCGCTCTCATACCATATGGAATAAGCAACACATAAAAATTATTTAAATGTTAAAACATTTCATATTTAAAATTTTTATATTGTATGATGCCTATATTTCATATGCTGCATATATGTAAAGCAAGAATATATTTTGATTTTTTTTTTTTCCTCGAAAAAAAAGCGTAATTTTATTTCATCTTGCGAGTACAAAATTACATTGAATCATCATCACTCGTGCAGAGTGTATATGCTATTGAACAGCACCAATAAAACTACTTCGAACTTACATCTATGAAAAAACAGATACAGAGAAAACTCGGGTAAATCCTACAGATAAAACCTAAATCTATGCAACCATTAATGGTTCTACAAGAAGCCAGCAGAAATGCCGTAGAGGAGAGGAGAAAAAATACATTTCCAGAAACCATGAATAAAAAAGCAGTGCCACTAGCAACTGCAGAAGAAAACCCCAAGCCTGCCGAAGAGACGGAACGAAGGCCCACGAAAACCCAGGCAGAAGAATGACAGAAGGCCTCTAACACCGAGGGGATGCGGCTGTCTTGCAGCCATTCCCGCCCCGCCCATCTTCCTCTGCGGCTCCACCGACCTCAAGCCCACCGGGGAGCTCGCCTGCCATCAACGAAACTGGGGACCGCCGAGTCTGCCGCCGCCATCGAAGAACCTCAGCAAACCAGGGACATTGGAAACCCCGTCGCGCGCCCTCCACGACCTGAGCATCGTCTGAACCGTGGGACTAGAGCCCAAGCTCGATAGCCCACCATCTGCCGACGCAGCCTGCCGAAAAAACGCCATGACCAGGAGCTGCGATCCTCTGCGAGTAAGCTACCGCCGCCGCCACTGGGGATCCGAGGCTCACAGCCAATGGGTCGCCGCGCTAACGCGCCACCGATCGATTCATAGCGGAAAAAAAACCCTTTCAGTCGACCAGACAGATAGCGGACTCAGGGGAGAGATGAGGAGGGCGGCCGTGGAAGGATCCATGGCCGCCAGAACCAGTTTCAAAAAACGCCTATCAAAACCCTAGCTCCGCCCTCAGCCCTCTCACCAAGAATATATTTTGATTGACATATACATAGAAGTTAATTATCATGAATATGTTAATCTTTGTTTTTTATTGCTACTATATTGTTTTACAAAATTAGTTTTCAGAAGACCACCGAGTTTGCTGTTTGTCGTCATAACAATGATAAAGAATCATATCAATTCAAAGATGGTTGATTACGGAAGTTGAACTCCATAGTTTACAAGACTTAAACTATATTGGCCATTATCATTATCAACCTTATCATGATTATGGAAGAAGATATTGGCCATTATCATTATCATTTGGTACAGACTCGAGGATCTAAAGAGGTGTGCAATTAGGTATTAATTTGGTTCAATCTATGTTAAGCACCATGGGAGGGAATGAAGACATATACACATGAGGATCACATGTTTTATAAGAAGTAAGTTGTTTTATAAAAAATATAATAAGAATTATCTATTATCACAAGAAATTTAGATAAAATGTTCAACATAAATATTCAAAACATAAGAATTGAATTGTTTCTCATATATAAAATTTGTATGCATTTCATTATTATAAGAATTATAAGAAGTGAGTTGTTTTATAAAAAATATAATAAGAATTATCTATTGTCACAAGAAATTTAGATAAAATGTTCAACATAAATATTGAAAACATAAGAATTGAATTGTTTCTCAAATATAAAATTTGTATGCGTTTCATTATTGCAAGTATCATCATTTCGAAAGTTGTTAATAAAAAAGTCCATATAATACAATCATTTGCTACAGTTCTTAGCACTCTGCTCATTCTGTGTGGCATATCGACCTTAAATAATCATCCTATCAAGCAACAATTACCAATTTTTCTCTGGGTTTCACCTTGTACACCTAACATAAATGCAAAATGCTTTTAGTTAGAAAATCGACTGTAACCTTTAATTGCATGAATTACTGGTAGCAATGAAATGGCTTACTCGTGGTGCATGGTATACATATATTTGACAATGCAGATCAGAGAAAGCGACATAAAAATATTTAACTCTGTGAATTACTGGTAACAATGAAATAGCTTATTGGTGGTGGGATAGCATACACATATTTGACAATACAGATAAGAGAAAAGGACATGAATTTATTGAGAACAGAAAATGTGCTTTAATTCTCCAGATTTGTTGAGATGCCATTGTTGCATGTGAATATCTCGAGGCCAGTGGTATTAACGATACAGATAAGAGTTGGTGCACCTGTTTAAATTCAACCTATTTCCAGAATCATTCTTGACTTATTTCATGAAAATCTATAATGAAAACATTTAAGGTAAATGTCGCATTCAAACTATTTCTACTTTCGACAAGAATTATTTTCAAGACAAAAAAATTAGTCTTCATTACATTATTTCAAGACAACATTTAGAATTTGAATGAACCCAGTTGGATTTTATTGATAAGGCAATCTAAAGGAATGTGTCAAGATTTTGAATCTTATTGGAATCACCATGGGTTTGCGCTGAAAAATGCAAGTGCACCAACTAGAGGAGCATTGATGTACGTCATAGGTTCCGACTCTCGAAAATTTGCTCTATCATCCAGAAACTGATCGTATTTATCTGGTCCCCCAACCACTGCTCCGATCAGAATATTGGGATTGGAGTCATTGTTGTAGAAATAATAAGACCCACCTTTGCATGCAATGAAGTCAGGATGATCAACAATAGAAGGCAGAGAGGAGGCTCTATGATGAATCCGTTGGGGAAAGAGAGAGCCATAACCCACCATGTATGACAAATTCAGAGGATTGTCTCCTATCTTCTTCGATAATCATCTCTTCTTCCATAAGGTTGATAATGATAATGGCCAATATCTTCTTGCACCTATGTAGATACTCCCACGTTTACCATCGTTAACTCTGCAAAGATCTTCATGTTTGGTCATCTCACTGCCAGATGTTTTTACTTGGCTATCGAAATAATGTTCTATCATCTGCCAGCAAGCTTGGAATAAGAAATCTCTTTCGACAGCTACAGTGATCTCCACACAGCACTCAGATACACGTCTGTCAATTCTGCGCTCTCTTTAAGATCTTGAGATATAGATTTATGGATTTAAGGAATTGAATACCTGGCATCGTACACAAACCTTGTGATAGATAAGTATCCTCGTGCATGGAGAGAAACCCACATGGCAACCATGCCTTTCATCATTCCCTGACTTGTCGCACATGCACTGTAAAATAGTATTTGGACAACAGATAATATGTTTAGTGGCTCTTGGAAGGGAAAGGAGAAATCAGTGAATGTTCCTCTCGTTCCCCATATGAGAAAAAGGCTACCTAATCACCCAGACCATACTTCACCTCACATACAAGGGTGTATGGATTACATCAACAGATGGATTCCAGCTTCAGGCCCGGTCCATCAGGCCTCTCCTTTTCTACACAACTGGGCCATTTACCTTTCATTAAGAGAAAAAATCAGTCCTGTTAGTAAAAATCCATAGGGTTTCCACCATATTGCGGTCTCTTCGCTGGGTAATCTCGCCTCCAATTGCTGCTTCTTACAGAGCGATGGGAATGCTTGTCAGGCAGTCTGATAAGCCGTCTCTGGGCAATAGAGTAATGGGGACCCTATTTGGGCATCAGAGAGGAAACGCTCATTTCATCGTGGAGTCCTCGTGCATTTCATCGTGTAAGAGGATCCGTAGGCTCAAGCCATTTTGCTCATGGAGCTCGGGACACTTATGAACTCTCTCGTGAAGGAAATGGCATATGGGTTTGTGAGAATTGCTCTGGAATGCAAAAGGACGGCGGGCATCAGTAAATTGTTACTGGAACCCATCTATACCATGTATTGCAATGGCCAAAAGACAAGTTATGCCATTAAGAAAATCTGCACTGAGAGGGATTCTCAGATTCTAGGATTATGGGCATGGTTCAGGCGATTTCCATGGGAGCCAAGGTGCTTCCGTTGGAGGAGGGAACAGACGGGGAGCTCATGTACATGAGAGCAAGGTTCGAGAGAGTCATGGGTTTTAGAGATTCCGATGCCTTTTATATGATGAAGCTTGACGGTACTAAAGAACCGGAGCTGAGCATTTTCCTGCTGAAGATTCTACTGTAACCTTTGGAATTTTTTCTTTCTTTTCTATTGTAAACTCTATAAGTAATACTTGCAGATACTAAGTAGCTATATTATGATACAAGATTTAGTTTTTAGTTTGCATATTTAGTGTGGTTTTATGAATTAGCTAATCAATGACCATGGTCTCGTGTCTGGGTCTAGGTTCTTTACAACTGGATCCTGCTGCAAATTGTATTGGAAAGAAGAGCAACATGTGGCAGCTCACACCATCTTCACTAGAAGGTTCAACTCTGTAACCAAAGGGGATATCATATATAAAACGTAGAGCCAGAAATGGGTGGGGTTTGCTCCAAAGAACTAGTCTATGCAATGGAGGATATGATGCGATGATTCATAAAGCGAAGAATGAAGATTGGGTTCCTTCTAAAGATATGCAGGTATGGTTTAACTATCGTGTGAAAACTTTCCAAATGTACTCGGAATGTACAATGCATTAATGATATATCACTCATGAAGTACTTCATTAATGAATGACATGATGACACTATACATGGGTCAAGTTTATATATTTTTTTTTAATTTTTTAATTTTTATTATTTTTATAATTTTATAATTCTTTTGCATACCAGAGAAAAATAGTCAAATCTTTGTAATGCACCAATCAGAAAATTAGATTATTTAATTTACAAAAAATTTAAAAATATTTTAATTAAAAAAAAATCATTTTAATATCAAAAACTTAAAATATCTTTATTAACCTTATATTAAAACATAAAAATAAACAAGTCAAACAAAAAAAGTGGACCAAACGATTGCTATAATCCCTGCTAAGCAGGGACTAATAAATAAGACTATATAATCCCTGCTGAGCAGGGACTAATAAATAAGACTAAAAAAATATTGATGCATGTATAAGGGATTCCATGTACATAATCCCAAGAAAAAAAAGGTGAACCAAATGATTGCTATAATCCCTGGGGAGCAGGGACTAATGTCATGTCCCAAATTTGGTATTGGGTCACAATGGCCTAATCACATTGGCCCTATTCATTAGAGTTTGTCAAATTGATGCTAAAGGTCAAATAATTGCCAAGGAGGAAAATTACTAGTTTCCTAGGTTTGGGGTGGAAGCTTTGGGATTTGGAATAATGGGGATAATAAATGATGTTTGAACATTAGAATGGCATAAATATTTAATAAAGGAGCTAAATAAATATATACAAGTGAAAATCAAAGTGGCATTTCATCATGAAGACACATGGAGGAAGTGGGACCCACATATGGCTAGATTTCCCCACTACACTTGGCATCATTCTCTCACCAATTCGAATTCAAGGTGAATGGTAACATACTTGGGGGAGTCCAAAAGGTATTATTCATTGCATGACTCATCCAAGGTCGAAATATAGAGGAAGAGTAACTCCCATGGAAGAGGAAGAGGCAATTTGGAGCTAGTGAGACACTTGGGCTAGATTCCCTAGCTCTATGACAACAATGATGAAGATGCTATGACACCTATGACACAAATCAGACCTGAAGGCTGACATATGACATATATGACATGTCAGGGCTAAAAATAGACTCCAAGAGGGCGCTCAAGGGTGTTAGGGCAGCTAAGATGCTTCCACATGTGATTTGGTGGAAGTGGGAGACTAGGAATTGTTGTACAAGTGGCGTTCTTTGGAATCTCTTCCCAACATGAGTTGGCATGAGTCTCTTGGAATGAATTCGACCCATGGAGGACATTAGAAGTTTATAAATGTCAATAACAAAGAATGAAACCGGCTTTTGATCATTTGTAGAATTTGCAATTGCATTTGTGAAGAGGGAGAGCTAGTGGATGACTAGTTTCTTGCCTTAGCCAATTTCGAGGGTGAAAGATTCCCATCCAAGTTGGTAATTGGAAAGGCCATTCAGACCTTTCATTTGGAGCTTTAATGGAGTCTTTATTTGCAGGTGTAAGCTACAGGGCAGCTCATGGTTTCTTCTATTGCAGCTCACTCCTTCAACCATTTCCAGTTTTGATGGCATATTCTTGATCCTTGAGGGAGGGCGTTTTTGGTGAGCTATTGTACTCTTTGGGGAAGCTTTTAATGCCCCATTTATTTTGTAATATGAAGTAAATACTCTGTTCTTCATCTCCAAAAAGTTTCAGGTCGAAATTCCAAGTAGAAATGTATAAATCTCATTTTTAATGGAAGAACAATGCCATTTCCCCACTACCTTGTTGTGAGCCAATGTATTGATGATGATTTCGAATGAATGGATGATTCTCTGATATATTTGTGATAAATATAATGCCATGGATGTATTCTACAAGTTTCATGTACTGTACTTGAGCATTTGAAGCATTTTTATTCAGTTTAGTTGTATTGGGAGGTGAAATAGTGCCATTTCCCCAAGGGTCGAATTGGGGATTTTTGCAGTTGAATGGGAGAGGGTGAGAACAGTTGTAATAATCCATTAATGGTGCATATGAGACTTTAATAAAATACTTAACACATTACATACCTCTGTTCATAAATTTGAGTGGGTTTGGAGGCATTTGGGAAGCCATTTTCAGTGCTTACCCCAGGGGGATTTGAACCCCAAATTACTAGTAAAATTGCATAATTGGTTCAGAATCTTAAGAGAGTTTGCAGAGGTCTTTTGGTGGACATATGTCATCCATAAACATCATATTCAAGTTATAATATCATTCATACACCTTCCTTGAAGATTTGAAGGCATTTGGAGTCAATTTGAGACCTAGAGACCAATACTAGTCAAAGGAAAATCACTAGTAAAGTTACCTACATTGATCAGAATTGAAAGAGGATTTGCAGAAGTATTTTAAAGGTCCAAAGGCATCCCTGAAACACATATTTATGTTCTAATACCATTCATATACCTTCTCAGAAGATTTGGGATCATTTGGGGCAAAATTGGGACCTAGAGATCAAAACTAGTCAAAGGTCTAACTAGTTAAAAAAGTGAAAAATTGCCATTTTAATAAAATTCCTAACAAGGGACATTACAGTGGTATCAGAGCATGATCTTGGCACCTGATGTGGTATAATATCTATGAGGAAAAGAATTTAGGTACCACCATTATATATTGAAACCAAAAGTGCTTTTGTTGAAGAGGAAAAAAACAAGTAGGAGAAGAAGAGCAAATTTTTTGAGGGAACTATGACTAGGGATGAAAAGGGAGCCTCATATGATGGTGAGGAGCATATAAAAATTATGAAAACAATATTTGAAGATATGACCAAGCAAATTAAGGAAGGATTCGAATTGTTTTCTATCGAACTTGTGGAAAAAATTATTGATTTTAAGGAAACCAAGGGGCAAAATGCAACAGCTTGCTTGAAGGAGCAAAAGGAAGAGACATCACAAGATAGTGAAGAATATTCTATTGAAAATATGGAAGATCATTTCGAGACACCTTCTAGCTTAGACATGAACCAAAGAGCATCTACTGATGGATGCTTAAACTATGAAGGAGTACCTATTGATGGGTGCTCACACCTCTATGTTGGTAACATAGAGATCACTTTTGAAAATGTTGCTGCAAGCCCAAGTTCCATTAAGCATGATAATGAAGACCTTGCAGCAGTTGAAGAAGAACCAAGATCAACTTCCCCATCACCACTTGAGCTTCATGAAGTTGGTCCAAGAAAAAATGAAGAAGATGAGGAGGTTCATTTGCAAGAGCCTCATTTTCTTGAAGGGTCCTTAAAGATGAATGAAAAGAAGATCCAAGAGTCCCTCAGCATTCTCCATGACACTCAAGCATTGGTGTCAAATTCTTGTTGGAGAGCTACTTCATTGGAGGAAACATCCTTCCTTGAAGACATGGAGAAGATTCAAAGAGCAATGTGCCACATCAAAGGTAATTTCATGTCTTTGCTTTTTGATAGAAACCATTTGTTTGAGCTTAATGAATTGTTACATGATGCATACTTGAAGAATAATGAGGATATTCATAAGCTCACAATTCAAAATGAGCAACTTCTTGAAAAGTTGCAAGATACTTGTTTTTCCTCCTATGTTTCAGATTGTCAAATGGTAGATTGTTTGGAGGATTCTCATGACATGGTGGATCATGAGAAATGTGAAAATTTGAATGTTCTTGATGTGTTTGAAGATGAACTTGAAGAGATCCAAACACTTGATGTGGTGGAAGAGGAATTTGAATTGCCTCTTGATGAAGGTTATGCAATTTTTAAAGAAGAGCATGATTCCTCTACATTGGAACCAAACTATGACAAAGAGTTCACACTTTTGAAGGAGCTGCATGATACTACCCATATGGATCCTTCCCATGATGAAACTTCTGCACTTTTTGATCATTTGGGTGAGTTAGTTCATTCTCCTACTTCCTACAATTCCATGTTTTGCAACATTAGTCTAAATGAAGTATGGGTGAAAGGGTTCTTTTTGATGGTGCCACATGAGGAGCATGGAACTCCTAGATTTAACTTTTATGATGACATGGTTGGAGCACATTCTTATTCACATTTGCAGCAGCATCATTTGTCACTTTATGATGATTCACATCTACATGGATGTACCTATGATATGGATTTGAGTCACTTGAAGACTCATGGTTTTTCTTGCTCAACACTGGGTTCATTTTATGTTAGAGGAACTTCATCCAACACTTGGGTGAATAGATTTATGATGGGAGAACATTTTTGTTGGCAGCCACATACTTTGTTACATCTTTATGATTCTCACATTCATGGATGTATGGGTGAGACTTCTTTGAGTCATTTGAAGTCTCCTTGTTTTTTCTGCTCATTATTTGGTTCAGATTTTAGTGGAGATTCTTCATTCACTTCTTGGATGAAAGAATACATGGTTGAATATTTTGATGCATATCACATCCTTTTGGAGCAGCATTATAGGACATGGGATCCTCACCTATGTCATTGGAGCAGATTTGATTGGTCACTTGAAGCTTGTATGCACTTGGAAAATGGTGGTCTACTTGCTTGGAGGTATAAGCACCTTCATGACTCTTTGATTAAGCATATCCTTGATGTACATTTTCATTATGTTGTTATGTACTTTGATGATATATATTTGGTACTCATGATGTTTGGAAGGATGCATACAAGAAAATGGGATCCAGGAATCCTCTTAACTAATGGTGTGGGTTGGAGAGCACTCTTAATTATTGGGGTGCAATACAAGCAATGGGACCCTGGAATAATTTTTATCTCATTGGTTTCAAATTTTTTGGGGAAACAAGCAGTATGGGATATGGATTTCCCCACTTAATAAAGTGATTTTTATCAGAGTAGTGCAGCAGCAAGCATGGTGGTTCCTCTCTAAAATCTTCATGGAAACTCAAAGACTCAAGGTTGGGCAATTCAATGGCAACTTCAAAGAATTATACAGAAAGCAGGTTCTTCAACACCCATGTTTAAAATTGCTTGAGGACAAGCAATATTGGGAAGGGAGGATTTGTCATGTCCCAAATTTGGTATTGGGTCACAATGGCCTAATCACATTGGCCCTATTCATTAGAGTTTGTCAAATTGATGCTAAAGGTCAAATAATTGCCAAGGAGGAAAATTACTAGTTTCCTAGGTTTGGGGTGGAAGCTTTGGGATTTGGAATAATGGGGATAATAAATGATGTTTGAACATTAGAATGGCATAAATATTTAATAAAGGAGCTAAATAAATATATACAAGTGAAAATCAAAGTGGCATTTCATCATGAAGACACATGGAGGAAGTGGGACCCACATATGGCTAGATTTCCCCACTACACTTGGCATCATTCTCTCACCAATTCGAATTCAAGGTGAATGGTAACATACTTGGGGGAGTCCAAAAGGTATTATTCATTGCATGACTCATCCAAGGTCGAAATATAGAGGAAGAGTAACTCCCATGGAAGAGGAAGAGGCAATTTGGAGCTAGTGAGACACTTGGGCTAGATTCCCTAGCTCTATGACAACAATGATGAAGATGCTATGACACCTATGACACAAATCAGACCTGAAGGCTGACATATGACATATATGACATGTCAGGGCTAAAAATAGACTCCAAGAGGGCGCTCAAGGGTGTTAGGGCAGCTAAGATGCTTCCACATGTGATTTGGTGGAAGTGGGAGACTAGGAATTGTTGTACAAGTGGCGTTCTTTGGAATCTCTTCCCAACATGAGTTGGCATGAGTCTCTTGGAATGAATTCGACCCATGGAGGACATTAGAAGTTTATAAATGTCAATAACAAAGAATGAAACCGGCTTTTGATCATTTGTAGAATTTGCAATTGCATTTGTGAAGAGGGAGAGCTAGTGGATGACTAGTTTCTTGCCTTAGCCAATTTCGAGGGTGAAAGATTCCCATCCAAGTTGGTAATTGGAAAGGCCATTCAGACCTTTCATTTGGAGCTTTAATGGAGTCTTTATTTGCAGGTGTAAGCTACAGGGCAGCTCATGGTTTCTTCTATTGCAGCTCACTCCTTCAACCATTTCCAGTTTTGATGGCATATTCTTGATCCTTGAGGGAGGGCGTTTTTGGTGAGCTATTGTACTCTTTGGGGAAGCTTTTAATGCCCCATTTATTTTGTAATATGAAGTAAATACTCTGTTCTTCATCTCCAAAAAGTTTCAGGTCGAAATTCCAAGTAGAAATGTATAAATCTCATTTTTAATGGAAGAACAATGCCATTTCCCCACTACCTTGTTGTGAGCCAATGTATTGATGATGATTTCGAATGAATGGATGATTCTCTGATATATTTGTGATAAATATAATGCCATGGATGTATTCTACAAGTTTCATGTACTGTACTTGAGCATTTGAAGCATTTTTATTCAGTTTAGTTGTATTGGGAGGTGAAATAGTGCCATTTCCCCAAGGGTCGAATTGGGGATTTTTGCAGTTGAATGGGAGAGGGTGAGAACAGTTGTAATAATCCATTAATGGTGCATATGAGACTTTAATAAAATACTTAACACATTACATACCTCTGTTCATAAATTTGAGTGGGTTTGGAGGCATTTGGGAAGCCATTTTCAGTGCTTACCCCAGGGGGATTTGAACCCCAAATTACTAGTAAAATTGCATAATTGGTTCAGAATCTTAAGAGAGTTTGCAGAGGTCTTTTGGTGGACATATGTCATCCATAAACATCATATTCAAGTTATAATATCATTCATACACCTTCCTTGAAGATTTGAAGGCATTTGGAGTCAATTTGAGACCTAGAGACCAATACTAGTCAAAGGAAAATCACTAGTAAAGTTACCTACATTGATCAGAATTGAAAGAGGATTTGCAGAAGTATTTTAAAGGTCCAAAGGCATCCCTGAAACACATATTTATGTTCTAATACCATTCATATACCTTCTCAGAAGATTTGGGATCATTTGGGGCAAAATTGGGACCTAGAGATCAAAACTAGTCAAAGGTCTAACTAGTTAAAAAAGTGAAAAATTGCCATTTTAATAAAATTCCTAACAAGGGACATTACAACTAATAAATAAGACTAAAAAATATTGATGCATGTAGAAGGGATTCCATGTACATAATCCCAAGAAAAAGAAGGGTAGCTAGTGACATCTTTTCCATCGTAACCTGTATACAAGAAATCCAACCAAGTTCTAGGTAATTGCTATCCTATGGTTTAATGTATGGCAAGAAGAGATATGTATATATATTCATATAAATATAATGCACAAATAATACATTAATACCCCAGAAACGGATTTTAGGTACATTCAACGTGGAGGTTATTTGGTAATACCATCTTATTCTGTAGTAATTGTGAGTGCCAAGTAAGTATAGAGTTTGGATATGGTAAACTTGGGCACGTTAAGCCTTGAAAAGGATCGAGATTAACCCATCTCCACCTTAAGTTATCGAATGGTTGAACTATGCGATGGTGATGGCAAAGAAATTGTTTACTTGTATAGTTGTTATATGGTATTATACAATTGTATCTATTCTTATACTAAATCAATCCATTGCTTGTATCAACGTGGTGCCAAAGTGATGGATGGTAAAAATATGTATACATAGTTATAAATGTTTATATTTGTATAACGATAATGCATATTGTTTATATATATATATGTGGTGGACTAGCATCTATGCTTTTCCTAGATTGTTCGAAGATGAAACAAGTGTACCGTCAAGATTGATTTTATGGCAGTCGTTCCAAATTTAAAATAAACAATTATAAAAAAAGAATATAAAAAATAACTAATAGTTGATGCATGGATAACGTCAGTTCATGATGCATAGATAACATGTAGTCTATGGCAATGTTTAACTAGAAAAATTAGAGAAGCACTAGAAGGATGGTGACATTTTAAATTCATTGATTGTTTATGATATCTAGGTTTTATCTTCACGTGTTTACCCTCCATCATTAATGACATGGTTATAAATGGATAGTGAATTAGCACATGTCGTAGTTTATTAAGTCAAATCGAGCGCCCTCTCTGCACATTTTTATTAAAAGTATGTATTTTTAGGCATTTTAGATTGTGTAATTATATTGTAATTTAATAGGTTGATGACAGTGATATGATGTTTGATTTTAATAAGAAAGGTAATGAATGATTTTTTTTTAGAATTTTTTGTTTGTCATAGTGTTATAAAAATGACAAATTCTTTCAATTCACAACTTTTTAGGAGATGTCAAATTCCGTGTTTTATTATGGAGCTTGTGAGAGTTTGTTCTAATTTAAGCAATATTGATTTTATTCTTTATGCTAGTTCATTTTCTTCTATACATCTTGAGTGGGCCTAATGGTTAAGAACATGTGTTTCCTCCTAGGAGGGCATAGGTTCAAATCTAGACCTAGGGGTAGGATATGTACACCTATGTAAACTTTAACAGTTAGAGAGGGGTCCCTTGTCTCACAAACAAGGGAGTCTCATACACAAAATTGGTGTCTAGCTTCGATATGACCTTAAATTTTATTATTATTATTATTATAATATACTTTTGATCTTCTAGATTAGAGTTGATCACTTGTTTATAGTATCTTAATTTTCTCTTATCCTATATTGTTTTATCACCCCACAATTTCTCCTAAAATTAGTACTAAGATTTTTAATATTATCATTATTTTACAGAGTGACCTCTTTCTGATTCCCCTATGATTTACCTAAGACTTTACATCTTTATGCCAACCCTTATAGGTGGTTTTGGTTGGAGTTTGAAGCAATCTTAGGAATCCTCTTGTGTTCCATGTCATTTATCTTGTTCTTATACATTAGTGCCCTATTCATAGCCATGTTCCCAATGGTAAAAATAATCGCTTCTATGAAGAGGATTAAATAAGTCATATTACCTTTAATTTTGAGATTATAAGCTATGAAACACTTTTTATTTTCTCTATCTTTCTTCAAAATTCTATATAGTTTTTGTAGACCTAAACATGGCACAAGGGCGGGTTTGGTCGGATCCTCTTGCTTAACAATAACACACAATAAACACACAAAAGCGCTCACAAAGACTTGATGTGAACTGGAATGCTAAGAAGTTTGCTTCTTCTATTAAACTGAATCGAATTACAAAGTTACATGCAATCTATTAAACTAGTCAGCCTCAGCCTGTTACAATATATAGAAGTAAATAGCGTGTTTCTCCCTGTGTGTGATCCTCTCCTCCTCCCACTTCTCTGTTGAATGCAAGAATGAAAGAGCGGTGAGCGATCCCTTCCTCTGTGCCTCCACACCAGTCTTCAACTCTACTCTGCTGCTGCTCCCGAGGTCCACTCCGTTCCTCGAGGCATCCTTCTCTATCCACCACTCGACCTATGACCCGACGGATCCTACAGTTGTTAGCGCCCCCTGACCATGCTACACAACCTCCTCATGTGGTGACACCAAGCCTGGTCTCAACCACCTTCTTAACTGCCATAATTCCCCAACAACCTTCCATGGTTGTAGATCTGTCACCTCGACTACAATGCTTCTCTGACTTGCTACAGTTTTTGTTCTTGTCACTGTCCTCTTTCCACTGATCCATACTCCACTGCGTAGACCGTCTTAACCTGTCGATCCTCGACTTAACACTACGGATTCCAGTCCACCCCGTCCCCCACACTTGGCCTCTACTGCACTTCCTGTCGATATCGCACTTCGACCAAATTGTCAACTCTCGACTCTTTCACCTTCGCATCCTGTCGACCATGCTTCGACAGCTTCTGCTCGACTGCCAATCTCCTTCGCACTAGTGGTCATCGCCAATCCCCCTGGTCGACCTCATTCTGTCGTTCACTTCGACTATTTCTCCTAGGCCCCGATGCCCCTGCATCAGTCTCCCCAGGTGAAAAATAACTCAAATGCTCTGTCAGTCTCCTGTACTCTTCCTTTGAAATCCATGTCTCCTCATTCATATCATCATCTCTCCACTGGACTAAGTATTCCTTCTTCCATGAACTCCTCGTGTGTCCGACTTCTCACTCGTCCATTACTTAGGCGATCTCTTCCTTGTGTCTATCTGGAATTTTCCTTGTCCAGTTGATATTCGTCACTTCTGCACTGCTGATGGTTGAACCTTCTTCATACCTATACATATCCAAGACATTGAACGTAGGAAAAATGTTCAATTCCTTCAATAGCTCCAACACATATGCATTGTTCGAAATCTTCTTCAGAATCTTACATGGTCCAATCTTCTTCAGCTTTAGCTTGTTATATGTTCCTTTCGGGAACCTTTATTTCCTCAAGTGCACATAGACTAAGTATCCCTCATTGAAGGACTGTAGCCTCTTCTTCCTGTCGACTCTTAGCTTGTATGTCGTGTTTCTCTTCTCAATGCGCTTGCACACATCTTCATGCAGTTCTTTCATATGCTCTGCGAATGTTTCTGCATCTACACTCTTTCTGATCTCTGTTGGTATCCCAACCAAATATACCACACCACGCAGCCTTCAACCTTGAACAATCTCGAATGAGCTCATACCTGTCGACCAATTCATAGAGTTGTTATATGTGAATTCTGCTTGTGCCAACATGTTCTCCCACTGCTTGGGTCTGTCGACTGCATGGGGGCTTCACTAGAAGGAAATATAATATCACGTTCATTCGTATTGTGGTATTAAATATTCATGAAAACCTAAAAATTATATTGCTTATATATTAAGGGGCAAAGGGTTTTTTATTATTTAATGTAACAATACAAAAATACTTTGGGGTATTTTTTATATGGGCGGGCTGACAAATATCTGCCAAATGGAGATGGTGGGATCACAACTGGATGAAAAATCGGGTTGAGGCAAGGCTCGGGCTTACTAGTATGTAGGGAAATTGCGTCTTGAGGCATGCTTGAGGCCAGGGGTTTCATGATGAAGTGGGTTTCTAGTCGATCATAGTCGAGAGACAGTGGTCATTGACAGCCAATTGTTACCAATAGCACTCAACAAGTTGTTACCAATAGCCTTGGGAGGTTCTAAGCCTCCAGGGCCTGTTATAGGCCCTCGATAGGCCTTGGGGGCTTGAATACCCAACCACTTGTGTCTAATATAGGACTTGGGAGGTTTAGTCAACCTCCTAGAGCTTGTTACAGGCCCTGCGGGATTTGATACCTAGCCCACAACAGGCTTAGTTAGCGATTGGGGAACTGCAACATGCAATCTAAATGTTGTACTATGTGCATTGGCTCTAGTGACATACAAGAAGTGATCTCCTATCTCTTAATTAGACTATTAGATGTTGCAAATCATAATGATATGTGGTTGAGTAATTGCATTGTGGGTGAAGTAATGTGCATCCACAATATACATCGAAAGAAGCAAGGTGCATTGGAGAATGCATGTGGGGTCATAAGAGGGGTATTATATCAATATACTATGTATAAATATAAAGGGCTATAAAAAATGTAAATGAAAAAATTGATACATACAATATCTAGTGAAAATATGGGTTTTTTTAAATTGGGAAGGCATATTGGGAGGGGGTTAAAAAAAAAGATTTTGGAAGGTATTTTCCAATATTTAGTGAAATTAGGGGTGTTGCTTCATATGCCACGAATGAACGTGCTATGATAGCGGTTTATTGAGTGAAGCCCCCGTTGTCGGCTGTCAAACATCTCAAAAGGTTTCCCAAACTTCTGTTTACTATGTTTGATTTTCTATCATTCTGCGGATGATATGCCAAAATTGCAACTTCTTATCCAGCTTCTTCCATGAGGTTCTCCAGAAATGACCCATAAACTTGGTATCTCTATCTGATGTTATACTCTTTGGAAACCCATGCAATATGACTATTTCCTTGAAGAATAGTACAACAATGCTTGTGGCGTCACTTGTCTTCCGACACGGAATACAGTGTGTCATTTTCAAAAATCTGTCGGCTACCTCAAAGATGGAGTCGTTACCTTGTTGTTTCTTCGGCAATCCTAGCACAAAATCGATGCTCAAGTGCTCCCATGGGACATTTGGCACTAGAAATGGTGCATACAACCCCATATTCTTACTTTGTCTCTTCACCAATTAGCAAGTTCGACACTGTCGTACCCACTTACTGACATCTGTCATCATCCCTAGCCAATGGTATTTTTCTTCGACCAACGCCTTAGTCTTGTCGATGCTGAAATGACCTGCTAATGCACCACTATGTAGTTCTTAGATTAGGTTCTCTCTCATGGATGCCATGGGAATACACAACTGTTGTCCCTTGAATAGGCATCCCTCTTGGATAAAATATTCAAAGTATGGAGTTCTGTCGACACTCCACGGTTCATGACTAGCCATCCATGCTTTCACAAAATCCTCGTTGGTCTCATACTCCATCTTTACCGACTCTATTCCTATCGCCTGAACTGTCATCATTTTCAACAATGCAACTCTTCGACTCAGCGCATCAACAATCTTGTTCGACTTTCCCGACTTATGTCAGAACATGAAGGTATATCCCTGCAAGAATTCGACCCATTTAATGTGCCGCTGATTCAACTTCGACCGAGTATTCAAGTATCTCAGTGCTTGGTTGTATGTATACAACACAAACTCTTTGGGAAGCAAATAATGCCTCCACTTCTTCAATTCTTGCACGATAGCATAGAAATCCTGGTCGTAGACTGAATATTTCCGCTTCGCTTCGTCCAAATTTTCGCTGAAGAATGCAATTGGTCGTCCCTCCTAGCTCAACACTACTCCATTTACCATTCCACTTGCATCGCAATCAATTTGGAAAACTTTGTCGAAATCTAGGAGAGCTACCACTGGGCTCTTGGTCACCTTCTGCTTCAACTTGTCGAAGGATTTCTGGGCAGCTTCTGTCCACTTAAACTCCCCTTTCTTCATGCACTCTGTCAACGGTGCACATATCTGACTGAATCCTCTAATGAAATTCCTATAGAAACTAGCAAGTCCATGAAAACTCCGCAGTCCTGTCGTGCTTGTCAGTTCTGGCCACTCCAATATAGCATTTACATTCTCTGGGTCCATCACTAACCCTTTACCCGAGATTACGAATCCCAAGTACACCAGTTCTTCCTTCATGAAGAAACATTTATGTAGGTTCACCATCAACTTGTCTTCCTATAGCTTCCGCAACAATTGTCGAAGGTGCTCCAAATGTTCGACTTTGGTTCGACTAAATATCAAGATGTCGTCGAGATACACTACAAAGAACTTTCCCAAGAATGGTTTCAGTACTTCATTCATCAATCGCATGAGCATATTGGGTGCATTAGTCACTCCAAAGGGCATGAATAACCACTCATACAGTCCTTCCTTCATCTCAAAGGTTGTCTTCCATTCACCGCCTTCTCTGACCGTGATCTGGTGATATCCACTCTTCAGGTCGATTGTAGTGTCCCCTCTATCGTACCATCGAGATAGAGAGAATCACTGTGCTCAATCCGGGCAATTTGTCCCATATTCATTATAATTAAAACTCATTGATATAAAACAGGTATATGTGAAATGCTATAGAACAGAACAAGGATTAAATAAAACATGCTGATATCTAACATGCATTCACGTTTCTATGTCAGTCATGAAATAAAGATCTTTGCAGTATTATAAAAGATCATATGGAAATGCATAATCGTTTAAAAACAGAGTTGAAGCAAATTTATTAACAGATCCATGATACATTCAAAATATTCATCAAATAAGTAATTGCAATGTAATACAGGGGAATACTTATCTTATACAAAAGTAGTCCCATGCAACTGGCTATGCAACTGCAACGTTCCACCCAACCATAGGCCAGTGTGCTCCTTAATCTCTCAGCACCACTGCCACCCCCGAGCTGGGCATGATTTCTACAAGGAACCAGGGAACAGCAGACTCATACATAGCCAAGCATACACATGATGAGCCAAGCCAATCTGCGATTGGGTTTATCAGGCTGCTAGGAAATGGAAAGGAAGAATTGCTAAGCTAGTGAGCTCAACCACAGAGCTATGGGTACCCCTCCCAGATCTATTCAGCTTGGTACTCACAATGCCTACACACCCAACACAAGGAAGTATCCTCTTCACTGTCACATAGTCCCTCAAGCCATACCTTCCTTTCTAGTGCTCTCAGGGTGTGCATAGAAAAGTAGCCAGCCCTCTTGATCTCCTTGAGAGGATACTCTCTACACTAGGTTTATCAAGCTAATTCTGTCCACTACCATTCCAGTTTCTTGCTTACAGGTTCAAATCCAAAACAGGATGCACTTAACAACAACCACAACTGTTGGGCATGAAGAAAACGTTTTCCACAGTGGAATGCAGGAGATGGGGTTTCAGCTCACTCAGAAAAACGTGGGAATCCACAAAAAACGAAATGGGAAGTTGGTGAACAGCCCAGGAAGCCAAATCCGTTTTTAGAAAAACGTCCCTGGACATTGAGGAGCAAAAACGACCTCCACCCAGTCCCCAATTCGTGGCCCTTCTCTCCCAGGCTGCTATATATGCAAAAACGAACCTCCAGGCATGGAAAAATGCAGGATTTTTGCTAAAAAACGTGAAGGGAAAAGCCCAGATAGCTCCCACTGCGTGCATGAATGAAGACTCCCCATTCCCCATGGCTTTGGGCACCATTTCGTGGGTGGTTTCTTGCCCCACAAGCAAAAACACGATTTTCCAAGTTGATGGCTTGCCCATGCACGAAAATGGCTTGCCCATACTTCCTCATTTCCAAGGCATTAACTGCCTTAACCAATTTCTTGGAAGAATTAAATGATTGAGTGCATGAGACAAAATGGGTAGTTGGTGGTTTATGGGTTTCCCCATTGACACATGGATTAACACCATTCCCCAAGGGTTTGAATAATTTCCCTCCCTTTTCCTTGTAGAGTCATGCCCCATCTCTTTTGTTGCATTGCATAGCCGGATGTGGGTTTTTCATTGATAATTCATAATTACATGATGTCTTATATACATTGTGCCCATCTCGCACAAGAACCATGGGCATCTATTTTTAATTTCCGATTCATGAAACGCTAAATCAATGGTGGGGCCTTGGCCTTGAGCTCCTCACCATGATTAAATTACAATATTTACATCATTTACGGTTTAATACAAAGGGGGTCAAAATGGGGACATTACATCGATCATGGTGAATTATCTCGCTCCACTCAAACAATCCATCAAGTCGTCCATCCTTGGAAATGGAAACCTGTATTTGATCATGACATTATTGATGGCTCTGAAGTTTGTACACATACTCCATTATCCACCCTTCTTCGGCGCTAATACTACTGGTACCATGCACAGGATCAGACTTTCTCTGATCAATCCTCTGTCCAACAACACTTGGACTTTTCGATTGAGTTCCTGACCCTCTGTCGGAGTCATTCTATGCGGTGCCATTTTTGGAAAACTCTATCCTGGAATCAAGTTGATATGATGGGATATGCTTCTCGTCGGTGGCAATCCCGTCAGTTCCTCGTCGACTATTATGCTCTCAAACTCGCCGAGCATCTTTTCAACTTCGACCGGAATCCTTTCCATTGTTGACCTTTTGACACATGGTCCTTTTGGAATGATGGCGAAACATCTTGACTGTTTCTCTTCCTCTACTAGGAATTCCTTTGCTGAGCACATCAAAACTCAGTTATCCTAATAGTTTCTCTTGCCCTGCTTGCATTCGGTGCGATCCTCCTGCTTCGGCTTCAGCATCCTCCGCGTGCCATTTTTCCACGCCGTGACTATGGTTGCTCGACAATCATAGATCATCTTCCAATCATATTTCCATGGTCTTCCTAACAACAGATGACAAGCATCCATTGGGATTACGTTGCATAGTACATTGTCTTCAAGCTTTCCAACCTTAAAGTTGATCATGCACTATCTGGGTACCTTCACATGATGTCCTTTCTATAACCATGATATCTTATATGGATTTGGGTGTTGCTAACATCTCAAACCCAACTTGTCAATGAACTCCATCGACACTAAGTTTTCTGTACTACCACCATCAATAATGGTCTTGCAATACCTGTTGACGATCATCACTTTGGTCCAAAAAATGGCCTTTCGATGTGCCGGCTCCTCCTCTTTCCACTAGTCATCCTGAACCAATGTTCTCCTAGTCGTCATAGTTTGACCTTTTCCTCTACCCTCTTCGCCACTATTGGATGTTCATTCTGCCCTCTCGTCGATTCACTCATCTTGTCGTCGCCTAGGTTTCGACTCATCCGCCACTTGTAGATTCTCTAAGCATTCATAGGATTTGTGTCCCACTCCACGACACTTATAATAGACAATCGCTGGTTTGGAAGCTCCTTTCCTTTCCACTGGACGATATCGACCAAACACACCCCGAACACGGGTCTATTGACCACCCCGTTGGTTTTCTTGCGCTTTCTCTCTGGTCGTTGTCCCATCCGCACGTCGGTTGTCTTCGATGCACTAGTAGATTTGAACCCAAAATCCGACAAGCAAATCCGACGACCTCCGACGAAATGGTCTGTGTTGTCGAATTTTTCTTTCAAAATTACTTTTTTTGTTTTTTTTTTAAAAATTTTGAGAGGCGTCCGTCGGATATCCGACGTAATTTTGAATATCCAACGAAGCTTGTAGGATATCCTACGGCTCTGCGAATATCCGACGCCTATTCAGGTATCCGATGCTTTGGATGTCGGATAACCGACGTCATTTCGAACCCGAGGAAGTCGGATATACGACGGATTTTTCCCAACGGTAACTAGATTATTGTCGTCGAATATTCAACGTAGGTTTGACTTTTTGACTTTTAAAATTTATAAATATCTAACCATTTTGACATGTTTTCTATACCAGCGACGGTTTGCGGATGGTTTTTTTGTTCGGCGGACTGTTTTTCGTTGTTCTTGTTATTCAAGTGAGCAAAGTACTGTGGAGCTTCATTTTCTAAGATCGATAATCTTCATTTAAGATCTTTACGAGAAAATGTCAACTATGAATATTCCTGATCCAGACAAACAAAATCGACAATTGCTTGCTAGATTGTGGGAAGGAGTTGAAAGAAGGGGTGATGGTAAATGCTATTGTCCATGTAATCAATGCAGGGGCTTTAAGAGGAGAAAAATTTTGATCACAACAGCCACAAAACATTATAGGGAGCATGGGCATGCCGAGGGGGGACATGAATACCATCCATTTGTAAGTTTTGCATTATATATATATATATTTTATTTTGATTGCTTTTGTAAATTTATGTATTATTATAATGTTTCTTATTTTTGACAAACAGTACAATTGGTCGTTGTTCTTTTCATCCCAACAGTACAAAATTTGTTAAATTTTTAATGTATCACATAAATTTTTACATTTTGCGTTTGAATTTCTTATATTAACTTTTATTTATTGATTGTTTCATGTATTTATAAAGAAAAGACATCCTACGGCATATCGTCCAGATCAGCAAGTGCTTCCAGAACAAGTACCGGAGGAACATGGAGCTATGAATATTAATGGAGAACAAGTTAATGATCATATTGAAGAAGATGATCATACTGATAACATAGTTGAAGATGATGTTACAAATACTTTGATCCATGATTCATTCAATGTTGGAATGGATGATGATGATGATCATGAAAATGATGAACATTTTGATGATATTCATGATACACCTCTTCTTGACAAGGCATATGAACCCCTTTATGACGGCTCCAAGACAAATCTTCTCTCTGCTATATTGTTGGTAATGAACTTGAAGGTTATGAATGGTCTTTCAAACATATCAGTCACATGGATGTTAAGGTATGTAATATATTCCATCACAAAATATATATGATTGTCATGTATTTTATTGTTAATTCATATATAAGTCAAATTACTACGGATGAAATTTGTTTCATTAATATTATTTCTATATTATATTAACTAGATTTTTATTTTAATTTGTTGTAACATGATAGGTGAATATTTGTTACCACCGTCAAATATTTTACCTCGCACATATCAAGATTTATCTGCCATCATGAAAGAAATTGGAATGCAGTATGAAGCAATTCATGCATGCCCCCGATGATCATGTTCTTTATTACAACCAGCATGAATTTGCAACAGAATGTCCTGAATGTCATATTAGTAGATATCGCACAAATCAAGTAACTAAAAAGGTACCTTGCAAGGTTCTACGTTATATTCCCATTATTCCCCGTTTGCAACAACTGTTCAGGAGCAAAAACATAGAGCAGTTTATGAATTACCATGCACGGAACAGAAGTCAAGACGACATTATTCGAATGCCTGCAGATGGGTCTGCATTTAGAGATATGGAGGAAAAATGGCCTCACTTTAAAGACGAACCTCGTAATCTTAGGATTTATTTGGCATCAAATGGTGTCAATCCTTTTGCAGCGATGAGATCTGTTTACTCGGTGTGGCCTATTTTTGTTATCAACAACAACATTCCTCCATGGTTGACAATAAAGAGGGAGCACATAATGTTGTTGATGATTATTCCAGGTACGAACACTGCATTTTTTTTATTGCAGTGGTATATTCTCATTTGTCATTTTTTGTCTCATAATGTTATATATATATTTAAAGTTTTTCTATTGCAAAATATGGTTTATATATCTAAATGGTACGTCTCATAATAAGAATATTTATTTTATATGTTCAAATCAATCAGGTAAGTACCAAGTCAAAGATATGAATGTATATATCGAACCTCTTATTGACGAGCTACTGAAGTTATGGAATGGCATCACTATGTATGACTTATCTAGACCAATACGACAAAGGCAATTCCAATTCCATGCAATGCTTGTATGGACAATACATGATGCCCCAGGGTTAACCCATTTCTGTGGTATGTAATTATAAGTTCCACTTTAGTTGCATTTAATTTTACAAACTACTAGTTAATATAATACGCATGCATGTTTTTCTAAATAAATATCCAGTCATTTTTATATAATTATAATAGACAATATTGATATTCATCTTTTTATTTAGGTCTTCAGACAAAGGGGAAATTTGCATGTCTAGTTTGTGGTCCTAAGATCAAATCTCATCGTTCAAAAATCTTAGGAAAGGAGGTGTTTGATGAGTATAGGAACTTCCTCTCCAAGAATCACAGGTATTGAACTACCGAAAAACATCTTTTCAATGGCAAGCAAGAGACTGCATTAAAACCAAAGAGAATGACACCTCAGCTATGGAAGTTGCAATATAATAGAAATCGTCAAGGTATGTATAATCAATCATTGTATATATATGATGATATTGTATTTTATTATATTGTGTGCTATTTACTATAATTGAAATTGATTTAATATTTAATTTCATCATTGTTGTTCATGTGATCATCATGAAGGCATTAATGGGCTTCCCTATTATGTTTTTTTATTTAGTATTTTGCATCATTTTATACTGTAATTATATACTTTTTTAAGTGACTAATATACATTTTCATTGAATTTTAATTTTATTGTCATCAAACAATTGGTCGAGAGTGGGATGCGATTCATTTATATATTGCAAACAATCTTGACTGGATGAAGGTATGGATCGAAAAATGTGAACAATATGGTCATGGAATATCATGGGAAGGTGTGGCTTCATTGGTTAAAGCTGCACATCTCCATGGAGACACCAATTTAACACAAAGGGAAATCGATTTAGAAAGAGGTTTAAAAGATAAGCAGGTAAGCATATTAATCAACGGCACTATTTTTTTTTTAAAATATTGTCATTGTACGTCATGCTTGTTATTTTCCTTTTATGTCATTATAATAAACATGCACTACTTTATCATAAATATGGTGTCATTATGTAATCTTTTCCTGTATGGCTTGTTGTACTAGGTAAAACACCATAAGGCTATGTGGTGCAATGGATGTATATATCGCATCAAAAAGTTGGATGAAACAAAGAAAACATCTAATTGTGGGATATCTGCAGTCTTTGAGGTGACCAATGTTTCTTCTAGAAGTGACAGACATCCAGAACTATCTGAAAATCGATACTATGGGTATTTGGAAGACATTCTTCAGTGTGAATTTAACTTCTTCAAGGTATTTCTATTCGTTGTCAAATGGTATAGGTGTCGATTGAATCAACGTGATCCCAATAGAACAATTATTGAACATGATAATGGTTATACCATGGTAAATACAAGGTTGTTTGAGCCAGGAATGGATCCCTATGCTCTTCCAACCCAATGTGAACAGGTATTTTACTCTGAGGTTCCAGGTAGAGTGGGTTGGTCATCTACTATGAGACACAATCCAAGGGGAAAGCCGGTAAACTATAGCGTAGATGAAGGCCGTAATGAAGACGTTCTCGAAGAAGAAGATGTCGTTGAAGATGATCATGATCAACATGATTACTTAGATGATATTCCTGTTCCAGAAGAAGATGTCAAAGAAATTATTGAATCGGATCATGACGTATATTCAGACAATGTCCATGAAGATGATATCGACAATGACATGATGATCGACGTAACTGACATCGACGACAATGATGATATGGCCAATCCTTACAATGTTGAATCTGGATCATCGGATGATAGTACAGACGATCAATACTCAGATGAAGAAGATGATGAAGACCATTGAAGTATATGATCAGGTATGCATTACTAATAATAAATTATTAACTATTTCTTAGCTAATTTCCATTTTCCTGTATGTTAAAATTAGAAACCTTTCTTGTTATTTAGTATGAATGAGAAAAGACATTTAATTTTTTTGTACATAGATATTTTTTCGGGCTATATTGGGGAATTGAGAGTGATGAGAGGGGGGGGGAGGGGCCATAAGAGTTTCCACCTTCATGTGGTTGGCCCTGTTTAGTAGATAATATTAAACGATTCTCGAAATAGAGAGAAGCTTATAATTAAGGAAATGTAGTACAATTATCATGCTACCCCAAATGGCGTATTGCTTGATCATCAATATCATCTTCATCATGATCACCATCTTCATCATGATCACCAGGATCATCATCATCATCTTCTTCTTCTTCATGATTGTCATCATCATCATCTTCATGATTGTCATCATCATCATCTTCATGATTGTCATCATCATTATCTTCATCATTGTCGTTGTCATCACCACCACCACCATCATCATCATCATCATCATCATCATCCCCATCTTGATCATCATCATCGTCATCATCATCATCATCATCATCACATTCATCATGACCAACATCATCGTCATCATCATCATCGTCGTCATCATCATCGTCATCATCATCATAATGACAAAAAACACATTCTTCATAATCTTAGATAGACATTCTTCATCATCATCTTCATCATCATCTTCTTCATCTTCTTCATGATCGTCATCATCATCATCTTCATGATCGTCATCATCATCATCATCTTCATCATTGTCGTTGTCATCACCACCACCATCATCATCATCATCATCGTCCCCATCTTGATCATCATCATCGTCATTATCATGATCATCGTAATCATCTTCTTCTTCATCATCATTGTCATTGTCATCACAACCAACATCATCATCATCGTCATCATCGTCATCGTCACCATCATCTTCATCATCATCTTCATCATCATCTTCATCATCATTGTCGTTGTCATCACCACCAACATTCGTCATCATCATCATCGTCGTC